>JAHHFK020003591.1:0-1330445 GCA_024533555.2 Aedes koreicus | reverse complement strand
AAATTGAATAATGTCGAACACACGAAAATAATAAGGCAAACAAAAAATAAATGAACCAGAAGAGAGGTAAGACGAAATGACACCATACAAAACAGTGGACATGAACATAATGAAGAGAAAGGATTAGCAAACTTGAGAAACATAACACCTTTGGAGGCAGTGTCAACAGCGTCTCTATGGACGACATGATCCTTGCACGGCTGGTGAAATGCTTCAAAAGGAGTTAAGTTATATCAGTCTAACACACAAGGAACAACACTATAACTTCTTATTTTTTGTTCGAGAAAACTGCTTCGGAAAAATCTCAAATTAAATAAATGACACACCAACAGACTAGACTACAAAAGACCGAAGGAATAACGAAACAAATTACTTAAGTTGTAAACGTGACACTGACTAACAAAATAATAAATAGACAATGGAACAAAAAATCAAACGGGAGGACTCAAAATTCTCAAAAGTGGCTCATTCCGAGTCATTTGCAACAGCGTCTCCTTGGACGACATGTTCCGTGTACGGCTGGCAAAATGACTCGAAAGGATCTACGCAACGATATCATCAAAGGCCTGGTGTAGAGGTTTCTACTCTATTCAGAGTCCCACCAGTAAACCATCCAAAAAAAAAAAATCCCTCATGGAGATATGAACAAAGTAGTTATTTAACGTAAGCAAACATTATTAGAAAACGAAACCGATCCTTCAACTGCCCAATTGTTTGATTCATCGTAAGATGAATATAGGAACAATGAGATTAATATGGGGGCAGTTTCCCTATTTGATAAAAATGGCACACTGAAAATCTTCTGTAACTTTTGAACCGTATGAGTAAAAAACCTGAAAATTTGAGTAGATCTTATCCATAGTGTATTATTTACATCTGCCAAGTTTCATAGTTATACATTCAGTAGTTCCAGTCATGTCGTCGAAACAAGAAATTGTCCGTGAAAAAATTTTGTGCACCCACAATCAAAATCCAGGGGCGTCCCACCGGTGGATTGCTAAAAGGCTTGGAATTGCAAATACAACTGTGTCTCGTGTAATAAGAACCTTCAAGGAGCGTCTGAGTGTCCAAAGGAAGGAAGGGAGTGGTCGTAAAAGTGGTCCAATGGACAGTAAAATGGCCAGGAAAGTCAGTACAACAATTCAAGAACCGTCCAAACATGTCAATTCGAGATGTCGCTAAAAAGTCTAAGGTGTCAGTCGGTTTTGTGCAGAAAACCATGAAGCGTGCTGGGTTACATGTTTACAAAGTGCAAAAAGCCCCAAACCGGTAATGAAAAACAAAACATCACTGCGAAAACCCGCGCCCGGAAACTTTACACGAAGCTGCTCACCAAATCCGGTTGCATCGTGATGGATGACGAAACATACGTCAAGGCCGACTTCCGTCAACTTCCTGGGCAAGAATATTTCGTTGCCAAGTCGAAATTCGATGTTCCCGGAGGATGTTCGAAAGAAGAAACTATCGAAATTTGCAAAGAAGTTTCTAATCTGGCAGGCGATTTGCGGATGTGGAGAAATAAGTGCTCCCTTCATCACTTCCGGAACAATAAACGGTGCGATTTAAATTACACGGAAGAGTGCCTTAAGAAGCGTCTCTTGCCATTCATTAAGAAGCACAAAGGATCAACTCTGTTTTGGCCTGATCTAGCATCCTGCCCTACGCTCGAAACGTATTGGAGTGGTACCGAGCCAACGGAGTCAATTTTGTGCCAAAAGATATGAACCCACCAAATTCACCGGAACTTCGTCCAATTGAAAAATTCTGACCAATTATGAAAACGGAACTTCGCAAATATCCCAAAACTATAAAAACAGAGCTGAATTGAAGAAAATTTGGGTAAAAACAACAAAAACACTGGGAAAATCGGTTGAACAAAATTTGATGGGTGGAGCGAAAAGGAAGGTGCGGGCATTCGGGATGAGAGATGAAATTGAATAAAAAAATGTTGTAAATCATAACTCATTAGTAGTTCTTCATTCCCTGAAAATTTCAAGAAAATCCGATAATCAGTTTAATTTTGATGAAGTAATATGTGTGTGCCATTTTTATCGAATACACCCTTTCAAGTCTGCCAACTTCGATGCACCTAGGTGGCCTTCATGCTCGCACTGCAGAGCAGAAGCAGAAGACCGTGTTCCATCGATAGATGAAATAAGATTGGCTCTGAATTTTGTACCGAGAGATGTGATAAACTTGGATATGTTTGACATTTCTGAAGTGATGGTTGAATCAGCAGTACAAAAGCTGAAGCTATCATACAACCCCGGTCCAGATGGCGTTCCTTCGTGCGTCTTTAAAAAATGTGTTGGTATGCTGACCGCACCTCTTCAAGCTATTTTCAACAAATCTCTCCAATTTCAACAATTTCCTTCCGCATGGAAGTCATCGTATATGCTTCCTGTACATAAGAAAGGAGATAAAACCGACATCTCTAATTACCGAGGTATAACATCGCTGGCAGCTGGCTCCAAGTGTTTTGAATCCATTGTCAACGAAGTTTTGCTAAGCACGTGTCGAAACTACATTAGCTCTTGCCAGCACGGGTTTTGCCCCAAAAGATCGGTGAATAGTAATCTTTGCGAATTTGCGACGACTGCCATTGCAGCAATGGATGCTGGAGCGCAACTTGACGCAGTTTACACTGACATAAAAGCTGCCTTTGACACCGTAGACCACGTGATCCTTTTGGCAAAACTGCAACGACTGGGAGTTTCAAACAGAATGTGTAAGTGGCTTCGATCATACTTAGGCAACAGACTATTGACTGTTAAAATTGGTATAACGCAATCCAGCTGGTTTTCTCCCCTGTCCGGCGTACTCCAAGGGAGCAATCTGGGTCTTCTACTATTCGTATTGTTTTTCAATGATGTCGTAAACGTACTGGTAAGCGGTGGGTTGCTCATTTATGCTGATGACTTGAAAGTTTTTCTTGTCATCCGACGAGAAACTGATTGCAGACGACTTCAAGAGCTTATTGACCTTTTTGCTTCTTGGTGTAGCCACAACTTCCTTAAAGTGAGTGTCTCCAAATGCTCTATAATATCGTTCCATCGATGTAGCATGCCTACAACTACACGATGCATGGGGAGCAACTGGAACGTGTTGATAAAATTAAGGACCTTGGAGTGCTTCTTGACGCGCAAATGACATTCAAGATGCATTATTCGGAAATAATTGACAAAGCCAACCTTCAGCTAGGCTTCATTCTAAAAACTGCTCATGACTTTGATGATCCCTTGTGCCTACGTGCTCTGTATTGCTCGCTCGTCCGGTATATTCTGGAGTATGCATCAGTTGTTTGGTCCCTTACGAAGAGGTGTGGATCACTAGGATTGAATCCATTCAGCGGAGGTTTGTGAGGTCTGCTCTTAGAAATCTGCCCTGGCGTGACCCTTTAAATCTACCCCCATATGCAGATCGCTGTGCTTTGCTGGGCATTGAAACGCTTCAAAATCGCCGTTTGGTGGATCAAGCTGTATTTGGAGCAAAAATACTTCGTGCGGAAATTGACAGTGCAGCATTGCTTTAGCGTTTGCAGATTTATGCTCCTCAACGTGTTCTTCGATCCAGGCAATTTCTACAACCAAGGACAAGAAATACGACGTATGGCTCGAATGATCCTCTCAACTCCATCTCCAGACGTTTTCAGGCAGGTTATGATGTTTTTGACTTTAATTTGTCAAGTAACACTCAATGCGTGTTTTTAGCTAATAACTAGTATTTTTATTATACATTAAGATTTCATGAAGACCATGTTGTCGGATGATATGATTACAAATAAACAACAATCGCTTCAAACATTTTAGTAATTTGACTTGAAATGATTGCGATTCCTTTTTATTTTTTAAAGTCAGATCGATTGTCAGATTTAAATATTGCTATTAAAAATGTTTTTTTTTTTTCAAAATAGTGGAACATCTCCTGATTATTGTGATGAATTGAAGAGCCAGAACAGTGGATTTACAAAAGAAGTTGCTACACACTTAGAAATATATGCCGAGTCTTGGCTTTCTGAAACCGAGATCCGCATCGCCGACCTCTCGGTTTCGATCTCGGCTTTTTTATGTTAACCGATTATCTCGGTTTAGGTCAAACTGAAAACTCACACAACTGGGAATCGTGGCATGAGCAAAGTGATATACAGGTTACAATTCGAAATAAATAGAAATGAGGTTGACCAAGATTTCGGTTAAATTGTGTGTAAATATTTTGAATTAGATTTTTATCGGAATATTGAATATTTCATGCCTATAGGTAAAGAAGGTATTTGCGTCAAATCCGGCTGGTACAAGAAGACGTGGAGCACAGCGAGCTAGATGGGTGGATCAGGTAAACCAAGACTTGAAGAGCGTGGGGCGCAACCGAGGATGGAGAGAAGTAGCCATGAACCGGGTGAATCGGTGAAGAATTGCTGACGAGGTTTTTATCAATGTAATTGATGTAGTGCCAATAAATGTACAACATACAACTTACTCCACTTGCAAATGAAAACAATATGGCGCATGGCGGTTAACAGATAAAAAGCCGAGCCTCGGCTTACAACACTGCTAAACCGATATTTTGGCATGATAGGCAGCTAAGGTCGGTTGAAGTTTGGTTAACGATTATGCTCGGCTTCTAGTATTGCCGAGAATCAGTTTAATAATTAAGTTACCGGATATTTCAGTTTCAAGTGATAGCAGCGTTTGATTTTTCCGAGTTATCAGTTAAATATGAAAATGCCGAGTTGATTCAGCTAAATGTTTAACCGAGCCACGTGAATAATTTTTAAGAGCGTATGTTTTTTGAAATCGATAACAAGTCTAACATCAGCATCGTCTGTACGGTGCCTATGAGAATCTGAGAATAATAAATATTCGATAGTAGTATGAAATGTTTCACTTTTCCATAGTGGGTCTAAAGTGGGTTCAGTACACTTAGTATTTTATTTTATTTTATTTTATTGATGAATAAGGGGGTATGGCGTCAAGTCACCAGTCTGAGTTCAAGAACTCATACTTTACATAATACACCAGGGAATAGTTGAATAGGCTTCGCAACATTTCTACTCATGGGGGTTTTTAATTTTGCGGGATACACTATTAGTGAACACCAGAAGTATACAATAATATTGCAACGCTGCTCACGGGATGGGAGTAGGGTGGGCGAATTGTTGGTGTCACTTTTCATCTCATCACTTTTCAGTTCGTGCTACATATTTGAAAACAAAGGATTGACGCATAACCATCTGATTTCAATAAAATAAACTGTTTTCTGGTTGAAATTTCAACAAATGTAAACCTTGGTTTGAGGCTCCAAAGGTTGAAATCAAGATTCTGCGATGTTTAAATTTTTTTCATAAGTATGAAGCAATTTTAGCCGTATGTGCAAGAAAGTAAATAGATACAAAAAAGTGATTATTGTTACCCAGATGTCTTCAAATTCTTGATGTTTTTCACCAGGTATTATTTCTGCTTGGAGGTTTGCATTAACGGTAATAAGCACACCCCCACCAGATGTTTTCTTCGATAATGTTAAATCACGGTCATTTCTTTGCGACCGGAAACTTCCTCACTTTCGATTTCTTCAGAACAACTTGTTTCAGTTCTCAATATGATATCGTCTAGACAACCGGTAATTTTATTTCGAACTAGGGAAGATGTACCTATATTAATCTCATCACTTTGCAATTCATCCTACTTGAAATAAAACGATATACACGTGACAGGATTAGCTAGTAATGTTTGTTGTAGTTATTTAACGTAAGCAAACATTATTAGAAAACGAAACCGAGCCTTCAACTGGGGGCAGTTTCCCCTACGTTAATTTTTTGTGCACTACGCAAACGGTTAGAATTTTGACAGTAAACTTTAGTTTCAGGTAATTTTATTTTATTACACTCACTTGAAGAATGAAGAATTACTTCATGTTGATCAGCTTCTTCAAATGAGCGCTTCAAAGCTACCGAGTCATCCGATGCATCTAGTTACGGGAGTCGGGTGTGTGGCTTGTTGTTGGCAGTTCATCATCCACTGGATAGGGGTTCAGAGTCTCACCTCGCTGAAACCTTACCGACCGAAACGGAGGTGGTGGCCTTAAAAAGCGATCTTTCGCGGCTGCTAAAAGATCCTTGTCCGACGGAATGATATTGTTATTGTTGCTGTGGCTCGCAAAGTTGAAAATTCTGATCTTTGTATTGCTGTTGGTTGTTGGGCTGGTGTTGAATCCATTGTTGAAATTGATATTTTGTGATGATTTTTTTGTTTTTCTTCCTTCGGTTTTTGAGCAGCTTTTTCTTGGATGCAACGACGAACTCCATATTTTTTTACTACGCAGTTGATGCCAGCCCGTCTCTGTTTCCTCTATCACGTTATTGAGACTAGATCACAAACAGATTACTTTGATGATAATTTATTTAAAAAATAGCAGGTAGCGTGCAAGTCCGGTGGATATCAACAACACGTAGAAAGCACCACTAAACTACACAAAGAAACATGTCCTTTTTATAGTAGACACGAATTATGAACAGGACTTTTTCAGAGTTTGGAAACACAAGAATGTCGTACGGAGCCAAATCAGAATCTATACAGTGGATGGGACAGCAGTTCGTAGTCCAATTCGACCAATTTGGCCTTAAAAATGGCGGGAGGTGTGAGCCGGTGCGTTGTCATGGTGGAAGAGCACTTTTTTCTTCGCCAAATGGAGCTGATTTACTGAAATTCGAATCAGTCCATTGAAACGGCATAGTAGAGCCCTGTGACCGATTTGCCCTTCTCCAGGTAGTCGATGTAGACCACACTTTGTTAATTCCAGAAAACGGTTGCCGTCAATTTTCCTGTCGATAGGACAGTCTTTGCCTTCTTCGGAACACGTGCGCCAGGTGAAGTCCACTGTTTCAACTGTTCCTTGGTCTCTGGTGTATACGAGTGTAGCATTGTTTCGTTGACGGTCACGACACAGAATTTCCTTGGGATTGTGCTTAAACAGCTTCAAATACTACTCTGAAATGGTCTTACGATTGCGCTTGTTGTCCGGAGTGAACAAACATGGCACCCATCGCGCCGACAGCTTTCTCATTCCATGCAGAATATGACCCACGCAGTCTTTTGAGATGCCCAATGTCTCAACTATTTCGTGTACCTTCAATCGTGATCGTGGATTTTTATCACGTTATCCTTCGTGGTAGCTGTTTTCGGGGCACCTGGGCGTGGCTCGTCAAAAACCAACGTGCGACTACGTTGAAACTCGTTAAACCATTTTTTGACGGTAGCGATCGAAGGAGAAGAGTCACCGAACACAGCATCCAAGTACTCTTTCATTCCGCTGCGCTATTTCCCTTCCAAAAACAAGAATCAAATCACCGACCGATTTTGCTCGTTTTCCATTTTTTTAAAAATCCACGGACATGTTTGTTTCTACACTTGGTAAAAACAAAACTACGACTTTGAACTAGAAAATGAGAAGAAAGATTAGTAATTTTCATTTAATTTCCAGTATTGTATTTCGTCTACAATGTGCAGACTTCTTCAGTGTCGTGTATTAATACTCGAATTGGCTGCAATTTCGACAATAGCCATCTACAAAAATTGTATGGTACAATATAGTAAATTTTTTTGCGATACATGGTACCATCGAGCGGTTAGGCTAAGGTCTTATCAGACCACACTCGCATATGCTGCAATCAGTCTGCAGAGAAGACGCTGTGAAAGATTGCACAGTGGTTTTCAGACGAGCTGTATTGAAAATTTTGACGTAGATTTTGGCCGAGAGAAGTATTTGGGTTTTTATTTATGATTTATGAAAATCTAGGCGTATGTCTGTTCATCGTGTAAAATCAATTTCTGGTGATACTACAAGCTTTTAGATCGAAGATGGCTTCGAAAGAAAAGCAATTGGTTTTCCTGCAAGCACTGTCCATAACGTTCTTAAATCTTTCGATACACGTTTGACAACACCCAAGAAGGCTGGGAGCAGAACAAAACGGATCTTACGAGCCACCAGAAGGACGAGAAGGTGAAGCAAATATTGCAGAAGAGACCAGATCTTTCCGTGCGTACTGTGGCTGGAAAAATAAAAACCCAGCCACCTTCAGCATGGTGTTGTTTTGAAGCTGCGCCTTTACCGACTGAGCTTAGGCAGGACCCGAAAAAAAAAATGATAAGCAGAATGTGATGGCTAAGACCCGGGCTCGCAAGTTGTATCGTGAATACTTGACGAAGTTTTCCTGCGTGATAATGGACGATGAAACTTATGTGCTGGAAGACTTTAAGCAGCTTCCCGGAATGTCTTATTATACTGCCATGCAACGGAATGGCGTAGAGAAGCATTTCAGGATGAATAAATAGGCCAAGTTTCCCAAAAAATATTTGGCTTCGCAGGCAATATGCAGCTGTGGTCGAGCAAGCCAAAGCTTTATCACTACCAGAACGGTAAACAATGAAATATACCGTGAAGATTGCCTAAAGAAGCGATTGTTACTATTCCTACGCAGCCATGAGGCTTTCTCGCTATTCTGGCCTGATTTGGCATCTTGTCACTAAGCCAAAGATGTTTTGGAATGGTATAAAGCGAATGGAGTCCATGTTGTAACGAAAAGAAGCAAATCCACTTAACTGCCCGGAGTTGCGACTTATTGAGCGGTATTGGGCTCTCGCGAAGAGAAAACTCTCTCAATATAAACAACAAGCTTGTAAACCACCAACAGACATAAACAACAAGCTACAACTATAGAAAAATTTAAAAAATCTTTGGCAAGAGCAGCTAAATCGATTGCAGAGAAGTCTGCACAGACCCTAATGGCTGGAGTAAACTCAAAAGTGCGTAGTTTCTGCAAGCAGCCTAGTTAAGTAACTGTAATTAGTTTAGAGATGACTAATAATGCACAATTAAATGAATGAAAAATACAGCTTGGGTTGAACTAGAAGCAAAATTGTTTTATTTCAAATTTAATCTGTCTAGATTTTGTAGTGAACAAGCCTTATGTAGTTATTTTTCTGAGTTTTCTGAATGTTAAGGCAAGACTCTGTTAGAAAAACATAAACTTTTCGCTCAAATAAAGAATAAAAAATTACGAATATTTAAAAGACGCAAAAGTTGTACGCCATATAAACGAAAATGGATTTTGTTCAAATTATGCTGAATTTAAAATTTCGATGTATTGCCCAAATGCATTATTCAGCGAAAGTGTGTGTCGAAATTTTTTCAGCACTTGTCTGAAGATTATATTTTTGTTACAATTTAATCTAAACATTCATTACAAAAAATCTTTAGGATCTTTATCTTTTCATAACAAAAATCTGCACTAAAAACCACTTCTTGTATGATCAAATTAAAAGCTAGATCATTAAGTTCTTCTACAATAACTGAGTTGTGGTGAATGATTTACAGTTCATCTCTAGGATGGCGTTGTTCCTATTTTTTCAAGAAAGCAAGAACCTTCTTTGTAGACTGTACTTATCTAGCTTTGCATTTGAATGCAAGAGCTATTTTTGTTTAAATTTTAAATCAGGATGGCCCTAACAATTTTCTCTTGGCTCAGCAGGTAAAGGCGATAAACTTACAACATGCTTGAGGTCGCTGGTTTCGTTTCCAGGTATGATCAAGCAATTTTACGTAAAAGGAAAAAATCTCGCTACACTCGACATATGATATCTAGAATTGTACCTGTCCAACAATCATATTAATGCGAAAATGATTAAGTTAAGAGCACTTAATAAGCTAATTATCATAAATTAAAAGCTTCATATGCCATAAAAATGTATCAGATAAGTTTTGTTATCCTAACTTTTTGTTTCGAACAGGAACTCTTCAGAAAAAGTGTTTTCGTGGATATAGGTTATCAAAAAAAAAAATAGTTAAGAACATCCTGATACAAAAAAAATCACTAATTACTTCTAAAGAATGCAAGAGATCTATTCACATCTAAACTGATCCATCTGGACACGACTCAGCACTATATCTTACTGCTTAACTCACTGCTGAATTTGAATATCATTTCAAGCAACACAAAATTGTCAAAATTAGTTGCAGTAACTTACTCGTGACTTAATTGAGTTACAAAGCAGTTATGTGAATTGGTTTGTAACAATTATGCTACAAGGGAATTAACATATTTACACAGATTCTTCTAATGGCGCTTGCAGCAATTCATTTTAAAGAGAAAAATGACCCCTTACTTTGTGTGTCACACATTACACTTTCATAGCGATACGCGTGCTGCTGAGCTGGCATTTTGCAAGGAAGGGTGCTAAATGCTTTCTTTCCCATAACAATCCATTGTGGCTCACTGGTGGTGGCAGCTCCCGGAAAGTTGGTGGTTTTTATGTGCATGGAAACCCTGATAATTCTCCGATACCCACACGGTGTGCTACCGCAATAAAGGCAAGTAAAAAGATTATTTTCTTGAGCCCTTCACAGCCCTTCCGCTACCACGATGGAAGGGAGTGGAAATGAGAGCTCCAGATGCCAAACTGGAGGGGTACGTACTTGGAATCACTATTTGCTACATTATCATAGTTGAGGGTAATGGGAGCATCCAAGTCATCCTTCTTTGCTTCTCCGAGCGGGTAACCGGGAAAGGAATGAAATTTAATGAAGGTTTAATATTTATTAATTTATTGCACATAAGCATAAAAGATAATTTATTTATTATCTTCTCTTGGCTGGATGCCTTGCCTTAGTTCACAGGATGGGGTAGAGCGAGTTTTTCGACGTTTAAGATGCTATTTTGAAGGTGGTATGAGCCCGTACGTGGTTTCCTTTGAGAAAGATGTTTCAGCTACGGAAGGAGATATTAGTTCAAAATGGAAATAGTTTTCATGGTTATCAAGTAATCAAGGATGGTTTTCGTTGCCGAAATTGGTTCAAAATTACACAGAAAAACTGGATTAGCTTACAAATCCTTGCATATTAAGTCTGTTGGATACCTTGAGAGGTATCCATCCTTGGGACTTGATCTTCTTATATCGTCTTAATCCTGATTGTGATTCCTGAAGAAGAGTATTTTATGACATGATTATGATAACTTGAACAGTTTTTTTATAAACATGAATGTCCTATTCATTGCATCAACAATAATGTGGGAATAGGTAATTGATGTGAAACTTTGGATGTGGATGTGTTTCCGAAATTACACCTGATTGTGTAAAGACAGCTCGGGTTAAAGTTTATTCAATTCATCGTCACAGTGCCTTCCAGCCGACCGTTCAGTGTCCGTATCATGGTGGTAAGGTGGTAAGTGTCAGGTAGAGAGCATTTCAAAAGCATCGGGACTTTTCCGTTTGATAGTTACCTTCAAAAATACTACTTCCAAGCCCGACCAAGGTATGTCAAGGATCCAGCTTCTGGGAATAAATCAGATACTTGATTCATTCTCGACAAAGCACGCCATAAAGTTTGCTCCAACAAGTTCTATGGCGTAAAATTTTATCACAACTCTAACCCTAAAAAAGTTGTGTATAGCAAGAAAACGAAAAAAAAATCTTCTATTTTTTTAAGACCAACTAGTGTGCCAGGCAATGTTTCAGAACCTTTCTTTACAACAGTTTGTCTTAATGAATGTTTGAAGGAGCGCATGATTCCATTCATTCATAAACATAATTTTGCAGATAAAATATTGTTTTGGCCAGATCTATCACTATAATTTCTTCGAATGGAAGTAGACAATCAACACGTCCCGCAAATGACGATTATTAGGCACAAAATTAAACATTTTAACACCACCAGAAATATATGTGTGTGTGTGTGTGTATATATATGTGTATATATACAATCAATCTCCCACTGACCGGCAGTGCTTTTATGGAGGAAATTTGTCTGCATTTCTTCGTTGATTTATATGTTATTACGATGTGCAAACTTTTTTCGCCCTGGAGATTGAAGGTGACAGCTCTATTGATAATCCAACGACCCATGTCAAGAATGCCTGTTCATACACGAACATTCTGAGGTCATCATGATATACAATAAGCCCCGCATAAAAATTTGCACATATCAAATGGATATGTGAAGAATTTTCACACTTCCAGAATCAAGAATAGACATTCGTGATCCTAGCGTGTACATAGCTAAGGTATATCTTCTGTAATGCAAAACGAGCTGACCAAGTTCCTTATCCAATGCAGAAAAGCTCGTCCGGGTGCGGGGCGAAGCACTAAAAAACAAGAAATGGGAAAAAATGACCGACGCACAATCTATCTGAAGAAACAAAGTCACAACACACCTTGAGAGGGAATCGATTAAATTCAAATTAAATTAACACCTTACGCAAAGCACTCGGATATTTGGTAATATAATTTTTTATTCTGGTGGAATAAATTTTTTTTTTGCGCAAAAACAATGCAGCAAAAGCAAAACACGTCAGCTTCAAAGCACGACTTGCTGCGATCTCCACACAACCAGAAATATTTAATGCAAAAACAAAATCACTAATGTGTCAAATCAGTTTGTTTACCATATTTCCAACCTTGTTTCATGACGTTTTGGATATGCCAAAATCCCAGTTCTTACTGCTAGAGCTATCTACTGACAAACAGTGCGAACTTATGTCGTTTTCGGTTATTGCCAGTGCGGAACTGGGTTCGCCCTAGGTCCGCCCTAACAGCTGTAAAAACGTTTTTTTATTCAATCGGGTCGGACCTGGATCCGCTCTGGATCCGACCCAACATCGATGAGGTTCGCTCTCAAGTTTTTTCGAGGTCCAACGTGGGTTCACCAGCCCACACAAACATAATTGTCAATATAAAATGTTTATGTTTGTTAATGTTTATGTTTTGCACTAATATAATCATACTGACTCGACTCTGGATCCGTTTTCGTTCGGTAATTGCGAGTCAGAGTCAGACCTGACCCAGGTTTATAACCGAAAACGACATTAGTTCCGCACCTAATATTAATACTTTCGTAACCTTTTTCCCAACATAAACCATTCATGTGTAGGTGAAAAATGACCGGACGCTTGAAAACATTCTGGCTCTTGTGAATTCAGATGTGATTCTTTAATTCCAAAACACACTTTTGCTGCGATGTCCACTGACACACACATATTTTCGTACACTTTAAAACATATCAAACAAACTCTCCATGCTTCAATGCCGCATGTGCAATATGGTGGTAATATTTTTTTGATTCTGACTTGAATTGGTGCTGAATTGTTTTGGGGTCATGTAAATTTGAAAAGCTTTGTTTCACTGCTAAATTCCTCCACACAACACAAATTAGGATGATTTTTTGGTTATTCACTCATCAATTTTTAGCTATTTATTCATTAATGAACAAATAACAATATAAATTGTCTTGCAAACTTTTGGTCGTTTCCCTTAGATTATCATAAGAATTATTTTATTGTGATATCTAACAAATTGTTTGTGTAACAAATAGTAAAGTAGTGCAAAAGCCTTTTGTATCAAATCTGATATCAGTGCCTTTATATAAACTTACTTTGACGTAGCAGAGAAATAGAAGGGCAGAATATGTGATACTTTCTTAGTTGGTCAAATTTTCAGTCTAACATGCAAGCCAGCATAAGATTAATGCCTCTCATCTTCGGTTGACTAGGTGACTACTTTGACATGCGGGAGGAAACAATTGTATGTATGTATGTGTCGCAACATTCGTTGCGCTGCACCACGAATCCAGCAAATTCCAGCGGCTTGAACGTCAACGCGAACACATTTGATCCGAATCATCATTCTGGTCTTTCGTCGATGAATGGTTCACACGAGCTTAGCAGGAATCAACTTGCTGCACGGCAAGCAGTGGCGAAGGAACTTCCCATCTTCACCGGCAATCCCGAGGAGTGGCCGCTGTTTATTGCCACGTATGAAAGCACCACCAGAATGTGCGGTTTCAGCGACGAGGAGAATCTACTTCGGCTTCAGCGAAGCCTGAAAGGAAAGGCTCTCGAGGTGGTAAGAAGTAGATTGTTGTATCCTGCCGGACTTGAAGGAGTGATCAGCACGCTACGTACCCTGTTTGGTCACCCGGGAGGTGATCGTCCACTCGATAGTATGCAAGATTCGGGAAATGCCTGCGCCGAAGACGGAGAAATTTGGAACTCTAATCGACTTCGGAGTAGCAGTCCAGAACATGTGCGCGACGATTGTGGCCTGCGGTTTGAACGAGCATCTGTGCAACGTGGCGCTTCTTCAAGAGCTGGTGGAGAGATTGCCGCCAACTATCAAGCTTGATTGGGCGAAGTATCGACAAACACTGCAAGCGGTTGCGCTGGTGGACTTCAGTACCTGGCTGGGTACGCTAGTGGAGGCAGCATGCGTAGTAACGGTTCCATCGTCTATCAGTGCGAACGTCGGCAAGCCGGACAAGCGGAGTCGGAAGGAGGAAGTGTACTTTCATCACGAATCCAGCTCAAGCCAGGCATCAAGCCCAACGAGTACGCCGAAGATTTCGCCGAAGCCAACCAGCAAGCAGTGCGTCATTTGCCCAAGAAGGCTGCAGTAGCATGGGATCGTGTAAGGCGTTCCGTGAAATGACTGTTAGTGCACGATGGACTGCGCTGAAGCAGAGCAAGCTGTGCCAGAAGTGTCTGCTTAAACATTTCGGAGCCTGTGCAGTAAAAGCAAGCTGCGGAAGGAACGGTTGCACGTACATGCATCACGAGCTGCTGCACGATGACTCCAGATACCAGCGACAGGAGAACTCTCAACCGGTCGACTCCTCAAACTGCTGCTGCGTCGCACACCGAGACGTGCAACACTCATGTGAGTAAGATCAGCAAAGTTTTTTCCGATACGTCCCAGTACTCCTCCACGGAAGAGGGAAGTCCGTACGCACCTTCGCCTTCCTGGACGACGGCTCATCTGCAACGATGATAGAACACAGTTTGCTGAAAGAGTTAGATCTTGAAGGCGAATCGTACCCCTTGTGCTTGGGATGGACCGCGGACCATCAGCGTCAAGAAACGAATTCTGTGATGCTGGCGCTGGCGATTTCCGGAGTGTACGAGTCGAATAGCTACTGGATTCCCAAGGTGCACACCGTAAAACAGTCTCTCTCTACTACGACAAACCCTCGCGATGGAAGAATTGGCGCAGCGGTATCACCACCTGAAAGATTTTCCGGCTGATTCTTACCGCAATATTCGGCCGCGTATGCTCATTGGAATGGACAGTATTCGCCTGGGTCATGCGCTGAATAGCAGAGAAGGAGGAATCAACGAACCAATCGCCACTAGAACTCGTCTAGGCTGGATAAGTGTTTGGGCCTTGCTCAACAGCAGCACAATCAGCGGTGGACTTCACGGGACACCACAGCTTCCACTTGTGCCAGTGCAGTGAGCGGAACGACACCGAGCTTCACAACGCCGTGAAAGCCTATTTCTCGCTGGACAGCCAAGGGGTAATGAGCCCTATCAAACCGCTATTATCGAAGGACGACGAGCGAGCTGAGCAGCTGCTGGTATCACTAACTCAACTAAAGGAGAAGCGGTACGAAACAGGTTTGCTGTGGCGTTATGATGATGTCCGACTTCCGGACAGCAAGTCAATGGTTATGCGGCGGCTGTTATGTTTGGAGAAGCGGATGCAGCGTGAACCTCAACTGGCTGATGCACTGAAGCAGAAGATCCGGGACTGCGTACACAGCGGGTACATCGAGAAACTGACGGAGAGCCAGCTATCAGAACATTTTCCACGCATGTGGTTATTTTTCATCTTCCCTGTGGTGAACCCTAACAAGCCAGGAAAACTGCGGATCGTATGGGATGCGGCAGCAAAAGTGGCAGGAACGTCACTGAACTCTTTCATGCCAATAGGTCAAGATCAGCTCACGTCTCTTCCATCGGTGCTACGACGTTTCCGAGAATTCCGGATTGCCGTCACCGGCGATATTCGGGAAATGTTCCACCAAGTGATGGTGAACAGGGACGACCAGCAATGCCAGCGAGACCTGTGGCGTGACGGCGAGCAAGACCGAAGTCCAGATGTCTACGCGATGAAGGTGATGACGTTCGGGGCTACGTGTTCGCCAAGCTGCGCGCAGTACGTGAAAAATCACAACGCGCGAAGGTTTCAAGAACAATTTCAGAGGGCGGCTGAGGCGATAGTCAACGAACACTACGTCGACGGCATGCTGTCTAGTGAGGAGACTGAAGAGGATGCTGTGAAACTGGCGAAGGATGTCCGTTTTGTTCACGCGGAGGCGGGATTCGAGATTCGTAACTGGCTGTCGAACTCAAAACGTGTGCTGCAGGAGTTAGAAGCGAAGCCCGGCGAGAAAAGCCTGAATCTTTCCAGCGAGATGGGCACAGAGAAAGTTCTCGGCATGTGGTGGTGTACCGCCACCGATATGTTCACCTACAAGGTATCGCCACGCATTAGCGCGGATTTACTCCAGGGTCGCATCGTGCCGACTGAACGACAGATCTTGAGCACGCTGATGATCTTCTACGATCCGCTGGGACTGTTGGCGAACTTTCTTATGTTCCTGAAAATGATGCTGCAGGAGATTTGGCGAAGTCGCGTCGACTGGGACGAACAGATCAAGGACGAACAGCTCCCGAAATGGAGGAAGTGGCTGCAGAAGTTCTGCCACATGTGGAGAATGTTAGCGTGCCAAGGTGTTACCGGATGAACTGGCAAGCGTCGGACAGCAGAATGTGATCCAGCTTCATGTGTTCGTGGATGCTTCGGAAAACGGAAATGCGGCGGTTGCGTATCTGCGATTTGAAGAGAATGGCGTAGTGAAATGCGCGTTTGTCGGCACGAAGGCACGAGTAGCTCCATTGCGGTTCGTGTCGATCCCTAAGCTAGAACTTCAGGCAGCGATAACCGGAGCTCGTTTGGCGAACGACATCATGGAGACCCACAAGCTGAAGCCCGCGCAAGGTTCTTCTGGTCGGATGCTCGGGACGTTCTCTGCTGGCTTAATTCGGACCACCGAGAATACAGCCAGTTCGTAGGAGTGCGTGTCGGTGAATTGCTGGAAGTGACGGAGACAGAAGGAGTGGAACTGGATCGCGACCAAACTGAACGTCGCCGACGACGCTACTAAGTGGCAAAAATCGCCGGATCTGTCACCTTCAAGTCGGTGGTTCCGAGCTCCACAATTCTTGTGGAAGTCGAAGGCGAACACTTGCCAGCGAGACCGTCGGAGTTCGAAGAAACCACAGAAGAAATGCGGCCGCGGGTGCTCCATCACTTTGCGCAGCCTGCAGTTTTTCGATGGGTGGACTTTTCAACGTGGAAGGTTCTGCTGCGGCGTGTGGCATACGTGCGAAGGTATCAGGCGAATTTGCGTAAGAGACTGGTGAAGAAACATATCGTCACCGGTCCGCTAACACCAGAGGCCAGGCCTGAAGGCAGCAGAAGCGTTGATTTTCAAGATGGTGCAGGACGCTGAGTTCGCCTACGAGATCGGTCTACTGAAAAAGCCGAAACATTCGCCGAGGAGTAAGCCGTTGCCGAAGAATAGCTCGCTGTACAAGCTCAGTCCTTACCTGGACGGAGACGGATTGCTGCGTATAAAGGGGTCGTATAGACGCCTGCGAAGTTGTGGACGAGGGAACGAAGCACCCAATACTGCTTTGCCCAAGCATCACATGGTAACTAACCTGATTGTAGCCAGCGTTCACCAACGGTACTGCCGCATGAACCACCAGACTGCCCTCAACGACATCCGGCGAAAGTTCTACGTGCCTGAGCTCCGCTCTACGTACACTCGTGTACGCAATCAATGTCAGCTCTGCAAGAACCGTGATGCGAAACCAGCCACACCGGAAATGTCCTGCTCTACCACCTGCGCGACTGAAAGCCTTCTGCCGCCCATTCTCTTGTCATCGGTATCGACTACTTCGGGCCGATAAACGTGGTTGTTGGCCGGAGGACCGAGAAACGCTGGGGAGTGTTGATCACTTGCCTCACTGTGCGAGCCGTGCATATCGAGGTCGCCAATAGCCTCACTACGGACTCGTGTATCCTCGCCCTTCGTAACTTCATCGCCAGAAGAGGTGCCCCTCTGGAAATAGTCAGCGACCGAGGCACCAACTTTATCGGAGCCAACCGGGAGCTAAAGGAAGCGCTGCAGCAAGTGAATCAGGATAAGCTGATGGAACATTTCGTCACCGCCGACACCAAGTGGTCGTTCAACCCGCCTGCTTCTCCACACTTCGGCGGAGCCTGGGAACGACTTGTCCAGACCGTGAAGAAAGCCCTAAAGCACACCCAACTCACACGCACACCCACAGACGAAATACTACGGAACATGTTGACGGAGATCGAGCTGATCGTCAACTCACGTCCCTTAACCGAACTGCCCTTGGACGACGAGCACTCACAAGCACTCACACCGAACCACTTTTTGCTCGGATCGTCAGACGGTTCTAAGCCCCCGATCGCGTTTGATGATAGCACCTACGCCCTCAAGCACACTTGGAAGACGTCTCAGATCTACGCTAACCGATTCTGGCGACGCTGGGTATCCGAGTACCTGCCAACCCTGACCCGAAGGACGAAATGGTTTGCCAGCGTCAAGCCCATAGCGGAAGGGGACATCGTCGTCATCGTAGACGAGGCGCTACCGAGGAACTGCTGGCCGAAAGGTCGTGTGGTTCGCGCTATCCAATCGAAGGATGGTCAGGTTCGTCGAGCTGTGGTGAAGACAGCAACAGCACTCTTCGAGAGACCAGCCGTGAAGCTAGCAGTGTTGGACGTCGGTGCAACTGTAAGTACGTCGGACCAGTGATCCCGAGTACATTCGTTGCGCTGCACCACGAATCCAATCACCATTTCCAAATGAGCCTGTAGTTATCCACACCTTACATCAACTCTCATTGTTTTACGCCGACGTGCCGCTACTCAGACGCGCCGCTGCGCTGCTTCGCGTGTCAGTGTCAGTGTCAGCTGTCAGCCGTCAGCTGACAGGAAGGGATGATAAGGAAAAGAGGAGATAAAAAACATTGAAGACAAAAGACATGCAACGTGTTGTCGAACAATTCCACTAAAATTGATTATTATACCTAGTATTTGCTACTTAAACCTAGTTAATTGGAAATATCCTAGTTGCGAAAAGTTAGTAGTGTTAGTAAATTAATATATCACAGTGAAAAGTGGATTAGTAGGCGATAAAACAAGTGAAATTAGTACGGACACATCGGTTAGTTCATGCAGAGGTTAATTCATGCTTCTTACCTAATTATGCTAATTATTATGAAAATTACAGTAGCTGCTGTCTTAGAAACTAAATTGGGCATGCAAATCAAACTTTAACGAAGATAAAACATTAAATGCAGCCACTCCAACAACGATCTTTGAGCTAAACGAAGAACATATAGGAACGAGACACTAAACGTAAGTCTTCAAAATGCCATTATACATAAGAATTTATCTATCAGTTAAAAACAAAATTATATATGAAAATCATACAAAACGACAAACAACTATGTACAACACAAAACACATAAATCCCACTATGCTTATTTATTCAATAGGGATTTTTTAACGTCGTCATCGTTGATCCAAAAACAAATACACGTTTAAGAAATCGGAAATCAGTCTCTGTATTTCGTTGCAATTGCAACATTGTAGAAAAACCTGCAGAAAAACCTGAAAATTTAGACAATGTATCGTAACCATGAGAAAAAAAAACGAATTAAAAATGATTTTACATAACTTAGTAGTTCCATGGATGACCTGAAATAATTTTTATATAATAGTATAACTTAAATTTCGGCATCTTGTTCCGTTTCCTTGCATCGCAATAATCATTTGTAGAGGATCTCATAGGTACTACAGTGATTTTAAATGATCAAATTAATTTAAATGTAATAATATACTTTCATATCATAACAATGACGTAACAAAATGATAACATGAGCACGACAGTTATCGATAATAGAATGTATATCTGTGACTAAGCTGTTCATCCTCTCGTCGATAGACTTCACCTTTTTCAGCTAGCATTAATGTCAAGTAAGATTAATATTTGTATCCATAATAATAAAAAGAGAACATAATTTATTAATGTACAAAAAATATCTGACATCCAACGATCCAAGCACATCTAATGTGTACGTTATGCTGAAATAATGAAAAACAAATTGAGCCTTTAATGCTTGTAATGTTCCTCCATGCTCATAAGATAAGTGATTTTAGAACGAAAAGATGATCCCAAAGCGTAGTGAATTTATAAATTTAATGTAGATGATCGCACCCCCTCACTTCGCTATTGTCAGATTGACAACATTGCCCAGGCTACGCCAACCAGCGTCTCCATGTTTCAGCTGGCAGTCTTGTGATCATATGACTCGTGGAGGCGTGAGGTAGGAACTTGTGAGGACTAAAGGTCTGTCGTATCCTTCTTTAATGCTGTCAACTCACCATTTGAAGCCCTTGACATGCGGGAGGGAAACAATTGACCACAAAAGATATATACGTGACTAACAGCCTGAGACTTTCTTATCATGCCAGAGAGACGAGCTGGACCCTACATATCGAACCCATCAACATATGGACTGGGACCAACGGTTTTCCTTCCCTTCTGAAGGAAGACGTGAGCAGAGATTTTTCGTCTCAGAAAATCCAAACGGTGCTGACTGGAATTGACACCAGACCAACTAGGCTGAGAGGTAATCACGCTCACCACCAGCGCCGTCCCTACCACAGATGATTCCATAGATCAGTCAGATTGAAAATCTCACGTGATGATCTGTGGAATATTTTCAAAACTTCTAGATGATCTTCTATTATTCTGTATAACTACAACTATCGAGGGATTATTGACATGTCTCAGAGATATTCTTGAAATGCAAATGTTTGATCTTAAGGTTCAGAGGCTATCATGAACAGAATATGCTTAGTAGATTTCAGAATGATTTAGATTATTCTAATTAACTTCAGCTCTTCAGTAATATTATTCCGAAGGTTTTCAATAGAATTCGAGATGAGGTTTTATTATTCTGGACAACTTCAAGTATCTAGGATTTCTTGGAATGTCTTTTAGCTATTATTACTAGAAAATGCATTGATTAAATATGCATTAGAAAGTGGGCCTCCAACGTCGAAGCTGTCCTAGAAGAAATTCCTCCCGACAACCGAGCTCTCCTGACCTCAGTGGACCTAGACCGTGACCAATGTATCAAGAGCCTGGGGCTCCACAGGAAACCCGCAACCGATCATCTCAGCCACAAAATTGTCCCCAGTCGATGCCTCTCTCAAGAAACAAATCATTGCTTTCCCAAAATGGCATATCTTGATCACTTGGCTGAGTGGGACCCATCCTGCCCTCGGCGAGGCTCTAACATACAGGCTCTATAGTTAATTTATATTTGACGCAAGGCACATATGGGGTTGGGATTTCAATGGCTTCCTTAACCTACATGGAACGAAAGCACACCAACTCCTCCTAGTTGCCTATGTCTGAACGAGCTGCGCCATCCAGCGATGCACCTCTCTCCTGACCCTGTTTCGGTCTAGCTCCACTTTTTCTCCTGATACGTCGAAAACAGCATACGGTGCATGTTGCTACATCAAGTCATCTACTCCCTTCCTGCCGAAACTAAACAGCACTGTACTAACTGCAAGGTCTCAAAGTTGCACCTTCTTAAGCCAACAAAGCATTCCACGTCTACTAACTCTATGGAGCTTTGCTAGCAGCTGAGACTCTACTGGGAAGGTACCGACATCCTTACCAACCGCTATGGAATCCTATTCTCTGGGTGGACTAGACGATCGTCATTTATTGTCTCAACTCTACACCTTCAACGTGGAGCACCTTCAACGTGGAGCACCTTCGTGGCTAACCGTGTCTCTAAAATACAGCTTGCCACCCAAAACTGCCCCTGGAACCATGTTTTGGCATGGCAAAACCCAGGGTCCACAGTGGTTGACACTCGACAAGAGATTTTGGCCTATCTAACAAACAACGAAAGACTCCAATTTCGACGGCATTCCTGAAGCAAAAAGACCACCCACAGCATCAATGACGGTCGCCACCGAACCATCTTTCATCGATCTGTTCGTCGCCAAGTTTTCCAACTACAACAACATGCTACGAGTGGCTGTCTAATGTCGCCGGTTCCTCCTACGCTGCCAGTGCATCCCCGAGACCAACCACCACTATCATCGCCACCGAAGAAATGCAAGCAGCAGAAAGTGTACTGATTAGTCTAGTCCAGCAGCAGCTATTCTCCGCTGAGTGTAAACAGCTTAAGCAATCTATGCCAGTCTTGTCGAAATATCGCCTTCGTTCGTTCACCCCAGCCATTCAATAACAAGCATCAAATTCTACTACCATCCGCCCACGCAATATCTACTCTGCTCATTCGCTCTCTACATGAAACCCATTTGCACGCCGCTCTCCAAATGCTGCTCTACATTCTCCGTCTGATGTATTGGATTACCGGGGCGCGAGAAGCTTGGCCAGGAAGATCACCCAGCACTGCGAAGTCTGCGTCAGAGCCCGACCAAACCTCGGTCAGCAGTTTGCAATAACTGGGATCGATTACTGTGGTCCAATCGCACTCAAACCCATTCATCGTCGAGCAGCACCCGGAAATGCATATGTTGCCGTTTTTGTATGCTTCGCGACGAAGGTTGTGCATCTGGAGTTCGTAGGAGACCTGTGCTAAATTTATCCAAGCCCTACGGCAGTGAGCTATGTGTAGGAATTTTCACTGACAACGGCAGAAACTTCATTTGTGCTGCCAACGAACTACGTAAAATCGTCGGAGGTAACCACCACCAGAAATCAATCGCCGAAGAATGTGCGTCAAATGGCATACGTTGGCGCTTTAATCCTCCTAAGGCTTCTCGCTTCGGAGAATTATGGGAGGCCGCGATCAAATCCGCCCAAAAACATTTTTTTTAGCTCTGGGGACCCATACATCAGGAATGGAGGACATGCAAACACTTCGGTCTCAGATCGAGTGTTGTTTAAACTCTGGACCGATCGTTCCATTGAGCCTCTCGGTCCTGGACACTTCTTCGAGCCTCTCAGTCCTGGACACTTCTTGACAGGTTCGTCCTTGAAGGCTGTCCCGGATATCGATGTCACCGCTGTACCAATGAACCGACTGAGCAATTATCAGCAAATCCAGCGACTACTGCAGCAGATATGGCAAAGATGAAACACCGAGTACCTGTGTGCACTGCAAGTCCGAACCAAATGGACCAACAATCCCGTCCGCATCCAATGGACCCAGCTGGTCTTTCTAAAGGAGGACAATACTCCACCGCTTCATTAGCCCACAACACGAATTATGGAACTGCATCCAGGGTCGCATGGTGCTACCCGCGTCGTCACAATCAAAACATCATTATTATATTCTTTAGATAGTTGAATATTGGCATTGGTAAATATGCAATGGAAGTTTATGAGTTTGTGGTGTAAATTTTCTAAATAGAATATCTTAATTAGACACATTAAAAGATACATTGAATTTTCTGCGTTATCTAATGCACATAAAGGGAATGCTAGATTTGGCAGAAAATAATGGGATATTTCATGTAAACTTAAGCCAGATAACGCCTGAATCTAGTTTGTTGTATGAAAGATAGCAAACATTGTTGTATGGCGCATGAGAGATTGCAAACAATTTCGTTGTTTACGCCTCCTTTGGCTTGGAATCAAACGAGGGGAAATTTTACACGCTTGTCAAAATTCATTATTTTTTTCTGTGTAGTATCTTAACAAAGAAACCTGTATTATGCAAGTTATAATGTTTTGAATGTTGAGCGATTGATAGAACACAAGCGAAATTCGTGGCAGAATTTTAAAGAAGTTTTTTTTTTTCAAATATGGTTTTCAAATTTCGAGTTTAATGAAGTTATTATTATTAACAATGAAATGTCTAAAAAACGCTAGTAGAAAACCGCACGATAATTGATCCTAATGGAAAATTTAGTGGATGAGAAGAAATTGCATCCATGGATAGACTCAACACAACATCCATATCCCTCGAATTTTGTTGTTTTTTGTTGTTGTTTGTCTTTATTTGAGAGACTCCTCGAATGTTTTTGCCCTGAAAAAGGAAGTTTATCATCATTTTAGTGGTGCATAATAACAAACATCTCATTAAGATTTACTAAGCAAGAGTGTTGCCTGCGTGTAGTAGAATGTCGTTTGTAGGTCAACAATTTAAGAGTTACAATACAAAAATGTAATTTACCTTAGCATATTAGGCTGAGCTATCCCAAGTAACAATTTTAATTGTATTCTAGCCATATAGCCATACTCCTCCCGGCTTTGTTGATAAAACTACATTCAAAATTGTTTTGTCAACCAACACCTCCTCTATGCTTTATTAAAGCCAAAATATGTACACAGTACTCTATAGACCGTTGTGGAAACAAGTTAATAAAACCTTTATTTTAAAAATATTCTAGTGAAAGATGTTATGACCACTTGAGAACCTTCATAAAACCTATTGGCTGCCTGAGAACCAGCATACGGCCAAATGGCCACGGCTGCCAAACTTCACTGTGATATCGTGGTTGGTTTTATTGTTCTGCTTTGTTCGATTCTTTGCTATTCTGATTCATTTAGCAGTAAATAATATCGAAGAAAAAAGTTCTAGAGTTGCGGGAAATTTTGTTTGATGGCAAAATATCCAAAACAAATTGAGTTTTTTACAGCGTATCATACTCCAAATCATATGCGCATTGAAATGTTATGGTGAATAATGGCACGATAAAAGCCGAACATTAATGCGCCACGGAAATAATGTAAGTTTACAACAACAAAAACAAATGTATCCGATAAATCAATCATGAATTTCCGGAAAATTGAGGGAATTCAAAAAAGTTATCTAAAAAATGCCAAAATTGGTCTCCGATCTACAGTTCATTTCATTTACATTTGAATTTTGTGCAATAATTATTCCACATTTCATTTATTTCTTATATTTAAAAATCATAGTTTTGTAAAAAAATCAATTTATCTTGGCAATGACTACTATAAAACTATTTGGTAATTTGGTGACTTTCCTCATTGCCAATTTGCCGTTTAATGCATCGTGTGGTGTTCGACGTTGAATGACCGTTTCTGTATTTTTAAATAAGGCTTAAAACTATCGAAAATCTATTTATATCACATTCATGTTTACCGTTGAAACATTTAGGAACCTAATCAGTTATGCCGGTATGATGAAAAAAATAATCTTGCTGTGGCCTTGTACGATCGCACATTATTTGCAAGGGTACAATTGCTAGTATGATGACGCATTAGCAAAAACTGAAGTGTAATTGACCGATCATCAAAGTATAGCAAATCTATTTAATTTGCTTTAATTTATTTACGATCCTACTCCTGAATTCTCTTATGTTAAATAGAGTAACTATTTCCCCTATCACATTGGCGCTGATTTTAATAATGATGATATGGTTTAAGGGAATTCTAATTATTCCATTCCTCACATGCTGAAATGGTCGAAATGATTTGTTTTACTAAAGCCGAAGATTTGTTTGTTTATGACCATTGTCGAACTTGAATTATGTTTCATAGGCTCCACCTTCTGCGCTATTTCAATTTTATAGTAGTATCCTAAATAGTTTTCAATCACCGAAACGGCAACATTATTATTTGTCACATTAAAGCAAAATTGCACACAGTTGAACATTTCCTGTTACTTGGGAATCTATCTTGCACAAATATTTGGAAAATCCCAATTCTACTGTTCGGTTCATCGCAAAATCGATAAATGTGCCAAAATCAACTGTAGCAAATGTGATTAAACGTTATAAAGAGGACCTTACTGTGGAAAGGAAAACTCGAAGCGCTGGTGAACATGGACAAAGCAACACAAGGAAGGAGAAAAGAGTCCGTGCTGCTTTTCAGGCAAGCCCGAAGGTGTCAACGCGGACAGTTGCGAAAAAAGAGCAAATGTCAACCGGTTTTGTACAAAAAGTGAAGTCTAAGGCTGGATTGAGATAATTTAAAGCTCAAACATACCCAGATCGTAACGCAAAGCAACAAAAGTCAGTAAAAACACGTTCCGGAAAACTTAATGAACAACTTCTCACAAAATTCCATTGTGTTGTCATGGATGACAAAACATACTGCTTCAAAAAATTCAAATATCACTCGGGAACGGAATTTTACACTGCAACTAGCCAGCAAGATGCCCCTGAACATCTGAAACAGAAGTATAAAACCAAATTCTTAAAAAATATATATCTGGTCTGGCAAGCAATATGTTCCTGTGGGCTAAAATCTCAGATTTTCGTAACCACAGGGTTTTCGTTACCTCGTAAACGCTGAGATGCCAAGAATGCCTCAAAAAGTGGCTTTCCTGAGAAAACATGCGACTCAATCCTTGTTCTTGCTAGATTCGGCCAGCTTTCATTACGCTAAAGATACAATCACTTCGTATGAGCATAATAACGTTATTTATGTTCCCAAGGATTGTAATCCACCAAATTGTCCACAGCTCCACCCGATTGAAACATACTGGTCAATGGTCAAAGGAAACCTCAAAAAGCTTGGTGGAGAGGTATCAACGATCCAAGAATTTCGTTCTAAGTGGCTTACTGCTTCGAAGAAAATTGACAAGGACACCGTGCAACGATTGATGAAACGAGTGAATCAGAAAGTGCGCGCAACAGCTTATGGAAATAAATCCATATAAATCCATATGTAGTTGTGTTGAGTATCACATTTATCTACAAAATGAAATAAATAATATGAATCAAAAACATGCTGTGGTTTGCTAAAATATTGTTTATTTATCCGGATTTTGGTGTGAACGGCCATTAAGATAATATGAATAAGTCCTAAAACAGCATTTCATAGCAGCATTTTACGAGTTCATAAAGTCGAAATAAAACCTTTGATAGGGGTAAAAGGAATTTGAGAAAAAAGGTTTTCAGATCGTTGTAAACAAGCTGTGTAGGTTCTCATAAACCTGACTAAAATATGAAACCTATTGGCACCTCTTGTTACCATAACAAAATCAAATTGATTTTTAGTGACTTTAATAAAACCTCAATAAAACTTAATAGAGCTGGATTGTTTTGGCAATGTTACTTGGGACGGGACACACATCCTACATAGAAAACTGTACTATGCACTGAAAATTAATTTTAGTTTATACTACGAAATCGAAGGTAAAACTAACGAATCTATTCATTGTTTTCTGCTACGTAACTGATTTGTTGTTTTTAAGAAGATACCTTCGTAATTAATGGCACACGCGTCACTGCCAAAAGCACGAAGCATTTGTTGACACAGAAAGAACATTCGTGCATGGAACGAAAACTATACAAAATGCTACGAACATTTTGTTACAACTTAAAAAAAAACCGTCCCTCTGGTAGTTGCACGAATAACTGACAGATCTTCTATATCAACTAGAAATGTAATTGAAAGAAAAAAGCGCAAAAACGTGAAGTTGCCCAGCGTTTTTTTTTTTTTTTTTTTACTAACTTGGGATTCGATCCTATATTTTTGGAAAGAGCTGTTTACTGATTCCGTGGTTGATCTCACAAGGCCATGGTGACTCGTGAGAAGATACTTGATTAATGAATATGAAGTTATAGCTCGCGACAGCGGTTTAATTTTTATTTTAGGATAAATAAATTATTCCCGCCCATCCCAGCAGCAACACCCAAGAGGCTCGACAGCTCCTTACCACGAGCAATTTCTGAGTTGCTTTCGAGGTACCCCGAGTAACCCACATTGCTCAGCAAGCGAGCATTGTACGTTGTTTTCTCTCTGTTTTTGCACAGCAGCTGTCAAACAAACCGCTCGCTAGAACATGAGCTCTCGTATGTGCACAATTATATACAAGCAATTCCTCTATTTAACTCTGATTTTGATGATAACGTATATTCACTCAAACTACATAGCTGCTCGTATAATTCGATATATTATTTACTACTACTAGTGTTAGCCTTTGCCTTTTTCGAAAAGTTATTTTCATGTCTCCAATTAAATCATACTTTAAATAAACCCACCACCGGCTTGACCTGTTATTTGCTATTGCAGCATCATTCCGCTAGACGGTCAGACTATGAACTGGTGCTGTGAAACAAGGGTAAGAAAAGAGACAAACGAGATCAGCCCGCTGCAGTGCGACTCAAGCTTCAAGCTTCTTAGAATTGATGTTTAGCCACCCAAGCAACACACCAGTTTTATAACAGTTGAAAATACATTTATTTGACTAGATTTGGTTATATAGAAGCTTACTCAACATAAAATCATCAAGATGTGTTACTCGGGCAATTACCAATCCAAACATACCGTTATCACACCTGTTACCGTTACCATTAGCGGAATGTCCATTATTTTTTCCAAACAAATTGAAATTAAACTTTTTGAAGCCCTGGCAACCGATAATAGTCGATTAAGATTGATTCAATTTTAAGCTATATTGAGTTACTCGCGAGTTACTCGGTGCATCAAAGCAACTCAGGGTAAAGCTGTCTCACCCCTAGGCAACCCCTAGGCAGGAGAAACAGAGAATGGCTGGTCGTCACGAAATTCATTTCGTTACAAAAAGGAGTAATGATAGCATTTCACCAGATAAAAGCAATATGAATGTTTCATAAAATATACGAGACATTTGTTCTGTGCAAAAAAATCCATGTTTAGGAAACGATTAAAAGCGAATTTACGAAAATAAATTCTCAGTGTTGGAATGATGCATTATATCATTTACCTCTTATGTCATGCTCATGAAAGCCTATTTCCGCTATCAAGATATGCATTCCTGCGCGAGTGACTGTTGGTAGTTCTGACAACCGAAAAACACGCTTTCAACAGTTCAAAACATAAATAAAATCCCAATAAATCAAATATCTTCATCGATTATTTCCTTGCAAAACCATTGCCAAGCAAAATATGTTTGATTTGTTTAAATAAAATATTTTTCGAGCTTCCTCTGTCCTCCTAAAACTGGTAAAAATATGCTTCGTCATTTATGGATCACCCCAAAATATCTTGTTCATAAGATACTCTTCCAAATGAGCGTTTCCAGATGAAATCAGCCGGAAAAAGTCAAAATCTTGCACGACCCTCTCCGATTTGGATGAAACTTTGCAAATGTCTTCGGAATTGGTGATGATGGATTTTACGCGGGTTAAGGGAATTTTTTGACTCAAGACATTTTTTTCAAAAGGGCGTATGTGTTTTGTCATGCGTATTTTTCAAAAAAAATCATAACTCGAAAACCGTTGGGTGTTATAAAATTGCGTCTGAGAAAAAGTTGTAGTTAATTAATTTGAATTTATGAAAAAAATATGTACACTGTAAAAAAAAATTTTTTCTTCAAAAAAATCAAAAATTAAACTTAAAAATCTATTAGCAAATCTGTCCAACATACGATTTTTTATAATTTTTTTTCCTTTTTTTTTAAGTCATAAAAAAAAGAATAGAAGTTAATTTACGATGGAGCAACTTAAGACTTTTAATAATATAATACGATTTTTCTAGTGGTTTTAAACAAAAATAATCTGGGTGAGCAACATTCTATATGTATCCGTTTTCGAGATAATTTGAAATTAATGTCGAAAAAATGGCTTTTTCCATGAAAATATCCCTTTTTCAAAAGTTAGTCGTGATTGTCCATCTTCAAAAGTATTTTTTTCAAATTGTACATAAAATCTTCAACAACTATCCTCTTGACAACAAGAAGATTGAACATCTTCTTAATTAACGAAATTAACGAATCTTAATTATCAAATAAAAATTTTGAGTTTTTTTTTTGTTCATACATGATTTATTTATTTTTTCTACTATTTTAAAAAAAAATTGTATTTACATTTTTACAAACACTATTTCCTAATTTTCCTATATATATTATGAAAACTCAGTATTTCATCAGTTGAAAATATTTTCGCAGCGATTTTGTTATCTGCAACTGGAATGAAGGAGTGATATTTCTGTGTACCAGGAATCATTTTTGTTTGCTGATAACTACCACCCCATTCTGCAGCTCCCTCTTCATATTCTTCTTGTAAAACATAGCAAAATGATATTTTTGTGAAATTTTCTTGATTTCTCTTAATAGCCCAATCATACAAAGTTTTCGCACTTGTTATTGGATGTTCATGTTGTTTGGCCAAGCTTGCTCTTGTTGACATTCGTTTTGATGTGCCGCCAATTGCATCACATAGTCCCTTACCATGTGAAGTTGCGAAAAAATGCCACTCAGAATCAATGTTGTATTTCTCTCTAAACTTGCAGAGGCTTGCAAAATTTTTTCTATTTTTGTATTGAGAAGCAGCCCCATCAGACATAAAAATGGCCTTTTTTATATTCATTAGTTGATTTAAATACGTTAGTAATTTAAAAATAAATACTTGTACCGCAATTGTATCATGTCTTAGAACTTCTGACATTACAACAAAACTTAGATTTTTAAGCATTCCTGACTCCATATAATAAATAACAAACGGATGAATTGTAGCCTGATCATTGTTCCAATGGTGACTTTGAACAGCATCCTGAAGTACAAATGAATAATTCTCTGCAAAATCGCAAATAATATCTACTTCTCCTTCTTTTAATGAAGACTTTGTATCTTTTAATAATTTAGATTGTTTTGTTTTTATATAATCTTGAGTTAATAGTTTTTCTAATTTCTCGCTAAAATGTTCAACAAATTCATCGACAGGTTTTAATAGCGTTTCTAAATTACATCTATCAGTTGTAATCCATTGTTCGAACGATATCTCAGACAAGTTATGTTTCTCAAGTTCTTTTAAAAATCTTATCTCAAATTCTGACAGCGTTGGAGAATTTTCGCATTCACGGAGGTAACAATATTTTGATCTTGATGATGAATTACACAATAACTTCTCAAAATGTGACGTAATATGCACACAGTGTTGAATGAATATTTTTTTAAACTGTGAAGCATTAAATCAATATTTTCGTGAATTGCGCAAACACAAACGTTGTGAGAACCTAAAGCATTTAGCAATTTACAATGTTTTGGTCGTAATGCTGCAAAAGTACTAAATCCAATTTTATGTTCACTGACTTTTTAAATCGAGTGAAAGTTTCTCTAAGTGATGAAAGTAATAACCGTTTTTGAATTTGTTGACGCTTACCATTAGTGTTTACAGAGACATAATCTCTTTGTCCCGGCATGGCTCTGCTGATGTCGTCCTCGTCAAAAAATTGTATCACTTGATTCTTTATATCCGGATTCAAACGATTCCCCGATCTGTCGTTGGGGGTAGCCAATACTCCATTTTCGGCTGCCAATTCTTTTGCTTGTAATGCAAGGTATTTGTTTGTTTCAAATTTGCTCGTTATCTGCTGAATCGTCCACGAATTAGGCAAAACTGTTAATATACGTATTTTATCTATTCTCGAACAATCTGGTTCTATGAATTTTTCTTTCAATTCAAATAATTTCATCATATTCCACAACCTTTGTTTTCAATGTAGCTAACTCTTCGACTTCTTCTTGTGGTGGTAAGCTGAATAGATATTTTCTAATACCTGCTACAATTTCGGCAAATTTTTGCCGACGGTATTTATCGTTTTTAAATTCTCTAATGGATATCGGAGACACATTTATTCCTGCAATTCCATTATTGAATAACTCAATGTTGTGTATCCTGGAATAATCCGGTAGGTCACTGTCCTGAGAAGATGCCGAGGTAATTGAAGCTACCGATGGTATTTCCTTCAAATCGTTCCGTGATGTGGTTGGTGCTTCGTCATGTCCACCGTTTTCTGGTTGCTCCACTCTTTCTACAGGATTACGACGATACGAATATAACCGACATGAATCACAAATTCTTAATGACGTGTCCAAATGGACCGTACACTGCATGGATAACAGTTTTTCAATTAACTTGTCAGTTAAATTTCTAAGTTTAGGCGAACACCGTCTCCCGATTTCACGAAAAGGTTTACAACAATGCTTTGTTTCGAGTTCCATTTCAAATCGTTTTACACTTTACGCTTCTTATGAAAGACACTGTTAAACTGATGTCATGACTTTGTAATGTAATCCTTTTTATACGTACTAGGTACGCACTTTAGGTACTTTTTTTTGAAATATTGGTATGTGCAGGGGTATGCATGTAAATTATATTTTCTGTCAACACCAAAGGGAATGCATGAATAGGTAAAAATTGGCGTAACAATTGTATTCTTACTGGTATAAACAGTTTAACTAATTAAATTCATTATGTTTCTACCTGAACAAAATACGCTTGTACACTAACATGAATACTAATTATTTTTGTTTCGGGTTAGGTTTTCATAATATACTGTAAGTAAAAGCAGCAAATTTTGTCGTGTTACCTACAGTAAATATCAGGAATCAGTTTGTCTAGTATTCTCGGTAATAAAAGGTATAGTGTAGAAAATTGTATGTACAATTTGAAAAGAATACTTTTGCAGATGGACAATCACGACTAACATTTGAAATAGGGATATTTTCATGGAAAAAGCCATTTTTTCGACATTAATTTCAAATTATCTCGAAAAAGGATACATTTAGAATGTTGCTCACCAAGAGCATTTTTGTTTAAAATCACTAGAAAAATCGTATTATATTATTAATATATGGTTATTTATGCAAAAACAACAAATTAGAAAAAAATTGAATTTTTCTTACTTCTAAGAACTTTTTTATCTTATGTTTCGGGGGGCGATTTCAGCGTAGCGGTTAGCATCCATACCTCTCACGCCAAAGTCACAAGTTCGAATCTCGGCCCCGGACAAGTTACGAAAATACCCAAAAGGTATTTGAGTGACTACGACGGGAGATGAACCAGCCCAGGGCTGAAAATCTCGATAATCAAGGAACTAAAAAAAAAAACTATCTTATGTTTCTCCATCGTAGAACAACTTCTTTTTTTCTTCTTATGACTCAAAGCCTTTTTGAAAAAAAAATTATAAAAATCGTACGTTGGACAGATTTGCTAATTGATTTTTAAGTTTAATTTTTGATTTTTTTTTGAAGAAAAAAAATTTTTTTACAGTGTACATATTTTTTTCATAAAGTCAAATTAATTAACTACAACTTCTTCTCAGACGCAATTTTATTACAACCAACGGTTTTCGAGTTATGATTTTTTTGAAAAATACGCATGACAAAACACATACGCCCTTTTGAAAAATTTGTCTTGAGTCAAAAAATTCCCTTAACCCGCGGAAAATCCATCGTCACCAATTCCGAAGACATGTGCAAAGTTTCATCCAAATCGGAGAGGGTCGAGTTCAGTCATTTGCTCATTTGGCAGAGAAATGCTCAAATACAATTAATTTGAGGACCCGCCTATATTTTTTAAGTTTTTTGCACATTACGTCACATACGAAATAAAAATTGGCTTATAACCTGTACTATTTAAAACTGAGGTTTTACTAGATACCCTTCAGTACCCAAAGCTGCAAATTTCAGGAATACCTGTTCTTAAGATAATCTTTCAAATACAATCTGCTTAGACCCCACCAGAACTCGCCCACCCTTTTTGAGGTGGTCGATTATGACGTCACACAGACACTTGAATCACCATATATCAAAATGGGGTCACCAATGTGAGCATTGGTGTATTCAGCAAAAATGTGTACCTCAATAATTCTTACAATTTCTTAGAACGTAATGAAATCGTCAAATTTGAACAGAGTACTAATTATCTGAAAAAAAAAAAACGGTTTTAAGGTAGTGCTAAAAGAAAGCCATTTATATCTCCTTAACGTTAGGCTCTAGTAACTTAATGTTTTCAGATATTTTTCTTAAAACTACCTGTTTTACAACTTTGTCGAAGACAATAATCCGCTATCTCGTAGCTGAAAAGAGTTAACATTTGAAAGTGTAGTTGAGCCCTTGTGAAAGGTTAGGCATGTTTTTTCAAAAGATGCGAAATAACATATCAAATGTACAAACTAAAATTTTTAAGACCAATCCCGAATGCCCTTAAGGAATGATCAATTATCGTCTGAATAACATTCCCATATAAACCCGTATAAATATTATCCATTCTTTCTAATCCAGAAATAAAGTTGCACCTCGTTCAGTTAAACTCCACATGGAACGTGTGTTCGTTAGTGTTGATTCATATAAAAACAAACAATCTGCTTTTCTGTTCTTCCCAACAGGATGAACTGGGAAGAAACTCTATTCTAAAAGATAATGGAAAAAATCACCGGTGGAAAATGCACGATTTCAAACCACACAATGACTTATATTATGTTTATTTAAATAAGGATTTTATCAAACCCCCGCCCAAACAACAATCAAGTAAGAAAGGACATTATGTTCTTTATTTCGTTTTTTATTATTGTCATTTGGTTTGGCACTGTCTCTTTCGCCGATGACGATTGCTCGCGTGAACGCACATCTCATTCACTTCAAATTACGGCAAAATGCGGCGGATATGTTTGGATGTTGTTGTTCACTCATTTTTTTTTTTACCCTTATCAAAAGACGCGTCCGCTGAAAATCGAAGCTAGTATCGTTCACGGCGTATCAAGTGAAACGGAAATCAACGGTACTCTCCCTCCGGATCGCCTCCAATTCCAGACATATGCGGCTCCTGCAAGGCAGTTGTAGAGCCTCTGTTGATGGCTTCTCGATTTGTTTTTTTTTTTCTATGTCAAGATTGCTTCAGAGTAATCATGTGCGTACCCACGAGACTGAATGTCCTAATTTGCATATTTCAGTCGTTTCATCACCGGGAAAAAGATCGACCGCCTTACGCACCACGGTCGTAAAATTGATATTGTTCAATCAATGGAGGGCTGAAATGAGCATCATATTGTTGCTAAGCATGGTGGCGTACCAGTGATGGAAAATCGTAATGTGCGTTATCTTAGAAAGATTATTTATTGAATTATTCTTTGAAAATTGAATTCATTCAATGGGCAAGTCGTCAAGTGCCATTTTAAATCAAGCTTCAAAGATGTTCACCAAAATAAATAATTCCTTCTCTTGTCTACTATCAATGCTGTTTCCAAGGGAATAAATCATCTTCTTATCGAAGCTGATGCAAAACTTATAACAGTTATGAAAGAAAACTGTCCAAAAAGCTACCATACCGGTGATACTTATAGCCTCAAGGTGTACACATAGTTTTTCCTCTGCAGCAAACTTTTAATTATCACAACTAGCCTCAACCGGCATAAAGTTAGGAGTGGCCAAAAAGCGGGAAGAATATTGCAAAATCTTAATGAACGCAGAGCAGAAAATAGTTTGGCAGGGAAACCATCAATTTTCCCCATTCTCCATTTCCCCCATCCATCTGGCACGGAGGCGATCCTAAGAAGCAAGGACATTCCAGCTTCTGGTGCCGTCTGCCAATATAAATGTTCGCTGTTGCTCGTGCGCTCGGTCCGAGATAAGATCTTGCGGAAGAAAAGTTTAAGTCTTTGCTTCTGCTCTCGGTCCAATTAGATGCATTTTCCTTAAAAAGTCCTATCCCCATCACGCCCCACCCAACCAACCCATCTTTCGTGTCGGTCCACACACCTGGCAAATGCTTTCTGCCATAAATAAATACCGCAGTCAGCAGTGCTGGAAGGAGTGCTGCTGTGAAGCAAAAACTCGAACCCGAGTGCACACATTAAACTGCATAAGCGATAAGCGAAATGAATTTTCATTAACGAAACAGCACGGAAGATGAATGCGTTTTTCTTTCCCTTCCGTTTGGAATTGCACAGGGCGAACTTGTATCACAGTGGCAGGTTTCTGATTAATTAAAGGAAAGTTTCATAGAAATGGGTTTTGCAATTTATGGTCAAATGATTATGAACCATGTTTGGAATTGATTGGCTGAAAAAAGCTGTATTTATTTAATGCATCATATGAGGGTTTTTGAATGGTTCTGATGACTGCCAACAAAGCATGCGAAGTGTTTTTGACTGTGTTTTGCATTAATTTGGAAAGGATATATTGAAAAACTTTGGATTTTTGTGTGATTTCAGGTGTTCAGTAGAGAACTCTCCCAGAACACATTCTGGTTTGACGAAAGTATCTCATCGAAGTATTCAATCATTCAGTCGTACGAATGACTGAACGTAGCTCTTAAAGCTCTTAATCAGTGCTTAAAAATGGACCGGTCAAAAACTGAACATGCCAGAATAATTTAGTGCACACTGATTTTATTGTTTAGATTGTACAATGTTATGATCGTATAACGTTTGATTTTTGTTTCATACGAGGGCAAAAATCCATAAATATATATTTTCCAAACATGATTATTTTACTGTAAAAACAAAATAATTCCAAATAAATACAACAATGCCGTCGTCTCAGTTAAAAGGCACTTCTATTCCTTTTGAGAATTGATGACATAGGGAAGAGAAGGGTTCAGGGGGTGCTGATTTCATCTGTTGTTATGAAATAGGTCTAGCACTTCTTTGTTTTCCAGATTGATGAACAATTCAACGACGAGAACATAAACTCTACCTTTTGGACCAAGTTAATTCTAGTTGGAATCTCCTGAAATCACAGCTTATGTTTTATCCTGTCGTTTGAGGTGTATCAATGCTTATGATTTTATTGTCCATCATCTGTCATGGTGCATTCAACAATGTTTAAAGTCATTTTTCCTTTATTTGATAATTCTTCTAAATCTAATGAAATTAACTTACTTCCAGTTGTCGTTGTTGATGATTTTTAATCCTTCATTATGATGATGTCTGCAGCATTTTTAAAATTTGACTAAAACGTTGTTTTTTTTTTTGTTAATGTCTGAAAAGGTAACAGCAAATTGCTATAGAACTCGTTATCAAAATTACCGTAGATAGTCAATATGTCCAAAAAGATTTATGTTCCAGTTCAAGGAATGATTTTGTTGATCTAGTAGTCGTAAATTCTCACGGAATTTGATGGTCGAATCTATATAATAAAAATGAGTTGTGGTTTCCTTTGTCACGATTTAACTCGCGAGCGGAAGGACCGATCGGCGTGAAATTTTGTATGCAGAGATTTTTAGGGCCGGAGAATAATCTTATAATAGTTTGAAACCCCTCCCTTCACTGGAAAGGGGGGCTCCCATACAAATGAAACACAAATTTCTACACAACTCGAGAACTAATCAAGCAAAAGAAACCAAATTTAGGATGTGTGAGTTCTTGAAAGCAGAGAAGGTTTTTATGGTAGCTTGAGATCCCTCCTCTCTCTAAAAAGGGAGGCTCCCATACAAATGAAACACATATTTCTGTATAACTCGAGAACTGATCAAGCAAAGAAACCCAAATTTAGCATACGGAAATTTTTGGAGGCAAGAAATGTTTTTATGGTAGTTTGAGACCCCTCCTCTCTTTTAAAGGGAGGCTCCCATACAAATGAAACACAAGTTTCTGCATAACTCTAGAACTAATCAAGTTAATGGAACCAAATTTGGCAGGTAGAGGTTTTTGAAGGCAAGAAATGTTTCTAAAGTAACTCAAGACCCCTCCGCCCTCTGTAAGACGGGGGCTCTCATGCTAATGAAACACAAATTTGTGCATAACTCGAGAACCAATCAAGCATATGGAACCAAATTTGGCATGTGGGGGTTTTTGGAGGAGAAAAATGTTTCCATGGAAGTTTGAGACTCCTACGCCATCTGGAAGGGGGAGGGAGGGGGGCTTTACATACAAATGCAACACAAATTTCTGCATAACTCGAGAACTAATCAAGCAAATGGAACCACATTTAGCAGGTGGAGGTTTTGGAAGGCAAGAAATGTTTCTAAGTTGACTCGAGCCCCTCCCTTCTCTGAAAGGAGGGCTCATATACAAATGAAACACAAATTTCGGAATAACTCGAGAACTTATCAAGTTAATGGAACCCAATTTGGCATTTGGAGGTTTTCGAAGGCAAGAAATGTTTCTATAGCAGTTCAATACCCCTCCCCATTTTGAAAGGGAGGGGGGCTCCCCTTTCAAATAAAAAGCAAATTTCTGCATGACTCGAGAACTAATCAAGTACATGAAACCACTTTTAGCATATGGAGGTTTTTGGAGGCTAGATTTCTATATACACAAAAATGTCTGTCAGACCCTTATAGACACGGAAAGTTCTAAACCGACCAACGTGAAAATTTAAATGAAGGGGTTTTTGGGGCTGGGGAAGGTTCTTATGATTGTTTGAGACCCCTTCTCTCTCAGGAAGGGGCGCTCTCAATACATAAAAATGTCTGTCAGACCCTTATAGACACGGAAAGTTCTAAACCGACCAACGTGAAAATTTATATGAAGGGGTTTTTGGGGCTGGGGAAGGTTCTTATGATTGTTTGAGACCCCTTCTCTCTCAGGAAGGGGCGCTCTCATACAAATGAGACACAAATTTCATCATAACCCGAGACCTAATCAAGCAAATCGAATCAAATTTAGCATGTGGGAGGTTTTGAAGGCAAGAATGTTTCTATGGTAGTTCAAGACCCCTCCCTTTCTGAGGGGGGGCTTCAAACAAATGAAACTCACATTTTTATTATAATCGATGAGCCCAGTGTGATGGCTCGAGAACTAATTAAGCAAATGGAACCAAATTTGGCATGTGGAAGTTGATTGTATGGTGGTTTGAGAAACCACCCCCCATACAAATGAAACACAAATTTCAACCAAAAATGAGAATTATCCAGGTTACTTAAACACAAACCGTGTATTTCTCGGGTAAGAAGCATGTTTTGATAGAAGTTTGAACCCCTGCTTATTCAAGAAGAAAAAAACTCATTTCGAAAAAAAAAACCATAAACGTGACAGTTATATTAAATTTTCCTTCATTTAGTTGCAAGCGTTGCAGCGCACGCACCGGGTTCAGCTAGTTTTGAATATTTACCGCAAGTGGTACATCTACAGAGTGAGGTAATATTATACGTGTTCACTTTTTTAATCGTTTATTGATATCAATGCATTTATGGACAATGTTGATACGCTAACATAGATAGTAATATTTACAAAGATGTCTCAAAATGTCCTCCTCTGGCTACTTTACATTGCTTAGGGAAATTATCGACGATGGATGTTCTTCCTCCATAGATATAGCATCGCAGGCTTTGATTAGACTCCAAAGGCTCTATAGCTAAGATTCGTTTGTTATCATTCACAAATGACAAATCGAGCAGACGGCCATTTATATTAGGGAGGTTACTAATTTAAGATAGTAAAGAATCGTTTGTGTCAATGTAATTTCCTGCTCAGAGCTGGCGTTCAATTCTTCTTCAGATTATTCTCACCCAAAACGATGACCATGTCAGCATCGTTTGCAATATCAAGCAAATGCTGAACGTTGCGAGAATGCTGTCTGTATATCTCTGCATCACTATTTGACTTTATATCAATTCAACAGATGTAAATCGACATATTTGAAAGACTAACATTAACAACGACAATATAATGGCTCAAGATGAGTTGCGTTTGGAACACCGATGGTGCTGCACTTCAAGCACTTGCGTACGCCGATAAACACGCTACTGCCCCTCGTCAAGTTGCTAGTTGAAGGTTTAGGATCGCAGTGATAAACCGCGTTGTCAGTGGCCAGTTCAACGTTGGAGATCTATTCTCGAAGCCATGCCTCCGTGAAGGCAATTATGACGTAGTTAGTTAGCTTAGTTTGAGGTGAAGGTTATAAGTTGAAGTTCCCAGTCCGCGAACGTTTTGATAATATACACATAACAGCTTCGTCGGACGGTTGGCGGAGAGATCATGTGACGTACCGTCATGAATAATGTCAGTTGGGCGGTTGGAAGGTTGCTCCTGTCTGACGGTATCCAAAAATTGGCTGGATTAAACCGATGGATTCAAATTCACTGAGTTTGATACCAAGTATTGGTGGACATAGCTTCATCCTTCAGTTCGGTAGGCGTTCCAACCTATGAAGGAGATGAAAGTCAGCAAACGTTCGTCCTTGCCTCTAGGAACTAACTTTGCAACGGTGAGTTCAGTCGTTCCTAGGACTTCTTGGGCCCACACTTAGCTCAGTCGGTAAAGGCGCAGCTAGAAAGCAACACCATGCTGGAGATGGCTGGGGTCGATTCCCGGTCTGGTCTAGGAGTTTATCGTTAAGGACAATTTCTCTTTAATAACTGTGGAAGTGCATTTAGAACACTGAGTTGAGAGCAAGCAATAAGCGAATTGAAATGTTAGAAAGAAGAAGAAAACGAAGAAGGATTTTTGGGCAAGCGTTTTGATGTGCTCATTTTTTACGCTTGGATGAGTACCCAGACAACCACAAGTCGTATAACAGTGTTCAAATAGTATAATATATCCCTCTATTTTAAGTCAAAATCGCAATATATTGTGGCCTTTATCATATTAACGTTTCCTTAAAAAAAAAATGGTCAAAAATTGCCGATTTTTCATGGGTTTACCTTCACCCGCACTGACGAAACTACCCATGCAGCATCAATCATAGTAACCCATAAGTCAGCAGACAAAATTTGACAGCTCTATCAGTCGAACTCTAACCGTGATGGCAACTCCTTTCAGAAGTGTGCGCGTTCAAAGAACGGTTCCCCGTCGCGTCGAAAACGGACATCGTGAGGCACTTTGTGGACGCCGGATACGCCCACTCACGCATGTACAACATCATACAACATGCCACTACTAGACAACAATCAGAGCATCGAAAGGAAGCCCGGTTCCCGGACGGCCGACGAACCTGAGCGACAAGAAGCTCCAAAGGATGCTGAAGAGGAAGACCGAGGGAAAAGTGGCTACATCGCTGCGTGCGCTTGGCCGGGAGGTCGGTTCAACCGGCCAAACAGTGAAAAAGTACCTGGCGAACATGAACATACATGTCAGGAAGCGGAAGTCGTGTCCACTGGTTTCGGAATTGCAGGCAATGACGCAGCGGCAGCGGCTGAATAAGATGGTCAACTCGATTTTCTCGGTGAATCGCGACATGGCGGGGGTGATGGTTGACGAGACCTATCTCACCCTGGATGGCAGCGACTGGCAGGGCACTTCGTATTATATTTCCCCCACGAAGGAAGTGAGCTCCGAGGTGAAATTCATTTCACACACCAAGTTCCCCAAGTAGATGCTGCAGTAGCTGACAATCAGCGAGAAGGGGATGTCAAAACCGCTCTTCTTTCGCTCCGAACTGGCCGTGAACGGGGAAATTTATAGCACGCATATGGCCTCCACTTTTGCACGCATAAGCCATATTTTTGCATTCTATACGATTTGTTTACTTACGTATATGTTTGTATATCATAAAAACAACTTTCAATATACGTGCATTTTGATTGTCTGGGTACCGATGGCGCAGCGCACGAGTAAACAATGGGCTTCCGGTTGACAGATGCTATTCTGGCTGAGTACGATCGTGACAGCAGATACAAATGTGTTGGTTACCTCCTAGATAATCGATGAATGATTGTGGCCGCAACACTGGTACAGTCTAAACGCATGAAGACAAACAATGTTGTTGTTTACCTTGCAGCTGATTGCTGAAGTGGAGATTGCAATGATAGAGATGCAATGGACTAAACGGTGTCCGTCCGGTTTGCTGGTTTAGATCAGATTTGAAATGAAAACAACGGCAGGAAGATGGCGCTTATTTGCTTGATTCATAGGTACAGGTACAGATTCGGTTTGTTCTGAATAATCCGGTTGTTTTGAATTATTGAGGATTTCATTAATGTGTTTATCATTCGGAGATCTTCATCATCTGGGTTGCCTGCGATCCATTTGAAAATGGATCCGATTGTGTCCTGTCGTTTTTGTCTTTTTAGAAATGGCTTAATTTTCATTAATGTTTCATATAGCTTCAAATTTTGCTTCGAATGAATTCATATTAACGGATGAATTATATTGTATATCAATTTTCATATTTGCTGAGGTTTTACCAATCCGAATTAAATCTATAGGATGAACAATGTGTGTATGCCCGATTTTTTGTTTTTTGCTTTTTCGAGCACAATAGGCACGCAAAACATGATTCAAAACTTTGAAAACTTCCGCTTCCTTTTCCAATTAATTTAGTTAAAATAACAATAACATCCCATTAGCCATAAAGCCATACGGGCGGTTGCCATAATGTACATACAAACTTTCATTTCTTTTAAAAAATATATTTTTTTTTTCCTTACCTTTCACAAAAAAAATCCTCTAAAATATTCCCATATTACCATATTCATTTAAAATACCTAAACAACAACTTAATTTCATCTATTTAAATATTTTTCTTCTTAAACGCTTGAAATTTACATGAACTCGATACAATTCAGTACCACCGATTAGCTTGTCAAGTCAGAATCACCGTTATGAGCGCCATATTGTGTACATGCTCGTTCGGGAGTGGATCGTGGAGAATATTGAAAAACGTTTTAAAAGTGTACGAAAAATATGTGTGAGACTGTGGAAATAGTATCAAAAGTGTGTGGGATCTTATGAACCACATCTGAATTCAACAAATCCTGCATGTTTTCAAGTGTCCAGCCGACAAATGTGTCGGCAAAGCTTTGCAAATCACAAAGCTCAACATCCCTTAGGAATAGTTGGAAAAAGATACTTAGACTCAAATGGAATTAGCTTGAAGAATTGTTTTAAAAAGTCAATAATAAAAAATCTTGAAATAAATTACCTATTTCTTTTATTTTGGAAGGAAAAAAAAACAAGTCAATCTGTTTCAATTCTAACCTTAAAAAATCTGAATCCGAAGATTACAGCAGGTTTTGAATTTACAGTTCCTATAAAGATTGCACGAGTAATTTTACAGCGAACGTTCTTCAGTGCGGTGAATTTAAGATCACTCGTAAATTTCTAATGAATATAATGGAGGTAAATTTGTTACATCCAAGTCGTCACTATTGAGGGCTCCCATGCAAATGAAACACACCTTTCTACCAAAAATGAGAACTATACAGGTTACTTAAACACAAAACGTGTATTTCTCGGGTAAGAAGCATATTTTGATAGAAGTTTGAACCCCTGCTTATTCAAGAAAAAAAAAATCATTCTGAAGAAAAACCATAAACATGCCAGTTATACTAAATTTTCCTTCATTTAGTTACAAGCGTAGCAGCGCACGCACCGGGTTCAGCTAGTCCCAATTCAAAAGATCCTCAGAATGACAAAAAAATAACCTTTCCTCAAAATGCAGAGTCGGTTCATGTCCCCAGTAAATTCAATTTACCGATGATTCTGTTCTAATTGAAAACTAAACTTTACCCTTGATACCGTTGCTGCTGGTGGGTTAAGAGTTGTCCATTGCTTCTTGATAACATCATCCGCAGCTTGGCTTTGCAACCAACTACCTCTCCCGGGGGCGAAAGACAAGACTTCGTTATAATTACAACGATAATTTAAATAGAGAAAAATTAGCTGGGAAATTAACCAGCATCTCCGGTCTCGTGTCCATGTGACATCATCGCATTCTACAATATCAGTTGTAGGGATATAGACATCAACAGTTTGCATGGGACGTACGATGACGGAACCGTTTCACTGAGCCAGAACATCATCATTAAATTTGCCTGTCCTGGTATCGTCGTCCTGCCGGCATCGTTTTCCTCCAGTTAACTTGTCGACATTGGACCTACCGTTGGGTGTATGCCTGTATCATACGGGAGGACAACAAACGGTACATTATCGCATGGACTGAAATGAAGGATGAGGACGGATAGAGTGACAATAAAACAATTTGCTCACTCATTTTCAGTTGGCTCGTTAGGGTTTGCTTTAAGCAAGTCCATGTGGTCGGACGCCTTGAGTGTGGAGAAATATGTTTGATACAAATGTGATACTAAGGAAATTCGGTGTGGTTGCAATTCTTTGCAGGATTGAACCATAAACTGGTCCAACTGTTCCATTGAACCACAGTTCAGTTCATGAAAGTTTCATTATTTTTGGAGTGTACGCTCTGATATTTTTTTACTTTAATGTTCAACTACTGCGATACTTTTCAAATCCTCAAAGGACTCTAGAGATATCTTCATGCACTCAAAAATCATTCGAATACTCGAGAATATCAACAAGAATATCTGATAACATTGACAACGTCCTTCTAAAGTCTTGGAAATCCTTGAATTGAAAAATTTCAGATTTCAAATTGCAGGGTTCTATTTTCCAATGTTTTTTAATCTCTCCAAAATTTACGAAGATCTCAGATCATCGCTTGAAACAATTTTCTTGAACAAGCATCTAATTACATCTTGAGCAACTCAACACAGAACGCGAAATAATGAATGTGATTTTGAAGAGTTTTTTATTCGCCAATCAGTTGTGCCAAAAATAATCCTGTCAATATCACATAAAGCCTGTCGATGAAAATGACAAGTTCCAGCTCTGTTTCAACTTCTGGTATGTGCGAACATCCACTGAATTTGCGGTCAAATTTCAGCACACCTAATTAGCCCTAATGCTTCATTCTAATGATGGATAGTAATCGAAATGCGTTCATACGTACATTCCAGCGGCGTTAATTTGCTCCTCACACCAACGCTCCTGGATAATCCTCCGGCTATTCGCCCCTAGCAGTTCACAAATCTCGCTCAGCATGAAAGCAACCGAAGCAACAGAGGTATAAGGATTAGTAATCACAAAACCTAAGCACAACCACTTTCTCAATTTCCACTTCGTTGAGCATCTGCTGCGTCCATTTCCCTTTGCTGCCACTGACACATTGTCAAGGTTTTTCTTACCACTAACGTTTCGTAATCGGAAAATTATGTTCTTTATCCTTTCTGCTTTCGCATCAAAAGCTATAGCACGAAACTTGACGCTAAATGCTCCAGGAGGAATTTCTACATGTATGTTATTCGAGAGAACTTCAAAAATAAATATGGCCGTTAAAGAACTGAAACTACAATCACCCTACGGCAGATGAATTTCATGCCAATTCGTCTAGCACTTGGCAACACTATCTCATAATCGAATGAAACTCTGTGTATGTCTTTGTCAAAATAATCAATTTTGCTTACTTTGATTTAGGAAGATTTATCTAGACTAGCATTTAAGAAGAGGTTTTGTTTTTTTTTTGGCTAAGTCTTTTTTAATAGATGTAACGCAGAAACGACAAGACATACAAATATGTGATCCACGAGTGAATTTTGGAAAATTGTTTAAATTTTCAATTCAACCAGTTATACGTTTGCTTAGATAAGCTCAATAAGACGTACATTATTTTGAACTACGAAAAGTTAAAAAAAAATTTACTTCTTGAAGACGAAAACATTCTACGGATATGGATGTAATGTCGGTCTATAAGCACCATATTGGGTCTATTTGTGGATGCAACCTTGTCTCATCATTTAGGTTTCTCGTTAAACAAACTATCGTAATGTTTGTTATTATTATTATTTCCGCAGATATTTTATTTAAAGCTACACACTACATTTTACAGTATTCGATAATTTTTTACCGAACTTTCAACAGCTGAAGAGGTAATCCGATTTAACGGATTTCGATAAAATTTGACAAGTTCCGGTAATTTTTTTACCGGAATACTGTAAAATTTCACCGAAATCCGGTAAATCGGATTACAAAAATTACCGAATACTGTAAAATTTTCTAAGTGTGTACGTTCACTTTACTCAAAAAAAAAAAAAACAGAGCAAATCAAAACTAAACGTCTTTAAAACACTTCAAAAGTTTTAACATACGATCTATCGGCCAATCAACATCAAAAACATTATAACTGTTACTGTAAAGATTTGGTTGTTTAGGTTTTAGATCTGGTTACGCCAGTTGATAAATGTGCAACCACATTTACATACGTTTCCTTTGACAATTATACCAATATCAAAGTTTTACTATGTGATAAATACATTAGACCATGGTTAGGAACACAGAAAATAATATGGCCCTAAAATTGGGTCTATGATTTCCTTGAGTCACTGTTCATATTTATATGTGAACAGTTCATTAATAAGGTGTAGCTATTTTCTGTGGATCTAGAGCGCAATAGTAAACATATCGGCTCAATATCGCGGAATTTAACTCATTAGAAGTTCGGGAAGATAATGTATTTTTTTAATCAGTGCGGCCATGGTGACTGAAATGATAAGAAAATTGATACTTTCACTCATGTGTTAACCGTTAAATTGACGAAAAACTTCTCAACTGTTTGACAATAAATAGATCATCATGATGCCATCAAGATGTTGTCTATTTTCGCTGAATTTATGACATAGGCTGAATAAAGGAGCTATGACATTACATCCTGTTACCCTAAATAAATACATAAAGTAAACATTGCTTGATTTTGCATAAAATAATATTTTGAAATTTTATATACGTCCAGATTTAAATGGTACGAGGCAGTCTTGGATTGGAACTGCTAAAGTAAATAAACCTTGGCTATTCGTCACAAAACAAGATTTGTATAAAATATGAGTGTCAACTATCTCGAATTTTCGTTCCTCCGAAAAGGTGTCTGTGGAGCGCAAATGCAGAAAATCACGCTACACTACGTCTAGAGAGGGCTCTATGACCGTCCGGTGCATCAAGAAGGATTCTTTAAAATAATCCTTCAAAGTGTAAGAAGAGTTGCAACTATCTGCGGCTGCCGGATAACCAGAAGAAGTGCTGTAGATGTCGGGTTGCTTAGAAGAGGCCCTTCGAAGAAACTACTGATATCGATGATCAATCACAAGAAAAGGTTTAAATTTACTGAGTTCTATAGTGGTTAGACTGCCCAAAAATGGCGGACTTTGGTTGTGTTCAGTGAGGAACCGAATTTCAACATTATTGGGAGTGATGAAATTGACCATGTACGTTGACTCGTCGGAAACCGATCGAAAAATTAATTGCGTGGGGGTTAGGAATGAGGCCAACTGTTCGAGCAAATTCAAAAGACGTAGGCAGCAATACCTAAGAATATTATTGACAACCTTTTTTACTTCATACCTCGATGATGCAAGGCGGTTGTCGGAAATGAGAGACTTCAATCTGGCCGTTGGATACCCAACAAACATCAATGCTGAATAACAGTTTGTTCAAACAAATTTGGAGAAGTTGTTAAACTTTTTTCTTTTAGAAAGCTGAATAACTTCTCCAAATTTGTTTGAACAAGCGGTTATTCGACACTGACGTTTGTTGGGTACAAAGTTGCAAAAGTCTTCAAAGGAAAATCTGTTTTTTTTTGTTTTTTTTATTTGTTGGCGGTTTTTGTTACCGAATTATGATTCATCAAAAGAACGTTGATTTTGAACACACACATGTATTTTCCCCAGATTAACCTTCATAGATCTTCAAGGATCAATTTCTTCAGTCAGGCACTGGTTGCAAATGTATTGTCCAATACTGTAAGCACTTTTCGGATTGCAAAACTAAGTAAATAATTTATGCTAGCTGGACCAGGCGTTCTTCGTTCTGCCAGTAAATTTTGGTTTTCAGAACTTCGATTTTCTAATTTATAGACTATTTAGAAACAAATAAAAACAAAGAATTTAATAAATTCTTCATGCCACTCGAGAGTTATGCGTTCACGATACCCTAGCATTTAATTTTCATAAATAGAGATTTCTTAGGCATTATGAATAATCGATGACATAAATAAGCATCTGTTAACAGAATTATTTTCGTGGAGTTACCCAGGAACCCATTTCCTTCACAGGACTTAATACTTAAATACCAAAAACTCCAAACGAAAGCGTGGCTGGGTCCTTATCATTTTCGAGTAGGTGATGTCCTGCCGACGGGACAAGCGAGCGTGGGTGAACTCCCTGGCCGCCGAAGGGGAGAAATCCACAAACACTGACGATATCCGCCTCCTCTACGATATCTAACGACGCCTGAGTGGAGCAAGGATGAATCCGAAGATTCCTGTGAAGGATGTGACTGGGCAGTTACTTACCGAACCCACTGACCAGTTGAAACGTTGGGTTGAGCACTTCGAGCAACTTCTGCAAGTTACGACGTCCAACCAACCATCAACATCTCGGCATGATCGGCCACAGATGCAGCGCATCACTCGCGTCAACTCCGAGGCCTCATAATTGCAGGAGTTCGAAGCAGCTAACCGAAGCATGACATCCAATAAGGCTCCCGGGGTCGATCGCATATCAGCAGAGATGCTGAAAGCTGACCCCATGCTATCCGCAGAAATGTTGCATAAATTATTCTGTAATATCTGGGACACCGCGACATTTCTGGCCGATTAGATGCAGGGCGTTTTAGTAAAGGTCCCTAAGAAGGGATGTGTGCGATAATTGGCTAGGCATCATGTATTGTTCTCAAAGTCCTGTGCAAAATTTTCCTAAACCGAATTCAGGAGAAGATCGACGTGACTCTCCGGCGGAAGCAGGCGGGATTCCGTGCCGGAGGATCTTGTGTGGACCATATTGTCACGCTCCGAATCATTCTGGAGCAGGTCAACAAATTCCAAGAGTCCCTCTATTTGGTATTCATTGACCGTGTACCGAACCGTAGGCTGCTTTGGCAGCCTATCACTATGGAACACCTCAACGACTTCGATTTGGCTGATGACGTAGCTTTGTTAGCGCAACGGCGCTCTGATATGCAGCCGGAAGCTCCTCTGCGGCGGGTATCACCATCAACGTTAACAAGACTAAATCGTTGGATGTCAACACGGACAATCCTTCCAATTTTACGGTAGCGGGGCAAGCAGTGGAGAAAGTCGATAGCTTCCAACATCTTGGCAGCCAGATAGCGTCAGACGGTGGAATCAAGAGCGACATACGTGCACTAATCAAGAAGGCTAGGACTGTCTGGTGGCCTCACGATTGGAACTCAAATGCTGAGCTCCATCGTCGATGACAACAGAAATCGATATCAGTGGAAAATCGAGAACAAAAGTGGAGGTGGTCACACACTACGAAGGAGCGGAAACGAAATCTGCAAACAAGCGCTGGATTGAAACCCAGCAGGACATCGCAGCAGAGGCAGACCCAGAGGCTCGTGGCGTCGGAGACTCAATAAGGAAATAAAGGAAGTCGATCTGGGCCCAGGTCAAGTCTAAAGTGAGCAGCCGCACAGGATGGAAGTCTTTTACGTTGGCCCTATGCAACCCTAGGGATCCGTGTTACATTGATTTGAAAAAAGTCTAGAAACTTCAGCCTTTTTTAAACGTAAGTCTAGATGATTCCTAAAAAAAATGCATACTCATTTGTTTAGTATGACAAAGTCTTGGTAAACACAACGTTTCATTCGATTATGAGATAGTGTTTTCAGGCCCATAGACGAGTTGGCGCGAAATTCGTCGGCAGCATAATCGATAAGATGCCTCGCTGCAGAGAATAGGTACAGACAGTTTTGTTGACGAAAGACAGCTGACCACAAAACCAAGCGAACCGCACAACCCTTCATTGTGATGCTGTTAAATATATGGGATAGCGAGGATATTTTTTTTTATTATAGATGAGATGCTATTTCAAAAATGTAGTAAACACCTCTCCACGTTTGCTAACAGAGATCGTTTTGTGTCTTTGCTGAGACTGAAAATACGGATGACAAAACAAATCGCCACCACCGCTACCACTTTTTTTTTTAAATGATATATTGCTCCAAGACTGAATTGCGTTATTTATTGAACCGGTTAACAAGGATAATAGGCGACCATCAAGCTATTTTAAAAGTCTCAAATTTTAATGTCTGAAAATGTTTTAATCTTTCCAATTCTTGAAATTTTATGTTGAATTAAAAAAAAATCTCATAGAGATGGATAATCACTACTGACTTATGAAAATGGCGTTTTTGAAATATATGACCAAATTTACCGAATTTATTTCCAAAATATCTCGACAACGGTTGCGCTCTGGAGGTTGCTGTTTGTTACATTTTTATTGAAAATAACCTCTGCAAGCATATAATATATCAATATCTATGCATCATATATTTTACTAAAAAGCATCTAAACTGAATCATATGTTTTACTTAAAGCAATATTCTTTGCTTAAAGTATCTCTAACCTTGAGAAATTGTTGTCAAAAGAAAAAAATATGAAATAATCGTATAATGTAGAGATTGGAAATTCAGCAAAAAAAGTTTTACGTTAGATTTTATAAAAAATTAACATGAAATTTTTCTCAGTGCAGGTTGTTTCCATAAATTATTAATTTTCTACAATTTCTTCTTAGACGCAATTTTAATACAATAGGCGGAATTCGAGCTAGGGCATTTAAAAAAAATCATGTCTAAAACACATAGGCCCCTTTAAAAAATCAGTCTTGAGTCACTAGGATCTCTAGACCGGCGAAAGGTACATCTTTTCTCATATCGGAGAAAAGTGCAATGTTTCTCCACATCGAAATGGTGGTGCCTACTCGTTGTCAGATTTCCCAGAGAATTGCCCTTTAGTAAATAATTGATGATACCCTAACTTTGGTCTAGTAGCATTTTAAAGTGATAATAACAGTTAATCAAAAAAAGTTTAATCAAACAAGTCATTTAAAAAAAATCGCTGGAACTAGCATTGGCTGTTCATCGTATTATGGTTATGAAATAATAAAATTAATTTAGAAACATGCCAGTTTTCATGTTCCTTCTGCATTGAACATCCCTAGATTTAAACGTAACGTTACATATTTTAAGACAGTGTATTTTGCTCTACAATTGCTTTACAATTTAGCTCTAGTGTAATTGTACAGCGAATCACATTGAACCTCCCGGTCTTCAGGGAAAAGAAGGAGAGTTAGTGTGACAGTTGTTGCTACTGAAGACCGAAGAATCCTCTGCATCTCGAAACTGCCACGGGAAGTTGTGTTAGTGAGGTTGGTTTTTTTCTATCTGCTCTGTGATAAGCGATGCAAAGAATGAAAGAGCAGTAGACTGCTATAATTATATTTTTTTAAATGTACTGGAAATAGTAAAAGGTAAAGTGACAAATGGCCAGGAAGCAGAAGGCAAGGGTGCTCAGTCAGCAGAACAAGTAATCATTGATCTACCCAGCCGCGCCCACTGCATTGAACATCACTAGATCTCTATACAAATTTTGATTGTTTTGTGAAGCCCCGTTCCATTATGTATATGCTAAGCCTCCAACCTCGAATCAGATCAATTCCGAAGCGCAAAGTTATTATTTTTATGCTAAGCCCCCAACCTCGGAATTTTTGTTTGCAATGTTATTTTCTGACTGTTGTGGTAGAAACAACAACCTTCATTGAATGCCTACGAAAAGTCTTCATAAGTTAAGATCAATTTTGATCGTTTCGTTTCGAAAATATACGATTTTTTTTTTTAAAATTAATTTTTTCCTACAAAAACAACCACCGTCTGTGCTACCCCCCCCCCCCCCCACCCCCCGAACAATTTTTCATACACGAAAAAAAAACTACTGCTGGGTAACTCCTTTCTGTCACATGTAGCCTTTGGGAAGTGTAAACAGAGATTTCACATCGCTAGAACTGATCCGTGCCATTTGGCGATATATGAGCATGATCGAGTGGGTAAACTTTTGCCTGTCAAGGGGGCTCCCTTCCCCCTTGCCTACCATGCATTGTGGTAGCTAGGTAAGAGTCTATCTGCTCGATCAGATACCGCCTTCCAAACATGCCCTACGCTCAATTTCAACTACTTCTATTCAATTTCACAACCTGCCGTGCTCTTACAGACCTATCAATACTTTCTCTTCACATCTTTGGTTCTAGCAGAAATTGCTGTCCACTCCGAGAGTTGCATATGGATAAGAATGATATTTCCAATTTTCAAACATTATAATTAATTACGTGCTTCGTGCAACAACAAATAACATGATTAGTTTAAATGTATTTATTTTTTATGTTTTACCTTTTAGAGATTATTTATTTTTTTTTTTTTTTTGAAAAATAGAAAAAAAAGGAAAAAAGGAAAAAACAAAAAATTTTTGAATTTTAAAAAAAAAAAAAAAAAAAAATTGATTTTTTGATTTTTGCTGCATGCGTCTTCAATGATTTAATTGTTTAATTTTTTAATAAAAAATTAATTAAATTTAAATAAAAAAAAAAAAAAAAAAAAAAAAAAAAAAAAAAAAAAAAAAAAAAAACAATTTTTTTTTCACCCCCTATTGGTTTGTTAAAAATAAAGAATAAGGAGAAAAAATAAAAAAAAAAATTTTTCCCCTACACTATATATGTGTACACATGGTTGGTCAGCCGTGTTGCAGTTCGGCTCGAATTAACTGTTAATAATATTTCTTTTGTTGGTTGTGCTTGGCCATTTACTCTGGGGCGCGACGTTTAAAGCAGTGCCCTGTTGAGCCGGTGCGTGGTGATGAAAATTACGATGAGTTCAAGAGATATTTCAATCAAACAAACTTTTTAGTTGGGCAAATTGATTTGGTCGTCCTGAAAAGGGCGGGTTTTTAGATGTTGACGGGGGGATATAGTTCGCGATTGAACTTACGGTTTCTTCTCAGTATTTTTGGGCAGCAGGATGGCCTGAAAAGGGCATCACCCTGTGCAATGGTCACACTGGAAAGAAGTTTGTTTAGCTCATCGTCGTTGAGGTTGGCCAGCTACAGGTGACGTGGGATGATTTTGGTCTTCTTGATGTCACGGGTGGCGTTTCCTGCCAACTCGAGGACTTCAGCGGCCAGGTATTCCATCACCGCAGCTAGATATACGGGGGCACCGGCACCAACGCGCCCGGCGTAGTTGGCCTTCCAGAGTGACGGTGAATGCAACCGACTGGTAACTACAATCCGGCTTGGTTCGAGCGGGACTTTGACTTTTCATTAATCTTTCATCCTTTGTCACGGTCAGGCATGGTTCTAAGGTGTGTATCCACATTCATCCGGACACCTTCAAATCATTGTAACTTTTGAAATATTGCACGTAGGAATGAAAAATTTCACAATGGTATAGAGAGTCTATGATGAAAAAGACTATGATTGATGTTTACATTTCATGTTTAGTATTCAAGATGGCGACGAAAGAAAAACAAGTGCGCGAGCGAATTATGTACGGGCGTACGGCAAATCCTGACTTGTCAATACGGGACCTTGCAAAAACATTGGATTTGCCTAAATCCACTGATCACGATGTGCTCAAATCATTTTCGGAACGTTTGACGGTGGAGAGGAAACCAAGAAGTGACAAAAACATTGGACACGCTGATCCTGTCATGGACCGAAAGGTGAAAAGGATATTAACGAAAACCCAAATCTCTCCATTCGAACGGTGGTTCGTAAAATAGGGATGTCGCCTGGTTTTGTCCAAAAATCAAAACAACGTTTGGGACTTATGTCGTATAAAGTAAAAACAGTTCCAAAGCGCAACGACAAACAGAACTTGGCTGGAAAATCACGGGCTCGACGTTTGTACTGCGAATATTTGACGAAGTTTTCATGCGTTGTTATGGACGATAAAACTTATGTCCTGGAGGATTTCAAGTAGCTTTCAAGGCTGGCTTTTTATTCTGCTATTGCCAGAAATGCTACAGCTGAGCATTTCAGAACGAAGAAGGCATCGAAATTTCCCAAAAAAATACCTTTTGTGGCAAGCAATTTGCACGTGTGGCAAAAAGAGTAAATCTTTCGTCACTACAGGCACAATCAACAAGGAGATCTATCAGAAAGAGTGTCTGCAGAAGCGATTGCTACCCTTCATCAAAAGTCACAAAGAAAAACTTTGTTCTGGCCCGATTTGGCATCATGCCACTATGCTAAAACTGTGATGGAGTGGTACCAAGCAAATCAAGTGAACATTGTACCAAAAACCTCAAACCCGCCAAATTGCCCAGAGCTACGACCAATCAAGAGATATTGGGCTCTGATGAAGCGGAAGCATTCTGGAAAGAAGCAAGGAATCAAAGACATCAAACACTTCCAGCAAATTTGGACAAAGACGGCTTCTACGATTTCTGAAGAGTCTGTACAAACCCTAATGGACGGAGTTAAACGCAAAGTTCGAAAATTTTACTCAAATACTGAACAACTATGTTTTGTCTTCACGAATTGTTAAAACACATCCCATGAATCTGAAATAAACAACTACGACGGAAATATAATGCGAAATTTATGTTTTATTCATGTTTTGAGGTGTCCGGATTATTGCGGATACAGACCTTAGATAGTAGAGTGTACTGGACGATTTGACGGTTTGTAGCAGAGAGCTGATATTTATCACTGATGGCTGCTAGCCATGCCGGGCCCCTTTTATATAATGGCGTCGGGTACCATTGCATGAAAGGGAGACGGTAACACAAAGGCAATGCAAAACTAATTTTACAGAAGGGGACGGGCCTCAGTTGTTGCGCCAGACAAGTGTGGAAATGGAATCATTTGTTTTCGTTAGCGCGACACGGGCACACGATGTATGGTTTAGGAGGATAAATTCGCATATTTTCAACTAAGCCAAAGAAAAATGGCCACTGTCAGGGCCAAAAACCTTATATTCAAAGAGAGTTGAGATATGGACACACTTACTTCTGAACGTTGCATTTAGAAACTGCATAACAATTATAGTTAGTTTATATTGGTCAGAAAAATTGCTGTTCACATTTGGTGAGAAACTCATTCTCAAAATTCACTATTATACACGAAATAGGTGAAATTCGAACTAGTGAAAAATATGCAGTGCAGACAAAGCAAAAGTTCATAAACAATTCTCAAATATGAAACCAATACGGTTAGGGTAAATAGTAGAAGTTACTTTAGGTGTAATGAAACCACCAAAACATGCAAAAAACCAATGAATCGAATCCACGAAAATGAAAGAACAACTGTGATTGTTAAATTAAATGAAAATAAAATAGAATTTAAGAAGAAGATAACCTTTCTATTAATTTGTAGTAGTAGCGAATTTTTAAACGCTGCAGTAAGTCCGAAAACGCCTCGGGTTTTGTTTCAAACCATAAGACAAAAATAATCTGAGCTACGGTAACGGTAGTTGGTGGTGACTTGGAGATGTTTCTCTGTATTTGCCCCATAAAATATAAACTCATGTATTGATAATGGTTGGGCCATCGAAAGAGCTCTAAATTATCATAATTACTGTGGAAGTTTTATAAAAGAACATGTATTTTGATCGTTTTGATGATTGTGCAAACACTTGAAAAATAACCCTTGATAGAAATCAGTATTGGTAGTCAAAAAAATGACTGCCAATGATGCATAGAAGATGTTCCTTACTTAAATTTGTAGTCTGTGATAGGAGAAAACTGTAAATGCACAGAAAAAAAATTACTCTGAAATATCGGCATTATAAGACATCACCTTATATTTGCGTTATTTTCAATAGTTTAATGATAAAAATCAATAGTAATCAATATTGGAATCGACGCGTGGAAATATTTCCGTACGATTGGAGCAAACATTTTGAAAATGTTTGGAGAAAAGACTGAGATATTATCGCTTAAAACCTGACCGCTTTTCGTGACGGTCGCAATAGGTTTTTTTTTTTAAATTGTACCCCAGTATAGAAAACAAATACGTAGTTCTACGTCAAAAAAACATTGTCACAGATGCTGCGACTCGATAGTGTTTCCATGTTCATGTGGTGTATATATTGCGTAACAATCTTGCAAATCTTGGATTTGAGATGTTGACCGTAAACATTTGTTCAATGGTTCAGAATTTAGGAAATTTTGAAACAAGCCATTTTTGAAACAAAACAAACATATTTAGGTCCACTCTAATACGAAAATATGGTCAATCCAACAGCGGAATAAAAAAAATACGAGTGTAATATTTTTTGATTAGGAAGAACTATACCCATTTTGACGAAATTCTGAGACTCACTATAACTTTTCTGTGTAGAATCCCTGTATGTATATACGCAATACATACAATCGATATTTTGTACAATTTTAAATAAAAACAGTTTGGACTGTCGTGTCACACTCGAGGCTTTAATCTGTGTAAACTATAATCTATGTGAAGAAAATCCATTTGCATTTCTTCAAAACAAAAATGATTAAAGTTATACCCGCAATTTAGCTGCAGACGGCAGGGCAAAGATCTGTTATTTTAAGAGTAAGATATCAACCGAACCTCAAACTGTACCTCAGATATTGTCTATTTTTGGAAACAATAATCACGCCGGCGGTGGTGATCATGGTTGGGAATTTCCTCCATTCCATTCTCCCATGGGGCCACTTTTCATCAACTTTCAAACCACTCTTGTTACGCACAGTATGACAAGGGAAGGAGTATCAGTCAAATTAATGAATGAGATTGGTTGCCGTGGTTGCAACGATTTCCCATTTCCCGGCGGCTCGTAGCCAGTTGTCTTCTTTTGTTTCCATTCCTTCGTCTCCTTCGCTTTCAACGTTAGCTGTTGCACTCCTCACTGAAAGAATGATAAGCGCTGGTTGCGAGGAATGGGAATTGAAATGAAAATAAAATAACAGTAACATTTATTAGCCTAGCCGGATTGGCTAGTACTATTGAACAAGCAGCTCGCAGTCGATTATTTTCCAACCAGTGGAACCCTCTATGAGAGGAAGTTGGGTGAGTGAGCAGAATGCAGCAGAAATGGGATTTATCACTATAATCATGCTGAACAATGTTAGCGGTGTACTCGGTGGCGGAACAGGCATTCAAAGAAAGGAATGCAATAATTTAAGATCTCAGGATTACCCCAATACCTACGAGAATTCAATTTGCTTTTGCTGAACCGTTCATTGATCAACCAGGCGCCTCCATGGCTTTGAAAAAGGGTGCGATAAGGCATGAGTGGTGTCACATGGACGTTTCTCAACTGATTTCTGGCTGGTATTCCATGATCACCAATCCGTTAATGTCTTCCATTAAAAATTATTGAACTCAACCATTTGTATCCTCTTCACTGTTGTTAATCATCATACGCACTACCCAAAAGCACTTTGACGAACACGAAAGCTACCCGAGCAGTGCTGTGCTCTTCAATACCAAGGCCAGTTATCAAGAGCAAAATGAGGTATTCATATGTTATTTTCTCCTGCTCGGGTATACAGGAGATATTTATTTAATTCGATGTCCTAGCAAATAAACACTCATCGCACGTATTTATTTGGCTCATCCGACACATTTAATACGTCAGTAGCGGTTGATGCGTTCCCGGTCGCCTCTAGAGAGAAGATCGAATAAAATAAAATTTATCCTCTTTCGGCGGAAAAGGAATGGAGAGTAATCGTTCGATGAGCATCCACTTAAGCGGGATGATGACTGCGAAAATGCTTTACGTAATTTTTAATTTACTACAAAAGGTAGAACCTTTTCTATCCTTATCTGACATTAACAAATGTTAACACAAATGTCGGGCTCCTTCGATACATGAATATTCATTCCGCTTGCAAATGAACTGCTCAATAGATCAAATATGCATAAAATTGCCAGTTTTACTCTCTGATGTGTTGGTTTTGGTTACAACGGTTACAATACCCTTAGAAGACAATAATTTTATTGCTGTTTGCAAGCATTCTTATCAGAAACAATTCATTTAGTTGTATAGTAGATGTTCCAACATTGAATATGCTTATTTTGGTTGTATTTGTTAACGAAAAGAAACCAATCTTTTGACTCACCAATAGTATGGTTAAAAGTGTCGATTCAGCTCCACCACATTTAATCGGTTCCAAATCAGGTCCTGACTTTTCCCCAAAATTTGAGACCAATTGCCCAAGTACTTAGCACCGAAAACATAAATATTCTTGTTTTATTTTCCATGTGTCATGCTGTAGATCTACAACAGTGTGATTTTACTAGTTTTGTCATGAAAGTGTTCGTTTGATGCAATTAAAATCTAGATTCTTTTAGCAGCCTAATTTATTGGTCATACATTTGTTTGAGGTTTTTCAGCTAGGACATGTTTGTTTACGTCTGAAATCTTGTTTTCATATTATGTGTCGTACATATATCATCATAAGTCTTCCGTATTTCAAGACACAAACATGCGAGAAAGGCTAAACATCAACAAAACTAGTCAGGTATGTTTGGTTAGCGACGTAACTATTGGACGGAATAATTCGAGTTTTGAGCCTTGCTTTAGACAAATATATATCAAATATATATTTATGTCACAAACTCGTTTACCACTGCAACTTTCAAGTACCTAATTCAGTTTTGCTAGAATGAAATAATGAAAATTTCATTTGCCAATTGCTTACATGATCGAACAACAGGATTGGTAAAATTGGTTGTTTGATAACGTTTTGATACTTCAAAACATCAGCGCAATAGAACAACAATGCATTTTATTTAAATCAATTCACTTATATCAAAGCGAAAATCTATTTGCGTCCCTAATAAGGTTGGTAAATATGCATGATGCTGGTAAGCTTTAAGAGGATTCTGACCATGCACTGTATATCTCATACATATGTCGAAATGGTCGAGTGGTAAGAACACCGAACAAGTAAGCTTGGAGTCCATAGTATGAACTTGGTTAATGAAAACCTTTTTTTTTATGAATTCATTTATTCGTACAGGCTCAATCGAATCAACTTTACAGAGCCAAGTTTTCATGTTTATATACATCAGTTATCTTAGAACTAAAGTTAAGGGGGTGGAACCGATTACTCGCGGCCGTCTCGAGGTTAATAGGAATTACAATTTTATGGATGCGAAAATTGCGGTGGAAATTTTAAACAAAGCATAAGGAACAATGGTTTTCTTATATCTAGAATTTCAAATTACAATTTTTGAATTGAACGTTTTTAATTTAAAAAAAATATCACTCACTCATACACACAACAACACTCACACACACAACCACAATCACACAGCGAAGCACAAAATCCTCAAAAATTTAACCTAAACAAGTAAGTTAATCAAACTACAATCTAAGGCTAATGTTAGTCAAGAACACATAAATGAGTTTCATAAACTCCAGATCGCGTGCAGCCAAAATGTCTCGAAAATGTACATTGGGTTGTCTACCTCGAGCCCGAAGGGAATCATAAAGCTCAGATCTGACTCCACGATGCTCAGCACAAAACCAAATAACGTGATCTGCGTCCTGGTAACCTTGTCCGCATTCACAGAGATTGCTGTCTCCCAGCCCAACACGGAACAAATGAGCGTTTAAAGAATAATGATTGGACATGAGGCGAGACATCACACGAATGAAGACTCGACCCACATCCAATCCCCTGAACCAATATTTCTTAGACACCTTAGGAGTGATAGAATGTAGCCATCGCCCCAAATCTCCTTTACTCCATTTATACTGCCAGCTATCGAGTATTATCTGACGAAAAATATACAAAAATTCGTTGAAGGCGATTTGTCGGTCATAAATATCGCCTTCTATAGCACCCATCCTTGCAAGCGAGTCCGCTTTCTCATTGGCAGGAATCGAACAATGAGAAGGGACCCACACAAAGGTGATAATAAAAGAACGTGAAGATAAAGCACTTAGAAGACCTCGTATTTTCATGAGAAAATAAGAGGTGTGCTTTACCGGCCTCAAGGAGCGAATAGCCTCTATAGAACTAAGACTATCCGTGAAAAAAATGAATTGCTGCCAATTCCGCGACAAAAACAGAACCCTATCGTCGATCCTGAAACAGTGGAAAAAGCTAGTTCCTCCCTCAAGGCATCAACCAGTTCAGGTCCTGACAGAATCCTTGCAATTGTTTTGAAGAAATGCTGCACTAGTCTATCTACACCTCTATCCCGTCTCTTCAATTTATTGTTGCAAGTCGGATCATTCCCGGATCAATGGAAACAATCATATGTCTTTCCTATCTTCAAAAAAGGAAACAAACGTGAAGTCAGCAATTATCGTGGAATAGCTGCTTTGTGTGCCGTTTCGAAGTTATTTGATAAAGTGGTTTTTAGCTATTTATCGCACAACTGCCACCATTACATCTCTGAACATGAACATGGTTTCATGCCGAAACGGTCAACGAGTACCAATTTGGTTGTTTACAAATCTTTCATCGCTAAAGCTCTACAGAAAGGGCAACAAGTCGATTCGATCTATACCACAAGCAACACGCAAGTTTTATAACGTTTGAAAATACTTTTATATGACTAGATTTGGTTATAAAGAAGCATACTTAACATAAAATCATGAAGATGTGTTGCTCGGGACGGTTTTCTCAGTGGCATTCGATAAAATCAACCATCAGATGACTATTGCAAAGTTCGAACGCCTCGGTTTCTCTGGATTTTTTCTCGTTTGGCTTCAATCTTACCTGAGTGGCCGTAAATTGGCTATCAAATTAGGCGATTCAATTTCACCCTACTTTCTTGTTCCATCGGGAGTAGCACAAGGTAGCCACCTAGGACCGTTAATATTTCTAGTGTACAGGGCGCGGCAGAAAATAATGCGAAAATGTTCAAACTTGAGTATTGGATTAATTCGTGTAGCTAGTGACTAATTTCTGTCAAAAGTGTATTAGTTTATGTTTACTTTCAAGTGCTGCATCCAAACATTCTATTTGTTTTGTTGCAAATTCGTCAAAATGTTCGCGAAAGAAGTGATCATCAGTTTGTTGCTCGCCCAGAAGAAGCCGAAAGAGATTGCCAAGGTGGTAGGGTGCCATTTGGCAACAGTTTACCGCATAAAAAAGTCCTTGCAGGATGGTCCTAAGCAGCGGAAGCCGGGAAGCGGACGTCCGCGCTTTGCACGCACGCCAAACGTGATCAAATCGGTCCGTGCAAAAATTGCTCGCAACCCGGTGCGTTTCATAAGAAAACTTGCAAAGGAAGCCAATATTTCGGAGAAATCCATGCGGAGAATCATCAAAGCAGACCTGCATGCATCTTCCAGAGCCAGAGTGAAACAACACTTGATTACGGACCGGGTCAAGGAACTACGAGTGACTCGTTCCAAGAGATTGCTTTCCTTGTTGAAGAAGGAAAAAATGATAATCCTGTTCTCCGACGACAAGCTTTTCAGCATCGATGCTGTGGCCAACAGCCGCACGGACCGGTTCATTTCACTGCAAAAAATGGAGAACGTTCCGGAAAAAGCGAAATTCAAATTTCAAACCAAACATCCGGCTGGTGTCATGATGTTTGGCTTGGTGGCGTCCAACGGTTTGAAAATTCCGCCTGTTTTCATTGATGCTGGAGTTAAAATCAATACCGAAGTGTATATCGGTATTTTAAAGGACCAAGTGCTTCCCTGGGTGAAGGCCAACTTCTCCGAGGACCAAAACGTTGTCCTACAGCAGGATGGAGCGCCGTGTCACACGTCCAATCGAACCTAACAATGGTTGAACGATAACATGAAGTTTTGGCCGAAGGATTTGTGGCCAGATCTTAATCCGTTTGATTATTCGATTTGGGCATATGTTGAAGCACGAGCCTACAAAACATCACACCCTAGTGTAAAAACCCTGAAGTCAACCATAACACGTACATGGCAGTCAATGTCTGAGGACTACGTCCGAAAGGCATGCTCTGGCTTCCGGCGTCGGCTCGAGGATGTTATTAATAAAAATGGAGGACACATTGAATAAATTTGTTAAAAAAGACTTTATAAAGATAACTGCACTCGAAAATGTTGATATTATTGCTTGAATTAGTTGAAAATGGGATTTGAAAGAAATAGAACAAATTTTCGCATTATTTTATGCTGCACCCTGTATCTCAATGACGTTAATCTGCTACTTGGATCCTTCAAACTTTCTTTTGCCGATGATTTTAAACTGTATTGGACTGTCAATGATATTCAAGACGCTTCATTTTTGCAATGTCAGCTCGATTTATTCACCGAGTGGTGTGAACAAATCCCATGAATCTCAACGCTGGTAAATGCTCCGTTATCTCATTTTCCCGCAAACGTAGTTTGTTTGACTTTGACTATGAGGTTGGATCGACAATTCTCAAAAGGGAATCTGTTGTTAAGGATCTAGGTGTGTTATTAGACACCAAATTGACGTTTAAGGAACATGTCGCTTTTACAACCTCCAAAGCCTCTAAGACACTTGGTTTTATATTTCGCATTGCAAAAAAACTTCAAAAACATTCAATGTTTAAAATAACTGTACTGTTTGTTAGTAAGGTCAATATTAGAATACTCATCTGTCGTTTGGGCACCGTACTATCAGAATAGCATCTCACTTATCGAGGCGGTTCAGCGCAAATTTCTGCGCTTCGCTTTAAGACACCTTCTATGGAATGATTCAATCAATTTGCCCAGCTATGATGCGCGATGTGAACTTATAGGTCTAGAGTTACTGAGTATCCGTCGTGATGTTTCAAAAACGCTCTTTGTTTCTGACCTTCTTCAATCGAACATTGATTGTCCTCGACTGTTGTCGCTTCTCAACATAAATATTCCCTATCGTCAACTTCGCTCGAATTCGTTCCTTTTTCTACATGGTGCTAGAACAAATTACGGGCATAACGAGCCATTTTCTAGTATGTGTCGATCCTTTAACCGCTGTTCCAAACGATTTGGTGGAATCAACTAGGCCAAACTTTGCAGCAAATATCACCAGAGCAATCATAGGACGATGATGCTCTGGGATTCCACGAAGCTCCTGCTTCGTGGATAAATCAAAATGAACCGAATTTCCGAAGTCGGAGAAGCAAACACGATTGGGAATATTCAGCGAAGGGCTGACATCCTGTGTTATGTATAAATGGTACAAAGTCATGAAGCGGGTTTGAGGATTCAACTCAAGGAGCTTCTCAAAATTTTCGATCACCTGGGGGTTCATAACTTCACACCTGGTGAGGAGCCGGAGAGATAATTCTGAAAACCGATCCGAGAGTGGCAACATGCAAACCAGCACTTCAAGACTCATGGTATGAGTCGAGTGCATACAACCTAACGCGATACGAAGACACCGATACTGAATACGTTCCAGTTTTATGATGTGCGACCGAGCCGCTGACTGAAAACAAAAACTACCGAATTCTATAATCGACAAAATTGTTGTCCGGTACAACGTTAGAAGATCTTGCTGATGCGCTCCCCACCAGGTCCCGGTAATTGTGCAGAGAAAGTTGATCTTTTGTTGGCATTTTCGCTTCAGATACTCAATGTGAGATCTCCAGGTGCACTTTGAATCGAACCAGACCCCAAGATATTTAAATGACATAGAATGAGTTATCGGTGATCACGAGGCAGGGTTAGCCTTTATCAAATCCAACAAACAACTCGTGACTTTAATTTGAAAACAATCTATCGTAGAATATCCTGTTTTTAATCATATCCGTCCAAATAAGGGAACATATGGTTGATAAATTGATTAGAAGCATCCTATACATCACATCTTATTTTGGGCCTTGACAAGTAAGTCAGTATCTTAATAAATAATACCAACATACAAGCATTTTGTCCAGTATCCCAACGATATGAACTGATGATAAATATATTGATGATAAAGCCTGCCCACGTTATATTTCGGACACTTTTTTTTCAGTGTGGTGTTTGAATTATTTCACGGATCGCTGAAACATTTCAATTTATATGACACATGAAACTCTCCACTTTATTTTACGGTAAAACATGTTTACATTCTTATTGAATTTGGAAAAATGGCGTCGAATTAAGTGAAAGGGCGTGAATGAGTTTTGTACCGCAAAAGTACCGTGTTTAATGTTTGCAAATAGTTTGACCAGCGCTTGACTGTGGATCGGAAGGTTGGAAGCGGAACAAACCGAAAACTATGCTCCCGCCAAATAGACAAGAAGGTGGTAGCCATTATAGAGAAAAATCCCAACCGCTCTGTGCAAAATGTGGCTCGCAAAGTTGGAAAATCAAAATCATATGTGCGAGAAGTAAAGCAGCGTACAAAATTAAAAAGGTGCCCAATCGTGATGACAAGCAAAATGTCTTTGCAAAAAGTCATGCTAAGGAGCTTTACACCACGCTTTGGAAAAAAAAAACTTTTACCATAATGGACGACGAAACATGTGTTCAACGACGTTTAAAAGTTTCCCGGTCTAGATTTATAGATTTATATTAATCGATGTATTTCCAGCCAAAAAAGGTGTTCCTAGTCCCAAAGAAGTATTTGGTTTGGAAGGCCAATTGTTTTGATTGGAAATATCTTCTCATCAACATGAGACCCTAGGAGTGGATAGTAATTTCTGCTTGAATCAAAGATAACAAGAGAAAGTAACGATAGTTCCGTTAGAGTACGACAGGCTGTGAAATTGAATAGAAGCTGTTGAAATTTAGCGGAGGGCTATTTTGAAAGGCAGTATCCGATCAAGTACACAATCTTTTACCAAGCTAAGGCCATATATAGTTGTGATAGAAAATCCAAAAATTTCGTCTATATCGGTACTATCAGCAAGGATGTACACAAGGAAGAATGTCTGTAAAAGCGATTGCTACAGTTTATCAGAAGCCACGCCTTTCCAGCTCTGTTTTAGCGTGATTTGGCCTCTTGTCACTATGCAAAATTTATCCTGGAATGGTATAAGGCACAAGAGGTCAAAGACGTAGACAATCCGTCTATCTGTCCAGAACTTCATCCGAAAGAAAAATCCTGGGCTCTGGTTAAGCGGAAACTTTTTGAAACTAAGAATAAGGGAACCACCAACGCTAGCGTATCTGAGAATACTGTACGGAATCTGATGGCGGGTGAACCACAGAAAGTTCGACAATTTTACAGAAAGGAGGATTAACATCTCAATCAACTGTTTTTACTATATATTTAACTCTATTATACTGAAACAAATAATCGGTTGTACAAAATCCATGTTTACGAAACGAGTGAAATTTACGAAAATAAATTTTCAGTGTTTTGAATCTCGAAGTCGTAGTTCAGCATCGTGATGGGCCACCGTTGGAGTCGAATCACAGTGTATAGTGAAATGCCCTTCTTGGAACCGGAGATGGGAATGACTGGCTTGTGGTCGGTAAGCAGTGTGAAGTGGCGAACCAGCAAGCATTTGTGGAATTTGGTCACCGCATAGACCAACGCGAGAGCCTCCTCGAAGCGTGTTGCACGGCCTTGATGCTGCTGTCAGAGAACTGGTGAAAGATGACTGCCCCGATGCCAGTGCTTGATGATTGGGAGCTTGGGGTTATAAAGCGTCAGCAGCAGATTTGATTGAAGCGTTTTCGCAATTGACGCAATTCGTGTATGTTGTGCTCGAACCTACCACAGAAGTTGACCGCACTTAAGAACGATCGAAGTTCAGAGACGTTGGTGGTTGGAGTGCAGCGATGGCCTTTACTTCACGGGGTCTAGATGGATGGCTTGTTTGTCCACGATATGCCCCAAGTAACCGAGTTGTGATTGAAAGAAGGCACTTCTTAGCTTTGACGTGGAAGCCCTACTGCTTGACTCTCTGGAAAAATAAATTGAGTGACGCTGCGTGTGACTTGATGTCCTTCCCGAACACGATGGTATCATCGATGAAAAAGCGGACGCCTCGTCTGCCCGCAATCATTCCATGCATCACGCGTTGGCATGCTCACGATGCCGACTATTCCGAGGGCCAGGCAATTGGACCGGAACAACCCACGATGTGTGTTGATGGTGAGCAGCTTCATGGAGTCGTCATCTACCTCAAGCTGTAGCTACGTGTCCAAGAGATAAATGATGCTGAAGATGGTGCCGTTGAGTTGGGCGAAGCGGCGTCGGAAGCGGATAGTGGTTGGGTTCGAACGCCTCGTTGAGCCTCGTTGAATAGTCTGCACAGATGCGCACTCGGCCGTTCGGTTTGCGCACAGCCACGATAGGAGCAGCCCATTCGGAGTAGTTGATGGTTTCGATGATACCCAACGTTTGCCACCGCGGGATTTCGGCATCAACCAACGGAATGATGTTGAAGGGAACTAGACGTTTGGTACAGAAGACAGGTTTTGCATTTGGTTTTAGGAAAAGCTTTACCTTCGTTTTTTTGCAGTGAACCGTTGAAAACATCTGTATGCTTTGATTGAAATTCACGGATCTACTAGTCGACCGACTTCAATGTTAATAGGATTGCAGACAGCTCAAATAGTTCGATCCAGTCGATATGTAGGAGTTTGAGGTAGGCAGCGGTCGTTACGAAACATCTTCCTAACGCAATTTTGCCGTTGATCCTGAAGTCGTTCATTAGATGGAGCGGCTTGCCTGACGCATTGATTTATTGGATCGTTGGTCTGTTAATCGGAGGGTTGCCCAAATAGTTCGAAATCACCGTCACTTGCGTGCTGTGTCCAACTGCAGCTTGAAAGCCACGCCGTTGATGAATGTTGGCTTGCTTGAACGTTCAGTGATGTGATTCCTAATGTACACCTCTCTGGCTTTGGCTTTTCGGGGCTTGCTTGATTTGTTTGCTGGCTTCTTCTTCTCCCTGGCTGGAACTGATTGGGGTTTGGAAAAGCAGTCGTAATAGCCTTCCTTGTGGCCAATCCGGTTGCACTGCCTGCACTGGTGGTTCGAGAATGGACAACCCCGAACAAAGTGTATCTGTCCGCATTGCTATTCTTCAACCTATTATGAATCATTGGGAATTTATTTATGGAAAATGTTCAATCATTTATGGATCATATATACATATTTTAGTGCATGAAGTTTACAATCTGTGGATCAAGTTTAAGGAGATTTATTGAACCTTTTATGGATCTTTTGCAATAGTTTATTGGAAATCCGTAAAACTTTATCATTCCCTAGATTATATACATAGGTACATTTTTGATATTTTATTTGCTAAACTTTATTCAAAATAAGGATAACATTGATGAATTTTATGGACGATTTCAATTTTTTATATGGATGTTCACCAAAGTCTCATAGGCCAAGCTTGCGTTTTTTTCATGGGACGATTTCAATTTATTATGGACCGTTAAGTTTTCATATGCAAAACTATGTTTACAATAGTAAACTCTTTTATAAAGCATGTGAGGTCCTTGAAAAGGTTATTTGTATTTTATGCCGTTAAAATTTGACGCTACCCCGAATGCCACTACAACAAACTGATCACCAAGAGTTTCTTGATAAAATAATTCACTCTTAATAAAATAATAAAAAATGAAAACTGAAACACTTTTCCAAACTTAGTAAGCGAACAAATTCCTTTAAATTTCACTAGAAACAGCTTATCTTTCGACAGATAGGCCTATTTTGTCGGTGACTTACGACTTTTTTCTCGGGTTTACTAATGATAGTTTGAAAAGTGTTTCAGTTTGCTATTTATAATTTTATTTTTAAACTGAAAAAGTTAAGAGTTAGTTTAAATTTTTTAGTCGTTTTATTTAAAGTGTATATTTTTTTAAGTGAAGCATCTTGTTTTATTTATCATCGCAATGTGAAGTACTAGAAGATCCTAAACATGCTCCGAAAGACTGATACATATTTTGAAGTTTTCCTTCCACTGTGCCTTAACGATTCCAAATTGCTTCCCTAACATCCTCTTGTAATTTAAGCACATTTGATAAGAAACTGTGACAGTACCATTTGAAATTTACATGAAAACATGGATTTCTATGGAAAATGATCTTTATTTTCATTCACCGTCTACTAGCCTTTTTCTCAACCCGTCTGACAAAATCTTCTTATACTAAATTCTCTCAGCTACAGTAGGCTACGAATTGGCAAACGTCAAATTAAAAAGTTATGAATTATTTGAGAGTTCGATAATGTTATGGCATAATCAAACAACTCAGTCAGCAACAATATATTGTGCATTGTGACATAGTAGCCATGATTCTTGTGCTCTATTCGACGTGCCTTAATCACCAATGTTGCCTGCTGAGCTTAGTTATATGACACTAGCGACTTGAATAATTAACAGCTTTTGTTACTTAGTGTGATGTGAAAAGTGATGCTCTGTAAACTTGTTGCTAATTGATGATTTAGTATGTTTAAAAAGCGATGCAAAAACTAATTTGAAGTTTCTCAAGGAAATTCCCGTATAAATTTCATACTTGTTATGCACAGTCAATTTCATTTTGAAAATGAGTTTCTTTTTAAGACGCCTATAAGGTCTCAATTTAAAAAACGTTTAGGTGGTTCTGAAACCACGTTTAAGTGGGCAAAAATTTCAATCAGAACAGGCACATTTCAATTAACATTAACAATCGCGCTCTTTTGTTTATACTTAGTCATGATTTTTTGTAACTAAGTAACCGTTGAGAGTTGTGTCAAATTGGTTTAATTAAGATTAAATCTTGAACATTGAAATTTTCAAAGTTTTTTTTGAATATTTTACAGAACCGTAATGAATAAAAAATTGTTACTTATTATTTACTTTAAAAATATCATCAAAACAGAAAAGCAGAAGGTCCATCAAGGCTAACGTCTGTTTGGTCAGTTTCTACAATAAAGCGACATACAAACTTGTAGACTATTTCTATGCGATCAAGTTTAATTCAAATTCTCGATTGATCAGCAAAATCTAATCTCATTTAGACAAATGGCTGACGAACACATTTAACCCATCTGAAGACTAGAAAACCTGTGAAGACAGCTACCACCAAATGCACAACAGCGTAACAAGTGCACCAGGCAGCGGCAAAAGGTCACGCAAAAGCTAAGAGCTATTCAAATCTAGAGCAATTTTACTCCCAAAGGAAATGACAATCATCTGAACCGAGGGGCAGAGTTCAAGACCTCCTATTTGTCGAACATTTTCCATTTATTTTTTTGCATCTATCCTCTGTGGTGGGAAAGGTGGCGTCACACAGCTCCTGCTGGTTAGAAGTTACAAGGGAAAGAAGGGGAGCTAAATATACTGTGAAAATGTAAAGCGAACGACGATTGTACCATAAGTAGAGGAAGGAAAGCCTCAAGAATGAAAATCTTTGGTTTCTCAGAGAAACAATTTCGCTCACTTTCAGTGCCTTAATCTTCCATCCTTCAAATTTCACTGTTTGAATAATTCTGACTGCGAAACGTTAGAGTACCCACTCCTACAGATCTGAGAACCGGTTGCGTCAATTTTCGCTGTTTTACTTAGCAGGGCAATTTTACAGCACCGTTTTTCCGCACGAAGGAAGACATGGCAAGATAACAAAAAAAAAAAATGCCATGATAAACTAATGTCCTTTCCCCCCAGTGGCTTTTATCGGAACGCAGTGAAGGACATTATTTGCACTGTGCTTTCAGGATTTGCGACTCAATCAGAAAGGCGTAATTTGTGCATCAATTTCATCAAGATGACTGGCATTTTTCCTGTCTTAGAGGTAAAGAGTACTTTTTTTTCTAGACGTTTTATGGCATACAAAGTTAATGGCAGCCTTCAAACGGTGTCATCATGTATTAGGTAATATTTCTATTCTTTATTGGAGCACTTGACGAAGAGTTTAGGCTACATGATATTTATTTTTATATTTATCGCTTCCTGCTCTTCGTTAAAATTTTGAGACGATCAAATGATAAGGTTAAATAAATTTTTTTCCAGACCGTAAGCTTATATATTTTCTAAGCGTAATATTGTATACCGAGCGTTATGTCGGCTAGCAATTTACTGATTAAGATGGACTCCGACAGCTATTAATTGAGAACTTTGAATGCCAATACAAGTGCATGGATTTGTTGGGCAAGTACAATGCTACTAAGGCCTGTACTCGAAAAAAATGTACCATTTTTATCCGTGTGTAACTTTTTTGTCCGTCAATAAAAATTGATGAAAATTTGGGTATAACTATAAATCTGGGTATTTGGAGTGAATTGTTTACATGTGCAACAATCAATAACAATCGGTTATTGAGATGTCGTCGAAACAAGAAGAAAATCGCCGGATAATTTGGCGCGCCGTCATGGGAAATCCGACTGCGACCATGAGATGGATCGGAAGACAACTGGGAATTACCCATACAACTGTGTCCCGGGTGGTAAAATCGTTTAAGGAGTCCCAGACAACCGAGCGGCGGGCTGGAAGTGGAAGAAAATCGAAGACAGCTGACCCTGTGAAGGCCCGGAAGGTGTTGGATTATTTCAAGTGTAATCCGAACCTTTCGATTCGCGACGCGGCTCTGAAGGCAAAGTGTTCCGCCTGTTTCGTTCAGCAAACCATGAAACGAGCTGGACTTCATGTATTCAAGGTCCGCAAGACACAGAACCGGCGTGATCAACAAAACACGGCGGTCAAATCCCGCGCAAGGAAGCTGTATTGAGAGTGGTTAACGAAACCGATGTGTGTGGTAATGGATGACGAAACCTACATCAAGGCAGACGCAAAGCAGATACCGGGGCTGGAGTTCTACGTTGCCAAATCACGGTTTGATGTTGCGAAAGACATAAGGAAGAAGAAAGTGGACAAATTCGCCAAAAAAATACTTGCTCTGGCAGGCCATATGCCTATGCGGTAAACTGAGTAAACCGTACATCACAACGGGTACCATCAACAGTGAAATTTACCACACCGAGTGCCTCCAGAAGCGTCTGTTGCCCTTCCTGCGGTACCACGGAGGCGAGACATTATTTTGGCCGGACCTGGCATCATGCCATTACGCGCGATCGACGTTGGATTGGTGCAGAGACAACAACGTTGTCTTTGTACCAAAAACAGCCAAGCCCCCCAAGCACCCCCCCCCCCCAATTCACCAGAGATTTGTCCGGTGGAAAGATTTTGGGCCATAAACAAAACCCAAAAAAACACCGAAGAAAGAATGGATGAAAGTGACCAAAAAGGTCGGCTCCACCATTGCACAAAATGTAATAAGGGGCCTTAAGGGAAAGGTGCGGGCTTTCAGTGATGGAAAAGACATTATTACGCCGAAACATAATCCATATATATTAGTTCATTCCCTGCAGGTTTCAAGAAAATCCTACTTAAAATAAATTTTTGGCTAACACTTTTGTCTGGTGCATTTTTTTCGAGTACAGGCATTAGTGGCCGAGTCCATATTCGCACTGCGGTACGTGCGATCGTTGATGATATTGGAGAAAAATTTTCAATCTATTAGAACATGCTGGATATGATTATCTATTCGTAGGTCAGTGCATTTTTTTTGAGTACAGGCCTTAGTGGAAGAGTCCATATTCGCACCGCGGTACGTGCGATCGTTGATGATATTGGAGAAAAATTTCCAGTCTATTTGAACATACTGGATGTGATTATCTGTTCGTAGGTCAGGTGATCCTAAAGTGGAAAGCTTACCCCCTTTATAACAATGTTCTCCAATTTATGCTCCCGATTAAAAATATGTCACCATATCCAAGTAGTCTCTGTGCAAAATATCATCTCATTAGCTCATAACAGAACCTGCCACACGCCTGGATTGTACCTTCATTGGAATTAGAAGGACGCTAAGATCGAACAAAGATCTCCGAACTACAAAGTTGACCATATACAAGACGTCAATTAGACGTCAGTTGTGGACATTGCTCGTCGAGGATACTTTTGATTTATTGTTTATTGTTATTTCATCAACAGGCTGGGTGTAGCCCCAATGATGTTAATCATTTACAAATACATTGTCATACATGCATACAAAATTTACAGTTACACATTTTATCATGGTCATAACATAATAACATTTAATAATAAATAGTAAGTCTTGATCTCATAGTCCGTTATTCCTGCCTGCAAAAATAGACGAAAACCTTCGACGAAGCGCATCTCGTGGGATATGATAATCGAAGACGCGCCCTTGGTGTCTTTGAATTGAATGTGTTGCGTACGATCTACGGTGGAGTGCAGATGGAACACGGAACGAGGAGGAGGCGAATGGACCACGAATTGCATCAGTTCCTGGGAGAACCTCCCATTGTTTACACCGCAAAAATCGCTCGACTAGGGTAGGCTGATCATGTCATGTGCTGATCAGTATGTTGTAGTTAAAATGATTCTCGATATCGATTCGACGGGCATAAGAAGAATAAATAAGCGCGCAATGAGCAAGGTGGATCGATCAAGTAGAAGGCAATCGAAGTGCAGCCATGGACCGAATAGAATGGAGGCAACTTCTGTTTACAGCAGAGACCACCCGGCCTTAGCCTAATTGACAAATAAGGACCTGGTCCAACGGACTTTTCGTAAAAATCGGCTTTCTGAATAGTTTTCATCTTTAAACGATGTTAATACATTTAAAACGTAATTGATCTATTAGTACTTAAAACAGAATTGTATGGCTTTTGTATGATTTACAGAAAAAGTTAATTGAAGATAGTAAGTGGCTAAAATGCTCTAATAAAATCATACAAATAAAAGTTTACTGAATGACATTGAATTTCAATTGCAGGTTTCCACTTGTTCTATATATAAACAATGTGAAATTATGTTTTACATATACATTTTCATCACGAGTGGGTTGGCTGTGAGGAATGTTCATTAAAGAAAGTGGACACCTATTTATCAATGGTCTAGGGTTAAAACTTATAGGAAAATTGTGAATTTTCGGTCGGTGTGTGGAAACATTGTTTACTTTGGCAACTCACCAGAAAAATCGAAAAAAGTGAGAAATTTCGAACGATGGGTCGGATCAGCTTATCATCTCGTAGATTAATTCTGCACAAATGGTTTTTCGAAAAGTTGTCGTTTCGAGAATTGGCGCAAAAAGCGTGGAGTGCACTAAATCTGCAGTGTTCAAGATTGTTAAGAAGTTTGGAGAAACGTGCTCTTTTGAAGATAAACGGATAAACCGTGTTCCGTTCGTGAAATTGCCGACAAAGTGGACTTTAGCGTCGGAACTGTGCAGAATATCAAAAAGCGTAACAATATTAGAACCTACCAGAAGCAGAAAGCACCTAAAAGGACGGACTTACAGAAAGCTTCTTTGAAAATACGGTCCCGGAACTCGTATGACGTTGTTCCTCCAACGGCATTTTGATGGACGACGATACGTACGCCAAATTGGATACTAGTACACTTGCGGGCCGCATTTTTTTAACGCTGAGCAAAAAACAGATATGCCTGATGATGTGCGATACACCCGAACCGAAAAATTTGGGAAAAAGGTTTTGGTGTGGCTCCTGTAGCTTTAGGAGTTCTTCATGTTTCACAACGGTCACAATCAACGGTGGGAATTACAGAAAAGAATGCAGCAAACAACGGCTTCTTCCCATCTACCGAAAGCCTCCATTGTTTTGGCCGGATCTGGCATCTGCTCACCACGCTTTTGCTACGTAAGAGATGCTCAAGAAAAATGCCAAAATCCCCCAAACTGCCCTGAGCTGCGTCCTATCGAAAGATAAAGGGCAATACTTTAGCGGCATCTTAGAAAAGATGAAAGAGAAGCAAGCTCTGTTGACTGCTCAAGAAAATTTGGTAAATATAAATATTCAAACTCACGTGAACTCGGTCATATGTATGTTGATTTTCATTTATATAAAGCGATTTTGTTCGAAAATATAAATTTTCCTTTGAGAAACAGGTGTCCATCTCTTTAATGAACAGAACATAAAATAAAATAAAATTCTGTACACACAAAACTTCGACAGTAAAACTTGTCGTTTAAACGTTAATTCAGTTCCTGTAGATGAGCTTTTGAAGATATTGGTCAGAGAGAAATATTCAAACTAGTTGAAACATTGTTTTCTATCAATATTCTAAAACTATACGAAATCGCAGATCTTAACTTATTGTATGTAATAATAAACTATTGATTGACGGTATAAATTAATAACTTCACGGAGATCAATTTACAACATAGGTCAGTATTTACTTCTTAATCGACAAATAGCCGCATTGTTTCTTTCTAGGGTCATTTGATTTGGCTTCCTAATCCTGGTGTAGTTTACAAAGAATGTTTACTGAATATCGATAGTTATAACGGTAACCGACTGGCTTCTATCAAGATGTTGATGTCACAAGCAGGAAAAAAGGCGACACACTGCATGTCGGTCTGAATTCTGCACGGTAGCAAACTGTTGAATGTCGTCCGATACTTTCACACTAGCTGTGTGCTCCGAGCACGAACAGCTCTACACCATAATAGGTAGTACAATACTGCACACAGAAAAGCATACGGATAGCTGCTACTATATGTATGCAGTTTAGTAGGAGTAAAAGTCATTCAACAGTTGGATCACGGTTTGAATATATTTTATAACCCCCTTTTTTTTTCCTTGGCTCGTGTATGCTTGGGGGGTTCTTTTTTTCTCCATATGCAGCTTTGATCCCGCGCTAGAAGTTTATATTTGAGGCACCGTAGAACGAACTCATGTCAGCATTGTGGAAATGTGTGAAATTGTGGGTTCTGAGTGGCAATCCACACACATACCACTATACTGTGATATCCGTATGGTTCTTCAGCGGGACTTAACAACTTCTTTTACCATATATTAAACATCGTTGTCATCTCTCGGAGCTCAAGGACGAGAAGCGGATTATAATCCTGTCCGATTCTAGCAATGGGGACTCGGAGCGAGCTCCGTTGATGTGTTGGATTCCATTATTACATTGTACAGAAGAAAAGAAATATCAAAGGACCGGCCAACGGTGGATTGAAGTAGCTGTAGCAGAGGGTGGGAAATGGAAGTCATGTTCTGCATAAGAATTACGAATGAAAAGGAACAGAGAGAGGAAATTCATCATTGTCGCGCACTTTGTGGCTCGGTGCAACTTGTTGCACTTACTTCCTGCGTGTCGGAAATGGGTTGCAGGAAACTTTGAGTGAGTTAACCGCTAGCGTTATATGAATTTTGATTGAATAATGGAACTGTATGACTGAAAACGACCTTTTGTGAAGATATTTTCATGCTTTCAGTAAACTGCTGAACATAATTGAACATTAAACGATTTAAAACTTAGTAACAAAAAGGTACTTACCAACGACGGTCAGCAGCATATTGTCGAGAAGCAGCGCAATGGCAACGATGACGAGCACCAGGCGTCTCGAACCGCGCCATCGCAGGATGCTGGCCTTCAGCGATCCCCATGATCCTGATGGTGGCGTCTGCTGAGGTGGCGGCGGTTTCGGCGGCAAAGTTGTCGACGACGTGGTACTGTTGTAGTTGTTGTTCGCCGCAGCGGTAGGTCCTTGGCCGTTTCCCCCGGGTCCGTTGTTTGCATTGCAACTCACTGAGAGCCTGCGTTGACTGCGTGGGTGTTTTGTTTTTAGGAACCGTGGAGTAGAGAGCAGGCGGCGAAGCATTTTTCAAACCGGAACGGGTGATACCATGGAAAGAGATTGAAATCAAAAGAGGATTATTTCCATTCGTCCTGAGTGAAAGACAGTGTGGGGGTAGGGGTAGGATATTATCTTTGATGGTACCTATTTCGTGTGGCACTATAAAACGTGCCCGGCCGCTTGTGCTAGTACCGGGCTAGAGTTAATAGATAAGGCAGAAAAACGAAAAGTCTGTGCTCCAAGAGACAGACGGTATAAGTAAAATGACAACTGATATATCCTGCATCATATTTCATGATTTCCCAAGGTAAAATGTACCCCCATAGGTTTAGGCCGAAGTGATGACAGGGACTGTGGTGATCTGATAAGTTATGACTGTGAGTGTACCCATATTTCACAGCTGATTGAAGATCGTTAGCGTGCTTCATGACTCAATTGGACATACCTTGTCACTGCCTGCAGCCACACAGTGGCAGGTTTTGAAAAAGCCCATTTTCAAGGCTGTTACAGTAGTTGCGGATTTGCCGCGAATTTATGCTTTCAGTCACGGAAATCGCGGATTCCTTTTCTGGTGTTGTGAAAATTGCGAAAGAATACTTTCACTGTTCAATCTCAAATTCAATTGTCTTTTGGAATTGATCTTTGTAAATGCCCAAATGCCGGACCCTATTATAAGTAGATTTGCTCACCACTTCACATTTTTGACGGCATTTATCTCAATTTATGATTTCGGGGCGGATATTTTATCCACTTGTATGCTGAAACAATTTATTTTATAGTTCGGCTGATGAAATCTTTGAAGTTTCTTAAGTTAGTCTCTTCGCAAATTCGAAGTGGCAATAGTGGTCGGCAATGATGGTGGTCATTTGAGGAATCTTTCTACTAGCAGCTTAAATGTTTTCAAATGAATGCACTATGGTACGAATGGACAAATTTCGCGACAAAAATCGATAACTCGAAAACCATTAACTTTAGACACAAGATGTCTTCAGAAGATTTAATTAAAAAATTAGATCTAGCTTTTGGTGTGACTGGTGACTAGGGTGGTCCTTTTATGTTCATAATGAAAATTTTAACTTTTTATTCTTATGATTTAGGGGATTTCTTGCTGCTACAGAATTGACGATTTTTTAATTTAATGAAACGTTGCTGAAGAAACTTAACTTCTATCTCATCTACGTATCGTTTTAAAGCAGTTTTTCTAACCTTCCTTAGGGTGGGTCTTAAAAAACACTTTTTTGCTGTAGCTTTTTTATTTCAATTTGAATTTGAAAACTTTGTAAAAATGACTTTTAGGGCATAGGATGACGCACATTTGGAAGATATAAAATAGTTGCTTGTTATTGTATAAAAAAAGTTGTAGAGGTTGAAGTGTAAAAAAATACGTTTCTGCAAGAAATCTTACTCTTTATTTGCAAACATTTGCAAATACAGAATACGTGAACTGAAAGTGCAAACTTTCATCTATAAAATCTATACAAAATCGTTAGTCCCATTTTTTCCCCTTCAGGAGAATCGTTTTTTTAAACTCGTTTTAAAATATTGGTAGTTTTGCATTTTTTCTGTATAATTTTCGATCAGCAGCATCAACAATTATCATAAAAGAGCGTAACAACCCGAGTTTTTTTTTTATGAAAATGTTTATATTTTTATATTAACCCATCTCCATTTATTTATTAACATTTATATCACAGACAAACAGACATAACACATTGAACATTTTGCACTACAAATCATCGTCACTTAAAAAAACTAGCGCCATCTGTTGAGCACACTGTGATGGATGATTAAGCTGAACAGATGGCGGTAGTGTGTTAACGTCAAACGTAAGAAAATCGCGCGCTACTGGTGGCGATACTACCAACTAAGAAACATTTGAATTGACCGTTTAATGCGTAATCGATGAAGAAACTGCAAGTGTTATGTCTGTTTGTCTGTGTTGACATATTCACATTTGTTTACTTATGTCCTAAAAGTCATCTTTACAAAGTTTTCAATTGAAATAAAAAAGTTACAGAAAAAAAAACTGTTTTTTAAGTCCCATCCTAAGGAAAGTTATAAACTGTTTTAAAACGATACGTAGATGAGATAGAAGTTAAGTTTTTTCAGCAACGTTTCATTAAATTAAAATATCTACGATTCTGTAGAAGCAAAACATCCTCTAAATCATAAGAATAAAAATTTAATTTTTTATTATGAACATCAATGGACCACCTTAGTCACCAACCACATCAAAGGATAGCTAATTTTTTAATTAATTCTTCAGAAGACATCATGTGTCTAAAGTTAATGGTTTTCGAGTTATAAATTTTTGTCGCGAAATTTGTCCATTCGTACCATAGTGGAATGACATGATTTTTTCTGACGAAAATAAAAATATGAAGATGTTTACCTTGATCAAAAAGTTCCCGGAATTTATTCAGGAAATTAAAAGATTATATATCAAAATCAATGTTGTTTCCTTCAAAGTACTCTCCATCGACTGCAACGCACTTATTCCAGCACTTGCTCCAATCCTCGAAACATTTTTTTAATATTCGGTTTGCGGTATAGCCATCAGAGCCATCTTCGATTTTTCCATGATCTCATCTCGGGTGCTGAAACGCTTTCCGCGGACCGGTTTCTTGAGTCGACCGAATAGGAAAAAGCCGTAGGGAGCGAATCAGCTGAAATCGGTGGTTGCTGAATGGTATTCGTTTCGTTTTTAGCCAAATGTTCACGGATAACGATGGCATTGTGTGACGGTGCGTTATCGTGGTGCAAGATTCACGAGTTGTTTGCCCACAAATCCGGTCTTTTTTTGTGGAATTGCTTCACGCAAACGAATTGCTTCACGCAAATGAATTGCTTCACACAAATAATACTCCTTGTTGACGGCCTGGCCTTGTACAAGAAATTCTTGATACATAACACCCTTGTAATCCATGAAAACTGTGAGCATCGCCTTTTTTTTATCAACTGAAAACGACTTGTTTTCTTGGTCACGGCACATTCTCAGAAATACACGTCTTATCTCCAGTAATAATCCGTTTTATTAATGTCTTTTGCGACGTCAACGCGATCCCTTTTTTTTGCATGAAATTCGGGTCTTTCAGCACCAGCTTTGCAGCAACACATCTGAAGCCCAAATCATTAACCAAAATGTCTTGAACGGATCCAAGAGCAATTTCCAATTTCCTCTGCCATCTCTCTTATGGTCAATTTGCGGTCTACGGTCATCCATTCTTTGATTTTGTCCATGTTTTTGTCAGTTTTCGATGTCGATGGCCTACCACGTATCTCATCATCGTTCACGGACTCACTGTCACTTCTGAAACGTTCGTGCCACTGATAAACGACTGTTTTCTTCAGAGTATCGTTACCAAAACTCTTTTCTAACATTTGCAATGTCGTCGCACCATTGAAACCGTTATTAACGCCAAATTTAATACAAAATAGTTGTTGCAAATTCAATTCCATTTCGAAAATTGTACGAAATCGAGTACGTACACAATCACAGATGTACTCAATACTAAATAAAAAAATCATTGAATATCAATGACAGATGTGGCTAAGAAAACTCAAATTGGGTGACTGAGAGCGCCACACGGTGGTGATTCCTGGAACTTTTTGATCAAGGTGGTACATTGCAACACACATTTGAAAGAAAATGCATGCATTTTTAAATGCATTTCACTGCTCGGTATATGTGCAGGAATTTCGATAGAAAGTTCAATCTGTTGTTGGAAGGATATTGATGTATTTTTTAAAAGTATTCGCTTTTTTTGCTGTGTACCATGCATAAATAAATATCATCAATCAATAGTAAACTAGCGATTTAAGATTGGCTCAGTATATAGGGTAGGAAACAGCTTAATCAGGGGTGACGATTTTCATCAGTTGTTAGGAAATATGTCTTAAACTTCTACGTTTTCCTGAGCTGAAGAAAACAGTCTCATGATCGGAAAGCAATCCGCATGCTACTAATAAGTCCCTGTAATTGGGAACTTCATTCCATCGCTATGAAATTTCCAATTGATAAGAAGTAAACAGAGGAATTAACGTCCGAATATTGGCAGTTCTTATTATAGATTACATAAAGCTTCATCAAATATCGCAGGTGATGCATAAACTGCTTAAAACCCGTCCCGTAGCCTATTGCCCTTCATTTCGTGAATGTCTACTTCCATTATTCTTTAAAATAATAGAAGCATTCCGAGCGAAATCACTTTTTCTACCATCGCTAGTATAATGAAGAAAATACTACCAACAATCAATAGGAAACTAGTGATTCAAAATTGGCTCACTGCGTTAGAACCCCATTGGCCTTAAGTACACCATAGAGTATAGACTGATCCAGAAATTATGAGCACACCTAATGTTAACGGTCATTTTGAATTGAATGAAATTTTTTAAATTATTTTGGCTGCGTCCTTTTTTTTTACACATTTCGGTACGTCATAGTATCAAAAAAAAAAAAATAGTTTCTGTTGACTTTCAAAATTGTCACAACTGGTTGACGTTTCAAAATGTGTGGTTTTACTCCGGAGCAGAGAAAAAGTATCGTGCACAAATGGTACACTGTGAGTGGAATCTCTTTAAGAAAATTGGCCAAGGAAGAGGGTTTGAGCGTCGGAGTGGTACGAACTTCAGTTAGAAAAAAAGGAGAACAATGAATTTTTGATTATGCACCGACGTGTGGTCGCAAATCCGGTCGTGTGAGTCCTGCTATTGACAAGAAGTTCAAAGATGCCTATCAGCAGAAACCATTGGCTTCCGTTCGAGATGTGGCGAAAAAGATAGGGACCTCGACATTTTACGTGATGTGTGCAAAAGTGTGACTTGGATGAAGCGAAAAGGGACTCAAATCAGGCCGCTTCTGTGAAACCGAGAGCCCGGAAACAATATGATACAATTTTGTGTAGAAATTCTGGGTGTATTATCATGGACGATGAAACGTATGTCAAATTGGATTATAAAACCCTTCCCGGACCACACTTGTTGTTCAGTCTAGAGATGGCCATTTTCACCGACAAATTTGGCAAAAAAAAGTGATTGTGTGGCAGACAATATGCGAATGCGGCAAAATATCTAGCCCGGACGTAACATCGGAGACAATGAACACCCAGAAGTACATCAAAGAATGCCTCCAGAAGCGTTTATTGCCGATGATCAAGCAGCATTATGGTCTAGTCATATTTTGGCCTGATTTGGCATCATTTCAATACGCCAAGGACACACTAGGCTGATAAAAAAAGCCAAAATGTCTGTTTCGTGCCGAAAGACATGAGTCCAGCGGCACGGCCAATCGAGACTTTCTGGGCTTTGAACAAAGCAAAGCTACGGAAATTCGTTAAACCAGCATGACCAGGATGACATCGAAAAATTTAAACAGGATTGGACAAAAGTGGTGAAAATGGTGGGAAGTGCAACTATTCGAAAGCCGAGATGTCTCGGTTATAATTAAATATTTTGATTAAAGAAGAGTAAAATGTTATGTAAAACACCAGTCCTGATATAATTTTCAAATAAAATAATTTTGAAATCTTGAAAAACAACACACTTTTAATATTTTGAAAGTGTGCTTATAATTTCTGAAACAGTATATACTCTATTCTATCGCTTTGCGGTACTAGAATCTTCGATTATGTTGTGACTCGCTGTGTTATTTCATCAGAATATTGCACAGAGCCAAACAAATTCTTCTTGAACAATCAGCCCATGGTAATGGCGTTGTTATGTTTTTTAAATTGAAAAAAACGAAGAATGTAACAGAGCTCAAGAATTGGTGGCAGATTTTCAAAGATATCTCAATAATAAATTTCTTGATTACAAATCCAACGGTACGGGTAGAATTGTGAAATAGTTCCAAAAACATTTGTTATTAGATTGCTCCTGTTTTTGTTGAAATCCTATACAATAAGAGGAATTGAGCGTAGGTTTTTTCTTAGTACTCTGAGAATTAGATCAAAAGTCCTCTATATTGAACAAGACGTATAAAAGTTAACCGATGACTAAACTGTAAGTTCAAGCTATTTCGGCAAGTGGATACCCTCTCCGTTTTAGCAAAGCAGATTTTTCATTATATAAAAAGCAATAAATTCTAAAAAGCATGAAATCGTCAGGTGTTCCGCAGAGGTAGCAACCGTAGCCCGCTGCTGTTTGTTCTATACTTCAACGACATATTGCTTCTGCTTAGAGATGGCAATAGAGCCCCAACGTATGCTGATGACCCTAAAGCTGTTTTTGAGGTACGGACTGCCGAAAATTCTATTCATCTTCAATCATTGTTGGATCGATTCACTGATTGGTGCCGTCATAATACGACTTATGATCGGCATTCCAAAGTCTTTGGTTATGTCGTATTACCGCATCAAGCAGCCGGTTGTTTTCGACTATGCCATCAATGGCGTCATTCTACATGGGAGCAGGCCAGTTCAGCGATTTGGGTAATTTCTACTGGATCATTTTTTTTTATTAGAGAAACTTTAAATTTTACTCTCTGCTGGATCATAAATTATCGTTTAACACTCCGCCGCTCTGCTGTGATCTCTAAGGCTAATTGCCAGCTGAGGTTTGTATCGAAAATCTCAAGAGACTTCGCTGACAAGTACTGCCTGAAATCTCTCTATTGCTCACTGGTACGATTGATCCTAGAAAATGCCGCCTTGGTCTAAATTAACTATCAATTAACTTGGAGCTTGAGGGATCGAAAAAAACGGCGCAGGTTTATCCGGATGGCATTGCGCAATCTACCATGGCGTGATCCGCAAAATCTCCCGCCGTATTTAGATCGCTGCAATCTGCTGCAACTGCATACTTTGGAACGTCGACGGAAAAATCAACAAGCGGTTTTGATTGCCAAACTTTTGAATGGAGAGGTTGACTGCTCACGGCTTCTCGCTCAACTGAACATCCGAGTGCCACCGAGAGCATTACGGAGTGGTACCCTTCTCCAACCACGATTCCATCGAACAGCGTTTGGTAACAACGAACCACTAACAGCTATGATGCGAGCGTTTACGACTGTCGAAGAATGTTTGAATTTGGCGAATCTACTGCTCACTTTATGGCTCGTATTTGTAATGCTCGTTTTTTTTTAGTTTTAAGTTTGTGTCATGTAGACAATGAGTCCGATGAGCTAAGATGATTAAATAAATAAATAAATAAATAAATAAAAACCTGAATTAATCCACCGATGGTGAGACTGAACCCTTCTTACACTTCACCAGAATTACGAACTCAAATGTGGCCAATATGGTACTGGATACATATTCTCATCAGAAATTCCAGGAAAATTCAGGAATATTCGATATGTCATATTCTCAGTTTATAAAATGAACTATTTGACAATCCTGAAAGCATTGTTCATCGATGTGATTAAAATATTGCCATTAATAGTGCTTAGCGACCTGTTTATGTTAGTTATATAAAAGGGGAAATTACATAAATATTGGAAATTTCATATAATCAGTCCATAGAATGAATTATTAGACAATCCTGAGCGTCAATTATGATAATCGATATGGATTCAAGATGCTTAATAAGTACATGTTCGTTGAAAATAGTAAATGGAGACTTTGTGTAATTTTCGAAAATACTCGTTGCAGTTCAAAACCGGACCACTCGAGCCAATCTATCCTGCTCTAATTCTATAGAGTCGCATAGTGTGGCTAGTCCGCTGTATGTGCTATACAACGCACCAGATGCAGAACAATAGAATGCAAGCGACATCGATTGGGGTCAGTGGTCTTGTTCGGTTTTGAACTGCAACGAGTATATTTTCATCTCATAATTATGTGCTCTCGGGTATTGTTTTGGTCATATCTCCATGAGGGATTATCCACTCATTATGAAATTTTGACCAGTTATTTCAGGATTTCATAGCTTTGATTTGACACTAACAAAACTTAAATCGGTACACAAATAGCTCAGTATGTAATCGGAGACTAAACTGTTTGATTACTATTATAATAGGCCGTCAAGTACTGTTTCGTTCATATCTTCGTAACGAAATGTCCGAATAAAAAAAAAATCAATAGCGTTCTATGGGAATGTTGTAGCTTTCATTTGCCGTCAACAGAACTGAAATCGGTTCACAAATGGCTGAGAAACCGATGTGACATTATTTGTAACGCACACACACACACACACACACACACACACACACACACATACATACACACAGACATGTGCTCAGTTCGTCGAGCTGAGTCGAATGGTATATGACACTCGGCCCTCTGGGCCTCGGATAAAAAGTCGAATTTTCAAGCGATCTTAATACCCTTCTTTTGGTGTAAGAAGGGTAAAAATGAATTTTGAAATGACAGCAATGTCTTGGCCAGAACAACCGCGGAGTATCAAAACCATGATTTGATTCTGTTCATTATCGTCTGTGCTGTTGTCAATATCACTAGTTAATAACTATATGACTTGATATAAAGAGTGTATACTAACAAGTTATCATTACAAATAAATTAAACAAATTACAAATTTAATATCATCTTGAAATTTAATTTTCATTTTGTTAATATTTTATGATGTTGAAAATTATGCGTAGCTTGTACCCATTACTACAAGTTGTAATGATGACAATTGTGGTAAGTAAGGCTTTGCCATTGACAATTTTCAAAATAATCATGTTGGTAAAATTGAAAATGACATTATTTTTTCATTTTTTATGTTCACTTGTAACTTTGAAAATGCTTTAACAAAAACCTTTATAGATATTTTTCATAACAGTGAGATTCGAACTCGTAACTTTGGCGTGAGAAATATGGATGCTATTCCGAGGTCACCACCTTTAAACAAATACAATTCATCAACACAAGTTCGAAACTCTGCTTATTGCGTATGATAGTAAATGATAAAAACAAACATTGATTCAAATCAGTTCAGAACAAACTGTTTGAAAGCAGCTGTTATTTTCAGTTGAGAACCGCCTCAGAGCCAATTTTTTTGTTTGTGCAAAGACAACTTCATTCTCCCTCGATGGTTTTAGTACACAGCTCAAACATGTTTTATGAAAAAGCAATCAATGTATATTGTACTATATTGGAGTCAATCGAAACATACGTAATGTTTGAAGACAGTGGCTTTTACATAGTTCACTTAATAAAGGATTGAGCAATTTTTTTTTCATTTGTTGAAGTATTGCTGGAAATATTTCATCTTTCCACGCAGATTCAAGAAGTACCATAGAACATAATGTTGAAAACTAAAAACCGACTTTTCATATAAGCCTCCATTCGAAAATGTCTTGATTCCAAATTCCGTAAGCAGGCTAAGCCCGACATATCTCATTGTTAACATGTTTACGAGTATTAATATGTAAATGCGTTTAGTGTACCTTAGAATTTGAAAATTTGCGCAACTTTAAAAGCTACCAACGTGCTATACACCCATAGTAAAATACAGCTTTACAAAACTTCCATTTACTTGTCACTGCGAACGAAGCGCCTAACCTAGTGTATTTCATCGGATATGCTCTCATCCCTCATCCCGTTGGTATTACTTACTGTACGTAATTGTCAAGAACACAATCGCGAGAGAAAATTATCTTAATTGACGTAAATGAGGAAGTTTGTAAAATCCATTATCACCATGTGCCTTTAGCGTTGCATCTCAATAAACCACCGACTAGTTGATGTTACAACGAGATATGACTGCTTTCCCCCGATTTCTGATCGGTTGACATTCACATTCAATCTACACTGAAAAAATGCTTGATTAATTACATTCCTTATGAGCATGTATGATTCAATCTCACGACCGAAGTTTTTTTTTTTCAGCATGTGATAATGAACTAATAAAGTCTTAATTTTCCCTTCATGGGAGCGCGAATTCATAATGCTTGCTAACCTTAACATTAACATTTATACGATTTTGTTTACGTTCTCGTCTAGATTGGCAGTCAGTGTGTGGTTTCTAAACATTCAGCTCATATACTGCGAGATGCAACACGTATATGCAAATGGTAGTTAGTAGTAGGCGAACACAAATTAAATTGAGCGTAACATCTCAAGATCATTGCCGCCGGGCGTGAGTGTATACATTGACTCGTTAAGACTGCGTGCATGAAAGCTATGAGAAGAAATGTTGACCGTGATCAAATTGCTAGGTAATTATGATTCATGCGAGGAAAGATTATATTTTAAATGAACAAATAAATTTTATGGAAACTGATATGATTCTACCAGTTTTGAAAAAGAGCGTGGACGGCGAATCTTTGTTATTAAATAAATCAAACGCTTCAGTTCTACTAAAATTTGAAACTTTTTCTTGAGCAGAACATCCTGTAATCGTATTTCGGTCAACAAAAATATTAATGATAGAAAATAAGCCAAAATTGGGAAGACTAGGCCAAAATTGGGATTTCTAAACCTTTCGAAACTATGTTTCGACTCAAATGCTAAACATATTTATAAACAGGGTGCGTTACGAATTTGTACAGTAAATTGCAAACTGTAATTTCTCCCGCTTGCGGAATATGATTGAGATATATTTGGCAGCACTGGATAGTTTATACTGTTAGGTGTCAGATGTAAACAAACAGGATTGGGTAAACGTAAAGATTTAGAAACAAGAGAGCAATCGATCAGCCATTGTCGTTTTATTGCGCGCCGGTAAAAGCATAAAGTAGATAATTTGGTCGGTAAATGGGTCGGAAATAACTGTCTATCGAATAAAAAAGGCTTGGAAAAGCCATAAACTGGCAATCAAAGCTACCCGGAAGAAATACAAGTGCCGTGCAAATACGGCGGAATGGAGCAGGCTCAAATAGTGGAAAAAACGATTCAAAAGAATCCAACAAGGTCAATGCGACCCATGGCACGGTAAATCGGGTGTTTGGACTTCTTAGTCCGACGAGTAATGGCTAAAAGTCTTGGTTGTTAGTCGTATGCGCTACGTGCATGAATGCTGCGACCAAATCAAGGTGATTAGAGAAAGCTAAAAAACTACTTAGTCGGTTGAATCATCCACATCATATAAGTCCTTAAACCTTTTTTTTTGCTGGTGAAAAAACTTTAACCAGGTCAAAAGGTGAATCGAAGAAATGAGAAGCGACTTGTACCAGACCGTAGTCAGGTTCCTATCGTCATGTCAACCAAGTTTCCGACTCAGGTGATGGTTCTAGGTGTAGTCTCCTGCGAAAGTGATGTCCCGTAATTCTTTGATCAACGACTAAAGCGAACAGCCGATGTTTGTCCTTCAAAGCTCTGTAGGATGTTGTTGTACCATGGATGAAGAAGGTTGCTGCTGGTCATCATTTCATCTTCCAACGAGACGAAGCACCTGCCCATAGTGCTAAGAAAACACTAAAATGGCTTGCGGAAAATGTTACGAAATTTTGGGAGAAAGAATTCGGCCCCTAACAGTTCGGATATCAATCCTTTGGATTACTTTGTGTGGGCGTCGTCAAGCGGAATACCTATAGAACCCCTTTCACCAAACTTAGCTCCCTAAAATCAAAGCGGTGATGACATATATCGATCGAAACATGACAAAACGTGCATGCGGCAATTTCAAGAAGCATCTTACTACAGTCATCAAAAAGATTTTTTTTTAATGAAATAATTTACAATTCTCATTTGCAACGAATGAAAATAAACCACAAAACATTCATTGCAAATATGACTAACTAGCGTAATTTTTCAAAATTATGTGATTTACTGTCAAAATTCCACATGCACTTGTAGTTTCCAAACGGTAAAATTATTGGGACAAAATCTGTTAGAATCGTTATTTTTGGATTTTCCATGTTTATAAAACCAACTGCAACAATCCGACAATAAGTAAAAGAACGAAGAAGTTGATCCTAAATATGATTTTTGTTGGTTAAAATTGGCTATATCCATTTCGGATTAACAACGTTCAAGGATTTTTGGGTCGAATCGATAACAATTAGTTGAAAATAGAACTCAACATTTTGGGGCAGGATTTTACAATGTTGTAATTTTCAAAATGAGTTCGTTATCAAAAGTTATAAAAAGTCTTCATTCTTCATAAGAATGAGCATGAGCATGTTTAACTTCCCGAGGTTGCTATATTGTAATTGCTAGATCAGCTGTAATGAATCAGAGATCTTACAGATGATGAATGGGACTAACAAAAATCCTTAATGTGTAAAAACTGGTGATCCGAGATTAAGACAATACCGACGCTGGCCCCACCCGAATGCAGCTCAAATAAAGAAAGCGTACGAATGTGTTGACGTCATAATCACTTTGTTGGAAGCCAAGGTATCCTCTTCACTTCCACTAGAAATCCCTGAGATGCTGGATAAAAGAATGCGTTGGCAGCAGGATTCATTTTGGCAAAAGATACGCTGAATTCTTATTGATCTTTGTTTTCAGATTTTCTCCGCTAAGTTGGAGATGCATAAATATATATTTAAATATTAGCATCGAATTAAACCAACAGTATGGATGCTTTTGAGGCCACTCACAAAGTGTGAGTTGTTCCATTGAATAACAGTCAACAGTAAGGGTTCTGCTGGGGCTAAAAGCATCGAACCGTCAAAACTTGGTCAACTCAAATATGACGTAGTTTTTTCAATCGTGTATTTAAAAAACTTGAACACCGCTGATTTTGTAGGTGTATGCGTACGGAATATTGATTTTATTTTGTTTTTGCCATTTTCTGTTCAGTTGTCAAAACGGCGTCGAAGCAAGAAGAGTATCGTATCAAAATTTTGCACGCGCATTAAGCAAACTGCAAATTGTTCCCACGCAGACTTGGCAAAATCACTTAATATTTCCAAATCAACCGTGACGAATGCTATAAAATTGTTCAGAGAACGTCTGACGAGGATCAGAAGGAAACCGAAACCAGGAAACCGAAACCCACACAACAGTGCAAAGAGCAAAGAAACGAGCTGGACTGTTAACAAATAAGGTCACTGACACCAAATCGAGATGAAACATAACAGCCAAAGGACGAGCGCGTAATTTGTACACGAGTTTGTTGACCAAGTTTGATTGCGTCGTTATGGACGATGAAACATACTTCAAGGCTGATTTCAAGCAGCTCCCAGGTCATGAGTTTTATACAGCTACCGGAAAAAGAAAGGTTCAAGATGAGTTTAAGCAGAAAAAAATGTCAAAAATCCCGAAAAATTACTTTGTTTGGCAGACGATTTGCGCCTGTTTCGTGGCAACTAGCGAAAGTTTCGTGACAACTAGCACTGTCAACCAAGATATTTATGTAAAGGAATGCTTGTAAAAACGCTTATTGCCTTTTTTTTTTTTAAAGAAACATAGTTTTTCCGTGCTCATTCAGCCTTAACCTCGCTTCTTGCCACTACGGAAAAATGGCTCAGGAATGGTGTACCGCCAATAGTGAGCAAATCGTACCCAAGGAGAAAAACCCTCCAAAATCCCCGGAACTGCGCCCAATTGAAAAATATTGGGCAATCGTAAAGAGAAACCTCAAGAGAACTAAAAAAAAAACGCATAGCCGAACATAGCTCATTTGGATTGATCGTTAGGATCAATCTATGCTTATCCACCTCAAATTACGATTGAAGGATTTGGAGAAATTTGAGTCTCTATGAATTCTCTCGTGAATTATGGCAACTTTATCCTTTAAATTCCAAGCTCATCTGTTTTGTACCAACCAGGAGCGACTTGGCCCTATACCCGTTGAAGTAAGTATCCCCAATCCACTCAACCAATAACAATCATTTATGATATAGTGTACGGAATATTATAATTTGAGATAACTCAATGCAGGCGTCTTCCAAATTTGGCAGATCGACAGGCAATCGGTGGGTAACCTGGTACTTCAAAATAAGATGCTAAGAAGCAGACCTGAAGATTCGATGAGCAACCTCCCTCTAAAGCGGCCACAATTATAAAAAGTCTTCATTCTACAGACTGACTTCCTGGAATAAAATATACTCTTCACATGACTGCTCGCAAAATAATAAAAAATTCTTTAACAATTTGAACACAAACAATCATAATACAATGTAAATTTGACATTTAAATGAGTTTTTAATGCTTTTAAAAAAATGCTCATGAGCTATTATAGATAAGTTTGCTTCAACACTAGAATCCTTCCATGACTATAGCATCAACGATGGAATCCAAATTCTGCATTGTTGGAAAATTATTATTTTTGTAATAATTATTTTATTTCAAAATCTCAATTAGATCCAGATCAATAGATTTATTTAATAGATCGAAAATGTTTTCAACTTTGTTTCATATCGATATAGTTTCGTGATAATCTCTAGTGCAAAACAAAGTTCTTCAGACTCAAGAATATGATGGTATGTTCAGACTACGGTTTTTTTTTTTTACACGTGACAAGGCCCCTTGGTGAAGTTTTACTTATCTATAACTTTTGAAGCACCCTTGTGCGAGTATCCTATCATGTTAGAATTTGGATACCCGAACAAGACATAATGGATGATGGCAAAGTAACATTTGAAAAACTTTGAATGAAAGCACGCCATCAAATGAATTGTTTGTCCTTTTAATTCCTTCCTAATTCCTAATTTTTCCTTCCTTATTTTCAAATCTGAGTTTTCGTTTGACAAAATGACTCAAAGTTGATCCATAAACCCAAGTTTTGTTGAGATTTCGACGAACTGTCCTGTCGACGATATTTCCATTCGATTAGAATGTCTTTTGATCAAAATTCATAATTTACTCCAAATCGTTGTTTGAATTGTTTCCCAAAATACCTGATGAATAGGGTTAATAGGATTTTGACCAAATAGATCCTTCCAAATCGTGAAAATGTAGGAATTATTTGTAAAAAATATGACCGCAATTGATTGCCAAATAAAAATATTTTTCATATAGTGAGTGAAATTTAAATCTTGGACTTTGTTGGGGTTACTTTTTACACCCTATGGAATTTATTGAATTCAGGCTCTTAATGAATAACTTTTGGCAAGTTCTCAGAATTGATTCACTTAATACCTAATTTTGTGCGCATATGCAGGTAATGCAAAAAAAAAAAAAACAAACCTCGCGGGAGTTTTATCCGGCTTCGGTGTTTTTTGAGGAATGTCGTTGGAGGAAATACTTTCTCTGGGAGATACTTTCAGCTTCTTTTTCGGTTGAAGTCCAGCTGAAGATCCGAAGACGTTGTTGCGGTGTTATTTAGGAAATTTTTGAACGAATCCCCAACCAAAGCGATGTTCACGTCCTCAGTAGCCACTTGAATGACAAGTTCAAGGGGGTTCCATGGTACGATTCCATACATCCTGAAGCCTGACATCAGAATGCGGCTTGTATTCAGGGCCATTCCCTTCATCAGTTCGTTGACAAGGCTTCGCCACTCTCGCTTCATTGGTCCAAAGTACACGATGTCCAACGGTTGTGTCAGATGGGTTGCGTTCGGTGGCAAGCTGCTGAATCTTAGGCCTTTTTGAAAGCAAATTTCAACAACCTTTGGACTCAAATGCGAGGAAGGATTGTCTGCAATCAGCACAATCAGTCCGTTCAAATGCCTCGTTGCTGGCAGCAAAATCGTACTGAACCAATCTTCAAACATCTCCTCGTCGAACCAGCTAGAAGCTTTTCGGTTGTAGCGCGTTCCTCTTGTACCATTAAGCGTCCAAGAGTCCCATAGATGCTCTGTCTTACACAGCACGTATATTGGCAACAGCTCTCCGTTCGCAGTGCCGCAAAAAATATGGATGTGGTCAACTTGCTGTAGTTCCTCACGTTTGCAAAGTATTTCAAACGATGCTTAAATATGGCAAGCTTCTTCCCTGGATCGTCCGACAGATTCGTCTCATCATAGTTGAGTATGTTGGAAGCTGGAACTCCGTCGAGCGAAACTTTAAAGATGTCCCTGATTGTTTCACGTGTTACTCCTGCTCTACTCAACTTGATGTTTAGCGCAAACCGTTGCTTAGCTCCTCATGATCTGGAAGAATCGAGCCACCCAGTCCCGAGTCGGTTTGTTGTCGGTGAAAGCTGGGACGTTTTGACCCTGTTTCCTCAAATAAATCCAAACAATCTCCCGAAGATCATCCGTTTCAACGGGACAGCCCCAGAGATAATCCGAAAAAGATGATTCTTCTGCTTCTGAGAAAACTTTCTGATGATCAAGAATCTTCAGGTGCGATTCGCAAAGCTTGTTGTAGATTGTCTAACGACCGCAATTCAGTTTTCTTGCGGTTTCTGCTTGAGACATCCCCCCGGTTTTTATCTTTTCGAGGCATTCATTCAAATCTGATACGGTATCCACGGTGTACTTTGGGGAATTATTGACTCTTCGATAGTTACGCACAATTTTGAAACCTAAACAAGAGGTTAACAACATTATCTTGTATTTATTGTGATAAAGTGAGAGAAACACCAACAAAACAAAAATCAACGAAGAACATTACAAAAATCCCCACAAAAAAATAATTAATAATTTTTTTTTGATTTTTTCGCCGCCCACCGTGTTTGATGAACACAACAAAATTTACCCCCCACAAAACCCCGGCAAAAAACTTGCCCCCGTGCCCCGTGGGGGTTTTTCTTTTTGACAAGCAGTGATAAAGGGTGTTTCGATCAAAATTTGGTCGACTTAAACTTGACGCATTTCCTTTCATCGTGCATTAAAAAATTTTGCACACCCCTTATTTTGAAGATGTGTGCGTGTAGATCATGCTTCTATTTCGATTTTGAGATTAGTGCTTCAGTTATCAAAATGTCGTCGAAGAAAGAAAAACAACGCATCAAAATTTTGCACGTGCATGGCGAAAATCCAAACTACTCTCACGCCAAGCTGGCGAAATTGTTGAATGTGGCTAAATCAACTGTTACCAACGTATTAAAAGTGTTCGGTGAACGTTTGTCGACAGCCAGGAAAGCTGGATCGGGGGGAAATCGAAAGTCGGAGGCCACAGCGACGACAAAAAGAGTTGCCCGCTGTTTCGAGCGGAACCCCAACCTCTCTGTCTGAGATGTTGCAAAGAAGCTGGGAGTGGCGCCTTCAACCGTGTATAGAGCTAAAAAACGAGCTGGACTGTCGACTTACGAGAAAATGGTGACTCCAAATTGCGACGATACACAAAACACGTCGGCCAAAGCACGACCGCGAAAGTTGTACACGACGATGCTGACGAAGTTTGATTGCGTGGTACAGGACGATGAAACTTACGTCAAGGCAGACTGTAAACAGTTTCCTGGACAGGAATTTTATACGGCAACCGGACGGGGAAAGGTGGCAGATATTTTCAAGCACATTAAACTGTCAAAACTCGTGAAGAAATATCTGGTGTGGCAGGCCATCTGTACCTGTGGCTTGAAGAGCAACGTTTACATTACGACCGGAACCGTCAACCAGGAAATTTATCTGAGCGAGTGCCTACAAAAACGTCTACTGCCTTTCCTGAAGCGACACAATTGTTCCGTTCTATTTTGGCCGGATTTGGCATCTTACCATTACGGAAAAAAGGCCATGGAGTGTTATGCTGCCAACAACGTTCAAGTGGTGCCCAAGGACAAGAACCCTCCCAACACGCCAGAGTTCCGCCCAATCGAGCAATATTGGACCATCGTTAAGCGGATCCTTAAGAAGACTCAAAAAGCTGTTGTGAGCGAGAAACAGTTCAAGGCAAACTGGCGTTCAGCGGCGAATAAAGTGGACAAGGAGATTGTACAAAATCTTATGGCAGGTGTTAAACGAAAGACCCGGCAATTCGCATTCGGTAAAAAGGAAGCTAAGCTGAATATTTCTCCTGTATTCTGTATTAACTGAACTTGAAAAGAAAAAGAATTTGACTTATTAATAAAAACTTTGATCGACTCACACACATTACTGTTTGACCAAATTTGAATCGGAACACCCTTTAATCTAATTATACAAAATGGAGCAAAAAATAGTGTTGTATATAAGTGCCGAAGTCATGATAAGTTTGTGAACAATATTTCTGTTTAAAAATATTGAAACACTTAAGTGTACAAAGTGGCCACGCATGCCAAAACAAGCCCCGCGCGACGTAAAATACCAAATGCATGCATTAGAGCAATTTTCAAGATTTTACTCTAGGTGCCGTTAAAAAAACCGTTTTTCCAATTTTTTTCGCCAAACAATGATTGTGAAAACCCTTGCTCCACAAGCGTAAAAAGCTTCGAAAAAGAATGGCCCATCCATCATCTATACCCTTTGTATTTGATGAATCTGTTCATGTTAGAAAAAATCTTATTATTTTATTTCATTATTTCTTATTTCCATTTTTTTGCACGTCATGACGGCCAACGGCCCCAACTCCCTAACTAAATATACTCTTCTTTGACATTTTTGGGAATGACAAGGTATCATTAGTCACCAGATTAACAAAGGGTAATCTAATATGTCTTTCGTCTCGGTACAAGCCCGCGGTGCATGCCGTAATTGATCTTAAAAATTTAAGCACTTTGTTAACAAAACAGCTTGTATGACGATTGATTATCGTTCGACTAAATAACTACAAAGATCTCTTTAATGAAGTAAGAAACAAGAACTGTATTAATCAGAATGTTAGCGTACAACAAATTTTGATTACAGAAATAATTAAACCACTGCAATTTCAATCCCGGATTTTCATGATTTTTGGATTCCCCGTAATCTGAGATTTGTTTTTACTTCCTGAAAGTCTCAGAAATTCCGATGTAATCTCTTCTTTTCATAAAACTACAGGTATGTCAAACTCAGGGATGCAAAATCTCGCGACATTCACACGAGGGTCATCAGCACATTAATTTACAAACGTTCACCAGAGACGATTATCACGTGTGATAGGTAGAACTAAATATGCAAACGATAATCAGATTCTGACAGTCGATGCCTACAATTAAAACGTGCGTCTCACTATCGAGGATCAACCGCAATGTAGCATGGCTTCGCATTCCAAATCTAATCCAGTTGGCGGCGATTGTGTGAGTCATAAACAATCCGAGTTTGTTTACATACATAGGGTATTTGTCCCATAACTCAGCCTAATATGCGAAGGTCAGCTAAATTTTTTACTTCAACTCATTAGATAATTGAGCATCCAACTGGTTACACACTTGTTTCGTAATTTTTAATAAGATGTTCGTCATTATGCACACCCAACATGTTGAAGAATTTCATTTTTCCGGATAAAGACATTCTAGGGATGTGGATGTAATGTCGGTGTATAGGCTCCAAGTTGGGTCCATTAATGGATGCCACTTCGTCTTATCCTCTAAATTTACGTATGGCTTTCTACTATTATTTTTTAGACATTTCATCCCAAGTAACAATTTTAGTTTTATTCCAGCCGAAGTGCACTCCTCCCGGCTTTGTTGATAAAACTACATTCAAAACTGTTTTGTCTACCAATAACTTCTCTATGCTTCTTTAAAGCCGAAATATGAACAAAGTGGCTAACTCTATAGACGGTTGTGAAAACGAGTTAATAAAACCTGATGTTATGACCACTTGAGAACCGTCATAAAACCTATTAGTTGCCATGAAAACCAGCATACGAACAAATGACTACAGCTGTCAAACTTCACTGTGATATCGTGGTTGGTTTTTGTTGGTCTGCTCTGGTCGATTATCTGCTCTTTTGATTAATTAAGCAGTAAATAATATCTAAGAATAAAGTTCTAGTGCTGCGGGAAATTTTGTTTGATAGCAAAATATCCAAAACAAATTGATTTTTTTACAAGAAACGCATGCTCCAATTCATATGCGCTTCAATTCTATGGTGAGTATTGGCATGATAAGAGCCGAAAATTAATGCGCCTCGGAAATTATGCGAGTTTACAACAACAAAAACAAAATTAAAACAAATACATTCGATGAATTAAAAAAAAAATGAATTCTGTGAAAAATTGTGGATTCTAAAAGAATGCGAAAATTGGTCTCCGATCTACAGTTCATTTGCATTACATATAAAATTTGGTGCATTTATGTTTCCACATTTCAATTATGTGTTATATTTCAATATGGCGATTGGAAAAATATCACAGTTTGCCAAAAATCCCATTTATCTTCGCAATGATTACTATAAAACTATTTGGTCATGTTTTCTGTCGTTTTAAAACCCTCAATGCCAATTTTCCGTTCAATGTATTTACTGGATGCAAAATGGTTTTAAAATGATTTTTCAACTGATCATAATAAGATAATATGAATGAGCTCAAAATGTGGAAATAAAACCCTTGATTGGAGTAAAAGAAATTTGTGAAAACAAGGTTTTAAGATCATTGTAAACAAGCTGTGTAGGTTCTAATGAACCTGCCTGAAGTATGAAACTTAAAATTGATTGAAATTGAAATTGATTTCTAGTGGCTTTCATAAAACTTAATAAAGCTTAGTGGTTTTGGCAATGTTGTTTGGGAAGACATAATAAGACATCAAGGTGCTTTTCCAGTAAACTAACCACCATGAACGCTCTCTGCAACTTTATGTAACTAAAATAAGTCAGATTCCTACGCCATATACCCCAAAAACGCGCCAAACGGTTCATAACGTCTATAAGTCGTTCGGAAATGCCAGCTAGGAACTTGTTTTGACACTTCTTTCCCTTATTTTTTTGTTTTTTTTATCGAAAAGCACGTGAAATTGATCATTTCATCCTCACAAAGTGCCAACCTACCTAACGATCGTAAAGTATATCCAATTGTGTAAACAAGTCCACGTTTCACCAACCTGCCAATTACTAATGGTTTGCTTCTCAATAAAATTTACACAATTTGCAGTTCATAAAAAAAACCGGCACCATATTCCGATGTCTCGAAGCTACGAAAGTAGAACGCACACCGAAAATCAGAACAGAACACGACGACCGACCGAACCCGATGCGATGCTTTCTACCCTAATCACAACCGTTGACTGGACCAACCGAGTTCATCTCATGGAATATCAAAAGCTTGTGTTTACCTTTATTCGCCCTCCCCCATCATGCCGCTAATATGGCAGCTGAAATCATAGGGCAAAGACTCCCGGATCATGGTATGCTAGAACCTTGTTGAAATTATGCCCACAAGAGTTGCTCGTACCCTACCTATACCAGCTACATAGCATACATTTTTAAGTTCTGTCTACATCGTTGCCGGCTTGCAAAACTGGTCATCAGGCGAGCCGGTAAAAGCAGATAACGATTAACCCTGCTCGTCTTCAGTGTATTGTTCACAATCGGATACCTGCTTCTTCGCATTATCACATGTTTGGCTTAGAACATTTCTTATTTTCAGCATCCCTGCTCTCTCGAGATGTAGGTATTGTAGAACAAGTGGTAGTGTCAGTGCCAGCACATGATTCTACATCGATGAAACGATCAAATTCAAATGAATGAAGGTATTGCTACAATGCAAGCTAAATTGGAAACACAAAACAATTTCAACGAGCTACTGATTCCGCATTCATGCGTTTCTCAAATGTTGCAAATATAAGGAAGGGCACACTGAAAAAGGTCAGACTTACTAGAGCAATAAAATACCTGTTCTTTATTCGCTTATACATTTTCGAACCTACCTGTTCTTAATTCGCTAATATTTTTCGAACTATTCAACAAACTTGTATGACATTATCTTCTCAGATACTGCTTAAACATTCTCCGCTGCGGGCTCGTACAATGTTGCTTTCAACGAGTCTAATCATGTTGTAAATCATCTCTTGAACTTTCGTTGCCTCAACTGACATTAAAGAAGTTTAAATGATTTCTCGGGTCTAGGTTAAGGAGATTTGCCGCGCCATGACACGTGCTTTTCTCGAGTGTGTAAGTTTAGCCGATGATGAGATCACAAAATGCTGCTTCAAACGGTCGGAATATTTACCGTAACGTAAGCGTTTATCTTCACAAGGAGTCATGATAAGTCACTTGAAATAAATTTTATAGGATAAACAGTGAGGAACCGTACTGAAATAATGGAAGAAAGAGGTCTTATAACAAAAAAATATCAGAAGATACTTTTGAAGATAAGATCAATGAAAGACGGAAATATCAATAACAGCTGAGCAACTCACACTTTACAAGCCCCTGGCCTCCTCTGTTTTTGAGATTGTAACGTCTGTACCGTGAACCTTAGGTAGTGTGCTAGTATATAATGTAAACAAAGTTGAAAAACTATCAATTCTACATGTCTTCTTCTTCTTAGCGTTTTTCAAGCTTATTGCTTTCACAATTAGCTTATCGCTTGCTCTCAACTTAGTGTTCTAAATGCACTTCCACAGTTATTAATTGAGAGCTTTCGATGCCAGGTACCATTTTTTCATTAGTATTATTGTGTGGCAAGTACAATCATACTCTATGCCCAGGGAGTTTTTGCGAATTTCACATTCACATTTCAAATTCATTGAATTTGAACAAACGCGTAAAATTTACCCTTGTTCAATAGCAAGCATAAACAACGAATTTGTATGCCATTTTGACGTAGACTACGTCTTACGGCAAGGGTAGAGTGTCAATTGGAAATCTAAAAATAAACAACCGTCACGAAATATCGTTACAATTTAAAGATTATAACTTAATAAATGCTAGATAGATTTTCTAAAGGGTGTTCCGATCAAAATTTGGTCAAACAGTAATGTGTGTGAGTCGATCAAATTTTTATTAATAATTCAAATTCTTTTTCTTTTTCAAGCTCAATTAATACAGAATACAGGAGAAATATTCAGCTAAGCTTCCTTTTTACCGAATGCGAATTGCCGGGTCTTTCGTTTAACACCTGCCATAAGATTTTGTACAGTCTCCTTGTCCACTTTATTCGCCGCAGAACGCCAGTGTGCCTTGAACTGTTTCTCGCTCACAACAGCTTTTTGAGTCTTCTTAAGGATCCGCTTAACGATGGCCCAATATGGTTTGATTGGGCGGAGCTCGGCGTGTTGGGAGGGTTCTTGTCCTTGGGCACCACTTGAACGTTGTTGGCAGCATACCACTCCATGCCCTTTTTTCCGTAATGGCAAGATGCCAAATCCGGCAAAAATAGAACGGAACAATTGTGTCGCTTCAGGAAAGGCAGTAGACGTTTTTGTGGGCACTCGCTCAGATAAATTTCCTGGTTTACGGTTCCGGTCGCAATGTAAACGCGTTGCTCTTCAAGCCACAGGCACAGATTGGCCTCGCACCACACCAGATATTTCTTCGCGAGCTTTGACAGTTTAATGTGCTTGAAAATATCTGCCACCTTTCCTCGTCTGGTTGCCGTATAACATTTCTGTCCAAGGCGCTGTTTAAAGTCTGCCTTGACGTAAGTTTCATCGTCCTGTCCCACGCAATCAAACTTCGTCAGCATCGTCGTGTACAACTTTCGCGATCGTCGCGATTTGGAGTCACCACTTTCTTGTAAGTCGACAGTCCAGCTCGTTTTTTTAGTTCTATCCACGGTTGAAGGCGCCACTCCCAGCTTCTTTGCGACCTCTCGGACGAATAGGTTGGGGTTCCGCTCGGAACAGCGGCAACTCTTTTTGTCGTCGCTGTGGCCTCCGTCTTTCGATTTCCCTCCGATCCAGCTTTCTTGGCTGTCGACATACGTTTACCGAACACTTTTAATACGTTGGTAACAGTTGATTTAGCCACATTCAACAATTTTATCAATTAAATTATCAAACATTATCCTTTAACAATTTTAAACTATTGAAAATAGAGAAAATAAAAGGTGATGTCTTATAATTTTGTTTTGCAGGCTAATTTTACTAAATGCACAGTGCTTTCCTATCACAGATTTCAAATGTAAGCAAGGGAGGTCTCATATGCAGCACTGAACGATATAAAAGGGGTACACCTTCGCAATTTTACTCATTAGTGTCGCAGTACTGGAGCTGGGCAGATCATCGAGCCATCAAGGATCAGCAGCTGGCGATGGCATGAACTCTGAAGGCAACCCCGATGGCATGAAACCTGTAGTGCGGAGCGGCAAAGCGCCAATGTGGATTTGGCAGCTGGTGGTGGCACGTACCATAGAAGGTGCACTGGCGACCAACCAGTGGTCAGGTAGCTGATTGCTCTGCAGGCTGTTGCTAGCAAGCCCTTGGCTAGGCAACCGTTGCTAGGCAGCCATTAAATATGCAGTGGTGTGCTAGGCAGTCGGTTGCCCAAGCCGGTGATGATTTGTTGCCAGCCGGTGGGCGCCACCACGAGGAGCTAAATAAGGTGCCTGAGTGTGTGTTTGTGTGTGTGATATTCTTGGTAGCCATCTTTATCTAAAGCGCAACGTGCACGGCAGAAATAACCTGCTTCGTGAAAAGACCGAGAAGGATTCAATTCTAATGCGGACTATTTCAAATCCGTCCTTTTCAGGACGACCAATCCAATTTTGAGAGAGTTTGTTTAATTTGAATTTATCTAACATCTTACCAATTGGCAGACAGCGGTGGCTAAAACAATTTTAATTTTCTCTTCGTTGCATACCTTGAGCATTGTGCACAATTTACAAATGGCTGCCGTCACGAAAAATTGAAACACCGGTCGTTAATAATTCGATCGTTTCTTGATTGATTTAATTTTGAGCTGAGATTTTTGCGCTAATCTAGATGTTTTTACGATTGCCATTTTATTTACTCAAGTATTTAAAAATGTTAAATAAAAGATGTATATTTTCGCGTACATATTCATCAATCGGTGTTGGAAAATTTTAAAGAATGTTGCGTTCCGGCAAGTATCAAGAAATTTCCTATCACAGACAACGTTTTGATCCTCGAACATGATATTCTGAAGTAACATTCTCTGCACATTCCAATTAGTACTGTTATGAATAGTTATTCTGTTGTGTTAACGATTCGCGTTGGATAAGAGTTTTACTTCTAGGAAGAAATAAGTTTTGAGAAACTGAAAGTGAGAATAAGTACGATGCCTAATCGATTTGATGCCAACTGATTATTTTCTCAAGTGTTTCTTTTATATACATACAAGTATATTGAATATGAATCAACTATTTTTCCTTCTTTCTCATTTCAAAGATTAATTTATGATTGATTGACTTTATTATCGAGACTTTCAGCCCTTTCAAAGATTAATGATATTTCCCAAAATTCATTCTCTTTCATTTGTGAGATCTAAAAGTCAATATTTGAATGATCTGCCTTTAGAAGCATAATTGCCTCATATGAATTTCTGTTTGCCGTATCATCATTTAAACCAAACGGCCATTTTCAGGGCCACCAAATGCTTTCTAAAGAGTGTACAATAGAATTTTCTAACATACTTACTATCTAATGCTGGTCTAACGATCTATTAGGACCACACTCACGCTATTTTGATCAGACTACGCCTTACGGCAAGGGTAGGGGTCAAATGAAAATTTGAAAATAACTGAAACACTTTGCACGCAAATAGCTTTATCATTTCTCGATAGATTTTCGAGATTTTTGCTTTAATCAATTGGAAATTTTCGTGACTGATAACTATCAAAAATATCATTGATAATTTACTTTGAATTCCCAAACAGACCCTGAACAATCTATAACGCAATAAGGATAATGGTCTCCAGCTGGTCGGTCATACACACAATCACTACAGCCAGCACAACCGTTGCCCTTTCATCATACCAACATTCAAACCAAATGTCCCTTTCCACGGCTGCCAAATAATTTCTAAGAAGCAAATCATAGAATATTCTAACATACTTACTCACTTACTTATGCTAACTTAACGTCCCATTAGGACAGTACCTACGTTGCAATATTCCGCTACGAAACTAACGAAACTAATCAAATGGTTTAACGTAGTCTACTTGTTGATTGATGGCCAGACCGCTCGGCTTGAACCACGGCTTTGAAATCCCTCTGTCCGATATGGCGATGTACAGCATAACTTTTTTTTTCAAATTTATGCTTAAACTTATATTTTACTTCGGGGGGTGTGGCCGACTTGTCGCTGGAATAGTAGTTGTCATTTCCTGAAATGTGGGTCTTCGAGAGCGGAAAGTAACTTTCGTCGTCCAGCACGAACGACGTCCCGCGGTAGTTCTTAATCATCCACCGGCACTGCGATTTCACGGTCGCTATCTGCTCGTCCGTGTACTCGGGGGACCAGGTCTTCTTCCGACATATGATGTCCTCCATCTTGAGGGTTCGGTGAATCAAGGTATGGGAGCAGTGATATTTTCGGCCGGCGTCACGCAAACTCGTTCCGTCCTTGTTTCGAACAGCTTTTTCAACGCTTCCTTTTTCTTCTTCGTCATTATCTTCGCCGGAAGGCCGCTACAGGCCTTCCGCTCCACGCTCAGGGATACCAGGATCCGGTAAATTGTACTCACGGGCAAGTTTTCGTCTCGAAAATTGGCAAACGTAAACTTTTTTCCACGATGACCATGCGTTTCGTAAAACCGTACAACACGCTCGCGGAGTGCTTGCTGTTCCGACGCCATCTTCGATTGAACTGACAGCACCCGAGCGAAAAGAAACATGCCACCCATTTCTAGGGAATCCAGAGAGCAATTCTCCGGGGTGAGAAAATAAATTACAATCCATACAAAAATGAAGCTCTTTAACTTTTTCGTGAATTTTAGCCCAATTTAGAGTATTGAAATCATTCTCATTTTTTATTGAATACCCGTTATTTAAAGCAAAGCATTCCATACATGTGCATTAGTTAACACAGAAAATTACATGTTTCTTTAAAACTGTGAGGAGTGCAATGCGTCTTGTTTGACTAATTTACAGGGAGTAGCGATATGGGACAAAACAAATGCAACTCCGTATATTGGCCTCCAGATTGTTCTCGGCATTCAATATTTTGATGTGAGTTCATTATTGTCGATTACAACTTAGCACTTCGAGACATGGAGTTGGTCAGGTTGTCAATTATTGTTTTGTGGGATCTCTGCTCAAGTTTTTCGGATTTGGTAAAACAGTTGATCCATCCGCACTTTTTTGAGGTTCATTCTTCGATTTACTATATCCCAAAGGTTTTCGATCGGGTTGAGATCCGGAGACTGCGGTGGCCAATCTATAACAATTACATTGTCATCCTTATACCACTATGTTCTTTCACACCGATTGAGCAACGGAACTGAACAACCGATAGCGTACGCCAGTAGCACCATGTCCGTCACAGAGTAACGATACCATCAAATCGACATGGAGACTCTCGCCATCGTATGGGTGGTAAGGAAATTCTTCCTCTACCTTTACGCGCGTAAGTTTACACTGAATAATGATCACAAACCACTTACGCAAATCCTGCATCCAGAGAAGTCCCTCCCTACGCTTTGTATCAGTCAAACGGAAAACTACACTGATTACCTGGCTCATTTATACTTCGATGTGGTTTACAAGCCAACGAAACAAATGCCGACTATTGTTCCAAAATCCAAAGTTAATCGACGCAATTTGGTATCAACAGTTGTTCTCTTCACGAGGGTGGAAGTATCGTGGACGGATTCGAGCAGTTTGCCCTACATCAGATTCAGCACCTACCAGTGCGAGCCGAACACATTGCACGGGAGACACGGAATAGCACTCATCTTGGGAAGATTATTCAAGCGCGGGAGTTGGGACGAAATCTTGCGCAGTCAGGCTACAAGGCACCAGAAGCAAAATTCACCCTGGCTGCCAACTGTCTACTCTTCGAGCACCGTGTCATCATACCACATACTCTTCGGCAAGCGATACTGAGGGACTTACACGTAGCACACATCGGAGTCGTAAAAATGAAAGGTTTGGCACATTCTTTTGCGTACTGCCCAGGGATAGATACAAACATCGAGCACACAATGAAATCCTGTACGGATTGCACACGATATGCACCAGCACCACCGAAGTTCAACAGCCATCACTGGAAGTACCCAAACAATCCATGGTAACGTATCCATGTCGATTACGCTGGCCCAGTACCCAGTCGAATCAACGTTCCGTTTCTTCACACCGGGACAGAGTATTTACAGCCTTCCTGGAAATCCTCGAATGGATAAGTGGATTCCAGGAGTTGTTGCTGCTTGATTGGGAGATTTGCACTACGACATTGTTGACGGAGGAAAACATTTGAAACGGCATGTTGATCAAATTTGACGTTTCCACGACAACGAGTGCATCTAAAAAAGCATCCAGCCGTCAAGCGAATCAAGACTAAGCGAAGTAGGTGACACATCTCGTCGAATGCATTTTCATGAAGACAATGTGACGTCACAACAACCGCTACTCGACCAATCATCCAGTTCAATGTCGAAGGCATCTCCGGCTGAGCTCGATTCACCAGATGCACGGGTTTTGACACCTATCAGCAGTCCAGAGCGGTCAAGTGAGAGCTCTTCGCCGTTCATAGAGAGAACGTCACCTCCCGCTTTGATATTCTCCGTTGTGAAAAGATAGAATTACTTTTGTAAGGCAAGAGGAAATGTTATGTATGTATCAGGGTATAAACTACGCTTTGTTTTGAATGAAACACTTTTCCGTGTATGCAAGCTGTCGGTTTGGAAAAATAAAATTACCGCGTGTCGGGATTTAACTCGTCCGACTGAAAGTCGAAAATCCTGTAAAAGTTTAAAATTATAAAAATAGTATTGCAAGGTATTCTTACTGTTTTTTTTTACTATACGAGACAAGACCCACAAACACGACAACATTCTTTCTCAAATAAATATTTCATTCTAAAACATAGTAAATAACAATGTCTTCTTTCCATTTTCATTTCAGTTTGCTTGATTTTCATAGGGTAGGCGAGCTCTCTAGCTTTTCCCTCCGCACTATTCATAAGCTTCTGCGCAATGCGTTCTCCTACCAAGTTTAGCTATCTTTATTGAATTTTTCAACTCTATCGACTGGTTTCACATGTTTTCTTCGCTTCGCCTTCGCCATAAGTAGCTCTAAAGGTGTCGATAGGGAAAATCTCTGAGCAGATTGAAGGAGTCATCTCCTTTGGTACATATATGACATTGTTCCTCTTGTACCACTCTTATGCATCTTTACAGCAATGACAGGAAGCAAGATCAGCGCCCAAATGATTGTAGGCTTGTTAATCTGTTTGTTTCTGTTCGCAAGATATTCTGCAGACACTCCTTCGCGTGAATTTTATCATTTATTGTGTCTGTCGTAATGAATGGACTAGATATTTTTCACATCCGCATATAGCCTGCCATACTTTGACCTTCTTGCCGAATTTTTCAGTGCAAATGGCTTTCAATGATTTAGGAACATCATTTCCCCTCGGCGATGGATAAAACTGTGGCACTGGCAGAGTTTCAAAACCGAGTTTTATGTAGGTTTCATCATCAATGATAACACAGTTCGATTTTTCAGCACTTTAACCGCATCCGAGCTCTCGGTCTCACAGATTTAGCCTGATTGATGCTTCGTTGTGACTGCTTCTGCTTCGGACTCTGCGGGCAAATTTTCTCCTTGGTGCGCATATTATTAGTCGCCGTCAGCTAGTTAGTTAGTTACCAGGCTTTTTCGCCACATATCTTACTGATGCTGAACATTGTTGCTTTAAATAATCTCTTACCTTGAAATATTTAAAAAAAAAACAGCCAAGAGGCGGATGAATCGTTGGTGTATCAATAATTATCGGTACAGTCTATACCCAAGTAACATTGCCAAAACCATCCTGCTTCATTTAGTTTTATTAAGGTGTTATCACACTAGAAATCAATTTGGTTTTATTATGACACCAAGAGGTCAATAGAATTCACATTTTAGTCAGGTTTATGAGAACATACATAGCTTGTTTACAACGATCTTAAAACCTCGTTTCCTCAAATTCCTTTTACTCCTATCAAAGGTTTTATTTCGACTTTATGAACTCATAAAATGCTGTTTTGAAATGCCGTTTTAAGACTCATTCATATTATCTTATTATGGTCAGTTGAAAAAGCATTTTAAAACCATGTTGCATCCAGTAAATGCATTAAACGGCAAATTGGCATTGAGGGAAGTCAACAAATGACTAAATAGTTTTAAAGAAGTCATTGCGAAGATATAACTTGGCCTTATAGCAGAATTGTGATTTTTTTTCCAATCGCCATATTGAAATATAAGAAATAATTGAAATTGAAATAAATGCACCAATAACTTGGCTTTATAGCAGAATTGTAATTTTATTTTCCAATCGCCATATTGAAATATAAGAAATAATTGAAATTGAAATAAATGCACCAAATTTTAAATGTAATGCAAATGTAATGTAGAGCGGAGACCAATTTCAGCAAGTTTAGCAGTTTTAGATAAACTTATTGAATTCCATAAATTTTCAAGAAATTCATGATTGATTTATCTAATATATTTGTTTTAATTTTTTGTTGTTGTTTTAAACTCGCATAATTTCCGAAGCGCATTTATTTTCGGCGTGCCAATATTCACCATAAAATTCAATACGCATATGATTTGGAGCATGAAACGCTGTAAGAAACTCAATTTGTTTTGGATATTTTGCTATCAATAAATTTCCCGCAACACTAAAGGGTGTATTCGATAAAAATGGCACACAGAAAACCTTTTGTAACTTTTGAATCGTATGAGTAAAAAACCTAGAAATTTGAGTAGATCTTATCCATAGTGTATTATTTATTTACTTATTAGAACTTTTTTCATAAATTTTATTTATTGCTAAATGAATCAGAAGCGCAGAGAATCGAACAAAGCAGAACAACGAAAATCAACCACGAAATCACAGTGAAGTTTGACAGCTGTGGCCATTTGGCCGTATGCCGGTTTTCATGACAGCCAATAGGTTTTATGAAGGTTCTCAAGTGGTCATAGCATCTATCACTAGAACATTTTCAAAATCTGTATGGGCTTATAAAGGTTTTATTAAATTGTTGTCACAACCATCTATAGAGTGGGCCACTTTATAAAAATTTTGGCTTTAAAGAAGCATAGAGGAGGTGTTGGTAGACCAAACAGTTTTGAATGTGGTTTTTCAACAAAGGCGGCAGGAATGCTATACAGCTGGAATAAAACTTAAATTGTTACTTGGGTAGTCTACTATTATGTTTATATCGCATGATTTCTGGATTCTAATGATTCTGCAGGTATTAAAAACAAATAAAAACAGTGATGAAAATTTACAAAAATGAAGGTTTCAAATGTTTGCAATTTTTTTTGGATGGATATAGATAAATGTATTGACTTGTACAACTTCAGAAATAAAGGGGTTGGTTTTGTCAGCAACCAATTTTTTCACATCTAAACGTAATTTGATTACGTTTCAACCTCAATCAGGCCACATGCACTCGGAAAGGCCAGGATTTCTTGTTGATTACAGTAGAATAACGATTAATACACAGTTTAAATGGAACGAAAGCCGAATCAAACATGGCTGCCGGCAATAATTACAATCATTTGATAAATTTAGCGCTTAATACAAACAATTCCAAGCAGTTATGGATAATTCTGTCGATTATAATGGATAAAAGAACCATGAACAAATAATTCTAAGCAAATAAAAACGTCATATGTGTACACGACGCTTTGTAAATGCTAGTTAAAGGGATTGCCGATAATAAGCAAATTTACGTAATGGGGTTTGGTATAAACGTAGATAAAACTGCATTTTTAGGAGACAATGCCACTAGCCTCGACGATCAGACTGACAGTCTGACAGCCCTAGAATCGACAAACATACACACAAATGTTGGAGGATCAACACTTAGCTAGCGTATAACAACTATTATTGGAGCATTATCATACTGTCAGCAAAACTCAATCATAATGTGCCGCAATTAACGACGCCCAAGATTCGAGTCAGGAAATCTTAACGCTCTTTCCAATTAAATTCCTAAGCAATGCGTTTCAAGTTCAAGATTCCAACTCGAACAAGCTTAATTGATAATGAGCTAGCATTTTACCCGGTATGACGGTATATGAAGTTGATGGTTATAAATGAGCCATTGAGTAATTTACAGGCCTATTTTCTAGCGGATTGTATTTTCACACCGATTCCTATCATAATTTAGCAAAACCCATAATGATTCGCGGACCATTTTCTCCCGCGCTGGTTGAACAAGGTGCAAAACTTGTAACAATTTTGCTGTATGGTCATTTCACCAGATGTTGAAATTGTGACATTGAGCCTCTGAAAGGTCAAGTTGAATGTTTTCAAACTTCCCATATTCCTATATGGTGATGTGGAACAAAGCTGTTCCCTTTGTCTCTTGTAATGATCATTCAAACCGATGATACGCGAATAACCGGTTTTTGGCTGAAAGAGGGGGAAAAGGTTGATCTTCTTCACTTTCATCACATTCCGGTTGGTGGTGATCGAGAACGCAAGAGCAAAATACAGATGAATTGTCCACCACAGTCTCCAAGAACAGGAATGGAAACAGTTAGGAGCTGACTGACTAAATAAATTGGTTTTCTCCTGTTGGCCGCAAGCCAACCTTGAACACACGGAGTGAACTTTGGCCACGCTGTTTTTTGCGTATGACGTAAAGTTGTTTCGATGAAAGCATCGAATGAGATTTGATACAGAGTGTTATTTTGGAGCAGGAAATCGAAACACCAATAATCGTATTCGATGAATAAATTAAATTGTTTGAATTTTAATCAATTATATTGATACGGAACAGTTTTGCTTGGTGCCGGTGAAATATTCCAACAATCAGGCACATTTTCATGAACCGTAGGACGGGGGGAATTGGACTGCTGTATGAAATTTATTGGTGCAATCTGTGTTTTTTTTTTCGTCAGATAGGGCTTTTTAATATTATCTTTAAATGCAATGACAGTTCTTGTTGAAATCAGTATCCAACTGCATGAACTGAAAACTAAACTTCACTATTTAAAAAAAAAAAAATTAAAAACACTATTGCGAGCGTATTAGTAGAACGATTTTAATTGAAAAACTAGGAAAATTTAAATCGATACTTCACTTGATAACTTTTTCTAAAAAAATAAAAAACTGAAACACTTTTTTAAACTATCACTAGTAAACGTGAGCAAATTCACTGAAGAAGTCTGTAAGTCGCAGACGAAATAGGCCTATCTGTCAAAAGATAAGCTATCTGTAGAGGAATTTAACGGAATTTGCTCGCGTTTACTAGTGATAGTTTAAAAAAGTGTTTCAGTTTTTTTTATTTTTTTTTTAGAAAAAGTGAAAAAGTGAAGTGTTAATTTAAATTTACCTAGTTTTTCAATTGAAAACTAAAGATAAAATATATTAGGGAACATGTTCCTATATAAATCTCATCACTCGCAATAGTGGAACAATTTGTTATGTTTGTCTTTATTATTTAAAAGAAACTAATCCATTTCCCCTCCAATCTCGTGATTCAGCGTAGAATGAATATGGGAGCAATCAACTATCTGAAGTCAATTTTATTTCATCACTAAAAAAAAACCCAGTGGCTCACAGTCGAGGCAATTCAAGGAAAACGTGAGCAGCTCTAATGTAAACTATCCGCAAAGCATAACGAAAGTTACTATTTTACTCCATTTCACTCAATTCCACTGAACAATTTTCTCACATCATGTATAAAAGCTGGCCTGCTCGCGAAATGGGGTAGTTCATCGAATCTTCCAGTCCGCTTCTTAGTATCTTGCTATGAAGTACCCACCGGAAGACGCCTGCATTGAGATATCTCAAGTTTTAATATTCCGCCCACTATATCACGAAACAACATTGTTTTCACAATCATAAAACCGCCATCACACTTCGTGAGAGTCCCCAATAGCATCCTTACTGTTGGCTTAAACCGGTCTACATTGGCTCTCAAGAGATTACAAATTTACCTAATTTTCGCAATGAAACCCGCCATATTATTTTGTGCCTGACCCCAACGGCATCCTTACTGTTGGTTTAAAACGATCCAAATCGGCTAATTATTAAACACTATCACACTTTGTGACTGGTCCCGAAAGCATACTTAATGTTGGTTTAAATCGGTCAACATTTGCACTCAAGAGTTACTTGAAATTTACCTTGTTTTCCCAATGATAAGCCAATATATTATTTTGTGTCTGACCACAACAACATCCTTACTATTATTTTAATTTGGTCCAATTCGGCTCTCCAACGTTACAGCATCCTTAATTTTGGTTTAAATGGGGCAACATTGACTTTCATGATTAATTTTAAATTTACTTTGTTGTCACAATGAAAAACGACCATCACATTTTTTGAGTGGCCCCAACAGCATTTTTACTGTTGATTGAAATCGGTCCAAATCGGCTCTCAAGCGCTATTAAGGCTAACTTGTTTTCCCAATGAAAAACCACTATCGTATTTTGCTAGTGGCAAGAACAGCATTCTTTTTGTTTGTTTAAATCAGTTTGTAGTGGTTATTTTAACTATCGGTACAATGCGTTCCAAACCGAAAATCGTTCTAATGTATAAATAATTTACCAGACGTCGCACGAACGGTGCTGCCAAACCCACACCATATTCCCAACATCCCAGTGATTTGACTTGGAATAACGTCAACCTATTCCTAATCTTTTCTTATTTTACTAGCATTCGGCAGGCGCCAGTGCCAGTATTGCCTTGGTCTTTAATCAACAGTTTTTACACATTGAGGATGTATGGTAGTCCTGGCAATAACGGAGTAGAAACCTGAACCGGACGTGTTAGCTCTGAGGTAGTTGTCTTTCTGTAATTTATGTTTGAGTGTACAACGAGGTCACTTGCATTGCTGCCGAATATTTTTGTGCATTAATAAAAAGTATAAAAAATATTTTTGAAATTTATAATTTGAAGAAATATGAAACAAACTACATTACAGGAACAGAAGAAACTCAAGGTTGCTTCTATAACATGATATTTAATTTTTGTAGTCTCTCACAACTTGTCACGCCTAAGAGACAACCTGGACGCTACGTATTTAACCCATTGACGCATGAGCTGGGACCAACGGCTTTACTTCCCTCCTGAAGACGTAATCCGACATTTCTCATCCCAGAATATCCCAACGGTCCAGCAACATCCTAATGTAGTAATAGTAATAGCACAGAGAACAGACGTTCATCTTCGGTCTGCTACTTGTGTAAAATTTTAAACGGTTATTTCAAATGTATGTCGTTATGCTCCTGGTAGGCGGCGCTGCAGTTGTGCGATAACTGTCATGTTATTTTTTATCAATAAAAATCATAGCACCTAACCTGTAAAGTTTTGTTTGTTCTTCTCTGCACGTGCTTCTTATACAGGCTGCTCATATTAACTTTTAGACACGTTTTTCAAGAAAAGGTATATGGCCATCAATGTCTGTTCTCTGTTGTAATAGTAACAGTAATAGTAATTTACCACCAAATCAACACACTCAACAATAAAAGCTGACTAAAAATTAATAGGTGCGCATAAAAAAACCTCTAATTCGTTATTCAATAAGTTTAAAAAGTCCATTTATGGTTGCTTTACAGTAATTTTATTAAAACTTCAAAGTAACAGCATGAGATGGTTACAAATCTCCAGTTCGAACGAAATCTTGAACCTTCCTCTTGATGGTGCCCATCAGCGCCCGGACGGACACGGAATCAGCGCATTTCTTCCATTTTGCCCGTATTTGCTGAATGTCCTTGACTGCTCCGCCGCTTCGTTGAAGTCGCTGCTTTGAAATTGCCCAGTATTTTTGGATTGGTCTAAATTCCGGGCAATTCGGAGGATTCATTAGCTTGATGAGAGCAAAAGATGACTTTCTCCTATGCTTGCGGATGAACGGCAATACACGCTTTTTCAGGCATTTTTCGATGTAAACTTGGGATGTTATCGTCGTGAATGTGACAAATGGTTCCGTTTGTCAGGCCTCAACTGCAAATCACTTGCCAAACATGGCCTTCTTCGCGAAATTGTCGACAAACACGGTTGAATCTTCCCGGCACATCCCCAAGTTTTTGATTTGATCGTAGCATGAGCTCAAGCTGTAGGCTCACAGTTATTGAATTTTCTCACCAACAAATACCTATCAACCCGAATGCACTCAAAAGTTATGGCAAATAATAGAAAGCTCGGACCAGACCATTTCTTAGCAACCTAAACATGGCCACCAATTAAGACCATAAGGAAGTCAGCTCTGTTTTCACTGAATTGCCCCACGGTAAAGACCACTTGCTTGCGTCCCAAACATGACCGCCAGTCAGGACCTGGGATTTGGTAAATTTTTCGTCGTTATGAGGGATTCGAAATCAGTAAAGCACAGTTGTATACATTTTTCAATTGTGCCAATAAATATTCGGATAAATCCAAGTTGGAAAAAGAAGACCTACCCCGCTTGGCAAAAGATTGTGTGCTTGTTTCGAAATACTACCTCGCAATGCCCTCCGCTCAATTTTCAAAGTTACTTCTATTCAACCTTCACAGCCTGCCGTGCGCTAACGGAACTATCAATACTTTCTCTTAACAACTTTGTTCTAGCAAAAAAAGTGCCGTATACTCCTAGAGCCTCACGTGTGATGAGAGACTATTTCCTTCTCAAAAACAAGATCATCATTATAATTAAATTTAATTGACTTCTGTGAGGTTTCAGGACCAAATTATAAGACGAGTTGGCGCGATATACGGTAAAAATAGGACATGAAAAATTTGTTGATAGAAAAACTTTTTTTCCTCCTCGCGATGTATGGCGAACTTTTAGACAATTATATTGCCTTCATTAAAAAAAGTTTTATCCAAGTCTAAGATAGCTATTTTTTGCAATTCGACTTTAAATTTTAAAATAGTTTTTTTTAGCGTGTATGAATCGATTTTACATTTTCTACATTTTTTTCATAAAAGTTCAGACGATTGTCTAAAAGTCACTGATACATCACTTTTTTGCAAGTCTTGTCCTTTTTAAGTTATGTTGACATGAAAAATGTGTTGTTAGAAAAACTTTTTTTTTCTTGAAAGTGCCCATCTTGCTTAGTATGACAAACTTTTAGACAATTATATTGCCTTCACTAAAAATAAAATTCGTCCACTTCTAAGATAGCAATTTTTTGCAAATTGACTTTAAATTTTACAACATTTTTTTCAGCGTGTAAGAATCGATTTTACAATTTTTACAGTTTTGTTCATAAAAGTTAAAACAATTTTCTAAAAGTCACTCATACATCACTTTTTTGTAAGTCCTGTCTTTTTGAGTTATGTTGATTTAAAAAAAACTATCAACAAACTTTAGCACTTTTTAAATGGCTGTCTAGATAAATTTTTAAAAAACAAAATATGCAAAGTTGCTTGAAAAGACATAGTCTATACATCCACAAAGTTTCATTGGATTCTGAGAGGGTGCTGCCAAACACTGGATGAGTTGGCGTGAAATTCGTCCATTGAATTATTTGAACATGAGATTTAGAGGGAAAGAGGCATAATGCTCTTCTTAAGAAACTGATCGATTTCATCCACTAATCGTCCAAAAATATTCATTATATATTAGTAATCTGGTTAGTCCAATCCGTTTTTCGTACGTTCCTTGGAAAAGCTTACTGAGATATGAATTTATTACAGAGAATAATATATTTTTCAAAACATGTTCTGCAAAAATGGCTCCAATGAAAAGTGGTGGCAAAATGACTCACTATACGGCGCATAATGCCTTCCCATAACGATATTACAATTTTAAACAAGGTATTGTTATTTGTATCAGTCTGTTTATTTTCATTGCAGGAACTATATCTACCTTTACAGGCATTCCACTTTCGACAATTCCTAGTTTTCGTTACTCAAAGCACAACTTTCAACATCAACGGCCGTTTAGGAGGAATCAATCAATACTGGGCATTTTGTCTCAAGATCAGTGCAGAAATTTTAATATGAAAAATGTCCATTTGTGATCGAAAATCCTTTTGATTTCCCGCAAGTCGATTCGTAAACATTTTTATTTTGCTAGTTAAACCCATAAAAAATTAAGATAGGGTATGTGTCCCTTGACTCAGCCTAATATGCAACAATCGAATACATTATTGCTGGTTGCAGTTGTAATTGGACTCTAGAAGTGCTTTTTGCGCATTTTAAAGTGTGATAAAAGTGCACGTTTACGTCAAATCGTTTTGTTGTCTTCGGTGCACTTATCCTTTATGCTGAAAGGTATAAGTTCACTGAAGACAGGAAACGATTTAACGTAAACGTGCACTTTTATCACACTTTTTCTGTTTTTGTCGGAGTCCAATTTTAACTGCAATCAGCAATATTTATTATTACTCATAAAGTACAGGGTGCGGCAGAAAATAATGCGAAAATGTTCAAACTTGAGTATTGGGTTAATTCGTGTAGCTAGTGACTAATTTCTGTCGAAAGTGTATTTGTTTATGTTTACTTTCAAGTGCTGCATCCAAACATTCTATTTGTTTTATTGCAAATTCGTCAAAATGTTCGCGAAAGAAGTGATCACCAGTTTGTTGCTCGCCCAGAAGAAGCCGAAAGAGATTGCCAAGGTGGTAGGGTGCCATTTGGCAACAGTTTACCGCCTAAAAAAGTCCCTGCAGGATGGTCCTAAGCAGCGGAAGCCGGGAAGCGGACGTCCGCGCTTTGCACACATGCCGAACGTGATCAAATCGGTCCGTGAAAAAATTGTTCGCAACCCGGTGCGTTCCATAAGAAAACTTGCAAAGGAAGCCAATATTTCGGAGAAATCCATGCGGAGAATCATCAAAGAAGACCTGCATGCATCTTCCAGAGCCAGAGTGAAACGCCACTTGATTACGGACCGGGTCAAGGAACTACGAGTGACTCGTTCCAAGAGATTGCTTTCCTTGTTGAAGAAGGAAAAAAATGATAATCCTGTTCTCCGACTTTTCAGCATCGATGCTGTGGCCAACAGCCGCACGGACCGGTTCATTTCACCGCAGAAAATGGAGAACGTTCCGGAAAAAGTGAAATTCAAATTTCAAACCAAACATCCGGCTGGTGTCATGATGTTTGGCCCGGTGGCGTCCAACGGTTTGAAAATGCCGCCTGTTTTCATTGATGCTGGAGTTAAAATCAATACCGAAGTGTATATCGGTATTTTAAAGGACCAAGTGCTTCCCTGGGTGAAGGCCAACTTCTCCGAGGACCAAAACGTTGTCCTACAGCAGGATGGAGCGCCGTGTCACACGTCCAATCGAACCCAACAATGGTTGAACGATAACATGAAGTTTTGGCCGAAGAATTTGTGGCCCCCTAGCAGTCCAGGTCTTAATCCGTTGGATTATTCGATTTGGGCATATGTTGAAGCACGAGCCTGCAAAACATCACACCCTAGTGTGAAAACCCTGAAGTCAACCATAACACGCACATGGCAGTCAATGTCGGAGGGCTACGTCCGAAACGCATGCTCTGGCTTCCGGCGTCGGCTCGAGGATGTTATTAATAAAAATGGAGGACACATTGAATTAATTTGTTTAAAAGGACTTTATAAAGATAACTGCACTCGAAAATGTTGATATTATTGCTTGAATTAGTTGAAAATGGGATTTGAAATAGAACAAATTTTCGCACTATTTTCTGCCGCACCCTGTATATTAGCTGAAAGCGATTTTTAACTAGTCACAGTTGCTTGAATAAGTTTAATAAGATGTTTGGTAGTATGTGTCACGAAAAGTTACACAACTCATTTTATAAAGTCGAAATTTCTCGAGGGACATGGATGTAATGTCGGTCTATAAGCACCAAATTGGGTTTATTCATGTTTGCAACTTTGTCTCATTCGGTAGATTTATTATAAAATTTAGTCTTCGTACGGTTTTTTTCTTCTGATTTTCTAATTAAAGGCATTGTCAGCTGTTTGCTCTACCAAACACCAAATTTTTCAAAACAAACTAAAATAAAACTGCTTTGAAACACTTAAGTAATTTTCACATTTGATTTATCGGCTATTCCATAGTGAAAGCATTATAATTCACTGTAAACAGATTGTGTACCTTTGGTTTGTGTTTAGCTGAGCTGAAAAAAAAATACCCCCAAAACTCAACATTCCCCTTGAAATTTCAACCAAAAACAAAATTTTTACTACGTTATTAAAACAACAGACCATAGTCAACATTGGGTTTTCTGGTTAAATCATTGTTATTCTGTCTATGTGAACAGCAAGTTAATAACGTGTGAATATGTTCTGTACTTCTAGGCTGCATTACTCGGTTTATCGGTTTAATTTAGCCAAATTTAGATCATTCAAAGATGGTGGTGATAATCTGTTCAACTTAACCAGTGAAATTATGGTGTCTAAAAAGTTAAGGAAACGGAAAATTACGCGGAGCTGAACAACTATAAATTGATTAATAATGTCTCAATTGCTTCGGAATAAATCGATCATCCTGATAACACCATGGTTTTATTGATTATCGCTGAATTAATGATATATTTGGTACATAGACCGAATGAAGGAGCTAGGCTAACATTACATCCCGTTACCCTACATCGCTTAAATATTTCATCTCAATGCTCTGAAACAAACTTTAATTTTTATAACTTGTTTAAAAGTAAAACTGGTTATTGTTTTGAATAAAGTTGATTGAAATCCATCAAAACTATCTCTGTTAACACAATTTTAAGTTGAGCAAAATAACTCCTCACACGAAATATCGGGGTGGGGCGTTTTACATTGGAGAAGGGCGTTATGTAACCACAACTTTGCATACCATGTCCAGAAGTTTTAGTAACATTTGGGGAGTTGATTGTAAGCCTTGACTTTTGTCAGTTTCCCTACCACAGTTTCTTTGTCTCGACAATTGAGTAATTGTAGCTACAAACTTTATTTAACTTACTTTATGTTTTTATTAATATGATTGATTTTAAAGGCAATCCTATATATGATTACACTGTACAGACAAACATACCTTGCTGCTAGTATTGACTACAAACAGCGAACTTCACATCATCATAAAGAAGCGCCCCTCGAAGCATACGAAAATTGGTGATTTACTTATTAATGTGGTCAAATTAACACATGGAACAAAGCTAAGATATCATAACCGCAAATTTTAGTAGCAGGACACTCGTAGATGCCTCAGGGATCTTCAGTATTGAATAATCGGAATACTTTAACTGCGCATAGTTTGACAGTCGCAGATTTGTCACTGCATGCGAATAAATGATGACGAGAAGTGGAAGCAAGCCGCCCGTACAGGTTTATGGCGAGATACTGCTTCTTGGAGGCGGCTAGGTCACCGTTTTAACGACTTGAATGTGCCTTGCTAACGTATTTTACGTGCCTAACTGCGAAAATACATATTAATTAAATCGATGATCCATTAACGTTATAGCAGACGAAACGTTTAATTCTAAATTCTTCCGCAACCAGTTCCGATGGCGTCGAACGTTTATTTTGACCACTTTGATCACAAGAAACGTACAATTATAAACCTAATGAAGATTTTTCTATGAAAAGTTAGTTCTTATTCCTTATCGAATGTAATTTTAACACATCTAGTCATCCTTAAATACCAATTCAAGCATGAAATATCTAAGAACCGAGATTGAAATTCTAGGTTTTCTCGAAAACAGTAAACATCATGTGCTAAGTATTGATTTGCACCGCGCCGGAGACGTCAAGTCTATTAACTGACTCGTTTGTCAGGTACAGGGCATGCGAATAATAGCAAATCCCAGTGACTCGATGAAGTGGAAAATCATAACAATACAAAACAATTGCTGGACATACGGACGATCCACTATCACAGTGGCTAAAATTATTCAAGAACATATCAATTCTAATCGAAAGCATTGGTGCTCACTGATCGTAGAGAAGACGTAATCCTTTGTTGTTGATAATACTTATAAATATTCACATTAAACCATTGATATCTAAAGCGTTGTTAATATTAAGTGAAATTGGAGAACGAATTCGGTAGTTTGGCCAGAATACCGAAACTCTGGCCCACATTACCAAAAAGAAGAACAAAACGTCGAAGTAAGGTGAATGCTACCTTTCAGCTTTTCCTATTTTCCAGCCCAACAAATTTTACCAAGCCGCCGCTCAAAAGGGAAAGCCAAAAATATTTAGGAACATGCAGCACACGCGTTTCCGAAAACACAGTTCGAGAAAGTAAAGGTATAAAAGTACTTACACGACTTTGTTCTCGTGGCTGGCTGGCGTGGTGGAGGCGGCGAGATCTCAATCTACCGGAACGATGCTGGTACGATGTCACTTCATTTTCAAGCGGTTTCAGCGATTAGGTTTCTTTTTCGGGGAGTGTTTTTTTTTTTCTTCTACTTTTGTGTTTTGTTTTCGGGGTTCTCAGTTTCACTTACCCCTGTGTGGAATGAGGTGGTGTTATATTGATGCTTATAAGATGATAGTTCAAAACCAAGTGTATACAATGCATTGGATGGACGTTTGCAGTGGGCTTGCATGGTTGAATATGTGATTAGACGAAATCAAGTATTTTGATGTAATATTAACTTGCGCTCAAATATATTGCGTACATGTTCTCATATTTCAAGATGTATTGACTGACATACAATGAATATTGGAAGAAACTAGTGGGCCAAGCACAAACCGAATATGTTTTCGAATCAAATCAATAGAAGTCACCATCCGAATTCTTAAAATCACTTTCATATAGCTTATTAGCAATTAAAGGTTGATATTTTTTTGAAACTCTAGGAAAACTCAAATTAACACTTGATTACTTTAAAAAAATTAAAAAAAAAGCTGAAACAATTTTTCAAATCTGAAAACTAAGAAAATTTAATTTCAGTTGATCGCTTTTTAAAAAATGAAAAATAAAAAATTGACTATTCCAAACTATCACTAAAAAAGGGGGGGAAATTCCTTGATTTTCCACTAGAAAATGCTTATCTTGATCTTAGCTTGACATGTAGGCCTATTTCATCTGCCACTTACAGACTTCCTCAGTGTGCTCAAACTTGACACTAAAAAAGTCTGTAATTCGCAAACGAAATTGGATTATCGTCAAAGGTAAGATTTTCGAAGTGGAATCTAAAGGAATTTGTTTGCATTTACTAGAAATAGTTTGAAAAAGGATTTCGATTTTTTATTTTTTATTTTTTAAGAAGAGATGAAGTTAAGTGTTAGTTCAAATTTTCTTAGTTTTCCAAAAACAATCGTTTTACTAATACGCTCGTAAAAATGTTTTTAAAAAAGTAAAAAGGTGTATGTTTAAATCAAAGCTATCTCATTTGTAACACCAGTATTTAACGTCTAAATATAAGTAAAAAAACATCAGATGTAAATAAAAAAAAAGCCCTATACAGCAGAGAAACTAAAATGTGAGTACTTTTACAAAACTTTTTTTCGTTGTTGAAAAACAGGAGCCGCTATTATATTTTAGTTAAGGTACACCGGGGGAAGTGTACCATCGGGGTAGGTGGATCACTTTATTGTATTAAATAATATACATGAATTTTACACTTCTCACTAAAATCTAACGACGCACCGAACCACAACAAAGTACTTGCACCAACACTAAATAACTATCTGACATACACACACTAGCGTAACACAATGCGTGAAATGTCATTTTCAGTTTCAAAAATGTTGAATTGCACCATTGTGAAAAAGTTGTTGTACCGCAAAAACGACCAGTTTTAATACTTGTGAAGTTTTGTAACTAACTATTACGATATAGTTGTTCAGTTCGAAACTAATAACGAGTGCACTTTACTATCAAAGCTGTTCAATCTAACATGATTCACTTCCCAGAAGTTTAAGTACCAATGGGGGAAGTGGATCATGTTTTGTTTACAAAAAATGTGACAATATATTAAGGTTGATGTATGATGTGTGGATGTTAACTTTATTGTTTATAGTATTCCATCGAGAATGGCCAGATATACATCGGAGAATATCAGTATTTGCTTGTTCTAAATAAACTTTCGTTAGATCTACGAAATTCACGCTGTCAAAAAAAGGAAATGTAGATGTTCCAACCTACAAGACGGGTCTTGTAGTCTATAGGATTATATGAAATTCCAATATTAACAGTAGACGCCAATTGAATGGGGCAAACCCTTTTTGAAACCCTCTTCGTAAATTTAGACTTCAATATAAATCTAAGCCAGGAATCGACAATAAGATCCAAAAAGTAACCACTTTTCTGTTAAACGCAAATCAGTTTCTGATTGATCGATTTGAACTGTATACTATTATGATGCATCCATATTGAATACTGAGCTTATTTACAAAAGGGAATCTATGAGCTTGTGTTCTGAAACGGGACTCCAAACCATTATAGCAGACTCGCTTTAGACATATGTCTAAAGAATTGAATTTCCTTTTTCGGCTTATTTTTGTTGTATACTTTCCATTTATATAATTTATTTATATTCAAAAAATCTATTTTTAATCCCTTGCGCTGAACTGGCCGGCTTGTCGTGCCGCAAGGGATCAGTAGGGATTCTTGGTCAAGACCCGGAGCTAAGAGTCAGTTCCATTGTGGAAATATCACATCAAGTAGTTTTTCCACCTGCAACAGAGGATCGTGTGCCTGGAGGTCACATCGAGAATTTTACTATTCACATTAGATTCGTAGTTGCAGCGCTCTTTGGGACCAACCTTGCCTTAGATCCATCCTAATAACATGGAAGGACATTACCGGAAATAGAGGCAAACATTTTTTTAATCTTTTTTTCTTTTGTTGTTGTTATGATACGATTATATATAATTGCATATAAATTGGTTTCAGGTTATCAAAATTTGGGTTGTACTGGCTTTTGCATGATGTATTTCATGTATTCCAGGTCATCAGGCAAAGGGTGTCCACAGTTAAATTGCATCACTTTCAATAAGCTGTAACATTTCGCCCTTTGGGTTGATTTCAACGAAATTTTGATTATGGCCATTCATCGAAATGACCTCAGCGTGTATTGTTTACACTGCGTGAGATTCATTGTGAAATGTGTCGTAGTTTTGAAAATGGAGTCGAAGGAACAGCAAGTGCGCGAGAATATTTTGCACACGCACCTCGACAACCCACTTCTTTCGCACCGAGCCATCGGAAAGATGTTGAAAATTCACCAGTCTATAGTGTCTCGTGTCATAAAACCTTTCGGGGAACGCTTAACTGTCGATCGGAAGAAGGTGAGTGGTAGAAAAAAATGTTCCGTACTGTGTGAAGGATCACAAGCGAGTGGTTGCTGCCTTTAAACGCAAACCCAACTGTTCCGTTCGGGATATCGCGAAAAAGCTGCACTTGTCCAAAAGTTTCGTGCAGAAAGCCAAGAAAAGAGCCGGACTCCGTTCATTCAAAGTTCAGAAAGCCCCAAACCGCAATGAAAAACAGAATAGGACAGAAAAACACTGCTGCATCATGGACGATGAAAAGCGTAAAAGCGGACTTTAAACAAATTCCCGCCAACCAGTATGTGACTGCGAAAGACAAGTTCGATGTTCCAGAGTTTCTCAGGAAACAGCAAGTGTCAAAGTTCCCCAAGTTAATTTATAATTTGGCAGGGGATTTGTTCGTGTGGTAAACGGAGCAAGCCTTTCGTGACAACTTCAACTGTAAATGGTAAAGTATACATGAATGAATGTCTGAAAAAATGACTGCTTCCGTTTCTCAAAACACACAACGCTCCTACAATTCTTTGGCCGGACCTAGCCTCTTGTCACTACTCCAAGGATGTTCTGGAGTGGTACAAGACGAATGGTGTCAATTTCGTGCCGAAGGATCTTAATCCCTCAAACTCTCCAGAGTTGCGGCCAATTGAAAAATATTGGGCTATAATTAAGCACGAACTTCATAAGCATCCTAGAGTTGTCACTACAGAACAGGAATTGTTGAAGTCATGTTGAAAGCGGAAAAAAATACCGGTTCAAGCGTTGTACAAAATCTTATGCGGATTTGGTAAAGAAATACAGTGAAATAAAAATACCTAAACCAACATTATACATTGTATTTTATTCCCTCAATATTTCATGACAATCGGTTGAGAGACTAGTTTTTAAGGACGACTTTAAAGTGATGCAATTTAACTGTGGACACCCTTTCTTGTAAAATAATCAAATTAAAAATTCATTTCTCAATTCATTTTTTTCTCATGGCTGTCATACATTGTCTAAATTTTTTAATAATGGATACGCAAGTTTGTCTACAAAATACCAGTCAGCACACATGTAATTTTCAGTTCATATTCTACTATCCCTTCACTCTATATATTATATTATATGACATTGTTTATTCATTACCATTACCATTTATCTTTCTCATCATCATTGCCATTTTTATCGTTACTTGTGTTTTCGTGATTTATATATTAACATAAAAATAATTTTGTAATTTTCACCCAAAAGGTTATAAATAATTTCAATTATAATGTCTTATACGTCCAATTATCATGTGGATCCTTTGTTCTCCTCTTATGGCTTAGAAGTATCTAGAGCTTGGAATACAAGAAGCTGCCACGGAATCTGTGGTAGGCTTTTGCACTGTATGTTTTTTTCAATTCCGGTTGGCAAATGGACATCTAACCAAATCTGAGCTGATCTGATACATGCAGCGCTGTGTGCCATTTAGCTAGTGTCTGATTTTACAGTTCAATTTTTATCATTACTTTATCATAACTCACAATGTCATTATATTTGATAATACTGTTTTATTGATTTTACTTCAAAGATGATTTAAATATTACTTATTGTTTTTTTTTATGTCCATTTGTCTTAAACTCCCTTTCAATTAAATCTTCCTTGTTTTCCTAACTCGGGAGCAATAACTATTAGGCCAGCAATAATTAAAGCGGATTGCTGTTATAAAATCAGCATTGAGCAGCAAATAATGAACATGGCAACAGTAAATTAAAATGTATAAATCTCGAGTAACTCATGTTAAGGGCCTAAAAGGCATTTGTAAACAATGACTTCAAATGTCGATTACTCTTGAATCTTAAATCACTCTCGTGAAATGAAAGCAGTATTTGGTAGAAGAATTTTTGTTCTACCATATGGAGTAGAAAGATATAGTGGGAAACTCGTGATTTTAACAAACTTTTAACAAACTTTTTAACATATAACAAACAATCAAGATTTTGGTAAATTGCTGTTCTCGATGAAAATGAATGAAATCGTGCTTAAGCGCGGAACCGCAGAACTCTACACTTTAACACTTTACAACATTTCTTGCATGTCAGGATCAACCGAATGAAGATCATATATAATAGATACGAATGCTTGTAGTATTTTTCATTTGCATAAATATATACACTATTATATAAATATTTCATGGGAATGGGAGGGACCATCAGAGCATCCGATTGAAGCACTCTGGATGTGGTGAGTGGGAATGCCAACTCCCCATTGCTAACATTTTGTGAATAGAGGGCGGGTTCTTCTCCCAGCCCATTGGGGCATCCTCATGTTAGAAAGCTTGCACTTTTTACCAATTGTTCAGTCTTGTTGTTGGAAGGAGATTCTTTATATCCCTGTGGATACGTATTTGTGATGTTGCCTATCGATCCACTCAACCCGTTTTTGGCCCTTCTGACAATGGCATGATTAGGATAATCAGCGGTTATTAAAGCTTGATCAAGTCTAACAGAGAGGAGAGCCCATTGCTGTCGAACTTAGTTTCCGTGCTACAATGGGTGGTAGTATATCTCATACATCGTAAATTCATTCAAAAATCTATTTTTAACTACACTATAATTGTTACTTTTTGTATTCTCTATGCGCTGAGTAACAAATTATGATGAAGTTTAGAAAGAAATATTTTCTTATCACCAGCAAAGATGTGAAGAGAAAGTGCTGAGAAAGTGTATTGCAGGTTGTGAGAATTGATTAGACGTAGTTGAAAATTCAGTGAAGGACTATGTCACAGGCAGTACCCGATCAAGCGGTATAAATAGATGTGAATTCATAAACCTCCAGCTGGAGATAGTTTCTCTCCCCCCTTAGGCTTTGGGAAGAGTGAACAAACATCGCTAGAACCATTCCAAGTCCACTGGAGTACATGAGCACGATCAGGCACGCATTGTTTTGCCAGTCAAGGGGACATACTTCCCCTTGCCTATCCTGCATTTGAGTGGCTTGGTAAAATATTGATCGGGTACTGCCTTTCAAATAGCCCACCGCTCAGTTTTCAACTACTTCTATTCAATATTCACAGCCTGCCGTACACTAAATGAACTATCAACACTTTCTCTTCACATCTTCATTTTAGCAAAATTATTGTCCACTCCTAAAAGCCTCGTGGTGAAAAGCAAATGTTTCCTTCTAAACTTCATTATTTTTAATTATGTTGATGACTTTGAATGAATTTTTAAATATGAATCGGAAATATATGGATTATCCACTTACTTCATACTATAGGGATAAGTGGATCATCTAGTCATATTTTATAGATCACACGTCTCTGAGATGTCCAAATATTAAAATTTCATCAGTATTTTAAGCATAATAGTCCCACATTCGTTTTACATTGAACATAAAAATTGTTTGCAGTTTTGAAAGCTAAACATCAAGTTGAAATTGTACTACGTAAAATGTTGTATCCACTTCCCGCGGTGTACTTTACCAAATGTAAAGTTACGTCGTGATGAAGCTAATGTGAGTATAGTTGCTTAGCTCTGTTACCAGAAGCGGTGAAAAAACAACGAAATACGTGAATGAAAATACTAAAATCAATTGGAGTTAATTACAAGCTGAATAAATCATTTTAAAACTGAAAAAGATGAAATTTGATTGAACAAGCAGCTATGCAGCAATACTTGTTGGGTAAAGATGCTTTTTCTTAAAAAGATGTTTTCTTTTTAAATGTGAATAATATGCGAGTACCGACAACATGCGAGATATCAATGTTTCGTTAAACTACTGCTAACATTTAGAAAATCGTGTTTTCTTCAAGAAATAGATGCCAAAAGTTAATTATACACGACTTCATTTTAAGGAAATACACGACCAAGTCCTTTCCCAATATAAATTCTAGGTTAGAATAATTTTCACTTCAAGTGTTTCAAATTAAAAAGCTCTATATCCAGCTCACAGCTATATCGAAACAAAACGGGTTCAAATTGCTAACCCTTTAGTGAAAGGATGCCCTAAAGGAGCAAGCATTTGCTGAAGATATCATGCATCATCTTAATAGTCTTTGAGATTTGTGCTCAGCAAAATGCAAAGTGAGAGGGACTCGGTCGTGTATTTTCTATTCCCTTTTGCTCCTATACCAATTTTCAGTAATACCACAGAATATAAATATAGTAAATCACAAAATTTTATAAAAAACGTAATTATTTTTTCTTCCTCGGTAAATTATTAAACTCTTTTTTTTTTAATTTCTTCCCTAAAGGATTTGAAATCTAGATGCACAATATGACCATAAATAAAAAAAATTGTTTTAAATATTGAGATTTGCTTGATGATTTTACTACGGTGAAGGTGAAGTGAAGGTGAACTACTGAGGTGAATCCTAGACCAACACCTATTTTGATTTGACTGTGTCACATAAAGACTGTACTCGAAAAAAAAATGAGACCCAAATAATAGCTTGTAACTTTTGAGTGTGTAAGTATAAATTGATTAAATTGAAATTTAAACTAGCTACGAGGGCAATGTTTACGTTGGCAAAATTTCATCAGGATTTGTTAAGTCGTTATTAAGACGGCATCGGAACAAAAGTAGATCTACCAAAAAATATGTGCAGTCGTGGAAAATCCGACTGCGTCCCACAGATGGATCGGAAAACACCCGGAATTCCATCATTCGACGGTGTCACGGGCAGTGAGGTCATTCAAGGAGACTCAGACGACCCAGCGGTGGTCAGGCAGCGAAAGAAAACCAAAGACAGTTGATCCAGTGAAGGCAAGAAATGGGTTGAATCTGTTCAAGCGTCGACCGAACCTTTCGATCCGCGAGGTGGCGAAGAAGGCGGACCACATCTATAAACCGTCCCAGAAAGAAAGCGAACAGTTCGTTAAAAACATTTGTATTTTTATTTATGTGAACTTTTATTCTTACATGTGGTTTCTCAACATTGTTTATCAACAGTCAATGAAAGATTGTTGATGACTTTTTTATGTACCTATAAGCAAGTTCTCGAACTTTTCCTCTAACGTTCTTCATAAGGTTCTGCACAGTTAGCAACGATTTTAGACGCTCATGTCCTATCTTTTTTGAATTTTTCCACTGTATCAGCTGGCTGAACATGTATACGAAGATACCTCCTGACCAGAGCCCAAAATCGTTCGATGGGTCGAATTTTGTGGCAATTCATGTGCTTAGTTACAATTATCACGTTTTCCTATTTGTACCAGTCCTAGGTCAACTAAGCGTAATGACAGAATTTTTTTCAAGCATTGATTGACGTAAATATCTGCAATCATTGCTCCATTTACGATGTACTTTTTCGTAAATTTACCGCAAGAGCAAATTGCCTGCCAGACCATCGCCTTTGTTGCCAAATTTGTCAGTGAAAACTGAGGAGTACCTTGACAATATCATCATCTTCACGAATTGCGTAATATTGCGACCCCGGCAATGCTTTATAGTCCAATTTCGAATACGTTTCATCGTCCATCATGATGCAGTACTTATACTTGGCAAAAACTGTGTCATACAGATTCCGCGCCCGCGCCACGCTGGCTGTTTTTGTAGGACTTCTTTTTGGCTGCTTCTGATTCTTCAGCTTCAATCTCTCTTTGGCTCGTTGAACGTTGGACCTCGAGGTGTTTAGCTTTTTAGCCAAATAGCTAACTAAGGCTCCTTTTGCCTTGGAAACAGCTCTTCCGATTTTGTTTTCCAATTTGGGATTCGACGCTCCTTTTTTTTCGTCCACTTCGTGGCAGGCCTGCAAGGGAATACTCCTACCCGAACTTGAAGATCGCAATACAAACCGCTTTTATACCAACGTTTTCCAGTTTCGCCAACTTTCTTAGTGATAATCCTGGAATAGTGCTCCACTTGGTTTGGCAGGTCATCTGTAGGTGTGGAGAGATGAGCCGTCCATTCATCACGACGGGTACCATCAATGGGTAAATCTACCGAGAAGAGTGCCTCCAGAAGCTGCCCTGGAGGTCTCACGGTCTCACGGAGGCGAGACGCTATTTTGATTGGATTTAACATCCTGCCACTACGCGCGGCCAGCATTGGACTGGTACAACGATAACAATGATGTTTTTGTAGGAAAAGACTTCAACCCACCGAACTCACCGGAACTTCACCGATTGAGACGTTTTGGGTCATCATGAAGGCCAAACTATCGCGAAAGACCTAAAGTATTCGAGAACGAGCATGTTTTGAAGAAACAGTGGTGAAACGTTTCAAAAGAAGTCGGCCTCAATATTGCTCAAAACCTTATGAGTATCGTCAAGGGTGAAATGCGGAGATCCTGTCATGGAGAGGAGATCCAATAAACAAATGAACTAAAAACCTCACCATAATGTAGTATTTTGATCCATGAAAGTAAATTTGTTGCTGAGGAACACGTCATTTCTTGTACCGTCACGTTCCTTGTATCGCCATATATGATGCCTCCAGTAAATGCATTAAACGGCAAATTGGCATTGAGGGAAGCCACCAAACAATCAAATAGTTTTAAAGTAGTCATTGCGAAGATAACTTGGCTTTATGGCAGAATTGTGACTTTTTTTCCAATCGCCATATTGAAATATAAGAAATAATTGAAGTGTGGAAAAATAAATGCACCAAATTTTATTTATAATGCAAATAAACTGTAGATCGAAGACCGATGTCTGCATTATTTAGATAACCTTATTGAATTCCATCAATTTTCAAGAAATTCATGATTAGTTTATTGAATATATTTGTTTTAATTTTGTGTTTGTTGTTGTAAACTCGCAGAATTTCCGAGGCGCATTGATTTTCAGCTGTTATCGTGCCTAGAATCACCACAAAATTAAATGCGTATATGATTTGGAGCATGATACGCTATAAAAAACACTCATTATGTTTTGGATATTTTGCTGTTAAACAAAATTTTCCGCAACACCAGACCTTTTTTCTCAGATTTTTTTTGCTGCTAAATGAATCAGAAGAGCAGAGAATCAGTCAAAGCAGAACAACAAAAACCAACCACGATATCACAGTGAAGTTTGACAGCTGTGGCCATTTGGCCGTATGCTGGTTTTCATGGCAGCCAATAGGTTTTATGAAGGTTCTCAAGTGGTCATAGCATCTATCACTAGAACATTTTCAAAACCTCTATGGTCTTTTAAAGGATTTATTAAATTGTTTTCACGACCGTCTATAGCGTGGGCCACTTTGTACAAATTTTGGCTTTAAAGAAGCATAGAGGAGGTGTTGATAGACAAAACAGTTTTGAATGTAGTTTTATCAACAAAGCCGGGAAGAAACTAAACGGCTGGAATGAAACTTAAATTGTTACTTGGGATCCGGACACCATCAAATCATTGAAACTTTTGAAATTTTGCACGTGGGAGTTAGGTGTCGTGGGGAGTTTTTAATAAAAAGGCTAAAATTGGTGTTTATATTCCATGTTTAGTGTTCAAGATGGCGATGAATAAAAAACACGTGTCTGAGTGGATTTTGTATGGATGGCAAATCCTAACTTCACTTCAGATTTTTAAAACCACTTTTTTTTTAAATACTTTTACGAGCATATTAGTAGAACTTGGGTTACAAAAAAAAAATTGAAACACTTTTTCAAACTATGACTAGTAAACGCGATCAAATTCCTTTAAACTCCACTAGAAAAAGGTTATCGTTTGACATATACCCGACCAGAAGTAAAACAACAAAATTATTTCAAGTGTTGTTATTCAGTTACGCTGTTTTTATAACAGAGGTTGGTAGAATTTAGATCGCGGATGTAGTTAAAATAATAGAAATTGTAACAAAAAATCCTCAAGAGGTAACAAAATAATAGCAAACTATGATATAGACATAACTTAAACAAAACAAACTTTGTAACAGTTTTGTTATGATGTAAGCTTGTGCCTCCCAGGGTATTATATCTTAAGCTGTTAAAAGTATGTTATACAATTATCCAGATGAAAACGAATTTAACAAATATTTATATCATAATCAGTTAGTCGTAACAAGGTTTGTTATAATTTTGATATTTTTATGTTATGCCCTTCTGATCGGGTATACCTGTTTTGTCTGTGATTTCTTCATACTTCTTCAGTGTCGACTATTTTTTTTAATGTGATCAAGTGAAGTGTTAATTTGAATTTCATCATTTAAATTCCAATACGGAATCTTGCAAAAAAATTAGATTTACGTCAATCCACTGTTCATGGTGTTCTCAAATAATTTTTGGAACATTTCACGGTCGTGTTGAAACCGAGAAGTGTTAAAAACAAGGGACCTGTTGATCCCGTCATGGACCTAAAGGTGGAGAAGATGTTGAAGGAAAACCCGAATCTCTCTGTTCGAACGGTGGGTCGTAAAACAAGAATGTTTACCTGGTTTTGTTAAAATCACAACGACAAATAGAACTTGACAGCAAAATCACGGGCCCGACGTTTGTACTGCGAAAATTTGACGAAGTTCTCATGGAGGATTTCAAGCAACTTTAAAGCTACCCTTCATCAAAAATCAAAAAGTGAAACCTTAATTCTGGCCAAATTTGGCATTATGCCGTTATGCTACAACTTTGATAGAGTGGTACGAACCAAATCAAGTTACTATTGTACCAAAAACTGCAAATCTGTCCAGAGATACGTCCAATCGTAAGATATTGAGCTCTGATGAACCGGAAGCTTTCTGGAAAGAAACAAGGAATGAAAGATATCAAACACTTCCAACAAATTTATACAGGGACGGCCACGACGGTATCTTAAGCGTCCGTACAAAACCTAATAGAAGAAGTTAAGCGCATAGTTCGATTTTTTTTTGCAAATACCGAAGAACTATGTTTTCTTTCGTGAGTTTTTAAATCATATCCCATGAATCTGAAATAAACAGTTACAATTGAAATATAATGCGAAATTTGTGTTTTATTTATGTTTTGAGTTGTCCGGATTATTGTGGATACAGACCTTAAGTGCATAGATTGTGCCAAAGGTTACTGAAACACAAGCATTTATCAAAAAAAATCTCATCGGGGCATCGAGGCTTTTGATTATATCGGAAACAGCTAAGGAGTTGACATTGTGAAAAAGAAACCCTCTGACAACCTCTAAAATAGCTGTCTCCGCATGCACGCCTCTTTTGTGCCTAAAGTGCTGAACAAGCGATCTTTTTCCCTAGTCAAGTTGCACAATAATATATTTTTCATCGCCGTGCAATAGAAAATTTGTTGAAATTGAACCCAGCAAACAATTTGAGGCGATTAAAATCTAAATAAGCCAGTTTCTAGTTTGAAAATAAGTCGTTATGCAACATGCAATGTTTGTTGGAAAGAGCATCGTGACTAATCCACGCATCAAATAATCGCATGCAGATCAAAACTTCAAAAAAAAAAAGCTACCTCTGACGGATCTTTCTATAACGTTGCGGAGTCAATTGAGATGACTCGTCACATCAGTCAAGAAGACTTTTTAATATTTTAAAATGGATCGAATATTACAACGTGGTGCAAGATTATCTGTCGCTTAAACCATCGCTTAAAAATAAACAATGAAGAATAACTTATTTGTGCAAATTTTGCAAAACACATTTGCATTTTTTGTCGACATATTATATTACTTCAGTGAAATTGAAATAATCCTGTTGAACTTGGAATAACATATATCACTGAATCCAATTTATATTTAACGGGTTTGGTTGAAATTTTTTTTTATAAACTTAGGTTCATCATGATTTTTACAATCGATAGAAAAGTAGCATCGATCATTTAATTATTTAATAACCTAAAAAATATCGCCAAAAAGCAATACTCTTAAGAGCATTTCAAAAATCTATAGTTTAATGATTCATAGCATACTTTTATGTCATGACGTGTAAACTGTCAAACTGAGTTTTCATTGTCATGTAGTTTATAAAACGGACGGCTCGCTCCCATTATGTGCATCTAAGAAGATTTTAATACACATGATTTTTTTGATGCGTGTGTTTTTTAGGAATATTCAAAAGTTATTTAAAAATTAAATCTTATTTAGGAGTAATAAGATGAATTCAAAAACAAGTTATTGTTGATATAAAAGTGTCAAAAGCCCCAAACTCCTCTTCCTTCAAATTGATCTTTTATATCATTTCCTAACGTTTTAGTTTGAACTATGTATTTGATTAATTTGTTAAACATGTTCAATAACAAATATCAGATTTTCTTGAATCTTCGTTTGCTTTTAATGATGATTAACAAGCAAATTTGGTTAAAAATCGAAACTTTGTTTGATAGTTTGTCATCAGCTTCAAACTTTCCGCAGTCTTGCTACTATTAGAATTTGACTTTTTTTTTGTTTTTTTTTTCCTCGAAAAAACTTGGTATTTTTTTTTAAATGTCAATACATTTTTAAGCAGAGGGAATCAGGTTTTGAAATGCAATTAAAACTCGACTCAATAATAGTGGGGGTTTTTTTTTCTCTCTTTTATATTTTCCTGCAATTATGCCGGTCATTTTTTTATGAATTTGACACAACTTCTCTTAATTTAAGAATGAATCGAAGCCATCTAGATTGTTTCTGTTTACTGGTAAAGGCTAGGTATGTACAATGTCAAAGCAATCGAATCCTATTCCACGTTTAATTAAACTCGTATACAAATAAACCTATAATATTACACGTCTAAAACCTACACCTGCCCGGCATTTTCTCATCGTCCTGTAACCCAAGCATCATCCGACTCGAATTCGAACAGCTTTCTGTGAAACTGTAAACAGTGCATTATTTCCACACGATTGCGAGCTTGGCGTTACTTTTCTGCACGCGGTCAAATAGCTACTTGCGACAGAGAGGAGAAAAAGGTGGAAAGAACTATTTCATCCGACTCTAGCAGCATATTTACCAAACACGCCGCACAAATATGAGAACCCAGAGAGTCATATTAATCATCCGCTGCCACTGTTTCTAGCCATATACGGTACATGAAGTGCTCTTTTGGACCGACGGGACTCTCGATATCGTTTATCAATTTTATTGTGCATCCGTTCGGTTCAATCGGCTTATTGAATTTCACAGTCCAATGCACACACATGTTCCCACGCATCGTCCGCATCAATGTAATGTAACACTTTTTCAAGCGATTGGAGCTGTTTTTTTTTCATCACATCAAACGATACATCACTGTTCGTCGAATCACTGTACCTTTTCAGCCGTACTGCAACCAGCTCCGAAAAATCAAGACACAACCATTTACTTCCACTCCTTCGCGAACACTAATTTCAGCAACGGCTACGGCTACCGATAAGGAAAATCGCTTGGCCACTCAAAGACGACACACCAGAATCCTGCACCACACCGTTCCGCTTACTTGGAACCGCACACTACGCTATCACTAGCACCACAAACGCCACGCACACACTTTCACTCACTCCTTAAGTTTGTACACAGCACAGGGTCCCAAGTATCAGCTTCCAGATCTTAACTTGGTCCTCGAGAGCCTGCTGCAAAATACAGCCTGCGACGACGAGATCTGGTCTCGTACTGAAACAGCCTCCCAGTGCGGTGGAAAACTCTTGCCTCTGACAGGATAGCCGTGGAAATTCATCCCACTCGCGGGCATATAACCATCTCGTTCTCATTCGCTTTTCCATCTCCCGATTCGTAACCGAAGAACTCCGACTGGGAAAATCCAGTATTGGTTTCACACCACATAAAGTGCTCGTGAAAATTCATGAACCACAGTTCGTTTAACTGGAAGGTCTACAGCTTCCTTTCTAGCATTCAGTTCGTTCAATCTAAGGCTCAGCACAATTACGCATCTCTACCAGCCGAATCCATTTATTTCATCCCGGTTCATGCGGGCAACCCTAAGTGGTATGAGGGCAGCCACTGTGTTAAATACACGAATGTACGAACGGAATGGATGTGACTCCAACAAGTGGTGGCGCGGTGACTGTACGGAATACAAGGAATCTAGAATTCTATTGTCACATCCCATTCCAACCTGCCATCATCTTTGGACAGCAGCAACAGCAGCAGCATCGTTGGTTGTGCCAGTAATATCGCCATCATCACATCATCGCTCGGCATTATCCTTCGGATTTCATCCGTTACAGGAAAAAAAAGTTAAGCTCAAACATTTGATCGCACGTTGGTTCGCCACCAAAGTTTTAGATTTCGGCTCAAAGCTCGCGTAAGGTTGGCTAAGAGGTTTTGTTGTTTTAACAGTCATCTGATCGATTTTATCCACAAATTGATAAAAAAAAAAGTTTATTTTAGTAATCTCGTTTTTTTCTAGTTCGTTTATGTGGGAGGCTCAATCGCGTAAGCTTTGAGGCGCCAACATTTCATGTTTTTTTTTGATAATATAAATAACTTAATACTACGTTTAGTAGGGCTTGAACCGTTTACTCAAGGTTGACCTTCAGTAATTTTATTGCTGAGCCATAACTTTGGCAGCAACAGCAAGTGTTCACTCCTTGAGGAAGTTGGATCTGAATAGTTCTGCATCATCTTTTGTTTAATTCCTGAAACTCGTCGGCTCCATCATCATCATCTTCAGGTTGTAAATGGAAAAGATGTCTTTTTACGCCTTCGTTGATTTCGCAGCATTTGTTCTCAGGATACTGGACGTAGTTTAGTTTAGTAGTTTTGAATTCCTGAAATGCCTCGGTTGAATAGTTCGATGTTGACTGGTTGCCCGAAATCGTTGATCGATTGAACAGAAGTCACTGACGTCGCTGATGGTACTGTTGTAAGACTTTCGGAACTTGTTACGGCGGGTAATTTCGCAGTAGTAGTTGACACGTTAGAACTCCCTGCAATAAACTGCTCCTTGTACCGAGTTGCCAGTCTGTTGTATGTAGACGACTGGACAAACAAATACGGAATTCTTGAGAACACTCAATTTCGTTGAAAGGATGAATACATTTGATTTGATATGCTCTACTACTCATGATTGTAGCTGAAAATAGACCAAATTACTTTATTATAAATGTTATAACACGAAATATTTCATTCGTTTATCATCTTTGCGTCGAGTATTCCTGCAGCAGCTTCTACCAAGGCCTTGTCGAGGTGGAGAGCTTCACTGCGTAGGAGTCCCAGGATTGTGCCGTCCTGTCCATAAACATGGCCTTGAACTTCGACCAGTTTGTATATTCCCATCAAACATCGGAATAGGCGCTTTGAGGGGCTGCTGTTGTATGATGACTTGCGGTGCTTTGGCTTGATCGCGCTTGATATAATCAGCGATTCGACTTGGGCGTATGTACAATCGTACATCTTCTCGAATCACACGGAATTTCCTTCTTGCTCGATCCTCCGCACAGTGGTTCCAACTTAGAAGAGACGCGGCCAAAAATAGTATTTTTGAGAATTTCTTTATAAAATCATGTATCTTTTATAAATTTTGGGGCGCTGAGTTCAAATTTGACGTCAAAAAGACCGGATTGATCCACCTTGCAGTGATAACTGAACTTTTTAGCCTTCAAAGAAAAGTGTTCATATCGTAGGAGTTTTTCAATAACCACTAGATCGGACCAGACTGGGCTTCAAATGGTGAGTTGACAACTTCGAAGGAGGGTGCGACCGACCTCTCGTCCTCACAAGTTCCTAACTCACGATCACAAAAGACTGCCAGCTGAAACATGGAGACGCTGGTTGGCGTAGCCTGGGCAATGTTGTCAATCTGACAATAGCGAAGTGAGGAGGTGCGACTGAAGATCGTGTACCTTTAAATCATATTGTATATTTTCCATTCTCATTTTAATAATAATTTTAGCACGCTTTCAAATCATCCTTGCATTCCAAAACCATGAAAGACTCTGGAGCAACATGACAAGCATAAAAGGCTCAATTTATTTTTCATGAAATTATAAAATTAGAAATTTTTTTTCACAAAATTCATAAAAGGCTGGTATGTGCTTATAAGTAGTATAGGATTATATTTAAATGTTTTGTTTAGTGGTATTATTATTAAATAAGCCATTTATTTCAGAAATCATCAAACTGGACTCTTCGATTACTCCAATTGCTATCTTTGAAATGTTACTAGAACAGTATGAAGAAAAAATACACATATAAAATAATATTTTTTTTAAATTTTATCTTTGATTTTTTATATAATTTAATCTTTCCCCCTTCCCCAGAGAATAATAATTTTAAATTTTTATTTATTAAAACCAATAGCTGGAGTCCGGTGCGGGTAGGCTTTTGCAATTATTATTAAATATATTTTTCATTACCGTTTCCCAAAATTTTACCACATTTACGAATATTCCACACGCGTTTTATTTACTTGTTTGTGATTTTCCATCTTCCTTTTTCTTTACTTTATCATTTTATTGATTTTACTTCATAGATGAGGTTATAAAATCACCATCAAGCAGCAAATAGTGACCAGTAAATAAGAGTAAAATAAAAAAAAAAAATTTCAAAAGTAAAAAAATTTTTCAGGATATCTAAAACCGAGACTCTGCGGATTTCACTTTCACCGCAAAAAAGCAACAAAACGTCTTTAACCCGCACCCCAGAAACCCCCACCTTTACACCCTACAAAATTTTTTTGCATTTCAGGATCAACCGAACGAAGGGGCTTCAAATGGTGAGTTGACAACTTCGAAGGAGGGTGCGACCGACCTCTCGTCCTCACAAGTTCCTACCTCACGCCTCCACGAGTCATATGATCACAAAAGACTGCCAGCTGAAACATGGAGACGCTGGTTGGCGTAGCCTGGGCAATGTTGTCAATCTGACAATAGCGAAGTGAGGGGGTGCGACCGAAGATTTTATACCTTTTTATCATATTGTATATTTTCTATTCTCATTTTTATTAATAATTTCAGCACGCTTTGGAATCATCTTTGCATTCCAAAACTATGCCTGGAGCAACATGCCAGGCATCAAAGGCGGAATTTGTATCTCATCATATCAGCATACAATTTTATTTAAAATTGCACTTCTGAACTTCAACTATTATATTCATAAAAGACTGGCATGTGCTTATACGTAATGTAGGATTATATTTTAATGTTTTGTTTGTGGTATTATGGTAAGATAAGCCATTTCTTTAAGAATTTATCCCACCGGACTCTTCGTTCACTCTATCTTTGAAATGATGCTAGAACAGTATAAAGAAAAATATTACAAATATTACAATGTTATATAAAATAATATCTTTTATTGAAATTTTATCTTTTATATTTCGAATGATCTATTCAGTTTTCAGCTTTCCCAGGACTAGTAGGATATTGATACATATCTAACTTTTATTTATTTTTCAGTAACAATCCATTCAAATTTGAATAAATTAGCAGTTTTGTCTATAATGGTATCTTAATTTGTTGTGTACAAAATATATTATATATTAAATAACATATAACGGGGAAAGGGAGGGACCATCAGGGCACCCAAGTAAAACAATTTGGATAGGGAGCATGGGACTGCCTCCTCCCTATTGTTAACATTTCGTGGAACGAGGGCGGGCTCTTCGACCCCATCTATTGGGTTTATTCTGTCAATCGAGGGCTCGATTCTAGTGCTGTGAGTGTGAACTTGCTTTTGGAAGGAGATTCTCTTCCCTATATTCGCGGGTTTCGCGTAAGTGTCTCTGCTTACGGGCCCGCCCAAACGTTTTTGGCCCTTCATACAGGAGCTTGATGATCACAAACAATAATAGAATCCTGATCAAATCGTTTTTCAGATTATTCCACTGCTATGGAAAGTTTCCTTGCTGCAATAGATGGTAGTATCACATCATCATCATCATCATCAACAACAAACAAACAAAATACAAATATATAAGATATATTTATTTATAATAAAAATATATATATACATTAATATAAAAATTTTTAAAGAAAGGGGGGAGGAATAGGGAGCGATTGAAGAACCCCCACGGGGGGGAGGGTGGGCAACCCCTATTACAATTCTTAATAAAAAGTGGTCTCCCCCCCCCTCGCCCCCCTGAAATTTCTTTTTACAATTTTCTTCACTCTTGTTGGAAGAAGGAGATTTTTTATCCCCCTGTGGATACGTATAAGTGATGTTGCATATCGATCCACCAACCCCTTTTTGGCCCTTCATACAATGGCATGATTAGGATAATCAGTGGTTATTAAAGCTTGATCAAGTCTAACAGAGAGGAGAGCCCATTGCTGTCGGACTAGTTTCCGTGGTACAATGGGTGGTAGTACATATCATACACTGAGTAACCATTACCACATTGTCTACATTCTGACATGTTCCGGGTACCCCCGGGGAAGTGGCCAGTTTCTGACTTGGACTAAAACCTGTTATGCGACCCCTTAAATCACAAGAGAATTAAAAATTAAGTTCTTTGCTCGTCTTGTTTGGAATCCAAATCGAAATTGGCCACCACTGCCGACATGTTTTGAGTTATAGATAAGGTGCACGCCATAACCGTGAGTGGCTTGTTACTTTTTTTCGAGAAAATTTGATAGCGGAATTGATGAGTAGTGTTAAACGTCTTTATTTTGATGAAGATTCGGTCACCAAAGCGTTAAATGTGGTCTACCACGAGGCTCTCGCCTGGTGTGGACACAAAGTGTCCCCGCTGGAGACGGAATTCCAGAAATACAGCTTTGCGGCAGGAGGAGCTCGTGTTCAGCCGCGTCACTCGGAGATGTTTGATTCATGATCCACAGCAACGAAATGTTCCGAAAATTCGGGTGAGCTCTTTCCATTTTATCCTTTTGTGTTCTACTCCCATTTTTTTTTTTTTTTTTTTTTTTTTGAGAATAGTTTTTGTGTATGAAAATTAGATTTTTGGTGTGCTTAAAATTGTGAGTTGATAATATGGAAGGAGTGTGTGACTTCCGGTCCTGACAGGTTCCTATCTCACGCCTCTGTGAGTTGTGCGATCGCAGAGGATTGTCAGCGTAATGACGCTGGTTGGCGTGGCATGGGCAAGGTTGCCAATTTGACAGTATAGAGGTGAGAGGAGGCGACTGAGGATTGTTTTCCTCTTAATCATATTGTATATTTTTCATTCTCGTTTGATTGATGGTTTCAGCACGCTTTGGAATCATCTTTGCATTCCAAAACCATTTAGTTTGAGAACAAATGGATCAATTAAAGGTTTCATTTGTTTTTGAGCATTTCAGCGTTTCGGAATTTCAACTGCTATTTTCATAAAGGACTGGCATGTGACGGTTAGCAGGTTTTATCTGTGATAGTTACAATGATCTACTCTGTTTTTCAGTGTATGTCAGTGTTTTTAGTGTATGTCAGATGTGTTTTGTACACACATGATCTTTATTTTTAAAAAAAATGGATGTTATTTATTATTTCATTATATTTTTTTCATCATATCATTGTGAGTTATTTGAAATCATATTAAATTTTCAGGATGTAAAACTTCAACTGTTATAAACATGTTAATATATTTGCGTTTTAAATATCTAAATATTATATTTATTCATTGATATTATTAATAGGATACATACAAGTTTTCACATACATGAATTCATGTTTAGGTTGAAGGTTGGCTCCAGCATCAATTGAAGTCATCGTTGGGTGCTCGAGCGGTTTTTTTTTCTTCATATTATTGCATAGTTTGACCTTAACGTTTCAGTATACATTCATTAACTACTGGTTGAGGTATGTAGCTGCATCTTATAATTAATTGCATATCATTATTATTTTCATTTGGAAAACAATAATAGCAATAATAATGAAATTTTAACTGCGCCAAGGTTTCAAGGAAGGTGATTCCAGGTTGTATAGATATTTTATTGCCTCGTATCATTAAGTATTTTTCTATTAATTTAGATCAGCGAATATTATTTAATTTAATTTTTATATTCGTAAATGCTGTTCTATTTTGCTACGTTTGTATTGGATTAGATTAGATTTGATCAGTGACCAACCAGTGGATGTCATCATTTAAAACCATGTGATCGCGCTTGGGCTGGGATCCTATGTTGCGTATACGATATTGGATAGAAATGAAATAAACAACACCGATTGTTCGGCCGTCCTGCCATGGCGGAGGCATATGAAATACTGTTTTATTGTGAATTCTTATTGTCTATTTGAAGCCGTACAGAGGTTAGGGTAATGAAAATCATTGACGACGTTGTCCAAACATACACCCTCCCAAAACCAACGGTTTTCTATCATCTAATGACATAAATCTAGCTGACATTCAAATTCGCTTGACAAGTTGATAACAGTGAAAACGTAACAGTGACACTCGAAAGATTCCGGCAAAAGCACTTGCCCTTGTAGAGTGAGTATGTTTCCTCACCAGAACGGTTCTAGTTCACGGTGAGCCAGGAACGAACATACTCTGCCAGATGGCTACCTAATGGGCCACACCATCGTAGCGGGAAGGAAAGCGGAGATCCTTTGTGTTGATGGCGCCTTTCATTGCTGCTATTCATCATCACTCACAGTTGTTGCAAATTTTGAAAGTTTTATTGCGTATTTAAGAAACTTTACTATTGTAACCCGTCGGATTCAAGCTGGTTGGTCACGGCACCATATGATCGCGCTCGGGCGGGGATCCTACGTTGTGTATACGATATTCGATAGACATGAAATAAACAACACCGATTGTTCGGCCGTCCTGCCATGGCGGAGGCATATGAAATACTGTTTTATTGTGAATTCTTATTGTCTATTTGAAGCCGTACAGAGGTTAGGGTAATGGAACTTATTGACGACGTTGTCCAAACACTAATCAACAAACATTAAAAACACATTAATAATAGAAGTTTTTATATGTATAACAAATTAAGTGCATCTTGAGCCATATCTTCCTTGCTTTCGGTTGGAATTTTTCTCAATCCAGTTATAACAGGGTCCGAATACAAAAGTAACCTTTGAAATAGATCCGTACAACAAATCGCTGTACAAAAAATCTTTCTCGTAATAATCCTTCTGAAATCTTTGACATTCTTGCTGTTGGATTCTGCAGTTTTTTCTGACAGTTCTTCAAATGGCAAGAGTACGCTACTAATAATGTCTGATCTATGGATTAATACCTTGTGTACAGTAGCAGGCAGATTGTACCAAGGATACTCCTTCACTTTTATCCTAGCAGTAGCAAGAGCATATTTTTTGAAGTCTTCTACTTTTATTTCATCTCTTGACGCTAGACACTGCAATAAAGCTCCGCATTAATAAAAATTGGTTTCTCCATGAATTGGTTAATTGACGAATCGATAAAAATCTGCTATTAAATAGATAAGATTAGAATTGGTAAATTAAAGATGAATCTGCTCATGTCTATAAATTCTTTCTTCAATCCAGTAATTACGGCAGCTTGTTCTGAAAACTTGAAGAATTTTCTAGCCGTGTTGCGATCATTAGAATTCCCGATTCCGCCACATTTTGGTCCTAATTCCTAATTCTTCTCTAAACTTCATTTGCACCATATTTTTCCTAGCTGTCACCAACTCTTTGTCTCCGGCACTCATAACCTGCCACTTTGAAGATGTTTTGTCAAACAACAAAACATGTTAAAATGTCAAACTATTATCCATGGATTTCTACGATTGATAGGTAAAAAAAATCAGATTTTCATCGACTAAGACTCAATTCGAATAGATGATTTTTCGATAAATTCAAAGGCTCGCGAGCTCACGTCAATTTTTGTGAAATAGTAAAAGGAATAAATTAACGAGAGCTTCTTGCATTCTGATATGATGCTTTGGAAAAAAAAACTGCTTTAGAATTATTCGAAAATACATCAATCCGAGTTGAGCCTTAATGATGTTTACTCAATTTGTTTAGGTGTCTATTGTTGATCATGTAATCTCAATTTTCAACCAAATGTAATGCAACAAGTTTCAAAAAATCACAAAAAAATAAAAAAAATAAAAATTACCTGGCATTAGAAACGCCGCCTCGATCTTACATGAGGACAAAATCTAAAAAAGGAAATCGCGTTATAATGGAATTGAGCGTACTCAGTTTTCAAATATTGTAGTTTTAAACAATGCATTAGATATAAGACACTTAAACGATCCACAGCAAACCAAGGCGCAGAAATGAACACAGTACACGTCGAAGTCAATACTCTCAATGAAGTTGTGTTGAAGATTCGGTGAGCGGAATCGAGGGGAAAAGACGTGTGTGCCAGTGATTTATGTACATACGTTCTAAGAGGAATTAATTGATATGAGCCACTTAAACTAACCACAGCAATCCTGGGCGCAGAAATGCGTAGCTGGATCTTACTACAAGTCGAAGTCAATCACTCAAAAAAATCGACACGTTGTTTTCACGTGAAATTTCACGTAACTTCCACCTGAACACGTAACCAAATCTTCTTCAGTAAAATCAGGTGAACATTACGTGCAGGAAACTGAAAACACGTAAAATTTATGTGATTTTCACGTAGAATGTGAATTTACGCGGAAATCACGTAGCTCTTACGTGAATTCCACGTGTTTATTACTGGTTTTGGCAGTGGACGAAAATTACGTGCGTTTCACGTGGAAGTAACGTGTCGATTTTTTTGAGTGCCACTTTTTGGCAAGTTTTGGTGAAGGTTTGGTGAGGGGAATCGAGGGGGAAAGTTGTTTTTGCGTATTCCGAAAAATTCCAATTATTCTCTTTTATATTGTCAATAGACACTATTTTGAGTGCATTTCTACTGATCAAAATTGTAATTATCAACGGTGTAGTTGACATCAAATTTCAAAATTAACTTTATTGAAGGCAAATATCCATAAAAGTATACAAACTGTTGTTTAGAAAAAAGTTTAACTGACGAATAAATGAATGCTATACATCAATAATAAACTGTTGAGTTTTGACTACCAATAACACTCACATAAACTACCCAATTTAGAAAAAAAATCCGTTTAAAATCGTCAAAATAATAAGTTGAACATTGAAATATACATCTTAAACGAAGCAATGCGGAGATAGAAACACGTATTCCTCGAAATCCATTTTTTATATTAATGGCCTATGACAAGTAAAGGTCATAAGGAATGTATCGGAAACAAGCTATCCTTGTACATTTGCGTAGTACGCGTGTATTTGTGATAGTTTTAATGTGTTCATCATAGCATACTGTGCGTTTGACTCTCATTTTTCATTGTTTACTTGTTTGCACGGTTTAATTTCTTCGTTTGCAAAATGAATTGCATTAAAAAAGACGTGAAAATTAAGGTTTTGGACACATCTTCTTCTTTAAGCATTTCAAGCTTATTGCTTTCACAATTAGCTTATTGCTTGCTCTCAACTTAGTGTTCTAAATTCACTTCCACAGTTATTAATTAAGAGCTATCGATGCCAAGTACCATTTTTGCATTAGTATGATTATGTGGCAAATACAATCATACGCAATGCCCAGGGAGTCCTTTACGAAAAATTCCTAGACCATACCGGGAATCGAACCCAGCCACCTCCAGCATGGTGTTGCTTTGTAGCTGCGCCTTAACCGACTGAGCTAAGGGAGGACCCAGGGGTTTCGGACACATGGCTACGTGAAAAGGATGTAACAATTGGCGAAGCGGATGTAACAATTGGCGAAGCGCTTTGGAATTCATCACGCGAGTGTAAAATTCATCATAACGAAGTTTGGGGAACACTGTTCTTTGGATGAACTGCCAGGAAGAAGCAGAAAACCAGGATCTTCCAACCCTAAACTGGATCAGAAAGTGGTAGTTATATAATAAAGCGGGAACCTGCGTCGGAATGATTCAACGTATCAAGAAACGGAACAATCTAAAGACCTACAGGAAGCAGAAAACCGCCCAACAAAATGCAGAACAGAAGCTATCAAGGAACCAGAAATTGTATTCGCGAGTTTTGCAGCGACCGGATGCATGTATCTTGATGGACGACGAGACCTATGCCAAAAAGCAAAAACCCAACCGAATCAAAAACCCTTCCAAGTCCACAATATTACACTGTCGTCGTAGGAGAACGACCACCGTAAACCAATTCTTCTACCTCCCCCACCCCACCTCTCGGCCTTTAAAACGTCCCTCCACTGGATTACTCCACCCAAAACCCCTCCCATGCCCCCCCCCCCTAGGTCTCCTTATATCAAAGCTCGTCCCCCCCCGATAGCGTTGGCGTATTACGTCAAAACAACTCTCAATTGGCTCACGGAAATAGGGTATGTATTTCGTTGAGAAAGATATAAATTCGCCAAATTTCTCTCAGCTTCGACTCATCGAACGCTATTGGGCGATTGGGAAGAGGGTCTTCAAAAAGACAGCAGCTGAGAATATGCAGGAGTTCAAAAATATTTGGCTTAAGGCGTCCAAAAAATGTGATGACATGCTTGTCCGGAACTTGTTGAAAAGTGTTCGATCAAAAATTCGCAAATTCGTGAAAGAATAATATTAATTTCATCCGGTCTTCACAATGTTCAAGTTCAATCCCGTACAAAAAAGAATCATCTATTTGTTTGAATAAAAAGTCATTTGTTTATATGATTTGAAATAAAAATATGTTGATAACATATTTTCGATACAGTCCTTTACATGTACGTCCCCCAACCCCTCTGAAAAAGAAAAAAGAAAATTTAAAACTAATCATTAGCTATTGGATTTTGATGCGGTTTTATGCAATAGCTCACAAAATTATCCTTATTTGTGGATCTGCACTGGTTATTTCAAAAAATGTTTGTAGTTTCGGATTCGAAGGTAGGAATACTGGGGTAAGTACCTCCAGGGATGGTTGTGACAGAATATTTTGAGATGCAAAACATGGCATGCGGCATATCAAACGTCACGATCATGCAAAACTAGGTCATCAGAAGACATTTTGAGGAATTCTGACGATACTGCCCACTAAAAAGAGGCCCTGCGGGATCCGAGTTCCTCCAGGAAAGTGGCCATATTCAAATCTTTTCCAAAACCTGGCTTGCGACATAGCAAACTTCATGATTTTGCAAAACTTTGTCTTCGAAGGACATTCTGAGGGTGTCTGACCATACTGGCCACTTAGGGAGACGCTGCGGTCTCAAATTCCTCCGGGAAAATGGCCATAATTAATTTTTTACCAAAACCTGGCTTGCGACATATTGAGAGTAGTGACATGAAACTGAATCGGACCAAAACAACGGTTTTAGATCGTGCTGTTTGAAAGCTGTTTTGAAGGCACTCAGTTTTGAAAATCTCACTGTTTATGGTGCCTTTGGTCACAAATGGTTCACTCCGTCAGTCAGAAGTGCATTTGGTCTGCAAAGTAAGTTACTTCGAATCAAATTTCGACAGCTGCTTCCGTTTGAAACGGTCATCCACGTCAAACCCGTCCTTACTCGTGAAATATTCCTATCCTGCACACTTGGTTTTTTTTTCACCGAGAATCCAACAGCCGATCATTTCGGTATTTTAATTTACTGAGATTCAGTGAATAAATTACCGAGATTCGGCTAACAAATAAAAATTTTACCGATACTCAGCTAACAAACAAACATTAAACAGGGATATCAGTAAAAGTAACATTTTGCCGAGGTAAGTTGAGTGTGCGGCAACTGCTTGAAATGTAGATCCCGTTATGAATGACGCAGCACCGGTATTTCGTTAGCAGCTTCATTTAGAGTTTCTGGGCACGCGTTTTGGCAACACTCTGCTGGCATTCGTGCCGATTTGGGAAGCTCTGCATCATGTACGTTTTCAATCCGGATCGTTTCTTGGCCGAAACTTTGCAAAACATCAAGCAATTTGGCCTAGTCCCACGTCGAAATGTTTGGATTAGCATAACATAGCATAAAATCTACAGTTACTAAATCTAATGTTAAGAGAACTATCACATCCGGATCCGTTGTCATTCGATAAGAAACCTGGGGGAAGATTTCGAACCCTTAGATACCAGACATGGAGCCTCCAGTACACAAAGTCTACCCTGGCCACATCCTTGTAACTGTAGGGGAGTAGGAGAGAATGTTGATTCAACACATACTTAAGAGAGATGCAGAGAACTCTACGACCGTTATTTGTGTCGCAGGTAATGTAGCGTTAATATAGAAATGGTTATCCCTGGGATACGCTCGATAAGCGTTATGCGTGACCAAAAATGTCAGAGAAGGACCACATAGCACCATCATCTGAGATTTCTTGAAAAATAATATTAATAGAAACAAATCAACGACAATAAACATTATGCTGTAAGTTTTTTTTTTCAGTTGGATGTTGAATGTTATAACTTATAACATTCAACATCCAACTGAAAAAAATTGAAGATTTAAAGCCAGTTAAAAATAAATAATGGACGAAGCGACGGTTGAAGATTCATGTGATCAGGAAACAATTTAATATTTAGCATAGACTGTGAAATAATAGGTAACATATTAGAAAAGTACGAGAACGAGAGATAAAATAACGATTGCATAAAATATAAATAAATTAATAAATAAATACCAATAAAATAAAAATGAGCAAAACTAAAATAACATATGCATTGTTATAAGAATAATCAATGGAAATGGTACAAACGATAGTAGTCATAAGAAACGTAAACACAGTAACAATCAGCAACAACATACATACCACATCAGGTTAGGTCAGGGTTAGGTGAGCTGGAACTTACAAAGATGCATAAATGAAAAGCTAAAAATGTCAGGAAACCAGTTCGAAAACAAGAGCGCGTAAGCTGTTCTGACAAAATTTGACTGCGTGGTTATGGATGATGAAACAAACGTCAAAGCAGATTTCAAGCAGCTTCCTGGTGTTGAGTTTTATACCGCATTACAACGTGGCAAGGTTGACGATCATTTCAAGGCCAAAAAGTTGTCGAAGTTTTCTAAAAAGTACAAGGTTTGGCAAGCTATTTGTTGTTGCGGTTTGAAGAGTAAAATCTTCATAACTACAGGTACGATTAACCAACAAGTTTACGTCACCGAGTCTCTGCAAAAACGGCTACTACCATTCATCAAAAAACACACGATTTCTGTTTTATTTTGGCCTGATATGGCGTCTTGCCATTATGGTAAAGGTGCTCAGGAGTGGTATGCAGGAAACAACGTCAACATTGCCCCAGAGGATTGTAATCCTCCAAACACCCCAAAACTTCGTCCAATTGGAAGATATTGGGCCATTGTGAAGCGAAACCTTGGGAAACCGACAGGAGAGGCAAATAATGAGAGAGATTTTGCTAAAAAGTGGGGAAACGCTTCCACAAATGTGACTGACGACACTGTGCAGAACTTAATGGATGGTATCAAACGTAAAGTTAGAGCATGCGGATATAACAAGTCTGAAAATACTATTATTATGATGTAAATGAGTTATAAATTAACCGTTTGTTACGATGATTTTTTTTCCGATTTGGAAATAAATAGATATAATGTTATACTGCATGTTTTTTTTGGCCAGATTTTGCTGTGCGCATACTTTAAAATAGTATATAAAATATAGTGAAGGGATGTTATAATATAAAGTGATAATAACAATTCTTACTGCAATTAGATGTCTGCAGATTGTTGCGCTGCTGCAATTGTAGAAGGACTAGCGTATCCATTATGAAACTGAACGTTTAGACAATGATGATACATTAGAAGAAGACTCACTTAAATTTCCTTAGAAAACACTTCAACAAGCGTATCAGTAGAAGGTCTGTAATAAGGCTGGTAGCGAGTAAATGTCAAAAAAAATATGAACTTTAGAGACCCTACACACTTAGATTTTTTTACAGAAATCTGTAAAAGTTTACCGAATTCTCAACAGCTGAACGTTCGATAATCCGATTTAACGGATTTCGGTGAAATTTTTCAGTTATCTGTAAAAAAATTACCGGATTTCGGTAAAATTTTACCGAAATCCGTTAAATTGGATTACCGAACGTTCAGCTGTTGAGAATTCGGTAAACTTTTACAGATTTCTGTAAAACAAATCTATGTGTGTATGCTTAAGGGTGGAGGGATAGGAGACCAAAGAGAGAACAAAATAAAAACAAAAAAGGACCAAAGAGAAAATTAATGTTGAGTAGAAAGAGTAACTAATAAAAAAACTAATAAATATCTATTTCTACGAACTATGTAAAAAACAAAAAAATAATAAAGATTGGACTCGGAAAAAATGCGACACTTTGTTTTGGGTGTAACTTTTTATCGTGTGAGTAAAAATTGATGAAATTTGGGTAATACTAGTTTAGAGTGTTCTCTTTATGTGTGCAAAATTTTATCTGTCAAGTAGTTTTCAAGATGCATTCGAAACAAGAAGAGCTACGCCAGCAAATCTTGGGCGCGGTGATCGATAATCCTGGTCAGTCGCACAGATGGATCGACAAAAGGCTTGGAATCCACCATTCCACCGTGTCCCGCGTTGTGAAGATGTTCCAAGAGACGAAGACCATCGAGCGGCGCGCTGGAAGCGGCCGAAAACCGAAAACGGAATACCCAGTGATGGCGTGGAAGATAAGGCAGTAATTTAAGAATAACCCGAACCTTGCCACCCGAGACGTGGCCAAAAAGGTCAATTCGTCGAAGTGGTTCGTCCAGCAGACCATGAAGCGGGCTAGGCTACGTGTTTTTAAGGTCAGGAAGGCACCAAACCGGACTGACAAGCAAAACACGGTGGCCAAATTGTGTGCGCGGAAGCTGCACCGTGAGTGGCTGGTCAAGCCAGGCTGTCTCGTCATGGACGACGAGACATATATCAAGGCGGACACCAAACAAATCCCCGGCCTCGAGTTTTTTGTCGGTACGTCCCACATGGAGGTTCCGGAAAAGTTCCGGAAGAGAAAGATGGACGAATTCGCGAAGAAGTACCTGTTGTGGCAGGTGGTCTGCGAGTGCGGACGGTACAGCAAGCCGTCCGTTACAACCGGCACCATAAACGGGCCGATTTATCGAGAGGAATGCTTGCAGAAGTGCTTGCTGCCCTTCCTCCGCTCTCACCGTGGTCCCACGCTGTTCTGGCCGAATCTCGCTTCGTGCCATTATGCCAAGCCTGTAATGGATTGGTGCGAAGCGAAGGGCGTTAATGTGGTCCCGAAGAAGGCGAACCCGCCAAATACACCAGAACTTCGTCCGATCGAAAAGTTTTGGGCGATAATGAAGAAGAAGTTGAAGAACAGCGGAAAAACATTCAAAACCGATGAAGCTTTGAAGAAAAACTGGGAGAAATTGTGTAAGAAAGATGGACAAAGCCTCGCCCAAGATCTCATGAGCAGTGTTAAAAGAAATGTACGAGCATTCAGCATGGGGGAGGAAATTCAATAAATAAATTATGCCAAAACATAGCTAATATATAGTTATTTAATCCCTGAAAATTTGAGTATCCGATTTAAAATGAATTTTTGGTGATCATTTTTGTGTGTCTCATTTTTTCCGCTCCACCTAAACCCCAATTTTAACTTCACCCTTATCTCCCTCTCCCTCGCACCCTGCACACCCAACCACTCCCGACTTCTTAATATATTCAATCATCATTCAACCCTGTATCACCACTAGTCCATCGTCCACCACCCATAACCCCCCTAAAACCCCACCACCCCACGCTGGCTTTCTTTTAACAATATCAATCCCCTCCGCCCGTGTGCATCCATATCGTTTAATTATTAACATAATTTTTCCTTTCCTTTCTTTTCTTTTCTCTTCTTTCTTCCCCCCCCCAAAAAAGAATATTTTTTATCTTAAATATCCAACGTCGAAATGAACGGATTCCACTTGAAATTAGCAATCAGCGTTCTTTGGGATCGCTTTTGCGCGTGTTTCGTCAGGCTCTTGATTGCGGTCCACTATAATCCGTTCCTGGAACCTTTGGAAGAGATCGAGACGGTCGAATGATGTATATTCATCAGTTTTCCCAAGGCGCGATGCGACAACCCAGGATTTTGCATGTGGGTGAACAAAATCCTTTCGCGAACGGTTTGCTGATTTTCTTCCATCTCGACCGGAATCTCACTGACAACTGCACAACTGAGCGGATGTAAACAATACACTCTAAAGAGAAACTGGGCAAAATTTGGTTAATTTCGGTCAAGTATGAAAAAAGTTACGCAAGTTTGAAAGTGTCGCAATAATTATCGACTCACTTTTTCCACCCTTTCCCAAATTTTCCTCAACCTTCGGGTCACCGATCCAACTTTTGGTGACAACTCCCCTTCAAAAAAACATTTGCCGCCACCGCGCAAAAGAGCCCCCTCACAAAACCGAATATTACATGAGAAATAGTGCCAACGCGCATAACTGCATCCTTCAGCGAAATTCCCTCACCTATAGCGTTCAATCATATCACGCGCGAAAACCCTTACCCCGTATCCGCCCCAGCACGTGTTCCCACATCACATAGCCTCACAACGAAATCGTCTATAAGTTTCCGACACTCAATCCCACCGCCCCATCCCAACAAACTCCACCCCGTTGGCCTCCCTGTTTTTATTGCAAAAATAGTTTCAACATCCTCCCCCACCTTGCTATTTCAATTGGGGAAATGTGATGAAAATTTATGTGCGTATGTTTAATGGTGCTGATTCTCTGATGCTATGTATCGTTAAGAAAGTCCGAATAACGCTTGTTAGCTCCTATCCGTTTGCACAGAGGGATGGGACCACTGATCCTGAATGGCCCGGATGGAATCTCATCCCCTAGTTTCTTTCGCTCGTTCCGTTTTGGAATCCACAAGTGTTTGTTCCGTCTCGTTCATGCCCGCACTATCTATCTCTTTCCAATGTGCTGTGTGCTATTGCTGGTGCGAACCTTGAGACGGTCGGTATGACCCAAGTCTATGAAATTCAAATTTCATCTCGATGATAGCGCTTCTTTGGTTGAGGTAACGTATACTCTCCGGCGTCGATTTATTTACATTACAGATTTGATGCCACTTTTATCATTCAACCACGAGATAGCACGTGATTTTATTGATTAGTGACGGATAGCGGTAACCAACTGAAAAGTTCAGAAGACACTGAGCAGACACAATCAGAACAAGAATCGATTTCGATACACGTTGGAAAGTTTTCTTTACAAGACAAGAAATAAACTGTTGATTGTAGCGGATCCTGTCTTTTTTTAGGATGATAACGTGACGTCTCGGCAATCAAGGTAATTCTTCGCGGTAGGTCGGTAGTCGGCATTCGTGCGACATCGTTACAGAAAATACAGTTTTCTTCAATATAACATCTGCATTCTCGAAAACCATTATTTTGAAAACGGATTGCTTGACACGTAATGGGATTGAATATTGTTTACTCAGCAAAAGGGTTTCGAATAAAAAAAAAGAGCACACCTTTAGTATAATTTGATTGGAATGGCATTTGCCAGACTTCGAAATATCTACAGGAACTGATTAACCAATATAGTATCTCTTGGCTACTCTGTTCTGCCTGACCCTGACAAAATTCATTTGTGTATGTCACAAACTGCCGCAGTGGCACACTATTACGATTAACAAACCACCCAAACCCCACAAACCACCACTTAACTGTCCACACTGCAGTTTTTCTGGTTTTCTTTTTATTCAAGTGTAGTAAAATTATTATACAATGTTAAAACATTTTAGAGAGTAGAAATTAATTTTAAAATTTTTTTAATGAATGTTTGAGCTCTCCTTGTGTAGGGTACACACTTAGAAAACTTTACAGTATTCGATAATTGTTTACCAAACTCTCAACATCTGAACGTTCGGTAATCCGATTTACGGATTTCGATAAAATTTGACAAGTTCCGGTAATTTTTTTTACCGGAATACCGTAAAATTTCACTGAAATCCGGTAAATCGGATTACCGAACGTTCAGCTGTTGAAAGTTCGGTAAAAAATAACCGAATACTGTAAAGTTTTCTAAGTGTGTAGGGAATGGATTAATCAGGGGTTACTGTTTTCATCAGTTGCTAGGAAATAGCTGTTAAATTCCTATATTTTCCAAATTATTTCACATTTAATGATACGAATATAAACTCTATCTATCAGGCTATTGATTCAATGTATGAATCATTAATGATAACCAATTAATTACTGCCGTTTAGAAGATTTGAAATACATCATCTAGAAAATCACCTGCTGAAGAAGTTCGCTTAAATTTTGACTTTGGGAAGGTCCATTAATTATGTCACGCAGTGAGGGGGGAGGAGGGGGGGTTGAGAAAACGTGACAATCCATACACAAATTTTGAAGGTACATACAAAAAACGTGACAAGGGGGGGGGGGGTATAAATAGTCACTTTTTGCGTGACATAATTAATGGGCGTTCCATTTGCGTATTTTGCATTTGTTCGCGTGTACCGGAGGGAATATCATCATCAGCTCCTTCCCACATATATGCTTGTAGCCAGAATGTGATGTTGAACAATGAGTTAACATTTATTTCATAGTTAGATGATCTGAAATCTATGCTCATGATTATATTGTCCATCATCTGACACTATCATATGCTATGAAAAAATATGTTTCGAAGCTGTTCAACAGTACTCAACGATAAATAATCCTTCGCTGTTGAATGGCAACTATGTCATCACTGTTGCGTTTGAGTGTGCTAATTTTTCCTCTCTTCTTTGTTAACCATTTGTTAGCGCACCGGCATTGTAACGTGAAGCCAGCTATCTCTTAAAATTTCTCGTTTTTAAACGAAGCATCAAGCTTATCGTCTCAGTCGCTTTTTCTAACATTTCCGTTAGGGGCTATGCATAAACCACGTAGACTTTTCTGGGGGGAGGGGGGGTTTGACCAAAGTCTACGCCCCATACAAAATTTCAAAAAATTGTATGGAGAAAAGTGTACGAGGGGGGAGGGGGTGTCTGAGATTTTCAAAAATGAGTCTACGTGGTTTATGAACCGGCCCTTAGAGTAAATGAATAAGAAATACACATTGCCAATCTAACGATCAATGACAAATTAAAAGTTTGGTAATGTACGGCTGTCTCATAACCTGCCAGTAGACGAGTTTGTGATCGTAGCAATCGACGTGTTATGGTTGATTGTTTTCGAGAGTGTACACACTTAGAAAATTTACAGTATTCGGTAATTTTTTACCGAACTCTCAACAGCTGATCGTTCGGTTATCCGATTTACCGGATTTCGGTGAAATTTTACAGTATTCCGGTAAAAAATTTACCGGAACTTGTCAAATTTTACCGAAATCCGATAAATCGAATTACCGAACGTTCAGCTGTTGAAAGTTCGGTAAAAAATTACCGAATACTGTAAAATTTTTTAAGTGTGTACGGATAAAACGAAGGAGCGGGTTGAGGAGATTGATGTTCGAAATTGAATCGTGAACTGGCTTGTGAAATTTCGCCTTCCCATACATGCACGGAATCGCACTGATACAATATTGTTAGTTTATGTACGGATTGCGGAGCTGAAAAAAAATTTTCATGATCGGAAAGCATTCCCCATGTCCCTGCGATTAAGAACTTTATTCCATTATTCTTTAGATAAGAAGTAAACAGAGGGATTAATGTTCGAATATTGGCAGTTCTTATTATAAATTACCTACAGCTTCATCAAATATCCTAAGTGATGCATTAACTGCTTAAAACCCGTCCCATATCCTACGTAATTTTTAAAAAGTTGATGAAACAATTTTGTTTTTTTTTGTAGACTTATAAAAGATATAACTATAATGAGTTCGATGTTATCTGCTAATTTATAAGGATGTTTATAACAATATAATCATGTTTCTTTCATGTTTCTTGTACACAACATTAAGTAAAATACTTTGTCCAATAATGAACAAAACTAGCAATATTTAAACATGGTAGGCATGCTTCCGAGTAACCCAGAATTGGACTTATAGTCTGCCTAACATTTTAGAGAAACTATCATCCCACTAAAACAAGCTTGCTGCAATTGAAATCCTATTTCATATTTTCCATGATCTCAAAGTATGCAAATTTTTGAGTTTTGTTCAAAAGTTAGAATGGTAACTTTATCATTTTTTTGTTCTACAAAATTCAATCATTGTCTTCAGAACCCTAATGTAATTAAAAATATGTTGGTCAGTATTACTCACTTCTAAAGTCACTATATTCATCAATACCAATTGAAAAGAGTCTTTTTTTAGGGTAGTCTTGTAAAGTCCTTTGTTTGTTTATTTGTGACACTTCACACAAAATGGGTGCATTCGTGTCTTATAAAAATATTGCATCAATTAACATCTTCCTATACCATCCCTCCAGTATTTCTTCTTTCACTCCTCTTCATTACCATATTTTTCAACTTCCGCTTCTCTACTTCCCCTTCTATTCCTGCGTTGGTTTGCTTCAACTTTTCCGCCTTCTTACGATTCTTCTACGTTTACTTCCTCTTTTTTCTATTCACGTTTTTTACTTTTCTCCTTCCACTTTTCTTCTCCTACTTGTCTTGTACCGCATTCTTCCTTCTGTTTTTCTTCTTCCACTAGTGCTTCACCCTTCTTGTGCTTCTGCTCTTTCTTTTGTCTTCTTCGATTTCCATTCTTCCAGTTGACCCGTAACGCTGGTAGATCACATTTTCGTGGTGCGTAACGGGGTATTAGATCTACCACCGAACCCTAGTCTGAATTAATTCAAACTAGGGAACATATATGTTTTTGTAGTCAAAGGAACATATCTTAGTCCTTATTACATTTTATGTCTTGTGAAAAGTGACAATACTCGGATTGTGCCACCGAGGATTAGCTTGTAATAAGGACAACATGATCGGTCGTCATTTATGTGAATTCTTATTATCTATTTAATGTCCTATAGTTTGAATTAGTTATGACTATGGTTCTGATGCATGGTCAGTATCGGAGTCATAGTTTGTTTTCTTTGCAATAAATCTGATTTTGACTGATAAAGAGGCGCGCCTTTAAAGAGTGCTCTCACTCCTCAAAAGGTTTAAATAGTGGAAACTTTCAATAAAAGTCGATTCATTGCCTACAATACAAACAATAACAACTGTAACAACACCGAATACTTCATCATTTCTCAATAGTGATTAAGTAATTCGACATGCACTAAACAAAGGATACGGGATATACTACAACAGATCAAATTACTGGTCGCAGTGGTTTATGTCCCGAACAGAGGGGAAAAAAAATCTCCCAGTTCATCCACTTCGCTTTTATACGACTTTTTTTACTTTTCTTTCGTTCATGTTATCTTCTTCTACTTCACTTTTTTTCGCTTCTTTCCTCTGCTTTGCTTCTTCCGTCGTGCCTCCTTCAATCTTCTGCTTCATTTGTTAAATTTTTCTTCTTCGACTTCTCTTCTTGATTTTTTCCCTCTTCTCTTCATTCGCTTAGGTTTTCGTCTTCTTTTTCTTCCGCTGCTTTCGTTACGCTTCTCTTCTTCGGCTACTCTTGTTCCTCTTCTCTTTCCCAACTGTTCTTCTTCAGTTTGTCAGGGGCTATTCATAAACCACGTAGACTTTGCTGGGGGAGGGGGGGGGGGGGGGGGAGTTTGACCAAGGTCTATGCTCGATACAAAATTTAAAAAAATGTATGGAAAAAAGTCTACTAGGGGGAGTCTGAGATTTTCAAAAATGAGTCTACGTGGTTTATGAACAGGCCCTCAGTTCTTCCGTAGTTGTGCCCATGGCCGTTTCTTCTTTCGCTTCTTTTTGTCCGTCCGGATTTGCATCGGACACGTTCCAGCTTTCCTCGTTTGCTACATCAGCTTCTTTTCTTTCCTAATTCCACAACAGTCTAAACAGTCTTGTTTTCCTCAGAAAATTTATCATTCGTGTTGTTTGATCCTTTGTATTTTCCAGGGCGTCGCGTAGGCTAGTCCCAATTTCATTTTTCTACCTTTCATTTAAAAGTTTCCGGCATTCAAGAATTGAATGCCGGACATCCAATGTACGGCACAATCACAATTGGTCGGCAACTCCTTTACGTGTGGCTGATCCTCAAACGTGCTCCCGTGCTCCGTCCACTTGCAGGTATCTTCCTTCACTTCCCTCAACTTTGACTCTCTACTCCTTCCTCTTTATACCCTTTTCTCCCTTTCCCTTTTTTTCTTCCCCCTCCCTTATGCTCTTTTTTTCCCCCCCCTCCCTTCCCTTTTTCCCCTTTTTTTTTTTTGTTTTTGTACATCATCTTCATTTACTTTCTTGTTTCGTTCCCTGCTCATCCCGATCCCATAACCCCTTTTTAATTCTCTTTGTAACCTACCACTGGTTCAAACAGACTGGTTACGAAAGCTCCGGAAGCATATCAAACCATTGAGTTGTACGCAAGAGCGAGAGGCTGCAAAGTTGCTGATCCTCTTCGGCTCATTAAGCCAGCAATAGTATGTTGTTATTACGACCGATCCCACCTGTAGCAGCGATGTCCGATTGCCACTCGGAAGCTTGGTACTGATCATCTTCAAAATGCGAAATAAAGATTGGACTCGGAAAAAATGCAACACTTTGTTTTGGGTGTAACTTTTTATCGCGTGGGTAAAAATTAATGAAATTTTGGGTAATACTAGTTAAGGTTTTATGTTTATGAGTTTTATGAGTGTGCAAAATTTTATCGCGATCTGTCAAGTAGTTTTCAAGATGCATTCGAAACAAGAAGAGCTACGCCAGCAAATCTTGGGCGCGGTGATCGATAATCCTGGTCAGTCGCACAGATGGATCGGCAAAAGGCTTGGAATCCACCATTCCACCAAGTCTCGCGTTGTGAAGATGTTCCAGGAGACGAAGACCATCGAGCGGCGCGCTGGAAGCGGCCGAAAACTGAAAACGGAATACCCAGAGAAGGCGCGGAAGATAAGGCAGTACTTTAAGAATAACCCGAACCTTTCCACACGAGACGTGGCCAAAAAGGTCAATTCGTCGAAGTGGTTCGTCCAGCAGACCATGAAGCGGATTGGGCTACGTGTTTTTAATGTCAGGAAGGCGCCAAACCGGACTGACAAGCAAAACACGGTGGCCAAATTGCGTGCGCGGAAGCTATACCGTGAGTACATCCTATCAGTTCTCCATGTCAGGGGTGGTTGAAAACAACTGTTCTCTATGTTAGGAGTGACTGATTATTGTCCTCATGTCAGTATGGAACTCTAAACATAGCTGTACACAATAGACCTCAGGTGAGACATAGGGTTAGGGAAGGCCCAGCAATCCGCCCTTTAAAATTAAAAGTTCCAAAATGATTCAAAAGTAAATACCGGAACCGGAACAACTGGCAACTGGCCTTATTGACGAAATAAGGACTAATGTATGACACACTCAGTGATGGAACAAACTTTTTTGCTTAATAAAGCGCTCCTGGTGGACGTTTTCAAAAGCTTTTGATGTGTTTTTGTTGACAATAACAATAACAATATTTTTTTTTAGTTCATAAAATGTTCTCGTTTCGGAGACAGTCAACCTTCTCGACCGGGCCGGGAATCGAACCCGTCGCCTCCGGCTTAAAAAAAACCGTGATCGGCAAGAGCAATATGAGCTATATGAGGCCCCATCTTTTACTCCCGTTTTGCTTGTAGGGCCTGCACCAATTATCTGTCTCACTGGAGAACTATCGTGCACAGCATTGTTTAGAGTCCCAACCTGTGACGAGGACGATGATCTGCCACCATTAACGGAATACGGGACGGGTCTCACAACGGCCCTATTACCTCGCTTTTTTGAGGCAGCAAACCTCAGTTTTCATACTACATAGGTATTGATTAGAGAATAATTCCAATATAAGTGCACACTTGCGGCAAGCATTCTATTGAAGTTTCAGCTACGTCCATCCGCTAAAAACCAATATCAACATGAACTCGTACGTTGAAATAATAAGAATCATAACACGTCTTCATGTATCACCATAACATTCAGTACAGACCCCCTTTCTATAGTTACTCGTGACGTCCGTACCGCGAAGAGGTAGGGACATGAGTTACTGGACAAGAGGCGAAGAACCACAGTGGGGTCTATTTTAGACCTGCAGTTAGGCGAAGTTAGAACCTGTGATATTCCTTTCAGAGGCAGAATTTCAAATTATGATTTATGACGAAATCGTAGCGCTTGACCAATCCTACAACTTTATCTCAAATTGCTATAAAATTGCTCCAACTATACATATATGGCGTATATACATATGAATATACAATTTTGAATATCAATGGATTCTTTAATTTAATATCGTGATAAATATATCATAATTACAAAGAGCAATGCATTGTTAAACACGTTATGGGATTTATCAAGAGCTACGATTTAATGATAAGGCTTGATCCACTTAATATTTGGCAGTTTCTTTTAAGTTACTGCGGCGCTTCTACTAGCCATAATGAGAAGCAAATGATACCGCAAGGTTTGTTTACTTAGTGGTGAAATCAGTATTGATACGTTCAAAAGTTATCAAAGATGGAGTGCAAGAGATGGGAACAAATTTTAAGGTTCTCTGCGCCGTACAGTTAACCTCGACGAATCTGTCGGCGTGAAGGTTTCCAGTCGTATCACGCCAGCAAGCACCCCAACTGAAAACCTCCACGCCGACAGATTCGTCGAACTTTACTGTACGGCAACAGAACATGGTTGTGAAATGCCGCGCAAGTATGCTGTACGAGCGAGTTCCGACGAAATACAACGGATGCATTTTGATGGACAATGAAACATATGTTACAATGGACTTTGGACAAATCCCGGGACACAAATTTTACCTTGCCCAACGCAGTTGATGCTCCAGGTAGATTCAAATTTGTTTATGCAGACAAGGTTGCTCTCAGATTGGTGATATTGCATCTGGCATGTGCACTGTGCAGTTGTGGAAAGAAAACGAAGGTTTTAAGCACTAGAGCGACTTTGAATGTGCAGGTATACAAGGGGCAGTGTCTTCAGAAGTGAATTTTGCCATTCATTCAATCGCACGACGGTCCGACGAAATTCTGGCCTGACTAAGCCAGCTGTCGTTACAGCTGGGATACAGCACAATAATATTGAGGAAATTGAAAAAAAAAACTCTCAATACACCAAATTGTCTTTATTTTCGTCTCATTGAAAAAATGTGGGCAGTTATCAAAAACATGCTAAAGAAGTGTGGAAAAACAATAAAAAACCATCTGATTTGCAGAAGTGGTGGAAAAAGATGGCAAATCAAGTTGACAGCTCGACTGTGCAAAAAAAATGATGGGTGATATTGAGCGGAAAGTTCGAGAACTCATCTGGAATGCTGATGAATAATTCTTCATTGTTTTCTTTTTTCTATGAAGTTCAATAAATTCCGAGCAAATTGAAACCTTAACCGCTTTTTTATGTACTTTTTTGGCGAAAAAATGTCTAATTTTGTGGGGCCAAATACAAAGTGGATCAAACTTTACATTATATTTTAAAATCCATCCTCTGAAACGAGTGCCGGTAAGTCCCTTTTTGACAGCTGAATATTATTTCCGTGTTCTTAAATTTTGTCATTTTTAAAAGACACAATTATTAACTTTCTTTTAACTTTGTGGTTCACACATCCAACTTGTGAAGAAAAAAATATTTGCTAAAATTATACTATTCGGTCACGTATATGAACGCATGGTAGTAAAAACCAGGGTCTTAAGCACACTTTGAAACCATCATGTTAATTCAATATCTAAGCAACCATTATCGTTTTCCTTTATATACGAATACGCATCACAACTAAAACGTGGATTCCCTGACGAACCAGAATGTCAAAATCGAAGACATACTATATTGGAGTCAATCGAAACATATGAGAATACCAGCTGTATAAACAGATTTCAATTTGATTTCCCGGGAATATTTATTGCTTACAAAAAAAAAGACACAACCACGAGAGTAATTATTATCACCTACAATACAAACTCATATTTTGATTAATTTAATCTCTACTCTATGTTCCAGATAACCTTCCGTGATCAGGTTGATAATTTTTTCTCAATCCTGAAAGAGAATACATCCATTTTCACGTGGTCTGGCTTTTTAACTGCGCCTTCTCCGATTGAGCTACGAAATGTCAAGCCTCCATTAGCCTTAATGAAACATCGTTTGGCCCACACTTGCAATGTCACAATCAAATTGTGTTTAACTACTGAATGACTATACCCTGAATATCAGTTTAAACAGTATCATCGGAAAGAGTTCTGATGGAAATGCCGTCGGTAGGATTATACGGCTCTGTTAGGCGTGGTTCATATATAGGAGTCTCTCCAGCGAGAGGTGGGAGCGCCGTTCTCTGTACGAATTTGTCAATGATGACGAAGTTAAGATATTTAATTTTCTCACGAAGTTCTTGCACTGGAATGCCTCTCATAATCGGTAGAGGAATTCAATAATAAAATAATGTATTCGAGAGGGTGGTGGTTTCGGTCCAAGATGTTTGCCGTAGGGCTGTTCGAAATGTTGTGCCATTCTCTAATATTTTGTTGAAAGGAAAATTAAGTCAGAATCAACATGTCAGTTTATTAGGATAATAATTGTAATTGATTGTTGGTTTTTAGACTATCGGGTTTGAGAATAAATTCAAAAAATCCCGTATAGAAGAATTTTGAGTGCTCTCTAAAACTATAATTTTAAGAAAAGGATGAACCAAACGAAGCTCTTGCTTACTACTACTACTACTACTACTACTACTACTACTACTACTACTACTACTTTGAATAAAACTGACGCCGGTCATATGAGCAATAGTCTCAGTAAAGTTTTATCTTGAAAATAGACGATAATCATTCGCAACGATATAACTTTTTTTTATTTATTGATAATTCGTATTTTTATAAGCAGGATTCTTTTAATGATAATCGACGGAGCTAACAAATTTCTATGAATTACAAACGAGGAAGGGAAATAACTTAAAATGACTACAATGCAAAAATTTTAAATCATTATTGTCCCAGAAGAAATTTGATTTTTTCGGAATGCAAAAAAAAATCATTAAAAAAAGGTCTAGAGCAGATTATGCACAGTATATTACCAGTATATTAGTGATATTACCAGAGTATTAGTCAAAAAGAAATAGTTTTTGGCTCAGGAAGTACCAGCACATCGGTCCCAAGCTTAATGAATAACCTCTGAAAACACAACTCACAACGAACAAAATTCAAATATTCCGTCAAAATAACAGAGCAAATCACTACAAAAACAATGATTTTAGTACCGAAAAGTGCAAAAACGTATTTTAAGGTGCAAAGAACAGAAAAAGAAAATGGGTTAAAATTAAATTGGCCGTATAAAATCACAGATTGAATAAAAGTGTACACTGTCTTGGGAAATTTTTTTCTACATAAGTTTTTCTATCTGGGAAAAAAATGAGTATAAGGCCTTATTGACGCCCTATACAATTTTGAATTTCAAGAAGTTCAGAAAGAAAAAAATAAATGCCATATTAATAGTGTAAAGCGTTGTTTAGAGTTATTAAATCCTCGTTGATAAACGTTAAACATTTTTGTAACTTTCTGTGATGGTTTTTTTTGTTTTATTTTTTTCAGCCGGGATAGAAAATGTGCAAACAGACTTTTGAAGAACTCATGGTGTGGGGATCGACTCACTTAAAACCCACCCGTGCCTCGAGCCCCAGCCATCCCCGGAACCACCTTACGGTATTACTTCAGGGAGGGGGCTATTGTGCTATTACGCACTCACTTTGTCTAACTACATAGGTTTTTAGTAGTTAGCTGCGCTGATGTGACGCTGATTCGATCGAGATGACCAAGCAGGGCTCGGGACGTCTTTCGGAGGCCAGATCGTCCGCGATCTCCTTGCCGGACCATTTACGGTACCTGGCGAACCTCGCATCGTATGGCCCTTCCTCCGATCGAGAAAGCCAGGGCCTGGTCCAGGGTTGTGGCGTCTGGAGCCTTGGCTACCTCAGGGTCCTCCCTGTTCCCCAGGTCACGACCGCTTACAGCTGCCTTGTGGACCTCGCGCCGTAGGGCGCTTCCTCCGTAGTTCGTTTCGCCGTTAAGGGGAGCTTAACGTTTCCAGGGTGCACCGCAGGGAGGCAAACTAGTTTCACACCTCTTCGGGATGGCCTTTTTTTTAGGCGGGATGGACCTTCCCCGAAACCACCTTTCGGTATTATTTCGGGGAGGGGACTATTGTGCTTGTTAAGCACCCACTATGTCTAACTACTTAAGGCTTCAGTAGTTAGGTAGCCCCTGTGACCTTCCGTTGGTAAACTCGCAATTTTTGTTGGATATCGACGACAATCTGGGAGGTCTTAGAAGTTCCGGTCTTGGCACATCCTCTGGACCAGATTATCCGGAGTCGTTTCGTGACCGCTTTGGGCTGTCATGACGGATCTCGCGCCGTCGAAGCGAGGACATGCGAAGAACACATGTTCCGCGGTTTCCTCAACTCCCGCGCACTCAGTGCATGCGGAGAACTGTGCATACCCATATTGTGCAGATCTTGTCTAAAAGTAGCCGTGGCCTGACGGAATCTGCGTTAAGTGGAAGTTCACTTCACCGTGTCGCCTACCAATCCACCCGGAGAGTTCCGGAATAAGTCGGTGGGTCCACCGACCTTTTTGTGGAGTTGTTCCATTCCCTTTGCCACTTAACCATAGATGCAACTCTAGTGGTCTTTCGAATACCTCTTGTTCCACGTTGTTCGAAGCACTCTACGTCCTCTTTTATGACGATGCCTATTGGCATCATCCCCGCTAGGACGCAGACTGCGTCGCGTGATACCGTTTGGTATGCATTAACCTCTCTTAGGCACATAAGCCTGTGCGTACTCTCTAGTTTACTCATCTAGCTCTTGGTACTCAAGGTGGTGATCCATGCCTGCCCGCCGTACCTAAGTATGGACAGGGCGACACTGGCCAGGAGTTTACGCTTACTCCTTTGTATCGCCGAGCTATTCGCCATCATGTGGGATAATGCCGATATAGCCATAGAGGATTTCTTGCAGGCGTAATAGACGTGGCTGATAAAGGACAACTTATCGTCGATTATGACCCCCAAGTACCTCAAAGACCTCTTCAATTCAATTTTGCAGTTACCTGCACTGATGGTCGCACATTGCTCCGATTTTTCAGTCTTATGATGGTGATTTCAGTCTTATGATGGGCTAGCTCCAGCTTCCTGGAAATCATCCATCTCTCCACAACGCCAGGCCGTTAGCTCCACCGAGGCGCCACAATGCGAGGCCGTTAGCTCCACTTCTTCAATGGATTCACCACATATCTCAAGGGTGATGTCGTCTACAAACCCGACTATTTTCACCCCGGTCGGGAACATAAGCCGTAGTGCCTCATCGTACATCGTGTTCCATAGCACCGGACCCAGGATCGAACCTTGTGGGACGCCTGCGGTGATCTGAACACGTTTCTGGCTTATCTCGGTATTGTACACCAGTACGTGATTCTGGAAATAACTTCCCAGAAACTTGTACAGGTACCCAGGAACCTGAAGGTGTTGGAGCGAGTTGGCCACCCAACTGGCGCTATTGAACGCATTTCTCACGTCAAGGGTAACCACTGCACAATAGCGGACTCCTCGCCTCGTGCGCTGGATTGCCACTTCGGCCGTCTAGGTGACGGACCGACTGACATCCACCGTCGACTTCCCTTTACGGAAGCCAAACTGATTGTTAGACAGACCACCTATACCCTCTGTGTATTTTGTCAGTCTGTTGAGGATTACCCTCTCGAGCACTTTACCCGCTGTGTCCAACAGCCATATACATAGGTCTATATGCCGATGGATCTCCTGGTGGCTTCCCTGTCTTTGCTAGCAACACTAGGATCTGAATTTTCCAGGCGTCCGGAAAGACGCCCTCGTTCAGACACCTTTGCATCACCGCCCTGAACATTTCAGGAGCCAGCAAGATAGCCATCTTAATGGCCAGGTTCGGAATACCATCCGGTCCTGGCGCTTTGTTCACCTTAAGCGGTTTTGCTATCGAAATGAGTTCGCCAGTCGTCACCGTCGCCTCATCTCCGGCCCCCGTTGTGCCGTTTTCAATGCCCACGTGGTTACGAATGTTTGGCTGGGCCACCAATCCCTCCATTGCTATGACAGTGTCTGGGATGGTCTAGTTTATCCATAATGTACTTGAGTTCAGAACCTTAGATCTACAGTTGTAACAGTAGCTTTCAGGGCTATATAAGGTTTCGATTTGTATTCAAACATATTGCATGAAGCTTTTGGAAGTCAACAGTCACTATTCGATACTTTTGTGATGTTCTAGGTCATCCAAATTGCCCATGAGTTCAGAACTGAAGATCTTTACACTGCGTCAAGGAGATTTAAGACACCCTAGGTTTTCGTAGTTTCTGATAGATACTCAAGCTCATTTCATTCAAATTCAACTAAAATCATTTTATTTCATAACTTGAAACAACCTTTCAATAAAAAAAATCATGTTCGACTTACAAACATATGAATAGAAACGGTAATTGTTTTTTTACTAATCAAAAAGACATAAGACAGGTACTAGAATCACAATTAATCTGGTAGCCCTCGAAATTCAAATCAATGCACATTATACAGTGAGTCTTCAATACTTGATTGTCCTCCATTCTTGTTGATCACTGCGTAGACTCGGTTTTGCATACTATTGACCAAATTTTTGATGCAATTTGGTTCAACAGCATTCCAAGCTGCTGTTGGCAGTTTTAAGCTTATCCACAGTGACGTAACTCTTATTGGCACAGTGATGGCAGTTTTAAGCTTATCCACAGTGACGTAACTCTTATTGGCATAGTTTCGACGCCCAATAATTCCCCATAGATTTTCTATCGGATTGCGGGCGGGAGATCGAGCAGGCCAAGGAAGAATATCGATTTTCTTGCCCTTGAGCTACTTCATAGTTTCAGCATTTTTGTAGTTGGATACAATGTTTTGTTGGAAAATAAACTTAACCCGGGAGTAACGCCGTTTGAATGGGAGAAGTCGCGTCTGGAGAACGTTTATGTAATGTTTAATATTCATTTTGCTAGAAGCGAACGACAATTCCAGCTTTCCACGACTGTAAAATACTCCCCACACCCCATACAGCTTCCTCCTCCGAAGTTCCAGGTAGGAAAATTGGATCCCACTCTTACGCAGATCACGCCGCGGGAGTTAAATCCATCAGGACCAACGAGATTAAACTTTTTCTCATCACTTAAGATAACGTGAAGTGAAAAAAGATATTTTCACATCACCAACAAGATTTTAACTACTCAACTACAAACCAATCCAGCGCGATCATGTGGATGTTCGGGAGTAACATCACCCCTACCCTTGCTACGCCACTGCCGAACGAGAGGGATTTCTCTCTTACGACCGTTCCACCGATTCGAGACGGTATTTTCCCTATCACTTCGACCGGATAGCGACAGCGATCACAGGCGATCGTTATCGGTGACGTCACAGCAGGGAATCATCTGGTTACTAGAGTAGCGGACGATCTGCTGTGCTGATAGTCGTCTTGGCTTCGACTCCTGAGAAGGATGGATGGGAGCAGAGCCACAATAGAAATAATGTTCTGTGTTAAGTGTTTGTACCGTAAAACGGTCTGTAAATATTGCAAATAAAATGTATGCTGGACAAAATATATGTGTTGCGTAATGCTTTGTACAAATGTGGATACGAATGTGTGATGTGATGTGTGGCTGGAATGCACACGGAAAAAAATCCGTTCTCATATTCCAGAACAAAAAATCACGACATCGTGAACTAACATCAATTCCAAATATGTGACTTTCTACTCAAAAACGTGATTCCTTAAATCCTATTTCCATGAAAATAATCACGATGTCGTGAACTCAATTCATGTCTGTTTGGCATTTCGTAACACAATAAAATGACTGGGAATCATGATCCTCGATCATAATAACGTGAACTCTTAAATTCATTTGCGTGATTTGGTTCCTCTTTTCGTGAACGTTGTTCATGAACAGTCATTTTATTGTAACGCTTGTAAAAACTCTAGTCAGTCATTGTTGTCAGGTGTAAACGAAAGTGAAAGTTTTAAAATGATTTTGAATTGAGTACCTAGAGAAACATTTCGAAAGTGTTTCTTTACAAGGGCAGGTGGGAATGGTTGGAACGCTGAACAAAGCAGCTGGATTTTTTATTGTCTTTGGTTGTGCAGAATACAAAGCCGATAATATTCTTCATGCTATATGTTTATGCCTACAAGTATCGTTCGTATTAAGCCTTAAGTATGCACCGGATTGTAAAACAGTGTGGATGTTCATACAATCATATTTATTCGGGATACAAGCATTTCTTAACTAAACGACCTTATCTAACCGAATGTATAATTCATAAGAATCCTATATTTAACTTTTCTTGTTTAACGACAATTTTATTCAATGATTATTCATTTTCATATGTTTTTTATTGATACTTACAATAAAATGCAATACGCATGCATGCGTATAATCGAATACCTTTAGCATTTTTTCTACTCCTCATGCGAAAGTACATTCTCATGTTATTTTATTAATTCGTGAATTTTGTTCTTATATTCATGAACAAAAATGTCGTTACAAATACAGTCCGTGAACTACGTGGCTGCTTTTGTGAACTGTATCACGATATAAATCCGATTTCGGAAACATTAATCATGAATACGTGAACTAAATCATGATTACCAAGAAAAGTTTTCACGTTTTCATGACACACGTTGCATGCAACTACGTTACTCTAGCGTGATATTAATTTTGCGGAACAAAGTTCACGTATTCATGACTTTTGTTCATGGTGTATTTTCGTAAACGAAATTTTGACTTGTTCTGAAATTCGTGACTCGAGGTTGACGTATTCCGGAACGATTTTTTATCCGTGACCCCCCAAAACACCAAAACATTAAATTTTCCCCACTTCAAACGTTTTTCCGTCCGGCGGCCCCACAAGTTTCTCCCCAACCCCCCCCAATCAAACAAACCGAACATCATCTCGCCCCCTACCCACGTTCATCCATCGAACGCCAATAGATGTACCCACACATCATTTTTTCATCGTTTCAAATCAGCTGACGACACAATCGGTCGAAACCTGCTATGGCAGATTATTCACGAATATGGATTTCCACAAAAACTAACGCGGTTGGTCAAAGCATCGAGAATCGAGTGACGTGTATCGTCCGAGTCTCAGGAACACTCTCGAGGTTACGGCAAGATGATGGATTGTCGTGTTTGCTATTTAACATTGCATTGAAGGGTGTGATTCAAAGAGCTGGGATAGACACGAGTGGTACGATCTTCAGGAAGTCTGTTTAAATTTGTGGGATTAGGCTCACGAGAAGACAATGTAAGCCTCCCACCAAGAGTTCAGATCGACGATGATGAAATCAAGGTATTAGACGAATTCGTGTATCTGGGCTCATTGGTGATCGCAGATAACGACACCAGCAGAGAAATACAAAGGCGCATTATGGCTAGCAATCGTGCCTACTTTGGACTCCAAAGGACGCTAAGATCGAACAAAGTTCGCCGAACTACAAAGTTGATCATCTACAAGACATTAATTAGACCAGTAGTCCTCTACGGCCACGAAACATGGACATCTTACGCTCACCAATGGACATTGCTAGTGAAGGACCAACGCGCCTGGTGTCTTTGAACGGAAGGTGTTGCGTACGATCTACGGTGGAGTGCAGATGGAAGACGGAACGTGAAGGAGGCGAATGAATCACGAATTGCATCAGTTGCTGGGAGAATCTCCCATCGTACACACCGCTAAAATCGATCGACTACAATGGGCTGGGCATGTCGTAAGAATGTCGGACGACAGCCCAGTTAAAATGATTCTCGAAAACGAACCGACGGGCACAAGAAAAAGAGGCGCGCAACGAGCAAGGTGGATCGATCAGGTAGAAGGCGACCTGCGGACCCTTCGCAGACAGCAAGGCTGGCGAAGAATAGCCATGGACTGAATAGAATGGAGACAAGTTCTGTGTACAGCAGAGGCCACACCGGCATTGGTCTGATTGGTAAGGTAAGTAACGACCCGAAGAGCAAGTCATGCCAAAAAGACCAAGTCTATCATGCGGTCGTCACATCAAACCGCTAGAATGACCTCCACAAAGCCCGGACCTCAACCTTATCAAGAATTTATGGGTGATTCTCGATGCCAGGGTTGACAGAACTGGCGTTACCAACAAAAATAACTATTTGAAGCCGTGGAGCGTGCCTGGGAAGAGCTACATCCACAGCAGCTAAAGAACCTGGTGGAGAGCATGCTGAAGCACATGCAACAGGTCCTGAAAAACAAAGGAGGACAAATTAATTATTAAAATGCCTTTCGTTTACTTCAATTTATTTTTTCTGGAGCCAAAAAGAAATGGGTACTGTTTTTGTAACTGTTTTGTATTTCAAAACAAATTGAACTTGTTTTTAAATTTTATTTTCTTAAAGTGAACTTCTTTTTAAGTATTCCATAAGTGAAACTTTCAAAAAATATAAAAAATAATATATTAAAAAAGACTACATTTTGATTTGAACCAAATAAATGAAAAAAAAAATAGTTCTGTGAATTTTTATTTAGAAAGCTGACTAAAACCAATCTTTACATGAAATTATTCATACATGATTAAAGGGTGTTTTCGATAAAAATTGCACACTGGACATCTTCTGTATCTTTTGAACAGTGTGAGTAAAAAAGCTGAAAGTTTGAGTAAATCTTATTCATTGTATATTGTTTACATATGTCAAGTTTCACAGTTATACAAACAGTAGTTCCAGCCAAAAATTCTGTACACTTACAATCAAAATCCAGAGGTGTCCCACCGATCGCTTGGAATTACAAATACAACTGATTGAAAGGCAAAACATCACTGCGAAAACCCGCGCACGGAAACTTTATTCGAAGTTGCTCACCAAATGTTGTTGCATCGTGACGGCCAGTTATCAAGATCAAAATTAGGTATTCATATATTGTTGTCTCCTGCTCGGGTACTAACTTGCCTGAAAAGACGATAGCTTTCTCACAGACAGTAGTTTAACTAAAATTGTCTGCGACTCCCGGATTAAGGAATATATCGAAAATGAGCTATCCACGTACATATGCGTTGTACGAGTGATTATGTGATGGTTTTAATGTGTTCATCATTGCATGCTGAGCGGTTGACTTTCGTTGGTTTAGGGGCTAAGCATAAACCAGGTAGACTTTTTTGGGGGAGGGGGGGTTCGACCAAAGTCTACGCTCCATCCCAAATTTGAAAAAAATGTATGGAGAAAAGTCTACGAGGGGGGGTCTGAGATTTTCAAAAATGAGTCTACGTGGTTTATGAACCGACTTTTACTTGTTTGCATGGTTTAAATTAATCGTTTTCAAAATGTCGCTAAACTGGATCAGAATGTAGCTCTAATTCGGAAGAACAAATCAATGTCGATACTTGATTTAGTCAATAAAGCGGGAACCAGCGTTGGAATAATTCAACGTATCAAGAAACGGAACAATCTGAAGACCTACAAGAAGCGGAAAGTAGCCAAACAAAGTGCAGAACAGAAGCAACAAGGGCCCGAAAATTGTATTTGCGATTTTTGCAGCGACCGGATGCACGTATTTTGATGGACGGCGAGACTTATGTCAAAGAGGATTCAAAAACCTTTCCAGGTACAGGTCGATTCGAGTGGAGAAGTTTGGTCGAAAAGTGCTGGTATGGCAAACAATACTTTCCTGTGGTATGAAGTCACAGTACCGGAACAATCAGTACGAAAATCTATCGATCTGAGTATCTGCAGAAGAGGTTGCTGCCTTTATGTCAGAAGCATATTGTATTGGCCGGATTAAGCGTCAGCGCATTACGCCAAAATAACTCTCAATTGGCTCTTGGAAAAGGGTATCGATTTCATTGAGAAAGACATCAATCCGCCAAATTGCCCTTAGCTTCGGCTCAACGCTATTGGGCGATTGTGAAGAGGGTCTTCAAAAAGACTGGTAAAGCAGCTGAGAATATGCAGAAGTTCAAAAAAAATGGACAAAGGCGTCCAAAAAATGTAATGAAACACTTGACCGGAACTTAATGAAAAGTATTCGATCGAAAATTCGCAAATTCGTGAAAGAATAATATTAATTTCATCCTGTCTTCACAATGTTTAAGTTCAATCCCGTACAATAAACAATCATCCATTTGTTAGAATAGAATAGAATCATTTTTTTATATGATTTTAATGAAGAATATGTGGATAACTTATTTTTGATACAGTCCATAGGTTAGTTCCAGTGCGATGCGTATCTTGGCCCTTTCGAGTGATAGTTTTCCTATTCTGAAAATGTTAAAGAACGTTACATATGAAAAATTGTGCCAATTTATTTGCTTTCGCGATTTTTAAACCTGGCAGAAAACAAAATCATTTTTTTTACACTTCTCTCAAGCACATTTTTGTATCATGATGCAGCAAAAAAAAAATCAAAAAAAGACGGAAACAAATTGCTGTCAAAATATTTCAGAACCTACCACTATCTGCGCTACTGTGAAATAAGTAGTGTGTCAAGATTCTAAGTGACTTGAGCGTTACTCGATTTTGGATTTGATATCCTTTTCAAGATTGCTAAAAAAGCTACTATTAGAATATATTGATCTATGGCGAGACTTTCGATCTATAAATTGATTACTGGTCATCTGGGCTGAGTACCCATAGCTATAATGATTTCCTAAGATGAAGTTTCTGAAAGTGTGAAGTGTACAGTAAAATTAAATCAGAAGATTTTTTTTAAATGTCGCTGGTGATATTTTCATGGGAAAAAAATGTGAGATCCATCCCATAATGAATAAATACGTGCCGAATCTGGTCTCACGTTTACCAATTTTTTTATTATTTTTCACATACTTGAAATACTGAGCATCCCAAACCAACGATAGAAATTCTTGGCGCCTCTATCTCGAAGGTGGCAAGACGTAAGCGTGTGGAATGGCTCAATGCGAATGTCGAACGATTCCGATAAGGAGTAAAAGGGATTTCTACGTAGGCGATAATGATAGAAGTAAGTCATTGAATTTTGAGTGCCTTTTTGTATTTTTCCTCTCCCACAAGCCATTCCTGGCCCCTATGTGACTGTGGGACTAAATATTTATGGTAATTTCTTCCGAACAATGGCAACCGCTTGGTTCGAATTGGCAGGGTAAGTAAGGAGATAAAAATAATGCTGGTCATGGATGGCGATGGCTAAACGTTGAGAAGTTTAATCGTGCCAGCAACAAGTGATTGTGTGAGATTAGAGCCCGTTGTTTCATCAACGGTACGATCAGTTGATCAAATAATGCAATCCAAACATGGAGGAATGAAATAAAAAACTAGTATTGACAATAAATTCCTCGAAAATTACTGACGTCGGTTTTTAAACATGAACATCTTCGTTGCGGGCACGCATCGGAAAACCATCATCAAGTGATGAATTGATTTTTCATTCTTCATTCTCTTCAACCAACCATCATCAGCAGTACCGTTCAAGTTGCTTGTTGCTTTCACATCATACCGTCTATCCCATCGGTACGTACATATATCTCGAACGGAAATGCTTGATTTTCCAGCGAACAGTTCTCCATTCTACGCCAATAGCCACCCAGTGTTCCCGCATTATTTTCCCCGCAAAGTCCCCACGTGTCTCTTTTCCAGTTCAGTGTGCTTCCTTTCTATCATTGGAAACGCGGGAAAACGCTCTTCCATGCCGGCGTTCTTGCTCTTTAACCCATATCCACATTTATCATTATCTCGCCTTCTCGATCGCCTGTAGTATCTGTGTGCGAACTCATTTCTCGAATGCACAGGGAAGGAAATGGGATAAGTCTGTTATTTTTTCAACAAAGACAGTCTTTAATAGGTCCATCATCTATTTGCGGCACCATCTGCTAACTATTCTACCAGATATTGAATATTGAACTAAAGGTCTAGTTGATATGCAGAAAAGGACCCGAAGTATGTTTTCGCTGTTAGAGATCATTGCAGATGAATCATCCATTAGCTCAGTCGGTAAAAGTTCAGATACAAAGCAACATCATGCTGGAGGAGGCTGGATTCAGTTTCGTTAAGTAACTTAACTAATACTTATAGAGTATGTAGTAAATTTGCCCAAGTTCTAACTTATCACCACTTCCTATACCAAATTTAGAAGCACTACAGATGGAGACAAGTTGGCCCATGGACAAAGACAACGCCCAAACTATTCACTAAAGGTATGCCGCTATTGTGTGTATCACATGAAGAAGAAATGCTTTATGTCGATATATTGAATTAATAACTTAACTACTACCACTTTAAAACTCTGTGGCATACGGTTCAGATGGTATCCCTGCATGCATCTTGAAGGAATGTTCGAGCGTATTAATTATTCAACATTTCATTGCAACAAATGATATTCCCAACCGCGTGGAAGGATTCGGACATGACCCCCGTTCACAAAAAGGGCGAAATTTGTAACATTGGAGTAACATTGTTGGGTGCTTGCTCAAAATTCTTTGAAATCATTGTAAATCAAGCGCTTTTTGTTGCTTCCAACAACTATAGGTATATCTACTGCCCAGCAAGGATTCTACCCGAAGAGATCCGTGACGAAAAAACTCTTGCAATTCATCTCCTTGTGCTTTCGATCGATGGACGCTGGCATGTAAGTAGATGCTAAAAGGTGTTTCGATCAAAATTTGGTCGACTTAAGCTTGACGCATTTCCTTTCATCGTGCATTAAAAAAAATTGCACACCCCTCATTTTGAAGATGTGTGCGTGTAGAATCATGCCTCTATTTTGATTTTGAGATTAGCACTTCAGTTATCAAAATGTCGTCGAAGGAAGAGAAGCAAAGCATCAAAATTTTGCACGTGCATGGCGAAAATCCAAACTACTCTCACGCCAAGTTGGCGAAATTGTTGAGTGTGGCTAAATCAACTGTTACCAACTTATTAAAAGTGTTCGGTGGACATTTGTCGACAGCCAGGAAAGCTGAATCGGGGGGAAAATCGTAAGCCGGAGGCCACAGCGACGACAAAAAGAGTTGCCCGCTGTTTCGAGTGGAACCCCAACCTCTCCGTCCGAGATGTCACAAAGAAGCTGGGAGTGGCGCCTTCAACCGTGGATAGAGCTTAAAAAGCGAGCTGAATTGTCGACTTACAAGAAAATTGTGACTCCAAATCGCGACGATAAACAAAACACGTCGGCCAAAGCACGATCGTGAAAATTGCACACGACGATGCTGACGAAGTTTGATTGCGTGGTACAAGACGTCTTACGTCCTTACGCCAAGGCAGACTTTAAACAGCTTCCTGGCAGATATGTTCAAGCACATTAAACTGTCAAAGTTCGCGAAGAAATATCTGGTGTGACAGGTCATCTGTACCTGTGACTTGAAGAGCAACGTTTACATTGCGACCAAAACCGTCAACCAGGAAATTTATCTGGGCGAGTGCCTACAAAAACGTCTACTGCTTTTCCTGAAGCGACACAATTTTTCCGTTCTATTTTGGCCGGATTTAGCATCTTGCCATTACGGAAAAAAAGGCCATGGAGTGGTATGCTGCCAACAACGTTTAAGGGGTTGCCCAAGGACAAGAACCCTCCCAACACGCCAGAGCTCCGCCCAATCGAATAATGTTGGGCCATCGTCAAGCGGAACTTTAAGAAGACTCAACTGTGAGCGAGAAACAGTTCAAGACAAACTGGCATTCTGCGGCGAATAAAGTGGATAAGGAGACTGTACAAAATCTTATGGCAGGTGTTAAACGAAAGACCCGGCAATTCGCATACGGTAAAAAGGAAGCTTAGCTGAATATTTCTCCTGTATGCTGTATTAACTGAACTTGAAAATGAAAAAGAATTTGACTTATTCATAAAAACTTTGATCGACTCACACACTTAACTGTTTGACCAAATTTAGATCGGAACACCCTTTATGTACACTGATTTCAAAGCTGCATTCGACCGAGTGAACCAATTCAAAAATTCGAATAACTCGGAGCATCTACAGCCTTTGTAGGCTGGGTTCAAATCATTCTTGTCTGGGCGTAGTCTATGAAAAAATTGAAGAAAAAAAAAATTAAGGAAAACTAAATCTACACTGTGGAAAAAAAAAAATTTATTTTCGGGTAAATAAGGAACTGTTTCAGCTCTGTTTATCGTAGGGTAACAGTGGATTTTGCCTACATAGAACAAATGTTTCTTATATTGTATGAAACATTCATATTGGTCTTTTTATTTCTGGTGAAATGGCTATCATTACAACATTTTGTATAAAGAAGGGGGTGCACAAGAATGGATTTCGTGGAAATAGACCAGCGCATATCGCTGCTATGCTCTCATTTTATCGTACTCGGAAGCATATTGGTGTTGCTGCTGGGATAGAGGCGGGAATAAAATTTATTCGAAAAATCCCAAAATAAAAATGTAAAGCGCTGACCGAGGAAAAAAAAAAAAAAAAAAAAAAAAAAAAAAAGTAATAACATCATGATTCATTATTCAAGTAACTTCTCAAGGATTTAAAAAAAAAATTTGTTGGACCAATGGCTTCTAAAGTGAGATCAACCTATGGATGACAATAACAGCTCCTCTAATCCAAAAAATATGAAAGGTTCGAATCCGCAAAAAATGTCAGAAGTTTTTTTTACCGAAAAAAACATTCTAAAAAACGCTGGACATTTCCATCGTCTTGGTTTTTCTTCTTTCAATTACATTGGAAGTCGATTATAGTAGAATCTGTCAATCTGGGATTCGTGCTTACGACCAGATGAAAGAGACGTTTCTGTTTTTAGTTTGCTAACAAAATTATCTCGAGGTTGCTCTTAATATTTGGCATTGTGTGTTCGTAGCAAAAGATGCATTCGAGATATGTTCTTTCTGATGTCAACAATATGGGGGGGCTAAATATTTGTTTGCTTTGGACAGTTGTGTTCGTGTGCCATTTTAATTGGACGAAGGTAGTTTCATAAAACGTACAACCTTGAAGCTTTCGAAATTGCACCAGAAACTGCAAAGGATTTTTTCGAATAGATTTGTTAGTTCTACCTGGGTTGATTATGTATTATGGGAAACTAACGAATTAATTTTCAGTGTATAAGATTCTCCAAAAGGCACTTCTGGAGAAAGGAAAAAAAAAAAAAAAAAAAAAAAAAAAAAAAAAAAAAAAAAAAAAAAAAAAAAAAGAGAGAGTCAAATCATGTGGAAGCCTGGTTCTCACTTGCTACGTCTGAGCCGATGGTTAAGCGACAAAACGGACCAATTAGCTATGTTTTGCATAGTTCAAAAAAAAAGGTTGAAGCATTCATGCTTACCATATATTCATCATATTGATTCTTTAGAGAAATCCATATTGGCTACCGCAAAATCCTTGATGATTGCTAACCTGACTACTTGCCTCATATACTGTGCAACATTTGTGAACGCCATCAGTTTGTTTACAGCCGAGATATGGCAAGAACAGTGAAACAACTTCGATCTATGGTTTTGTTCGTACCGCCTGCTCCATCTGGGCCTACAAACACACTTAATTCTAATCGTTTCTGTAGACCTTCCCTGTTTTCCGGAACTTACCCTTCATAATCGCCCAGAATTTTTCTATTGTGCGAAGTTCTGGCGAGTTTGGCCAATTTGCCTCCTTCGGCTCAAAAACAACATCGTTGGCTTCGTACCACTCCATCACCGGTTTCGCGTAATTTCATGATGCCAGCTCCGGCCAAAACAAAGTGTCACCTTCGTTGGACCGGAGGAAGGGCAGCGGGTGCTTTCTAAGGCTTTCTTCATTATATATTTGGCCGTTGATGGTACCGGTCGTTCTGTATAGCTGGTTGAGTTTGCCGCACCCACAGACCACCTGCCACACCAAGTACTACTTGTCAAATTTGTCGACCTTCTTCTTCCGGAACTTCTCCAAATCCAGGTGAGACTTGCTGACGTAAAACTCCAGACCGGAGATCTGCTTGACGTCCGTTCTAATGTACGTCTCGTCGTCCATTAAGTACGATGCATTTCGGCTGCACCAACCACTGGTAGTATAGCTTCCGGTACCGGTTGGTACAGCTTCCGGTACCGGTTCAGTTAGGCACCTTCCTTACCTTGAAGACATGAAGTCCAGCAGGCTTCATTGTCTGCTGGACGAACCAGACGGGAGAATTGACCTTCTTGGCCACGTCCCGAATCAAATGGTTCGGATTGCGCTTGAAGTACTCACTCACCTTCCTTGCGTTCACGTTTGTCTTCGCTTTTCTTCCATTGCCAGCTCGCCACTGGATCGTCTGGGTCTCTTTGAACTATTTTACAACACGGGATACGGTTGAATTGTCGATTCCCAATTGTTTCGCAATCCACCTGTGGGACTGGCCGGGATTTTCCACGATCGCGCTCATAATTGTTTGTCAAAACACTCCTTGCTCGGAGGGCATCTCGATAACCACTTGACAGATTGTGACGAAATTTTGCACATGTAAACAGTAGTTTTATCCAAAATTTCATCAATTTCATCAACGGTATTCTGATAACTACAATAATTGATGTTTACTGCAACTATAGAATAGGCAGATGAAGAACAGTTTAAATTCGTAAATATCATTATTGAAAAACACATCGAATACACTACACGGAATATTTCGGATGGATACTTTCTATTTGATGATTCGTTGGCAATCATAAAATGGTTTACCTCACTTCAATTTCAAATTTGTGCTCTCAATTCTCTAAAATCCCGGCAAAGTCCTCCCTTAAAAAGGGAATTTCGTTAGTCTGAAAACCCACGGTCCTTTGAACGTCGGCAAGGCGACTATCTTACTTTCTTGTAGTGTCTTTCTGATGATTTTTTTCATTTCCAATACAGTTACAGTCAAAATAAAAGTGGTGCCAACATTACAGAAATAAATTTTATTTTATCTACGTATAAATTGAAAAAGATGCAAAAGCATAAAAAAGCATGACTGCTGTAAGCCATAATTTTTTTAATTAAATTAAATTTTCCAACACTGTGCCATCTTTGTTCAGGACTCGATTTTTTTTCATACCATTCCTCTCATGTTTTCCCTTTTCTACGATTTTCCTGCACATCATAGCCCATCGCCCACCAAATTCCCACTCGTCATCCGCATCTCTCCCACTCAGCCCTTCTTTGCCTTCTGACAGTAGCTAGCGGTGGGGCTCGATGGTGTGATGCGTTCAAGTGTTTGATGTTCAAATGATTTGCCGTGCTGATGACATTTGAATAGCGAACTAATTTACCATGTGATATGGGGTAATATCAGGATATTCCTTTCAACCGTAGACGGCAGTTCGATGAAGTTGGGTTTGGAAAATTGAAGATGTAATGGAATCTCCCTTCCGGGTTTCGCCGGACAAAGTAGAACGCAGGATTCTATGATACTGTATTTTATCGAATTAGAATAAGATTTACAACTATTCTATCCTGTTTTCAGATGTTGGTCATATTTCTTACAAAAACCCGAATTAATCCACCGATGGTGAGACTGAACCCTTTTTACACTTCACCAGATATTTCATATAATCAGTTTATAAAAAGACCTGTTAGACAATCATAACCGTCAATTTTAATAATCGATATGGATTCAAGATGCCAAATAAATTCATGTTTGTTGAAAATTCTGCAGTAATAGTAAATGGAGACTTTGTGTAATTTTTGAATAAACTCGTTGCAAACTTACCACTTACGCCAATCGACTCTGCTCTAATTCTATAGAGTCGCATAGTGTGGAATCTAGTCCACAGTATGGCGAATCTGATGTGCCATACAACGCACCAGATGCGACACAATAGAATGCAAGCGGCATCGATTCTGGTCTTGCCCGGTTTTGAACTGCAACGAGTATATTTTTATCTCACAATTATGTGCTCTCACGTATTGCTTTGGTCATATCTCCATTAAGGAGTATCCAATCATAATGAAATTTGACCAGTTATTTGAGGATTCAATAGCTTTAAAACAAAACTAAAATCGGTACACAAATAGCTCAGTATGTAATCGGAGACTAAACTGTTTGATTACTATTATAATAGGCCGTAAAGTACTGCTTCGTTCCTATCTCCGTAACGAAATGGCCGAATGAAAAAAATTATAAAATAATAGCGTTCTATGCGACTGTTATAGCTTTCATTTGACCCCAACAGAACTGGAAATCGGTTCACAAACGGCGGAGAAAGCGATGTGACATAATTTTTAACACACACACACACACACACACACACACACACACACACACACACACACACACACACACACACACACACACACACACACACACACACACACACACACACACACTGTGCTCAGTTCGTCGAGCTTTGGGGGCTATTCATAAACCGCGTAGACTTTTGTGTGGGGAGCGGGGTTTTGACCTAAGTCTACGCTCCATATAAAATTTCAAGAAATTGTATGGAGAAAAGTCAACGAGGGAGAAGGGGGGTGGGGGTTCTGAGATTTTCAAAAATGAGTCTGCGTGGTTTATGAACAGGCCCTCATAAAAATTAAAAAAAACACCACACAATATAATTAAACACCCCCTGTAAAAAAAAAGTCATATATCTAAACATAAGAACCGAGCAAGCCCCAGGCGGTAGCGAATAAGCGAGAAACCACCAAGAACGGGAAAATTGCAGCCATCCGGTAAGGCGCAACGATGAGGAGCGAAAATGAATTGCTTTCCGGAGCGATCCAGCTGGCAGCCATAATCCGATAAGGCGCAACGATGAGTCAACAAAGTTACTGCTGCTAGTGCAGGGTTTACATCATCGCTAATAACATGGAACGACATGCCTAAAAAGGCCATTAGACAAACACATCGCGTCCCATAAGGTATCCGTTTTAGCCAATTGGTATATCCACACTGAAAAAATATTTCACTTAGCTACTACTGTTTACACATGTAGATATTTTCCAATACTAAAAAAAGTGACTTTTTTATCATATAGAAAAAAACAACTACTTGACTCATCATTTTCATTTCAGTAGACACATAAGACTCATCTGACTTTGCAAAGCATTTCCCACTTCCTGAAAAACATGAAAGTTAAAAGAATTTCTAGTGGATATTTTCCACTAATTATGTGAATTTTTTTTTTGGGTGCACGTACTTTGTGAGAAATTATGGTTTCGAGTCCCACTGGTTACCTTGCTTTTTTATTGTAAATCTCCTAACAACTTAAATACCAAGTGTTCACATTTCTCTTAAAAACAACTAAACAAAACATTACAATAGATAAAAAAAATAGTCGCAGGGATCAAAACACCCACCACGGAATAAAACAAATCCTGTTTTACGTTCTTTTGATTTTTTTTCTTCAATAAATTATTCAAAAATTACACAATGCAATTTTGCTCCAACCTGTATAATCCTCGAATAATTCCCGATAGACAATGTCTACCAGTTTTGGTGTTAAAATCAACCTGGATTCGTTGCTCCATATTTTTATTTTTTCAACATCATTATATTTCATAAGTCAAATTTTTGAAATTCATAAAGATGTCTTGTGGCAAAATCATAATGCAATCTTATAAATATCGAAAGTTTATTTCGCCGAATGTAGCGGTCGTCCTGAGGCTACACACTTAGAAATTATGAATTTTACACGAGACGTAATTCATGTTTGTAAAAAGTCGAGGAACGTAAAGAAAGATTTCGTTTAAAATTATGTCTCCTGAAACTGACACATACGCAAGTCGACAAAAGATGTGTTTGATTGAATTTATTTTCTCATCTCTTTCAACTCATTCTTATGTGCTAAAGGACGCTTGCATGTGTCGGTCTCAGGGGACAGCAATTTACATGACATTTTGGTAGTGTGCATCTTTTGTCGAATTGCGTATGTGTCAGTTTCAGGAGACATAATTTTACACGAAATCTTTCTTTACGTTCCCCGACTTTTTACAAACATGAATTACGTCTCGTATAGCATTCATAATTTCTTAAGGCCTGTATCGACTTAAGAAGTAGAGAGGTTACGGAATTTTGTTCAATATTACCAAGCGGAATTTCGACAATTGATCTGCATGGAACGAAATGTCACCTTCACTGCTACAGAATAATTGGGCGGAATATTTTTCAAAAAGCAAAAGTGACAGCTCCCATTAGTTTGGGCTCGTTCATAAACCACGTAGGCTCATTTTTGGAAATCTCAGACCCCCCTCCCCCTCGCAGACTTTTTTTTATACAATTTCTTAAAATTTTGTATGGAGCGTAGACTTTGGTGCCAAACTAATGGGAGCTGTAACTTTTGCTTTCGGAAAAATATTCATCAAATACATCGAGAAAAGAAATTGAAGAGGAAATTGCTTCCAAAGAAGACCGAGAAGAACGTTTGAATTGAATCGCGAACTAAGCTTTCCATCTAAAACCCGTTCTTTTTAAGACAACCAATTCGATTTTCCCAGCAAAAAAGTATGATTAGTTGGATTTCTTGACGTACGACCACGTCGTTGTTTTCTATACTGGGGTCTAATTTAAAAACTACAAAGTACAGCACCGTTGGTCGGTTCGAAATCATGACGTAGCACTACGCTACTAAAAGTAAACCGTTTTGATTGTACAATTCAGTATTATTTGAATTAATATACTTTTTTATGGCTTTTCAAGACAACGCATAACATTTATGAATTTTGGAATAGTTTAAAGCCCGAAATCAACGCTGTCTTCTATTCGAATCGATGCGTAGAAATATTTTCGATCGAAGGGTGCAACATTTTTGAAAATATTTGTAGAAACGGCTGTAATATTTACGCTCAAACCCTGATCACTTTTCGTGACGGTCGCAATTCGATTCTTGTTTTAAATTGTTCCCCAGTATTGAAAACAAAGACGTAATCCTACGTCATAAAAAATCGAATTGCGACCGTCCCGAAAAGTGGACAGGTTTTAAGCGTAAATATCTCAGTCGTTTCTCGAAAGATTTTCAAAAAAAATTCACCAATTGATCGGAAATATTTCTATGCATCATTACAAATAAAGGACATTGTTGATTTTAGGCCACTTACTATTGAAAAGTTCATAAGTGTTAAGCCTTGTCTAAAAAAGTATACAATCAAAATTGCTTACATTTAGTAGCGTAGTCCCACGTCAACATTTTGAACAACCCAACCCTTTTCTATCTTACCGTTGTATATTCAAATCAGTTGGTAGTCAGCTGTGGCTAAGCATCTGGATGCTAAGCAGCCAATTGCTAAGCAGCTTGTTGTTAGGCACCCGGTTTTTAAACAGCCAGTTACTATGCAGCCCGTTACTAAGCAGCTCATTTCAAGGCCGCCTAGCATTCTGAGCCAGCCGGTACGGTGCAACGACGTGGAGTTTAATAAACTGCTGTCCAGTGTGTGTCAGCGAAGGCTTAGCAGCCGGTTGCTAAGCGATTGAGGAATTCAATTCCGAAACATGTTAAATTCGTCTTTTTCAAAACCAATTCGATAAATGCGTTAAATTTCGGACACTAAGATAATGTCAGCAAAAAAAAATCTAGACATAATTCAACGAAACTGATTGTTTATTTCAGTAAATTAGAGTTATAATACAGTAAACACAGTTGATTGAGATATTAATTCTTCTTTCTGTAAAATTTTCGAGCTTTCCCTGGGCCACCCGCCATCAGATTCCGTACAGTATCCTCAGGTACACTAGCGGTGGCAGCTAGTGATTTCTCTTGAAATCTTCGATGCTTTCTTCTTAGTTTGCAAAGAGTTTCCGCTAAACCAGAGCCCAATATTTTTCTTTCGGCCGAAGTTCTGGACAGATAAGCGGATTGACTATTCATGGCACATATTTGACCGCTTGTGCCTTATACTGTTCCAGGACGGATTTTGCATAGAGGAAAGAGTACAAATCAAGTCAAAACAGAGTTGAATAGCCGTGGCTTCATATAAACGGTAGCAACCGCTTTTGCAGACAATCTTTCTCGTACACATCCTTGTTGATAGTGCCGATAGAGATGAAACTTTTTGATTTTCGACCACAACTATATAGGGACTGTCAAACCAAATACTTCTTGGAGAATTTGGACACCTTCTTTGTCCGGAATACTCGGCAACGGCGTTTTTCCATTGCGGTATAAAATTCCAGACCCGGAAGCTGTTGAATGTCTTCGAACACATATGCTTCGTCGTCTTCGTGTCTGCACGACTTTTTGCAGTGAAATTTTGCTTGTCATCACGGTTGGGCACCTTTTTTATTTTGTTCGCCTTCATCCCATGCCTCTTTTTGCAGATCCATGCTTTACTTTTTACAGACATGATTTCGATTTTCTAACTTTACAAGTCACATGTCGCCCTTCTTTTCCATTTGGCGGGAGCATACTTTTCGATTTGTTCCACTTCCAACCTTCCAATCCACAGTCAATTACTGGTCAAACAATTTGCAAACACTAAACACGTTACTTTTTTGTAGTTTAAGTTTATTGGCGAGATCGCGTACCGACAACGGCGGATTGCTGCCGTTCGTACAAAATACGGTTGCGCACTTCCACTTGTGAGTTTCAGTGGTCATATAATTGAAACCTTTCAGCGATCCGTGAAATAATTCTAAATTTCAGTTTTCACTTAATTCGGCAGTTCGGAAGGTTAAACGGTCCCTGTATAGTTCCGAGAAATTATCATCTAGAAAGCTAACGCCAAGGGTAGCATGCCAAAAAAACACTAATAATTCGATCATTTCTCGAAAGATTTTCAAAAATTTCGCATTTGCATCAGTTGGAATTATTGCGACTACCAATTTCATTCTCAAGAATTAAAAATTTCACTAATAAAAAGTGACCACATTTTGCGTAATAAAGCACAGTATTTCACAAAAACAGACAGCCGTATTGAATACCAATCATGTAACATGCGGCAGCTTAGGAATTTAAGTGACTTAACATCGCGTGTAGCTGCATTCGTTAGATAATTTGTAAAGTGCCTATTTTCGAAATAGCCAGCGTGAAGACGGTTATCAAGATGGCAGCCAACGGACAAACCGTAAAAATAAAACGCCGGAACAAACAAAGGAAGTAATCCAAAAGAAAGAGAAATAACAGGACTGTTCCGATCACATTGGCGGAACTAGACAATTAGTCTGGAGGGGGTCTGGTGGGAGCCTGGAGGGGGCCTGCCCGCAGGATTTTTTTTCGTTCATAGGAATATAGAAAAAAGCGATGAATGTAGCGTAATTGTTGGGGACAGGTTATTTTTATTGATGAATCAGAGCAGGTTTAATCGAATAATTAGGTCTAATCTGCGCCTCGGTTAGTCGAGATGACTTAAGAGAATCGAGTGTGGTGAATTTATACCTCGTATGATTCCGTGAGGATCAAATGGAGCATGGACTCACACGAGGTGACTGTAGTCACCTTACTCGATTCTCTTAAGGCGTCTCAACTCATCCGAGGCGGAGAATAGGCCTGAATCTATATAGAGTCAAGTTTAAACTAAAAAATCTTAAAACTACAAAGAACAATATTGAGTCAATGAACATTTTAAAATTATATCAAAATTGTAGCACTCGGTTTGGATTACGCGTTTTAAATATCTTCTGAATGGTGTCGGTTGGTACTGATTCCTCCACAACTCCGTTCTAAATGCTAAAAATTGCCATGCCTAGACAACCAGAAGTCGTATAACAGTGTACAGATAGTATCGTATATTGCTACATTTTAAGTCAAAATCGCATACAATTGTGTTCTTCATCGTATTATATTTCAATAAAATCGTAAAGAGTGCAAATTTTCGACTTATATACGATGTGTCATTTATCCATCGTACTGCGTCACAAACAAAATCGGATTTACATCGTTGGACTGTTTGAATCGAATATGTTATTACAGATCAAATCGCACACGATGACACATCAACTCGTTATAGAAAACAATGGAATTTGCACGTATATGGCCTCCACTTATGCACGTATAAGCCATATTTTTGCATTCTATACGATTTGTTCGCTTACATATATGTTGGTATATCAAGAAAACAACTTTCAATATGCGTGCATTTTGGTTTTCTGGGTGGTACTTCTCAGCCATGTTTTTATACAACTCATGACTGAGAAGCTCCGCTCGCATCCAGCTGAGCTTGTGGGAATGGAAATTAACACATGGAGCAACCTATATTGATTGGGTGTAATATCAACTTTCCAAAGATATATTTATAATTTTTGAGGCGCAAAAAAATTCGAACGTCAGTCGCTTCGGCTTGCAGGTCTTGTTGTTTTATATTTAGAGCATCTGAATAAAAGTCATTAAACGTGCAGAGCTTCAAGTGTGTAGAATAATTAAGCACTTGCAGATATATTAGCCCATGAATCCATAACTGCCAAATTGGGACTATTGCCATCCTGCTACATTGTATGTAGACCGCCAGAGGATGAGTTTTTTCTGATGACAGTTTGTACCCCGCGATGCCTACCAGACATTACGCACGCCCCATCGTAAGATTGAGCAATTAGGGCCAGCTCACCGAGACCATAGTTGTCTAAGAACTGCAATATCACCTGAGCGAAAGCTGCAACGTCGCGGGACACTGAGCAATCTGAATCCGAGAAAGCGCTCTAAGATGGTCAATCCTTTTGCATAACGTATTATAACAGATAGCTGCTGTTTCTTAAAACTCCTTACCTCGTCCACCATAAGTGCGAAAAAGTCACAAGAGCGTACTTCTGCTACAATTTCATCAATTGTACAATCAGCTGCAATGCACAGAATTTCATTTTGTATTTTTAGGCTGCAGTAGTTAGTGCTTTAGTTCAACCGGGCTAATAATTGGACATCATACTTGGCGAACAGGTCAGCCAACTCCAAAAAATTTCCACGGTTTGTGGAATGTTCGTCTTCCCGGTGACCCCGAAGTGGTAAGCTTTGCCGTGCTAAACACAAAGTAATAGCTTATTAACGTATTCTTTATTCTGTTGCTTTTGCTCTTCGCTTACTATTAAAAGCTTTTCGTGTATATTTCTAGATGAAAACGATTGCGTGTGAAGTAAATTATTTTTGAAGCATTCCTTATGCAATGCAGTATCGTCATGAGCTTTTAATTTCTCGCCTAGTTTTCTACAATTATTGAAACCTGTGCAAATAAACTTTTCATTATGTGTTGTATATATGTTGTCAATTTAATATCGGCCCTATGGTTTTCGTGATATTTTCAAATTAAGCGTTTTGATATGCAACTATAAGCTTAAAGTTGCGCCTAGCAGAAAGGTCTGAAAATACCTGGGTTATGGTGGTAGGGGTGCCAATATTTTTTTTCAGATATGACTATAAAAATGAACTATAAAAATGGAAAAACCTGGAACGTCGTGGAACTATGTTTTCCTGGAAAAATCCAAATCTCTGATGTATTAGGATATACCTACCTATCTTTTTATTTTTCATTTTTCATTTTGTTCATTTGTTCAGATTGTACGGAATTCTGTAAATCAATTTTCACATAAAATTACAATTCAAACACCTCTAAACTTAGCAATTGAACTTCTCTAATTAAACTAACTGAATTTACCTTCAGTCAAAATATTACTGAATAAAAAAACAGTAATTTCAAAATTCAGAGATTTTTATCAGTTTCCGCAATGTGGATAATTTGCAACCATTCCATGGAATTCGATTTAAGTTTCTTATTAAATAACTCTTTGAAAGTTCTGTGAGCGAATCATCAACCATTTTTGTTTTGAGTAGAATTCTATGAAAAATACAATGAAAATTTAAAAGTTACATCGAGCTAAATTTCTAAAGAGAATTCAAAAATTTTGAAGGAGAATTCTGGGGATTATTTTATCAAAAACCTACTGAGAACTCCACAGCAGTTCGAAAGAAACATTCGTGGGTAGATTGAGGTTAAACTTAAGAATTTGATTGACATTGATAGTATTCCACGGCATCGAAATTCCACGGAAATTTTTCGAATATTTTTGAAGGTATGACAAAAAAAAGAAAACAACTACAGTAAAGGCGAAAATAACAAATTAGAACTGTGTTGGCATCAAAGGCATCAGATTTGCCATGTTAGAAGTTGGCACAAATTTAGTTTTTAAATAATTTAAAATTGAAAAGTTCTAGAAGAATGGTTTTTTGGGCCAAATTATTCATTCTTATGAAGTTTGAAGAAGAAAATATATGTTATTAAAATTTTCAAAAATGGGGGATCAGATTTAATTTTGAAGACTGTGCTAATGTCAACAGTCAACAGCTAAATCCATCTTTTGAGTGCTGACATAGTGAATGTCAAAAATGACAATTTTGTAGGAAAAACTGAAGACGTATTTATTAATTTCGCCACCATTACCTTTTGATTGAAAATCAAATCCTTTAAAGAAATCTTTAGAATAAATGTAAGACAACTGTTAGAAGAAATGCGAAGCGAATTTTGATGAAATTTCCAATGAAATATCGAGGAGCGTTTTAAAAAATAGTCGGAAATCTGTCTCTACTAAGTGAATGCAGATGGCAACACAGTGTCTTACAAGCATTATATTTCGGGTTTTAAACTTCAAATTTTATTGAAATGGTTTGATTCTTAGAAAATTAAAAATATTTTTTCCGGCGAGTCCTGCATTGCGGCATCATTATGTATTATTTGAATACCTTGTGATCAAAAAGTTCCGGTAATTTTCAATTTAAAAAGGCCGCCTTTATTTTTTCGGTAAAATCTTTTTAGTGTAAGATGGCAACACTAGTTCTGATATTCTGTCAAAGTGTGAGAGCAAATTATCCATTAGTTTTGTTTTGACAACTGCTTTTGTTAGTCGAAAAATAGACGCTCGGCGATTTTTACCATGGATAAAAAATTGGAACAACGCGTTTGTGTGAAATTTTGTGTTGCAAACGGATTTTCTGCAGCGGAAACGCTCAGAATGTTGCAAAAAGCCTTTGGTGAGGACTCTATGTCACAAAATCGTACATTTGTTTGGCACAAAGACTTTAAAGAAGGCCGTGAAAGCGTGAGTGACATGCCGCGTTCTGGACGACCATCGACCTCAACTACCGATGAAAACATCGCTTCCGTGAAGAATTTAGTTATGGAAAACCGCTCAATTAGCATTCGGGAGATAGCTGCACTCCTTGATATCTCATTTGGATCGACCGAACACATTTTGACGGAAATTCTGGGCATGAAACGCATTGAAGCACGACTTGTTCCAAAAGAGCTGAATTTTTTGCAAAACAGCATCGAGTTGAGGTCGCTAAACAGATGATTGCGAACGCAGATAGCGATCCCACATTCATGGAACGCATCATAACTGGTGATGAAACGTGGGTATATGAATTTGATATGCTCACAAGTCAACAATCGTCCGAATGGCGCGCCGAAGATGAGCCGAAACCAAAAAAATCACGACAAAGTCGCTCCAAAATTAAAGTTTTACTGACCGTTTTCTTTGATTTTCGCGGTGTCGTCCATTCTGAATTCCTTCCAGAAGGTCGAACGGTTAACAAAGAGTATTATTTACAAGTTATGAGACGTTTGCGTGAGGCAATTCGAAAGAAGAGGCCAGAATTGTGGCGCAATAATTCGTGGATTTTACACCACGATAACGCTCCATCACACACCGCGCTCACTATTTGTGAATTTTTGGCCAAGAACTCCACCAATACCATCAAACAAGCACCATATTCACCAGACCTTGCCCCGTGCGACTTCTTTCTCTTCCCAAAACTGAAAATTCCGCTCAGAGGTAGGCGTTTTGAATCGATTGATGCGATAAAAAAGAATTCGCTGGAAGAACTGAAAGCCATACATTCATCGGCCTATAAAAAATGTATGGATGATTGGATAAAGCGCTGGCATATGTGTGTTGCCTCTAATGGCGAGTACTTTGAAGGCGATAATAAAGATATCAATTAAAAATTGAAATAAATGCGTTTTTTTCAAATTACCGGAACTTTTTGATCACAAGGTATAATATAATTTATTATATAAATCACGAAAACACAAGTCATGATAAAATTGGTAATGATAATGATAGAGATGAATGGTTATGGTAATGAATCAACAATTTCATATAAGACAATATACATAGGAAAAGGATTTTATAATATAAACTGAAAATTACATGTGTGCCGACTGCCGTTTTGTTGCAACTGTATTCCAACATGCGTAAGGCAAGGATGATCCCAAAGCGCGCTGCAACTACACATCTAATGTGAAACGTAAAATTCTAAATGTGACAAGCCGGCCAGTTCAGCGCAAGGGATTTCAAATTAGAAATATATTAGGAAAAAATCCTGGGGGGGGGGGGGGGGTCTACAGAATTCTGGAGGGGGCCTGGCCCCCTAGGCACCCCAGTAGTTACGCCAATGGATAATACCCTCTCGCATGTCTCGCAGCGCTGTGAGTTTACATTTTTCGCCAACTATCAGATGTGTGAATATGTTTGAAAATAAACTAAATTGACTTCTTCTGATCAAAAAAATAAATTTTAAAAGTTCATAAGTTCATAAAAATTATAAAGAGCAAACGGCCGTATTTAGAACCACCAAATAATTTCTAAAGTATAAATAATAAAATTTTCTAAACTTGCTCTCATTTTACTTGCTCATTCTGGTCCAACGTCCCATAAGAACCGCACATGAGTTACAATGTTTCACCAGAAAGCTTGGTTGAGGGTTGCCTTCTAATATATTTCCACAGATTGCCTTCAAATACACAACCTCACAGATTTTTTGTTTTTTTTTTTTTTCAAACAAGTATCGTTCAATTTCAATGAGAATAGAAAAGACACGATTAGTAATAGAGGCGAAAAATATCACGTTAAAGCAGGATTAAAAATAGAGATGCTTCAATTCTAAAATCTAATATTACCCAAAAATTTCTCAATTTAAAAATTGAGATAGTTCCACTGTGATTCGGTAACATTTTTATGCATAGTATATTCACTTTTTAGTTTCGACTCAGTTGTGATTAACTTAAAATTAGCTTGCAGGTCATACAGAAGAACAAGGGAAAATATTTTTGCAAGAATTTCATCATATAAATATTCTACAGACTTTCTCATTGTACCAGCAGACCGATGATACGCGTGCTGGTGATAATTCAACCACTCCATCCCACAACTGTTGAATAGAACATGGATAATGTAATTGCGTACACTGGAAAACCCACTTCCCACATGTTTCTGGACAATACACAGTCAAATAGGTCAGCTAATGACACATCCCACGCGATCGAACGAGAAAATAAGGTCAATATCACTTCAGTACTGTTTAGCAGGAGAGAATGCTGGAGCCGAGGTTAAATTTGAGGTTATTCTCAATGAATGAGCATCAGTAATCAGACATTGCACCAGGGGCTCGGAGGGAATAGTGTTCAGTACGTAGAGGACACGGATTACCAATTTGATAAAACCAATCAGATAACCGAAAAGGTGCTTCAATCTGTCAGAACCATAACCGATATCTATACCCTGTTCTATGTCGGTCTATCCACACCGAGTCTATTGCATTCACGAGGAGCTATCTTTATCACAATCTCACTTAGACCGACGATGCAGACGTATAATCAATATCGATAGGTAATTGATTTAACGCACGGAATAGCTTTCACCGGTTTCCATTCATTAGAGAAAATAGATGAAACCGAATATGTATGCCCTCACTGATGATTCAAACGATAGCGATCTGTTTCAACGATAATTAAGGCAATTAGTGATTGAATTGTATTAAGTAACGGAGCATACAAACGATTACTTATAATTTATAAGGCTTACCTTTACTGAAGTGTTTTAATTTTCTGCACTTGTTTTTAGTTTTTTGTAGATCTTTTTTTTTATTTTAGACAACAACTTTCGAATCATGAATCATGAATATAAAGGAAAAGAGTTGTGAAAATATATGGCAATCAGATCCTTCTCATTTTTTTCATAGAGGTATTTTATTCATCTCCCGTCGTAGTTACTCAAATACCTTTTGGGTATTTTTGTAACTTGTCCGGGGGTGAGATTCGAACTCGTGACTTTGGCGTGAGAAGTATGAATGTAAACCACTACGCCGGGGTCGCCCCCTCATATAATCTAGTCTATTGTATAGAAGATTGCAAACATTGTTGTATGGCGTATGAAAGATTGCAAACAATTACGTTGTTTACGCTTCCTTTGGCTTGAAATAAAACGAAGGGAAATTTTACGCGCCTGTTAAAATTCATTATTTTTTTCTGAGTAAATGTTAAAACTAAATTGAAAATATGCTTTTAAACTGGGTTGGCTTAGAACGATCCCGAACGTAACTAGCACCCTACTTAATTTTTGATTATATAACTCAATATGTGTATAGATCGCATAAAATCACAAGTACACATTAGACACATTAAACCTCCACATACAGAACCATCCTCACACACATATAGAGGAAAGTGGGGCAAGAGCACGCAGGTGACAAAAGTACGCACTAGTCTTTTACAGAAAACAACAAAATAAAAACAGGCAACACTGCATCAGTTTGACAAGTTGTCGAATCAGCTATTCAAACCTGTGTATTGGATCGCACACGTCGGAGAAAAGAGGCAAGATTCATGTTTTACTTTTTGATATAATTCATCTACAAGGTGAGTCGATAACTATTGCAACAGTTTCAAACTCGCTTAACTTAAACGGAACTTGACCAGTTTTTCTTCAGTGTGTATTGTTTACCTCCGCTCAGTTTGGCAGTTGTCAGTGAAGAGATGGAAGGAAATTAGAAAACCGTTCGCGAACGGGTTTTGTTTATCCACATGCACATTCTGAGTTGTCGCATCGCACCTTGCGAAACCTGATGAATATAAAGGGTATTCCATTAGGCGTTTACTATCTTCAAAGTGGAATAAAACAAACTGTGTGTGAGATATTGACGAGGTTTAATTTTTGTTTGAAAGGCCTATCAATACCATTATGTATGGAATACGACATCGTTCAAACGGCCGCCTCGCCTTCGCTTGGTTCATGGTTCAAAACCGTTCGTAGTGAGCGGCCGTTCAATTTTGAACGCCACGTTCATTTGAGAGCCGCGGTTCAATTTTATAGAGCTGTGGCTCGCTCACTCTTTTTGAAGAGCCGGTTCTAATAAGCGGCTCGTGAGCGTTAGCCCATCTCTACCCAGAGTGCGAAAGTTGTACAATACGGTGCTTGATTGGAAATCGAACTGTACAATCATGGATGACGAAACCTACGTGAACTTCTACTTCCCCTGCCGAGGCAAAAACAAACAGCAAAACTCGCGTCAACATTGCCTACACATACTCGCTAGAGAAAAAGAACAAAGCCGAGGAGATATTTGTTTGGATCGGATCTCGAATACGAGTGAAACATTGTGAGATGGAGAAACGAAAGATCGTTCGCGATGAGAACTGAAACGTTTCCTCACTCTGCGCTTTCACGAACTTGGGATTGTATTTAGTTCGCGAACTTTGAGTACGAAGTTCCTCGGCGATATATCTTTGCAATGAGCAAAGAGTGAACGTTTTTTGAAAAGGATTTTTCCAACACTGCGCATATGATACAATTAATCGAAGAGAGCTATGAAAGATCATGAACAACGACGGCTTTCCGGGGAAGCTGACCCGACTAATCAAGGCTACTATGGATGCATCCCAGTGCTGTGTGAGGTAATCGGGAGGTTTATCGTGTTCATTCGAATTCCGCAGAAGGTTTCGTCCAGGTAATGGAATCTCTTGCCTGCTATTCAATATTGCTCTTGAAGGTGTTATGAGACGAGCGACGTTCAACATGCGGGTACGATTCTCAACAGATCCAGTCAATTTATCTGCTTTGCAGACTACTTGGGCATCGTCGGCACTCGTCGGCAGAACACTTGAGGCAGTGGCGGAGCAGCAACCAGACTAAAGACTCGAACGCAGTGATAACGGAAGCGGAACGGCGACGGCAGCGGAAGAGCCCAATCTGACTTAACCTGCTTGTCGGATAGAAAACTGACTAGATCCAAGTTGATTCCAATTGGACATATCGACGTAATTTGCAACAACTGTCAAACTTGCCATTTCCGTTCCGTTTCCGTCTACATGTCGTTTGGGCCGTAAAGCGCGAAGCAGTTAAGATTGGGTTGAAGATAAATACGTGAAGATAAATACTAAACAGCCGTGCGATCCGGAGGCGTATTATCAGTGAAACAACGAGTTCCACAAGCAACTGTGGTTAAACAGACTTAGCTCCCGTGCGAAGTGTATCCTGTACAAAATGCTAATAAGATCGCTCGGGAATCAATCTACACATACTGATCAAATCCATGTTAAATTTCACATAATATTCATTTGTTCTGAGAAACACAAATAAAGTTTATGTGGCAAATGAAAATTATATGTGGCCACACATAGTGGTTATTTGTATACATAGAAAGTATGTGTGGTTACAAATAGATATCATTTGTTGATAAAAAAAATTCAATGTGTATGCCACATAAATATTATCATTGTTTTTTCATCAGTGCGCTTATTCTGTACGGGCATCAAACGTGGATATTGCTTGAGGCCTTGCGGGCACTGGGAGTTTTTGAGCAACGGGTGTTAAAAATAAAGTGACCAGACGTCCCGCGTTTCGCGGGACAGTCCCGCTTTTCTAAAAAATGTCCCGCGTCCAAATGCGTCCCTCGAAATGTCCCGCGTTCGTCCCAAGCCAGCAAAAGGTCCCGCGATTTGGTATTCTTTAATATGCTTTTCGTTTTATCAAGGTCATGTCAAAGCTTAAACAGAAACAATGTTAGTTCAAAGCACTGTTCACATGTTTTTTATATTTCCAAAAACTATGCGTTTGACAGCCACTGTCATGGATTGACCTCACGAACACTATCGTATCATCAAGAAATCTATCTTCCTATTCTTCATTAGTTGAAACAGCAGTTGTCTTTTTTCAACCTGCATAAGCGATGTGCCTAATTTTTCAACCGGCGGAAATCTGTCAAAAGTTATCCTTGCAAGTGTAGCAAGACTGTGGCAACAGTTTTAGTAATTTCAGTGCGATATTACGAATTCAGCAAGGACAACTTGAGAATTTGTTATTGATTGTGCAAGGTATGTACATAAAACTTGATATTGTGATATTTTTCTTAGAATTCGGTTCTGTAGGCAATCTCTCAGCGACTTCAACCATGTCGAAAAAACGCCAGTGCTTGTTTTCGGACGACCTGAAAAAATAATTTCCTTTCCTGAAAAAGGCGCAGATCGTCGGCAGCATTTACTGTGAAACCTGCAGCAGCGAGTTTTCCATCGGATCAGGAGGTAAAACCGATGTTAAAAGGCACACGGCAACGGAGAAACATAAGCGCGCCCTAGGAGTGACTGCCACATCGTCAAAAGTAAGCAACTTTTTTTTCGAAAAGGAGAATTCGGTTTTAAGGAACAGCAGCTTGCTCATGCTAAGGTTGTTTTTACCTATCACACCGTCATGCACAGTCAGTCATTCCGATCAATGAATTGCACATCCAAGCTTGTTCGTGCGCTTTTCGAGCCAAAATTCTCTTGCGGTCGCTCCAAAACAGAAGCGATTGCTACAAATGTCCTGGCTCCATATTCTGTTGATCAGATTTCAACAAGTATGGACTACATCAATTTTCTAACAATCTTCTCCGACGCTTCCAATCACAAGGAAACAAAGTTGTTCCCCTCTGTAATTAGATATTTTGACTACAAATGTGGAATTCAGGTTAAGTTGTTGGATTTTGTATCGCTACCTGGCGAAACATCTGAAATTATTGCGGAATCAATTTACGAAATTTTGTGCAAATACAAAATGCAGGGAAAGGTAGTGGCGATTTGTGCAGACAACGCCAACACAAATTTTGGTGATCTCCATAGAAAGGGTACGAACAACGTTTATGGCAAGCTAAAGGATCAGCTACAGAGACCGATTTTGGGTGTAGGATGCGCTGCACATATCGTTCACAATACAATCCAGGCGGCGGCGGATCAACTTCCCGTGGATATATTGGGGGTATTATTGTTAAGATCTACAGTCATTTCTATATTTTCACGGTCAGGGTCGAGAAACTGAAAGGCTTTTGCGAGGTAGCAGAAGTAGAATACATGAGGATTTTGGGGTACAGTAAGACTCGCTAGCTAGCTTTGATGCCAGCTATTGAACGAGTGTTAAAACTGTTCTCACCACTGAAATCTTACTTTTTGTCAATCGATCACAGTCCAAGAATTCTTCGCGAATTTTTTGAAGATAAGAGTTCTAAAATGTGGTTGTATTTCATGCATAGTCAGGCGTCGGTTTTTGACAATACGGTGAAAAAAATTGAAGGTGACAACATCACACATACAGAGGTTGCAGCTGAACTTGATGACCTCAAGTTCAAACTTCGTGAGAGAATCAGTAATCAGTTTTTACCACTAAGTGTCCGAAGTCAGTTGAAAAATCTGGAGGAAAACGGCTGGCCCAAGTCAACATTGTACAAGTCAAATATGATTAGTTTCTATCAGAAATGTATTGACTATCTTGAGGCTCGAGTTTCTCAGTTTGACGAGGTTATTTCTTTTACAAACGTGTTTCGCATATGTCCGGAAATTTTATGATTCTGGCAAATCGATTGATGCCGACAAAGAAGAAGCGGAGCTATTCGACGAAGTATCCTATGCAAAAAAATATGTAAGTAATGAAAAAATGTCTCCGTGGAATGAAAATAAGACTGAAATCGAGGATAGGTGGATTGAGATCTTTAAACATTTTGAAGTGAATAACATTCCGTTTCAAAACTTAAAAAACGTTGTAGAATTTGCGTTATGTTTGCCTCGTACAAATGCTGTAACGGCGAGGGTATTTTCAGTCGTTAACAAAGTTTGGACCACGGAAAAATCTCAGTTGAGCGTCGATACACTAAAAGCGTTGTTACAGGTTAGGTTTAATTTTCAAGGACACATGCGAGGTATTCAGCAAAAATGTTGCCGAAGATGTTTCATTCCTACACAGGTTGCATATCTAGAGGGCGATTTAGCAACGTTAATTTTTGCGCATATGTAATCGCGAGTGCATGAAATTTCTTACGAATCAAGGTCGGAAATTTTTATTTTTACGAATAAAATAAGATAGTGTGATTGAGTAGGCGGACATGGGTGAGATCTATCTGATTATAACTATATAACAATAATCTTATTTTCAAATAATACTAAATACGTGCCTGGTTTGGAAATTTTAAATTTTCAAATCTGGAAGTGTGTTGCAGTGCCCTTATCCAAATGATATCGGTAATGTTTACATGCGGGGCTTATTGTATGTGAAAGTAACCTCGAAATGAGCCATACCATTGCCAGCCGATGGGTGTTAGATTGGACACACACACACATATCAGCCCAATCGGCATCGGAAAAGCCAACGATCTCCGTATTCGCTAATCATGAGTAGTGCAGTTTCATCGTTGATGTCCCTCTGAGGTACCGCATCAGGTGTTTGGCAGCTTGCCAGTGACTCATTCATGGCTTTGTGTTGTACCGACTAAGCTGGTTGACGGCAAACAGGATATCCGGCTTTTTACATTTGGCAAGATACATCAGGCACCCTACAGCTTCCTGTTCGGCTTGTTCGGCTTCCTTCTCGGTCTGCAGTGACATTTCCTTGGTCAGCTTGATGCCAGTGTTCATTGGTGTTGAGGTGGCTTTGGAATGTTGCATTTTGAACCGAGCAAAGATAGACTCAATGTAAGCATCTTGGTCGAGCGCGATGACATCCTCCGTTCGGGTGATTTGGATTCTCGGACAACTTCTAGCTGGTTCAAAATCCTTCATCTGGAACATGTTGCTCAACATCGTTTATATTTCGTCTTTCCTGGTATCAGCGATTGAAAACAGTATCAGGTCGTCGACGTAGATAGCGACAAAGAGAATCTTGAATTAATGGCACGGATCGTACTTCGAAGATTTCATCCCCAGCTTCTTCAATGCTGCATTCAGCGTCGCATTCCACACGCGACTTGACTGCTTAAGCCCGTACAGGGCGTTATTCAGACGACAAACCTTTCTTCCTTGACCGGGCTGCTCGAAACACGGTGGTGGCTCCATATAAATCTTCTCGTCCAGGTCACCTTGGAGGAACGCGGTGATAGCATCCATCTTATCGATCGAGAGACTGTATTTGGCAGCCAGCGCGAACAGATACCGAATTGAACTGTGACGGACTACTGGCGAGTAGGTTTCGTCATAGTCCACCCTCTTGCGCAGAGAGTATCCCTTAATGACCAGCCGTGTCTTGCAGTGGTCAATGCTTCCAGCAGCATCGTACTTCATAGCTTTTCTTTCTTCTGGGAGTCATTGTCCAGGTCTTCATACTCCTCTTCCATAGCTACCTTCCAGCTTTCGGAGTCTTGGCGTCTGGCTCGCGGGTCCCGTGGACACTGGCTGGCTGACGGACTGTTTCTTTGAAGAATAGTGTGGAGATACGTCTGTGGGTGATCTGTGGTAAAAGCTTGGGATCGATAATAAAAAGATAGCTTGGGAACCAGCAGCAAGTGTTTTCATGTTGGCGTAATTCTCCTATCCCTGGGTGAAGGCCAACTTATCTAAGGATCAATACGTTGTCCTACAAGAGGATGCACTGCCATGTCACACGTTAAATCGCACACAACGATGGCTGCTGAAAAACGTGAAGTTATGGCCGAAAGCTTTGTGCCCCCTAGCAGTCCGAACCCGTTGGATTACTCGATTTGGGTGTATGTTGAAACACAAGCCTGCAAAACATCTCACCTTAGTGTGAAGATCCTGAATTCGGTCATAATGCGCACATCGCATAGTGGATGTCGGAGGACTACGTTCGATAGGCGTGTTCTAGCTTCCAGCGTCGTTGTCATTGATAAAAATGGAGGACACTTCGAGTAAAATTGTTTGAAAGGACCTAATGAATATAGCTGTACTCGAAAATGTTGATATTATCGTTCGATTAAAGTAGTTGAAATTGGGATCTGAAATTTTCGCATTTTTTCCTGCCGCACCTTGTAATATATATTGATGGTAAACAAAAAAAAACATGGTTTCAATTCGTATCATTACTGTGACAAATCACTTTTTTCGTTTAAAAGATATTCAAAGTCAACCACTAAGTGCGTACTCTTGCCCCACTTTTCTCTACGACAGGAATGAAGTATTTCAGGTAGAAGACTGTGGCCGTAGTAATTAAGATGAAATACTATTAATAAGCTGCATATTCTTTTTTGGACATTTAGTGAGAGAAAAAAACGTTCTTAATAAACCCACTGCCATATGCATAGGTAATGACAAAGCAGCAGCTTTGTAAACCGTAATCATTAGAACGCGTTTTATTATCGACGATTCAATCAGTGCCGAATATATGTAATACTGCAGAAAACCTACTCCAAAATAAATATGGATGGAAATTTAATTACAAATTTCGTAAAACCTTGTTTAGAATGCCAGCATACAACATGTAATTGCCGATATGTTTCAATTATATGAAACAAATTGCAGCTAGGGTAGTTTTCGCATTTTAAATCTCATTGAATACTGTATGATTTTGGGGAAACAAAAAGGGTTTACTTCGCCACGTATGCTCATTATGTCCCTAATTCCTCAAATAGGCCTGCCTAATTATTAGAAGTGATTCATCATAAAACTGTTCACTGCTTGCAGATATCGCATCTTCTGCTCTAGACCATGTCTTATCGAATAGCTTTCTGATTCGTTCACCACCTGTTACGTGATGGAGGGGTCGATGTTGAGGATTTGTAACCTGAGCCACATCAAGTGGAAATGTTTCGAAATGATGCTCTATTACAAATATGCCGTGAGTAAGAACATAAATAAATTATTTGGGCATAATTGAAACATGGCTTTTCCAGGTCAGGTTTATTTTTGCATTCTGTAGATAATTGTAACTCTATTCGAACAGATGTTATAGAACGCTAAAAACGCTAATGACATAATTGTGCACATTTTTGTTTGGTTCTACTGGTTAAAGACCCACCACGATAGAATATTTTAACCAGTACGTTATTAATTCCCAAACCAAAATGAGCCAAAAACCCTTCGTTTTCCGACGGCTACTGGATCATTTACGAAAGTTTATCATCAACTTGTTCGAAACAACTTCGGCTCACGGTCTGCGACATTTAGTTCAATACGGTGTTCATACTATCGAACGACTTGTGTGGATCACGTGCATCTCGATTGGCATATTCGGTGTAGTGGCCCTAGCCCAACGCATTTGGAACCGCTATCAAACATCTCCAGTTGTAATTTCCATGGATCGTAACATGTACTTTTGGAACACGAGTTTCCCCAGTCTTACTGTTTGCTCGCACCGCCGTATTGACGAACTAAAAGTTGCAAAATACATCGAAGATCATCCGGAGAAGTTTACCGCCGATGGCGATGCCGAAGACTTCAGTGAGTTCATCATCGCACTGGCTAATGCGTCGTACGATACATTTCTAGATTTACCAATGCATAAGAGTTACGGAATTGACAGTTCCGATTATTTGGATCTCATTTACAATCTTTCGTGGCCGTTTCAACCATCAATTAGCACCGGAACTACTCTACATTTAGAATTACAACCCACCGTTACTGAGCTGGGCCTATGCCTGTCGGTTAATTCGAAGGTCGCAGAATACAGTTCCTATCACTATTGGAAGAACCAACGGTGGGATATTGTTCCTACCAAGCCAACCGTAGTGGTTCACCCTTTGGACGGAGAAGTTTACGGTCAGTTGATCAAACTGGAAAACTCATATGAAGTGTATTTCCATGGATACTTGGAGGTCCCAGAGGTCTCCAAACGGCGCTATTCTTTTTTGGAAGCTTTCTACACCACCGTTGAACTTCTGGCGCTGGAGATTAAGACCTCACCACAAGCTAGAGAGTACGTTTCTTTTGAATTTCCTCCTAAAGCGTGATGAACACTCGCAGAAAATTGATAACAGTATATTGCAGACTTTCCGTTTCGCAACGACAGTGTCGATTCACACATGAAGCTGAGATTCTACAGTTTAGTCCGGTGTACAGCTATAACCTATGCCGCGTGGAATGCCGGATGAGACTAGCGGTTAAGTATTGTGGATGCGTTCCGCATTTCTACAGATACGTTGGTGAGTATACAAGGGCTTAGAGTTATTTGACTTGAGATTCTGGTACGTTACTCGTTGTACGATCTACCATCGAAATAAAATGCGGATTTTGGGTTGAATGGTTTTGTTTGTTCCTTGGAGCACGTCGAAAAATCGTCAGAAAGATGATTGGCGTTCTACTATCAAATCACCGAGAGAAAAATAAAAGTAATGGGCTTCCTGGGAGCTGAAGCCTTTCCCTACCCTATCTCAACATTTTCAATCTCAATCTTTAGTAGTTTGATGTCTGCAGAGAAATTTTCAGAATATCGTTAGTCAGTTGGTTTCTGCAGAGCGCCATTTAAAATTTCGCAAAGTATATACAGGGTGTCTCACAATAGGTGTCACTAAAACAAAATGGGATTACAGCAAAACAAATCAACCAAATCATAGCATTTATTTTTCATTTGAAAGATACATATTATAGAAATATACCATATTCATTCAATTCAAATCTCTCACCCTTTTCCTTGATAATTTTGCGCAAACGCTTTGTAAACCCATCACAGCTGGCACGCACGGCTTCCTGAGGAATTTGGTCCCAAATATCAACCAAATGTTTTTTGAATCGCTCTAAAGTAAGCCATTTCGTAGGGCCTATATGTTGAAGCATATAACCCCAAACAAAGTAGTCAAGTGGGTTGAGATCCGGTGATGATGCAGGCAATTCTTCGCTTGTAATGAAATCTGGCAAATTTTCCACGCACCACGCTTGTGTCTTATTTGCCTTGTGAGCTGGAGCTGAGTCATGTTGGAAACAATATGGTGAATTTCCATACAGCGTTGAAGCACGAGGAAGCAGATGGTTCTTCAAAACCTGCTCTATGTAATATTCAGTGTTGATTTTTAAGTTAGGTTCTATGAAAAGAAGGGGAAGTTTTCCTTTTCGTGAAATGGCACCCCATACCATGATTTTCGATACATTCTGATAGCGTTCTACAGCTAGTTTATCTCTTGGAATATTGGCAAAAAATCAAACAATAATTCGTAATTTAACTTGAACTACAAAGCAAGCACACACCCCGCCGCCCGCCCTAACTAAAACCAACCCATTCCCTACCAAATCGGTGAGGGTAGGTTTTCCTGCCCTTTTTTTTTTTTGCTTCGCCCCCGCACCCGACACTAACATAGGTTTAGTTATGTTTGCTAGTAGTGGAGTTGTGACACCCGGACATATATTATTAAGTAAGAATGTTTTTGCGAGTGAATCGATGATTATTAGCAATTTTGAAGTTCGATGTAGACTATAGAGTAGGGTGTCCCAAAATTGCACTATGTCAGGAAACTTGGGGGCTCACCCTTCAAATGATAGGTATAGGTGTAACAAACTAACTTTTGTATACAGACGACAACTCTAAAAAATGTTGTTTAGAGGTCGCCCCGATGAGTTTTTTGAAAAAAGACCATTTTTCATGACTAATATCGTAAAAATATTTATAATTCTCAGAAGTTTAGTGTAACCTTACCCTTTTATATTTTTTACAGCTTCCTTACGGTCTAAACTACAATATAAAAAATTGTTACGACATGTTTTACGTCAAATTTGTTTGTCACATTTTTTTTAATTCTGTCAAACGATGATTTCTTAGGTGCATTCTAGCGTTCAATCATCAAAAGTGGGTATCAAACTTACAGCTATTGCCAGTCTTGTATATTAGAAATACGGGGAATTTTATAAAGAAAAACTTTGCTGAAGATAGTATAGTCCTACTTACATCCGTTATTCAGATATTCTTTATAAAGTGTGGAAAGAAAATAGCCATTTTTGCATATGTTCTTGTATAGCTATATTTATTGGTAAGGTTTCTTACCAATATTACTAATATTGAATTGATAAACTAGGTTGTCAAATAATTGAAAACTGAAGTTTTCAAAGAATTCGTTTGGTTTTTCCGGTTTTCTGCTACGATCAATAGCAGCTGATGCTTCTCTTGGTCAGACTTTGGACCAAATTCATTATAATCTCCTGCTACTCCAAGAGCACGTTCTGCAGGATCATTTATGACACACAAGTTATCGCATCTGGTTTTTGCAGCAAGATAATTTTCGTTTTTATTCCAGTTCCGGGGGGATCTTCCTTAAACAAGAAACTACAATCCAGCCGCAAAATTTCAAAAAACTGCAACGAATTCTCTGTGACGTATTCTTCCAATCCTTTTCCGGCCGAAAATTTCTTTACTCTCGTCATGTTTTTCCCACTGCTCTTTTTCTTTAAGTTTAGAACCATCTTTCTTTTCACTTCCTCATCAACGTTTTCATCGAAAAAAGCGAGACTGATGTTGAGCTCCGATATATACCACAAATGCTTTTCAAATTTCTGAGAAGTACTTTGGCTTAGCTCCTCGTCAGGATAGTTTTTCAAACATCGAATGAACTTCAGATCGTTTAATGGTGCGTTTGTTGCAATGGGAGCTTCATACCACCCTTTAATGTAAATTTGAATCACAAAAAGTACGAACCTTTCAATCTGATTGCAATCTGTCATAAATTGCTTCCGGAAAAGGTACATTTTGAGACCGTAAATGGCTTTCGCCATCCATCTGGCATGATGTAGCGCCCCAGGACGTCGAAATTTAGCTGGTTCGCCATCTCCTACGCACATAAGTGTAAGTTCAAGAAGCTCTGAATAGTCTTCACGTATGAAAGTTCGCAGCAGCATTTGCTTGCAAAATGCAACGAGGTTTGCCTTTTCCGCTTCACTGAATGTACCTTTAAATCACAAGAAAAAATAGTGATAATAGTTTTCATACATAACAAATCAATAAATTGTTACCTTCAGGAAAACCAGAAAAATCGCTCTTGTCCAATCTCTCCCATTCATTGCGGAATGATTTGAACAGGGTGTCGTCTGGAGAAATTGTAGCTTGACCTAGACAAGTTTTGTATGCTGTCATAAGGACCAGCTCGAAAATGTGGTGTCTGCAAGGAAAATCTAGCAACTTTCTTCCAAGCATCCTTTCCAGGATAACAGCAGCGCCATTTTTTTCTCCAGAATTCACACTTGTAGTGTCATAGCATTTGCCACTGATGGTGCCATCAAGATTCCAGCATTTCAAGCTTTTAAAAACTGCTTCCGCTACGGCTTTTCCTGTTCCGGATTCAAGAAACGTGCTGTTAATAATTTGTTCAGTTGCATCCAATCCTGTTACTACAATGGCTATCTTTTCGCTCTTTCGTCGATTGAACAGCAATTGCTTGGAGTCGAAATGGACCACCAATGCTTTGTCCTTCGGAAACTTGTTTTTGATTCTGTTGGAAATTTCTTGGCGCACCTTAAAAATGAAAAACAAATTTTAAACATTATTCAAAACATTTTAGATAAGATGACTCACCGCTTTGCGTTTTCTTTGAAGAGTTGATTTACTCAAACTCAACTTTTCAGATCCAACACCGAAAACAACAGCTGTGGCTGCTAATACACCAACTGCTTCACGATTCGATACCTGAGCTCGATCTAGGTTCTCGATGACAGTATTCGTCAATAGTTCATGCCTTTTGCTTCGACGCAGTGTTTCTCTTGTCTCGTCCACGATAGGTTCTCGTACTGTTCTACTCAGTTGTCTGCTGGATTTCTTGTCAATTTTTCTTGTTTTCTTTTCGTTGCTTTCCTTATAAATTGATGGTACAATATTTTTGAAGCTTTCCGGGAACTCAACCGGAATTTTGTTGATCACCTGTTTGCTCCAGAACTCTGCACGGACATTATCATTTCGTAGCTCTTCTTCGATGTGGTTCACGCTAATATTGAAGAAGTAACTCAACCGCATCTTACACATCTTCAACGCTGGTCTTGAAAGTTTCTTCTTTTGGGCCTTTCTGAGGCGTTGCCATGTCCTAACGAGCTTGGCAACGCGCCTAACAACGTTCCGTTTCAATTGATTTGGAAGACCGGCGTTTCCAAACCCCCCCACAGTAGCGCCCCCACTTTGAATGCTTTGTCCGTTGTAAGATTTTTGTTTTCACGCTGGTATCGAAAGAAGCTGATGATGTCCATCTCCGACGGCAAATTATTTCTGTAGATTTTTCTTTTACACCGCCATTAATATCCGCCTCCGCTTCCTTTTTTGGCGGCAATGTTTTTTTCTTTTTTGGTCCACTGTTTTCTATGAAAATCGAAGGAAAAAAAATATATTATATCCTCTGATGGCATTCTAGAAGCTTCTTTACTCACGTTACCAAGGGACACCCACAAAAAATCCACATTCAAAACAGCGTAGGCGATGTCATTTCTTCGATGGGTTGATTCGCTGTTGAAAATACTTTGTGTTATGAAATGCTGAGCTTTTCTTCCAACACTATATAAAGAATATCTAAATAACGGATGTAAGTAGGACTATACTATCTTCAGCAAAGTTTTTCTTTATAAAATTTCCCGTATTTCTAATATACAAGACTGGCAATAGCTGTAAGTTTGATACCCACTTTTGATGATTGAACGCCAGAATGCACCTAAGAAATCATCGTTTGACAGAATTAAAAAAAATGTAACAAACAAATTTGACGTAAGACATGTCGTAACATTTTTATATTGTAGTTTAGAATGTAAGGAAGCTGTAAAAAATATAAAAGGGGTAAGGTTACACTCTTCATCCTCTAAACTTCCCTCCCCTTTCTCACAGTTCATTTTTTAGAGTTGTCGTCATACAAAAGTTAGTTTGTTACACCTATACCTATCATTTGAAGGGTGAGCCCCCAAGTTTCCTGACATAGTGCAATTTTTGGGACACCCTAATGTCCGCCCATAACCAGTGTCTACTGCGATCCTCCTTATTGGTTATGGTTTTCAGAAGCCAATTTATTACCCGCAAATTCCTACTGATTGATAAAATGTGAATCTCTATCCGGGAAATAATTGATTTTATCAACGTTCTAATTATTTCAGTTTTCCCGCGAAGAATAATAAAATAAAACAACCTTCACAATTCGATAAACGTCAACCATGAGGACGTGTCTGTAACTCCTATTATTTTTTAATACCGATTTCCCGCAAATTAGACTTGATTAGTTGGCTATATCTTATCTAACGAATGCTCAATGACTAACAACTGATTACTTTCTGATGATAAGCTCGTGATCATTTGCTTCTGCTCAAGACAAACAAGCGCTGAAAAAGTGCTGAAATTTAGTCTAATCATTGTTGCGATTCCATCATTTAGAGTCAATTTGTCTCGTAGAAATGCCCACCATATTTTGTAGATGACCTATTTAAATGCGATTCGCTCACGGTAAAACAAACAAAATAAAAGCCTTCGCCCAGCGATTCCTGACCACTCCTTCATCCTCCAGCACCGAACCGCCTACCAAAAATCACTGCACCCCACCGAAATAACCAACCAGAGCATTTCGCAGACTCGGATTATCGGTGTCTATAGGGAAATCAACAGCATCGCCATGCCAACGACGTCATCGCCCCGTCATTTTGCGTAGAACAAGCGCCAGAGCCGGTGAAATTCGCGTTGTTCATTTATCAGAATCACTGTTTCTCCCCTCTGTCTGCAGTACCTAGCAGGCGCGGGGGATGAATGAGATGAAAGCGATAAGAAAACACCGGGTGATGACAGTTATGAATGGGTTGGGCCACGGTTGCAGGCTAAAAAGGTTTATAATTTTCGGGTGAATCAAATCGAATCCATCATTTACAACTTTTGACTGATGACAATGTCAGTGAGCTCATGGTCCATCGCTAGAGCAGCGGACAAAGTAACAACTCAGTTCTTTTTCATTAGACACATTCACTACATTCTGTTGGCGGAAAAACGAACTTTCCCGGTCCCTGCTGATGTCGTCCGAGAAGCCCAAACCGGAAAAGCCACGGGCAATTCATTGTTCGGAATATGTGTGCTGCTGGAAAATGTTTCACTATTCATCTGCAGCTCGGTCTGTTTGGGCTGCCTCGTTCCGGATGATTAGGTATTTCGTAATGATTCCACGGCTGGGATAGGAGCTCTGCATTCAACAGTTGTGAGCATGTGGCAAAAGTTTTATAATTAGTTGAGAAACTGATTCAATGTCTGATCTGAAAATAAAAATACCTCCCTGGAAAGAGGTTGCGATGCATGTGAGAAACGGAAATAATTGGGTTATCTGCACCTGAAGCTGTACCGAAATGATGTGTTTGGAGTTCATAGTTTCAACTGTAATGAATTTTGCAACTTATCGGATCGGTTTTCTTGAATGAAGGGTGTACCCGGTTCGAATATATGAGTACTAGAAATGGAACTATTTCAAAGAACTGTTTTATGGATAATGAGTTTTACATCCTTTAGGGAAAGAGAGCGTCGTTTCCCAGTTCAGAACATGGAACTATGTTTCGGAGAAATATTTATTGCGGGGCTCAATTCAATCCGCACTAGCTGACAGAAGCAATCTGTTAATCTGTTGGACATTTACTCAGATTTCATACGAAATACTTCAATGATCTGAATGTTCTGGAAGCGAGCAGGTATTGCTTAAGGTACTGTGTATCATTTGGGAAAAGCAGTTGAATCCATTGAATCAATTGCCTCGTGAAATGTATGTCAACAATGAATTTAGTTCTAAGTAATATCATACCCACATACCCTTCACTACTGCAGCCAGAATGATTTTTGTTTTCAGAAGAATTGTATGCAATGTAATTTCGAAAACTGATTTGAACTTTTCTGGATGAATCATTTCCCTTCGATTCCGTATTAATTGTTTACCGTTTGACAGATACGACTATTTCAGCCAACTAGGAGCTCTTATACATGAGGGTATTCCTTTAAGAATTTTGAACAAATTTAAAGACAATTTTAAGAGCATCGCAGACTTTGTTTCAGATAAAAACAATAATAAAAATTTTCCTTTTCTTCCATTGAGTCATACGCCACTATCGATATTTTCCTTTCATTCGAAAAATGGTCCTGGGTTTAGGTTTTCGTTCCGCCATAAATACCGTCTCTCTCATACAAGACCTAGACCAGTTCTAGTTTTAATTGTGAGTCGTTTATGGAACTTACCGACAAAGGGTGGACGCCTAAAGCCTGTCATCGAGTCACTTTTGACCATTACCTACAAATAATGAGAAGGGACAGAGAGCTTGTTGTGCGTTGCATTTTATGCGATGAATGCGATGGTCGGTAGAGTAAAGGGCGAACACGAAATTATTGCGACACCGAAAATGTCATGCCAATTTTCTTATAATGTTTAGAATCAAACCAAAATCTTAGGGTAGTTTTATACATATATTTACTTCAAAAATCAAAAGAAAAGTTAATCGATGGAGCCTTGAGTGTAAAATTGAACGCATTTTCGCTTGATGCCCTGCATCAAAGTCTTAACAGTGTCATCCGGTACCAGTTTCTCAGTTTATTTTTCCATTTTCTTAACATGTCCTTCTCGTCTTTGACTGTCTTCTTGCTCTTCCGAAGTTCCCGCTTCATCATTGCCCAGTACTGCTCCACCGGGCGCAGCTTCGGACAGTTTGGCGGATTCATGTCCTTTGGAACAAAATGGACAGAATTGGCCTCATACCACTCCAGGACACTTTTAGAATAGTGGCATGATGCCAAATCTGGCCAAAATAGCGAAGCTTCGTCGTGCTGCTGCAAGAACGGCAAAAGGCGCTTCTCGAGGCACTCTGATTTGTAGATCTCGCCATTTACTGTGCCCTTTGTCACGAAAGGCTCACTCCTCAGTCCGCAAGAGCAGATGGCCTGCCAAATGAGATATTTGGAGGCGAACTTCGACATTTTCTTCTTCTTAAATTTATCGTCCACATAGAACTTCCTCTTGCCGGCGAAAAACTCCAACCCCGGAATTTGCTTGGAATCGGCTTTTATATACGTTTCGTCGTCCATCACACAGCAGCCATATTTTGTCAGCATCTTCTCGTAGAGCTTCCGTGCCCAAGTTTTAGCCGTCGATTGTTGCCGCTCATCGCGGTTTGGGAAGTTCTGTACCTTGTATGTCATCAATGAGAAAGGTTTGGTTGATTTTTACCCAATGGTAAAAAAGTTATGCCCTGTTGAATGTGTCGCAATAATTTCGTGTTCGCCCTTTAAGAGTCTGGCAAATGCGAAAGCTTCACGTTCGATAGCGTGTGGAATCAAGGTTTAAGCTGAAGTGAGAAGACGACTCATGGGTACATGTGTAGTTTCCGGTCAACATGAAATGACCCTTGTTAAACGCAGGAACCGTCAGGGAAAGTGTACGGCTTTTATTGTTGACGCCGAATCCCGAATTAATGACATATCGGGAAAGTAATATTACAGTTTACGGAATTCCTCCATTTTTTTTTCTTTTTGATTCTGTTGATGAGTTGCTTCGTGTCCTCAGACTTCCAATTATCCTTGTAAACAGTGGATCTCAACAGACCAAAAAAATCCTCGATAGGATGACACTGCGGCAGATTAGTCGGATTCCGGTCCCAAGATGGGATCATGGTAAAATCTAAGATGGCTCTGATGATCATACCGTAAACCGAATATAAAAAATGATTTGAGGATTGGATCAAGCACTGACAGAAGAGCGTTGCAGTCGGTGGGAGTACTTTGAAGGAGACAGTATCGATTCTGATGTATAATCTTGTATTTTTAATGTCCTGGAGAAATTCCGGGTACTTTTTGATTAAGCTAGAAAACTAATTAATTCGTTTTTTACAAATGGTGGTTGACTTCCTTCTTTTTCTTTCAACATAGTCTAATTTAACTCTAGTGGAGTATACGGCGGCCATTCTGTTTTCTCCTTACTTTTGGTTTCCAGTTCAATTTGCCTAAAATTATATTTTACTACGTGGTGGGTAATTTCGTTTCGTAAACCGTCGAATTGAAGTGATTTTGTTTTTGCGAATTTTTCGCATGATTTTGTTTCATTTCTCGTAAGGGCCTGTTCATAACCCAAGTAACATTGCCAAAACCATCCAGCTCTATTAAGTTTTATTAAAGTTTTATGAAAGCCTCTAGAAATCAATTCGGTTTTATTATGGCAGCAAGAGATGCCAATAGGTTTCAAATTTTAGTCAGGTTTATAAGAACCTTGACTTCTAAAATTCCTTATACTCCTATCAAAGGTTTTATTTTGACTTTATAAACTCATAAAATGCTGTTTTGAAATGCCGTTGTAGGACTCATTCGTATCACCTTATTATGGTCAGTTGAAAAAGCATTTTAAAACCATTTTGCCTCCAATAAATGCATTAAACGGCTAATTGGCATTGAGGAAAGCTACCAAGCGACCAGATAGTTTTATAGTAGCCATTGCTAAGAAAAATTGGCTTTTTGGCAAAACTGTGATTTATGCCATTCGCCATATTGAAACATAAGAAATTATTGAAACGTGGAAAAATAAATGCACTTAATTTTAAATGTAATACAATTGAACGGTAGATCTGAGACAAACTTCGGTATTCGTTTAGATAACCTTATTGAATTCCATCAATCTTCAGGAGTTTCATGATTAATTTACCGAATATATTTCTTTCAATTTTGTTTTTGTTGTTGTAAACTCGCATAATTTCCGAGGCGCATTCATTTTTGGCTCTTATCGTGCCAATATTCTCCATAAAATTAAATGCACATATAATTTGGAGCATGATACGCTACAAAAAAAAACTCAATTTGTTTCATATATTTTGCTATCAAAGATACTTTCCCGCAACTCTAGAACTTTTTTCTCAGCCATTATTTACTGTTGAATGAATCAGAAGAGCAGAGAATCGAACAAAGCAGAACAACAAAAACCAACCACGATATCGCCGTGAAGTTTGACAGCTGTGGCCATTCGGCCCTATGCTGGTTTTGATGGTGGCCAATTGGTTTTATGATGGTTTTCAAGTGGTCATAACATCTTTCACTTGAACATTTTCCAATTCTTTATGATCATAGAAAGGTTTTATGAATTTGTTTTCACAACCGTCTATAGAGTGGGCCATTTTGTACAAATTTCGGCTTTAAAGATGCATTGAGGAGGCGTTGGTGGACAAAACAGTTTTGAATGTAGTTTCATCAACAAAGCCGGGAGGAGTGCTATACGGCTGGAATAGAATTGAAATTGTTACTTGGGAAACCACGTAGACTCATTTTTGAAAATTTCAGACCCCCCTCCCCCCACGTAGACTTTTCTCCATACAATTTTTTGAAATTTTGTATGGAGCGTAGACTTTGGTCAACCCCCCCCCCCCCTTCTTCCCCCCAGAAAAGTTTATTTGGTTTTTGAACAGCCCCTAATGGATCGTAACTTGGCGAAAAAATGCAACATCACGCAAGGTTGTGCAGTATATTAGTTGTTGAATGTGAGATTGATTTCCGAAAGTTCAATGGCTCACAAAAAAAACCATCTCGGTTTGTAACTGAGATGCAATCCGCGGCAGCCAGCGTGACGGCTTTAAATAGTAACCATTCAGCCACCTTAACAAGTTGAAATTAATGGAATAAAAGTCCTACGGTTCGAGGCATTAAAAGATACAGCGATAAATTTGTTCCAAGGAATCTGTGTGCTGCCAGCCGCTTGTCCACACTTGCATGGCTTCGTTTATACCATAAAACGCTTTGTGGATCAAGATGAGCAAAATTGCATTTTCTGAATCATGCGGATTTCTCAAGATATGATCGCAAATACTGCAATTGAATTTATGTCACCATTTCATCTTTTGAGAGTAGTAACGGTTGCCTAGCAACAGCACAGCCATCCGCTACCTGACCAACCGCTGCCCTCCAGTACTCCCGCCAGCTGTCCTTCCAACAATGTCTCCACACCACTCCGAACAGCTGCAAGACTGCCAAATGGATGAAGTATTTCGTGAAGGTGTACTAATTATATATTGTTCGCTGCTGTATATGAGACCTCCATTGCTCACATTTGAAATCTGTGATAGGAAAATACAGTGCATTTATCAAATTTAGTCTGCCAAATGAAATTAAGGAGTGTATCGAAAATAAGCTATCCACAAACTTTCTTTCAAATTTTGTTGAAAACCGATATTTTATTCATACAAAAAATTGATCCTTTATTGTACGAGGTTAAACTTGAACAAAATGAAGACCGGATGAAATTTAAGTTATTCCTTCACGAATTTTCGAACTTTGGATCGAATGCTCTTCATCATATTCCGGACAAGTGGTGCATCGCATTTTTTGGACGCTTGAGCCCAAATTTTTTTGAACTCCTGCATGTTCCCAGCTGCCTTACCAGTCTTCTTGAAGACCCTCTTCACGATTGCCCAGTAACGTTCGATGGGTCGAAGCTGAGGGCAATTTGGTGGATTGATATTTTTCTCAACGAAATTTATACCCTTTTCCGCAAGCCAATTGAGAGTGGTTTTGGCATAGTGAGCCGACGCTAAATCCGGCCAAAACAGTGGAGGTGTACTATGCTTCTTATATAAAGGCAACAATCTCTTCTGGAGACACTCAGATCGATAGATTTCCGCATTTATAGTTCCGGTAGTGTAAAAAATGGTTGACTTCAAACCACAGGAACATATTGCTTGCCATACCAGTACCTTTCGACCGAATTTCTCCACTTGAATCGACCTGTCCGCATCGCTCACATCCTCCCCAACGACGGCAGTAAAGTATTGTGGACCTGGAAGGGTTTTTGAGTCCTCCTTTACATAGGTCTCATCGTCCATCAAAACGCATGCATCCGGACGCTGCAAAAGACGCGAATACAATTTCCGGGCCCTTGTTGCTGCTCGCTTCTTCTGTTCTGCACTTTGTTTCGAGATTTTCTGCTTCTTGTAGGTCTTCAGGTGGTTTCGCCTCTTGATACGCTGGATCATTCCGACACTCGTTCCTGCTTTTTTGGCCAAATCACGTATTGACATTGATTTGTTCTTCATGATTAGAGATACCACTTTCTGCTCCAGTTTCGGGTTGGAAGAACCGGGTTTTCTGCCTCTTCCTGGTAGCTCATCCGAAGAATAGTGTTCCCCAAACTTATTAATTATGGTTTTAACACTCGCATGATGAATTCCAAACCGCTTCGCCAATTTTCGCATAGTAATACCCTTCTCACTTAGCCATGTGTCCAGAACCCTAATTTTCACTTCCTTTTCAATACGCGACATTTTGAAAACGCAGAATTTGAACCGCACAAACAAGTAAACAAAAGAGCGCTGACAGTCAAACGCACAGCATGCAGTGTTCAGAGCATAAAAAACCATCACAAATACATGCGTACAACGCAAATGTATGTGGATAGCTTATATTCGATACACTCCTTATAAGATATCTTCTTTTATTTGCGTTGTTTTCAATAGTCTTCAATTGTTGAAGGATAGATTGTGATAAATGAATGAATGGGAAATGGGAAAATTTCCAAATTATTGGTGCATCTTGAAAATCCATCGAGGTATAATTGATAATAACTCAATTTGTTTCAATATTTCTTAACGGTCGTGTAAGTCGTAAGTCTACTTCAAAAAAGCTTAAGTTGTAAGTGCCATTTTTTGCGAATAGATCCTTTATTTTCAAGAGAAAATCATTACTCTTCAAAACTCGACTTATTATGGACACTGAAGATTAGGTACTTCTTGGCCAAATCGTTTGAACTGAGTGAGTTGATCGGCTATTCATGCTATCGGTATTAGTTGAAAAGACACCGCACTGTTCTCCAATCTTCATGAACTAACGCGTTTTAGCAATATCAAAAGAAAAATTAACATCATACTGTCGCAATCCATTCTCGAATTACAAAGTCTGATATTGACATTCGTCAAGCATCCTAGTGTTCTAGCAATCCTTAACTTTACCTCATTATTTTTTCACTCATAAATCTCGTCCAAGTCCGTAGTTCGACCTGCCAACCAGTCATAATTTACTTGATAATGAATCTTGAAGCACAACCATTCAAGTGGACCAAACTTTTCGCCGGTTGGATTTATTTTTAGAAACGATCCAGCAAAAACCAACCTCGACTTCGCCCCGGAAGGAAAAGTTCCTCTCCGCCTGCTTCATTCCTTTCCATCGATAACTGAGACTGAGAGTGCAATCTCCACAAATTAAACGGGTTGCTGGCAAAGCCGACTCCGAAGCGTTCGTGGGTATGGTCGACCGACAGTTGCCTGCTTCCAAGGACTACTTGGTCGAATCTGGTCTCAGGTGCAAAAAAGAAAAAAAAAACTTTAGAATTCTTCCATCAACCCCTCGCCGTCCAACTCCGCATCTGACTTTTACTCCATCAAACAACTATGTCGGAAGATAGTTGCGAGAAGTTGGTGCCTTTTTGACGTTACAACTTTTGCGGGACTTAATTTTTCCTTGCAGGCATGGTTTTATTTCTTTTTTTTCTTCTTCTTTTCTCATCCAAGAAACGATTCGCTTCGGCAGCTTGAAGGCAAGCAGGTGGGAAAGTGAAATTCATTCTCGTGGCCAAGCAAGACTTTCCTAGTGGGTGGGTATTTTTGGGGTTTTGTTTCAAAACACTGCCGCTTTAAGTGAACGGTTCTCTGGATAATTTGATTTGCGGAACTCCCGGGGGGGGGGGGGGGGGCGGTTCTCCGGAGGGTATATCGTGGGAAAAAAATGATGCGATAAGACGGAAAGAGGGAGAGACAATGGAAAGTGAACTGAAAAGAGAACCTAGCTGGGGTTGTTGTGTATCAGTTTTCCAGCTGGGATGATCCCCCGGAGGTATAAACTTCAATGAGTGTTTGGGAAAAAGTTTCTTCAGTTCGTTCTACGCTTCGAGGTGAATTACTGGCTAAATGGGTGTCCTAATTTTCGGATCAGCCGAGCAGAGGGTTGAATCGGCTAACTTTTCAGCTGCGGATAATTGAAGAGAGGGAAGCACTGTGAACTCGTCAGAGTCATTAAAACTGGGAGGGAACTTTGGGGAACTGGAATCGAATCAACGATAAACCAATCTTCTTGAACTACGGTAATTCCTTGCGGAAATTTCGTTATCTAAAGCTCGTCTGTAACTAAATACGTTTTCGATTTCTCTCATTTCAGGGTCTCGCCTTCATGATTCTGCCCTTCCTGCCAGCATCGAACCTGTTTTTCCCGGTGGGCTTTGTGATTGCCGAGCGAGTTCTCTACATGCCCTCGATGGGATTCTGCATTCTGGTGGCCTACGGATTCCAGCTGCTGTCGGAACGATGGAATCGAAAAATGACCTGGTGCTGTCTGGGATTCCTGCTTCTTAGCCATTCCGTTAAAACATACAACCGCAATGCCGACTGGGAGTCGGAGTATACGATCTTCATGTCCGGATTGAAGGTAAACCAGCGTAATGCGAAGCTATTCAACAATGTCGGACATGCCCTGGAGAGTGAAGGAAAATTCGAAGAGGCCCTGCAGTTCTTCCACAAAGCCGTAAGCGTCCAGGAGGATGACGTTGGAGCACACATAAACGTCGGTCGGACGTACAATCATCTTAAAATGTTCAAGGAAGCAGAACAGGCCTATCTAAAGGCGAAGTCGTTGCTTCCGAAAGCCAAACCGGGGGAATCGTATCAGGCGCGGATTGCGCCGAATCATTTGAATGTGTTCCTCAATTTGGCGAATCTGATCTCGAAGAACGCAACGCGATTGGAGGAAGCGGATTTACTGTACCGACAGGCCATCAGCATGCGCTCGGATTACACCCAGGCTTACATCAATCGGGGTGACATCCTTATTAAGCTTAATCGTACGAAGGAGGCGCAGGAGGTGTACGAGCGGGCGCTGCTCTACGATAGCACCAATCCGGATATTTATTACAATGTGAGTATTCGCTTGATTATCGATTTTTTACTTAATCGTATTTTCTGTTGCAATATTAGTGGAAGCTCCTGAAGAACAACTGATTTGGTGGAGACATTCGGTTGGCCACCAGAAAAATTTCTATTTTTATCATTAGGTCGAATTCCAGACAACGAATTACATCAAGTTCTTCGAAGAACTTTCGATTTTCGTGCCAAAATGTCCATGTTCTCTCATGATGGCTTGATTGGATCTAAGGAACGTGATTATCCTCAGTTCCCATGCACTGGTACTGTGAGCCAGATTCAACCTTAAAGGACAGAGAAGTTCATTAACTGTCTGGGTCCAGTGAGTGGTGGATGGCATCAGTTGACCCGTAGCATAAAAGCAAAAGAGGACGATCGGGCACAATAGATGAAAGCGAAAAAAAAAAAGATGAGACAACACGACGAAGGACTGGAATGGCCTTGGCCCTTGCCCTCTCGTCGTGTCCTACTAACTGGAAACGATAAATAACCTCGCCTTGGACGGTCAGCAGCTTCACCACCACCACCGCCACCACCATCGCCATCATCATCATCGTTGTTGTCGTCAGCATCGTGTCGGTCCACCCATCTCAACGACAGCGTCCGGATGCTGGTTGTCACTGACATTCTTGGACATTTTTTTTTCGGCTCTATACTCAAGAAGAAAAACAAGCGCGAAGCGAAAACAACGCCCTAGCGCGCTTCATTTTATGCTAATTTAAACAAATACAACAGCGATTATTGTCTTTTCCAGTGAGGGAGTGAAATTTTCCCGTCTTTCATTTTGTTAAAGTTTTTTTTTCGGCTTCAACCGAACAAATGGGGAAGCTCGTTTTTCACTTTCGATCATTTTCTCACGATTTCGTATTCATGATGTCGTGTTTTCCCACTTCTGCCGCCCATTCGCTTCCCATTTCGGTTTCGAAAAAATGAAATTAACGACATTTTTCCCTGTCAAGGTTGAATTTTTGCCTCGGAGTTGACATTCCAATGAAACGCTTCCATTTTCTGCCCCAAAATCACATAAACGCCGCTTAGTTTAGTGATACTGTTTCTTTTTGTGCCTTCTTTTCTTCACTCCACAGCTGGGGGTGGTTTTCCTGGAACAAGGTAAAGCCTCCCAAGCGCTGGCCTATCTCGACAAAGCGCTGGAGTTCGATCCGGAGCACGAACAGGCCCTGCTCAATTCCGCCATCCTACTGCAGGAGCTCGGACGGCCGGAGCTGAGGAAAATTGCCCGCGAGCGGTTGCTCAAGCTGTTGGCCAAAGATGGTGAATTACCTGCTGCTAAAGCCTTCCGTTGGCATGATAAATTCTAACTTAATTTGAAAACAATTACAGAATCTAACGAGCGGGTCCATTTCAACCTGGGCATGCTGGCGATGGATGATCGCAATACGGACGAAGCGGAGAACTGGTTCCGGCGTGCTGTCCATCTCAAGCAGGACTTCAGGAGTGCGTTGTTCAATTTGGCACTGCTACTGGCTGACGACCATCGGCCTCTGGAGGCGGCACCATTCCTCAATCAGCTCGTCAAGTACCATCCAGATCACATCAAGGGCTTGATCCTGCTGGGTGATATCTACATCAACAACATCAAGGATCTGGATGCGGCGGAAAATGTGAGTAGTTTTGGCCATTTGTAGTCAACTGTCAATTCGGCTGAAGTTTCTAACGGGAAGTAGTGGCTTTAACTTGTGCTTTACTGGCACTGGGGGCGGTGCATAGTGGTTCCAGTTGTTTTGGGGAGCGGTCAAAAATGATAGAATTAAGTGTTGTCAGGCTTGTTAAGAAACATTATTTAAACATCCAGCTGCTTTGTTCTGTGGCTTGAGTCATATCGTACTAACTGCCTACAAATAGTAAATATCAATGGATGAAATCAAATCCAATTCGAGTCATTTCATGTGTCTCTCAATGCTCTTATTTGGGACCACTTTTCTTAATCCGTTACGTAAATAACATTTCCTTCGTGAATCCTGGAGAGTGTGAGCTGTCTAGTGGAATACCTGTTACTAGAAAATGAGAAGAATGATTAGTAATTTCCATTTAATTCCAACTACAGCAACCGTTCGTTAACTGGGTTAAGTGCACAGCCCGGTTAGCGGATGGTGCTCGGTAACTGGGCTGACATTTCAAGTGTAAATAAATTTGGAGGGGGCTTTCGATCAGATTCTGGTTGGCATATTCCATTGCACAATACATAAATTCAATAATGTTGTTATGCTTTATACGTTATTGGGATGTAGCTTATTGTTCACCCCATTGTGCAGAATATTTGACTAAGTTTGTATGGAATTACGACTCAATCTCGTACAATTTAACATTTTTTCTCTCCTCCACGAACCTTATATGCCTTTTACATGCCCCTTGCTGATTTTGACAACAAAATGTCAAATGCTGATTTTTGAAGTTTATTTGCTTTTTAACTGGGCTATAGCCCAGTTGGCGAACGCCCAGTTAAAAAGCAGCCCAGTTAAACAGCACCCTGTTAGCGAACAGTTACTGTACCTTTATTGCTTATCTTGACAGATACGCGTATTTCGTCTACAATGTGCAGACTTCTTCAGTGTCGTGTACTAACACTCGTATAAGTACACGACACTGAAGAAGTCTGCACATTGTAGATGAAATACGCGTATCTGTCAAGGTAAGCAATAAAGGTGGTTGGAATTAAATGGAAATGACTAATCATTCTTCTCAGTTTCTATTTCCTTCAAACTTAAAAAAAACAATCAAAAGTACCATAGCTGATGCGGAATAAAATTTGGACAAACTTCAAAGTGGTTTATGTTAAGAAATCGAAGCATTCCCTGCTTGTAAAGTGATTTGTTTTGTTTTTTATGCGTCGATGCAAGAAATCCAAACATTATTTAATTTTTTAACGTAAATAGGTGAATTAAATTAAAGCCAAAATTCAAGAAAATTGTCATTTTTGCATACGTTCTTGTATAAAGGGTGATACGGTCAAAATTTGGTCAAGGGAAAACGCGTGTAAATCGGTGAAATCGTTTATTAAATTTCTTTTTCAAGTTCAATTAGTATAAAATTCAGGAAAAATATTCAGTTAGGCTTCCGCTTTTCCAAATCCGAATTGCCGGGCCTTACGCTTGACCCCTGCCATCAGATTTTGTACAGCCACCTTGTCCACCTTCTTCGCCGCAGAAAGCCAGTTTGCCTTGAACTGCTGCTCGTCCTTAGCAGTTTTTTTGGTCTTCTTTAGGTTCCGCTTGACAATAGCCCAGTATTTCTCAATTGGGCGGAGCTCTGGCGTGTTGGGAGGGTTCTTGTCCTTGGGAACCACCTGCACGTTGTTGGCGGCGTACCACTCCATGGCCTTTTAACCGTAATGGCAAGATGCCAAATCCGGCCAAAACAGTTCGGAACAACCGTGTTTCTTCAGGAAAGGCAGCAGACGTTTATTCAAACACTCTTTCACGTAAATTTCTTGGTTGACAGTCCCGGAAGCTATGAAAATGCTGCTTTTCAAGCCACAGGTACAGATGGCTTGCCAAACCAGATATTTCTTTGCGAACTTTGACAGTTTCGTGTGCTTGAAAATATCTGCTACCTTTCCCCTTCCTTTTGCCGTATAAAACTCCTGTCCTGGAAGCTGCTTGTAGTCGGCTTTGACGTAGGTTTCGTCGTCCATTACCACGCAGTCAAACTTCGTCAGCATCGTCGTGTACAGCCTCCGGGATCGCGCTTTGGCCGTCGTATTTTGTTTATCATCGCGATTTGGAGTCACTACCTTCTTGTAAGTCGATAGTCCGGCTCGTTTTTTGGCTCGATGCACGGTTGTAGACGATACACCCAGCTTATTTGCGGCATCTCGGAGAGATAGGTTAGGGTTTCGCTTGAAACTACCGGCAACTCTCTTTGTCGTCTCAGTGGCTTCCGGTTTTCGATTTCCCCCCGATCCAGACTTCCTGGCTGTCGACAAACGTTCCCCAAACACTTTAATTACATTTGTAACGGTTGATTTGGCAACTTTTAGCGATTTTGCCAACTTTGCGTGCGAGTAGCTCGGATTTTCGCGATGCGCGAGCAAAATTTTGATACGCTGCTCTTCTTGCTTGGACGGCATTTTGACAACTGAAGTGTGAATTCCAAAATCAAAATAGGAGCAACATTCTACACACACACACCTTCAAAATGAGGGGTGTTCAGGTTTTTTAAATACGTCAAGTTGATATTGACCAAATTTTGACCGTATCGCCCTTTAGCTACATATATAAGTACACTAGGTTTTTTAAAAACCAGTTTTTTGACACGGTTCTTTTTTTGCACGGATTCCAGAATTAACGCGGTTTTTTTTGCACGGTTTTTTCCAATCCGTTTAAAAAAAACGTGCTAATTCCGAAATACGTGTTAAAAAACTTGCGATAGCATGCTAAGTCTTTTGCAATGAAAAACATCTAGAAGATTTTGTGAACAGTGGAGAAGGATAGCCGAACAAGGTACAAGAGGCAAGTGAGGGCCTCAGGGCCAGAACACAAAATATCTGTAAAGTTGTTCAGAAGGTCGAGGGCATTCAAATGGACCATTTTATTTGGAATTCTACCGCTACGTGGCGCTAGTGAGCATGCAAAATTAAACATTTTCAACTTTTTCTATCTCGTAACTCTTATAAGATGAAATGTTCTCGTCTTGGGCAAAGTTTTTCAGACGGTCAAGAGCATTCGAAAGGTGGACAGTTTTGTTTGGAATTTCGCCGCTACGTGGCGCTAGTAAGCTTTCAAAATTGAGCATTTTCAATGTGTTCTACTTGTTCTGTGTGGGGATAAGTGTGTATGTGTGTATGTGTGAATATAGGAGTGTAACTTCTACAAGGCATCCTTTTCCAAAATAGACCAGTTTCATCGGTGTTGAAGACTTGGTCTGCATGGTATACACCATCCTCTATCATTTCAATCAGTTTTGATGGGCACTCAATAGCTGCAACTGTATCTGCTGAATTCTCATTTAATGCTTACATTTTGCACGTGGTTTTATGTATGAACCGATATAACCATCCCTTAATTGCAGTTAACTAAACCTTTTTTTCTATTATGAAATGAAACGTATAATGTTTGTTTAATTTTATGCATCAAGTGCTAAATTGACACCTTTAACATTTGAGATTTGAATGTGAAGCCAAATTAAGGATTAGATATTTTGAACAACTTTGCCTTAAACTTTCCATCTTATCAAAATCACGAGATAGAACAAGTAAAAAATGCTCAAATTTGCATGCTCACTAACGCAACGCATCGGGGGAATATTCTTGGCCTTCTGAACAACTTTGCCGAAAACTAGAACTTTGTATCTTATCAGATTCACGAGATAGAACAAATTGAAAATGGTAAATTTTGCATGCTCACTAGCGCCACGTAGCGGTGAAATTCCGAATAGAATGGTCCATCTGTTGAATTCCCTTGATCTTCTGAACAACTTTGCCGATGACTAGAACTTTCCATCTTATAAGAATCACGAAATAGAACAAGCTGAAAATGCTCAATTTTGTGTGCTCACTAGCGCCTCGAAGCGGTAAAAATATGAATAAAACGGCTCATCTCTTGAATGCCATTGATCTTCTGAACAACTTTGCTGAAAACCGCACCTTTGCAGATATTCAGGGATTTTGGAATTAGCGTGGTTTTTTTTTTACACGGATTCCGGAATTAACGTGGTTTTTTTACACGGTACGTACACACTTAGTATTATATGCCGAGTCTCGGCTTTCTGAAACCTGAGATCCACACAGTCGACCTCTCGGTTTCGATCTCGGCTTTTTTTTATATAAACCGATAATCTCGTTTGGGTCAAAATGAAAACTCATATAGTTAGCGGGGAATCTCGGCATGAGCAAAATTATACAGTCGAATACCGATTTTTTCGGTTAATTGGGACCGTAAAAATCGAAACCGTAAAGATCGATACCTGTAGCTTATGGGATTTTCACTATTTTGGGGAAAGTGATAAACATCTACAGTCTTCAGCAGAATTGTTTTACGGGGTTGGATCACCAAATGTGTATCATTGGATTCCAGTTTAATTTGGAATTTCACCGCTAGAGGCGCTTTACTTTAGAGTTACTAAATATGAGTGCTGTGACGCGTTGGAATAAGGGGTAATTGGATTCATCCTAGGATATCTCGAGAGCCTCACCAGTTGGAACATATTAGTCTTCAGTAAACTTGTCCTAGTGGTCAAGCCCTTCCTAGAGGTGGTCACTCAAATTCGGAATTCGGTCACTACACGGCGATAGTGTGCATATAATCTTTCAGTTTGTGATTGATATAACTCGAGAGCCTTACTAGTTAGGACGATGTTTTCTTCAGCAAACTTGTGCTAGTGGCCAAGTTCCTTTGGTAGTCCCATGTGTTCGGAACTCACTCGCTGTGTGGCGCTAGTGTGCATATGAGCCTGCAAGTTTTATATTGTTCTATCTCGAGAACCTTACTAATTAGGACACTGCTTTATTCAGAAAATTTGTGTTATTGTCCAAGCCCTTCCGAATAGTGGGCAAATTTGTTCGGAATTCTCTTACTACGCGGCGCTAGTGTGCATATGGGCTTTCAGTTTTATTATGCTATATCTAGAGCGTCTTATCAGTTAGGACATTGCATTCTTCAACAAACTTGTGCTAGTGACCAAACCCTTCCGGGTGGTAGTCACATAAGTTGGGAATTAATTCACTACGTGGCGCTAGTGTGCATATGAACCTCCAAATCAAGTATGCTATATCTAGAGACCTTTACTAGTTAGGGCTTTGCTTTCTTCAATTTATCGATTATATTGAAAAAAAAAAAAGAATGTCGCAAGGAGAAGTTGCTCGAAAATATAATAAAACCGAAGCGTGCATCCGGTATGTCCTCAAACAAAAGTCTAAACTTACAGAACTTGCGTTCACCGCTTCTACGATTGGAATTTTTTTTTTTTTTTTTTAAGCTACGAGATCCAGTAATTAATTTTAGTTTATATTACGAAATCGAAGGTAGAACTAACGAATCTATTCGTTGTTTTCTGCAACGAAACTGATTTGTACTTTTTATGAAGCTACCTTCGTAATTAATGCCACACGCGCAACTGTCAAAAGCACGAAGCATTTGTTGACACAGAAAGAACATTCGTGCATTGTACGAAAACAATACAAAGAGCTACGAATATTTTGTTACAAATTAAAAAGAAACGTCTCTCTGGTGGTTGCATGAATGACTGACAGATCTACTATATCGACTCGAAATGTAATTGAAAAAAAAAAGCAACCACGTGGAGTTGTCCAGCGTTTTTTTTTTTAATGTTTCTGACATGGGATTCGATCCTGTATTTTTGGAAAGAGCTGTTACTGAATCCGTGGTTGATCTCACTAGGCCATGGTGACTCGTGAGAAGATACTTGATTAATGAGTATGAAGTTATAACTCTCGACAGCGCTTTAATTTTTATTTTGGGATAAATAAATTATTCCCGCCCATCCCAGCAGCAACACCATCATGCATGAGTACGATAAAAGAGAAGCAGCGATTGGCTGGTCTTCACGAAATTCATTTCGTGCATTATACAAAAAGGTGTAATGATAGCATTTCACCAGATAAAAAGCAATATGAATGTTTCATACAATATACGAGACATTTGTTCTATGTACAAAATCCATGTTTACGAAACGAGTGAAAGCTAATTTACGAAAATAAATTTTCAGTTTGTTGGTGCAGCAAGATAATCATCCTTTTTTTGTTCCTGGGAACTTTCATATACAGGAAGCTTAAATCCAGCTGCAATATTTCAAAAAACTGCTACGTATTCTCTGTGACGTATTCTTCCAATTATTTTCCGGTGAACATTCATACCAGCCTTTTTTGTGAACTTTAACCACAAAAAGTACGAGGCTTTGAATCTGATTGCAATCTGCCATAAAATGCCTCCGGAAAGGTACATTTTGGGACTGTACATGGTTTTAGCCATCCATCTGGCATGATGTAGCGCCCCAGGACGTCGAAATTTAGCTGTCTCACCATCTCCTGTCTCGCTATTTCCAAACCAGGCACGTATTTAGGTTTACTTGAAAATAGGTTTTTGTAATAAATTATAAACTGATAAATCTCACCAATAGCTAAATGTCTAAAACAACACTAGCTTGTTCATTCGTTAAAAACTAAAAATTCTAAAATAAAATGTTCTCGATCGCGTTGAGATCCGGTAACTGCGGTGGCCAATCCATAACTACTACATTGTTATCCTTAAAGCGCTGTTAGAATATGCTTGTCACGATACTTCGAAAAATCACACAAGTCGTTGTTGGTTGGTGTTTTACAAAGCGATTAAATCATCAATCCGAGTTTGCTGAAGATTTACATGAAACAAATCCTCATTGACCTACGTACATTTTGCTGCAGTGTTTACTCTTGATTTTGTGTACCCCTGCTGTGCCTAATACATCTACTGAAACTTTGGTGGAGCCTAACAACGATGCCAATTGATTGTGCCTTCTAGAGACAACTCAGTCCAAGCTGAATTCCCTAGGTCGTGGTTTCAGCTTTTGCGTAATGTCTTTATCGAAGGAGACGGATACACGTTTCAGGGGTTCAGGTGAACTCGAAAGGGTTGTTTGCAATTTCCTATGAAATTTCATCAACGCGTGAAATATTTCGCAGACTGATGAACTTATGTCTGTACATTGTGTAAAATATATTTTTTGTGATACTACAAGCTTTTATATCGAAGATTGCGTCAAAAGAAGAGCAAGTGCGAAAACCAATTGTGAGCGGTTGCTATGAAAATCCGGATCTGTCATTAGAAAACTTTCAAAAAAGCTTGGTTTTTCTTCAAGCACTGTATCCATAACGTTCTTAAATCTTTCGATACACGTTTGAAAACAGCCTGGAAGGCTGAGACCGGAACAAAAACGGATCTCAAAAACCACTAGAAGGACGCGAAGGTAAAGCAAATATTGCAGAAGAGACCGAATCTTTTGGTACGTACTGTGGCTAAAAAATAAAAATGTCCCCAACTTTCGTGCACCAAAACACGGTAGGTATGAAGTCATTCAAGAGGAAAACTGTACCGAACTGTAATGATAAACAGAATGTGACGGCTCAAACCCGGGCTCGCAAGTTGTATCGCGAATGTTTACGGCGAAGTTATCCTGCGTGATAATGGACGATGAAACTTATGTGCTGGAAGACTTAAAGCAGCTTCCCGGAATGTCTTATTATACTGCCATGCAACGGTAAAATCCCCCGAAGAAGAACATTTCAGGGCGAAGAAAAAGGCGAAGTTTCTAAAAATATTTGGTTTGGCGGGCAATCAGTGCACGCTGTGGTCGAGTAAGCCAAAGCTTCATCACTACCGGAACGGTAAACAGAGAAATATACAGTAAAGAATGCCTAAAGAAGCCATTGTTACCATTCCTACGCAACCATGACGCTCCCTCGCTATTCTGGCCTGATTTGGCATCTTGTCACAACGCCAAAGATGTTTTGGAATGGAACAGCGAATGGAGTCCATGTTGTACCGAAAGAGGCTAAAGAATGTGCACACCAAAAAGTAGTCGTCGGAAATGCCCTAATGCAGTCTTCTCCGTGTACGCTTTGCTAATCCGATCACTACTACATGAATATTAATGTATGTGTGCTATGATGAAGACGTCGTTTGGCTACAGTAACCTTTATTCAGTAAAATGGCGTCGAATCAAGAACGCGTGCGCGAAGCAATTTTGCACAAAAGAGTGGAAAATCCAGATATGTCGCACGGCGATATTGCCAAGTCATTAAAAATCGCAAAATCGACGGTTACTAAAGTGCTAAAAAACTTTCAGCAGCGCTTAACTTTAAAGAGAAAGGTCGGTTCCGGAGGTAACCATGATTCTCGTTTCGTCGCGGAGAGGAAGAAAGTGATTAAAGAATTTAAGAAGAAACCGAATATCTCCGTTCGTGATGTGGCGAAAAAAGTGAAAATGTCTCCATCGTTCGTCCAGAAAGTGAAGAAAAGTGCAGGCTTGAAATCATTCAAAGTAGGTGTTGCTCCAAATCGTAACGACAGCCAGAACAAGAGCGCAAAATCTCGATCGAGAAAATTATATGACACTATGCTGAAGGAATACGACTGCATAATATTGGACGACGAAACATATTGCAAAGCTGACTTTAAGCAGATACCGGGACTACAGTTTTATACCTCGTTGCAAAGAGGAAATGTTGCTGATCGTTTTAAGCAAAAAAAATTGTCGAAGTTCCCAAAAAAATACCTCGTATGGCAGGCAATATGTGGATGCGGTCTCAGAAGCGACATCTTCATCACGACTGGCACTCTAAATGGACAAATTTACGTAAAAGAGTGTCTGAATAAACGACTGTTGCCGTTCATTCGGGAACACAACGGTTCGGTGCTGTTCTGGCCTGACCTGGCATCTTGCCACTATGGAAAACTGGCTAAGGATTGGTACATTGCTAATGGTGTAAATATTGTCCCAAATTATTGCAATCCGCCAAATTCGCCAGAACTCCGTCCGATCGAAAAGTATTGGGCTCTGGTCAAGAGGAATCTTCGAAAAACGAATAGCGTAGCAATTGATGAGAAAAGCTTCAGGCGTAACTGGCAGAAAGCTGCAAAATTGGTGACGGATGACACTGTGCAAAAACTGATGGAAGGTGTCAAACGAAAGGTGCGGGCATTTGGATATAACAGGTCAAATTGACTTAACTGTATATGTTTTATATTTGTATTTTTATGAAGTCTTAAATAAATGATTTACTTTTGATTTTCTCATATTTTCCATTTAATACCACTAATTTCCCGTTGACTACTTTTTGGTGTGCACATTCTTTATGTCTAGATTTTGTCGCGAACAAGCCTTAATGTAAAATTTAGAGGATGAGTTGCAGTTACATCCACGATAAGACTCAACGTGGAGCCTATATGCCTATACACATTACATCCATATCCCTCGAATGATTTTGTCTTAATAAGTAAGTTCTTCAATATTTTGGTGGAGCATAATAACAAACATCTTATTGAGATTTACTAAGCGAGCGTGTAACCAGTTGAATGTTATATGCAGCTCTCTTATTTAATGAGTTACAATAAAAAAAAAAGTAACCGACCGTAGCATATTAGGCTGAGTTTTGGGAAACAACCCGTAACACGCAAATTTAGAGAATTCGAAATATTTTTTTCGATGCTAGCCATTAAAAATAGTATTCTTCAAAATCGAGCCGACCTCTGAACAACATTTCCCAGATTTGCCGGTTTACAATCTATCATTTACAGGGTGAGCCCTCAATTTCCTGACAAAGTGCATTTTTTGGAACCCCTAGTGAACATTATTATGGTACAATGAGAAGCAAAAGTATAGAATTCAATGTTCCTTAAGAGAACGGCAGTGAGGAAATTCGGTATAGAATAAGTTTGAAAGCGACCAAAAAGCAACTTTATGATATGTTGACAATACAATCGAACCGTCATTTTTTTTTTGCCTAACTGTCAGGAGTATTTGAGACAGCTGAGATACTTGTGATGGTGTATTTCTATTCCACTTGCTGACCCGGCAAACGTTGTCCTGTCTATAATTAAATTACTTTGCCACTTGCACAACACAATCCTGATGTTTCATTTGGGAACTTCAATGCATTACAATGAGAACAAACCACACTTATTGATCCAATGGCGACTAATAAATCCGCACTGTAATCAACCAAAGGGTCGTGGGCACGATTGTCACCAGAATATTCTGATACTTCCCGATTACGCTTCTTTCTAACTCTATCGCTTGTATTTTGAGTTGCTCTCTCTTCTTCACTCAGCCAATCGTTGTCGATCCAATTCAATTTGAGTTGCACGCTGATCGTCGCTTTGTCTCATTCAAGAATTGGCTGAGCTCTGGAACGCGCAAAAATTGGTCAACCTCAAATTGGTGTACTTCTGTTAAAAATGCATTAAAAAAAACCCTGAAATGCTGCATTTGGAAGTTGAGTGTATATACAATGGTTGCTATGATGAGTTTTCACCGTTTGCTCTCCAGTTTTCAAAATGACGTCCAAGCAAAAGGAGCAGCGTGTTAAAATTTTGCCCGCGCAGCAAGAGAATTCGACGTTGTCGCACGACAAGGTGGCAAAATTGCTGGTTGTGGCCAAATCGACCGTGACTAACGCTTTAAAAGTGTTCGAGGAGCGTCTGTCGACCGCCAGGACGCCTGGAAGCGGCGGCAATCGTAATCCGGACGTGGCAGCGACGCCAAAGAAAGTGGCGCCGAAATATAAGCGGAATCCTATTATCTCCATCCGGTACGTCACTGGCAAGCTCAATGTCTCCCATACTACTGTTTGTCGACTCAAACGGAATCTCAAAAAAAAAAAAACTAATAAATCCATGGAAAACGAGCAGCAGTTTAAATCTAACTGGCGTTCGGTGGTGAATAAGGTCGACCACTGTGCAAAATTTAATGGAAGGGGTTAAGCGGAAGGTCCGGCAGTTCGGATTTGGCAAACCAAGAGAATAAACGAATATTTTTACTTTAAATAAATGAATTGAACTACCAAAAGAAAAATAAGAAGATTTTTGTATGATTCATTTTGACTGAAAGAAACAATTTTTTTGTCGATCAATTTTTGCGCGTTCCAGTCTTTAATGTGAACAAAAATGTAATTACAGAGCTGTCAGTTCAACACAAAAGACAGAAACTAATACTCTCACTTCCACTTCCATTGACCTGCACTCCAATTTACATCTTGCTGCGAGATGTCACCAATATGAACGTTCCAGTTTATACGTGAATCTACACGTAATAAATCGTTTAAACTGGAATGGGTGTGATGTAAAAAAAAAACTACTTAAAAAACCGAGTGGCTCCATCACGTAATTTACGAAAACCTCGTAAAAAGCGATAAAAGTTATGGCATCTACTCGCGTGCATTCCGAAAACCACGTAAAAAATTCGCGTAATAAGCGACTCCAGGGTATTTCATTTTTCGCATAACTTTTCAAAAGGTCCTAGGTAACAATCAGAGATTCTCTCGTTCTTTTTTGTTAATTACGACACCATTTTAAGATTTTCGAACGGTTTCTCCTTACAAATCGGAAGATGATTTTGCTGTCTACATATTATGATATTCCTATACAAAATAACAATTTGTTTTTGTTTTTCATTTTCCAGTAAGTTTTTTTTATTTTTCATAATATCAACCTATTGGGAACTAATAGGACCAATGCCAGATAAAAAAGAATTCAAGTAAATCCATCATGTCGTTCGTGAGTTATGCTGTCACGAACGGACAGCAATTTATTTATTTATATATACAAGCTGTACCCGGTGCGAGCGCTGCTACGCTTGCAACTAAATGAATGAAAAATTAATAGAACTGGCACGTTTATGAGTTTTTTCCTTGACTAAGCAGGGGTTTTAACTTCTATCACATGCTTCTTACCCGAGAAATACACGTTTTGTGTTTTAGTAACCTGGATAATTCTCATGTTTGGTTGAAATGTGTGTTTCATTAGTATGGAAGCCCCCCTCTTCCAGAAAGCGGAGGGGTTTCAAACCACCATAGAAACATTTCTTGCCTTCAAAAACCTCCACATGCCAAATTTGTTTCCATTTGCTTGGTTATTTCTCGAGTTTTGTAGAAATTTGTATGGGAGCCCCTTTTTTCCAGAATTGAGAGGGGTCTCAAACCACCATAGAAAAATATCTTGAATTTAAAAATCTCCACCTGCCAAATATGGATCAAATGCTTGATTAGTTCTCGAGTTATGCAAATTTGTGTTTCATTTGTGTGGGAGCCCCCCCCCCCCCCCTTTCATAGGGCGGAGGGGTCTCAAACCACCATGGAAACATTTCTTTCCTTCAAAAACCTCCACATGCTAAATTTGGTTCCATTTGCTTGGTTCTCTCTCGAGTTTTGCAGAAATTTGTGTTTCATTTGTTCTATTGTTGTCTATCCCTGTGGTTCATTAACCGTTAATGATAATAAAAATCTGATAAGTGAAGTATAACTTCATTGCCTGGGCGATATTTTCATCGGCAATGCTGTTGTTAGTCGGGTCTGGCGTGGTTGCAATGTACCCATCTTGTTCTCTCTGAGATGGTTAAGTTGGTCATGCCGAGAGAGCAACATCGCGTTGTAAAACAGAAGCAACATTGATAACTTGGAATGGTCGATTAGTCTTTACGTCTCTATCTGACTTAGGGATAGACAACGGTCGAACTGTGTCTGATTAGCAACAGTATATGAGCAAATCTGACGGCAATTTCTGTTGCCTGTAGTCTGGTAAATACACCACCACATGTATCTCAGTCCTCTCAAAACCGCTGAGTACTAATTGAGAAAAGGCTATTCGATTGTACAAATTAATTTTTCATGTGATGTACGAGAAAATTACTAACCATTTCTCTTTTTCCATCGTAGCACTGGTTTACTGCTGTTCTTGTATAATTTAATATTTGTTTTGATTTGTGTTCTGACATTCTGGGTGAGTGAAAATATACTGAAAAATAGTTCTGGCTTTCGCAAACAGCAAGCGTGAATGAGCAACGGTAACAGTAATGCCTGATTTCCTAACGCCGAAATAATTCCAGCAAATCGGAGTTGCCTATTGAAATTGTTCCATAATGTCCTACTTGATGAATAATTATTTCGATAATATTAATACTTAGACAAATATTTATACTGGATGACCCATAAATGTACCCGTTTCATGATAAAATCCGTGTACTTTTCAGATTGCTTCCAACTTCTCATAATAACACTTTTCTTTTCTTTCCCTCTAACCGTAACAGTGCTACAAGCGCATCCTCCAGCTGGACCCGATCAACATCCAAGGCCTGCACAATCTGTGCGTCGTGTACGTCGAGCGGGGAAAATTGGCCCAAGCCCAAGCCTGTCTGTCACATGCCCACCAGCTGGCACCGAGCGAGGACTACATCCTGCGCCATCTGCAGATCGTGCAGACCCGAATCAACCGGCTCCGGGGGACACCCGATCCCAGCCGGGAGAAGGAAGTTGCCTTTGCCGACTATGATCCCCGGGAGTTTGGCGGTACTCCTTCGCCGCCATCGTCGTCGTCGTCGTCGTCAAGCGGCGTTGACTTTCAGCAGCTAATTAACAGCAACAATGTAAATAGTAACGTTAATGATGTGGGGGCGACCGATGAGGCTGAGAGTGGTAGCAGCAGCAGTAGCAGTAGTAGTAGTAGTGCAGACACCAGGAGCAGTAGTAATAATGATAACCATAATAATCTGAAAACATCATTACCTCATGCGAAGGGCGCAAACGATGACGCCACGGCGACGGCAGCCGATAGCAGTAGAAAAGCCAACGGTGGCCCTAGCAGCACAGACAACAGTGATCCTATTTTTATCGAATCAGAAGACCCAATCTCGGCAACGGCATCGGCAGTGCCAGCTCGCAGCAGCAACAGCGATGACCCATTGGTGGCTAACGAAAGTCACCAGCAGGAACGGCAAAAGGAGCCCAGATTAGGGCACACCAGCAGCACTAGCAGTAGTAGCAGTGGAAGTAGTCCCCATTCCCATCAAAATCACAACCACCAACTTCAACAACAGCAGCATCAGCAGCAACAGCGGCGAAGGAGAAGAAGCCACTCACACCAACACCACGTGGTGGACGGTGGTGGTAATTCCCAGCAGTTAGTTGGGAAGGACATGGATGATCCATCGTCCGGGATGTCATAGCATCAAATTCTTAATTACAAGTTAGACTGTTTCAAAATTAATTAGGAACTGAAAACTGTGGACTGAACAAAAACACTGGCTGCAGCCGCATGCAGGCAGTGCTGATACAGTAATGATGGTGGTTGGTTGCTTGATGTTTAACAAGGACGAAAAGAATGAACGAGAGTTGTATGTGCGTGTGGCGTGGGGGCGCGGGGGAGGATGGCGATAGGAGTCTGAACGTAGGACTAGCTGGGGAAAGTTTTCCCATTATAGTTGGTGGTGGATGAAAATATGAGACAACAATTATTAGACAGGAGCGCATCGGCGAGCAGCACAGTGGAAGCACGAAGTAAAACTATTGGGACTGGGTTGCATTTGGGTACAATGTTGGAATGTGTTTACATTGTAATTCGATGAAGTGGAAGGGATATGCCTGGCTGGGTAATCGTCCAATCCACGAGAGATTCTAGTTTGATGGAGGAGCATGGTGTATCTTAACTGAAAAAACTGTGGCCCTTACTACGCAACCATTACTAGGTAAATGAAAAAAAAGCGACCTTTTGTCAAACAATCCAATTAATGTTCAACATTGAATCAATGTTTGATAATGCTAGTCTTTGTATGCTTAACAAATATTGAAGCCAAACCATAAACCAATGAATTCTCGGTTTCACAATTGTCGAATAAATACAAAAGGATCATTTTCGGCTTCGTTCCCCACTGTTTTCCAATTGGTTTTTTACCTATCTGCCTGCCCTAGACGTATATGTAAGTCCTAGACGATAGTTTTAGTTAAGCTTGTTGTAAAGCAATTGAGGAATCCAAGTAAAGCTAAAGTGAGGTTAAACATCGTTGTAGCAAAAACAGCACACTACCAAAATGTCATGTAAATTTCTGACCCCTGAGACCGACACATGCAAGCGTCCTTTAGCACATACAGTGACGGACAATACAATAAGACCAAAGCCCGATTTTCATACAAAATAGTCATGTTTGGAGGCTTGTCTTTCACTTTCCCGTGAAGTAATTGAACTGAAATTTTGGCAATAGCCTAGAAATAATCTGAATTTTCATCTTTAATAAATTCATAATTTTTCATTCACCACTTCAGAAACTACAGGCACCACCCACGACAAAACAATAAGACCTCCTTTTGATATCCATAGTTTAGGCCATGTTGATGAGCGTGAATTACAATCTATAGTATACTGATGTTAAAATGACCCGTGCATCAATAATTAGAATTCAGATCCTCAAATTCGAGCATCCTTTATGGAAATCAAAAAGTGGTCCTATTGTTTTGTCGTATGCGGTGTCGGTAACTTTTAAAGTGGTGAATGAAAAATGATGGATTTAATGCAGATGAGAATTCAGGCTACTTCTGGACCACAGCCGAAATTTCAGCTCAATTGGTTCTCGAGAAAATGAAAGGCAAGCCCCCTAACATGTCCATTTTGTATGAAAATCAGGCTTTGGTCTTATTGTATTGTCCGTCACTGTAAGAATGAGTCGAAAGAGATGAGCTAGGCCAACATGGTAGTTGGCCAACTTCTGTTGCCAATCGCTTTTGCTCTGCCGTATTGAATCCGAATGATTTGATTTTTTTTTTTACAAGACTAGTGCCTATATGAAACTATTCATGAACAGAATTTTAAGTCATTTGGTTCTAGTACGGTTGGTGTTGTAGCGATTGGTGACGATAATTGGTCCCGCACCCTGTATGGGTTCAATCAGATGATTAAAAATTCATCAGTATAATAAACAGTAATGGGCCAAAATGAGAACTTTGTGGCACCTCGGGCTGATTACTGGTGAAGTTGATTGCTTTTCTATTGTTGTTCTGAAATCACACGGAAGTATTCTAAAACGTCCCAACGTGCTTATAAATGAGTAAAAATAGTAAACAAAGAAAGCTATGTCAATTGGATCCGTTTTGCTGATTCTGGCAGCTGGCGAACTCGATTACCGACCTGGTTACCGCAATGGCCGAAATCTGGACAATCCGGTAAACAGCACGGTTATAAAATTCGTGAGTTTCCAAAATTAAAGAAAAACTGATCCAATTAACATAGCTTTCTTAGTTTATCATTTTTACTCATTTCTGAGCAGTAGCATAGCGTGGTCGGGCGAGGGGGAAGTCAACCCGGGTCGAATGGCATAAAATCTGGATTGTTCCAGAACGGCGAATATGATCATTGGTCCATTTCAAGGCCGAACGTATACTATTCCGGTCCGTATTAACTTCTGTATTATTTGTAACATTGATTTTTTAAGGGCGGCTTGTTGGGCCTTCCCCAACCCCCTGGCTCGCCGGAGGACCATCGTGCACAGCACTGTTTAGAGTCCCACGCGGGCACGTGGACGATGATCAGCCGCTCCTAACATGGAGAACAGACGCTCAGATAGACTGCACCCTTTGAAGAGGACAGCCCCCTTTCCCTGTCAGCATATGACCCAGGACCCACAGGGGTTGGTTACCCGATCTTTCCTAAGGTTACTCATACCCCAGTCGGCACCACGGGGAGGTAGGGATAGGAGTTACTGGACAAGAGGTTAAGGACCGCAGCAGGATCTTTTTTATACCTGCAGGAACCGCGAAGTACCAATGGTACGCATTGTCTAGTCATTTACCAATTAGTAGACGAATTCGTGTATCTGGGCTCATTGGTGACCACCGAGAACGAAACCAGCAGAGAAATACAAAGGCGCATTATGGCTGGCAATCGTGCCTACTTCGGACTCCGAAGGACGCTAAGATCGAACAAAGTTCACCGAACCACAAAGTTGACCATCTACAAGACATTAATTAGACCGGTAGTTCTCTACGGCCACGAAACATGGACATTGCTAGTGGAGGACCAACGCGCCCTTGGAGTCTTTGAACGGAAGGTGATGCGTACGATCTACGGTGGAGTGCAGATGGAAGACGGAACGTGGAGGAGGCGAATGAACCACGAATTGCACCAGTTGCTGGGAGAACCTCCCATCGTACACATCGCGAAAATCGGTCGACTACGATGGGCTGGGCATGTCGTAAGAATGTCGGACGACAGCCCTGTGAAAATGGTTCTCGAAAACGAACCGACAGGTACAAGAAGAAGAGGCGCACAACGAGCTAGGTGGATTGATCAAGTAGTAGGCGACCTGCGGACCCTCCGCAGACAGCTAGGCTGGCGAGGTACAGCCATGGACCGATTACAATGGAAACAACTTCTGTGTACAGCAGAGGCCACACCGACCTTAGTCTGATTGGTAAGGTATGGTAAGATAAGTAACGTATACTATTCATGAAAAATCATGAAGTTTGAGCCGTCGAAAGCCATGTTTCGGCAAAAATCTGTGTTCGTCCCACCTGAATGGTTCTTCCTGGGCATCCGGGTTGTCCCAGAATGGCCAATCAGTGATCCATTTCAAGGCTAGACGTAGACTACTCAACAAAAAGCATGAAGTTTGAGCCGTCTTAAGGCATGTTGCGGCAAAAATCTATATTTGTCTCCTCCTAAACGGTTCCCCCGGGGCATCTGGGTTATCCCGGAAGGGTCAATATAGTCATTGAGCCATTTCTAGGCTAGAAGTTGACTACTTATAAAAAATCATAAAGTTTGATACGTCGAAAAGCATGTTTCGGTGAGAATCCTCATATGTCTCCTCCTGAAGTCTAGGGGTTTTATTCATTAGGGCTAATCTACAATTGAGAGACTCTCTCTTGCCTCGTTCTCTTTCATTAATTACAGCGCCATTATAAAACCATGGATTGATTTTTTTACACAGATCGCAAGATAAGAGTGCTGGCTAGCATATTGAGCAAACAGCCAAACGAAAAATGTGAAAATGATTTAGCTATTGGTGAAAGAGAAAGTAAACCGAGAGAGTCTCTCAATTGTAGATTCGCCCTAATGGAAAAAAAAACCTAGACAAAGCGAGAAAAACCAGCCATAAGTCCCCGTTTCGTTTCCCTTCTCTAATTAACGAAGTGGCTACGAGAGATTGAGGTTATGTTGATGAAGACGAATGTTGAATAGCACAAGAAGAAGATGAAACACACTAATAGAGTTTAGGCAAAGAGGAAAAAAAAACGTTGAAGAGATATAGAACGGAAACCTGAAATGCGTACGGCCCCGATCATGAGACGAGGCGAGAGTATATTTTTCCACGCAAATGTATGTGCCGATGAGACTTGAACGAAAGTAGTTGAAACACTGTAAATGTATAACAAAAAAAAAACAAGTGTAAAAGAAACACCCCGAAAAACAAGAGAGAAAATTCTTAATTAAAACAAGCAAACCAAAACAAGTTGAAAACAAACAAACAAAAAACACACATACTACCACGCAGAAGGTGGAACCCCAATTGACACATTGATATTTGCTAGATGATATTGTTAGGATTTTTTATGAAAACAAAAAACAAAAACAAAAATTAAAAGAGTAAAAACATGTGATCGTCATTGTTCTACCGGGGTGGGGGTGAACTCGTACTTAAGGAAGCAGAAAACTTAATCCGTTGAAGTCGATGAAGGGGGTTATATGATTTTGTACACAATGCCGTAGGATTATACACTCTTTCTCTCACTCGCTATCCTTCTCTCTCATGCTGCCCGGCCGGCAGCGGAACCGTTAGCTTTTTGTGTTGTCTATTTAAGTATAACTGGTGATGTAGCTGAATGCTGAGTTGCGGACGAAAAATAATAATAAAAAAAAAGGATAGGGATGAGGAAAAGTTATCGAACAGCGAGCAACAGGATATTAAGGAACTATTTGTTATCGGTTGCAGTATGCAATTTTATTACAGAAAAGTAAACGGGGGTAGCGGAAATGGAATCTCTTATTAGATGAAATATTTGTACTTAATGAGTTTAAGAAAGGCTGTAGTTTGTAATGCTAGGATATTACGATTGAGTATTGTTGCTTGGCTAGTAGATTTAATAGGCTTCTTTCTGGTGGTGGGTTTGTGCTTGCGAGTTGCAAATGTTTACATGAAAGGTATTTGAGTTCAAATCATTTAATTTTACTTTAGGTAATGTCTGTTGCTTTAGCTTCACCAAATAAGATTATCCACTAATATATGTTGTTGTTTGTATAACGAGAGTGATTGCCAAGTCACGAGCACCTGAAAATCCACATTCCACACTTACATCTACCCACCTTCTCGTTCCGAGAGCGAACACGTTTAAAATCTAAGCTGGTTTTTTAGTCAATATAATTTTGGCATCCAAATTGGACCACTCCCAATATTACACCAAACAGTCAGTTTAAAATTGATTGAAAAATAAAGTGCCACTCAACTTGCCAGACTCTCGGCCATCGAATGGAGAAATTCATCCCGGCTTTTCTACTCCACGTGTAAATATTTGCAACTCATTTAGTTTTATTTCCGTTCAGAGCGACAGTGGAGCTACGGTGACAAGGCTCGGACGAACACGTCCTCAGCACGCGGTTTTCCTCTTTATTTTTTTTTCCATACAATATTTTCCATCGGGCATGACCGCGAAGTGCGCGAACAAGATGTGAAAAGTGAAGGACCCTCTGTGACAGCTAGGAAGCTCATCTTATATTTAGCGAAAATGAAATTTGTACTTAAGTTGAGAGAAATAAAGAAAAAGTACTCTATTTAAGAAAGGAAAAAAAACCGAAACAACTCTGAACATGCGATTCATTTTGTGAAATCCCTCCCGGGTGCGTCGGTTGGTTCGTATTCAGTCTAACAAGTCGTGCGGCACCAGGCTATTATTGGCATTACTAATTCAATCAAAGAAACTTCCCTCTCATCCGGCCCATCCACCTCGAGGGCCGTAAAAGGAAGCTGAGGATGATTCTAATAAAAGTTTATTTTCATCCTGCGTTGGGCGGTGGGAAGCGGAAAAAGAAACGACAGTAGCCAATGTCCCGGTTAAAGGGTGTCCACAGTTAAATAGCATCACTTTAAACTCGTCCTCAAAAACAAGTCTCTCAACTGATTGTCATGAAATATTCCGGGAATAAAAAACAATGTATAATCTTGGTTAAAGTACTTTTTATTTCACTGTATTTCTTTATCAAATCCAAAAGCCCGAACTTTCTTCTTAATACCACGCATAACATTTTGTACAACGCTTGAACCGACATTTTTTTCCTCTCTCAGCCATGACTTGAACATTTTCTGTTCTGTAGTAACCACTTTAGGATGCTCACAAAGTTCGTGCTTCATTATAGCCAAATATTTTTCAATTGGCACGCAACTCTGGAGAGTTTAGGGGATTAAGATCCTCCGGCACGAAATTGACACCATTCATCTTGTACCACTCCAAAACATCCTTGGATTAGTGACAAAAGGCTTGGTCCGGCTAAAAAATTGTAGTAAGCGTGTTTCGAGAAACGGAAGCAGTCGTTTTTTCAGGCATTCATTCATGTATACTTGACCATTTACAGTTGAAGTTGTCACGAAAGGCTTGCTCCGTTTACCACACGAACAAATCCCCGGCCAAATCATGAATTTCTTGGGGAACTTTGACACTTGCTGTTTCCTGAAAGACTCTGGAACATCGAACTTGTCTTTCGCAGTCACATACTGGTTGCCGGAAATTTGTTTAAAGTCCGCTTTTACGTGTGTTTCATCGTCCATGATGCAGCAGTGTGGTTTCGTCAACATTTGTGTGTACAGCTTACGCGCACGTGTTTTAGCTGTCCTTATTCTGTTTTTCATTGCGGTTTGGAGCTTTTCTGAACTTTTGAATGACCGGAGTCCGTCTCGTTTCTTGGCTTTCTGCACGAAAATTTTGGTCAAATGCAGCTTTTTCGCGACCTCCCGAACGGAACCGTTGGGTTTGCGTTTAAAGGCAGCAACCACTCGCATGTGATCCTTCACACAGTATGGAACACTTTTTCTACCACTCACCTTCTTTCGATCGACAGTTGAACTTCTCCTGAAACGTTTGGTGACACGAGACACTGTAGACTGATGAATTTTCAACATCTTTCCGATGACTCGGTGCGAAAGAAGTGGGTTGTCGGGGTGCGTGTGCAAAATGTTCTCGTGCACTTACTGTTCCTTCGACTCCATTTTCGAAACTACGATACGTTTCACAATGAAACTCACGCAGTGTAAACAATACACGCCGAGGTCATTTCTCCCCAAAATTTCGTTGAAATCAACCCCAAGGGCGAAATGTTACGGCTTATTGAAAGTGATGCAATTTAACTGTGGACACCCTTTAAGACGTTGAATGCGAACGCGCCTAGGGCGGAAACTATTAACAAACTTGTTGGGAAATCATGCTACATTATCATACACTGAAAATAAATCAATAATTTTTATTATTAAAATTGGCACTTAAATCGGTCAATTTTTGCTTCGAATTGAAATCATGTGAGCCAGTATGATTTTCATTTGCCGCACATAATTTTTAACACCCGTCACTTAAAACACAGGTTCGTTTCCAATTAGACTGATATGATCCGCACATAATTTTCAATGGAGCGAAACATGCCATTCAAGTGTGTTTTCACTTTGCCCTATTCTATCCATCTTCGCACTTAAAACAAAATAAAAAACCGTGCGCGAAAAAAAACGTCAAGCCACTTTGCTCTCATTCTAGAAGAAGAAAAAAAAAACTGCAAAATGGAGAAGCAAAGGCAAAGTTTACCATGTGGTGGTTTAGGTACTTGGTTTGCCAGCGGAAGTCACTGAATTTTTTGAAGGTAATAAAATTACTATAGATGTTGTATTATTTGCCATGTTAGCACTATGGTACGAATAGCCAAATTTCGCGACAAAAATCGATAACTCGAAAACCATTAACTTTAGACATATGATGTCTTTGGAAGATTTAATTTTAAAAAAAAGATCTATCTTTTGGTTTGGGTGGTGACTAGGGTGGTCCTTTTATGTTCATAATAAAAATTCTAACTTTTTATTCTTATGATTTAGAGGAATTGTTGCTCCTACAGAATTGTAGATAATTTAATTTCATGAAACTTTGCTGAAAAAACTAACTTCTATCTCATCTACGTTTCGTTTTATAACAGTTTTTCTAACTGTCCTTAGGGTGGGACTTAAAAAAACAGTTTTTTTGCTCTAATTTTTTTTATTTCAATTTGAATTTGAAAACTTTGTTTAGATGACTTTTAGGACATAAAAGGACGCACATTTTGAAGATACAAGATGGTTGCTAGTTATGGTATAAAAAAAGTTATAGAGGTTGAAGTGTAAAAAAATACGTTTTTTTTTTCAAGATATCTTACTCACTTATTTGCAAATATTTGCAAACACGGAATACGTGAACTGAAAGTAAAAACTTCCATCTACAAGACCTATGCAAAATCGTTTGTCCCCTTTTGTCCCCTTGTGGAGTAAAACTCATTTTAAAATTGGTCATTTTGCATTTTTTCTGCATAACTTTCGATCTGCAGCATCAACAATTATCATCAAAGTGCCTAACAACGTGAGATTTTTATGAAAATGTTGTTTTTTTATTTTAACCGATCTCCATTAATTTATTAACATTTATATCACAGACAAACAGACATAACACATTGAAAATTTTGCACTACAAATCATCGTCACTAACACACCTGCGCCATCTGTTGAACACACTGTGATGGGTGATAAAGCTGAACAGATGGGGGTAGTGTGCTAACGTCAAATATAAGGGAATCCACTATGTGCGCCATCTGTGACGATACTTCCAACTAAGAAACATTTGAATTGACCGTTTAAGGTGTAATCGTTGAAGAAACTGCAAGTGTTATGTCTGTTCGTCTGTGTTGACATATTTACATTTATTTATTTATATAAAATATACAAATGCAAATGTAAATGTATCAAGATAAATAAATTAATGTGAATAAATAAATGTAAGTAAACAAATGTAAATATGTCAACACAAACAGACAAACAGACATTACTCTTAAGGGTCACCCACAATAGATACGTTTGCGTTCCGTTGACGTAAATTTGACAGAAAACCTATGGGAAAACTGTCAGATTCACGCAAACGCATCCGCAACGTATCAATTGTGGGCCAGCCATTACAGTTTCTTCAACGATTACACCTTAAACGGTCAATTCAAATGTTTCTTAGTTGGAAGTATCGTCACAGATGGCGCACATAGTGGATTCCCTTATATTTGACGTTAGCACACTACCCCCATCTGTTCAGCTTTATCACCCATCACAGTGTGTTCAACAGATGGCGCAGGTGTGTTAGTGACGATGATTTATAGTGCAAAATTTTCAATGTGTTATGTCTGTTTGTCTGTGATATAAATGGTAATAAATAAATGGAAATGGGTTAACATAAAAATATAAACATTTTCATAAAAATCTCACGTTGTTAGGCACTTTGATGATAATTGTTGATGCTGCAGATCGAAAGTTATGCAGAAAAAATGCAAAACGACCAATTTTAAAATGAGTTTTGCTTCACATGGAGACAAAAGGGGACAAACGATATTGCACAGATCTTGTAGATGGAAGTTTTTACTTTCAGTTCATGTATTCTGTGTTTGCAATTATTTTCAAATAAATGAGTAAGAAATTTTGAAAAAACGTATTTTTTTTACACTTCAACCTCTTTAACTTTTTTTATACCATAATGAGCAGCCATCTTGTATCTTCAAATTGTGCGTCTTTTTATGTCCTAAAAGTCATCGAAACAAAGTTTTCAAATTCAAATTTGCTCTAATTTTTTTTTATTTCAATATAAAAAAATTAGAGCAAAAATCAGTGGGGTTGTGTATAACATACGACCGGTTGACGTAGACTACGTTAAATCGTTGGTTTCGTAGCGGAATATTGCAACGCTGGTACGGTTCTAAAGGTTATCATAAGTAAGTGAGTAAGTATGTTAGAACATTCTATGATTCGCTTCTTAGAAATTATTTGTTCAGGGTCTGTTTAGAAATTCAATGTCAATAATTAATGATATTTTTGTTAGTTGACAGTCGCGAAAAACTTCAACTGATTGAAGCAAACATTTCGAAAATCTATGGAGCATGTTTCAGTTATTTTCAAATTTTCATTTCACCCTTACCCTTGCCGTAAGGCGTAATCTGATCAAAATAGTGTGGGTGTGGTCCTAATAGATCGTTAGATCAGCTGTATGTTCGAAAAATTATATTGTACACTCTTCAAAAAGGATAGATTGTGATACGGCTTCGAGTTGGCTTCGAGTCAATTTTTTGTGACGGTAGCCATTTGTAAAATTTCTTTGTAGCATGCTTGCCTTTCCGTAAGCTTACTCTCTATCTGCGCTTCAGAATAACAGAGACCGTTTACATTTCCCAGCCGTGTAAGAAATGGTACACAATGCTCAAGGTATACAACGAAGAGAAAAAAAAATGTTTTAGCCACTGCTGTCTGCCAATTGGCTAGACCATGGAAGGTAATGTTAAATAAATTCAAATCAAATAAACTCTCTCAAAATTGAATTATTCTTCCTGAAAAGGACGGATTTTAAATGGTCCGCATTTGAATTAAAACCTTCTTGGTCCTTTGGAGAAGCAGGTTATTTCAGTCGTTGCACGTTGCGCCTTACCAAAAGATGGGTATCAACAAGATCACACACACACAAGCACCTTATTTCGCTCCTCGTGGTTGCACCCACCGGCTGGCTACAAATACATCACCGGCTTGGGCAACCGATTGCCTGGCACACCACTGCATAATTAATGGCTGCCTAATAACGGTTGCCTAGCCAAGGGCATGCTAACAACAGCCTGCAGAGCAAACAGCTACCTGACCACTGGTTGGGCGCCAGTGAACCTTCTATGGTACTTGCCGCCACCAGCTGCCAAAACCACATTGACGCTTTGTCGCTATGCACTGCTGATTGAAAACAGTGCACCCTCTAGAGTACATGCCATCGCCAAGAGCCAGCTGCCAATCCATACTGTCTGGTTGATACGCATAGCTCCAGTACTGCAACACTTTTGAAAAAAATTTGCGAAGGTGTACCCCTTTTATATCGTTCACTGCTGCATATGAGACCTCCCTTGCTCACATTTGAAATCTGTGATAGGAAAGTACAGTACATTTAGTAAATTAAGCCTAATTATAAGACATCATCTTTTATTTCCGTTATTTTCTATTGTGTAAAATTGTAAACGGAAAATTTTCGATAATTGAATCGATACGCGGGAAAATTTCCAATCGATTTATGTAAACATCTTGAAAATCTATCGAGCAGTTATTAAGTTATAAGCGTTTTATTTGTAACGATATTTCGTGACGGTCGCTTATTTTTAGATTTTCAATTGACACCCTACCCTTGCCGTAGGACGTAGTCTACGTCAAAAAACTGTTTTTTTAAGTCTCACCCTAAGTACAGATAGAAAAACTGTTATAAAACGAGACGTTGATGAGATAGAAGTTACAATTCTGTAGGAGCAACAATTCCTCTAAATCATAAGAATAAAAAGTTAGAATTTTTATTGTGAACATAAAAGGATCACCTAGTCACCACCCAAACCAAAAGATAGATCTAATTTTTAAAATAAAATCTTCCAGAGACATCATATGTCTAAAGTTAATGGTTTTCGAGTTATCGATTTTTGTCGCGAAATTTGGCTATTCGTACCATAGTACATGGATGTGATGTGAATTGCAAGTAATTATCATAAGATTTATTAATAACACGAACGTTCCTACTGAAAACTGTGATAAATCTATGTCCAATGTTGGTATTGGGTCCATACTTCCATAAATTCTATGTTTTTGAAAATTATCACAATTCCATCAGTAAGACTGCAGGTTTGCTTGCAACGCAGGTGCTGTTCTAATGGGACGTTGGGTTAGCATAAGTAAAGTGAGTAAGTATCCAGGGGGTGCGACTCTATCTCACATGCAGGATTTTTGACGTAGGACTACGTCTTTGTTTTCAATATAGGGGTCACGTTGCGAGTACGAAAATTTGGAGCATCACGAAATATGCTTAGGTTTTGAAAGTTAATAACTAAGTCATTTCATGACCGATTTTCAAAATTTTTGCACCAATCGATTGCAAATCTCTCTACGCATTTATTCCATTACTATTAATTTTAAATAAAAAACTATTGAAATTCTTATAAATATAAAAATGAATTTTTATCGAACTGACCCTTATAGACATAGAAACTACTTAACCGACTGGAGTGAAAAATTGTATGCAGGGGCTTTTGTGACCGGGCAAGCTTCTTATGATGGTTTAAGACCCCCCTCCCCCTCTATGGAATGGGGGTCTCTCATACAAATGAAACACAAATTTCGGCATAATTCAAGAACTAATCAAGCAAATGCCACCAAATTTGGCATGTGCAAGTTTTTGAAGGCAAGAAAGGTTTCTATGGCAATTTGAGACCCCTCCCACCTTTAAAGGGGGGGGGGGGGCTCCCATACAAATGAAACAGGAACTTCTAATAACTCAAGAACTAATCAAGTAAATAAAACCAAATTTGACATGTGGAAGTACTTGAAGGCAAGAAATGTTTCTATGGTAGATTGAGACCCCTCCCACCTCTAGAAGGGGGAGTGGGCTCCCATACAAATGAAACAGGAACTTCTGATAACTCGAGAACTAATCAAGTAAATGGAATAAAATTTGACATGTGGAAGTTTTTGAAGACAAGAAATGATTATTTGGTAGTTCGAGACCCCTCCCACTTCCCGAATGGGGGGCTCCCATACAAATGAAACTGGATTTTTTGCATAACTCGAGAACTAACTAAGCAAATGGAACCAAATTTGGCATGTCGAAGTTTTTGAAGGCAAAAAATGTTTCTACTGTTGTTCGAGAAAGGGGGGATGCTCTGGAAGGGAGGATGCTTTCACACAAACGAAACTCAAAATGCATCCAAACATGAGAGTATATCATATTTATTATTCGATACATTATAAATGTTACATAATATGATTCAGATATGCAAATCACTAAGGGTCGTTTGATGTGTGCTTATTTGCAATCACAGTCCACTGTTTGATGGCATGCGATGGCATGTGAAGTGTAAAGTTCGTTGTTAATATTATCTTCGAACTCCAATCAGTGTTTAAAAGTGTTTCTTGCGTTCTAGTGCGATAGATAGAGTCCATACCATTCGATAAGAAACAAACGGTCCCAAGCTTAATAATACGCCCCTAATAATGAACTCACACGAACACACGCTCGAATATTCTGTCAAAATAACACAGCAAATTGAAACAAAGGCGCAAATATGTATAGCAAGGTGCTGGCTACAAGGTGTACTTCGGACCAAGGGGTTCAACAACAATGAATCAATTTCAATTCGCTAATTGCATATTAATTGTTGGTTAAACCATCTGTAATATCGTTTTTGTATATGTTCGGTATTTCAATTAATCTACTTGTAATTTAATTTTGTCTCGAATGAATTTTGCTTAAATTGAATTGTACTAAAACTAGAGCACTGTATACCTAATTTGTTTTAAAAATAACGAAAGTGATCTAAAATCTACTACAATAGCTTACCTATGAAATACAACACAGACAGAATTATATACAACACAATCACTCTCATTAGATCCCGAACACATGTTTGTAACCAACCCAATTGCCCATCAAAGCAAGCTAGAACAATACTGTAAAGTTAGTTACAAATCACCATCCGAGAAATATAGACGTTATCGGAAGAACGAGCGTTTTATTATTCATCCGAAGGATTTATTCGCCGTGTGTGCAATTCCAGTATAAGTTGTTTCTCTGCTAAGATCCTGTTTGTGGGAAGACGTTCTCAAGGGCAATCAGTTTGGTGATGAGATTGTTCTGACGACATCGTGAAGACGATCGATCGTTTTTCGACTCTCTACGTTACGGGGAAAAGGGCGAGCCTAAACCACAGTAGACCGTTGGGGAGCTGATAAGTGCCACGCGCGTGAAATTGAACAACGTCGTTCAATTTTACACCGATCAGTCGGTTGGTAGTTAAGTCGGATGTTTCTTTTGGATCCAGAGGCCAGCAGAGCCGTTTAGCAAAACCTTCGTATCGGCATTTCCACTACGCTACACTGCCTCCCCACTCCCCCCTACGCCCACCCCCCCCGCGCCCCACCATTTTTTTTTTTTTTTTTTTTTTGTTTTGAAACACCCCCGCAAGATGAATAAAGAAAATAATAAATAAATAATTCAAAGGACAGCACCCCCGCCCCAAGTGGGGGGATAAGATTAACATACAAAAACAAATATTATAAAACAAAGATGCCTTCGCGGGGGTTTTTTATTTCACTTTAATCTGGATTTAGATTTGTCGCACCCCCAGTAAGTATCTTAGAACATTCTATGATTCGCTTCTTGGAAATTATTTGGCAGCCGTGGGAAGGGACGTTTGGTTTTAATGTGAGTATGTTACTTCGGAATATAATTTTCAAGAATCAAAGCGTTGTCCGTGAATTTCTTGATACTTGCCAGAACGCAAAATTCTTAAAACATTTATGAATAAAATTTAAAATTATATCAAGCAGAGAGCGTAGAAATTCACAATCAAAATTCCAAAAAATTACTTAACAAAGATCAAGGAAACGTGTATTTGTGGCTGTTTAAATACATACCTTCATCTCAAAAACAACACACCACACAACACAATAACAATAAACTACCTTACTTAATTGATATTCATAGCTGTTTTTTCAAAACCTTTTTACCTACAAAACATACCTACACAACACACGACACAACAATAATTGACAACCTACCGATCAAGTAGGAATTTATAGTTTTTAAGATACCTAAACACAAAACAAGTTCACTTGACAGAAGCATCTCTTAGGTATAACGAACGAAAACACCACACGCATTTTAGGTACACAAAAATCTACTATAAATACTAGACCTACTGCGATGTTCTCCTTCAGTCGAGCACTCTACACTGAAGAAGTCTAATGGCTGGCCCACAATTGATACGTTGCGGATGCGTTTGCGTGGATTTGACAGTTTTTCCAAAGGTTTTCTGTCAAATTTACGTCAACGCATCCGCAACGTATCAATTGTGGGTCAGTCAAAAGATAAGCTATCTGTAGTGGAATTTAACGGAATTTGCTCGTGTTTACTAGTGATAGTTTAAAAAAGTGTTTCAGTTTTTTTAATTTTTTTTAGAAAAAGTGATCAAGTGAAGTGTTACTTAAAATTTTCCTAGTTTTTCAATTTCAATTAATAGTAGTTGACTCAAATTTGTTCGGAAAAAAATATTTTTTCTCTAGTGAAGATACATAACAACCCCCCTTTTCTATTTTCGATGTCTCAATTTACATTAGATTCTATTGTGGAATCAATAACTCCTAATGTCATCTTATCGTTGTGAACAATACAATAAATTGTACATACTATAGATTCTATCGTATGGTTACAATACATTTAATTGTAAACCTATGAAAATTTTTTTCAGGTTGCTAGCATCAGCCTGCAGCGCAATCAGCTACCTGACCAATTGGTAGGTTGTCAGTGCACCTTCTATGGTACTTGCCACCGCCAGCTGCCAAATCTAAATTCGCGCCTTGCCGCTCTGCCGACTGAAGCTAGTACACCATTCAAGGTACATGCCACCGCCAGCTGCAAATTCAGACTAACTCTTTGCTCCACACAGCTCCAGTACTGCCAAACAAATGAGTAATTTACGAAGGTGTACCCCTTTGATACCGTTCCATTACTTTCATTTGAAGTCTGTGATAGGAAAATACTTGGCATTTAGTAAATTTACTGTTCAAAGCGAAATTATAAGACATTACCTTATATTTGCGTTATTTTCAATAGTTTAATGTTAAAAATCAAAATCAATTTTCAATACTGGAATCGAAGCGTAGAAATATTTCTAATTGATTGGGGCAAACATTTTGAAAATGTTTGAAGAAACGACTGAGATATAAACGCTCAAAACCTGACCGCTTTTCGTGACGGTAGCTATAGTTTTTTTTTTTTTAAGTGAACCCGAGGAGAAACAATTTGCTATATAAAGGGTGTTCCGATCAAAATTTGGTCTAACAGTAATGTGTGTGAGTCGATCAAAGTTTTTATTAATAAGTCAAATTCTTTTTCTTTTTCAAGTTCAGTTAATACAGAATGCAGGAGAAATATTCAGCAAAACTTCCTTTTTAACGAATGCGAATTGCCGGGTCTTTCGTTTAACACCTGCCATAAGATTTTGTACAGTCTCCTTGTCCACTTTATTCGCCGCAGAACGCCAATTTGCCTTGAACTGTTTCTCTCTCACAACAGCTTTTTGAGTCTTCTTAAGGTTCCGTTTGACGATGGGCCCAATATTGTTCGATTGGGCGGAGGTCTTGTCCTTGGGCACTAATTGAACGTTGTTGACAGCATACCACTCCATGGCCTTTATTCCGTAATGGCAAGATGCCAAATAGAACGGAACAATTGTGTCGCTTCAGGAAAGGCAGTAGACGTTTTTGTAGGCACTCGCTCAGATAAATTTCCTGGTTGACGGTTCCGGTCGCAATGTAAACGTAGCTCTTCAAGCCACAGGCACAGATGGCCTGCTACACCAGATGTTTCTTAGCGAACTTTGACAGTTCAATGTGCTTGAAAATATCTGCCACCTTCCCCGTCCGGTTGCCGTATAAAATTCCTGTCCAGGAAGCTGTTTAAAGTCTGCCTTGACGTAAGTTTCATCATCCTGTACCACGCAATCAAACTTCGTCAGCATCGTCGTGTACAACTTTCGCGATCGTGCTTTGGCCGACGTGTTTTGTTTATCGTCGCGATTTGGAGTCACCACTTTCTTGTAAGTCGACAGTCCAGCTCGTTTTAAGCTCTATCCACGGTTGAAGGCGCCACTCCCAGCTTCTTTGCGATATCTCGGACCGAGAGGTTGGGGTTCCGCGCGAAACAGCGGGCAACTATTTTTGTCGTCGCTACGGCCTCCGGCTTTCGAATTCCCCCCGATCCAGCTTTCCTGGCTGTCGACAAACGTTCACCGAACACTTTTAATACGAACAGTTGATTTAGTCACATTCAACAATTTCGCCAACTTGGCGTGAGAGTAGTCTGGATTTTCGCCATGCACGTGTAAAATTTTGATGCGTTGCTTCTCTTCCTTCGGCGACATTTTGATAACTGAAGAGCTAATCACAATATCAAAATAGAGGCATAATGCTCCTCACACACATCTTCAAAATGAGGGGTGTGCAAAATCTTTTAATGCACGATGAAAGGAAATGCATCAAGTTTAAGTCGACCAAATTTCGATCGAAGCACCCTTTATAATATGAACAGAAAATTACATGTGTGCCGCCTGCTGTTTTGTTGTAATTGTAGACAAACTTGCGCATCAATTATGAACCAGAAAATTTTGACAATGTATGACAGCCATGAGAAAGCAAAATGAATTTTGAACTTTAAATTATTTGAACAATACCTGATGACCTGATGGAAGACCAGAAATACATCATGCAAAAGACAGTACATCCCAAATTTCGATAACCTTAAACCAATTTTTGTGCAATAATATACTATCATATCATAACAACAACAAAAGACAAAACATGTATTTTGCCTCTATTTCCCGTAATGTCCATCCATGTTATTAGGGTGGGTCCAGGGCAAGGATGATCCCAAAGCGCGCTGCAACTGCGAACCTAATGTGAATCGCTAAATTCTCAATGTGACCTCCAGGCACACGATCCTCTGCAGCAGGTGGAAAAACTACTTGATGTGATATTTCCACAATGGACGTGTGCTCACATAGCCATCTATATATTTTGAAAGTATTCCGGTGTTTCCGGATACAGGTTCCAAGGTTAGTTGTATGGACAATAGCGAGGAGCTCGAAATAAATTTCAATTCAGTCCATTCACATTTCGTTGGTCGTAGGGCGTATTATCTGAAAAAATTCAACACTTTTGGCGAAACATTGTTTTTTGAGTCTGTATAGGGTACTCATTTCTCTTTGTCTTTGATTAAACAATTGTTATTTTGACTTTCAGCATACCTTTGGTACACAAAAGAGAGAAAAAAGGGTCACTTCAATAAAACCCTTTCTCATAATGATTATAAAATAGAGTAATTCGAGGCAAATTTCGAAACGGACCAACTGCCCATAATAACGGTGTGCGAAGTGAAAATTACCTGCCGAACGAAACGATTACGATAATGGCGATGCTGGTGATGCCAACTGCCAAACCCCACCCGTTACAGCCGATGACGGCTTTTAGGTCTTTGGGCCCCTTCTGCACATTCCCATTCAGATCTTATTACGTCGTTGCCTGCAATAATGGGTCCACCGAGGTCCGATAATCCCCGCAGCAAAACAAGGACAACAACGATGATGAAAAATAACGAGAACCAAGTAAAAATAACCTGAATTCATTCAACTATAACATGATCTGGCCTTTCACTATGCTCCCACAAATCGAAACTGGAGCACCGTTGGCCGTCCGGTCGGTTTGGTCGGTTTTTAATAAAGTTTACGGTTACAAAGTGGAAAAGTGAAGCGAATGCTTGCATCGATTACTGGAACTCATCAATCGCCCAAAAATTTGCTGAGCCGTAGAGATAAATGATTTTCTCGCTTACTGTAGGTTGAAACACAGGAAGAGAGTGGTCGGTTATGTTGATGCTGATGTGTATTTTCTGCAAGCGGTTGATTGACCGGTATTCGGCCGGTATGAGACGGCATCTTGAAAACAATGAAAACTGAGCAGAGCTTTCGAAAAATATCAGTTGCATAGTAGTTTTTCGGATTGATTTAACACATCACTTCTTGCTAGACAAGGTGTGCGTTCTAAAGGGTGAGTCGATAGTTATTGCGACACTTTCAAACTTGGGTAACTTTTGCCATACTTGAGCAAAATAATCCAAAGTTTGTCAGTTTCTCTTTAGAGTGTATTATTTACATTCGCTCAGTTGTGCAGTGGTCTGTGAGATTCCGAATTGGAAAACTAGGAAAAATTAAATTATCTCTTCACTTGATCACCTTTTAAAACATCAAATTAAAAATGTAGAGAAAATAATGTGGACAAAATTTGAAGTGTTCCCATTCAGTGGTTTGGACCACCGTTTTCGTCAAAGTTGACACCAGCGATGCCAGATAGTTTTTCAAAATGTCTGTAAAGATCATTGAAAAATGTCTGTATTTGTCTGTATTGAGGATTTTGTCGAAAATATGCGTAAAGAATATGTGTGAGTGGAGTATTTTATTCGAGAGCAAGGTAAGGAATGGCATCACAAGACATGTAAAAACATCGAATCAAAGCCTTGTAGCGTGAGGCGAATGTCGACAAGATGTGTTGACATGCTAGCAGATGCCACACCTCCGCCTCATCAGTAGGCGCCTCGACTAATACATTGGCTTCGAGATCCTATTCATTTACTTGTTCTGTTTTTCAACTGTCACAAACTTTATGGAGAACCTATTATTTTTTAAGGAGTCTTGGCCTTTTCAAATTTGCACATATTTTTGCGGTCTTTCTTATTCTGTAGCAATTAACCAATTATGCATTGAAAATCTGCATGCGATTACCCTGCCATCAGGTGTTGAATCCTCCTGTGTATCGCCAACAGTAGCAACCCTGAAAAAACTACAAGGTACAGCCCCCAATGTTCAAAATGATGACGTAGGAATGGCCGAAAAATTCTACTTTGCACAAGTTTTCATGTGGATTTATTACCGTAAGTTGTAATAGAGGGCTTTTTATACCTTTTATACCTTAAATATGGTGCGGAAACACATATACCTTAAATATGGTGCGATAAGTAAATGTAGTTCGCCGAACTACAAAGTTGACCATCTACAAGACATTAATTAGACCGGTAGTTCTCTACGGCCACGAAACATGGAAATTGCTAGTGGAGGACCAACTCGCCCTTGATGTCTTTGTATGGAAGGTGCTGCGGCAAACGATCTACGGTGGAGTGCAGATGGAAGACGGAACGTGGAGGAGGCGAATGAACCACGAATTGCACCAGTTGCTGGGAGAACCTCCCATCGTACACATCGCTAAAATCGGTCGACTACGATGGGCTGGGCATGTCGTAAGTATATCGGACAAGAAGAAGAGGCGCGCAACGAACAAGGTGGATACAAGTTGAATACGAGCGGAGGGCATATGAAGGTAGTATACGATCGGGCGCATAATCAATTACCAAGCTACCCGATGCGCCCTATCGTATACTACCTTCATATGCTCTCCACTCGTTTTCAACTTGTATCGTTAAATTTTCAAAGCCTGCCGTTACGCTAAACGGAACTATCAATACATTCTCTTCATTTCTCTTAGTTCTAGCAATAAATTCTAAGGTTTTTTTTTCATTAGGGCGAATCTACAATTGAGAGATTCTCTTTGGGCTCGCTCTCTTTCATTCAGTACAGCGCCATTATAAAACTTTCGAGGGATTCTTTAGTACAGATCGAAACACAACAATGCTGGCTAGCATACTCTACAAATATTAGAATGAAAAACGTAAAGGTGATTGGTTTATGAATGAAAGAGAGCGAGCCCAGAGAGAATCTCTCAATTGCAGATTCGCCCTATTGAAAAAAAAAACCCTAGATTTTATTTTTGTGAGACATTTGACATTCAGGCTTCCATCTCTTACTCATCAACTAAATTCCACTGCGCACAACCTCACGTACATATGTTGCTTTTTTGCCTACAACCAATTTTGGATTTTTCCTCCAATTTACGATCCACAGCAAGAAATGAAAAAATCAGTGGGGTTGTATTTAACACACGACCGGTTGACGTAGACTACGTTAAACCGTTGGATTAGTTTCGTTCGTTTCCTAGTGGAACATTCTCAGGAAAAAAAATAATGAATTTTAGCAGACGCGTAAAATTCTCCGTTGTTCAATTGAAAGCCAAAACAAGCGTGAAAAAACTACAAGGTACAGCCCTATGGGGTTGTGCGCAAAGGTGACGTAGGACTACGCAGCAATCTAATTCCCATACACGTCAGGGCCATCCACTAATTGATTTAAGTCAGTCCTGAAAAGGGCCAAGACAATTCTATTGTACACTTTCTAGAAAACATTTGGTGGCTCTTAATTATGATACGGCCCCGGTTGTATTTTCTACGATGGTTGAGAGGGCCACTTTCTTTAACGCGTAGAAGAAAGTTATGGATCTGTTGGTTCATTGGTTGTTCAACGCGCTTTGCCATTTACTCCGGGACGCGGCGTTTCAAGCAATGCCATGTTCAGCCGGGGCGCGGTAATGGAAATTTCAAATAGCACAAGAGAAAAATTCATCCAAACGAACTCTCCAGTTGGCAAACTAATTTGGTCGTTCTGAAAAGGACGGATTTAGTTGACAGGGGAGAAACAGTTCGCGATTGAACTTGGACTTTCTTTCTTGGTTCATCTCATCTTCATTGCGGGTGGCCATCTGCAGGTGCGTGGGATGATTGACTCTTGTCTCGTTGTCACGGGCGGCTTTTTCCCGCCAACTAGTAGGCTTCAGCTGCCATCTTTCTCGCAGCGAAGTTGACGGGAGCATCGGCAACAACAGCCAACTGCACCAACGCCTCTCTGGGCAGCGACTGCTCGCCGCCGCCTACTGCGATCCTACAGCCACTGCACAGCTTAACGACTGTCGTAAGACTGAATCAAAATGTTCTGCTAAAAGCTGTTAGCTAAAAGCATCGGATGCTAGTGCACGAAAGAAGGCGGTACCAACGAAGGCAATGTGTTACAAATAGCATCAAAGGGGACGAACTTCAATTATTGCGCCACAATAATTAGTTTTAATTACACGCGGACGGCTAATTTAATTAACCTCTTCCCCCCAACTTTGCTACCCCCCGCCCCCCCCCACCACTATCCTCACGAAATACCACCGCGAACTCAACCACATGGTCGGTCTGAAGTGACGCAGTTCGGCTCGAATTCCGTTCGTTGGTTGTTCAACCTTCTTTGTCATTTACTACGGGACCCGACGTTTAATGAATGCTATGTTCAGCCGGGGCGCGGTAATTGAAATTAATTCCAAACATCACAAGAGAAAATTTCAACCAAATAAACTCTTTAGTTGGCAAACTAATTTGGTCGTCCTGAAAAGGACGGATTTAGTTGACGGGGGAGAAACAGTTCGCAATTGAACTTGGACTTTCTTTCTTGGTTCATCTCATCTTCATTGCGGGTGGCCATCTGCAGGTGACGTGGGATGATTGATTCTTGTCTCGTTGTCACGGGCGGCTTTTTCCCGCCAACTTGTAGGCTTCAGCAGCCATCTTTCTCGCAGCGAAGTTGACGGGAGCATCGGCAAAGACAGCCAACTGCACCAACGCCTCTCTGGGCAGCGACTGCTCGTCCAACTGCAGATCCTACTCTGCACAGCTCCACGACCGCCGGAAAACTAAATCAAAATGCGAGGGTGTACCCCTTAAAACTCCCGACCTTACAAAACCCCGAAAACTTTTTGAATAAAAAAAAACACAATATTACACTCTACACACATTTATATTAATTTTATTATTGCACATTAAAAATCAATAGATTTAAATATATAAACGAAATAAAGAAAACAATTTAGAAATCAACCTTGAATTACTTAGTTATTACCTTCCAAACCTATATATTTTTCGTCACGCCCCAAATTATCGCAACTCTACCGTCTCCCCCAATATAGAAAACACAGACGTAGTCCTACGTCAAAAGAAATTGTTTGCAATCTTTCATACAACAGACCTGATTTCAGTGATATCAGGTTTACATTTAAATGATATATTCCATGAATTCGTGTCAAATCTAGCATTCCCTTTATACGCATTAGATAATGCAGAAAATTATGTGTTTATTCCAAACTATGTTGCAACGCAAGTACTGATCTAATCGGACATGGGGTTAGCATAAGTGCGTAAGTATGTTAGTCTTCTTCTTATTCTTTCTTAAGGTTTCAAGCTTATTGCTTGCTCTCAACTTCGTATTCTAAATGCACTTCCACAGTTATTAATTGAGAGCTTTTAATTCCAGGTACCATTTTTGCATTAGTATGATTGTGTGGCAAGTACAATCATACCCTATATGTCCAGGGAGTCGAGAAATTTTCCTTAACGAACAATTCCTAGACCAGACCGGGAATCGAGCCCAGTCCCCTCCATCCAGCATGATGTAGCTTTGTAGCCGCGCCTTTACCGACTGAGCTAAGGGAGGATCCTGTATGTTAGAATGCATTATGAAAATTAGGAAATTCTATTGTACACTCTTCAGAAAGGTTTAAATGATGATACGGCCTCAAGTTGAAGGCCCTTCTCCAGCATCTCAACCAGTAGTTGGCAACGTTTAAGTTTTGCCTGATAATCACGAGTTCACTCGGCATCGGTACATGGTCGGAGGATTTTCCATGTGTTCGATTTTAACGCGCTTCCAAAAATTGCGCATACGTTTGGCATCAAAACGATTAGGCATCGTACTTATTCTCACTTTCACAGTTTCTCAAAACTTATTTCTTCCTAGAAGTAAAACTCTATCCAACGCGAATCGTTAAAATAACAGAATAACTATTCATAACTGTACTAATTGGATTATGCAGAGAATGTTACTTCGGAATATCCTTTCCGAAAATCAAACGTAGGAAATTTCTTGATACTTGCCGGAACGCAACATTCTTTAAAATTTTCGAATACCGATTGATTAATTGTACGCGAAATATATTCATCTTTTGTTTGTAAAATTTTAAAAACCTAAAAATAAATCAATCAAGAAACGATCGAGTTATTAGCGTACGGTGTTTAAATTTTTCGTGACGGCAGCCATTTGAAAAATGTACACAATGCTCAAGGTATGCAACGAAAAGCAAACTTAAATTGTTTTAGCCACCGCTGGCTGTCAATTAGTAAGAACTTGGATAGTAATGTTGAGTAAATTCCAATCAAACAAACTCTTTCAAATTGGAATTAGTCGTCCTGAAAAGGACGAATTTGAAATTGTCCGCATAATAATTAAAACCTTCTCGGTCTTTTGAAGAAGCAGGTTATTTCAGAAGTTGCACGTTGCGCCTTACCAAAGATGGCTACCACCAAGATCACACACACAAGCACCTTATTTCGCTTCCTCGTGGTTGCGCCCGGCTGGCAACCGACTGCCTAGCACACCACTGCCTAATTAATGGCTGCCTAGCAACGGTTGCTACCGCCAGCAGCCAAATCCAACGTTGGCGCCTTGCCTCTCCGCACTGCTGAATGAAGCTAGTGCACCCTCCAGGGCACATGCCATCGCCAGCTGCCAATGAATACTGGCTCGTTGCTCCGCACAGCTCCAGTACTGCAGCACGAATGAGAAAATTTGCTTTTGTATCGTTCAGTGCTGAATATGAGACCTCCCTTGTTCACATTTGAAATCTGTGATAGGAAATTTCCATGAATTCATGAAATCAAGCCTGCAACAAAATTTTAAGACATCACCTTTTATTTTCGTTACTTTCAATAGTTTCAAATTATCAACGGATAATTTTTGATAATTGAATTGATATGCGGAAAAATTTCCATCCGATTGATGTAAACATTCTGAAAATCTATCGAGCATTTATGAAGTTATGAGCGTTTAATTTGTAACGATATTTCGTGACGGTCGATTATTTTTCGATTTTCAATAGACAATTCAATTTTTCATGATGGCAGCCATTTGTAAATTGTGCACAATGCTCAAGGTATGCAACGGAGAGAAAATTAAAATTGTTCTAGCCACCGCTGTCTGCCATTTGGTTAGTTATTATATAAATTCAAACTTAACAAACTCTCTCAGATTTGGATTGGTCGTCCTGAAAAGGACGGATTTGAATTATTCCTTCTCGGTCTTTTCACGCAGCAGGATATTTTTTGCCATGCACGTTGCGCTTCAGATAAAGATGACTACGAAGAAGATCACACACTCAAGCACGTTATTTTGCTCCTCGTGATGGCGCCCACCGGCTGGCCACAAATCAACCGACTGCCTAGCATACCACTGCATATACAATGGCTGCCTAGCCAAGGGCTTGCTAGCAACAGTCTCAGAGCAATGAACTAGCTCAACACTGGTTGCTCGCCACTGCACCTTCTGTGGCAAGTTCCACCACCTGCTACGATAGCGCCTTGCCGCTCCGCACTGCAGGTATCATGTCATCGGGGTTGCTTTCATCGCCAGCTGCTGATCCTTATTGGTTCCATGATCTGCGGAGCTCTAGTACTGCGACACTTATGAGTAAATTTGCGAAGGTTTACCCGTTTTATATCGTTCAGTGCTGCATATGAGCCCTCCCTTGCTTACATTTGAAATCTGTGATAGTAAATTACAGTGCATTTAGTAAATTTACTCTGAAAAATCGGCATTATAAGACATCACCTTATGTTTTGGTTATTTTCAATAGCTTTAAATTGTTTACGGATAACGTTGGATTATTAAATTGATACGCGGGAAAATTTCCAACCGATTGATGTAATTATCTTGAAAATCTATTGAGCATTTATTAAGTTATTAGCGTTTAATTTGTAACGATATTTCGTGACGGTCGTTTATTTTTAGATTTTCAATTCACACCCTACCCTTGCCGTAAGAAGTAGTCTACGTCAAAAAGGTGAAGTCAGTATGTGGGAAAATTCTCTTGTACACTCTTTATAACTCTTTGGTGGTTCTGAAAAGGGCCGTTTAGTTTTAAGAAGTCAGTGCGTGGGAAAATTCTCTTGTACACTCTTTATAACTCTTTGGTGGCCCTGGGTGGCCTTTTGGTTTAAATGATGACACGGCCACGGTTGCACGTTTTACGATGGACTATCTTTAAGGCCTAGAAGATAGTTGAGGATCTGTTAGGGAATATAAAATTATTAAATTAATGATAGTTTTAACTAGTTTTAACCCCCCCTACAAACATTATTGAGTCGAACACTTTCGATGGATATGGATATCATTAAGGATTCTTGTTCGAACGAATTTCAGTAAAAGTTAATTATTTCATCGCTCCGGGCATTTATTTATATTATCGCTCCGGGCTTTCGGCTATATTCGGTATACTATATGGAATATAAAGCTACTTTATAACATATTAATGACTTTCTCATGTGATCAATCGGCCATTCCATTTCAAAACATTAAAATTCCCACTTTATTTATTCCCTTCGAAAAATACACAACTCTTACTTTTCCATTGAAAACTTTTATATTCTACATTTTACTATGTGATGAATACATTAGGCCATAGTTGGGAATATGAGGTTAAATGCGTACCTAAAATATTTTCATTGTTGTTCTTGTGAATTTATTATTCATTTTTCTATGTGAATATCAGGTAGATTAGTGAATCCTTTATGGCTAAAACGTTAAGGAAATCGAAATATATATATAAATATATTAGATCTCGCAGAAGCAAGATAGTGAGTTTTTTTAAAAATATCATTATTCTTTGCAATGGGTTCAGCGCATAAGTTGTATCGATATCATTTGTAGGTTCATATGCAGTAAAAGCATGCTGCGCATGTTATCACCAGAATACAATTAATACTATGTTGAAATTTATTAAGACAGGGAGCCCAATGATGACATGCACTTTGTCAAATTGATTTAAATTTAATAAATATCAATTTCCTACCTCGAGTTGAAGGACCTTCTCCAGCGTCCCAACTAGTTGTTGGCAACGCATTACCTCTTGCTGCTTTCAATTTCGCCCGATAACTACGAGCTCGCTCGGCATCGGTGCATGGTCGTTTCGTAGGATTTCCCGTATGTTCGCTCTTTATGCGCCTCCTGAATCTGCGCAAGCGTTCTGGATCAAATCGGTTAGGCATTCTCACTTTCACTATGTTTCTCAAAAAGTTTTTCTTCCTAGAGGTAGGACTCTATCCAACGCGAATCGTTAACACAACAGAACAACTGTTTATAACACACTACTAATTGGAATTTACAGAGAATGTTGGTTCGGAATATCATGTTCGACATCGAAAATGGTGTCCGTGATAGGGAATTTGTGTGATTTAAGGTATACGACGAATGGAAGACAAGTTTTACTAATACCACTGGCTGCCAATCGACAATTTGAAACGAAAATCCCAATCAAACAAACTCTCAAACTGAGAATATTAAATTGAAAGTAGCAAATATGGATTTGTATCTGGTAGGATTGTTCGGTGAAAATAAATCAAAGCACCGGCAGGCTTTGATTTATTTTCACTGATTATATGGATCCGCCTCATACCACACTGTTGCCTAGTAACGACTTGGCAAAATCCAATATGACTGCCAATCCACCGAAATGAGCATGAGCATGAGCATGACTGACCGCCCGAGGTTGCTACTCCGTTGTTGCCAGATCAGCTGTTATTACACAGAGAACCAACAGATGATGCTTGGGACTAAGGGAAGGTCCATTAATTATGTCACGCAGTAAGGGGGGGGGGGGGGGTGTTTGAGAAAACGTGACGATCCATACAAAAAAACTCGAAGGTTCATACAAAAAATGTGACAAAGGGGGGGGGGGGGGTTATAAAAAGTCAAGTTTTGCGTGACGTAATTAATGGACGTTCCCTAACATACATCTTCAATGTGTAAAAACTGGTGATCCCAAACTAAGGTAATACCGGCACCAGCCTCGCCCGAATGCAGGTCAAGTAGGGAATGGGTAGGAATATGTTGACGTGATACTCGCTTTATTGGAAGCCGCGGAATCCACTGCACTTCCACGAGAAATCACTGGGATTTTGGATAACAGGATTGGGTGGCAGCAGGGTTCGTTTTGGTTAACGACAAGCTGTTACGTGTAATTAGTACCGATTTCCGATTTGAACCGATTTAAACCAACAGTAAGGATGCTATTGGGGCCACTCACAAAGTGTGATTGTGGTTTTTCATTTGAAATGAAAAATGATTTTTAATAATGCTCAAAAGCCGATATTGACCGGTTTAAACCAACAGTAAGGATCCTATTGGGGCCACTCACAGAGTGTGATAGTGGTATTTCATTAAGATTTCATCTCAACGCCTGAGAGCCAACTTGGACCGATCCACACCAACAGTACGGATGCCGCTGGAGTCCCTTACGAAATGGGACAGCGATTTACCTGTTCCAAGACAGGGCGGCCCGACGAGCATGACGAACGAATAATCTGGATCACAACTAATAATGTACCTCACCACCGACCGATCTTACCCGGAAAACCACGACTTCCTATGCTCACTCGATCACATGCGCAACGAGCAATAGGCAACCGAAACAATAGGCAAAACGCTACGCCCGATAACAAAATATTGAGGAACAAAGTATCGACACAACCGATTCAACCCATTCAACCGATGGTCGACGCGAGCCTATTAAAAGTAAATTTTATTAATATAGATGCAATGGGTAATAATTACCTGCCTTGCTCCACGTCCTTGAGAGCACTTACTACCTCACTACCGAGTATCAGATAGTGTCTTCAAAATTTGGTAGAAATAAATTATTTGTTGCAACATTCTTCCTTCATTTTTCTCCGACGGTGTTTCAACAGGATGATTCTTCCTCTCACTATCAAGTCTCTCTATGACTGCCAATCGACCGAAATGTAAGATAAACTCTTATTCAAATAACTCTCTTAAATTCGAAATTGAATTGATTTATTAATTCATCGCGGGTTGCGCCAACCAGCTAGGAAAAAAATTTCACCGACGGAGAATTGTCCTGCTCGCATTCCATGGAGGCTCTCCCGCAAACAGTAGCGTTTTTGCAGTCGTGACGAACAAATCGGCACTAGATTAAATGGCGCACATACCGAACGAAATATTAATTTAATTCTTATACAAACAACTCTCTGAACTGGATTGGTTGTCCTCAAAAGGAAAGATTATTTATTAGTGGGTTGAGCCAACCAGCTGGGTAAAATTTTCCCGACGGCTCGCCCTCCATGGAGGCGTTTTTGCAGTTGCGGCGAACGAATCGGCACCATAATATTAGGCGAACAAACCAAACGAAATAAAAATTTAATTCTTTTATAAACAACTCTTTTAATTAAATGGGTTGTCCTCAAAAGGACAGATTATCAATTTTATAGATTGCGCCAACCAGCTGGGTAAAATTTTTACCGACGGCTCGCCCTCCATCGAGCACCGAACTAAATTTAAGATTAGTTCTTTAATAAACAACTCTTTTATTATAATTTACTGTCCTCAAAAAGACAGATTATTTCCAGCTACTGCTGCTCGCCCCCAAGGACGCTTTCCCCCAAACAGCAGCGTTTTCGAAGTCGCGGCGAAACAATCGCCACGATGAGGTAAGATGGCGGCTTGCACAAACCGACGCGATTGTGCGCCTCCATAATCCGCCATTTTACCTCATCGCGACGATCGCTGTTTGAGAGAGCCTTGGTACTTACCACCAACCATCTGCTACGCGACCACCAGCTGCCTCTGCAACCAGCTCCGCTGCCGGACGAATGAAGCAGCTGCGACCAGCTGCCTGCTACCAGCGACCAGCTCCGCACAACTTCAATGCTGCCAAACGAATGAGGCTAATTTTTCCTAAGTGTGCGTTTTATACCATTCTCAGCTGCATGCGAGATGTACATGGAGAGACGAATGACATGATTGGTTAAAGTCTCTCTCTAATACAAAGAAGAAGAAGAAGATGCAAGACGTTCCTTGCTTCGATTTGAAAACTGTGATAGGAAATTTGGTAAATTTACTCTGCAAAATGATATTATAAGACATCACCTTATATTTGCGTTATTTTCAATAGTTTACTATTGTTTGAGAATAATGTTTGACAATTCAATTGGAGCGCGGTAAAATTTCCGACCGATTGAGGAAGAAATCATGTAAATCTATCGTGGATTATTTGAGTTATTCGCGTACAAAACGTACGGTTTTTCGTGACGGTCGCAATATTTTAGATTTTCATTTGACACCCAACCATCACACAGCTTCGAGACGACGATAACCAACTCATCGACGATCCGGATGCGATCGAACGGCACATGCTTGGCTTCTACCGAACACTCTACGCTGTGGGCGTAACAGAAAGAGACGAGACGGACACATTCGAATGCGAGAGAGTAATCCCAGAGAACGATCCGGTAAGTGAGTTTTGCATGAATGAAATAACTCCTACCGATATTATCACAGCCATCAAGACTAGTTGCCCAAACAAATCACCTGGCGGTGACTCTCTGCCATGAGAATTTTACCTAAAAGCGTTCGACATTATCTGGAGAGAGCTCACGCTCGTCATTAACGAGGCACAGGCGCCAACTTTCCAACCGAATTTGTTGATGGTGTGATCGTTCTCGTCAAGAAGAAGGAGACCGAACAGACGGCACACTCCTACAGGCCAATCTCGCTACTTAACTTCGACTATAAAATCCTATCCCGTATTCTCAAGCAGCGTCTGGAGAGTGTAATGAGTACCCACGGTATTCTCACCGAGAGTCAAAAATGCTCCAACTCCGGTCGCAATATCTTCCAGGCCACTCTCGCTTTGAAGGATCGCATCGCTCGGCTGGTCAAACATAAACAACGTGGTTTGCTGGCATCATTCGATCTCCGAAATGCTTTCGACGTCGTTGATCGATCGTTTCTGTTCCGTACCATGTGCTCGCTCGGGTTTAATCCGAACCTTATTAGTTTATTGAGTAAAATCGGAGACCTATCATCCTCTCGTCTGCTCATAAATGGGCGCCTTTCGGTAACTTTCTCCATCGACAGATCGGTACGCCAGGGAGATCCTCTCTCCATGCACCTCTTCGTTATCTACCTGCACCTATTACTCAAGCGGCTCGAGGAGATATGTGGATCGGACCTCGTCGTCGCGTACGCCGATGATATTTCGGTGATACATGAAGCTTTCAAGCTCTTCGAAAAAGTCTCTGGTGCAAGGCTGAGTCTGGAGAAATCTGCTTCAATATCAGTGGGTTACACTGACGTCATGCCGCTCACCGCTCCGTGGATTTTGGGAGTGACTTTCGCTAACTCCATACGGCTGATGAACAAAATTAACTGGGATGCGCTTGTGGTCTCATTCTCTCGACAAGTTTATCTCCACTCGCTACGCACTCTCAACTTGCACCAGAAAGTGATCTTGCTCAATACATTCATCACGTCCAAAATGTGGTATCTTGCATCTATCCTCAAACCGACAGCTGCTCATACCGCGAAGCTGACTGCGACGATGGGAACATTTCTTTGGCGAGGCATCGTGGCACGAGTCCCAATGCAGCAGTTGGCGCGTAGCAGAGCAGAAGGTGGCCTGAATCTACATTTGCCAGTCTTCAAATGGAGTGCGCTGCTGCTTAATCGACACACAACAGATATCAATTCCCTTCCCTTCTATTCATCCTTTCTCACCCAAGCAAATCCCACCCCACCCGCAGATTGTCCTTGCCTAAAATTCATCCTCTCAAATCTCCCTACTCTACCTCCACTCATCCAACAAAATCCTTCCGCTGTTATTATTCACAAGCATCTCATCAACCAAACGGAAGTACCGAAAGTTACTCGCGAGTATCCAACGGCCGACTGGAAAAACATCTGGGGCAACATAAAAATACGACAGCTGAACTCGAGCGAACGATCATCTTTGTTTTTGTTGGTCAATGAAAAGCTAGAGACGAGAAATCTGCTGTTCCGGATGAACAGGGTTGACGGTGAAAACTGTTTGTTCTGCAACATAGGCTGCGAGACTTTGCAGCATAAACTCGGTGAATGCGCTCGAGTCGACCAAGCATGGCGACTACTGCAACGCATGCTAAACGTTATATTCAATGGATGGCGAAGACTCTCGATAGAGGAGCTAGTGAGACCTCAACTGAAAAACATTGACAGAGTAAAGAAGACTAAAATTTTGAAACTATTCATAAGATACGTCAACTTTATTATGCATACTAATAATGTGATTGACGTAGCCACTCTAGAATTTGAATTGGCAAACGAAGTTTGATTATTTATTTTGTAAATAGTTTTTAACATCGGAAGAATAAAAAAAATTTACAAGCAAATAAAAAGAATTTCACCAATTCATTTTTCGATCATACATGCTATTGACAACTGAAGTTTTCAATATTTGATTCTAGCATAACTGACGCGTTTGGTACGTCTCGTCGCCCATGATCACAACCACGTTGCGCTTCGTAGGGAAGACATCCTTGACGTGCACCTTCAATCACTGCTTTTGAACGACTACTCACGCTTCCAAAACGGCCGGCCTCGACATCCACTTCCTCATGACGATGTCCATGTTGGCCAGATACTTTGGGTCTCCCGGCCCAATGCGAGGAAGGATTCGCTTGCTACATCTTCCGGTCACGCAAATCTACGGGACGACTGGCTTGCGCTTGATGCTCTCACATTTTCCATGTGCGCCAGGATCTTGTATATGGCCACCCCACTGTATCCGGCCGACACAAAGTGTGACACGATAACAGACGTCTTCGCACCGGGGTAGAGTCGACGGTAGTTACAAACCATCGAACGTAATTGCTTCACTGCTTTCGCCATGGCTGCCGTAAACCAACTGATAGAGCTTTCAATTATTTTTTCTGTATATAGCCTACTTACATTTATTGACGACTCACCGGTGGACCCAACACCAGGTATGAAAAATCGGTGAAGTTTGTTTCTTTTTTTTTTTTAATGCAAGCGTTATATCGCTCAGCTTTGATTTAAACGCAAGCGTTATAATGGTCAGTTTTGCTTGTTCTTTTTTTTAACAGGTCTTGAGTCTCTGTTAATCTCCATAACTTTTTTTTTGTTTTTTCGAGTGTTTTGATTGATTACACGACAATTTTAACATATACAATTTTGGTACATCGATATGGGGTAGCATTGATCAAAACCTCAAATTCCTCATAAGAGAATTCTTAAAAAAGTTTTTGAATGGATTTTGATGCTCTGAATCGGAATTTTACGCTAAAATTTTTAAATGAAATGTAATTTGCACAGAAGATATGGAAATTATTTCAGGATAGCATCACGCCTAAATGTAGACAATCAATTGAAAATACCAGGTTATTTCACAAAAAACAGTAGTTTTTTTTATTCTAGAATGGGAACAATTCACCGATTCAAATGATTTCGCGTTTTGGAACTTAGTAAACACAAAAACCACTCACCATAGGCACCAACTATGGTGGGCGAGGCACTATGGAATGCCAACTATGGAACTGTTTTAATGTTTTTGATTTCATTTTAATTATTCCGAATTGAATTTTTTTTATAGGCACCTAGTTTTTTTTCGATAATTTCTCCCCCAAAAATGTCTTGAAGTTGGCACCTTGCCACTCACAATTTATTGACATCAGTCAGTACAACTTAGTGACCGTTTGTTTGAAAGCTTGTTAAGGATTCTATTGAATACCTTAAAAATATTTTTGAAGTAAAATTTACTTATTTGTCATCCAAAAACGGTAAAGCATACAATGGAGCCCCAAGATCAAATCCCATTTAGTTTATTGTTGATCTCTTTCACAGAAAACTTTAAACGCATCAATTTGCAACCCAAACAGATCAATGTTATCCCACTTCCCGGTACCGAATATTATACTAATGGTACATAAACAGTCCTCGTCTAGATTTTACCATGTGATACTGAGCCTTGTTAATCAGTTCAGGTGTATAAGAAAGGGAAAAGCATGAAAAGAAATCGATGGACCCTCTCGGCATCCCAAGCCATCTGCTGAAAAGGTAAGTCCTTTCAAGTGAAAAACGAAGGCAATTTTAAATCACTTTTCTCCGGAATCGGACAACGACCTTTCCGTTGGATGAAAATTTCTCCTTTCAAAGGGAAAACAAACCACTTCCAGATCTTTGGCTGGCTGACGGCGACTGACTGACTGACTAACAGAGAACTGTTGAACCTAATGAGCAAGAAAAATCAATAGCAAAAGGAAAAGGCAACGATGAAAGAGGACGCTGAAATGCTGATTAAATTATTAGTGAGAAAAGGGAGGCCCAATCCGATAAACACGTTTGGTGGGTGGAGAAAGGAAAGGGAATCCAACGACCATCAGCATTTGTTCCAGCAGAGAAAGCCATGGTTTGAATGGTCAAGGGTCGAAGGGGAAAAGGAAATCAACGAAGCAGCAGCAAGGCGTCCTACCTAATTATGATGGCCAGCGATAATTTCCGTTAATACTTGGAAGCAATTTTTGCCTTCCTGTCAGGGATTGGGCTTTTTTTGTGGAAGAAAAAATGTTGGGAAATAAGTGGAAATGAATAACAAGGATGTCTAAGAGGAAACAGGAGAATTTAATCAGTGACAATGTTTTGGGAGTAATAATCGTTAAAGCTAAAGTTCAAAGAATTTTCTTTGGAAATAGTAAACTTCTATAATTCCGAACCGATTATCGAAACAGAACACGTTCGGCTTTGAATTAATACGATCGATCAATAGATCACTCGAAAACAGCATGATACTTGTTGATGCTAGAGCAGCCGATCGCGGACAGTACCGGCGTAATCTGGTGAGCACGTCACTCATGCAGTGCAGCTACTTGGAGTAGAATACACTACAATGAACTTGTAACATTTAATGTTGTTTATACTTCAAGATACTCAATCACCCATATAGGCGGAAATAAACCTAACCATACAGCTGGCTGTTTTCCAGAAAGTATTGGAAATTCCAACCTCCACTTCAAAGTATGATCTGGAAGCTCCAAACCAACTCGAGAAAAGTAAACACTGGCAAAGCTCGTTTTCGCCAATTCCACCGTGATTTATTAGCACGCCTGCCTGTGAACTCATTAATTTGAAAAGTTCGAAATTCTCCTAACCAAATGCCTCGAGAGACTAGCGTTGGATGTTGTTGATCCCACGAACTCAGTTCCACCTGGATCAAATTCAACAGAATGCCAAAAGTTTCCTTCCCAAGCTTACAGCTCCCAACAAAAGCCTTTCTTGAATCCACTACAACGTAGATGTTTTCATACCATTTTTCTTCGGATTAGCAACTCGCTCGTCCCTTGCCAATCCTCCGTGCCGTTGTAGTACCGGTGGAGATCAAGTGAGCGAAAATTGAGCTTAATTAAGAGAAGACAGAACAATTAAAATTGAGTAAAATTCCACCCCCTAGCAAGCATACATATTTTAAATCTCACTTGCCATCATCTTCGAGGAGAGGTACTTAGCGCTATGCTGAGGCAGATTCATTAACTGTCCGACCGTACAGAAGAATAAAAAGTCACCATGTGCCAGACAGGATAATCCTCCGCTGTATCTTTCCTCATGAACTGGGAAAAGTACCTACAGCAAACTCAACCAATATCAGAACATTTTTTCCAGCCTTATATTTTGGATTTAAAAGTTTTCCCTTCAAGAGCCCTTCTTCGCAGTATATGCGAGCCTGAGTGTAGGCAAATGAAGCATGCACGGAAAATGAAATCCACTTGAAATTAAGGCAAACTTCTTATTTCTGCTGAAATTGGAAATTACTCCAATGGACACACGAGAACATTTTCAGCCTGAATGCGAAAATGGATCCACGTTTTGGAATGTTGAGCCGCATTCAATTACATTCTGAATCGCGTTCCTCGGCCGTGTATACTTCCCATCTACAGGAAGTGTTCCATCGAGAAGAAAATGGTTCCCTCTTTTCTTCTCCTTCGTTCCATCCCGGGAAGTGTATGAAAAAGTCGCAGCTTGGCTTAAATAAGGCGAAAAATGTAGCGGAAAAATAACAATATACGCAGCATTAAAGTTTTCTAACACTCGGGCTTTTCGTGTTGCTTGCCGGGAAGAAAAGTGCTTCTCCAGTGGTAAAGTCCTACGCGTACCGGCGGTAGTCAGTGGAAAACTTGTTTAAAGGGATTAACTTTACGTTTGCAAAAGGCTAGAAAAAAAAAAGACTGGAAACGATATTATATAAACTAGGTTTCTTACGCTTCCTTGAGTTTGGCTTTATATAGGTTCCCGGCCATCGAGGCAGAGTAGCCTAGCAACCAAGCGTTGGATACAGTAGACCAAGTTGACAGTTAGTCAGTAAGTGTTATCAGCCTCGGTGCAGCAGGCTGTGCCGGAAAAGTTGCAAGACGGAGTCGAGGTGCGACGTGCTTTACACTTCAAATAAAAACCGCTTGGAAAGGCAACTTTTGAATCGAATCTGCTGAATCGGAATATGTTTTGGGGGTGTGGGTTTTTATTTGGGTGATAGACAGGTTTTTGTAAACATCGAAAATTATCGAGTTCCGTCGATATGGAACGTTTGCTTCATCCAATGGTTTTCCACCATGATATGAACAGACCTAATAGTGGTCCTAGTTACTGGTTCGTCGATTAAATATGTAGGGTGCAAATGTGTTTTGAATTTTCATCCGGACGGTGCTAATAAAATCATATCTTCTATCCTAAACAGCTAAGTCTTCTGTATGTAAGGAAGCCACCATCGGTTCAAGACATTGTCTTGTATGCAGCTTAACCTAATCACAAGATCAATTTGAGTTACCAGTCTGAATGCCCAAAAAAAGAAGGGGTGGATCTTTAAGCAGAATCTTTAATCCAGAAGAATGCTGAAATGAACCGTGAAAACGGTTCGTTTTGTTTTAATCATAATGGTGTCTTCAGCAAAGTCTGTTAAGAATCTATTTGGGAATTTAAAGCCAGTAATTAATGATATTTTTGCAAGTTGACAGTCGTGAAACTGATTGAAGCAATAATCTCGAAAATCTATTGAGAAGTTTGTTATTTCAGTTATTTTCAAATTTTCATTTGACCCCTACCCTTACCGTCTGATCGAAATATCGTGGGTGTGGTACTAATAGATCGTTAGATCAGCTGTTTGCTAGAAAATTCTATTACACACTCTTTAGAAAGCTTTAAATGATGATACAGCCTCCAGTTGAAGGTTCTACTCCAGCGTCCCAACCAGTAGTTCGTAACGCATTACATCTGGCTGCTTTCAATTTTGCTCGATAACCACAAGGTCACTTGACATCGTGAATTGGTCGTTTCGGAGGATTTTCCATATGTTTGATCTTGACGCACTTCCAAAATTTCAGCATATGGTAGGCATCAAAACGATTAGGCATCGTACTTATTTCCCCTTTCACAGTTTCTTAAAAGTTATTTTTTCCTAGAAGTAAAACGCGAATTATTTTAATGTTTTATTTGTAAAATTTTAAATACTTGTGTTAATAAAATGACAATCGTAAAGTCTCTTGTCGTTAATAGAAAACTCTCAAAAATAAATCAATCAAGAAATGATCGAATTATTAGCGTCCGCTGTTTCAATTTTTCGTGACGGCAGCCATTTGTAAATTTCACACAATGCTCTCAAGGTTTGCAGCGAAAGGAAAACTGAAATTGTCTTAGCCACCGGTGATTTCCAATTGGTAAGAACTTGGCAAGTAAAATTAGATAAATTCAAATGAAACACTCTCTCAAAATACAATTCGTCATCCTAAAAAGAACGGATTTGAAATGGTCCGCATTTGAATTCAAATCTACTCGGTCTTTTAAAGAAGCAGGTTATTTCAGCCGTTGCACGTTGCGCCTTACCAAAAGATGGCTACCAAAAGGATCACACACACAAGCACCTTATTACGCTTCCTCGTGGTTGCGCCCACCGGCTGGCCATCTGCAAATATATCAATATCATCACCATATACATCTATACACGGTTGCCCCACAATCTTAATTTAAAAATTCCCGCATTTTCCCCGAATTTTTCCTGCATTTTTGCCTAATTTTCCCGACTGGGAAAATGAGTTAATATAAATTGGATTAATAGATATTTTTGAAGTTTTCGAGGAAATTATTCAATCTGACTTCAATTCTGACTTGTTTCATTTAGGCAAAATAACGGGTCACAGCCGCAAATCGGGCTTCTTGCGTATTGCGTAACCTGCTTTGGTCTCTAATTTTGCAAACGAGAACAAAAATTGCTCTATATAAGTCGTTGCTAGAAGCATAAACATCGAAGAAAAATAGTAAAGCATTCGAGATTTTTGACAACAAAACGATGCACGTGCGTTGCGTGCATATTGTATCAAGTATTTCTTGATTTCAACGTCGTTGAGAGTTCGTAGACAATTTTCTGAGTTACCAAACTCTTTTCAGTTTGGTTCAACGCCAGACACTCCCCAATTATTGGAAAAGCCTCGCTCCATGGTCGCATTTTCGTGCTACAGGATGAGCAACTTTTCAACCAATCAATGACCAATCAGTTCTTTCACTCTGTGAGCAACTGCAGTCCTGAGATAGTCTTTATCTACGAACGTTTCCTGACACAGCTCCAGACGCTTTTTAGCGAGGTCCCTTTATTATTACAGAAGACGTAACGCGTTGTCGACATACAGGATCAAGTCCCTATCACTTCGAAGTTTTCTGAGCACAAACCTCAAACACTATTAGGACTTCATGCGTGAAATTTTCAAGAATCGTTTGTTCCACTCCATTGGTTAGTAATTTGAGTGTTGTTTGTTTTGTTTTGTGTGTGATTTTTAGTCTCAAAAACGTGAAGTGATAATTAACCTAACCTATAATTCTTAGGACTCCCTCCCTTTTCACCTTAAAGTGTATTTTAATGGAGATTAGTTGAGTAGCTACGTCATAAAAACCTAGTAAAAACCTAGGAAGTTCTGCTTCTTCTAACCTCAATGACTCCATCAAGCTCACCACACCAGAGTGTTCATCTTCCGCCAAAGTATCAAAAACATCGTCTACCTCTTGCGCCAACATCAGCATTATTAGTACCTCATCGGCAACTGTCATGTCACATTACCCACTGTCAAGCACCGTACAAACAAGCACCGAGGAAAGAAGAAATCCAACCAATACGCCCAGTTCCAAGCCAACATCCTCTGGTCAAATCGTACTACAGTATCCTGACATTAGCAATAACTACAACACCTCCAACGTGCCCACTCATCGCATTTCTTCAATGACGATTCCAAACGTACTACCTGAATGTATCAGCCAACCAACTCAAAGTCCAAGCGATATACCCGTAGCGGAGTTTTCAACATCAGGTTTCGGAACTAGCATGGTAAGCACAAACAACACTGGACCTAGTTTGGCAGTCGCACCACCAGCAGCTAGTAATAATAGGAGTAGGAATTGGTTTTACCTCGCTAGATTCAAACCTCACGAAACTGAAACGAACATAATTAATTATATCGCCCAACGTGCCAATTGTGATCCCTCTTTAATAACTTGCCATAAGCTAGTCCGTACAAGCGGTATAGTTATAGTTAGACCATTAACATTTTTGTCTTTTAAACTTGATGTACCTTCCTCTGTTGAAGAGCTATTGCTTTCGGATGGATTTTGGCCAAATGGTGTTTTAATAACTCCTTTTTTAGACCGGAGGTCCAACAGCCACAGACCGACTGGCAATCAGACACGAACACGTTCGAGTCTCTCGACACCCATTCTGAACAATCAACCAACTCCTTTGTCCAGACCGCAACAAGCTCCATGTTATCAACTCTCGAGACCTATCAGACCGTCAGCTCCCAAGTCAGCATTGCCCTCACCGCTGAATCTCATGCTCCCCAAAATCAACGAAACTCTAGTGTAATTGGCTTAGCATGCTATTATCAAAACTTAGGTGGCATGAATACTACTATTTCAGACTACTCTCTTGCTTGCTCTGATGCTGCATATGATGTTTATGCATTTACTGAGACCTGGCTCAACTGCAATACACTTTCCACTCAAATATTTGGAAGTGAATATACTGTTTTCCGTTCTGATCGCTCAAGACTCTCCAGTACAAAAAGCACCGGTGGTGGTGTGCTATTGGCTGTCTGCTCCAATTATAAATGTCGTTCATTGCAACCTCCAAACAGTAGTAAAGGGTGATACGGTCAAAATTTGGTCAAGGGAAAACGCGTGTAAATCGGTGAAATCGTTTATTTAAAAAATCAAAATTAAATTTCTTTTTCAAGTTCAATTAGTATAAAATTCAGGAAAAATATTCAGTTAGGCTTCCGCTTTTCCAAATCCGAATTGCCGGGCCTTACGCTTGACCCCTGCCATCAGATTTTGTACAGCCAGCTTGTCCACCTTCTTCGCCGCAGAAAGCCAATTTGCCTTGAACTGCTGCTCGTCCTTAGCAGTTTTTTTGGTCTTCTTTAGGTTCCGCTTGACAATAGCCCAGTATTTCTCAATTGGGCGGAGCTCTGGCGTGTTGGGAGGGTTCTTGTCCTTGGGAACCACCTGCACGTTGTTGGCGGCGTACCACTCCATGGCCTTTTAACCGTAATGGCAAGATGCCAAATCCGGCCAAAACAGTACGGAACAACCGTGTTTCTTCAGGAAAGGCAGCAGACGTTTATTCAAACACTCTTTCACGTAAATTTCTTGGTTGACAGTCCCGGAAGCTATGAAAATGCTGCTTTTCAAGCCACAGGTACAGATGGCTTGCCAAACCAGATATTTCTTTGCGAACTTTGACAGTTTCGTGTGCTTGAAAATATCTGCTACCTTTCCCCTTCCTTTTGCCGTATAAAACTCCTGTCCCGGAAGCTGCTTGTAGTCGGCTTTGACGTAGGTTTCGTCGTCCATTACCACGCAGTCAAACTTCGTCAGCATCGTCGTGTACAGCCTCCGGGATCGCGCGTTGGCCGTCGTATTTTGTTTATCATCGCGATTTGGAGTCACTACCTTCTTGTAAGTCGATAGTCCGGCTCGTTTTTTGGCTCGATGCACGGTTGTAGACGATACACCCAGCTTATTTGCGGCATCTCGGAGAGATAGGTTAGGGTTTCGCTTGAAACTACCGGCAACTCTCTTTGTCGTCTCAGCGGCTTCCGGTTTTCGATTTCCCCCGATCCAGACTTCCTGGCTATCGACAAACGTTCCCCAAACACTTTAATTACATTTGTAACGGTTGATTTGGCAACTTTTAGCGATTTTGCCAACTTTGCGTGCGAGTAGCTCGGATTTTCGCGATGCGCGAGCAAAATTTTGATACGCTGCTCTTCTTGCTTGGACGGCATTTTGACAACTGAAGAGTGAATTCCAAAATCAAAATAGGAGCAACATTCTACACACACACACACCTTCAAAATGAGGGGTGTTCAGGTTTTTTAAATGCAAAATTGAAAGAAATACGTCAAGTTGATATTGACCAAATTTTGACCGTATCGCCCTTTACAGTCGAACAGGCTTGGGTAGAACTGTTTGTCTCAGGCTATAGTTTATTCATCTGTGTTATCTACCTGCCTCCTGACCGTGTCAACGATGCAACATTCCCAACAAACATCGGTGTTGAATTAGAGCTTGTTCAAACAAATTTGGAGAAGCTATTCAGCTATTCTAGAAGAAACAGCTGAATAGCTTCTCCAAATTTGCTTGAACAAGCTCCAATTCAACACCGATGTTTGTTGGGTTGGCATCCCAACATTGCGGATCATTGGAATGGATTACTTCTCGTATGACTCTAGCAGATAAGATACTCATCATGGGTGATTTCAACATGCGCTCCGTCAGCTGGACTCAAGGTCCATCGGTATATCTCTATCCCAACCTTGCTCACTCATCTATGAGCTCAGTTCAGAAACAGCTTTTGGATGATTACAGTACGGCAGGACTCATCCAACTCAACTCCGTCTATAACTCTAACGGTCGTATGCTTGACTTCTGCTTTGTTACCCAAGATCTCAGCCGTGACATTACTGTTGCCGAAGTCCCATCCCCATTGGTGAAAACATGTCAGCATCATCCAACCCTTCACTTGTTTGTGAATGAATGCATGCCATCATCTCTACCTCTGAAGTGATTCGTTAGAACTTCAGAAAACGGACTTCACCAAAACGAGCCTCTTTTTATCTTCAATTAACTGGGATGATATGTTTCAAAACTTAACAATTGAAACAACGGTCGAAGTTTATACTTTCGTTGTACACTTCGCCATGGATCAATTTACACAAAAAATCGTCGGCAAAATTCCGAAGTATCCTCCCTGGTCAAATAGAAATCTTAGAGGTCTGAAGTCAGCTAAAAGACTGCTCTTAAACAATTCTCAAAGAACCGTAACTCCGTAAGATACAAACAGCTCAACAAGGAATTGTTTCGTCGCTACTTGCAGCAGACTCAACGAAATCTAAAACTCAACCCTCGAAAATGTTGGTCTTATATCGACGAACAACGGAAGGAGATAGGACTACCCACAATCATGAAGTTTGGCGAGAAAGAAGCTTCCTCTCTGTCGTCCATAAGCGACCTCTTCAGGGAACAGTTCTCAGCAGTATTTACAGACGAAACGCTTGACCATCATCAGTTGTCCGAAGCTGTAGCCAATGTACCTTCACGTCCTGCCATTGGTCCTCATCCACTAATAACACTTGATACTATTGTATCCGCTTGTGCTCGCTTGAAATGTTCTTCAAATCCCGGTCCTGACGGCATACCATCCATTGTGTTGAAAAGGTGTAGTGCTGCACTCTCGATTCCTTTGACAGTTATTTTCAACCGCTCTCTTTCATCTGGATCCGTTCCAAGTATTTGGAAGGAATCATTTGTTTTCCCTGTGCATAAAAAAAGCGACAAACGACAAGTGTCCAACTACAGAGGAATCGCCGCTTTGTGTGCCACGTCTAAACTTGTTGAGCTAATAGTTCTCGACTTTATGAAGCACCATTGTCTCAGTTATGTTTCCGAGACTCAACATGGATTCATACCAAAAAGATCCACCTGCACTAATCTGGTTTCCTACACATCCTTCATCGTCAGAACTATAGAAGCTCATAAACAGGTCGATGCAATCTACACCGATTTTTCTGCAGCGTTTGATAATATCAACCATGAAATCTTGATAGCTAAACTCGATCGTCTTGGTTTCTCCAGTACGGTACTAGATTGGCTTAGTTCCTACCTAGTTGGTCGTTCTATGGCAGTCAAAATTAGAAACACAACATCGGAACCGTTCCCTGTCACATCTGGTGTTCCACAGGGCAGTCATATTGGACCTTTCTTATTCCTGCTATACTTGAATGATGTTAACCTAGTACTTAAGTGTTTCAAGCTCTCAAACTATACTACGTAATAACCTGCCCTGAAGACGTACAGTTTTTACAACGGGAACTTGACAGTTTTTCTACATGGTGCTTAACAAACCGTATGAGCCTGAATGCTGGAAAATGCTCGGTAATCTCCTTCACCAGATAACGCAGTTAAGGATTTAGTCATTCTTCTGGATTCGCGTTTAACTATTAAGTACCATGTGGCTTTTTTTTTGTTGGGGCGTAGAACCACTGCGTCCACTGAGTTGAACTTTTGTGGCTTACATTACCTCCAAAGCCTCAAAATGCCTGGGCTTCATTTTCCGTGCTGCAAAATACTTCTCCGATATTCATTGCCTATATTGTTCACTGGTCCTCTCTATACTAGAATATGCAGTAGTTGTATGGGCTCCATACTACCAAAACGACATACAGCAAATAGAAACACTCGACCATCGGTAAGATGGCACCGAAACCTGAGAGATGTGTTAGGTTTGTGGTCGACTCCGAAGCAACCGAGCATCTGGTGAATGATAATCGTTTATTAGAAAACGCAACCGATCTAGAGGAACCGGTTGAAATCAGTACTGCCAAGACCGGTAAGGCTCTGTATGGCACGAAGAGAGGTAAGGTTGCCTTAGAATCAAGAATTGGTCTAAATAAAATGAAAAAGTTGGAACTGTATAATGTGATTATTGTACCAGAGCATGAAAGAAATCTCTTTTCGGTTAGAAAGGCGAGTTCTCTGGGGAAAAGGGTTACTTTTCAGAAAAATAAAGTCACAATAGACTACTTTGGAGAAACTATTGCTGAAGGCAGCATAGTAGATGATTTATATTGCTTTGAATTTGGCATAGATACTAAAGTCAATTCAGCTGCAATGATCGGAAACGAAAAGCAGGTAAGTCTAGCCAGATGGCATGAACGACTAGGGCACCTGAGTTATCCAAGCATAAGGAAATTAGTAAATAATGAAATGGTTGACGTAATCAACATTAGTCCCCAGAAGGAATCTTTGGAAAATGTTTGCGCAAGCTGTATGGCAGGGAAACAAAGCAGCATACATTTCAAAACAATGGGTCCTCCCAGGTCAACTAGGCCACTTGACTTAGTTCACACGGACGTGTGTGGGAGAATGGAAAATTCGACTCATGATGGTTATAAGTATTTCGTAAGTTTTATAGATGATTACACTCATTTTACCGTAATTTATCTATTACGTAAAAAGGGAGAAGTCTTGAGTAAATTAAAGCTATATGAGGCTATGGCGGTAGCACACTTCGGTCAGAAGATGTCGCGTTTAAGATGTGATAATGGCGGAGAATATATTAGCCAGGAAATGAAGGATTTCTGCAGAATGAAAGGGATTCAGTTGAATTATACTGTACCATACACACCGCAACAGAATGGTGTTAGCGAACGCATGAACAGAACTTTGATGGATAAAGTACGAGCAGTGCTACATGGAAGTAAAATGGCGAAAAATATGTGGGGGAAGCACTGTATTGTGCCACATATCTTACAAATCGGTCACCAACGAATGGTCTTGTGGTAAACAAAACCCCATATGAGTTATGGTTTGGTAGACGACCTGATTTGGCCAAAATAAGAATTTTTGGATGCAAAGCCTACTCTCAAATTCCGAAAGAGAAGAGACAAAAACTAGACTGGAAAAGTAAGTGCCTCACATTTGTAGGGTATGCAAATAATGGGTACAGGCTTTGGAATGCCGATAAACGAATAATAGAAGTGTCAAGAAATGTCGTTTTTGATGAATCAATTACAACAAATGATTCTTCAGATTCTTTGATCAAAACCATACCTAGTTGTCAAGAGGTTGAGTTAAGACATTCAGAAATTCCAAAGGAACCGTCTGAAGTAGTAAACACTGAAACTGGTGGAAATTCACAGACATACTTTGAAGAAGTCAACAACGAGAAAGACTCAGAGTCACCTTCTAACATTGACAGTTCAGGAAGCGATGACGACGACAATAATGATCTTGTTCACGAGGAAGAAATTGAAAATCAAAGCGCAATTGAAATTCTGGACAGTGAGAATGAATCTGGGGAACAGATCATAGTCCGGCGAAGCAAGCGTTGTGTGAAAGCACCTAACAGGTTTGCTGCACAGGCTGCGTCTGTTGTTTGTGAAGAAATACCACAAACAATTGAACAACTCAAGCTTAGAGAAGACTGGCCAAGTTGGAAAAATGCTATTAAAGACGAAATGAAATCGCTTGAAGAAAATAATACCTGGAAGATAATCAAGGAACCAGTTAATAAAAAGCCAATCAAATCGAAATGGGTTTTTTCGATAAAGGATGATGGTCGTTATAAAGCTCGTCTAGTCGAAGGGATACTCGCAGCGATACGGATTTGATTATCAAGAAACCTACGCACCAGTTGCTTAAATGGGAAGCATCCGAGCAATTTTATCTTTAGCTAATGAGCAAAGATTATTTGTGCATCAGATGGATGTCACAACAGCATTTCTTAATGGAAAATTAAGTGAAACTATATTCATGCAGTTGCCTTGCGACGAAGTTGGAAACTCACAGGTTGTTCACCTGCAAAAGAGTTTGTACGGACTTAAACAAGCCAGCCGAAGTTGGAAGGAACGTTTTGATAATGTTATCAAGCAACTTAGATTCACTCAACTGAAAAGTGATAGTTGCGTTTACAAGTCGAAATCTCGAAACATAATACTTGTGTTATATGTAGATGATATCCTTATCATAGGAAAGCATCTTGAGGATGTTGAATGGATAAAATCTAATCTTGGAAGGATATTCCGGATGAAAGATCTTAAAGAAGTCAAACACTTCTTGAGCATGGACATTAATCGAGATTTTGAAAGTCAAACATTGCAAATAAGTCAAACTGGGTACACTGAAAAAGTCCTAAAGAGGTTCAATATGTATGAATGTAAACCAGTGGGCACACCATGCGACTCAAATGTCAAATGGGAAGAATGCAAAGGAAAGCAAACAGAGCACCCATACAAAGAACTATTGGGTTGTTTACAATATCTATCCATGACGTCACGACCAGATATCAGTGCAGCGGTAAGCTTACTGAGCAGGTACCAAAGCAAACTATCCGATGAGCATTGGGCAGGACTGAAACGTATATTACGTTACCTGAGGGGTACAATGCATACTAAAATTTCTTATGATAAGCGAGATACGCAGATTTCCGCAGGTGCAGATTTTGCTAATGACAAAGATGATCGAAAGTCTGTAAGCGGTTATACTTTTCTTGTATATGGCAATCTTGTGTCTTGGCCCACCAAAAGGCAACAAACGGTCAGTTTGTCATCCACAGAAGCAGAGCTTATTGCACTCTCTGCCGCAGTTAAGGAAGGTTTGTGAATAACGAACTTTCTGAATGAACTGTATGTGGAATGCATACCATTTGTCATCAAGGAGGATAACATACCATGCATTCAATGTGCAGAAGAACCGAGATCCAACCAAAGGATGAAGCACTTGGACATGAAATACTTATTCATTCGCGAGACGATCAGGAGCGGCAAGTTACAGCTGGAATACATTCCTTCAGGAGATCAGCCAGCCGACGCACTCACCAAGGGTCTTCCGAAAACGCAGTTCTTGAAACTGTTCAAAATATTGGATGTTCAGATTGAGGAGAAGTGTTGATAAACCAGTGACCAATCGTATCACAATTGATCAATCTGACATTCAATATGTCAACACTATGCTCAGGGGCTAACTGAGCGTACGCAATAATTAACTGTTATACGGAATCTTGTATACAATGTTATGATACAAGTACAGAAGCTTTTATAGCATAAAGCTAGTTGAAAAGCTTGCGAGAAAACAATTGTATAGATTCTACCTATACAACCATGGAGCATGGCCAGTGCAACCAGATTTGATAGTTAGTACTTTAGTTAAATCATATTATCGCTACATCAATGTGTAGTCTTTAAATCACCTTGGACGATTAATTTCAATAAAGTAATTCAGTAGAAAACGTATAAACGCAGTTTTCATTAATATAGGGTGACAATATATAGAAAGATCGTTGTAATTCAATACCTATCACTCCGAGTTTTTTGGAGACCAACCCCCTATACTATTAGGACTTCATGCGTGAAATTATCAAGAATCGTTTGCTTCACTCCATTGGTTAGTAATTTGAGCGTTGTTTGTTTTGTTTTGTGTGTGATTCTTAGTCTCAAAAACGTGAAGTGATAATAAACCTAACCTATAATTCTTAGCACTCCCTCCTTTTTCACCTTAAAGGGTATTTTAATGGAGATTTGTTGAGTAGCTACTTCATAAAAACCGATCGACAGTCGTTGCGGAATGCCAAAACGTATTTCTCGGATTTTTTTGCAAATTCTCTCACTTTCTTGATTGCCGATTTAGAGGCAAACTCGATTTTCATATTAAGGGCTGGCCGAAGATTGCAGATGCTCTCCGTCAATTCACTTTCAATTAACTTTCAATTAATTTAACATTATTTTTTTTAACAATTAACAATTCACTTTCAATTAACAACTAACAATTTTCAAATCGTCAAAAAGAAACGAAGTTATTGAGATGCGGTCTGGGAAACGACTCGACCATTGCTGCAGACATGAAGACAAAATTCAACTTTGGTCCCAGCATCTTATCGTTTACCGCATCAACCACACCAGCGAACACTTTTGATCGGAATACCGACGAAAAGCTCCGTTTGAATTTCGGATGACTTTTCTTCAGCTTTCTTTCTTCCTGCTTTCTGACTTTGTCCACAAATTTCCTCATATGGGGCAACATTTGTAGCGCTTTTCTAGCAACTTGTTCATTTACCACCTAACGAACTTCGCAGAATTTCAGTGGAAAAATGATTTTACAACATTTTTGTCCGAAGCTCTCCGTAGGTAGGTAATTCCAGTTATCAAAAATATCGTCATGCATCAATTGGTCGACATTTTATATTTTCGGAGAAATTTGTGAAATGGGCGTATCTGCTTTTGTAAACAAACATTTAAATCGACGATTTCTCACGAATAAAAGCTCAATTTCTTTAACTAAGTCCACAATCTGGTAAAGGAAAGCTTTTGCTATCCAATCGTGGTCTTAATGTTTCAAATTGAGCTTTTATTCGTTAAAAAACGTCGATTCAAATGTTTGTTTACAAAAGAAAACTCACCCATTTCGCAAAATTTTCCGGATTTAGTCTATTTAACAGGGGTTGAAAAATGCACAGCTCATTTTTTGAAAAGCATTCGTTTATAAAAAAAATGTCTGATGCATTTGGTATCCTTGTTTTTGCTGTAAGGTGACTGGCATAATGGGTTTCTGTCCACTGCAGTAACAAATGTTAGTCTATTAGGCAAACGCACTGAGACTTTATGATGTTTTAAAAATGATAGCAGTGTTACCACCCCAGGTTGGCGCAACTCGTCTAGCATATAAAATGAAAAAAATATTGTAAAAAACTTGCAAAGTTAGCCTTTGCACTGAAATTTACAGAAAGGCATACAATAGCGATGCTTAAGTCAAGAGGATTACAAAAGGAGTTCCAGTCAAGTAAAATAAAAACAACAGTAAGTCATGTGCGAAACCTCACATGTCACAGCCGTGTAGCCAGATTTTCTTAACGTTACATTTTTGAACAGGCTGAAAGAAACCAGCAGAAAATGATCCACATGCCTATGTCAATCACTGTTTCATTCCGTTAATGAGATCGTTGAACCGAGTAAATAACAAAAACGCTACTCGAATCGTTTGAAAAAGGTGTAAGTATGGTTCCTTCAATATGACAAAAATTCCCGATGGATTTTGAAATTCCCGACATTTTCCCACATATTTCCCGATGATTTTGGATTCCCGCATTTCCCGATTTTCTCGAGTCTGTGGCCACCCTGTCTTTATCATCAACATATTTATCTTTATCATCAACATATACAGGGTGTTCGGTTCCTTATTCAGGATCTTTCAGGAGATGAAAGAAGATCATATTTGATGAAAAAAATCATTCTACGCATATGGTCAAATCTCAACTATTACAGAGTTATTGAACTTTTTTATTTCAGTGATATGTTTGCAGTTAACTTGCACTAACGCAAAGATTATACTTTTAACAGTAAATCATTTACGTTCATTCGAAAGCTAAGAAAATTTAAATCGTTATCACAAAATTGCGCTGTTGAATGAGACAAGTTACATTTTAAGAATAACAGAGTTTGAAATTGGTTATTTTTCGCACATTTTTTCCAATAAATGCATGACAAACTTGATCATTTTTTTGACGTAGACTAAGTCTTACGGGAACGGTAGGGTGTCAATTGAAAATCTAAAAATAAGCGACCGTCACGAAATATCGTTACAAATTAAACGCTAATAACTTAATAAATGCTCAATAGATTTTCAAGATGTTTACATCAATCGATTGAAAATTTTCCCGCGTATCAATTCAATTATCATACATTATCCGTTAACAGCTTCAAGCTATTGAAAATAACCAATATATGAGGTGATGTCTTATAATGCCGATTTTTCAGAGTAAATTTACTAAATGAACTCAATTTTACTATCACAGATTTCAAATGTAAGCAAGGGAGGTAGGTCTCGCATGCAGCAGTGAACGATATAAAACGGGTACACCTTCGCAAATTTACTCATTCGTGTTACAGTACTGGAGCTGTGCGGAGCATCGAGCCAGTATGGATTGGCAGCTGGCACCGGGCGATAGCATGTGCCCTGGAGGGCGCACTAGTTTCATTCAGAGGAGCGGCAAGATGCCAATTTGGATTTGGCAGCTAGCTGTGGCAAGCACCATAGAAAGTGCACTGGCGACCTACCCAATTGGTCAGGTAGCTGATTGCACTGCAGTCTGTTGTTACCAAGCTGTTGGCTAAGCAACCGATGCTAGGCAGCCATACATAGCTGTGGTGTTCTAGGCAGTCGGTTGCTTGGGAAAATAATGTCTTTGTTGCCAGCCGGTGGGTGCTACCGCTAGGAGCGAAATAAGGTGCTTGTGTGTGTGTGTGATATTTGGTAGATATCTTTTAGTAAGGCGAAGAGAGGGTTTTAATTCAAATGCGGACCATTTCAAATCCGTCCTTTTCAGAACGAACAATTTAATTTTGAGAGAGTTCTATTGATTTGAATGTTTGGTTCTTACCAATTGGATGACAGCGGTGGCTAAAACAATATTAGTTTTCTCTTTGTTGCATACCTTGAGCATTTTGTACAATTTACAAATGGCTACCGTCACGAAAAATCGAAACACCGGACGCTAAGAATTCGATTGTTTCTTGATTGATTTATTTTTGAGACTGCTCTAATCATAAAATTTATACGATTGCCATTCTATTTACTAAGGTATATAAAATTTTACAAATAAAAGATTAATATATTTCGCATATATATTCATCAATCGGTGTCTGAAAATTTTAAAGAATGATGCGTTCTGGCATGTTTCAAGAAATTCCCTATAACGGACAATGTTTTGATTCTCGAACATGCACATTTCAATGAAAACTGTAATGAATAGTTATTCTGTTGTGTTAACGATTCGCGCTGGATAGAGTTTTACTTCTAGGAAGAAATAAGTTTTGAGAAACTGTGAAAGGGTGAATAAGTGCAATGCCTATTCGTTTTGATGCCAACCGTTTGCGCAAATTTCGGAAACGCGTTAAGATCGAACATTCGAAAAATCCTCCGAATTGACCATGTACCGATGCCGAGCGAACTCGAGGTTAACGGGCGAAACTGGAAGCAACCAGAGGTAACGCGTTGCTAACTTCTGGTCGAAAAGCGAGAGAAGGGCCTTAAACTCGAGGTGGGAAATAAAATCAAGTGGTCAACCAGCTTGACAAAGTGCAAATGCTTTCTAAAGAATGTACAATAGATTTTTGCTAACATACTTGCTATCTAATTCTGGTCTAACGATCTTTGAGGACAAACATCAATGCTTTTTTGATCAGACTAGGCCTTACGGCAAGGGTAGAGGTCAAATCAACATTTAAAAATAACTGAAACAGTGTAAACTCTTAAAGCTTTATCATATATCGATAGATTTTCGAGATTACGCGATAAGGATAATGGTCTCCAGCTGGTCGATCATATCAACACAATCACTACCTGCAGCACAATTCTTGCCTTTTCATCATACTAACATTCAAACCAAACGTCCCTTTCCACGGCTACCAAATAATTTCTAAGAAGCGAATCATAGCATGTTCTAACATACTTTCTCACTTATTTATGCTAACCCAACGTCCCATTAGAACAGTACACTACGAAACTAATCAAACGGGTTAACGTAGTCTACGTCAACCGATCGTGTGTTAAACACAACCCCACTAATTTTTTTCGTTGCCTTTTCTGCGTTAGGCCGCCAGGCGAGTCGACGTCAGTTCCGTGTCCGTGTTGAAGAAAGTTGATGGTTTTCTCAAGAGCACCATACCAACCCTCCTTGAAAACATGGTCGAGAGAACAGGCTCCATAAACCAGCCCCTGGAAGACCTCACCGAAGAGCAAATCAGTAGAATGGAGGCTGGTATATGTAGATTTCCAGAGCTCGTGAACCTCCCTGCAGGAAACCTAGTATTACGGAAGTATATAGAAACCAGAAGATTTTAATTTAATGAGTGGAGAGAGAGCCTTGCTGATGAAAATGGCGGGGGCTGTGAAAGCAAAAGGCTGGTCTTTCTTTGCTAGAAATAGATCCCACAAATAGAAAATGCAACGTACAAACTTGTCCTAATAACTAGGATCAGTGACGACTTCGACTAAACAGAAATCAGAATACCCATCATGCTTTATTAAATACGAGACCATTATCAGAGTGATAACAACCTGTCAGACTTTAATACATGAGACAGAAATCATATAGAAGCATAGTCATAAAACAACATCAATGTAGAAGCAGTTGATACTAGTGCAATTCATTCGTAGGCACTCTTTAGGGACGCAACCAGCAGAACAATCTTGTGGCTAAAACAGAAAGTTTTTGGATTCGGAAGTCTTTCTTTATTACGCATTTATAATTCGTATTATTGTCACATAAATTGCTACAGAAACAATGGTACTGAATAATACAACAATCTACGACAACAGTTACACGAGATATGCAGATTCAAACTTGACAAACTAAACTCATTTGATAGTCAAACGAAGATAGTAATGGTCTTTTTTAGCACCGAAACAAACGTAAACAAAACTACTGATTTTGTTACGGGAAACTTGCTTGCTTGGATTCACTTGCTCGAAATAATCAAAACAAATTTCGACACTGTTGCCAAAAAAGAAAAGGGTAGCTCGAATATGAATGTCATAGCTGCCAGACATCCATAACTTTGCTCGCGATTCGAGTAAGAATCGGTGACGATGAGACGCGATTACGCGATTAATGTCGCGATTCATAATACTGTTGCCATTAATGGCGATAGTGGAAGCGATGGTTTTTTTGTGTGAATTTGATAAGGATTTGCAGCGATCCAATGTGAAATCGCAAACTGGCGTACCCCTCGATCTATCTTTTGGTTTGATTGGTGACTAGGGTGGTCCTTTTATGTTGGTAATAAAATTTCTAACTTTTTTATTCATATGATTTCTTGCTTCTACAGAATTGTAGATATTTTTTTATTTAATGAAACGTTGTTGAAGAAACTTAACTTCTATCTCATCTACGTATCGTTTTATAACAGTTTTTCTAACTTTCCTTAGGGTGGGACTTAAAAAAAAGTTTTTTTGCTGTAACTTTTTTATTCCAATTTGAATTTGAAAACTTTTGTAGGATGACTTTTAGGGCATAAAATGACGCACATTTTAAAGGGACAAAATAGTTACTGGTTATTGTATAAAAAAAAGTTGTAGAGGTTAAAGTGAAAAAAAAACGTTTTTGCAAGATACATTACTCCTTTATTTGCAAATATTTGCTAACACAAAATACGTGAACTGAAAGTGCAAACAAGTTGATACACATCTAATTTTTATTTTCAGTAACAAACCAGTGGGAGTCAATATATTTTGTACGTATGCATATTATGTTCTTTTACTATTTTTGTGAAAACAAATACTAATTTAACTAGCTCCTAATCCTACAGAAGCAGCAACAGCTGAAGTCTTTCGATGAGCGGATGACCAGCTAAGGTACAGATATATATTTAACTATCGTGTCTTGTCTTGCTCAAATTATTTTATTGCGTCATTTTTTTTTTTTTTATGATATGAAATAATATGAGATTGCGTTATTCAAATTCATTTCATTAAGTTTGCTATAGTACCTTTGAGATCCACTATAAATTTTTATTTCAATGGACGGACAGCTTATCGTTATTTAGGTTAACTATTCTTAATATGCTATATAATTTCAGATCATCATGAAATTCCAAGTTGTCAAATAATTCTCAAATATTTTTTTTTTTCTCGTGGCTACAATGTCTAAACTTCCAGGTTCACAATACGTAAATCCTTCTACGACTGCAGCAATCACTCAAGCTAGAATTGGATAATGGAGTGGTATGACAACCGGTGTCTAGGAGGGAACAAACAGAATCATTTTCTTATCCTACCGATTCGATGGTGATGCTGCGAATTTTTACTCCAACAATTTCAGTGAGAGTGACGCGCCCTTCTTAATAAGCCATCCTGTAGAAAGCTTAATAAGTTTGCGAATTGGTTTTTTTTATTTGTTTTGATTTATTGTGAAAAAAAAAAAAACTTTTCCCCCGGTTTTTTTGTGTGGTTTTCTCTTTTTGGGTCCCCCCCCGGTTTTTTTCCCTTCATTCAGCGTTACTGTGAACACAAACTGGTTACCAGGCTACATTATATACATATATGCATGCATGTTTATATTTTTATATTAACCCATATCCATTTATTTATTAACATTTATATCATAGACAAACAGACATAACACATTGAACATTTTGCATTACCATCATCGTCACTAACACACCTGCCCCATCTGTTGAGCACATTGTGATGGATGATAAAGCTGAACAGATGGCGGTAGTGTGCTCACGTCAAACGTAAGAAAATCGACTATGCGCGCTACCTGTGGCGATACTACCAAGTAAGAAACATTTGAATTGACCGTTTAATGCGTAATCGATGAAGAAATTGCAAGTGTTATGTATGTTTGTCTGTGTTAACATATTTGAAATTTGTTTGCTTATTTTTTTTTTTCCCCCCCCAACAAAAATAAAAAAAACCTTTTTAAAACAAAACTAAAATAAAAAAAAATTTTTTCCCCAACTTTTCATTAAATTAAATTATTTACCTTTGGGGGACCTTTCCGCGGACTTTTTTTACCCCCCGGGGGTTAAAGTTTAGCCAGCTCAAAACTTATTTTATAAAAAAAAATTGTTACAAAGGGCGTTTAACAGTATAATAGCACTTACATTGTAACCACTCAAAATGGTTTCATTGCTATTTTTGCAAATTGTGTGAATATTTTTTAAATCAAGAGTAGTTTTATTAATAAGAATTTAAAGTACAAGAATTAAAATTTTATTATTTTTTAAATGAATTAAAATAATTATCAACGAATAGTCCTTTTCCCTTATCCTGAACATCCCTAGTTTCCCATTCCTTACAACCTTGTCATCACACTACCACTACCGTCAACAACTGTCAACAAAAGCAGCAGAGAGGAGACAGCAATGAAAAGAAATAAAACTGCTTGTCACCGGACTAGCAGAGATTAATCGGTGAAATAAGATTCTCGCAAACAGTCGCGAATAGTTTTTTAACCAGTTTTTTACTCTTAAATAGTGAAGTGACTGTGCCTTGAAGCGGCGTGTATTTGAAAACGCCATCCGTAGCGCCGATCGGGAAGTCGGTGTGTAATCGGGCCGTGGAATCGACCGGAAGAAGCATCAAGTGCCGGAAATCTGGCTGTGGAACCGCCAAAGAAAAGGCAAAGGCCGTGTACCGGAAATCTGGTTGTGCCATCCCCGCCGAGACATCGGAACAACTCGTGTGGTGATTTCCTGGTCGACCCACCGTCAGAGAGGACAATGATAGAAAACCGGAATGAGACGAAACAGATGTCGGTAACAAAAACTTTCCTATCCTATCCTACTTGTCCTACCTGTTTCCCCCTTGTTTTTGGAAAAATAATTAAAATAATGAAACTATAAAACTATCCTTTTCTTCCATCAGACATTAGTCCCTCTTTCACTATCTGTAGTTTGCGCCACCTTGGCCAGTGTTTTTTTAGAGGGAAGTAATTCCGCCCAATTTGACCCGGAGCCAGTAAACGACCCTAAATCCCAGGGAAAGCCTGAAGGGGGAAAAAAAGAAAATCCTCAGTGAAAAGGCCGATCTGGCAAGTGAATTCTAACAACATTTGTTCCACCCAACCCACCCCACCACACTATTATATTATACAACAAACAACAATAACTCACGAAAACACCTACCAACAAACAATTTTCTTCTTCCCCCTCAAAAAAGAGTGTGAAATAACAACGCCGTCAAGTTACACCCACAAGTTCCTGGGCCAAGCCCCGGGTCACCCAACCCCAAAACCCTTAAAACAAAAATCCCCAAAACCAAAAAAAAAAAAATTCTTAAAACTTTTATTATGAACATAAGAGGACCACCCTAGTCACCAACCAAACCAAGAGATAGATCTTATTTTTTAAACTAAATCTTCCTAAGATATCATGTATTTAAAGTTAATGGTTTTCGAGTTATCGATTTTTGTCGCGAAATTCGTCCATTCGTACCATAGTGCGTTGATGAGCAGCGTGTCAGGCGATTTCGTTGAAATTGGAAGAATCAGCAACTTTGGATGAAGAAGCCAGTTTTTGGCTGAAATAGATCTTACCCTACAATGAATGCTGGTTGGGTCCACTGTTCAGTGCTCACCTCTTGGGTTAAATGGCTTGAAAATCTCCAACAATCTAGCCACACGAGATGCCAATGTTAAATCTGAACCTTAGCACGGTAAGTAAAAAGTAAGCGATATAGAACCTCTAAGTAGTTTGCTTACATCGGCGAATTATTAAATACACATTTCTTCTTGAACATGCCCAAGGCCTCTAGAATGACCGATTCCCTGAAAAGACTTTATCGACTAATCACCATTAACATTATCGCCACGTGCAAATGGATGGGTTTTTCTTCAGAAAATTGTTTTGAAAACATTAGATTACAAATCAAGATTAACTTCCATTCTGAGTTCATTGGTTTCAGTTCCTGGAATCGAAGCTATGAATGGTTGATTATTTTGAATAGGTTAGTATAGTGCATTGTTGAATCGAAATCTAGCTGTATTGGAAATTGGTTTAGATTGTTGCTATAAGTATTAATCGAGCAGATCCCCGGTCAAAGAGATTACATCACCCTGAATCATGCTCACTCAATCTTTTAAGAAGACACAGCAAACGACGACTACGTCATCAAAGCTAGAGCAAGCGTTGGTGAGATTTCGTCAGCGATTGTGGGCGTTCGACGTTTATTCAACAAAGTTCATTACCACATCGAAGGCAAACAGGTGCAACTTACCCCTGTTATAGTTATCAGATATGTATAATATATAAAGAATGGTTCGTTAATTTTCTCCGCTCAAACGTTTAGCAGAGAATGGAAACAGGTGTGGGCAACCTATTATTGAACCTTATAATCTTTGCTGTAGACCCAGCACATGAACCTTATAGAAATACCGCGTTTTATCCATGCACCATGCATTACCATTTTGATTCGAATTTTCCACATTCATAATTTATAAGAGTGAGACTCGTCGGTCCCGAGCAAAGATTCCCCCGGCTTTGATCTTTTTACCTTTTCATATTCTACGGATGCATTATGTATGCGAAATATCATCATCAACCTCATCATTATCAAAGTGTACCTACCGCCAGTCGGTAAAAACGGCCTCGCTGATATGATTGAAGGGAGCCTAGAGCATATCATCCTTATCCACAAAAACCGCCTGTCCCCTACACGAACGCTGAAAAGAACTCAGAAGTGAGTTTAATTTGACTGATTTTGATTGAAAGCGAATGCACTCACGGAATTAGAAAATTTAATCGGAAGATTCACATCTGTCCAAAATAGAGGCAAACCTAACTCACCTTTGAGCCGTTCTCAGCATTCGTGCATCATCAGTTACCCCTGAATGTATTTAGTAGAATTGCGGTTTCCACTGCTCGTCAAGGAGATGGCTCGAATTGCTCTTTTCTATTTGATCTTTGGCTGGCCACTTTTCATAATGATGCAAAAATAACCTCGCAGCCGTTTTAATGTATTAATAATCAATTACTGAGTTTGTCTGATGTTAACTCGGCTTTCAGTCTGGACATTAGTATTTTTAAGTAATTTTCCAGAATCACAATTCATATTCGTAATCATCCTAAATCGATTGAATTGATTCTTACTAACAGACCAACATATGCATATGCAAAATAATTCTATCGCTCCAAACTCCCATGAATAAATTCGCCTGCCACTGCATTCAATTCCCATCTAATCAAAGAAGAAATTAACATTTATCCTTTTCCGATCAACGAACACTCGGCAACTTGCTTGTGCCATATCCGATCGGCTCCGAAGCCATAAGCGCATCGATATATGCATAAAATCCAATCAAAAGCAATCTCCCATGAGTTTAAGAGTCGGCGAATGACGAGTCATCATCATCATCAGCAGCAAAAGCACCACCAACACGAACGCCGCCAGTTCAGAGCGATGATTGGAAGTTGGAAGGAAGGAACATCAACATCACAACCCATCAGGAAACGACAAGTGTTCATCAGCATTAAGGCATAAATGAATATCTATTCATGGGCTCATCGTAACCAGGAGACACACGATACGGCACGAGGAACGAAAATGGTGATGGGTACGCATGGGGGGGAAAAAAAGGATCACCTTCTTTATCCAACAGGGAACGGATAGCTTCAACAGCCCCAACAACACGTCGTCATCATTACGGAATGGATATTATGGAAAATTCCTATTCAATTTAACAAACTCGCATCTCAACCACTTTTCATCCAGTTGATGGACTAACCGAGTGGAAATCGATGGGCAATGTATGAATGGAATGGAAAATGGAATGGAAACCTACATTAGAGCGGCTCAACTACCTACTAAGCACTTTTCTATCCGCATTCATAATAGATAATTAAAGATATTGAACAATAAAGTACAGTAATCGTGAAATAAGAATATGGATTGCGTTTCAAATTGATGCGCAACAATAATCTCAATGTGACTTGATCATGTGACTTCATTAAATGATTTAACATGTTTGTGATAACAAAAAGAAGATTTTTCTGCAAAAACTTTAACTTTATTTGCCAGACATTCCAACGCCCACCATCCAGTGTTTTTATGGAAGAAAAATGTCTGCAGTCAAACGAGCTGTGGCCTGATACTACAAACCTTTTTAGCCCGGGACTCGGAAGGTGATAGCTCCGTTGGGATCCAGTGACCCATTTCAGAACGCCTGGTTACTCACGTTCATTCCGAGGTCACCTTTACTTAAAACAAGCCCCGTAAAAATAGAGTACGAACATCAAATGGATATTGGAATTGTGCATACACTTCCATCATCAAAGCCTATTGTTTTGAGGATGGCACGTATTTAGCAGTATCGTTCAAATTTAGTTATAATCAGATAGATCTCACCGGAAATTGTTGCTGTTGTTCAGTCTTCATTTGATGTAGGAAACATTTTTGTCAAACATTGTCATCTCGCTCTTTTCGAAAGAAACAGCACCAATACAATTATAGGGTGTCCTAGTAAGTCTAAGCACGACTTATGAATAACAATATGAGCTTAGTTTTAAAGTAAATTGAGTTTTTATTGCACTACAATATTGTTCTACAGTTCAACGTGACATTTCCGAGATCCATTTAATCGTACACTAAAGAGTGGACTTTTGATCTAACACTGCTTCAGCACAGACTGTTTGCCAATGATTTTTGATGATTTTTTCCAGTCTCTTTAAATTTTTTTGATGAAATCCGCTGCCTTAACAGTTTTGCGCAAATATGCTTTTGTCAGGGCCCACAAAATTTCAATTGGTCTTGCCTGCGGACAGTTTGGACGATTCATCTCCTTGGGCACGAATTCGACTCCATTGGCTTTGTAGCAGGCTACCGTGTCCTTCGCGTAATGTACTGATGCCAAATCCAGCTAAAAAATTACTGGATTATATTAAGTGTGTAACGCTGAGTGATGATTTACCCAAATACAATTGATTCAAACTAACAGTGTAGAGAGAAACGTCAAATAAACGAAATTCATTCTGTTGTTGTTCTAAACAAAACCACACGTGTTTTACACTTGCTCTGCCGATTGAAAGAATTCAATAGGTTATGGGCCCAATTTTCGCGGTTCGGTCGAAGTAAAGTTTTCCGGTTTTTCGTCGTTCCGAGAATAGTTCGTAAAAAGAAAACGCATCGCGAGATGGAGCAGGAATCCATGAGTTGCCAAATAAAACCGTTCATTGGTGTCGGTTTTAATAATTGGAGCTTCCGGATGAAGGTTTACCTTCGGCAGCTGGAAGTGCTGAATTGCGTGGAGAAGCTTGCGGAAGAAGAAGACTTTTGGAATACTCCAGCGACGGCGGCGGCGGATGTAAAGGCGGTGAACGACGCAAAGAAGAAGGAACGTGTGAAGCAAGACAACAAATGCCGAAATGTATTGACTCGAGCGGTGGCGGACAGTCACCTTGAGTACGTCAAGGACAAAGATGCGCCAAAAGAGATCTGGGACAATCTCCATGACACCTTCGTGCGAAAGAGTATCACGAACCGGTTCATGATGAAGCGGCAGCTTCTCTCGATGCGGTACAACGAGAGCGAGCGGTTGCAGAATCATTTTTTACGGTTCGATCAGCTGGTGCGAGAGATAAAGGGTGCTGGTGCTCGAATGGAAGAAGAAGATGTAATATGCCATTTGATGCTGACGATGCCAGACTCGTTTGATGCCGTCACCACAGCCATGGAGACAATTTCCGAAAGGTTGAGGATGGATTTGGTTCGACAAAAGTATCTCGACGTAGAAGCTAAACGCAGAGGCATGCGGCTCGAAGCTGATACGGAGGAAGCCTTTTTCGTCGGAAAATCCAAAGGCAAACTGAAATGTTTTGGCTGCGGGGAGTTCGGGCATAAACGTGCTCAGTGTTCGAAGTCCAGCGAGAAGAAGAATAGTGCACCGAAACCGCCGAAGAAAAGTGGTTCTCAAAGTGCGAATGTGGGAGCAAAAACGGTGTCGTTTGTGGCTGCGGAAACCCACCGTGAAGTGGCGGCAGTTTGTAAAGCGTCTGCGGTGCGATGGTTTTTGGACAGTGGGGCATCAGATCACATGTCCAACGACATGTCACTGTTTTCGAGTATGGAAAAGATGAACCGTCCAGTTGAGATTCTGACGGCTAAGAAGGGCACTGGTAAGCGGTCGAGTGTGCAAAAGTTTGCAAGTGTGGCATAATCGGTACGGCCACCTTGGCTACGAGAACCTCATGAAGCTTGTGCGGAAAGAAATGGTCGAGGGAATGCCAGTGGAGATCGTGCGCGGTAACAGTGAGAAATTAGCGCAAAACAGACGCGCGAACCGTTCGAGTCGCGGTCGGAAAAGCGTGCTAGCAGGCCTCTTGAAATCGTGCATAGTGATGTTTGCGGCCCCATCACCCCGCTGTCGTGGGATGGCCATGCGTATTTTGTCACGTTTACAGACGACTATACGCATCTGGCAGTGGCTTATCTCATGAAGAGTAAGGATGAAGTGCGCGAACGGCTGATGGAGTACGCGGCGATGGTGACCGCTCACTTCGGAACAAAGATCGCGCGCCTCCGGAGTGACAACGGGGGCGAATATACCGGCAAGGCTGTAAAGAAGTTCTGTAGGCAGAAGATCATCGGGCTGGAGACAACGGTGCCTTACACGCCTGAGCAGAACGGGGTCAGCGAGCGGCTGAATCGTACAGCCGTAGAAAAAGTGCGTGCAATGCTCGAAGCTAGTGGTCTTCCAAAAGTGATGTGGGGGGAAGCGTTGTACACGGCGATTTATCTGCTCAACCGTAGTCCAAGTGCTGCTGTGGATGGTGATATTACGCCATACGAGGCGTGGTACCACAAAAGGCCGGACGTATCGAACCTTTGCGTTTTCAAGAGCGAGTGTTTCGTACATGTTCCCAAATTATTGAGGAAGAAGCTTGATTCGAAAAGCCAGAAGGCAGTGTTCGTGGTCTATGCGCCAAACGGTTTTCGTTGCTGGGACGGTGAAAAAGTGTTTGTGGCTAGAGACGTTATTTTCAACGAGTCGCAGTTCGGAAAAATCACTGCAGTGAGCGAAGAAAATCGAGATGAAGATAATCGAGTAATTATAACGGAAAGTTTGTGCAAGCCGGAGGCTGTCGGTATTCCTGAACCCGTCGTTGTTCCAGATCCCGGTTCAGAAGCTGGGGGCAGCGTCGCTGCTGATGGTTGGGAATCGGCGGATGATTCATCGCAAGGAGCAGTCGGAAGTGTTGACTTGAGTCCGGAAGTGAATCGTGATGAAACCGATAATGTGAAAAGAAGCGGAAGAGTAATTAATCAACCAAAGTGGATGGAAGATTACGAAATGGATAATGATTTGGACATAACGGCGTTCGCACTCAATGCGGAAGAATTTGTGGAAGATATTCCGTCGGACGTTGAAGTGTTGAAGACCAGAAGTGATTGGCCCTTGTGGAAGAAGGCCATTGAGGAAGAGCTGGCTTCATTGGCCAAAAACGATACTTGGACCCTTGTTGAACTGCCGAAAAGTCGAAAAGTGGTGGACAATAAGTGGGTATTCAAAATTAAGCGGAATAGTGATGGTGAAGTAGAACGATACAAAGCCAGACTAGTGGCGCGCGGCTTCTCTCAGCGGCGAGGTTTTGACTATGTGGACACCTATTCGCCGGTAGTGAAAATGACCACCTTGCGCGTCTTGTTGGCGCTGGCTAATCGGGAGGGTTGGGAAGTGCACCAATTAGACGTGAAGTGTGCATTTCTGAACGGTGTACTGGATGAAGAAGTGTATATGCGCCAGCCGTCTGGTTTTGAGCGGGGAGATTCACGTGTTTGCAAATTGAATAAGGCGATATATGGACTAAAGCAGGCTTCAAGGAAGTGGAACTTGCGTTTCCACCCGTTTATGATCCGGTTGCAGTTCAAACGAAGCGAGCACGATCCATGCCTGTACAGTTGGTCGGCGGGCGGCGTTGTGCTCTATGTAATGATCTACGTGGACGACATACTTTTCGTCGGGAATTCGGTTGGAGCAATACGGAAGCTGAAGGCGAAGCTGTGCAGTGAGTTCGAAACGCGAGATCTTGAAGAGGTGAAGTCTTTCCTGGGCTTAAACATACATCGTGATCGCAAGGCACGAGTGTTGACCGTGGAACAGCGAGTTTACGTGAACAGTGTTCTTGAGCGTTTCGGAATGCGCAACTGTAAACCGTCTGCTATTCCGATGGAGCCCGGTCTGAAGCTCGAGAAGAAGAAGGATACGAAGGAGATTACGACCAAGCCGTACAGAGAGCTTATCGGCTGTCTAATGTATCTCATGGTAACTTAGAGGCCGGACATCTGCGCGGCGGTAAACTATTTTGCGGCGTTCCAGTGCTGTGCTACGGAGGAGCATTGGGTGCACCTCAAGCGGGTGTTGCGCTATCTCCGAGGAACGGTTGACTACAAGCTCGTATACAGTCGACAGGAAGCACCACCTATACTTGCAGCGTATGCGGATGCCGATTGGGGTAATGACCCGAACGATCGGCGCTCGGTCTCCGGGTATGTCATCAAGCTGTACGGTTCAGCGGTGGCGTGGGCAACACGGAAACAGTCGTCGGTAGCGCTTTCGACAACGGAGGCGGAGCTGATGGCGCTTTGCCTGACAAGTTGTGAGTTGATATGGATGGCAAACTTGCTCAGCTCTATCGGATGCGTTGTGAAGGAACCAATCAAAATCTTTGAGGACAATCAACCTTGTATTACTCTAATCGTCGAACCAGGTAAGCAGAAAAGGTTGAAACACGTAGATATCCAGAACTTTTTCGTCCGTGAGTTGGTGGAGAAAGGTAAGCTGCGTGTCGTGTACCTGCCAACGGAACAACAAGTTGCCGATGTCATGACGAAAGGTTTGGCATCACCAAGGTTCCGGATGCTACGTGAAATGCTGGGGATAATCAATTGAGGGGGAATATTAAGTTTGTAACGCTGAGTGATGATTTACCCAAATACAATTGATTCAAACTAACAGTGTAGAGAGAAACGTCAAATAAACGTAATTCTTTCTGTTGTTGTTCTAAACGAAACCACAAGTGTTTTACACTTGCTCTGCCGATTGAAAGAATTCAATAGATTATTATGCCTCCGGAACATGGGGAGCAGGCTTCGGTCCAAACATTCCTGAACGTAAACATCAGCAGTCATCGTATTGGTAGTTAAAAACGGATTTAAAAGCATTCCACACTTACAAATTGCTAGCCAAACCAAATTTTTTTACCAAATTTTTCGGTAAAAATTGACATTTCGGCATCGTCAATAGTTTGCCCAAAGTTTGACCAGCATGGATCGTGTATAACTGATCACCCGGAAGCGTCTTTTAATCGAATTTCACGTAGGATTCATCATCCATAGCTACGCATGCCGATTTTCCACACACGATAAACTGTATAATTTTCGGACCATTGGCTTGACAGATGCTGTTGTTTGCTTTTCACTTCATTTTGGCTTCTTCTGCTTCTTGAAAGTTCTTTAGTGTCTTTGCTCTGTCGACGATACTCTTCGAAGATCCCAGCTTATATCCACATCTCGAACGGAAGTACCCTTTTTACGGGCGAAAGCTTTCGTGATTTTTCGGTCCAGGTTTTACGTCTAGATTTTTTTCTTGTCCTCCTATACTCCTCATCATACTTCCAAATCGCGTTACGAACTGCTCCGATGCTCACACCTTCCATCTTCGCCAACTGACTCAGCGAAACGTTAGGAAAAGTGCACTATTTGTGCACGATCTTTTCGCGCTTTTCCAGGGAAATGCTTTCATGAAAAGTAAATACACCGTCACTTAAGACTCACAGAGTTATAGATTGAAATGTAAACAATGATACACAGTAATGATCAGCTGTTGAAACGTCATCTGGAAGCAACAGTGGCGCATCAAAATCGTGCTTAGAATTTCTGGCACACCCTACAGTACTTCGAACAATCTCGCACATATGAAATGTACAATGAAAATCACAGGTAAAAATAATTGCAAACTGTGCAACGAAAGAAACAAACTTGACAGCTCTCGCAAGCACAAGCGTCCGCGGGCAGCGCTTGCTACAATCTCATCTTGCACTTTATATAGGGAAGCGGTACCTATCTTGAGCTCAATAAGCAGACCTCCAGTGGAAATCGGTGAATATGCACTGAATACCGAACACTAATTACACAAGTTATTCACAATTTATTCGTCCACTTACCGTTAGTCGTTTAGCAACGCACAAAACATTCGATTCTGATAATTTTCTTCCAATTTAATACGGAAAAGTTGCCACTGCTATGTACCTATTTTAATAATATCACGAAAAACCTTAATCCCATCTGTGTACATATGTTAATCGTACTGATTTTAATCATGAAAAAATCTAAACAAGTTAACGCTCTCCACTACTACACCCAAAATTGAATTTCTCGCATGAAGTAGATCATTTGACAGCACTTTAATTGTGTTGGATAGCCTGCATATAACCAAGACAAAATGAACGGGTTTGTTTGTTATTCTTCCATGAGAATATTGACAACAAGACTCACCATAACGTTGGGCATAGAATGCTCTATGAATTGATCTAGTGTGCGTGTTGATGTGTATGCTTTACAGTATGTGAGCAGTGCCGCCAAATTCAACAGAGATGGAAAAATATTATTAAATGTGGGATTTTATTTCTTGGTAAATATTGAAAAAATCTACAATTAGAAGCATGTTATTATTTATTTAATCTATGGAAATATAAAATAGTTTAACTTTGGGCGATTTGTAGCACTCCCACAAAACAGGTGATATTGGTGTACTGCCAAACCCATTTCATTCGAATAAGAGTCATAGTAAAATAGTTTGGCAACATCAAGCGTTTACGTCGATTGTAAACACGGTTCAGAATAGGTGCAAGCGTATTTAAATTATTGTGAAAATTAATCCCATAGTTTTCTCGTATTTTATCACGTATTCGTAGATTCTCGTGTGGCAAGTGTAATAAGTGAAGTGTGATTTTTATGGTTTGTGCAATTACGCAACGAAAATGTGTGAGAATATAGTGCAATTAAAGAGAAAACTTGGAGTCTGGCTCGGGTATATTCCCTAGTACGGTTAGATCAATACGACGAATTTGTAGTGCAAAGGTAAGAAATTGTGTTGAAAATCTGACTGCTCATTATTTTTACGAAATTTAAGTCTCCGAAACGTTTTTGTAGCTTTTAATTATATTCAAGACCTAATTTTATTTGCCAGGATTATATATTTTTGGGTACTGCGTCCGTTTATTGGAGAAATTAAACATCTTTTTACGTTTGAAGTTGGATGACTGCAGAATGTGATGAATATATGTACTATGGTGAACATAGGTTCCGCTTCCCTACAATTAGTGGTAAGCGTGACTGCTACTTAGCACCCCAGTGGGTCTAAGTTCAATCCCAGTCGACGTCGGTGGTTTTTCTGAGGCGAAAAAATCAGGTCACGTCTTCCTTCGGAAGGGAAGTAAAGCCGTTGGTCCCGGTTCATATTCATGAAACGTTAGGTACACCCAAAAGTTGAAAAGGTGGCGAAAAACGCAATTGCAGTTTTTGCAATCATATCTTGAGAAATCTGCATTATTCAGAAAAGGCACTTTTGCCCATCATGATCCACAAAGCGTTTTATGGTATAAACGAAGCCATGCAAGTGTGTGCAAGCTGTTGGCAACACACAGATTCCTCGAAACAAATTTAGCGCTGTGTGCTTAGTGCCTCGACAGTCTTAAGCAACCGTTGGTTCAATATGGGGGAGGCAATACCACAAAATGCCGCAACGCTATTGGCCACTGTTGTAATTCCGCAGTCAAGTGTTGTATGCAAGCCATGCAAGTGTGTGCGAGCGACGTTTGCTTTGCTGCTGTACCACTGAGTGCCTCGGCAATCGGAGCAACTGTAGGGCTTTTATTCCATTCACATTAACTTGTTAAAGTGGCTGAATGGTTACTATCTAGAGCCGCGACGCTGGCGGCCACGGTTCGAATCATTGTTGTGACTTTTTGTTTTTTGTCAGCCCGGACTCCAATTTTATAATCAACAACTAATACACTGCATAACCCACGCACACATCGAATTTTTCAAAGCAAATTGACGTGATGCTTTTTTGCCCACGACCAATGTTGCATTTTTTCTCCAAGTTACGATCCATTACGAGAAATGAAACAAAATCATTCGAAATTGCATTATAATCTTGCTTTTTTATTTTGGGTGTTGTGTTCAGATGAAGGTAGGCATTTCACAAAGTTGAATTATGTCATGATGCGAGATCCTCCATTTTTTGTACAACTGCTTAACCTTGTCCGCATCGGGCTGCTTCGCAGAAACGGCTAAGCTGCTTATCAGTCTCACATTGGCCAATTCTTCAGAAATATCGAGAATTTGGGCGAACGTTTTCGGATCTATTAAGAGGCGTCGCGCCATGTTGCCGGTGTTGCTGCTACCGCTGCCTCTAATTGTCGGTCTATTCTCACCTTAATTTGGTTTGTAATTTCCCGGGCTTTTTGTTTAACAATAGGGTTGGCCTGAGCGAGACTGCTGTTGGTTTGCTTTTGCGCTGAGACCCATATCAACCACTTGACAACCTCCTTCTCGTATGTTCAATATGGCAACTTAGCCATAGAGCTACCTGCGTTTTGGCGAGCAGCTTTTTCCGCTGATCGAAGTAGTTTGTCCAAAGGCTCCTTCCTGGAAAAAAAAAACGACTTCGTTAATCTTTTGTTATCTCGGAGAGGTTAGTGAATAGCCGACATTTAGGACCATGGGTTGTTTGCGATGAAGCAGATGGTGTCGGTGTTGCGTTCGTAGATTGGCGTGGAGTGAGCGCGATGCTGGGTAGGTTAGGAGATGCATAAATTGGCTGTTATATTAATTAGCAAATTAGAAATTTTAGGAATTTCATGTTGATAAAAATAGTACTAGCTATTAATATTAATGAAAATAGTAACAAAAGATTATAAGTGTTCTGTTTCCAACATATAATTGTTGGTTGCATGTATCTTTAAATTGCTATTTATAATCTTCGGGTGCCTTGTGTATCAGCACCGCAATAAAGTTCTTAATAAGTACATTTACTCACCAAGTAAACTGTATCAAGCCATGTTTCACATGCACTTTTCTCCTACGTCGAAGAAATACGGGGACCCAATTGTCAAAATCCCGTCGAACCAACTTCTCACTTTCACCAGAGGTTACTACAAATAGCTGAATTAGATGAGCTGCTACGTTCTGAGTTTAAGAAAATTTTCACAATATCACGATTTGTTAACAAATTGGAAGCAAGATTAAATATTCATTTTGATGAGGCAGAGTAAAATACAAAACGCGTGTGATGTTGGTAACGGCCAAACAAGCAATGGAAATTTTATTAATTCTTCTGCTATATCCTAACTCGTGGGTTGCTTGGTTTAGACAGGCTTGTCTCTAATAGTTTTATATTATGTTGATAATTCTACCGGATGTTAAATTTCAAAATCGGATTAAATGGACCATTTCCCGAAGTCAACCCTAAATGGAACTATCACCATTCGTTTTTCCGGACATTTTTACATAATTACAATACAAGTTATAGTTATATTACTGGCACCAATCTTTAAAACCACATAGAATATGAGTTTATTCAAGGATAAGGGAAAATCGCGTAAAATAGACCACTTCCTGGCATCTAATGAAAGTAAAATGTATTTCATTCAATTCTTCAGCTGTTTTGACGTGGGACTACAGGGAGTCTTTGTTTTCAATGCATGGGTACACATTGCGAGTACAAAAATTTTCAGCGTCACGAAATATGCTTAGGTTTGGAACGTTAATAACTAAGTCATTTAATGACCGATTTTCAAAATCTTTACGCCGATCTATCTGAAATATTGCATCAGTTTTAATATTGAAATTGATTGATTCTCGTCATTAAGCAATTGAAAATAACGTAAATACAAGGTGATGTCTTATAATGTTGATTTTTCAGAGTAAATTTACCAAATGCACAGTATAATCCTAGCACAGACTTCATATTTAAGTACGAAATGTCTCCTAGGCTAAATATAACGGGTCCGTCAACAGATCCAGTCAATTTATCTGCTTTGCCAATGACGTGGATATTGTCGGCAGAACATTTGAGGCGGTGGCAGAGCAGTACACCAGACTAAAGCGCGAAGCAGAGAAGATTGGGTTGAAGATAAATACGGCCAAAACGAAGTACATGCTGGCAGGTGGAACCGAGCACGACAGGACCCGACTGGGCAGCAGTGTAACGATCGACGGCGATGAGTTCGAGGTAGTCGATGAATTTGTCTATCTCGGCTCACTGGATATTGCGGACAACGATAACAGCCGTGAGATCCGGAGGCGGATTATCAGTGGAAGTCGTGCCTACTATGGGCTACAAGCATACAAGCAACTACGGTCAAACAGACTTAGCTCCCGTACGAAGTGCATCCTATACAAAGCGCTAATAAGACCGGTTGTTCTCTACGGGCATGAGACGTGGACAGTGCTTGAAGAGGACCTGCGAGCACTCGGAGTTTTTGAGCGACGGGTGTTAAGAACCATCTTTGGTGGAGTACAGGAGGACGGACTATGGATGCGAAGGATGAACCATGAGCTCGCGCAACTCGCCGGCGAACGCCGGTGGCAAAAGCTGGAAGGATACGCTGGGCAGGACATGTTGCGAGAATGCCGGGCAACTATCCTGCAAAAATGGTGTTCGACGGAAATCCGGTTGGTACAAGACGACGTAGGGCGCAACGAGCAAGATGGTCAGACCAGGTGGAGCAAGACCTAGGGGGTACAGGGTGCCCAAGGGATTGGAGAAGAGCAGCCACGAATCGGGCATTATGGAGGGATATTGTGTATCAGGCTATGTTATAGTATTGTGACGTTATGCCATGTAACTAAATAATAAATAACACCTTCGTATTTTGAATTAGTTTTTCGGCAGTCGTGGAGCTGTGCAGAGCAAAATCTGCTGTATGATCGCATTGGGCGGAGGCAAGCACCCTAGCTACATTGGCGAACAGTCGTTGTCGTTGCGAGAAACATGGCTGCTGAAGCCTACGAGGACGAGGAGCTGAACCAAGAAGAAAGTCCAAGTTCAATCGCGATCCATGTTTCTCCCCCGTCAACTAAATCCGTCCTTTTCAGGACGACCAAATCAGTTTGCCAACTAAAGAGTTTGTTTGGTTGAATTTTTCTCTCGTGCTGTTTGAAATTTACATTACCGCGCCCCGGCTGAACATGGCATTGTCATAAACGCCGCGTCCGGCGGAGTAAATGACAAAGCGCGTTGAAGAACTAACGAACAAAATTCTATAACGGATGATTCGAGTCGAGCTGCAACACGTCAGATCGAACATGTGTACAGATCTATAGTACAGAGGGTAGGTTGAGTTCGTTGTAGTTCCTAGTTGTGCATAGCGGATTAGTTGCTGGTGGTATATAATAAATATTTCATAAAATGATTCAGTATTGAACATAACCGATAACTAAATAACTTGTTTGAAGTTTGCTTTTTTTGCAATCGCTGCCCGCTGTTTGCTGGCATGTGATGATTTCCCTATCACAGTCATCATTCTCGTATAACTTGTTTTTTAATGCTGGTAATGTTCTCTTTACATCCAATCAGGGCTTGAAGGTATTTCTTACGTTCTAATGCCTTGGATAGAGTCCCTACCATTTGATAGGAATCAAATAATTTTGAGAAAGTCTAAGTAGAATGTCGCAGCATTTGAACAACGTATGGCGTAGCTTCCCGACTTATATAGAGTATCTTGATATCATGGTATGAATATAGATATCAAGACAGGCTAAATCAAATAATTCAGGTTGTAGTGCGAACGTTTAGTGTATGGGAATTAGGTTTGAAAACCAATTTCAGCCACTCTTAAAACAATCAAGCGATCTAGATTGCACATTGCTGCGTAGTCCTACGTCACCTTTGCGCACAATTCCAATGGGAGGCTGTACCATGTAGTTTTTTATTTTTATTTTTTTTCAATCAGCAGTCTGCGGTGGCTAAAATAGTTTCAGCATTCGCTTTGTCGCATACCTTCAATCTTGTGTACAATTTCAAATACGGCTTGGAAATTTCAATGGTCTTTATATTATTCCGAAGTGCAAATATGAAGCAAGCTTACAGAAGAAGTAGCATGTCAAATAGAAATTTTACAAATGATGACCGTCACGAATTCTTGAAATATATGAAACGCTAATAACTCAATTAATACTTGATAGATAATTTCCACTAGTCAGCGGATGTGCCCAATTTTCCAACACAAATAATTAAAGAACCTGTATTTGGGAAGAGTTGACATCTCATCCCTTTGAAAGGTCTCCTGATCAATTGGAATGGCTTTTTGCAATGCTTTGACAGATAACATAAAGAAAATGAGTACTGATAATGATAAGATAAAGGAAATGAGTACTGTTCTGAACAGTGGTTCTGTTGTGTTAACGATTTGCGTTGGATAGAGTTTTACTTCTAGGAAGAAATAAGTTTTGAGAAACAGCGTGAAAATGCGAATTAGTGCAATGCCTTATCGTTGTGATGACGCAAATTTCAGCATCGCGTAAAGATCGAACATAGAAGGATTTCCCGCCTCCGAAACGACCATGTTGTGATGCCGAGTTCGTTGTTATCGGGCGAAACTGAAAGCAGCCAGAGTTAAAGCATTACCAACTACTGGTTGGAACGCTGGAGAAGGGCCTTTATCCCGAGGTAGGAAATTTTACGTATTTCACTAACTTCCCTTCACCCATAGCAAAGTTTGATGATGTTTCACAAAACCTTTTTCAGCAAATAATTTTTGAGGAGCGAATCATAGAGTTTCCTAACATACATATTTACTCACTTACTGATGCCAATCCAACGTCCCATTAGAACAGCAATGAGCCGCTACGAAACCAATGAAACTAATCTAACGTGTTGAACATAATGATGCATTAAACGGTTTAACGTAGTCTACGTCAATCGGCCGTGTGTTATTCACAACCCCACTGATATTTTCATTTTGAAAAGTGCACAAGTGAACTGTTAGTTTGAATTTTCCTAGTTTTTCAATAGAAATCATTCAACTCGTTTTCTTTAATGTGTTTTAAAAAAGAGAAATGAATAGATAGCTAATTTCAATCCAACCTATGATATATACTTTTTCGCAAGTTGAGCTACCATCAACAATTTAAGACTTCCCCTATTCATCGTAGTCTGGAACAAGTCAATAGTTATTATTTTTTGTCACCTCAAATATGAAATTGTTATGTTTGAGCGGTTAGGGTTTTCAATCCACTTCTCCAAAATAAGATTTCCAAGCAAGTGAGGCCAAGACACTTTTTCAAAACAACATATATATTGATGAAATGGTGATAATATCCATTACCAGCTGAACCATGCACAGGTGGAAATTTTTATGCCATCCAGAGCACCGATACGATAAAGTTATACAAAATAATTCCAATGAAACAAATTTCCTGAATTTCGAATTCCTCGAACGAAAAACATTGAATAAAAAATATGTATTAAAATGCATGCATGCTGGTCGAATCCAAGCGTATATCGACAGCTACGAGCATTATTGAGTAGAAAGCAACTCCACTGTTAGAAACATGGCAATTGTTTGGCTGGTGCAATAATGAACGACATAAGACGACAGCAAGACCAGCATCACCAATATTTAGAAATCCCATTCGACCCAAAATAAAGCTTCCGACATCGTCTATAAATCACTTTCATATGCCCACCAAACGCTTTTAATGCCAATACGTGCGCGATCCGTGTTTCTTTATGCAAAGTCGCATCCAAATATGAACCAGAAACAGGCCATCCACGAAGAAGGAGCTTAAAGTCAATACTCCCATGCCTGACCGCAGGGTTTATGATCGTCTTAAAAAAACTGCAAATCATAATGCAAAATTTGATGACTTTGCGGTAAATGTCTACATGAAATAAACCCAACGAACGATGCGGGTCTTTCTGTTTCTCTTTTAATTTTCGTTGTTCCTTTCCTGAATGGTGCAAGAAACGTATCTCTGCTGGTATTAATAGAACCTCTTGGCTCCCATCAACATAAATTACCGTTCGACAGCATATTCGTGCCAGTTGCAATGGGTCGTTTGGTCATACAGAGCCCCCCTTTCATCCCCACAAATCGACTAGACTGTCTAAAATCACCTATCTTCTAGTACCCAATTTGATCCATTATATGATTTTTTGCGATCAACTAAAACGGTTTCAAGCTTGCGTGCATAAACAGGTAGCAGGACCGGTTTTTAAACTATCAAAAACAAAAACAAAAAATTGCGGTATGGGCCATTGGTAATCGCAATTCGGTATTCCAACAATTCCTAATTTTCAGATACCAGCCTTCCTACGCCACTGTTCCCTCTACCGTAAACTGCTCATGATGGGTGGTTTCCGCAGAGATACTACTGTAGTTATAAAGTTCTTCTTATTTTCCACCCTGAGCCACCTTCAAAGGCTTCCAATTTTAGACGCAGACTGTTCACAGTCCCGTTTGCCGATCGTTTCGTTTATCTTCCACTCGAAGCAACTCCCATCCCCACGACCCGCATGACCCCCAACGCCTGTCAAACCACGTTATGATGTGTGATGATGGATTCTCAATTCTTTCGACAATAAGCGAAAATTGCCCAGGCTAAAAATAGATTTGCTCTTCTCACATCTTGCCGCGCTATACTGCATTGCAACTTTAGGACTGTTCCCGTACTTGGTTTTCGAATTCGCACGAATGTTTTGTCCCACAAGAAGAAGCAAAACGGGACGTACGCGAACGAGCCCATCGAGCCCAACAATGTTGCAAAAATCGTCCCCTCTGCCACAGTAGCAGATGCCGCAACGCTTCCAGAGACTGACGCAACGGCATGGAGTCCCGTTTGGCTACGAAGACAAATTGGGACCGAGCGGTGAAACATTAAATGCCAACCGACCGCAACAAATTGGTCTAAGCCACGCGTAATGCGACTACGCCACCGCGCCATGCTGCCATTATTGTAGAGGTTGAAAATGACTCAGCATGACACGGTGCGCACGACCATCGGCAGAAAAGCCATCGTTTGCGAATTTCGAACCCACTTGCATTTTGGTGAATGTTTTTCGGGGCAATCGAAATCGATGCAACGCATTTTGCTGGGAAACAACGCAGCCGTAAACAGCGGTTCTGCTAAATGTAGTTCTCCGATTTCCCATGGCAGAGTCTGCAACTTTGCAATTGTTTTGCGGGTGCATTCATGAATCATATTGCGTTGGATTGTTACGTGTGTCTGCGCGCATGATTCAGGCGGTTTTATCCAGATTATCCAAGGCTGATAATGTTCCGCAATGTCTGTCTTCATTCTCAATCAGTATGATCTATTTAATAATAGTTGCCAGGGGTGTACTTTTAGTACAAATAGAACATGATGCAATTTGTGTAAGGATTTAATCATCATGTGTCATATGGTGGAAATAAAACAACAACGAATGAAATGAATGAGGCTAATGATCAAATTGATCTCATAACCTAAAATATCTCTGTGACATTAAAAATAGCTTTGAATTTGATCAAAATTTCAAAAATTTGAAAACATTTGATATTCTATGAAGACAACCAACCGGAAAGTGACAGATTCATAACTCTCGACTGAATGCTTCAAATTATCCAGCATGTGATATTCTGGATATTCAACTTCGCAACAAAAGTCTGTCTGGAAAACATATTTTTCGAGAAACGTCTTCGAACGGCGGCTCTCTGGACAGACCATTCACAATGCTGACATTCTTTATAGCTGGTATAAAGGGTGATACGGTCAAAATTTGGTCAAGGGAAAACGCGTGTAAATCGGTGAAATCGTTTATTTAAAAAATAAAATTAAATTTCTTTTTCAAGTTCAATTAGTATAAAATTCAGGAAAAATATTCAGTTAGGCTTCCGCTTTTCCAAATCCGAATTGCCGGGCCTTACGCTTGACCCCTGCCATCAGATTTTGTACAGCCACCTTGTCCACCTTCTTCGCCGCAGAAAGCCAGTTTGCCTTGAACTGCTGCTCGTCCTTAGCAGTTTTTTTGGTCTTCTTTAGGTTCCGCTTGACAATAGCCCAGTATTTCTCAATTGGGCGGAGCTCTGGCGTGTTGGGAGGGTTCTTGTCCTTGGGAACCACCTGCACGTTGTTGGCGGCGTACCACTCCATGGCCTTTTTACCGTAATGGCAAGATGCCAAATCCGGCCAAAACAGTACGGAACAACCGTGTTTCTTCAGGAAAGCCAGCAGACGTTTATTCAAACACTCTTTCACGTAAATTTCTTGGTTGACAGTCCCGGAAGCTATGAAAATGCTGCTTTTCAAGCCACCGGTACAGATGGCTTGCCAAACCAGATATTTCTTTGCGAACTTTGACAGTTTCGTGTGCTTGAAAATATCTGCTACCTTTCCCCTTCCTTTTGCCGTATAAAACTCCTGTCCCGGAAGCTGCTTGTAGTCGGCTTTGACGTAGGTTTCGTCGTCCATTACCACGCAGTCAAACTTCGTCAGCATCGTCGTGTACAGCCTCCGGGATCGCGCTTTGGCCGTCGTATTTTGTTTATCATCGTGATTTGGAGTCACTACCTTCTTGTAAGTCGATAGTCCGGCTCGTTTTTTGGCTCGATGCACGGTTGTAGACGATACACCCAGCTTATTTGCGGCATCTCGGAGAGATAGGTTAGGGTTTCGCTTGAAACTACCGGCAACTCTCTTTGTCGTCTCAGCGGCTTCCGGTTTTCGATTTCCCCCCGATCCAGACTTCCTGGCTGTCGACAAACGGTCCCCAAACACTTTAATTACATTTGTAACGGTTGATTTGGCAACTTTTAGCGATTTTGCCAACTTTGCGTGCGAGTAGCTCGGATTTTCGCGATGCGCGAGCAAAATTTTGATACGCTGCTCTTCTTGCTTGGACGGCATTTTGACAACTGAAGAGTGAATTCCAAAATCAAAATAGGAGCAACATTCTACGCACACACACCTTCAAAATGAGGGGTGTTCAGGTTTTTTAAATGCAAAATTGAAAGAAATACGTCAAGTTGATATTGACCAAATTTTGACCGTATCGCCCTTTATCATCAAACAACTCCCCATCCGGATGCGATGGGATAAAAATCGATCTGCTGAAAAATCTCCCAGATATTGCAAAAAGACGCTTTTTAATTCCTTACTTCGAATCAACATCGTACCGCCAGAGTGGACACAAGTCAAAGTAATAGCAATTCAAAAGCCTGGTAATCCAGCGTCTAATCATAATTCATACCCACCGATTGCTATGGATGCGTGCATTAGGAAATTGTTGGAGAAAATGATCCTTCGAAGGCTCGATAACATTTATAACCAAGTAACATTGCTAACACCATCCAGCTTTATTAAGTTTTATTAATGTTTTATGAAAGCCACTTGAAATCAATTTGGTTTTATTATGGCACCAAGAGGTGCCAATAGGTTTCATATTTTAGTCAGCTTTATGAGAACCTACACAGCTTCTTTACAACGATCTTAAAACCTTGTTTCTCAAATTCCTTTTACTCCTATCAAAGGTTTTATTTCGACTTTATGAACTCGTAAAATGCTGTATTGAAATGCCGTTTTAGGACTCATTGATATTATCTTATTATGGTCAGTTGAAAAAGCATTTTAAAACCATTTTGCCTTCAGTAAATGCATTAAACGGCAAATTGGCATTGAACGAAGTCACCGTAAAACCAAATAGTTTTATAATAGTCATTGCGAAGAAAAATTGGCTTTATGGCAAAACTGTGGTTTTTTTTCAATCGCCATATTGAAATATAAAAAATAATTGAAATGTGGAAAAATAAATGCATCAAATTTTCAATGGTATGCAAACAAGCTGTAGATCGGAGACTAATTTTGGCATTCTTTTAGATAATCTAATCCAATTCCAAGCACTTTTCAGGAAATTCATGATTAATTTATCGAATTTATTTGTTTTAATTTGATTTATTTTGTTGTAAATTCGCATAATTTCCGAGGCGCATTAATTTTCGGCTCTTATCGTGCCAATATTCACCATAAAAATAAATGCGCATGTAATTTGGAGCATAAAACGCTATAGAAAACACAATTTGTTTTGGATATTTTGCTATCAAACAAAATTTCCCGCAATTCAAGACCTTTTTTTTACTGCTATATGAATCAGAAGAGCAGAGAATCGAACAAAGCAGAACAACAAAAAACAACCTCGATTTCACAGTGAAGTTTGACAGCTGTGGCCATTTGGCCACATTCTGGTTTTAATGGCAGCCAAAAGGTTTTATGAAGGTTCTCAAGTGGTCATAACATCTTTCACTAGAACATTTTCAAAATCTTTATGTTCTTATAAAGGTTTTATTAACTTGTTTTCACAACCGTCTATAGAGTGGGCCATTTTGTACAAATTTCGGCTTTAAAGAAGCATAGAGGAGGTGTTGGTAGACAAAACAGTTTTGAATGTAGTTTTATCGACAAAGCCGGGAGGAGTGCTATACGGCGGGAATAAAACTAAAATTGTTACTTGGGAGCGAAGCCACACTATGCGACTCTATAGAATTCGAGCAGGATCGATTGGCTCGAGTGGTCCGGTTTTAAACTGCAACGAGTATATTCGAAAATTACACAAAGTCTCCATTTACTATAACTACACAATTTTCAACAAACATGTACTTATTAAGCATCTTGAATCCATATCGATAATCAAAATTGACGCTTAGGATTGTCTAATAACTCATTCTATGGACTGATTATATGAAATTTCTAATATTTATGTAATTTCCCCTTTTATATAACTAACATAAACAGGTCGTTAAAGACTATTAATGGCAATATTTCAATCACATCGATGAATAATACGTTCAGGATTGACAAATAGTTCATTATATAAACTGAATGTGTGACATATCGAATATTCCTGGGAAATTTTTACTGGAATTTTTGATGAAAATATGTATCCAGTACCATATTGGCCACATTTGAGTTCGTAGTTCTGGCGAAGTGTAAGAAGGGTTCAGTCTCACCATCGGTGGATTAATGCGGGTTTTTTTTTAATCAGTTCGTTTATTTGTAAGGCTCAGGTGTGTGTGTAACACTTTGCGGAGCCGATATTCAATATTGTAATTAACAGTGTTTTATTTTTCTATTTTAGTAAAGTGGCTAGCTCGAGGTTTTTTTTTCCACTGTTCGGGACATAAACCACTGCGACCAGTAATTTGATCTATTGTAGTATATCCCGTATCCTTTGTTTCGTGCATGTCGAGCTACTACATTACAATTGAGAAATTATGTAGTATTCGGTGTTTTTGTCATTGTTTGTTTTTTTGGCAATGAATGGAGTTTTATTGAAAGTTTCCAATATTTAAACCCTTTGAGGAGTGAGAGCACGGAAACAAAAGGATAATACAGGGTGCGGCAGAAAATAATGCGAAAAATGTTCAAACTTGAGTATTGGGTTAATTCGTGTAGCTAGTGACTAATTTCTGTCGAAAGTGTATTTGTTTATGTTTACTTTCAAGTGCTGCATCCAAACATTCTATTTGTTTTATTGCAAATTCGTCAAATTGTTTGCGAAAGAAGTGATCACCAGTTTGTTGCTCGCCCAGAAGAAGCCGAAAGAGATTGCCAAGGTTGTAGGGTGCCATTTGGCAACAGTATACCGCATAAAAAAGTCCCTTCAGGATGGTCCTAAGCAGCGGAAGCCGGGAAGCGGACGTCCGCGCTTTGCACGCACGCCGAACGTGATCAAATCGGTCCGTGCAAAAATTGCTCGCAACCCGGTGCGTTCCATAAGAAAACTTGCAAAGGAAGCCAATATTTCGGAGAAATCCATGCGGAGAATCATCAAAGAAGACCTGCATGCATCTTTCAGAGCCAGAGTGAAACGCCACTTGATTACGGACCGGGTCAAGGAACTACGAGTGACTCGTTCCAAGAGATTGCTTTACTTGTTGAAGAAGGAAAAAATGATAATCCTGTTCTCCGACGAAAAGCTTTTCAGCATCGATTCTGTGGCCAACAGCCGCACGAACCGGTTCATTTCACCGTAGAAAATGGAGAACGTTCCGGAAAAAGTGAAATTCAAATTTCAAACCAAACATCCGGCTGGTGTTGATGTATGGCTTGGTGGCGTCCAACGGTTTGAAAATGCCGCCTGTTTTCATTGATGCTGGAGTTAAAATCAATACCGAAGTGTATATCGGTATTTTAAAGGACCAAGTGCTTCCCTGGGTGAAGGTCAACTTCTCCGAGGACCAAAACGTTGTCCTACAGCAGAATGGAGCGCCGTGTCACACGTCCAATCGAACCCAACAATGGTTGAACGATAACATGAAGTTTTGGCCGAAGGATTTGTGGCCCCCTAGCAGTCCAGATCTTAATCCGTTGGATTATTCGATTTGGGCATATGTTGAAGCACGAGCCTGCAAAACATCACACCCTAGTGTGAAAACCCTGAAGTCAACCATAACACGCACATGGCAGTCAATGTCGGAGAACTACGTCCGAAAGGCATGCTCTGGCTTCCGGCGTCGGCTCGAGGATGTTATTAATAAAATTGGAGGACACATTGAATAAATTTATTTAAAAGGACTTTATAAAGATAACTGCACTCGAAAATGTTGATATTATTGCTTGAATTAGTTGAAAATGGGATTTGAAAGAAATAGAACAAATTTTCGCATTATTTTCTGCCGCACCCTGTATAACTGGAACACAATGGCAGGGAATTTACTAGAGTGAAAGGGAGGGGGTGATGACATTACACACTTAGATCAGACAAACAAAGGAATTCGTAAATCGCTTGCATGTAGGGAAGATCACGCATTCCCAAAACATCTTTTACCTCGTGGAAGGGTTGTCTACCTCTGGCCACAAGAATCTACAATAGTCGTGCTCTGGAGGCATCATTATCCGGGCAATGCCAAACCCAACAAACATCGGTGTTGAATTAAAGCTTGTTCAAACAAATTTGGAGAAGCTATTAAGCTATTCTAGAAGAAACAGCTGAATAGCTTCTCCAAATTTGCTTGAACAAGCTCTAATTCAACACCGATGTTTGTTGGGAACTGCGTGAGCGATGTCATCATAACCGGTTCCGCACCTACATAAGTTGCTATCGACGAGATAAATTCTGTAGAGATGTGCGTCTAGCCAGTAGCGGTTGGACATAAGTCTTGACATCACACGAATGAAACCGCGACTTATATCCAGACCTTTGAACGACGATCTCGACGAAATATTTGGAATAATGGAATGTAACCACCGCCCAAGAGAATTACTTGTCCAATCGTTTTGCCTGCTTTGAAGAGAACTCTGACGTAATAATGGGAAAAAATCATCATGTGAAATTCTTCTTTCAAAAATCTCGCCTTCTTGTGCGCCCACCTTTGCTAGAGTGTCCGCCTTCTCATTGCCTGGAATTGAGCAATATGAGGGGACCCGTACAAAGTTAATCCTAAATGATCTTTCGACCAACGCACACATATTCTCCCTTATTTTTCAAAGAAAGTAAGATGAGTGCTTCACTGTTTTCATCGACTGGAGGGCCTCAATAGAACTGAGACTATCCGAGAAGATGAAATAATGGTCTATGGGCATGTCGAAAATTATCCCCAATGCGAAATTGATTGCTGCCAGCTCAGCAACATATACGGAACAAGGTTCGTGAAGTTTCCGGAAGGCAGATGAGTATTCATTGTAAACACCGAAACCAGTGGATCCATCAATGCACGACCCATCAGTGAAAAGTCTTCTTATGCAGTTTACATGTTGGTGCTTTTCAATGAAAATATGGGGAATTAAAATTGGTCGAAGTTGCTCTGGAACTCCTTGAATAGCCTGTTTCATGGAAAAATCATCAGTAATGGAGGAACTGTGATAAGGAAAGCGTACACTAGGAGAGTTATAGCATGGAAGACTAATATCGGATGATATATAGTTAATATAGAATCGTAAGAATCTAGACTGGGTACTCAATTCAAGCATTTCTTCGAAGTTTTGAATCACAAGGTTGTTACTGATTCCACACTTGATCAGTATTCTAGATGAGAACTCCCAGAAGCGATAATGTAAGGGTTTTACTCCTGCCAATACTAATTGACTCTAACCTGGAATATCTCAAGTCCTGGCCATATGGAGGGTTACAGTTTTGAGCAAAGTTGTTCAATTGGTAAAAGCCTTCGGGTTTGTGGATAGTGGTCGAGATCTTGGCTTTCTAGGAAGATGCCATCTTGGACAAAGTTTTTCAGGTGGCCACCTGAAAGCCGTAAGTTGATGCTTGACGCTATTGTATAATGGCGGCTTCCGGTTTGAGAAAATCTGTGAATTACTGTTGCAAACCCTGATTATTTTTGAATCGGGTACGGCGTATAAAAGCGGAAAGACGAAGTCTGACGCCATTTTGGAAACCAATATGGTGGCTTCTGTTTCTAAAAAATAGAGAAATACTGTCAAATACCCTAAAAAATCGATATTTTTGGTTCAGAAACGGCGTGTAATAACTGATTTCGGAAAAATACGAAATACTGTCAAATACCCTAAAATTTAACTAGAAAATGGTAAGAAAGATTAGTAATTTATCTCACCAGGATTCCCTAAGATATAGATATTTTTGAAACTCCGAAGGCTTCTTGATGCCGGAAATCGATGTTCAACTTTATTTAGGAATGCAAAATGGTGGTTTCAGTTCCGTAAAGAGAGAGAAATGCTTTCAAAAAGCCTGCAATATGGATACTTTTAGATCGGCGTATAAAGACTGTCAATCGATGGTTGACATCCGAATTGGTCATCCAAACGATGATGAGGAACGAAAGGTAGGTGTTGAAACTATCATTAAGACAAAAAACGGCGCAAGCAAAGGCAATACGAAGATTAGATTACACAAGGTGCTGGAAATTAAAATTGACGCTACAACTTTAGAAGGCTTGCAAGAACTTAAGCAATACCGACGAACCTCCGCTGACATCAATCTTTGGCCCAGAAAAAAAAATTTAAAGTTTATCAACAGAACAATAATAGTGCCGGTTTGGCCATGCCACGGACAATTCATTGAACGATGCGTACACTGAACAAATGTTTCGTATTTTGTATGAAGCATTCATGTTGCTTTTTATCTGGTGATATGCTATCATTAAACGTTTTTGTACAATGCACGAAATGGATTTCGTAAAGACCATACAATCGCTGCTTCTCATTGATTGTCCTTCTGCATGATGGTGTTGCTGCTGGGATGGGCGGGAATAATTTATTTATCTCAAAATAAAAATTAAAGCGTTGCCGAGACTTATTACTTCATACTCATTAATCAAGCATTTTTGATTATAGTGAGACTAACCATGATTAATGAGTATGAAGTAATAATCTTGTTATTTTCAATAACATTTCAAGTCGATATAGTAGATCTGTCAGTCATTCATGCAACCACCACAGAGCGTTTATTTTTAATTTGTAACAAAATATTCGTAGCTCTTTGTATTGTTTTCGTACAATGCACGAATGTTCTCTCTGTGTGTTTCAAATTTAATCCTCGGATCGGTAATTTCTACCATGGTTTTTCTTTCTGTGTAGAAGCATTTCATAGACAAAAATTGTATCGGTCAGTTTGAACGTAATTTTCTCTTGGATAATCTTAAATTAAGTTCTTGTGTATAATGTAGCAGTTCCAGAGCTCAAGTAGAAGAAAAGAAGCGGAAGAAGAGGAACGGAAGAAGATAATTGAAATAAGAGAAAGAGAAGAAGAGCCGAATAGAAGCGGTAAACAGAAACGGAAAAAGATAAGAGGGAGAAAATGAACGGAAAAGGAGAATGAGCAGAACAGAAGCGGATGAAGAGAAGTAGAAGATATAAGCGGATAAATAGAAGCGGAGGAAAAGTAGCGGAATAAAAGAAGTGGAAGAAAAGTGGTGGCAGACAAGCAATAAAGGATATTAAGCGAAAAAAGAGTAGCGGAAGAAAAGCAACGGAAGGAGACAATTGAAAAGAAGAAGCGGAAGAAAAGAAGCGCAAAAATAGAAGTGGAAGAAGTGATGCAGACGAAAAAGCGGAACAAGAAAAGCGGACGAATAGAAGCGAAAGAATAGCATGAGCATGATTGACCACCCGAGGTTGCCACTCCGTTATTGCCAGATCAGCTGCCATTACACAGAGAACCAACAAATAATAGCTGGGACTAACATACATCCTCAATGTGTGATAACTGGTGATCCCAAACCAAGGTAATACCGGCACCGGTCCTGCTCGATTGCGGGTCAAGTAGGAAATAAGGTAGGAATATGCTGGCGTGGTACTCGCTTCGAAGGAAGCCGCAGAGTCCACTGTACTTCCAGGAGAAATCACTAGGATGTTGGACAAATTTGTTGGGTTTGCAGCAGAATCCGTTTTGGTAAACGATTTGCTGAATTCAACTGACGTCGACAGCGAATAAGATATTTTACTATGTTCTCGGTTTATTATATTCTAATTTTGGAACCGATTTAAACCAACAGGATGGTGTTGGGGCCACTCACAAGTATGTTGAAGCGAAAGAAGGTAAACGGAAGGTGAAAAAACAAAAAAAACAAAAGCGAAAGAAGAAAATTAGAAGAGGAGAGGAGGCAGGCGAGAAAAGGAAGCAGAAATGCGGAAATAGAGAAGCGGAAGGAAACAAGCGAACAAGAAAAGCAAAAGCAACAAAGCTCACGAAGAGAAACTAAGGAAGGATAGCTGAAAAAGAGTAGATGACGATGAGAAACTGAACAGTGAAGTGGAAGAAGAAAAGTTGAGACAGACAAGAAAATAAGAATGAAGAGAATGAGAAATGTATTCAAATTGAGAATTGGTGAAGCAAAACTTGACCGACACTCAGGTGAAAAAAAATTCTAGCATCAAAAAAAGTTGTACTCATTAAGAAATAATTAAACAAACTGTGGCAGTTAATCGCAGGGAAGCAGCTCACGAGAGGACAATGTTAGCCTCCCACCACGCGCTCAGAAGGACGGTGATGAAATCAAGGTGGTAGATGAATTCGTGTATTTAGGCTCATTGGTGACCGTTGATAACGACACCAGCAGAGAAATACAAAGGCGCATTATGGCTGGCAATCGTGCCTACTTTGGGCTCCAATGGACGCTTAGAGTGAACTACAAAGTTGACCATCTATAATTCATTAATTGAACCGGTCCTCTACGGCCACGGAAAATGAATATTGCTCATGGAGGAACAACGCGACCTTGCTGTCTTTAAACCGAAAGTGTTGCGTATAATCTACAAAGAAGTGCAGATGGTAGACGGAAAGTGGAGGAGACGAATGAGTCACGAATTGCATTAGTTTCTGAAAGGACATTCACACATCGTTCACACCGCTAAAATCGGTCGGCTACAGCGGGCTGAGCATGTCGTAAGAATATCGGACGACAGCCCAGTGAAAATAATTCTCAAAAACGGACCGACGGTCACAAGAAGAAGAGGTGAGCAACGAGCAAGTTAAAAATATGGGCGTTCTTGCCCATTTTCTCCTTTTATTTGTAAATACCGCCTAGTATTTCATATAGTTTATAATTTCAATTCTAATCCATATAAGTCTCTAAAGTTTTTCGTGAAAAAAAAACATAACGTCAAAACCGATATATTAAACCGGTTGTTTTGCATACATCTAAAAATTAGTAGGCTGTCGAATTTGACGTCTTCAGCAAGCGGAACAACGATTCAAGATGAAAAGCTCAGAGATAGCCTATCACTGAAACGTCTCCTTATAGAAAATGGAGCATATGAATTATCGTTATTTCTGTGTAGATTTACTTTCTTGAATACATGTGGTCTCGATCTCGTAATTTCGGAGAGTTATTATTTTTTCCGCATTTTAGTCTGTCATGCCTTAGTGACTATAGTGCATTGGCCTCCTCTCAACTCGCCAAAACTAAGACCAAAAGAGGAATATTGGGCTATACTCATGCGGAACCTGAAGAAATAAACAAAGAATTGTTGGAAGCGAGGAGCAGTTTAAAACTGATTCAAAGCGCTCATTGTTTTATTTAAACATGCCCAATTATATATGCTCGTACAAATATTAGTTGCACTCATGCTTTCAAGAATCAATTGAATTAACGTTATATTAGAATATACAACACAGATTGGTGCTACGTTTCACAGCGAGAAGAATAAGAATGCTGTCCCCAGTCAAAGTGCATTCATGAATTGATAATTTAAGCCAAGGTTTGGATGTTTTCTCGACAGGATGATTGCGCTTGTTACATAATTTGTTGGTGTATAAGGAATAGAATCATTAATCGCAGTAGTAGTAGAAGAAAAAGAACACTATAACGCGAACAGCTTCAAAGAAAAAAGATTTCCACGTAATCGAAAACTGCATATCGAATTTGAAATGTACACTTCCATCGCACTTTCAGGAAGCTTGCCAGGCAACACTTTTCCGCATTGTTCAAACCAATTCCAAATCAGCTGTTGCAATACGGTTTCCTATTCGAAGTGCGGTAAAAATAACACCCGCTCCCGATTGATCGAGTAGGCGCTTTGTTTTCATTGACACGAACACTGATAATGCATCACCGGGTTGTTCCGTCCCGTTTCGTTGATGATGCCCCTCTGCTGTGTGTGCCAGTAACAATTAATAACAATAACATTACTGATAACAAGCCCTGTCCTGCAGCTTCTCTCTGCGGTTCCCTGCAGACGGCATCATCACAAATGAATCTAAATAACACTACCTACTCCCCTGCCTGCCGAACGAATGTCGAATAGAACACCGGGCGTCTGAGCAGTGGGAAAATCTCCATTCCATAGCTCACAGTAGGCCTCGTGGGACTGGATTCCCACCAAACTCATCAGCGGTTACTATACCAACTATCATATGTACGCCTACTGACGATGTTGTTTATGTCATAATTCGATTACTTTCTCCCGAGTGGAACAAAACACTCACAGATCTGCTTGTTTAAATATAGCAACAAGCGCTGGTAGACTTGGTAATCGCGCATCAATCGTCTGACGCGGTAAACCGACTATTATTATATTATGATCATTCTTGTCACTATCTGTGCTGTGATAGTTTTTCGAGGGGGTGAGCACTGCACCGAGATGGACGCAGACAAGCGGGTGTAGATGATGACAGCTTTCCACGCTCCACTATACAATCTAATCGAATTGGGACCAGCCATGGCCGCCATGTGCGACCCCGCGGGGACCGTACACTAGATAATTAGAGGTTGTTTTCAAGGAGGGCAACCGATTTTAGAGTGGAAGCGTTGAAGTTTCCAGTTCATAAAATACGGATCTCCACATTGTACCCGGATTTAGAAAGCTATACAACAGTTTTATATTAAGTCTAATGTGAGATATATGACAACGTTGATGATAAGATTGTGAAAAGGCTGTTCAAAAAATATTATTACCATTAGCTAGGATTGTTCGACTGTCAACAAAATGTAATTTTGCCTGTGAAACAAATGACTCATGATGACCATGCTTAAAACAGTACATTCAAGTGGTATTCTTACAACCTATCGAGTAGAAAAGGCTAACTTTAGTGGAAATGAAGACCTGATGCCATGGCTTGTCTTTGACTGCTTGAACCATGTGGAGAGGAGAGGATGTTGGGATGAAGAGTGCCTGTAAGGAGAGTGACGCCATTTTCAATCTTAGACAGGCCTCGTGTTCGATTAGAACGAGAATTAGTATGAGACTGCCAGATGGTTGCTTTTCAATTTTGACGTTGTCGTCACTATCTTTACAGACAGTCTAGTGGCATCAACCCCCCATAAACATGACAGATTAACTTAGTTCCATGTAACCACTTACAAATCGTAGATGTCGCCCCGCAACGTAAACATTGGGGTCGTCCCTGGCAGATGCACCGATTTTTCTACTCGGAGCAGCATGTTTTTGTTGCGTCATTAGTGGTTGCAAAACAACAAGCAAGCGTATCATATCAAAAGAGTCTATTTTTATATTCACGGTATATAAATAATATATATTTCAATATTTAAATTACTTATTCCTCAACCACGGTTGTTCGTTTCGAAAGTGTTACGGTTGCATTTTGTGAAAACTACGACAGTCGCGCAGTGTATTGTATCTCATGAATCTGAGAATAATTGAAGGTTATTGATCGGCCATGACACCGTTTGAACAAGACATTTTTTTTTTGCTCTTTTTACTGAGGTACATCATGAAAAAGATTTACATTTACGTTGGGAGGAAGTTGATGTCAAAACTCATATATATATATATATATATATATATATATATATATATATATATATATATATATATATATATATATATATATATATATATATATATATATATATATATATATATATATTTTACTATTCTTGTTACGTGAGGGAGAGAGGGAGTGGAAACACCTCTGATCAACTGTCAATGTACTCGTTTCAATCTGATCGAGTAACTGCTTGCTTCCGGATGCAAGATTCGTTTGCGGAGTTTTTTCAAGTGCAAATTTTGAGTGAGAATCGAAAGATTGAAGCCGTTGGACGGTTTTTCGGTGATGTGTGGAGCAAGTGAATTTATTTTTGATTTTTTTTATACAGTATTAAAGTTAAGTAGCTAGTATCCCAAGTAACATTGCTAACACCATCCTGCTTTTTTAAGTTTTATTAAAGCTTTATGAAAGCCACTTGAAATCAATTTGGTTTTACTATGGCACCAAGAGGTGCCAATAGGTTTCATATTTTTGTCAGGTTTATGAGAACCTACACAGCTTGTTTACAACGATCTTAAAACCTTGTTTCTCAAATTCCTTTTACTCCTATCAAAGGTTTTATTTCGACTTTATGAACTCGTAAAATGCTGTATTGAAATGCCGTTTAAGGACTCATTGAAATTATCTTATTATGGTCAGTTAAAAAAGCATTTTAAAACCATTTTGCCTCCAGTAAATGCATTAAACGGCAAAGTGGCATTGAAGGAAGTCACCATAAGACCAAATAGTTTTATAATAGTCATTGCGAAAAAAAATTGGCTTTATGGCAAAACTGTGGTTTTTTTCCAATCGCCATATTGAATTATAAGAAATAATTGAAATGTGGAAAAATAAATGCATCAAATTTTCAATGGTATGCAAACAAACTGTAGATCGGAGACTAATTTTGGCATTCTTTTAGATAATCTCATCCAATTCCAAGAACTTTTCAGGAAATTCATGATTAATTGATCGAATATATTTGTTTTAATTTGATTTATGTTGTTGTAAATTCGCATAATTTCCGAGGCGCATTAATTTTCGGCACTTATCATGCCAATATTCACCATAAAAATAAATGCGCATATAATTTGGAGCATAATACGCTGTATAAAACACAATTTGTTTTGGATATTTTGCTATCAAACAAAATTTCCCGCAACACTAGACCTTTTTTTGACTGCTAAATGAATCAGAAGAGCAGAGAATCTAACAAAGCAGAACAACAAAAAACAACGTCAATTTCACAGTGAAGTTTGACAGCTGTAGCCATTTGGCCGCATTCTGGTTTTCATGGCAGCCAATAGGTTTTATGAAGGTTCTCAAGTGGTCATAACAACTTTAAATAGAACATTTTCAAAATCTTTATGGTCTTGTGAAGGTTTTATTAACTTGTTTTAACAACCGTCTTTAGAGCGGGCCATTTTGTATACATTTTGGCTTTAAAGAAGCATAGAGGAGGTGTTGGTAGACAAAACAGTTTTGAATGCAGTTTTATCAACAAAACCGGGAGAAGTGTTATACGGCTGGAATAAAACTAAAACTGTTACTAGGGAAAAAAGTAGAAAAAATAGAAAAAAAAGAAAAAAGAGTTTAAAATTTTTTAAAAAAAAAAACCCCCGAAAAAAAAAAAAAAAAAAAAAAAAAAAAAAAAAAAAAAAAAAAAAAAAAAAAAAAAAAATTAAAAGGGCAGTGCAGTTTGCTGGATATTTTCCAGAAAGAAGGGATGGATTACCAAAGGCAAAAGAAGAGATTTTATTTTTTGGGGCCGGGTGTGCCCAAAAGTTCAAAATTCCTGTGGGATACTTTTTCACAGACTCTTTGGATACTAAACAGAAGAGTAAAGGGCGAACACGAAATTATTGCGACACATTCAACAGGGCATAACTTTTTTACCATTGGGTAAAAATCAACCAAATTTTGCACACTTTCTCATTGATGTGTATTGTTTACATGCTGTCAAACTCAAAGTCATGTTTTTCGATTCAACGAAAATGGAGGTGAACCAACGCGAGTCGAGAGAACAAATTCTTTCCAAACACCTGGAATTTCCTGACCTGTCGCACCGGCAGTTGGGAAAAATGTTGAACATTCACCATTCAACCGTCTCCAGAGTGTTGAAGCGGTTCCAGGAGCGGTTGACGTTGGACCACGGCAAAGGAGCTGGAAGAAAACCGGGACCGGAGAACAAAAAGACGGAGGGAAAGGTGAAGCGGATGATTAAAGCAAATCCCAACGTCTCAAGCCGTGATTTGGCTAAAAAGATCGGCATGTCGCAGAGCTACGTCCAGAATGCAAAGAAGAGAGCTGGACTACATACATACAAGGTACAGAACTTCCCAAACCGCGATGAGCGGCAACAATCGACGGCTAAAACTCGGGCACGGAAGCTCTACGAGAAGATGCTGACAAAATATGGCTGCTGTGTGATGGACGAAGAAACGTATATAAAAGCCGATTTTAAGCAAATTCCGGGGTTGGAGTTTTTCACCGGCAAGAGCAAGTTCTATGTGGACGACAAATTTAAGAAGAAGAAAATGTCGAAGTTCGCCTCCAAATATCTCATTTGGCAGGCCATCTGCTCTTGCGGACTGAGGAGTGAGCCTTTCGTGACAAAGGGCACAGTAAATGGCGAGATCTACAAATCTGAGTGCCTCGAGAAGCGCCTTTTGCCGTTCTTGCAGCAGCACGACGAAGCTCCGCTATTTTGGCCAGATTTGGCATCATGCCACTATTCTAAAAGTGTCCTGGAGTGGTATGAGGCCAATTCTGTCTATTTTGTTCCAAAGGACATGAATCCGCCAAACTGTCCGAAGCTGCGCCCGGTGGAGCAGTACTGGGCAATGATGAAGCGGGAACTTCGGAAGAGCAAAACGACAGTCAAAGACGAGAAGGACATGTTAAGAAAAAAAACTGAGAAACTGGTACCGGATGACACTGTAAAGACTTTGATGGGGGGCATCAAGCGAAAATGCGTTCAATTTTACACTCAAGGCTCCATTGATTAACTTTTCTTTAGATTTTTGAAGTAAATATATGTATAAAACTACCCTAAAATTTTGGTTTGATTCTAAACATTATAAGAAAAGTGGCATGACATTTTCGGTGTCGCAATAATTTCGTGTTCGCCCTTTAGAATTATTGATAACATAATTACAAGCCTTCACGAAATTGATATAACCGTTATTGCCTTCACATTTGATGGCTTGAATACTCATATTTTAGTTAGTTAAATATCATCTTGATAAACGAAACCGATAATTTCAACATTGCCAACGATAATTTCCACTGCGAAGCTGGAAAACAGGATCGGCATGACAATTTACAACGCCCATCAGCAGGTTTTCCTGCAACTATCACGGCACATTTTGGATCAAGATTTATTTAATAACCATAAATTTGATCTTTCGATTTGAAATAAAAATTAAATTAAAAATTAAAAATACATTTAAAAGAATGAAATAAATACCTAGGCGTGAAACGAAATACATGTAGGAACTCGATTTTTTTGAGATCCGGAAAACCTACTAGTGAAAATCGATTATTCTGATGCATGAAATCGAGCATCGGTGGTATCTTATAATTCTCGGGATAAATCGATTTTCGGAAGTAAATTTTTCAAACTGGTACGATTAATAAAGAATGAATGGTGAGCTCTGCAAAACTTAATGAAAAACCGTTGACATGACTTAATCTGTTACATGAAATATCTATGAATGACGTTACATTTTACAAAAAATTAAAATCTGCTCTGCACAAAAAACTTTAAATTGCTGGTTTGGCAAACAATCTTTTAATCGTTTTTGCCTCCCAGACGTTATTTCGCTTTCAAATATATTCTGGAAAAAAAAAAACAAATATTCAAATATAATGGACTTCGAGTACCAGGTGGGTCTCCACCAATTGTCTGTCGATTTGCCAGATTTGGAAGACGTCTGCATTGAGTTATCTCAAATTATAATAATCCGTCCACTATATCACAAAACATTGCGACTGGTTGAGCGGATTGGAGATAATGAAATCACTGGGTATTGGACCAAGTCTCCCCCGGGTGGTGCTAAATCGATGAGCTTAGATATCAATAGAAGCAAAGTGTATTATTCTGTAAATTTTTAATTTCAATCTCAATTTCAGTGAGTGAGATAAGGCGCTATAACCTTGGCAAATTATTGCCAGACTTTTGGTTTAAATGCCAAAAGTCCACCCACAGGCAAAACGAGCATAAACTAATCTTTCTAGCATCTATGCTCCCAACGTTAAATACAAATTATCTCATTATTTAACTCTATGTGGAAGCGTTTGGTACGGGAGGTCCACGCTTCCTTCCTTCCCTTGATTCGAAGTAGTAGAGCGATTGCAGACACTCGTTCGCTCTATTTGTTGGAGTCCTCTCTGCGGCACATGCTACGCAGTTGGCCTGGCCAAGATAAATGATGTTTTCAAGAAGTTGTCATTTTCCAGTATGTATTCAAGAATTGGCTGCGTTAGAGATTAGAGATTAGATTAGATTAGAAAAATAATGGACTTCAAGTTTGAACGATCCCTTGAACCTCTTGCGCATTTGATGATTGACCGCTCCCCTTAGGAAACGCTAATCGGTTCCCTCTTTCCCTTTGAAATACATTTTATATGAAGCAATTCAAAATTTTGTACCGATTGTCACACTTAATACCTCTCCCTCCCTTCAGTTATTTTATTTTATTTAAATAGCCATACATCGTATTTACGATATGACTTCATCTACAACATTTCGCCAATATACTCGGTGTATGGCTGCCTCTCTCCAACCTCCTTGACGACCCACACTCGCCAGATCCTGTTGCACATGGTCCGCCCATCGTGCTCGCTGTGCCCCACGCCTTCTTGTACCGGCCGGATTCGAGGCGAACACCATTTTTGCAGGGTTTTTTTCCGGCATTCTCGCAACATGCCCTGCCCACCGTATCCTTCCAGCATTCGCGACCTTTTGAATGCTGGGTTCACCATAGAGTTCAGCGAGCTCGTGGTTCCATCTTCGACGCCACACTCCATCCTCCTGTACGCCGCCAAAGATGGTCCTAAGCACCCGGCGTTCGAAAACACCAAGTGCTTGCAGGTCCTCCTCGAGCATCGTCCACGTCTCGTGCCCGTAGAGAACAACCGGTCTTATCAGCGTTTTGTACATGGTACATTTAGTGCGGGGGGTGAATCTTTCTTGACCGCAAGTTCTTCTGGAGCCCGTAGTAGGCACGACTTCCACTGATGATGCGTCTTCGGATTTCACGGCTGTTGTCGTTGTCAGCCGTAAGCAAGTATCCAAGGTAGATGAATTCTTCCACCACCTCGAATGTATCCCCGTCTATCGTAACACTGCTGCCTAGGCGGTCCCTATCGCGCTCGGTACCTCCTGCTAGCATGTACTTTGTTTTCGACACATTCACCTCCAGTCCGACTCTCGCAGCTTCGCGTTTTAGGCGAGTGTACATTTCTGCCACCGTTTCAAATCTTCTGCCGACAATGTTCATGTCATCCGCAAAACAAACGAACTGACCGGATCGAGTGAAAATCGTACCCCAGCTGTTGAGCCCGGCTCTTCGCATGACACCTTCTAGCGCAATGTTGGACAACAGGCACGAAAGTCCATCACCTTGACGCAGTCCCCGGCGTGATTCAAACAAGCTGGAATGTTCGCCCGAAATCTTCACGCAGTTTCGCACACCGTCCATCGTAGCTTTAATCAGTCTAGTGAGCTTCCCGGGAAAGCCGTTCTCGTCCCTCCCTTCAGTGCGTGGTGTAATTTATGTAGGACACACTTTTATGTTTCCACTGGTTCCTTGTTCATTGCAAGCGTAAAATGTAATAAACTTTTTTTAACGCACACAATATGACATATCCGCATTCCGACCTTTTCAGAAGATACGCTAGATTTTTTTTTCTGTTTGACCTGTTTGACAGTACCACCGGACCAAATTTTTTAAGTTAAAGTGACAATGTACTATAGTCACTATAGTCTATAGAAGTTTCAAGTTGTTCCCGGGTTGAGCGGCATGATGTATTATCGCATAGTAGTATTAGTGAAGGTCTCCGACAGTCAATTATTAATGGCTGTGACTTGACCAGCTAGCTCTGAGCTGTTGCCAACACAAATTGTTTCATGATCCAAATAAATTGGCGCCAGTGCACAGTGGTCCAGAATGCGAATTTAGCTGGAAAGATACGTTTTCAGCCTAAGTTTGAAGCTTTGGAGCAAAGTTGTTTCTAATAATAAGACCCTTCTTTTGGTATGGTCCTCCTTTTCAAAGAAATCGAAAATTTACCTTTTTTATTTGCAGAAATAAATGCATTTATTCTTCAAAACTGTTGTGGATGAGAAAATTTTAAGCAACTTTGGTTAAATAAGTTTTTGTAAAAAAAATAGGGCTTATTCAAATGTTGATCTCTTTGGTTGGGGCAGACAAAAAAAATATTTCTCAACTGCATTTGAAAGTTTTTATATTATTGCATATTATATTTGAAAACTGGAGATGGGTTATTTTTTTTTAAATTGAGTAAAGCACATTTAAAAAGGGCGTAATTTTATGAGAAAATCGTAAATAACTCGCTAACGGTAAAAGATATCGGCAAGATTTATAGTCAAAAGTTAATCTTTTCAAGTTCTAAAAACAAACTGTAGCAACTTTGTTGGCAAATTTGAAATAAAAAATTTAGAGCAAAAAACTGGTTTTTGTAGGGACACCCTAAGATATTCATGGAAAATTGTTCTAAATCGGTTTATTCAAAAGCTACAAAAATGTTTTGCTGGCAACGTTGCTTGAAATTAGCTAGATTACAATTCTACCAAAGAATGTATACCTTTATTTCAGCAAATAAAACAATAAGTTTTATATATCAACGAACATAAGAACCAACAAACAATACTTGATGTACACACTTAAATTTTTTACAGAAATCTGTAACATTTTACCGAATTCTCAACAGCTGAACTGTTGAACTCTGTAAAGTTTCACCGAAATCCGTTAAATCGGATTACCGAACGTTCAGCTGTTGAGAATTCGGTAAAATTTTACAGATCTTTGTAAAAACATTTAAGTGTGTAATTGAATCCTGAAGCACAAAACTCGCCTCAGACGGTTTTATGAGAATACTTGTTGTAATTATAGGATTTATTATTTTGTCAAACATTGCCAAAGCTTTTTTTCAAATACCTTTCCAGAATTACGACTGCCCTCGCAATCCCAATTCTTCGGTGTAAAATTTCGATTTTATTTCCCGCAGGCGGTTCCGGTGAGTTCTTCTGCAGCTTTTGGAGAAAAATTATAGCTTCCTTTTCCATGGAGTTTTTAGAGAATTAACTACAAAAGTCACATTCCCGCGCAGCCAATTATCACTCTGATTTGCAGCAGCTACCGATTAAATCCACCGTGTGATTTCATCAACAAGTTCTAACTAGAGTAACTGTGATTTTTTCCAAACACTAACTACGAAACAGCACTTCTACCCTCACAACACAAAAAAACCCAAAAAAAATAAAATAAAAATAAAAAAAAACAAACCTCCCCACTCATTTCCTTCCTTACTACTCCTACAAAAAAAAAACAATTTTTTTCTCCTACTTTTTTTTTTCCATTCCACCAAATTTTTCAATATTTTTAAACTTAAAAACCTTACTTTTCCCACAAATCTTCTCTTCTTTTACCTCCATTATTAAATTTTCTTACAAATTACGCCCTTTCAAATGTGTTTTACTCAATTTAAAAAAATAACCTATCTCCAGTTTTCAAATATAATATGCAATAATATAAAACCTTCCAAATGCAGTTAAGAAATATTTTTTTTGTCTGCCCCAATCAGAGAGATCAACATTTGAAAAAAGTCCTATTTTTTTTACAAAAACCATAATAACTTTTGTTTGACATACGATAGCGACGATTTCAGTACATCAAAAGTTGTATCTTTTATTGTTCTAGAATCAATGGGAACACAGCTTTGCTGAAAAATTTGAAATAAAAAAGTTAGAGCAAAATAACTGATTTTTATAGGGACACCCTAAGCTACGTAGGAAAAATTGCTCTAATTCGGTCATTTCAAAAGCTACAGAAAAATTTGTTCAACCAAAGTTGCTTAAAATTTTTTCATCTACAACTTTTTCTGAAGAATATATGCCTTTATTTCTGCAAATAAAAAAGTTAGATTTTCGATTTCTCTGAAAACAAGGACCACCCTAGTTTTCATTCATACCAAAAGAAGGGCCTTATTATTAGAAACAACTTTGTAGAAAACAATTTTGCTCCAAAACTTCAAACTTAGGCTGAAAACGTATCTTTCCAGCTAAATTCGCATTCTGGACCACTGTGCATCCAAAATGATCGACTGTGGGCGCCGACGATGGCCAGCTTTCTCCTATCCCACATAAACATCCCGCGGTACCAGAGCGCCGCGTCGATGATGGTTTGGAGGGCCGTATCCAGGCGTGGGAAGCACGTATCAACGACACGTACTATAAGACCGAGGTTCTGGAGAAGGTTGTGGCTCCGGCACATCGGGACCTTTACGGAAGGATCATTACGTCTTCAACAGAATGGCGCACCGGCCCAGAAGGTGAAAATCGTCCAAACGTGGTAGCGGGAGAATTTGACTGATTTTCTCGGTAAGACTTTGAGACCTCCCAGCTCCCCGGACCTTAATTCCCTGGACTTTTATGTATGGTCGTACATGCTGGTTAAGCAGAGCGAACATCAAGTGAGCACTATGAACCAATTTAAGAAGCTCATTTCCAGGATCTGGGACGACATGCCGATGGACCAGGTGAGTGCCGCGTGCGATTATTTTGAGAAACGTCTCAAGCTCGTCATACAGCACAAAGCGGGGGGGGGGGGGGGAGGTGCACTCCCATCTAATATGTCATAAAGGTTCTCAACAAACATTGCTTCGATAAAATTTACTTAGAAAAGAACATCTTTTATTTCCATTTATTTTAACACATTTTTAAACTGTATTCGAACTTATTAAGCACCCTGTAGGTTTGAACAGAAAGTGATGCCGTACATTTCTATTTCCTAAAGAGGTATTTCTATGTCATGGTTCAAGACCTATGGTTTGGCTATCAATCAAGATGTGTACCAGAATGAATTTTTGAAGAAAATTTTGATCCCGTTTCTACAAAAAATATCAAGCAGATGGACATTACACCAAAAAAAAAAACAAAATCGTTCCTGAACACCCATTCAATCCCATTTGTACCCAAAAACCAGGGGGTGCGACTCTATCTCAGATGCAGGATATTTTTTGTTATGCTTTTGTGCGATGTACGCACGCTTAGTAGATAGAAAGAAGATTTTAAAGATTTTGATGAAGATTTTAAAGATTTGCTGCAAAAAGATGCAGCACGATGCAAGTAGATGGATTAAGATTCACAAGCTGAAACAAGATTTTTCAAAGATTGATTCGCTAGCGTGAGATTTTTCGATCATCTTGAATCTGGATTTAGATGTGTCGCACCCCCAACCAAAAACCACAACCCGACAAATCTGCCACAGTATCGCCCAATCGAAGATTTCTTTGGGATTTTGAGCTCCTTGGTGTACGAAAATAACAGGAGAGCAACGAATTTCAAGGTTGATTGGTAGAATCAAGAGATGCATTCGCAAGGTTGACATGAAGGCCGTACAACGCTCCTGTTCCGACATCAAACGGAAGCTTTGACGAACAGCCGATTGCGGACCGTTTTCCAATGTTTACTAATTTTGTTTCAACAATGGACAATGTATGATCTTTTTCATGTATGTTTATCTTTTTTGCCAGCTTGAAAAAGACATTCCAAAATTTTAGATGCCACCCGTTATCTGTCAAAAGATAAGCTTTCTTTAGTGGAATTTAAAGGAATTTGCTCGCGTCTGCTAGTGATAGTTAGAAACAGTATTTCAGTTTTTTTCTATTTTATTTTTTCAAAGTGATCAAATGAAGTGATGATTTAAATTATCCTAAATTTTCCAATTACAATCGTTCTACTAAACCGCTCGTGAAAGTGTTTTTAAGAAAATGAAATAAATGAAAAACTTGTCAAAAAAAACATCACGTGGTTTATTGGAGAATTGCTCTGTTCTGTTTTCTCGATTGCGTTCAAAGTAGATAGAAGAATTCGAGTCGTACGTATCGAATATCAGTAACATTTAAGGCCCTAATCATGAGTTACTCGAGATATATTTAGTTTTAATTGTGGCAGTAAAATCTCTTAAATTTTGTCATCAGAAGCACGTTAAATTATCCAATAATTGATAACATGATTAAATTCCATTAAGATTATTGCTACTCCTTATCACAGACAATTTTCAAAGAGATAAACTAGAGCAGAAATGCAGGAAAAGCTGTGGAACTTTTAACACCGGAAAAAGATTGCTTTATAAACAAACCGCGGGCAAAAAATCTTGTAGCGGTCACTGAGCATTCCCATACAACATAGGTTTACCCTGCAATTGTTCTCGATCTACTTCGTAATTGAATCCCGGACTACAGCTGATCACTCGTATCCCGCTTGGCTCGGGAAAAATTTAATTAACGTCATCTCCTGTCCCCAGAAAAAATAATCTGACGAAAGCAAAAATCAGTTGACAGCTTTGAGAAAACTTTAACAAAACTCTTTCGCAATCGTTTTCTCTTTCCACTTTCGTAGTCCATTTTTTTACTCGAAGGGCAATTTGTTCCGTCGTTTGTCTGTTGACATCTTTGGGAAGCTTTTTTTTATTCCTGAAAAAGTGCTCCTATTTAATTTGATTTTTTCGCACTAAAAGAAGATTTGGGTGGGGTATGCCCAAATCCTGCCACCACCTCTCTCGAAGGAAATGGACGAGGAAATGAAATAAGCTCCGTTCCTCTGTTGCTGTTTCTGCTTGACTGGTAAAAAGAGTAAACTGGGTAGACAAGACGGGAAAAATGGACGATTTTAATGCGAAAGTTGAATGGCAGCTATTATCATTATAATTACCCAGTTGTTAATTTTCAACTTGGACAAACGACGACGGCTGCGATAAGAAAACGGTCAGACCAAAGCAGAGTTGGGAGCGATGCGAAAGTATCATCGGGCTGAAATCAAAAGAGATTATGCTCACTGCTTCTTATTTCCAGCGTCTCCGGCGGGAGGGGAGAATAGTGGAGAACAAATAGTGTATTGTCGCTGACGGGTGCAAAATGAGAGACCAATTAAGACAAAGTTTTAAATTGAAGCAAGTATTTTGTTGTTGGGTTTGGTCCCTTGGCTGTACTCGTCCTTGTCCTGGGTGTTCAATGCAAATTAGGTGGAGGAAAGTTTTGTCATGCAAATAGGGTTTGTAAACAGCATTATGGTGTAATTTTTAGAGGAGTGTCGATCTGCGAAGTAAATTAGTGTATGAATCATAGTTTTCTGGACGGTCATAACTCTGTAGTTCAATAAAGCAGCATCATTGCATTTAATTGAACGAAATGTTATCGCTATCAGAGTTGTTGATACACTATCTTCATTGTTTGCGTCCATCATGTTCCTACATGTTGTATCTCGAATTGGAGTAACAAACTGAATTGACCTTACAGAATAAAAAGCGCACGCATTAACGTCGACATCAGAAATTAGTGGTACTGTACTTTGACGTCATGGGGCAGGTTACATAATCTTGAATGTTGAATTCTTTTTTGATTGTTACCATGTCTAGGTCAAGTTGGTTAGCAGAGTGTTGAACTCTTGTGGTCGATAGCACTATTATGTAGTTAGCATGCTCGTGGTGTACCCTTTGGACTAATGCCAATTGAACAGTAGTTTCCCGACCGGTGTCACTCCGTCAGTGGTAGTTAAACCAGGTAATTTCTAAAGACGCGTTGTTTTAAGGCTAACGGTTTATTCAGCATCAATAACGTACAGTACGAGGAGTTTCGCTTTTATATGCAGAATGTTATTATGATGGTGGAAACTAAGGACTTCTGGTTGCTTTGGTTGCTGGGTACTAACTATCAAATAATCAACTGACTGCTGTGATTGCTTTCCTCAACAATTTCTCCTCCTCGGAAATTAGGTAATTTCTCCTCAATTTATTATTTTTTCATCAAACTAAATGTCACCAAGTGGGGTGTTACGAAAAATGAGAATCCTATCGTTTGTCAATATACTGGATTCTTACGCTCGAACTACTTTTCTTCAATGTCCCTCTCCATTCCATTGAAATTACGCACCATCTACAGTAGCGGTTCTAGGACCAAAAGTCGGAGAAAACCTGAAATGTTTCTTGAACTGACTGAAACTTAAAGTTAACATCACATATGTCAATTTTAGGATGTTCACTTTTTTTGTGAAAAGTCATTGAAAATTAGACATACACAGTTTGAACAAACCATGTAGTTTTCTGCGTTATCTAATGCACATAAAGGGAATGCTAGATTTGACAGAAAATAATGGGATATATCATGTAATGTTAAGCCAGATAACGCCTAATAATAATTAAAACCGTTCAAAGGAACTAAAGAACTAATAGACCTATCTTCTTTGCTCGATTCTCTTTCGTTAATATGTTATAGACTGTTCCGATAATTATAAATACACCGATCAACCGTCAATTCAAAATGTGTGCAGTATTCAACCAACTTTTGGCTGCGTCTTGTTGTTTACATCCAAATTAAACTGATGAAGTCATGTTTTTCAATTTTTCGCCCGGAAGTTTAATCCCGAGCAAAAAAAAAGATTGTGCACAAACGATGCACTGTCAGTGCTCTTTCGATCGGAAAACTGGCTAAGGAAGAAGGTGTGAGCGTCAGAGCAATTCAAACCGCATTACGGAACAATCAACAACTGTGCTCTGTCGTAGATTCCCCGACACGGGGTAGAAAACCCGGTCCCGCTGAACCTGCAATCGACAGAAAGACAAAAGACTATTTCAAGCGTCATCCTTCAGCATCACTCCGAGATGTGGCGAAAAAGCTAAGTGCTTCGGTGACTAATGTTATGCGTGCCAAGGAGAAAATGGGCCTGCAGACTTAAAATCCATATCTTACCACCCAAAAAACCCACTTTTAAAATATTTTTTTTCCACCACCATCTTCTTCATATTTTATAAACTCTCCACCCCAGTACTTGGGCTGATTCTAGTAATCTAGTTGTCACAAACATCGTTTTGCGCTGGGAGATGCTCGGCTCCGGTAAGGCTTCGGAAGCGGATACTGCCCACGCGGATTATCGATTTTTACGACTCATTGCCACGGCAATAGGTCGAGCCGGAAAGTTTGCAAAACTTTACAGCACTTCCTTCTGGTTTGTAGATAAGCAAGCGCAGGCGATAATTTGCGGCGACGCGCAATCGCGACAAAACGGATGAGATAAAGAAGAGAAGAGAAAATTCTTCGTAATGAGAGAGCGAAAAACACAACCGTACGTGCCAACTTGAATATCCCAATTAAATCATTTTGGTTCAAATCGTGTTCTTTATACTGGTGTTGATCGCATTGCCTACAAAGAAGAGAGGCACGACGATGCAGCACAGAGAACAGACGTTCATCTTCGGTCTGCTACTTGTGTAAAACTGTAAACCGACATTTCAAATGTATGTCGTTATGTTTGTTTTTGTTTGTTTTTTTCAGCACTTGCTTTTTATACCGGCTGCCCATATTAACTTTTACACACATTTTTCAAGAAAAGCTATATGGACATCAATGTCTGTTCTCTGTGGATGCAGTACGAAGCAAATTTTATAAGAGGGAACGGGCTTGAGTTATACAACCAGACACCTTCAACAAAGCAAAATATTAATACTGCAGCTGAGGGGTGTGGCTATTGCTGTATTAACATGAAATGAAACGGAATGAATTAAAAAGAAGACACTTGGAATCATTTGTTACCCGTTTTAGAGGACCCGAAAAGGAAAAATCATATTTTCAACGGGTTCATATGCAGATTTGTATGGGTGCAAAAGTAGGTCATCTTTAAGTAAAAAAATTAACTATTTATACTAATATCTCTTAACTCAATCCAAAATATATTTTTTTCTGATCAAATGATGTATAAATGAAGTCATTCTGTTCAGTCAAACTAGAGTTATTAGCGTTCAAAAACCTTTCACTTTTGCGTAACGCTCTCATTTTCCAAAATTTTTAAGTTCCAACAACTCGCGGTAATCATCTCTAGGCTATTGAAGCAGTGAAATATCATTAGATTAAAAGAATATATTTAAAGACATGTGTTTAAATTAAATACTCACAATGATATTGTATTCCGCGAAACGAGCAATTTAAGTTGAACGACATTTCAAGAAATGGGGAAATTCTGATGTCAATGGGACTTGGTAGTTTTTCTTGTTTTGATTGATTTCCAGTGGGCTTGAAATTGCTTGAAAATAGTAATGTCCAGTCCAGTCGTTGGTCCCATAATGGTATGGATTACACTTTCTAGGAAAAGTTCCAAAATATGATGTTTACATGGCAGCCACAAAAGATTTGACTCAAGTTGGCGCTCTATCCACGAAACAGCACCATTTTTCCATCCTAAGTTGAACATAACACTTTGTTTAGATTAGGTATCATATTTCAATATAAGATTTACCTGTATTAACACTTGTAGTGTTGAACGACATTGCCTTAACGCGATCAGTAAGATTCCATTTCTTTATCAATTCCACGACAACTTACCCGATAGCGTTTCCTGTCTTTTTTTTTAAAGGAAAGGAACGCCAAGTAGCTGGGTAGTACTTTTACCTGTCACAAGAACTGCTTGTCGATCGACCGGATCCCTCCCTATTAAGATATTTTACCGTCCCAGTGGACAGTGAGTATATCGTCTGGATTCAGGATCTTGGTGATGGAGTAGTTTGACAGTCTTGCTGCTCGCCGACTGTGGTGGTATATTTTCTGGCTTGCTAGGTGCTAGACTTTTCTGCGTTTGCCAGTGACGCTTCCGACGTGAGACGGAACACCACTGTTTCAAAACAAATCACACGCGCACGCGACGAACTAATAGTTCAAACTAATGTTATGTTTTATGCGTTGTGTATCTGTGTAAGTGAGTGCATTGTAGTATCTACCAAAACACGGTAATTCATTCACAGATTCAGAGAGGTATATATTCACGCATGTTTGTACATTGTTTGTAAGATCAACATAGCAGGTAATAGTTCTACGTTAACGTTTAGTGCGAGGGATCTACTAGCGACTTACCTATGGACCGTACAATAAAGTAGCGTTCTTGCCACCGCGAGGGTGGTCACCCGTACTACCATTTCTTTAGGGCCATTGGGGGACCATTTAACATCAACGTACAGTCTTCAAATTTAAGTATGATTATTTTCTAGTCAAGGCGAATATTTCAAGAGGTACAATCCTTTACTTGGTCACTTTTTTTCAAAATAAGGGATGGCCTATTGCAGACTCCTCAGAAGCAGAAACAATCTGAAATTATATGTCATATAAAGAATATTATATTTAAAATTTCGAGGGACTCTTCCGTTTCCTTACCGTTTTAGTCATTTGAAGTAGATCTCTTAGGCTCTACATTGATTTTAATTTTATTATGAATGAATTACCCAAATAACTATTTAATAATAATAATGTGAGAACAGCTAAATAGTTGAACTTAGCTAAAATTGAAATAGGTGACTTAGCTAACTTAGCTGATCAACCTCTCATCGAAAAACTTCAGCCGTTGCAGTAAGATTAGTATTTGTATTCACAATAATAGTCAGAGAACACAACATATGTCTGTACAAAATATATCCGACATCCACTGGTTGATCACTGAACTCATACATTAGGTACGTATCAACATTTCAACAGTCCCTGAAAAAACTGAAAACAGAGCAGATCTCTCCAATCATCAAAGCTAAAACTCCAATAAAAATATACGACATGTATATGAAAAGGAACACATCATTCAACAGGATACGATTACGTCCTCCTTATACCTAAATGTAACCTGTAAAGGAAAGCATTTGTATGATGAAGCGTCTAGTTTGATGTGTTCTGAACCAATTGGAATATCGAACACAATGCCACTAAACAATCATACTCGAATACAATCCCGCACCGCCTACAAGTGCATGCCAGTCCATCACGGAAACAGCAGTTGAACTTCAGGTTTGCTACTTCAATGCAAACGTTCTGCAGAAAAAGTTCACAAATAAATATAGCTTCCAACGCTTGTTATTCTGCCCCAAGCTCCCAAGATAAATGTTATCGGACTGCACAGACGATCCTAAAACGTGCTGAAACTACTAATGAAATTATAATGAAAAATATATAATGTGATTTCCAGGTACATACACGATCTTCTGTCGCACGTCCTCACCCCACTACCGTCAAACCGACAATATGATCATTGCCATATTTCAGCTGGCAGTCTTTTGTGATCAAACGATCGCGGAGGCACCAGATAGGAACCTGTAAGGACCTCCCTCTTTCCAGGCCGTCAACTCACAATTTGAAGTTCCACCGGAAAAGCTATACAATCTCCAGAAAAAGTGAAACCACTCAATTTTTGAATACTTCCACTTTTCACGAAAATCAAACAATACCATCGTAAAAGATATGGAGCGAATAATAGATCCTTGCGCTCTTTGGTACACAACTATAAAACTATGCTGTCCATAGCTTTTGCGGTACAAAAATTGGCACGCCGCCTTGTGAAAAAATAAATAAATAAATAAATACAAAAGTACTACCGGTTAACAAACCCACTAAAATTTAATAAACACAAACATTCTTTTGCGTAAAAAATACTGCCGAAAAAAACAAGAACCACTGTAATGTTTCTTAAGAATTTCGTGGAAAAAACCCCGCGCTCAGAATAGGTTCTCGAAAGGCGGAACTCTTCAGCAGGGTTTCCACCTGACCTAACGACAACAGCAGAGAAATACAATGGCTGGCAATCGTGCCTACTTTGGACTCCGAAGGACGCTAAGATCGAACAAAGTTCGCCGAACCACAAAGTTGACCATCTACACGACATTAATTAGACCGGTAGTTCTCTACGGCCACGAAACGTGGACATTGCTAGTGGAGGACCAACGCGCCCTTGGAGTCTTTGAACGTAAGGTGCTGCGAACAATCTACGTTGGAGTGCAGATGGAAGACGGGACGTGGAGGAGGCGAATGAACCACGAATTGCACCAGTTGCTGGGAGAACCTCCCATCGTACACATCGCAAAAATCGGTCGACTACGATGGGCTGGGCAGTTCGTAAGAATGTCGGACGACAGCCCTGTGAAAATGGTTCTCGAAAACGAACCGACAGGTACAAGAAGAAGAGGCGCGCAACGAGCAAGGTGGATTGAATAAGTAGAAGGCGACCTGCGGACCCTCCGCAGACAGCGAGGCTGGCGAGGTACAGCCATGGACCGATTACAATGGAAACAACTTCTGTGTACAGCAGAGGCCACGTTGGTGTGCAAGAATCGAGTAGACTATCTGTTTTTTTTTCACTCCAACGTAAACACGGCACACCCGGACACTGCACGGTCTAGCGATAAACCTACTCTAGTCCAGCTTAGATTGCCTCAATACGTGTGTGTGTGTAACGCCAAAATAAGATCGTATGGCGTAACCTACAATGCAGAAAGGGATACGTTGCACCTTTTTTCTTGCATCCAACATCCTCCCTATTTTGCCAAATAATGCCACCAGATCACCACAGCACGAAGCTTTTTAAAATAAGGTTGTACTTATCTGTTCAATGTCCTCTATCCATTACTGCCCCTGTCCACTCACACGCATTCCAGAAGTCCAGGCAGCCAGATTCAATCTGTTTGCCTTTGGTCATGCGTTTCAACGCATGCACTCGCTGGCCCAGCCTTCCGTCTTTGTATTAGGTGCGCAACTAAGTTCCCGCTGTTTAGCAATAGTTGGCGCCAGTAGTAAGTGCTGGTCGAATGTTGTACATCTCAAGCGTCATAAACCAAGCTCAGACATATGGTAAACAAACCGCTTTGCCAAATCAGTGATTTTGGTTTAGTGTTATATATTTTGGTTGTTTAAAGATGTCTGATTTCGTGCCAAATAATCGTCATTTGCGGGAATTGTTGATTTTCTTCTTTCATTCGAAGAAAACGGCGGCCGAAGCACATCGAGAGCTCCAAAAAGTTTACGGTGATGCTGCTCTGAGTAGAACAACGTGTCGTGATTGGTTTCGTCGCTTCAAAAACGGTGATATCAGTGTTGATGATCGTCCGCGTGAAAGAAGGCCAAAAAACTTCGAAGACTCTGAATTGGAGGCATTGCTCGATGAGGATCCGTGTCAAACGCAAGAAGAGCTTGGTTCAGGATTAGGAGTTTCCCGCCAAGCCGTTTCTATGCGATTGCATGCGTTGGGAATGATTCAAAAGCAAGGAACTTGGATTCCTTACGATTTGAAGCCAAGAGATGTTGAGCGTCGTTTTTTCGTCTGTGAACAACTGCTCCAGCGGCAAAAAAGGAAGAGTTTTCTACATCGCATTGTGACGGGTGACGAAAAATGGATTTATTACAGTAACCCAAAACGAAAACATTCATAAGGACTGCCCGGGCATGCTTCAACATCGTCGCCTAGGCCGAATATTCACGCTGCGAAGGTTATGCTGTGTATTTGGTGGGACCAAGTTGGTGTTATTTAGTATGAGCTGTTGAAACCAAACGAAACCATTACCGGGGAACGGTATCGAACTCAATTGATGCGATTGAGCCGAGCACTGCACGAAAAACGGCCACAATACGAGCACAGACACGAAAAAGTGATTCTTCAGCATGACAACGCTCGACCTCACGTTGCGAAACCCGTGAAAACCTACTTGGAAACGCTCAAATGGGAAGTCCTACCCCTGATATTGCACCGTCCGATTATTACTTGTTCCGTTCGATGGCACATGGTCTCACTGGTCAGCAATTCCACTCATATGATGACATCTCAAAATGGCTTGATTCTTGGATAGCATCAAAAGACGAACAGTTCTATAGAAATGGTATTCACGTTCTACCAGAAAGATGGGAAAAAGTCGTAGCTAGTGATGGGCAATACTTTGAATAATTCGTTTGTAACCTTTGTTTTTAAAATAAAGTTCCTTTTTCACCAAAAAACAGCGAGAACTTAGTTGCCCCTATAGGAAAACGCCCCGTTCCCGCCCAGCAGCAGCCCACCTCTCCCCTACACGGGTCCGTTCTTGTTATTTACTGTTTTTCTCTCCCCTCCCTTACTTTTCCACCCCCAAAAACCAACAATAAATAAAAAAAAAGGTCTCCGATCTTTTCCTTTGCCAAAACTTAGAACCACAAAAAACCGAAATAAAAATAAAAAGAGAAAAAAAATTGACACGACCAACACCAACCACGTCCACTTGCGATCAAAGCATACTGCGATCCGATCAGTGAAAGCCATTTACACCGAAAAATTCGGCAAGAAGGTAATGGTGTGGCAGGCCATATCCGGATGTGGAAAAATATCACCTCCAGCATGGTTTTGCTTTGTAGCCGGGCCTTTACCCTTTACTGAGCTAAGGGAGGACCCGTTCCTAAATATAGTATTTTTCAATAAACTGTGCTGCTCTTGTAGAGGATCCTAGATGCACGTTCAAACGTCTTTCGAATACTTGCGAATAAATTAAAAGGTAGTTTCGAGTAGAAAAATTTCAGCAAATTCTTTCTAATGAAAATCGATTGTTGAAGATCAATCGTCGTATAGTTTTCGTAAAAAGTGCTCCAAACCAAACAGTAATCCATTGATTATTTAACCAAAACTGTTGTTTACAGTTAAGCTTTTGGTTTATTTCTATTAGAATTTTTTATTAAAAAGAAAAATATATTGGATGCTGTCCTCAAAATAACTTATTCGAATGATAAAGGTAATGCAATTTAAAACTACATTAAAACGCAGGTAGAATTTGAAACATATTTGAAGCTTCTTTCGAGATTCGATTTTTTCTTTATTATCGATATTTTTAGCTTCAGGCTGGTTATTGTAGTTACTCAAATAGCTCTTTATGGGTATTTTCGTAACTTGTCCGGGTGATATTAGAACTCGTGACTTACGCGTGAGAGATATGGATGTTAAACACTTCGCCGGGGTCACCCCCGCTCTTTCAAAATTTATTGTGCCGATGAAAAAATGCGAAACGGATGGAAGATCGATTTTTAAAAGCATATGCGGAATAGGTTGAGGATTTCTTTGGTGAGTATTTGTTTTCTGCCTATCAATTAAATTTAATCGTATGTATCTTTCTTGTAGTGACCGGATTATGATAAAGTATATGTGTTGTTTTTGGAATTTAAATTTTCTTTGGGGTAAAAGGGACAGCCGTTAAATGAATTGATAACAGTTTTTTTACGATCATTATCATATCCCTGAGATCTGCACATCATAATGCCTAATACATCATCTTTAAGGTTTTTCTGAATTTCTTCAAACTAGTCCGCAGCTTTTTTGCCTTTCAGTGGAAAAAATCCCAAAAATGCTTCTCTGACTTCAACTTTGCCGTTGTTAATTTTGTTTGTTAATAGCAAATCACAGCAGACATTTGATCAGTATAAGAAATATCAGGGATACTGTCAAACATAACACCGTGAGATTTAGCCATTACAATATCAGTAACTATCCTTTCCTTTACGTTATTAGTCAAAACTCCAATAAATTCCAATAAGTTTCTGGTGATAGATAACTTGCCAAAGGTCTTACGTAACATGTGCGTTTGAGCCGCATCCAAGGTCCTTGTAATACTGTGCCATACTTAGACAAGTAACTCGACAAGCACTATATACTTACCTCTGTTGGCACGAACCAACGTGAATGTGTTTCCGAAATTATAACTCTAAATAAAACGCGATGGCGTAGTTTGTAGATGACGTTATAATTTTCGTTTAATCCTCAACGTGTTTTGCGTGCTAAAATCCAACTAATAGATGCATATCGTGGCATTCCAAATGAACAATCGTAGAAGTCAATAGACGTTTTTAGATTGTAATTTCAACTTAGGTTAGAATTACGGTGTTCAGGAGTATAAGCTAGTGTGTAAGGCGTAGTTTATAAGAAATTCAACTGTTTATACTTCTAGAACTAAACTATAATCCTGATCTGCTTCTATGCTCGCTTCCTTTTGTATGGTACTTATTATCTTCCGCCTATAAACGAGCATGCAACTCACTGTTGTTGATAGCTATTGTTATCAGGTTCCTTTCAGCTCCAGTAGTGTTCTTCAGGGATAAGGTGGCGACATTTAAGGTGGCGACATTTAAGGTGGTGACATTTAAGCGAGGGGTCTGCCAACAACCTCTATTCAATGATGATTCATCTTCTGCATGCAAATGAAGATTTGGTTTTGTCAAAAATAGAGAAATATCCAGTAATCGATGCAAAATATCTCTCCACTGTTTCTTCTCCTTGTCAAGCAACAAAACAGCATGATAATCGTGGTCTTATTTTTTTTTTCAATCCCATTTCAAGAGTTTTCCAACTTTCCAGGAATCGTAAATGTTCATAAGAGTTTTCATGATTTTGAATCTTTGGTGACAGCTTCTACCACTGCTAAAAACCGGTTACAAAACTGTAGATATGCTGTGCGATTAAAGATGCAAACATACGACAGCAGAAACAGTGGAGTGTATCACTAAAAAGCGAATTCCATTAAAACTGTTCAGAATATTTTGCTGAGCGTACGAACCTGTGAACAACCGAGTTTGTAGTTTGAGCGATCAGCATAGGCCATGGCCATAAGGTTGCATGTTGAAAAAGCATGAAAAATCAATTGGCTCGAATAAAGGGTGAGTCGATAATTATAGCACACTTTCAAACGCGTAACTTTTTCATAATCAACCGAAATTTATAAAATTCTGCCTAGTTTCTTTTAAGAGTGTTTACATCCGCTTGTTCGTGCGGACAGATTCCGGTCGAGATGGAATAAAATCAGCAAACCGTTCGCGAAAGAAACCGACCCATATGCCATATCCTAAGTTGTCGAAACGCGCCTTGAAAAAACTGATGAATATATTCATTCGACCGTTTCAAAGGTTCCAGGAAACAAAAAATCCTAAGTACGTAACAGTTTGAGTTATTCGAACTATGCTATTTACACGAAATGTTTCCAATACATAGTGTGAAATACTTGATCGAAAGTTTCATCAAAGGTATCTTCCAAAGCTTCAGAAGAAAAGTTTGTTCTACCATCTGACAGCATCAATGCTAACGCTTTCTTAACGAAAACTTGATAAATTAGGCGTATAGCCAAAATAAACATAACCGTTTTCGACTAACTCAGTGGTTCCATAATTTGAAATTATGTTTTTGCCCTACATCGACCACAAGCTTGATCTTGAATGTCCGTTACAGCGTTACTTGTATCCCAAGCTATAATTTTGGTTTTATGAGCGCTCTATACCATGGTTTAGACGAGTAGAATGCTGTAAAATCTCGTTAAAACATGCAAAGTTGCTTAAGATCCATACTGCAATCCAGCTCTCCTCCGAAAACCTCCGTCAAATAATGCAATTTTTAAACAATCCGTAACACAAAACCGTTGTAACTTGTAGCATCTACTTCATTATGATGGAAATTTGTGATAAATAAGTTATCTTCATGCTCTGAGACTGACAGGTAAGACTGCATTATTTCACCTCAGAATGCTAGACAGCTATGAAAACTGTCGTACTGAGGTGAAAAAATGCAGTCGACGCTTTTTTCTAAAAGAGGTAAAGTCGATGAAGAGAAACCAATAACATCTAATTCGCTCTTTTTCTAGCTCTGTGTTGATGTATCGGAACGTAGATCTTCACATAAAATTGAGTTCCAACAAAAACACAAAAAGAAGAAAACCATAAATTTATTTATTCAACTAATTTCGTCTCCAATTAATTTAGTTATTTCCAAGTGTGTATGAACTCAAATCAAATGTTTTGATATCGTTAACAAAGCTATTGTAACCTCTGAAACGTATGATAAAACAGTTCTAACTGTAGACAATAACTAAGAATATTTTCAACACATAGCTATTAACAAAATAACTTAAAAATCAAACATAATATGTTCAGTGTATCCTTCGTTAAATTGAGATAAATAATTCTCTCAATCCGAAATTCTCTCTCCAACCATCATTTTTCTTTGCTTTGCTTTTATACCATTTGCTCATTCTCTTTCCACGACAATCGATCATAAAAGTGAAAATCCAAAACAGAGAGTTTTATCTGGTCGAATTCCCCATACCAGATACAACGATAGCGAGAGTGCTTCTCCCAACGCCCGTAACAAGCTGAGCAAACCTTCAACCACTCTCCGGTTCACAGTCACCGCACGAAGGCGGCGATCATATGGTCGACGATCGACGATCAACAACGAAGCAAAGGTATGGTTTATCGTCGATCACCTTATGCACACGAGTCCTCTCATAACGAACGGTGAGGTTGGGTTAGGATGATCCAAAACGCGCCCCGGAGGTAAAATGTCCCCTGCTGGTATTCATTGCTTTCAAGAATATCTGTCAATTATTGATTGTTTAGCTGTTTACTGTAGTGCTTGTGTAATTTAATTGTTCTAATAGAGAGCATACTGCTTCAGACATTTCACTGCATAGGAAAGAAACGATTTTTTTTACGTAGACTACGTCCAAAGGCAAGGGTAGGGTGTCAATTGAAATTCAAAAAATAAGCGACCGTCACGAAACATCGTTACAAATTAAACGCTTGTAACCCAATAAAAACCCTATAAATTTCCAAGATCGGTTGGAAATTTTTGCACGTATCCATTTAACTTTCAAAAACTATCCGTCAACAATTTTAAACTATTTACAATTACGAAAATAAAAGGTCATATCTCATAAATTTGTTTTGCAGTCAAAATTTACTGAATGCGCATTACTTTCCTATCACAGATTTCAAATGTGAGCAAGGGAGGTCTCATATGAAGCAGTGAACAATATTAAAAGGGTGCCCCTACGCAAATTTCTCATTCGTTCGGCAGTTCTGAAGCTGTGCGGAGCGGTAACGTGCCAGTAAGGGATTGGCAGCTGGCGATGGCGTGTACCCTGGAGGATGCACTGGCTTGTTTCGGCAGTGCGGAGCGGCAAGGCGCCAATGTTGGATTTGGCAACTGGCGGTGACAAGTACCCTGGAGGGTGCACTAACGAACAATAGTTGGTCAGGTTACAGATGGCTCAGCAGGCTGTTGCTAGGCTGCCATTAGTTAGGCAGTGGTGTATTTGTAGCCCAAGCCAGTGTGTGTGTGTGTGTGTGTGTGTGTGTGTGTGCAACCACGTGTGTGTGTGAGTGTGTGTGTGTGTGTGTGTTTTTGTGTGTGTGTGATCCTGTTGGTAGCCATCTTTGGTAAGGCGCAACGTGCAACGGATAAAATAACCAGCCTCTTCAAAAGATCGAGAAGGTTTCAATGCAAATGTGGACCATTTAAAATCTGTCCTTTTCAGGACAACTAATTCAATTTGAGAGAGTTTATTTGATTGGAATGTATCTAAAAAATGTATCATGCATCCAAGTTCTTGCCAATTGGCAGCCAGAGGAGGCTAAAACAATTGTAGTTTTCCCTTCGTTGCATACCTTAAACATTGTGTACAATTTCTAACACGGCTCGGAAATTCAAATTCTCTGTATTATTCCGAAGCGCAAATATAGAGCAAGCTTTCGGCAAGCGTAGCATGCCAAATACAAATTTTACAAATGGCTACCGTCACGGTAAATTGAAACACCGGACGCTCATAACTAGATCGTTTCTTGATTGATTTCTGAGATTTTTAATCTTGTCAACTAGAGGTTCTTGCGATTGCCAATTTAGTATCTAAAATATTACAAATAAAAGATGAATATATTTCGTGTGGGAAAGTTTTAAAGATTGTTGCGTTCCGGCAAGTATCAAGAAATTCGCTATCACGGACAACGTTTTGATTTTCGAACATGATATTCCGAGTGAACAATCTTTGCATATTCCAATTAGTACTGTTATTAATAGTTAGTCTGTTGTGCTTTGATTCGCGTTGGATAGAGTTTTACTTCTAGGAAGAAATACATACACCCCTTTTTTTTTTTTTAAGTTTACTTCTAGAAAACATCGGTGACTGTTTGTCATCTTACCACTACGAACTATTTTTACTCATTTTTTGAGTATCCATACTTTTGACTGATTTGAGTCAAACGAACTTCATTTTGGATTGTTTGGAAATAGCGTGTATGCTAGATGTTTGTAAATATGTTGATAGGTTGCATTCAAGATGAATTTTAAACATGTTTTCAACATCCTCATGCAATAGTGAAATTATTCAGAATAGCTGGTGAAACCAATACAGTGACGGCTGAAAATATGTTTATTTGAAATACTGGAATAAAATAAAACACTAACTATATGTAAGATTGTGATGCCACTCACTGATTCAAATAGAAGCCAAATTGGGCATAGGGGTTTATTCAAATGTAGCATAAAGCAACAGTTTGGGAGAATGTTTAGTATTTTTTTTTTATAAATTGTTACGTTTAATTTGTGGGGGAGTCTTATGAGATGTAGCTACGCACAAAATAATAGAAAAATTGTATTTGTATTTTCATTCATACTGACATTTCTCGGTTCAATTTCACAACAAAAAACGCAGAAAATTAAAAACGAACATTTGAAAATCAAATGTGTTACTAATGTTTTTACCCGTACTGTAGGACTGTAGACTTGGTAAATCGCCATGTTGGTTATTGTGAATTCCATAAAGAAATCTCACTAAAATTCAACAATTTATTCGGGGTACCTTCTACGTTTTTTGAATCCAATCGATGGCGCATGAAATTAAGGAAGGTAAAACGTAAATTTGCACTGCTAACCTTGAGCCGCATATACAATTTTGATACAACTTCCATGCCCAAAGCAGTTTTTATTTCTCATTTGAAAAAGTAATAAACAATCATCTTTAACGCGTAAAATACCATTATCTACGATATCGTTTCGCCATTAAAATATCTTGTTTATATTTTTTTTTACTTTGTTCAGACCGTGCTTGCTTTGTCAAAACATATCATTATGTTATAAGCATGCTGTTCGAAGCATCCATAGAACATAATATTTTTTATGGATGTTCCACAAAACTTCTGGTATGACCCAAAAAAATGTCCAAAAACCCACTTTTCCCCTTTTCGTTATACCGCCAAAATTAAGTTATTAACTTAAAAAAAAAACATGACCTTGGTCTATAACGTGTATAACAAACATAAATATAACAAGTGGTGTACTTGGGTTCTAAACTGGTCTAACGATCTAACACCACCCACCCTATTATATCAGACTATGCCTTCCCCCTTAAGGGTAGGGGTCAAATGATAATTTGAAAATCACTGTTTGAACGCTAATAACTTTATCATTTCTCGATAGATTTTCGAGATTTTTGCTTCAATCAGATGAAGTTTGTATCATTATGTATCAAATGTATCATTAATTATTGACTTTGGAACCCCAAACAGACCCTGAACAATCTGTAACGCGATAAGGATAATGGTCTCCAGCTGGTCGATCATATCAACACAATCACTACAGCCAGCAAAATCGTTGCCTTTCATTATACCAACATTCAAACCAAACGTTCCTTTCCAGGGCCGCCAAATAATTTCTAAGAAGCGAATCATAGAATGTTCTAACATACTTATTCACTTATTTATGCTAACCAAACGTCCCATTTTAACAGTCCCTGCGTTGCAATGTTTCGCTACGAAACTAAGGAAACTAATCAAACGGTTTAACGTCAATCGGTCGTGTGTGTAATTGTATTAAAAATAAATAAAAATAATTTGTATGATTAATAATATTAAAAAAAATATGAGATACGTTCCGCTTTAAAAGATAATATATATATAAAAAATATAAAAAAAAAAAAAAAAAAAAAAAAAAAAAAATAATAAAAAAACAACAAAGAAAAAGAAAAAATAACAAAAAAAAATAATAAAAAATAACAACAACAAAAAGATGAAATGATATAAAATAACAAAAAACTATTTCTAAAAAAAAAAAAATTTCTCTTTTAATTGAGCGCTCCCCTACATAGTCGCAGAGTAATTCTATGTTAAGAGCGGTGTTCATAAAATCAATTTCCAGTGAATAAGATTGAGCTTTCTTTAAAAAATTAACTCACGTGTGAATGTGACTAGCAAACCCCATTCTTGTGGTTTTGAGCCGCCCCTGTCATGAAGAACAAACTCTCAGAAAATGGTAAAATTGGTCATCCCATAAAGGACGGATTTTCAATGATCCATGTTTGATCGATCTCCTTTGGACCTGTTCATCTTTATCAATATTGTGCATCAATTAGCCAGCATTACTAGCGTCATATTTGCAATAGATGTTACTGCTGAACGAATGAAGCCATTGGCGAAGGTGAACCACTTATATATCGTTCGTTGCTGCATATGATACCGCCCTTACTGACATTTGAAGTATATTTGCGTTATTTTAAATAATTAGAGGTTAAAAATCAACAGTTAAAAATAAAGGAATCAAAGCGTAGAAATATGTTCGATCGATTGGTGCAACATTTTCAAAACCTTTGGAGAAACGACTGAGATATTAACGCTCAAAACCTGACTACTTTTCGTGACGATCGTAATTCTGTTTTTTTTTTCATTGTACCCCAGTATTGACAACAAAAACGTAGTCCTACGTAAAAAAAGTGGGGGATGTACAGTAACGGACAATACAATAAGACCAAAGCCCGAAATGTTCATGTTTGGAGGCTTGTCTTTCACTTTCCCGTGAAATAATTTAACTGAAATTTTCGCAATAGCCTAGAAATAACCTGAATTTTCATCTTTAATAAATTCATAATTTTTCATTAATCACTTCCGAAACTACAGACACTACATACGACAAAACAATAAGACCTCCTTTTGATATCCATAGTTACGGCCACGTTGATGAGTGTGAATTACAATCTGTAGTATACTGATATTAAAATGACCCGTGCATCAATAATCAAAATTCAGATCCTCAAACTCGAGCATCCTTTATGGAAATCAAAAAGTGGTCTTATTGTTTTGTCGTATGCGGTGTCTAAAAAAACAAAAAAAAAAAAAAAAAAAAAATAAAAATAACAATAAAAATAATAAAATCAACATAATTTTTTTATAAAAAGTAATAATTGTAGAATTAAAATTTTAAACGCGAATTTTAGAAATAGAGAATAAAAAAAAAATAGGATAAAGTTGTGAAAACGACCAGCAAAAACATCATTTTTTGCTTTAAATTCACTAAGGCCTGTATCCACATTAATCCGGACACCTTCAAGTCATTGTAACTTTTGAAATATTGCACGTAGGAATGAAAAATTTCACTGTGATATAGCTGAGAGTCTATGATAAAAAAGACTTTGATTGATGTTTACATTTCATGTTTAGTATTCAAGATGGCGACGAAAGAAAAACAAGTGCGCGAGCGAATTTTGTACGGGCGTACGGCAAATCCTGACTTGTCAATACGGGACCTTGCAAAAACATTGGATTTGCCTAAATCCACTGTTCGCGATGTGCTCAAATCATTTTCGGAACGTTTGACGGTGGAGAGGTAACCGAGAAGTGACAAAAACATTAGACGCGCTGATCCTGTCATGAACCGAAAGGTGAAAAGGATATTAACGAAAAACCCAAATCTCTCAATTCGAACGTTGGCTCGTATAATAGGGACGTTGCCTGGTTTTGTCCAAAAATCAAAATAACGTTTGGGACTTAAGTCGTATGAAGTAAAAAGAGTTCCAAATCTCAACGACAAACAGAACTTGGTAGCAAAATCACGGGCTCGACGTTTGTACTGCGAATATTTGACGAAGTTTTCAAGCGTTGTTATGGACGATGAAACTTATGTCCAGGAGGATTTCAAGCAGGGCTTTCAGGGCTGGCTTTTTATTCTGCTATGGCTACAGCTGAGCATTTCAGAACGAAGAAGGCATCGAAATTTCCCAAAAAATACCCTTTGTGGCAAGCAATTTGCACGTGTGGCAAAAAGAGTAAATCTTTCGTCACTACAGGCACAGTCAACAAGGAGATCTATCAGAAAGAGTGTCTGCAGAAGCGATTGCTACCCTTCATCAAAAGGCACAAAGAAAAACCTTTTTTTCTGGCCCGATTTGGCATCATGCCACTATGCTAGAACTGTGATGGAGTGGTACCAAGCAAATCAAGTGAACATTGTACCAAAAACCTCAAACTCGCCAAATTGCCCAGAGCTACGACCAATCGAGAGATATTGGGCTCTGATGAAGCGGAAGCTTTCTGGAAAGAAGCAAGGAGTCACTTCACACTTCCAGCAAATTTGGACAAAGAGGGCTTCTACGATTTCTGAAGAGTCTGTACAAACCCTAATGTACGGAGTTAAGCGCAAAGTTCGAAAATTTTATGCAAAAACCGATTAACTATGTTTTGTCTTCACGAATTGTTAAAACACATCCCATGAATCTGAAATAAACAATTACGACGGAAATATAATGCGAAATTTATGTTTTATTCATGTTTTGAGGTGTCCGGATTATTGCGGATACAGACTTTATCACTACAGCCTAGTGATTGTTACATTTCCCTAGAAAATATTCCATCGCGTTTCTCTCATCTTGACCTTCGAAAATATACTTTTTGATTTTAGATCAGAACTTGATGATTGACTCTAAAACTTTTTTGTTGTTCCAAACGTCAGGTCGATCGGATGAGATTTGCGGGCCACAAACACAATCGAAGTTAACATGGAGCATTTAAAAAAAGACTGTAAGAAAATGTGTACGATGATAAAGCTTTTACTTTACGAGTGTGAGTTGGGAATTACGACAAAAGTTTACAAAAACATTTTCTTCGTTAATCCTGGAAATGCAACACACGCGGGTATATTTCACTCCAGTGGCGCATCATGTACTGTACTCCCCTACTGCATATGCGTGCGTCCGCGGTTCAGAGAGCAGGCGGAGCGCAGATGATAAGGAACGAGACAGAAGTAAAATCAAACTCCTAAACAATCCAAATAATCCAAGTGTCACGAGCACACTGATAGAAGATCAGCTATAAATAGATGCACAGTGTTGGCGCCGTTTACGTGATCACAAATTTCAGTGACCGAAAATGTTGAACTTGTTGTTGGCCTATGGCTTAAAGTGTTATCACGCCCATCCTCAATCTAAGGATTAAGAAAACCGGAAAAGCTTCATGAACCCGTGACATTGTTCTAGATCAACGTTTGCAAATCACGCGAAAAGGGAGCTGTTGCTGTAGCATCAAAGCGAGCAGGAAGATCCGATCTGAATTACAATACACGTTTGGGGCGTGACGCTCGTGCATGGGAATGACTTCGTAATCACGTACCTCCGGGATGGTTACTTCCTATGACGAGCACGTGCTTCAAATTTTTGCGAACGCCAGAAATAGAAAACAAAAAACTCCCGTTTGAGTGGCATGTGTAAAAACGCGAGACGTGCCGCCGGGTTGAATGCGTAAGAATTGGCATCGTCAAAGATAAGTATTGGTGGGCCTGCTGCGTGGCTTACTCGCGTAGGCGCACCGCTGTTTTTATCAGCGCTGTCAGATCGTCTTCACACTTTCTTCGCAAGTGCTACCACTACATTGAAAGCGATCGATGGGCTGCAGGCGTCGTCGATCGTCTGGTCAGTGAGAACAGCGTCCCTGTGTAGGTACGAGGCAGAAAGAGACGCTACATTCGATCGAGCAAACGAGCAAGAAACGGTCGACGAAAATTAAAGGGACCCTGGACTCGTTGGCTTTGCTCGTCGTCGATGATCAAGGGGTGAGCGAGGCGGGTATAAAATGACTTATTTTTAAGCGCTACGCTTTCCAGCCGCTCAATCAGTTGCAATTGTGATGCCGACGAGGTAGCATAAGTTTTCCAAACTAGGCTCAAGATCAAGAAGGGTAACTGCAGATCTTTGTGATTTTTGAGTGAAGTTGCAAACAACGAGACAGAGGAGAATCAAGTGTGTGTAGACGATTCCCAAGGGGAGAACCCCGCAAGAAGGAGAAACTACTGGACTGTGTTGTTTTTTGTTTTTCGTTGTTCCAACAAGTTGCCCACGAAAGGCCGCTCAACTAAGGAAAGGTTTTCTTCGTCTGAAGCCCTTTTTGTCTCAAGCCGTCAAGGACAGATAGATGCAGAAAGCAGTACGTGCATACTACTGAAAACAAAAAATAAAACAAGTCAGTGTCCTTTGCGCGTCGGTGACTGCCGCTAAGAGGAAAGAATCGTACCAAACATAAAACCAAGAAGAACGTTTATTCGGTCTTAAACGTAGAGAGAAAAACGTGCTGGAAGTGATTTCAACCCAAGCATTCGACGAAACGCGATTATAAGATCACAGTTGAAGATTATGAAGTGCCTCGACTAGTTACGTACTGAGTGCATGAAACCCTTAGCAACAACAGAGTGAAAACAGTGTCATTGTTAGTTTATCTCTCAAACCCAAATTGTGATTCTGGTTTGTTTGTCACTATATTTAAAACCACAACGGACAAACGGATGAAACAAGTGGCATTTGTTTCCATTTACAATCAAAACAAACAGCCTACTGAGGGTTGCTATCATTAGTGTCATGCTCAGAGTTTGCTACTACATTTGGATGAAGTAGCAAAGAAAGGCGTTGGCGCTTATCACGACATTTGGACAACTGAACGGGACCGCCCTTCGAATTGTGTGTGCCCCATATGTGTACTATTATTAACTGGCACTTGCCCGATTCAAGTTGAACTTTAACCCGTGCGTCGTTTGCGTTTTGAATGTGTACTTTTGAACTCTACTGGATCGATTTCATTTTCATCTTCAACAAAAATTGCTCCAAATCCACTGGCCTCGTGCATCGCTGGACCATTCTTCTCTGCTGCCGATTGATCAACGAAAGAAAACGCAAAGGTAAGGTTAAACAGGTATAGCACGGCTCCCTTAAGGAGAAGTGGTTATGGGTTTACCGTTTTCATTTCATGTCCCGTATGTACTTTGAAATACCTACTTTTTTTTATTTGCAGTTATGTAATGAAAATAGATGTTTTTGTCATTCTGGAACTATACGGGATAATCTGTTCCATTCATGTTAACTCAAGATAGAGACTCTAGCTGCGAAAAGGGGTTGAATACTTGTCGAGTACGTTCATTTGGGAGGCTAATCGCGTTTGCTTTACGGAGCCGTGGGATGAATACTTGATTATTAATTAACTAATTACAGAATTTCTTCTCAGATATGCATTAATTTTATCCATGGATTCACCCCGGTTAGGCGTTTTTATGCCATCACACCATTTTATTGTGACTCGTTGTCTCAGCTACTGCGAAAATTAACAGATTGATAAATCGAAATCAGTCATTATGAAGATTTCCTGGTTCTGAATCTTGCGGCCCCATTGAATTGACTAGCTCAACGATACTGACTACAATGTTCTATTTGAATAAAACAGAGAACTTTTCGGGAAAGGCCGAAAACGAAGCGGACGGGCAAAATTCTTTCTGATTAAAGCTGACATTGAGCGTGTTTACCACAAACCATAACGGTAGTGGAGAGCAATGGATGCTCTCTGCATAACTGGTTAAAACTAACAACTCCAAATTTGATTCCGCTGCTCCCTTGGTTGCTAGGTTGCCACATGGCAGTAGCTTTCCACGATGTTTGGAAGAGTCGATTAGTCTTACGAACTAGGTCGGAAAACAAGCAAATCATTAATATTAGCAAAGATTACCCAAGAACTATGAGCAGGAACAGATTAGAGGTGACACATACCACGGTACGAGGTGACCTTTACATTTTAAAAAAAAATACGGGTAGAATATTCAGAAAGGGATATAAACTAACCAAACTGTTAATCTCCACGTGGCAGAGTTTTTTTATTCTAAAGTTGTTGAAAAGCGTGCGCATTTTTGACAATCAGTGGTTGCACTGTAATTGTAAGAATTAGCTGTAAATGATGGAACAAATCTGTCATCCTTAATAGATATGCAACTACTGTTGGGCATTTTGATCATGACGAGTTAAACTAAATTTTCCACTCAATATACAGCGCAGAAACGATAATTGCATCTCCATAATTGCGACGAGATGGCCACTGGACTGAGTCTCGTCCCATTCCACTTGAGATGATACGGAATGTGGAATCTGATTGAGTAAAAACCTCAAACTCATGGGATCACTGCAGAGCCAAGCTTCATTTTTGATATACATCAGTTTTTAAAACTAACTTAAAACTAAATTTTGAGTGGGAGAACTGAGTACTCGCGGTTGTCTCGAACTTAGTTGGAATAACCAAAAAAACAATAACTTTAACCAAACATATATGCTAAGCAAACTACAATCTGAGGCTAATGTTAGTCAGAAACACATAAATAAGTTGCATTAGAGGTCAAAGGATGTCAAACATGAAATTTTCAACAAATGTTTTCTGTTCTATTATGTTAAGCACAGCCATTTTTAGAGTTGTTTTGTTTTAATTGTATTTTGTGTATGTGAATAATTGTTATAATCTCACAAAAGTGAAGAGATAAACATACATAACAACTAATTTTGAGGGAGTCTTACGATTTTGGATCGACTGAAATTGTTTGCTTGAAAGAGTCTATTTCCGAATTCTTAGGTGTTGCAATAATGGGTTTTCCAAAACATTATCCCGTAAGAATTCTAACATCAATAAATCAATTCTATTCTTGTACTGTACATTTCGGTTCCTTATTACTTAACATAACTTGGTGGAGTGCTACATTAGAAGAGTTTTTTTTTTTGGCTTCTTTCTAGAAAACAAGAATTCAATCTCTAAAAACCTTATCTGTTTTTGAACAAAAATTCTCGAAAGTTTTAAAAAGAAACACCATCATCTTTCATGGAGGAATATTTTCTTTCCGATATGAACGTTAGTTTACGGGAAAGTACTAAATATTCGAAAAACCGGGCTTTTACTTCCGGAGTCCGGATAGGTTCTTTTGAAAAAGTATTTTATGTCAATTTTCTGTCAGATGTTCACGTCTTGACGATTTTTCAATCAACGAATGATGATTCAAAAAGGTTTAACTGAAAACCACATCCCTTAAATCTTGACAAAAACCATTCGAAATACGTGCTTATGTAATCCATATGTCTCGTGTCTGAATCCTGCGTTATGATCTTTTTCTATGAACGAATCACACTTCTTCTACCAGTAAACATGTTTTTTAGGTAAAAATCTGATCAATCTAAGGAAAAAATACGATTTAATGAGGCTTCTAGCTAAAAAAAAATCTCAAATCTCACCACCATTTGATGATGATCCAAGATAATAATCAACCATACCTTACCAGTCAGGTCAAGGCCGGGATGTCCTCTGCTGTAAACAATCGTCTGTCTTCAATTCACATAGTGCATGGCTGCACTTTTCCAGCCTCGCAGTCTGTGCATGGTCCGTAGGTCACTTTCTACTTGATCGATCCACCTTGCCCGCCACGTGTCTTTTCTCCTTGTGCCAGTCGGTTCGTTCTTGAGAGCCATTTTGACCGGACTGCCCTCCTACATTCTTACGATGTAGCCAGCCCATCGTAGTCGACCGATGGAGCTCGTGGTTCATTTTTCTTCTCCACGTTCCATCTTCTATCAAGATCGTATTTATTGTAGATCGTACGCCGCACTTTCCGTTTAAATACGAGCTGGTCTTTCGTGAGCCATGGTAATCATTTAACCGGTACAATCAATGTTTCATAGATGGTCAACTTTGTCGTGTGACGAACTCTGTTCGATCGTAGTGTCTTTCGGAGGCAACAGCAGGCACGGTTTCCAGCCATAATACGATGGTGTATCTCTCTGCTAGTGTCGTTGTCGGCGGTCACCAATGAGCCCAGATACACGATTTCATTCAAAATGCCAACAGTTGAAGTGACTTTCTTAAAATTTCACAGCTCGTGCTTAGGACCGCTTTTAGAATACCGAATTCCAAAGCAATGGTAAACAGTAACACGATTTCATTCCAAACCAGTAAAATATTTCAATAATGATCTGGAGGGATTATGTTTTTGCTAAAGCCGCAGTTGACATCGATGACGTGATAGACAGTGGTGTAGGTTTAATATGGAAAGTTGTTCAGCAGGGCATTGCATGACAACTTGATTTCATAACAGCAGAAAGCAGAAAGGGGGTCCTCCCTTAACTCAGTCGGTAAAGGCGCAGCTACAAAGCAACACCATGCTGGAGGAGACTGGGTTCGATTCCCGGTCTGGTCCAGGAATTTTTCGTTAGGGAAATTTCTCGACTCCCTGGGCATAGGGTATGATTGTACTTGCCACTCAATCATACTAATGCAAAAATGGTACCCGGCATCGAAAGCTCTCAATTAATAACTGTGGAAGTGCATTCAGAACACTAAGTTGAGAGCAAGCAATAAGCTAATTGTGAAAGCAATAAGCTTGAAATGCTAAATAAGAAGAAGAAGAAATATTTTTTAATACATGATCCATTTGGTGGCAACAGCTCGTTGACGCAGTGAAACCGACTGAGCTAGCCGGGCATCAACGAGCTGTTGCCACCAAAAATGCACCGCGTGCACAATAGCCAAAAGAAGATGGCGGATGCAGATGTCCAAGACCTCTAGGTCCGAACAGAAAACCGCCTATTGAAAGCTGAGGTCCAACAACATACGAATTAAAATCATACAAGAAAAAAAAATGAATTCACAATAGCTTTACCTTTTCTGTAGACAAAGAAATCTTAGAAGAATAGAGCCTTCGCCACTTGCGTCAAAATTCCGGAAAAACTATTTAATAAAAAAAAACAAGCATATAAATTTAGCTATTTTAAGATTGCATACTTTAAACAAAAACTCATTCCGAAATGAATATATTTTATTTTTAACACTACTTAAAGAAGAAAAACCAATTGAACACACCTTTAAAAAAATCGGTAGCTGAAAAAAGCACCACAAGGGCTAGCTTCTGTTTTCTAGCCGACGAACTTTAGAAATGACCGATATGGTCCAAGAATTAGTTTAAAGAACCTATAAATCAATCATCATCAGTTTTGACGTTCACCAATACACTTTTACGCGAGTATCAATCTACTTAAAAATCCATACTACCATCTATGATCAGTCCTGATGTTATTTTTTTTGGAAGGTTTTTTAAATTTTTATAGCAAAAAACTTATAAGCTTAAATCTGAATGGTTCATAAAATTATCAACACTGTATTTAAGGTTCAAAGAAAGGGAATGGCTCTTAACTTATCAGAAAGGGGAATTTGTGTAGGAAGAAAAACTATTTATAAATTTACTGGACGTCGGATTACGTTACAAATTTTATCTAGGGTGAGATGATTTTGAATATCAAATGAAAAACAATATTTGTTTTTTTTTTATGTACAGGGTAGGCCCAAATAAGTGACGCATGAAACAAAGACTGTATCTCCCACGAAAAGACAAATAATTTAAATGTTTCTTTGTTATTCTGTTTCTTATATTTTATTGTTTATGTGCACATATTTACATTAAGATTCTATCGCCTTAAGCTTTAATTATTGCCCTTAGTCTCTTCGGAAAGGAATTACAAGCGGCACGCACCGGATTTTCGGAGATTTCATCCCATATCTTCTGTATGGTAGCTCTGAATGTTTCAATACCCATTGGTTTCAGATCTAGAAAGTGAGCTTCCATAATTCCCCAAATAGAGAAATCCAGAGGATTTGCATCTGGCGAAGAAGCTTAGGAATGAAGTCTGGCAAATTCTTGGTGCACCATGCTTGGGTAATCTTTGCTCCATGGGACGGCGCAGAATTCTGTTGAAACACCTATTTGCGGTTACCAAACATCGTTGAAGTATGCTTTTCAAATGCTTTTTCAGGACCTCTTTTACGTAGTATGCTGCGTTGATGTTTACACCCTTATCAATGAAAAGCAGCGGTAGACGACCTTCCGCAGAAATCGATCCCCAAACCATGACCGAAGTATGATTTTGGAAGCGCTGAACTGCGCGAATTGAAGAAAGGATATCCTGAATACTCGCTGCATAGACCCTGTCATTTTGAGCGTTGAAACTTTGCTGCAATCCGAAAACACAATCATGGAATCACCGTGTTCGCGGCAACTAATAACTCTGTTCTTCTTGTTGACTTCCGAAAGTCCATGAATTTTTCTTTTCTTGTACGGCACCAATCTCAAATCCTCTTTGAGAACTGATCTGATAGTTTTCCTGGAGACGTCCATAACCTGACCCAGTTTATATGAAGAACGACAAGGATTTCGACGAATTCGCTCACGCACCGCCTTTACCCGCGAAATGCAACTGCAAAATCCGTTGTCTTTTGAAATCCATATTTTTTTTAGGCACTTCTTGTTTTTTTTTTAAATCAATATTTTTCATAGGCACTTCCTATCGACGGAATCTAGCGAACACTAGCTTGTTTACATATTAATCATTCCCTCTTTAATATGCTGGCAACCAGATGGCTCTTGCGATGGCTAGCAGAATTCCACACTGAAACAAAATACTGCGTCACTTATTTGGGCCTACCCTGTAGAACATGATGAGTAGTTTTTTTTTTTTGGCTCAGATGGATAGGTTACAATTACTACAAGTTGTAATGATGATAATAGAGGGCAGTAATCATTTTGGTTGAATTGAAAATGACTTCTTGAAGTGATCATTAAACTTGTGATGGTTGTTGCAAATTCATTTCCATTTTGAAAATTGTACAAAATCGAGTACACACACAATTTCAAATGTACTCAATAGGGCGTAACTTTTACAAATGTCAAGCCATCAAGCTAAATCTTTCATAGAATGTCAATGACAGATGTGGCAGATGTGGCTGACTGAGGCGCCACACGGTGATGATTCCGGAAACTTTTTTGTATATGATACTCTTTTTTTAGCGTTCTTGAGTCCAGTGAAATATTCACTGAACAATTAATGTCTTTGTTTGTAGCGGTTTTAATGTTTTGTGTTAATATATGTCTTCTTTTTTTCACAACATTGTTTGTTAATATTATTGTAGCTAAAGTGGGCAGCGTGGAACATCACTGTCGGCGCTCCGTATCTATGCACCATGATGCGGTGCGCACGGCACTTAATACAATGGGTTGTAGTTACTTACCTTACCAATCAGACTAAGGCCGGTGTGGCCTCTGCTGTACACAGAAGTTGTTTCCATTGTAATCGGTCCATGGCTGTAACTCGCCAGCCTCGCTGTCTGCGGAGGGTCCGCAGGTCGCCTTCTACTTGATCAATCCACCTTGCTCGTTGCGCGCCTCTTCTTCTTGTACCTGTCGGTTCGTTTTCGAGAACATTCTTACGACATGCCCAGCCCATCGTAGTCGACCGATTTTTGCGATGTGTACGATGGGAGGTTCTCCCAGCAACTGGTGCAATTCGTGGTTCATTCGCCTCCTCCACGTTCCGTCTTCCATCTGCACCCCACCGTAGATCGTACGCAGCACTTTCCGTTCAAAGACTCCAAGGGCGCGTTGGTCCTCCACGAGCAATGTCCATGTTTCGTGGCCGTAGAGAACTACCGGTCTAATTAATGTCTTGTAGATGGTCAATTTTGTGGTTCGGCGAACTTTGTTCACTCTAAGCGTCCATTGGAGCCCAAAGTAGGCACGATTGCCAGCCATAATGCGCCTTTGTATTTCTCTGCTGGTGTCGTTATCGGCGGTCACCAATGAGCCCAGATACACGAATTCGTCTACTACCTCGATTTCATCACCGTCGATCTGAACTTGTGCTAGGAGGCTAACATTGTCTTCTCGAGAGCCTCTTCCCTTCATGTATTTTGTTTTCAACGCATTAATCACAAGCCCAATCCAGCCAGCTTCAGCCTTAAGTCTGCCGTTTCCGTCGTTGGGTTGTAGTTGTGATCGAATAATTGATGTAGACGTTCAATGGTGAACGCAAAAAAATATTTTTTTTGTTGTCCTGCTCGTTTTCGTCTCCCCCCCCACAACAAACAACAACACCACAATAACGGTTTTTTATATTATTACAGATAACCACCACAGGCCTATGTCTCTTTTGTGTAGACTCTCGCGTCTCTACACATATATCAAAGAAAAAAGAAAACCACAAAAAAAAATCTCTATTTCTCACCGACTGAGTTACAACACAACTCATCCACAAACAGGGAAACGCCCCCCCCACTCTTAAACAGCCTTAAGGCTGGTGGAGTGCAATTGTGTTCTGAATATTTTTCTATACTACGATGATTCATGCAGTCACATGCATCTTGTTCCAGACATTTTTATCTCCCATATCTCTTAATGTAAGTGGTCCCGGTGTTCTGGAACAAATTTCTTTCAACTTCTCGTTGAAATAATCTAGTTAAGGGCTTATGCTGAAGCGTTCTTGGCGGCAGCCATTACCTCAACATTTAGAATTGATACAACTCAAAATCTGTACTAGATATTGAAAATTTAATCACATCAGTTTGTATGCTTACTTGATGTGATCAATCTGATAGAGTTCGATTCGATGTTCATTCACTAACAATCGAGATTTATCAATTTGAAATAGCAAGGTAAGTTTGCGAGAGCGAGATAAAAGATAGGAAAAATTACATGGAGCAGCGATTCACCTTAAAAAAAAATTTTCCATTTCCAAAAGCAAACTTAAACTTTGCAGGAACATCTCCTCGTGCCGTCGCCATGTAGAATTTTTGGCCAGGAAGCTGTCCGAAATCCATTTTGACGTAGGTTTCATCATCGATAAGCAGGCATCCTTGGTACTTCGTCTAAACCCGCTAGTACAATTTCCGAGCTCGAGTTTTGGTGACAAAACTTTGCTTCAACGTTCTGTTTGGCCGCTTGCTGGCTCGATAAGAACGATATCCTGCTCGCAAACGAATTCTTCGAACGGTACTGCAAGCAGCAGGGTATTTTTGTGCGATTTCATTATCTGATAGTCCCGGGTTTGCTCTGACGGTTCTCAACACCTTCTGGTTCAGCTTGCGGTCATATGTTCCACTACGACGCTTTCTTTGAGGCACTCGATCCACATTCTTTCGCTCCCTGAAACGTTTGAGCACATCATACACGGTTGATTTGGCGATTTTCAACGTTTTTGCGATGTTTATTGCGGACCACGTTGGATTATCAACGTGGGTGTGCAGAATTTTGTCTCTCCTCTCGGCTTCCATCTGGAATAACTTTTGACTCACTGCACGAAACACCGTGAAATTTATACCACCGAAAGTGGGCTTCTAGGTCAACAAACAACTGTAAAAGAATTCTTGTAGCGGTCACTTTCCGTGCCGCTGCAACACAATAAGTGATTCCGGATTCTAACTGGACAGAACCTTAGCCTGTCCATGATACTGGATTCATGTTTGGCTTGCAAGAACCCATTTTTTTATTTTCACTTTTTTTTCGGCAAAGCCAGTCAACTATAACAAATTGATATTTCCACTTTGATGATAGCCTAGTTCTTATGCATTTTTTTTTCTAAAAAAAGGACTTGAAAGTATTCATTTTTTGGAATTAAAAAGTAGACATCTTTTGACGTATGGAGGATGTTCATTGAAATGCATAGAATGTAGACAAAAAATAACCTCAGAATTACCGTACTCCGTAACATATGAGGGTGCAAATTGGAAAACCAAAATTGAGAGCGTCACGAAAAGTGGTCAGATTTTGAACGGTAATAGCTAATTCATTTCTAGTTAGATTTTCTCAATTTTTGTGTCAATCGATTGTAAATATATCTAGCAAGTGGTTGTTGCATTAGTGAAAAAAATATTTTTATTCGAAGTATTAAAAAATTTAATTCTGAAAATTTATGACTCCAATTAATTTTTCATGGCTGATACTAACACATACAACGCTATCAAGCACTTATCGTATTTGAACCTGTTAGAATACATGTTAATATTAGTGGTAGTACTTGGCTGTAATGTTTATAAATAATATAAGAAACAACAACACTAAATGGAGCATGTGAAGTATAAACGCTCGAAAAAGGTTACATTAAAAATCAACTGGTCCTAACGGTGTTTGATTTCGAAGAAGAAACTTTTCTGGGAATATTAAAGTAAACAAATGATAATAATTTGGCAGTACTGATTTAATGCCTTTCTTTTCATTGATAGAATCACCCATATCAGGTTAATGTGTACAAGCCAAACAAAGAGCCTTTTGGTTATTATATTTACATTAAATCAATCAATATACTAATGTTATCCAATGTCAACCATGCAGTCGTGCCTTGTGCACAACCCTTCTATTTTTTTTCGTCATTTAAAGTTAGCGATCGAATTTCGCTTTCAATAACGGAATAACCAAACACACTTTTTCAACCCAAATTGCTTCTAGATAATACTAGCAAGCTAATAAGCTGCTGATCTGTATGTCTATCTCTCCCATCTTCTCGATGGTCCCACCAAATTCGAAATATGGCAAGAGATGACGGTATGCTGATTTCACGTCATTGGGAAACAAAACAAATTCCCATTTCGGTCGGTATTTCATCTTCACGGAGAAATAAAAAATCCTTCACCGGGCTCAATGATCCTGATCATGCCGGGTCATCGCAAGAGGCGTGCTTCTTAAAAATAACAATTCGCGTCACAGACAGTCGAGCATTGCAAAAAACAACCTCACAACTGGAAATAAACAAGACAAATGCTATTGCGAAATACACTGCGATGCGATGGAGCTCAACCATTAAAAAATTCACCCCGAGCGAAGACCTCTACTACACCACCGTGATCCTGATTGATGCCAGCGAATCGTAAAAATTAGTACAATAAATTTTGTTTTACACAACATCATCATCAACGATGGACATGACGACGGCGATAGTGAAAAAAAAAACAGGAGCATGATCGCGTTCGAAATTCCTTTCCGCAAAAACCATACCCGACTACGTGCGGACGAACCGGGGACGAATCGACCGATCGACGGGCGGCGGCAAAATCTCTGAAACAGGAATTCACATTCGTAGCGACTGGCATAAGTCGGCACATACATGCCGTCTGCGAGCGTATGTTGTGATCATTAAAATTTGCCGCGGAGAATCCGTCCGCACTAATAGCGTGATGAGTACGAGTCAACGTAGAGATAAGCATTGATCAGAAGTCTCTGGGAGTCCAGTTTTTTTTTTTTTTAATGCAAGTTGATGGATGATGATGATGATGATGGTGATGCAGCTGGAATCAACGGGCGGCGGCGGGACTACGTAACCCCAAATGCAGCAGATTTACTATTTTCCTTTATTATTAATGCATAAACATAAACAAGACTGGCGCAGCAGCTTCGAACAACAACAACAATCCGACAGTCGTCTGCGCCGGTGCCACTTCGAACGATGCGTGCCGTCGCGTCGTGGCCAAATAACAATGCGTCTCCATCGTATGCACGTTCACGATTTGCAGTAGGTTGATGAGGGTCGATCGAAGTACACCGAGTCGACGAGTCCATCTCTATCTCCAGGGAACATTGGTTCGGTCGAGCGTACTTTCCAGTACCTATGGGGCACGTAATAATTGGCTTGGAGGTTTTAAGTGATTCTTAACTGTTTCGTTCGTGGTTTGCAATGTGCAACAATTACATTAGGGTAATGACAGTCTTCGAACGGTAATTTGTGGTGGAATGGTGATTTCACTAATAAGTTGAAGGTTTTTATGAAAATAGGGATATTATTTGTTCTCGGAGGTGCACTAATTAACGGCAAGGTAAAATACAGTCAACCTTCCCTGTGTCGGTTTTCAAGAGATGGGATGGGATCGACCTACAGGACTACGATTTACTTGCCATTCCAAAGCATCCAATCTAGAGGTGCGATTTCCCGACCAATTTGCTTGTCCCGGGATTCGGGATAAAATTTGTTGCTTGTTCCGGGAAATTTTTCAATGTGCTTAAAACGCAATTTTGTGGTTAGGAATATGTTTTATTCATCAATAAAAAAAATCAATGGTTCAAATCAAGTACCTGGTCTTATCAATTTGAATTCGTTCTCTGACAATACGACTTCAAGAAGCAAATGTTATTAATGCTGTCATCGGACAGTGAGGTTCGCTTTTTAGAACAGATATTTCCGGAATTCGAAAAGATGCGCTCGCTATCGGTTGACGTCGGTTTGATTGATTTTAAGCCGCCGAAAATGATTTCAAGATTCGGGCTCAACTTACCATGTAGCTCAAAAAGTGACAGCTCTTTCGCAATTACTTTTGAAAGATCACCCATTGTCGAATCAGTATGGGAGGGGTTGGCATATTCCTTTAAAGCCGATTCCAGTTCTTCACGAATGCTCGATGGTGTCGATCCTGAGTCGTCATGCATACAAGACAATCCAGCATTCAACTCAGCAGCATCATCATCGGTCTGTCTTTGGCAGTCTTGCAACAATCGAACTCCCAGTTCCTTGATGAACTTAATCATTTGCGTTTTCAATGAGCTTTCCAGTTCTGCTGGCACTTGCGTTGACAACAGAAGACCTTGAAGGAACTTCAGCGCTGTTATTATTTCCTTTTGGCGCCGTTCGTTAATTCTTTTCGTGATTGCATCGAAGAGGTCGTTTCCAACTTTGGAGTTACTTTTCTTAAGCTTCGAATACAAGAAACTCATGCTGCCTTCCGCAGACAGCAATGTAGCATCTCATCTTCCCAATGCTTCCGAAGCGAGTCTAATTGGCTGAAGAGCTTCCTGAAGGTTATTTGCAACCTCGAAATCACTGTCCAACATAAAACCTGAAAGGCCTATTTCGGAAAGTGTCTCTTTGATGCAATCAAAACCGCGAATGAAGTGCTCCAGCATCGTTTTAGTCGAGTTCCAACGAGTTTTGACATCCACACACAGTTGAAGTGATTTATGTAACATTTTCGTGATTTTTTCTTAAAGCAGTGCATTCTTAACAGGCGATTTTCGAAAAAATTTCACGACTCTTCGAATACGTTTCAGAGACTCTCCAAATCGCGTGGTGTACAAGTCTATAATTGAAATAAATTAGCTGTTTTCTTTAATATGAACATGAACATTCCAATATATTTACCCGAAGAACCAACCAATCATCATCGTAGTTATCACTATCCGAATCGTCGCTATCTGAATCCTCATTTTCAATTGGTACCGGTGGCTGATCCTTGTACAGGACATCGTAAACTCCCAAGTAAATCGCATGGTTGTAACACTGCTGATGAAGGTAATCCGACAATTTTCCAAACTTCGTCATCACTCGAGCTCCGTCAGTCGTTGATGCTACAATGTTTCCATCCTTAATACCGAATTTCCGGACCATATCCTTGACCATTTCCAAAACCTCCAGCAAGTAGTGATCCACGAATTTCGCCGAGACCCAGGTTGTAGAATGATCCGTCAGCGAAATGGGCATTCACGTTTAAGTAGCGCTTGTGGCTTAGACTTGTCCACTCGTCCAAAGTGAGACTAACCAGTTCACCGCTATCGATACGCTTCACTATTTCATCCCGCGTTTGCTGCTGAGCGTATCCATAGTATTCGGCGACCAGCTTCATGGCGGATGTATTCGACGTTGGCAGAGAATATCCACGATCTGCGATCGATTGTCTGATGAACTTGCTGTTGGTGATTGCATTGATCGAAAATCCGTCCTCTGCTGCCAGCCGAGCTACATTTTCCGCCAGTGACTGACGTTTAACGAACTTGAGCATCGATACTTGTTTCAGTGGGACATTCGGTGTGGATGATTTAACTTTCGCTGCAGAATCACTAGGATTTGTGGGGGGTTTGGAATCTATGTCGTGTTTGTTCTTCATGTGCCGGAGCAATCCACTGGTCGAAGAGCCCTTGCACGACAAAATTTGCTCGCACTTCCGACATCGTGCTTTTTCTTGGTCATCCGCAATTCTATCGAAGTGTTTCCAAATTTCAGCCATGCCTTTAAAATAATTGGATGTAAGGCTACATTAGCACAAATTTTGTATTACTACTTACTTTGATGTAACGGCAATCCGAAATTATTCAATGAACACAGAAGCAGTAATCAGTGAATGAAAACAATGCTTTGAATGGAAATGACAGCTTGCGTCGTATTGGCGCACGCGTGTGTGTGTGTGTGTGTGTGTGTAAATGTGTAGGCAAAAATGCGAATGCCAACTGAACCAACACAAAAGGAATGATGCATTTTCTTGAACGATGTATAACATCGATGTAGGCACAGTAAATATGTATGTTGGCGTTGTATGGGTTATATTGAATGCGCGTAAACGGTACACTGAAACTTATTGGGAAGTATCAAAGCGAAAAAATATGTAAGAAATGTGTGTCCGGGGAATCCCGGGATTTTCAGGACGGTGAAAAATCTTATCCCTGGATTCGGGAAATCCCGAATTTTTCAAGATCCCGGGATTTTTTGTCCCGGAATATCCCGGTTTGGAACCTCTAATCCAACCAATATCAGTAAAGATGCTTCAATCGACGTATGGAGATGTGTACGTTGTCATAAAGGGTGTCCACGATGAAATTGCCACACTATGAAATTGGTCTAACTTTTTAACCGTTGGGTAGAATTTAATGAAAATTTGGGTGGATTTAGTTCATAGTGCATTATTTACATCCTGCAAGTTTTAAAGTCCTGTGATCAAAACTCGCGGAAATGGAGTCGAAAGAACAGCTCGTGCGTGATAAAATCTTGCGCATTCATCACGAGAACAAGGATCTCTCGCATCGTTCCATCGCTAAAACGTTGGGAATCGCGAATTCCACGGTGTCGCGAGTGATTAAGCGGTTCGAGGAACGGTTGACCACCGATCGGAAGCCCAGAAGTGAAGGAAAAAGTATTCCGTACAACACCAAAAATCACAACCGCGTAGTTGGGGCCTTCAACCGAAATCCGAACGCCTCCGTTCGGGATGTGGCTAAGAAGCTGCACCTAAGCCGAAGTTTTGTCCAGAAGGCCAAAACTAAGGCTGGGCTTCGAACGTTCAAGGTACAAAAGCCCCCTAATCGCGACGAGAAGCAGAACAAGTCCGCCAAAACCCGTGCCAGGAAGTTGTACCTCAACATGCTGACGAAAGTTGAATGCTGCATCATGGACGACGAAACATATGTGAAGGCCGACTTCAAACAGATCCCCGGCAACCTGTTTTTCACGGCCAAGGATAAGTTCAGCGTTCCGGAGCATGTCCGCACTCAGAAGATGTCCAAATTTGCGAAGAATTTCCTGGTTTGGCCAGCCATCTTTCGTGACCCAGGACACGATGAACGGACAGGTGTACATAAAAGAGTGCCTCCAGAAGCAGCTGCTTCCTCTCCTGAAGGCCCACAACGTCCCAACAATCTTCTGGCCGGATTTGGCCTCATGCCACTACTCCAAGGACGTGCTGAAGTGGTATGCGGACAATAAGGTCAATTTCGTGCCGAAAATGTTCAACCCTCCCAACACTCCGGAGCTCCGCCCCATCGAGAAGTACTGGGCGATTATGAAGCAGCACCTTCTTAAACGACCTAAGGGAGTGAAGACAGTCGAGGAACTGAAGAAAGTATGGGTTTACATGCAAAAAACGGTTGATTCACAGGTTGTGCAGAATCTTATGGCCGGGGTTAAGGCCAAGGTGCGGGCATTTGCGTATGGACTGTAAATAAAATACGATTAAAATGGTAAAATGAAGTTTAATAGTTATTTCTCAATCCCTGAAAATTTGATGGCAATCGGATGAAAACTCGAATTTTGCGAATCAATTTTGTGTGTGGCAATTTCATCGTGGACACCCTTTATGTCATGTTTTTATGACGCTATCGGAGACATATTAAATCAGGATATGGAAAGTTAGCTGTACTACCAATTAAATGTACACTGCTGCCATTGACATGATTCGTATACGTACCTCAGCGAATTAAGAAATTGAACATGCTTAACTACTGTAATTAATGAGAGTATATGATACGCAGGGTAACCTTATTCTTAATGTTCTCTTCTTCCTTAATTGGTATTAAATTTTGCCAAAATTGATTGAAACCTATCTAAACCAAGATTGTTGAATATAATAAACCGAAGCGAAAACAAATCAGTTCCAAGCTAAAAGTTGAGTGAATACATTCTGTCAATATTACATAGGATTAAATCCGTTACTCGAATTGAAATGATCGTTAAATCGATTGACAATTCCCAAATATGTTTGCCCACTTTTCAGTTGATCAGTACGAAGAGACACGTGCCGGTTTCTATAATTAGGAGCGTTCGCCATTTAAAAAAAAAATCTCTCCATTCCAGGAAGTTCTCCGAACACCCTCCTTCATTGCCCAAACCCGCTCACGAGTGAGCTATTCGCCCATTTGAGCGCAAAATTGACGCAAATTAAGACTAATATTCCGTTTCGTCTAGCCTGGGGCCGATCGCAGCCGAGCAGAATAGTCTATTTAATGCATGCCGTTATAGCTTGACAGCGTCAAACGTTGTCGTCGACGCAGCTATCCATCTCCGTCACCGTCGAGGTCAATCAATTTGCACAAAACCGGCAAGCGAAGACGGCGTGGGACCGGGCCCGAGCGGGCGGTGGGGAAGGGGGGTATGGTTTGCGAAATAAAGTATCAACCGTGTGTCAAACGTGTGTGGTGCATTAGAAGCGGTCTCAATCTCTACCGTGACCGATCGCCCAAGACTTCCTCGTTAAACTTTTCGCCTTGCGCGGTCCCAATTGACTTCAATAAATAAAATTAGCGCGAGTTTGCACTGAAACGGGCCCCAAATCGAGCTTGCCAGCGTCTGTTCGGATCAGCTGTAGCGATCACGGGACTTGTCGGCAACTTACCGATTGGAAACGGTCACCCTGGCCGGCGGTTCCCGAAAAGATGAAAAAAAAAAGAATGATCGCGAACATTCGTCAGTGTCAAAATTCGCGATCGTAGCATGCGAGCACTGCCGGCGAAAAGAGAAGCAGTTCAAAGTTCATGAGAAACGTTGAGCCAGAAGTGGTTTGGAGTGGTCAGTCAATTGGTGGTGTTGCTTTTGTTGACCGCGATGGTGATTGCTTGCGCCAATTGTAATACAATTTCAGAGCGCTCCTCCTCCGCACCTGATCGTTATATTGGATTGCATATGGCAGCAAACGGTTCTAAAGCGGTTAGATGAAGCATAAATGAATATAAATTACTTCTCTAGGTGTAGGGTTCAATTGAGGAGGAGATCGAGAGCATAATTTGGGTTGACTGAGCATGCAATGTGTTGAATCTAGTAGAGAGTTGGGAGCAATTGAGCTCATCATAGTGGGTCGCCACCGAGTCGCCTCTGATTGTCTGATGGCTTATATTTATATTTATGGCAGTTGCGGATGAATAATGATCGTAGATTAACAGGATAATTGGCCTCGGCAGAACCGAGCTCTAGGTGTAATCTTCTGATACCAGTCAAGAAGTGTGTTGACTCATAGAGAGTGCAATGAGATGAAGTGCCCAATCACTGCAATATAAAACAGTAATAAAACAAATTCGGTTTATGAATAGTGCCATAAAAGATGCAAATTTTCTGCTGGACAGAAATTGCATGAGCAATCATCGCACCGTACACATTTGGATCTGCTGGAAGAGATTGTTAACTGACTAAGACTTTGATATTGTTGACAAGCCAGACAAGCAGAAGTGTTATTTAGCACTTATAAAATCGATGTGTTTTGCTAATTGGAGTCCACTTGAGAAAATTGACAACTTATGTCAATAATCAGGAGACTGACTCCATATCGTGATTTGTGTTCGTCTTCGTGTTAGATGACGAGGGAGAATCTCTCGAGCAAATCAGTCAAAAATAGCTAAAATTAGGCACGATCCTCTTCGATTTGGATGAAACTTTGCACACTTTTTCTTAGATAAAATATATTTTTCATCGTTGTAAGGGCTTAAGAAACGGGGCACATTCAAATCCGTATATTTTTTATAACGTCCAGACCATGGCGAACCGGATGCAGCTGGTAATGGAGCAATCATTTTAACTATAAATGCTTGTTATGACGAACTGTCCCTCCCCTTGAATATGTGATCTGGTCGCGATGGGTGGGCCTACGCCATTAGCACTGAGATGGCAACCAAAGACATATTCTGACGTGGTGCCGCGTCACATATTTGGCATTGATGCACTGATTTTACAGATGTGAACCAACGGACATCCTGTCTGGGAGCCTCTTGGCTGCAACACCTTTCTTATGCGTTCCCTGACATGATGAGCCGTAGCCACGCTTAGATATAAATCAAGCTAGATAAGTATATGTTGATAGACAATGTATTCAAGATTATTGACATTCGTAGGGAATCGACTGTTGGGTTCACTGAGAAGAAGTTTTATTAAAACTAGGAACGTGGTACCAGTCTTATTTTATTATGTATCACTTCAAAGAGTCATAATGAAAATACCACACATTATAACAATGGTATACGAACAATCTTATAACGGCTTCATTCTCGATCATTTTCTAATAATAAATAGGGAATTGGCGTGATGAAGCTTTACTTTGTCACCGAAAAGTTAATCTTATAGTTGACCAAGAAACAAATAATTATTGTTAGACTGCACATGCATGGAAGACTTTGAAACGATTAAACGACTTGGAGATTAGGATTGCACAAACGGACAACTAAACGTAAACTTTTCTACAATAGAACTATAGAATTTATCTGAATAACGCAGTAGACAAGAACTGACTAAGGTGAATAAAGTGGTAGGTGAATCAAACGTGGTAAGACGAGGTATGCATCGATGACTTTCAGAGGAAATAAGAACTAGCCATCAATTAACAAAATTATAAACGACTGAAGAAATTACGAAGTGCTCTCTTGAACATATTAACGTAACACTGACTGACTAATTAAATAACATAAAGAGACGCAACGACCTCCCAAACTCTTTTAAAGGAAACTTCTCTCTCGTGATCCTCATGAAAACCATAAAAAATATACTGTTGGGACTTCTAAGACTTGTAACATCAGACATTACTAAAACTGGTAGAATTCAAATACCTCAACGACATAATGGCGAACTAAACTACAAAAGACTGAAGAAAACACACTGACAACGAAATAACAAGAAGACGACACGACACCATACAAAACAGCGGACATGAACATGACTGAGAGAAAGGGGAAGCAAACTTGAAAATGTAACACCTTTTGAGGCAGTTTCATGCAAGGATCTCTATGGACGACATGATCCTTGCAGGGCTAGTGAATTGCTTCAAAAGGAGTTAAGTTATATCATTCGTACGCACAAAGAACAACACAATAGCTTCTTATTTTTGGTTCGAGAAAACTGCTTCGGAAGACTCTCAGAGCACATGAATGACACACTTCACGGACTGAACTACAAAAGACTGAAGAAGTTACGAAACGCCGTATTAAACTTGCAAACGTAACACTGACTAACAATATAACAAAAGACAATTGAAAAAAAAAAACAGACGAAAGGACTCGAAGTTCTCAAAGGTGGCTCATTCCGAGTCATTTGCAACAGCTTCTTGGACGACATGTTCCGTGTACGGTTGGCAAAATGATTCGAAAAGGTTTACACAACGATATCATCAAAGGCCTGGCGTACACACTTAAAAATTCTGAATTACACGAGACGTAATTCATGTTTGTAAAAAGTCGGAACGTAGAGAAAGATTTCGTGTAAAATTATGTCTCCTGAAACTGACACATACGCAATTCGACGAAAGATGAGAGTGATTGAATTTATTTTCTAATCTCTTTCAACTCATTCTTATGTACTAAAAGACGCTTGCATGTGTCGGTCTCAGGGGACAGAAATTTACATGACATTTTGGTAGTGTGTAGAGGTTTCTACTCTTTTCAGAGTCCCACCAGTAAACCTTCATAAAAAAAATACTTGTTATGACGAACTGCCTTAAGTTTCTTCAGAAAAACTCACTACTGAAAATTTAGTACTCTGTCAGATTTTTAATCACGTAACGAGTGCATCAAAAATCAATGAAATCCATAAAAATATAACTAGAAAATTAGAAGTAAGATTAGTAATTTCCATTCAATTCCTACTAAAGGGTGATACGGTCAAAATTTGGTCAAGGGAAAACGCGTGTAAATCGGTGAAATCGTTTATTTAAAAAATCAAATTAAATTTCTTTTTCAAGTTCAATTAGTATAAAATTCAGGAAAAATATTCAGTTAGGCTTCCACTTTTCCAAATCCGAATTGCCGGGCCTTACGCTTGACCCCTGCCATCAGATTTTGTACAGCCACCTTGTCCACCTTCTTCGCCGCAGAAAGCCAGTTTGCCTTGAACTGCTGCTCGTCCTTAGCAGTTTTTTTGGTCTTCTTTACGTTCCGCTTGACAATAGCCCAGTATTTCTCAATTGGGCGGAGCTCTGGCGTGTTGGGAGGGTTCTTGTCCTTGGGAACCCCCTGCACGTTGTTGGCGGCGTACCACTCCATGGCCTTTTTACCGTAATGGCAAGATGCCAAATCCGGCCAAAACAGTACGGAACAACCGTGTTTCTTCAGGAAAGGCAGCAGACGTTTATTCAAACACTCTTTCACGTAAATTTCTTGGTTGACAGTCCCGGAAGCTATGAAAATGCTGCTTTTCAAGCCACAGGTACAGATGGCTTGCCAAACCAGATATTTCTTTGCGAACATTGACAGTTTCGTGTGCTTGAAAATATCTGCTACCTTTCCCCTTCCTTTTGCCGTATAAAACTCCTGTCCCGGAAGCTGCTTGTAGTCGGCTTTGACGTAGGTTTCGTCGTCCATTACCACGCAGTCAAACTTCGTCAGCATCGTCGTGTACAGCCTCCGGGATCGCGCTTTGGCCGTCGTATTTTGTTTATCATCGCGATTTGGAGTCACTACCTTCTTGTAAGTCGATAGTCCGGCTCGTTTTTTGGCTCGATGCACGGTTGTAGACGATACACCCAGCTTATTTGCGGCATCTCGGAGAGATAGGTTAGGGTTTCGCTTGAAACTACCGGCAACTCTCTTTGTCGTCTCAGCGGCTTCCGGTTTTCGTTTTCCCCCCGATCCAGACTTCCTGGCTGTCGACAAACGTTCCCCAAACACTTTAATTACATTTGTAACGGTTGATTTGGCAACTTTTAGCGATTTTGCCAACTTTGCGTGCGAGTAGCTCGGATTTTCGCGATGCGCGAGCAAAATTTTGATACGCTGCTCTTCTTGCTTGGACGGCATTTTGACAACTGAAGAGTGAATTCCAAAATCAAAATAGGAGCAACATTCTACACACACACACCTTCAAAATGAGGGGTGTTCAGGTTTTTTAAATGCAAAATTGAAAGAAATACGTCAAGTTGATATTGACCAAATTTTGACCGTATCGCCCTTTACCTTTATTGCTTATCTTGACAGATCCGCGTACTTCGTCTTCGTCAGATATGCGTACTTCGTCTACAATGTGCAGACTTCTTCAGTGTCGTGTTCTAATACTCGACGAGTCTAGCCGTTGAGTATTAGTACACGACAAGTACATTAGTACAATCAGATTTATTATGATTAGTGGAATAATTTATGAAATAAATTGCAAACATATTCTGTTTTTGGCACCGCAAATTTGAGCATACAGCGTCTCTGTTCTCGGAAAAAACTTAGCGTGCCATGAAAATAGTTGAGCTTTGCGTTTTTTTTTCTTCAGCGTCAGTACAACCTCAGCTGGTTGGGCAATTAACATATTCCTGTTGCTGTAGTTGTTTTTTTTTTTTTTTTTTTGACAAAATGGCATCGAAAAGGCAAGAAACAGATTTTGCAACGCGAACCCTGATAATAACTATGTGCTGCCGCGAAAAGTCGTTACGGGAAATAGGAACTGCCGTCGGAAGATCACATGCTACGGTGCAGACAATTGTTAATAAGTGGAAGTACGAAGGCACACTGAAAAATCGGCCCGGCAGAGGACGAAAACGGATATTGACAGCAGGCGATGAACGGAAATCTAACGCGAAATACGGAAAAGCCCTAAAACAAGCACTCCGAAACTGGCAAAGGAAGTTTCTGACATCGTAGAAAGACCCGTCAGTGCGGATATCATTCGGCGAGTGGCTCACAGGAACAATCGGAAGGTCGAGTTGCACGAAAAAAGCCACTCCTTTCGAAGGTTAACAGGCAAGGAGCTCTGGAACAAGGTTATGTTTACCGACGAGACCGTTGATTTTGGTCTGTTTGGGTCTGATGGAGGGCAGATGGTGTGGAGAAAATCAAATTCGGTGCTTGAAAGCCAACATTTGACCCCAACAGTCAAGCACGGTGGAGGTAGCGTTATGTTAAGGGGTTCAATGGCAGCTAGTGGATCCGGTACTATGCAGTTTATCGATACCACCATGGACAAATTCGGTTATTTGAACATCCTCAAACATAACCTACAACCTGCCGTGAAGAAATTAAACTTACCTCATGATTAGTACTTTCAACAGGACAACGATCCCAAGCACACCTCGTACTTAGTACGAGAGTGGTTGCTATAAAATGTCCCAAAACAACTAAAAACTCCTCCTCAATCACTGGACTTGAATCCCATAGAGCATTTATGGCGGGAGGTTAAGCACCGGTTGAATAGCGGCGAGATAAAGAAAGCAAGAAACAAAAGAGAACTTAAAACCGCGATAGAGGACATTTGGAAATACATTCCATCTACGGTGACCAGAAATCTCGTGAAATCGATGCCGCGCCGCTTGCAAGCAGTACTGGATGCTAAGGGTGGTCACACAAAGTACTGAAGGACAATTTTTATTTTAAATTTTGCTAGAATTTGCACATTTGTTTGCTTAAAACTTGAAGTGCATGCTCTATTTTGTTGCGGTAAAATGGGAGTTTTTGAATGTGTAAACAACAGTTTTTAAATTTGTTAAAGCTGAATTCGTTCATTTTCTTTAATTTTTGTAAGTAAAATATAAATAAAAATGTAGAAAAATGGAATGTGGTAAATGTATTTTGAGTTTTTTTGTTTATTACTCTAAAGAAATTGATAATAGTGGAACAGTTATAGCTGTATGGTCAATTTTGGATTAACTGCACATAATAGTCATTTTCCCAACGACTATGATTTCGAGAATGTCTTTGATAACAGTAAAACTAATTATGACAATATAAAGTCTAAATTGAGCAAAGTAATTTGACAATCCGTTCTGAAGGATCATGAAATTATCGTGAAATTGCCATCATCTCATGCATTCCAAAACATTTCGAATCAATCATACGTAAACCCCTTTTTCACCAAATAAAACCTAAATTAACCTTCTTGAATTCGGTAGCTTCTTATTAAATGGAATGGACAAACCACATAGAAGAGGCATTCCAAGGAAAATTGTGTGTCGATTAAAGTATATTTCTTAATTTGTCATTTCCAATTTTTCTTGACCAACTTTTGCCATAGTTGCTCCTCATTTCACGACTATCTTTCCAAAAGGGTCTGTGTAAAAATGGTGTTGAAGGATAAAGAAAATTGTAAGACCAAAAGGGTTAGTTTGATTAGTATAATGTCTTTGGCAAAGTTGTAGATAATAATATGACCATTCTGAAAAATATACACCGCAAAAAAAATTTTTTTTTTTTTTTAAATGTGAACATTTCAAACTCTATTTTTTTGTATTGAAGCCCATAATGTTTAAAACTGGCGGTTGACTGATATTGGAGAAACGAAAATCAAAAATGGAATATAAGTTCTTTTAGTTTAATTTTTATCAACCTATTTTTTTAAAGTGCATCCATAAAAAACAGTTTATCCGTAATTTAATAATATACATTTTATGTTTTTATTGAGCTACACAATTCTCTTGTCAATACTGAAGCAACGTTTTCGGCATAGTTTGAGTTAAGTTTTGCTTATATTATGTCTTCTGATAAAGGAACCATAAAGAAGGGAATTTTTGGGTTCCTTGAATTTGTTTTGCATTATTATATAGCAGGTTTACCTCTGTTGCCATATTTTCATATTCTTCTGTTGTGTCAAAACTATAGGATATTTTTGGTAACTCTTCTTCCCTTCAATTATTTTGCCCAATTTAAAAGCTCCTTTGTATTTTTAATAGGATGTTCTATGACCAAACTTGCTCTAGTGGCCATGCGCTTTAACGTACCTCTAATGGCACCAACAAGGACCTTTTCCATGGGATTTTGCGTTGAAATGCCATTTGACATCAATTTCATACTTTGATTTGAATTTACAAAGACTTGAGTTTTTTTTTCGGTTCTTATACTGTGATGCAAGACCAACATACATGAAATATATTTTTCGGATTAATTTTCCTCAGAAATTATTATAGAACTGAAATGCTTAACTTGTATGTTCTCTTCATAATATTTCTTTTTTTTTTGTCCTTTATTGTTTATCGCTTTTACTTTGGTGAGGATGTATTTGTCAGCTCTAAATTCTTCCATAATTTCATTGATGGGCCATGACCTCGGTAGCTACGATAAAATTAACAATTGTTTACTCCTTCAGTTAGTTGGATCTGAACATTTTTGCTTCATCTTACGTATAGCTTCTTAAAACTCGTCGAGTCTATCATCACCTTCAGGCATTAATTGAAAAAGATGTCTTCTTATGCTTTCGTTGATTTCGCGGCATTTGTTATCAGGATACTGAACGTACTTTAGCTTCGTTGAGTCTATTGGTGACACTTGGATTCCTGCAATGCCTCGGTTAAATATTTCGATGTTGACTGGTTGCCCAAAATCATTGATCGATTGAAAAGAAGTCACTGGTGTCGCTGATGGTACTTTTGAAAGACTTTCGGAACTAGTTACGGTGGGTAATTCCGGAGTAGTAGTTGACACGGTTGAGCTTCTTGCAACAGACTGCTTCTTGTTCCGTATTGCCAGTTTGTTATGTAGATGACAGGACGAACAAATATGAAATTCAGTACTCAATTCTGATGCTTCCGAATATGCAATCGTTTTCAAATTCTGTATGGTACTATCCGAAAGATTCCGCAATTTCATTAAGAGGATGAATACATTTGATTTGATATGCTCTGCTACTCATGATTCTCTCTGAAAATAGAACAAATAACTTTGTTATTAATGTTATAACATAAAATATTTATCATCAAATCTTACCTTACCTTTTTTGTGTAGTTAACGGTTATTTTAAATTTCAAATTGCTATTGTTGTCAAATTATCTGCGGATATAACCAACCTGTATGATCGACTGTTTGTTTTCACCACTCGAACACCTTTATATATCAGTACAACTTAAATGAGATAAATATTCTTAGGGTGTTATGTACCAATTCAATTTCTCCAGAAAAATCGTTAGACTAGGATCGGTTACTCTATTCCATTTGTCGATATGATCAACTGTTTGCTTTTACCTTCCAACATATGAGAATAATTTAAATATTAGAGGTACAAATAATTATTTTATACATTGGTACAGTAGTATTTGCTACATTGATAGTCTGGTAGACAATTTTGGGAACCAATTAAGTTGTCAAAAATCAGATCCAATCGGATAGTACAGATGTGTTGGAATGAAAACAAAAAATGGAGAAATATATACACAGAAGCCCAGAACTAACTTTCAATCAACAAATCAAAACAAATGAATAAATAACAATAATCCACACATTGCTTAGTAACTGCACAGTTCAAAAAAGTAGAGTAAATTTCAGTTCAATATCATTATCATTAGCATAAGCATTCGAATTGACGTTTGCACACCTCGTGGATGGAGTTACGATGAGGAATAATTCGTTGAAGACATTGCATGGCACCATGAAACGGAACCAGTTACTGATACGTTTCTTCACGCAATAATCTCCACAAAGAGACTCCTCGATCGCTCACCTGGCCACGTTCATGCAACCGTTGGAGGTAGGGAGGATTTGGAACAGAATGCCCTGTTTGGTGTACAGAACAATAATTTATTTAAGAATGGTCGTTGCGAGCATCTAGTCTAAGATTAAATGATACTTCATTTCTCTTCAAACCGTTGGGACTTAAGCATTAACTATAGTCCTAGCCCCATATGGCTTTAGCGCCATTACTCGCTCTCTGAAATGAGAAGAATGTCTGAAAATATGCTTTTTCCTCTGACGGTAGAGACATGCTCCAAAATAATCGTCATAGCATTTTAAGCTATACATAGTTTCAAAGCTTTAATGCATTACAATACATCATTGCGCGACTACAGGCTCCGATAACTCACAAAACCTGACCAAAATGAACAATCAAGCTGTTTCTTAAGATGAAACAAATTCAACAGGATGACATAATGGGAAGATCTCACCCGAAATGTAGATCACAGCCACTGAAATGTTACGAAAGACGTAGCAAGCATATTTTCTAAGATGTCAAAAAGCGCCTTCCAAAAAATATCTTTGGGTTCCAGATGGACGTCAGCATGTTCGTTCTCCTCAGGTGGAACACCAGCGTTGTAATTGATGCAGTTCCATTCCAACACAACTTCTCGAACGTTAACACACACTACGAAACACCAGGTTCGCTGGAACCTCCGGTTCAGATTCAATCAATGAATCAATGTTTGATTCGAATATTTTGTATCGAATACTGAACAAAATGTTTATTTTCATGAAATCGACGGAGCAAAATAAAAACACGTCAATTCAAAAGTGCGGCTTGCTGCGATCGCCCTAGTGTAAATTTCTGTTCAATATTATGCATATAAATGGAGCACTACATTACACACAAGTTTTCAATATTAGTCATGTGATGTCTTGTCATTGTCTAAAAAATTACCAAATCCCATCTTCGTTAGAAATATTTCTTGATGCTACTTCGTATGATAAGGAAAACATTTTCACCTGCTTTCAATTTTACATCACAATAAACGTTCAAATTTTCTCTCTCTGTAACATAGAACTACTATGCTGTGCGGCTCACTCGCATACACTTGCACGCTTAATCGGTTCCTAAGGGCTGGACCGTTCATGACATTTACATACTCTTCAAATTCTTAAAAAGACTGTATTCTCAAACAACTGACGTCGGAAGTCACTTCTCAAACTTGGTGCATATAACCCTCTGATTTGCTGCTCTATAACTACAAGCTCCTCTCAGTCGTATTCAATTTTACTCATCTATGAGTTGTTTTCGGTTAGCTTGTTGATGTTGAGTTACTTAATTTACTTTAGCGTTAGTTTCGTATCTTAAGGATAATAGAGGAGTTAACCATATTATTAATTTATTATAGTGTACTTATAGTGACTTAGAACCCAAGACTATTTTGTGTCAAAATTTAGTCCGATTACCAGCATAGTACAATTTTTTTTTCAAAAATTATGATACTTCAATCAAATAACAAGCATATAAATATTTTGAATGTCACTTTTCACTGTCGCATTCAAACTTGTTTAAGGTTCGTTTTCTCCTGCTGATTGAATTTCCAGATGACATAAACGTTATTGTTGCTGCGATTACGGTTGTCATTTCCTCCTCGTCGATCGTCGACTTATAGCGTCAGCATATTTCTTGTTTATCTTTCCTTTCCGATACAGGTTTCATTCCTTGCCCTTCCAAGACAGGTCTTACGTACCGTCGAGCGTTGTGCATTAAGATATCAACCAGTCTGTCTCTTTACCTTACGTTCCACTCGGCTTTTCGTCTTGGGAAACATGATTTGGAGTTCCCATCCGAAGGCAGAAAAAAAACAAAGGTACAGTCACACAAATTATTATGTGTGCAATACACACCACCGACCCTACCCGACCGATCGACCATGATGCATTTGCGGGGAGTGGCTCGACGCAGACGAGAACTGCAAATTAATGTACAAATACACCACCCCTCTGCTCTTCTAGCTTCTTCCTGCAACATATCCAACCATACACACCCTTCTCTCCAGACCAGCTGCTCAACGATGTAAACAATCAACAACCCATTAAACCCAAGGCAAAACAGCTGAGCGGAATAAGTAAAGGGAAAAATATGTACAATGACCTAGATTTTTCGCCTTTCGTGTTTTTATCTGGATATTCTTGAGACATACATCGTCATCGATGTCGCCTCCTTGATGAGTGTTAGTTACTGGCTAAATTGTTGAGTCGGAGTCGAGTTTCATGCGCGCAGGTATCGAAACCGTCAAGTAGTACAAACATCCGAGAAGGCCTATGCTCCGCTGTATCACCTCCAGATTATGCCACATCTTTTGTGGCTCTACATGGAGGGCTAGTTTTACGGCCGAGCTTCTTCCCACGCACACATATGCTCACCGATGCTTGTTGGTTTTTTTTTTAGATATTTATGTGCACATATCGTGTGACAAACGGCTCTATTTCTGGCTCCACTTGCCTGTCTGCACCGACCGACTTGTAATAACTTATAGAGAAGTCATGCATCTTAGCCAGCGCAGCGAGTTGCCGGCTATTTATAGCACTCTTCAGCATAGTGTGTACAGCGGGTCGGTTGGTCAATGTTGTTGTTCTTGTTGGCTGGAAATTATTTATACGCGTGAATCGACGGTCTGAACGATACGGCGTCGCGTGAGGGGTCGGCCATGGTAGCGGGTAGGGTTGCAGCATTTGGGAAGCGGTTGATTGCTTATGTTCTCTCTGTAGGTGAGATTCGAGAGCTTTTGTATGTTGATGATTTGTGGACTTTGACGCCGCCCACGTTATTCATGTTGGTGTTTGCTTTTGGCAACTCATAAAACAGGAAAACCGATGGCTCATTTGTTGTTGACTTTTCGCTGTTTGAATGGCATGTGTCAATATGCACCAGCGATGGTTGTTTGGCCAAGAAATGTGCGTATGTTTGGTAAATTTATCTGACAGATTTGAACGGATTCTATTGACGTCAATGTTACACCCAAAGAATGAAACTGCTAACTAGTTGGGTTATGTTTTGTAGTATCGGCACTAATATACAGAATGACGCATGTAACAGTGCTGAGTGGAAGTAAATAAATGTTTTGATGGGTTCTTCACTGCTGTTCAATGTTACTAAGGTATTTCGCTTTGATTATGACAGGTTCTGTCTTAAACAGTGATTGATCTTAAATAGATTTAATTTAATTCGTCACCTTGACTGATCTAATGGATAGAAGCTTATTATCTTCATTAAAACTGTCGATACATGCCTACGGGATTGTACATAGTTAAGATAAGAAGTTAGGCGTTAAGTAGCTTTAGATTAAAATCTAATTCTTGTAAGCTCTACTAGATTGAAACCTGAATTACCTCCCTTGATCATACCCAACACACAAAACGAATAATTCGTGTGCCATAGGATAGATTTGGTTCTATGGAAAAACACCAGAACGATAGTGTCTGAGACTGAGCCAACATCAATCTCGTATTCTGATGGCTGAGTCCGATTCCAACCTGGCTTAAGGAGTGTATCGAAAAGTACTTATTTTATTGCATGTTAAAATTTCTATCAAACAAATCAATCAGATTGCTGATTTCGGTAATATGAGTGGGTTTTTTGCACTTCCTGAAGTGTGGGCCACTGCATCCGCCTTTTCTGAGGTTCCGCTTGACGATTGCCCAGTAGCGTTCGATCGGTTGCAGTTGGGGACAGTTTGGTGGGTTGATATCTTTTTCAACTAAATCAACGTTGTTATCAGAAAACCACTGTAGAGTTGATCTGGCATAATAGGCAGAGGCCAGATCCGACCAGAAGATATGAGGAATCTCACACTTCCGATATAGTGAAAGCAACCTCTTCTGCAAGCACTCGATTCGGTAATTTTCAGCACTTACTTGTTCATTTTGTGTATAAAATGGAAGATTGCAAGCCACGTGTGCAAATTGTAAGCCAAACGAGCACGTTTTCACCGAATTTTTTCGCAACAGGCGTATCTGCGACTGGGACACTCTTCCCAACCGATTTGGTGTAAAATTGAACTCCAGACAGTGTTATTGAATCCTTTTTTACGTACGTTTCGTCGTCCATCAAAACACTCTGGGAGGGATTGTCCAAAATACGGTTGGGCAGCTTTTGGGCCCTCATTTTAGCACGACACTTCTGCTACAGAGAATTTTGCGCGCCGTCATGGAAAATCCGACTGCGACCATGAGATGGTTCGGAAGACAACTGGGAATCACCCATACAACTGTGTCTCGGGTGGTAAAATCGTTTAAAGAGTCCCAGACGACCGAGCGGCGGGCTGAAAGTGGAAGAAAATCGAAGACAGCTGACCCTGTGAAGGCCCGGAAGGTGTTGGATTATTTCAAGTGTAATCTGAACCTTTCGATTCGCGGCGCAGCTCTGAAGGCAAAGTGTTCCGACTGGTTCGTTCAGCAAACCATGAAACGAGCTGGGCTTTGTGTATTCAAGGTCCGCAAGGCACCGAACCGGCGTGATCAACAAAACACGGCGGCCAAATCCCGCGCAAGGAAGCTGTATCGAGAGTGGTTAACGAAACCGGCGATGTGTGTGGTTATGGATGACGAAACCTACATCAAGGCAGACGCAAAGCAGATACCGGGGCTGGAGTTCTACGTTGCCAAATCACGGTTTGATGTTCCGGAAGACATAAGGAAGAAGAAAGTGGACAAATTCGCCAAAAAATACTTGCTCTGGCAGGCCATATGCCAATGCGGTAAACTGAGTAAACCGTACATCACAACGGGTACCATCAACAGCGAATTTTACCGCACCGAGTGTCTCCAGAAGCGTCTGTTGCCCTTCTTGCGGTCCCACGGAGGCGAGACATTATTTTGACCGGACCTGGCATCATTCCATTACGCGCGATCGACGTTGGATTGGTACAGAGACAATAACGTTGTTTCTGTACCAAAAACCGCCAACCCCCAAATTCACCAGAGATTCGTCCGGTGGAAAAAATTTGGGTCGTAATGAAGGCCAAAGTTCGAAAATCGTCCAAGGTGTTTAAGAACGAGCTGGAGTTGAAGAAAAAATGGATGAAAGTGACCAAAAAGGTCGGCTCCACCATTGCACAAAATGTAATGAGGGCTCTTAAGGGAAAGGTGCGGGCTTTCAGCGATGGAAAAGAAATTGAATAAAGTAATTATGCCGAAACATAATCCATATGTATTAATTCATTCCCTGAAAGTTTCAAGAAAATCCGACTTAAAATAAATTTTTGGCGAACACTTTTGTCTGTGGTATTTTTTTTTTTTTCGCCCTGCACCAAAACATCTTAACGAAGTTAGCCCCCACCCACAAATTTTACTTGATATTTTTACATGTTACGTGTTGCTTCACCTCCGCCACATCAGTGGGCGCCTTGCCTTACAAATGCAACTCTAAAAATGTATTTCACCTGTAGTCCATTTTTCCTCCTTGCACTACTTATTGATGTCAAACTTTTGCTGCATGAGCAAACATTGTATACAAATATGTTTCAGAAACCAGGCAACAGATGGCATTATTTTGTATAGAAAGACTACTAAACTGAAATAAAAAAAACTGCTTCAGCTATTTGGGCCCATCCTGTATAAATTTGTTTAGTGAAGTTTGATAGAAGAATATATACACTCAGGCAAATAATCTTAAGAATTTCATAAGGTTCAACTTCTGAACGCTGCTTTGAATTTCATAAGGTTGACTTATGAATGGATTTTGTTTCACACGAAGTTGTTCTTGTACGCCTTTAAGTTAATATATACTAGTGGGCAAGACACTGGACCCATGACCTCAACGTTCAAGGTTCGAATCCAGGTTGCTCCATATTTTTATTTTTTCAACATCATTACATTTCATAAGGCAAAGTTATGAAATTCATACTAATTTCTTATAGCTAATAATCATAATGCAATCTTATGAACATCGAAAGTTTATTTCGCTGAGTGTACACACTTAGAAAAATTCGTGTAAATTTATGACTAAAAGAATGCACATAAATGAAACGGCCTTTATGATTTAATGATCTGTTGCGTGGAAAATTAAATCAGCCAAATTAAATTTGATCTGTAACATTATTATGACACATATTAAGTAGATGTAATTTTTCAATACGATGTAAATGTCCAATAGATGTAAAATCTTACATTAAACGAATGTTTCATAGAGAAATTAATTTCCATGATTGTACTTTTTGAACCCAGCTTTATAACACATGTTTGTGATAGATTCTATTGTGAAAAAGATCAATTTACATATTTTTCTCTCTGGAAACAATATTAGAAGATAACAGATCATAAGGTCTGTATCCGCAATAATCCGGACACCTCAAAACATGAATAAAACATAAATTTCGCATTATATTTCCGTCGTACTTGTTTATTTCAGATTCATGGGATGTGTTTTAACAATTCGTGAAGACAAAACATAGTTATTCGGTATTTGCATAAAATTTTAGAACTTTGCGCTTAACTCCGTCCATTAGGGTTTGTACAGACTCTTCAGAAATCGTAGAAGCCGTCTTTGTCCAAATTTGCTGGAAGTGTTTGATGTCCTTGATTCCTTGCTTCTGTTCAGAAAGCTTCCGCTTCATCAGAGCCCAATATCTCTCGATTGGTCGTAGCTCTGGGCAATTTGGCGGGTTTGAGGTTTTTGGTACAATGTTCACTTGATTTGCTTGGTACCACTCCATCACCGTTTTAGGATAGTGGTACGATGCCAAATCGGGCCAGAACAAAGGTTTTTCTTTGTGTCTTTTGATGAAGGGTAGCAATCGCTTCTGCAGACACTTTTTCTGATAGACCTCCTTGTTGATTTTGCCTGTAGTGACGAAAGATTTACTCTTTTTGCCACACGTGCAAATTGCTTGCCACACAAGGTATTGTTTGGGAAATTTCGATACCTTTTTCGTTCTAAAATGCTTAGCTGTAGCATTTCTGGCCATAGCAGAATAAAAAGCCAGCCCTGGAAGCTGCTTGAAATCCTCTAGGACATAAGTTTCATCGTCCATAACAACGCATGAAAACTTCGTCAAATATTCGCAGTACAAACGTCGAGCCCGTGATTTTGCTGACAAGTTCTGTTTGTCGTTGCGATTTGGAACTGTTTTTACTTTATACGACTTAAGTCCCAAACGTTGTTTTGATTTTTGGACAAAACCAGGCGACATACCTATTTTACGAGCCACCGTTCGAATGGAGAGATTTGGGTTTTTCGTTAATATTCTTTTCACCTTTCGGTCCATGACAGGATCAGCGCGTCGAATGTTTTTGTCACTTCTCAGTTTCCTCTCCACAGTCAAACGTTCCGAAAATGATTTGAGCACATCGTGAACAGTGGATTTAGGCAAATCCAATGTTTTTGCAAGGTCCCGTATTGACAAGTCAGGATTTGCCGTACGCCCGTACAAAATTCGCTCGCTCACTTGTTTTTCTTTCGTCGCCATCTTGAATACTAACCAGCTATACCACAGTGAAATTTTTCATTCCTACGTGCAATATTTCAAAAGTTACAATGATTTGAAGGTGTCCGGATTAATGTGGATACAGACCTTAGTTCATGCTCTGATGCGTAATGAATATATTACAGCTGAGGAATTGATATAGATTTGATAACCACCAGCGGCTTGCTAATTTGCAAATGATAGCCGATTTAAAAATTTGCAGTTCAGTTTTCTGCCGCAGGAAGCAAAAGAAAGTTCACGCGTCGATGGAAATGCTGAGGAATTTATATAGACGATGACTGCCTAGAGTCGAGATATAACTGAAGCGCATATTAGAAGGGAGGAGTCTGTCAGTTCAAATTAATGGTCTTGTAATTTTAAAAGACAACGGCGAGCAACCGATATAGTTTCTGAAGGTCGTGCAATATTATGTTGTTCAGATTGATTATTATTATTATAACGGATATTTGAAAAACCATAAAGATACAGCAGCAATCCATTACGTCGACCTATATTGTGAGATTTTTTCAAATTTCGTGTCTTGTAATTTTCATATTTTTTTAGTGTGTAGAATAAGAGGTTTGGAAATATAAAATATTAAAATTCTTTTTTTTACTTGTACTTTTGGGATGAAATTGATCATGTTTTGCTTCCTAAATTTAAGATCTTTAATTTGTACGGTTGGGATGGATTTGCTCTCGGAATATATTTTGATGAGTCCTAAAAATATATGTTAATCTCACAAAACCCAAAACAAGTTTCTGAGTCGATGTTTTCATTGAATTCCACAGTTTGAAAAAAAGTTTCGTTATACCTCGAAAAAGTTGCTTTATATCGAGGTTTGACTGTAAAGAGAAATAGATTATTCGAACGATTTCTAGATACATTTCTATCCCAATCCAACGCTTACTAAACGGTTACTAATCATCGATCATGTTGAAAAATATTTCATCTAATCCGATGGTAACCCTGTCGACATGCAACACAGATGCACCCGTAGCATACAGTCTGATCCGGTTGGCAATCTTACGTACGCTGCACACCGCACGTTGAACAGCCAGCGCAGCCCAGCTGCAGCATTAGGTTGTGTTTGTTTTCGTTTTGTTATATTCTCACCTCTTCACCCATGCACTCCACACACACCCATACACGTATCCAGTATGTTTTCAAAAACAAATCATGATTTTTTCCCATGTTGACGTTGTCTATCTCCATGGGCAATGTTGCATACACAAACCCTCGCAGCCGGTCATCGCCGCCGTGTAGTCGTCGTTGTCATCATGTGTAAACAACCCAACGAGTTCCTTCTCGCCTACTTTACTTAACGTCTCACCTTTCGACTGATCACGCATCGACCGCGTGTTTTCAATGCTTCTTGTTAGCACGGCCCATCTCTGCTAGGGCCCGTCTTTCCCATAATGAGTAATCTTTCCATGCGCTAAGGGGTAATAATTTCCACAACAGTCGAGTCAAAAGGGTTCGTTGTTTGTACTCTTCGAGTTGGGTTGATCTGTTGATTCCAGGATGTTATTGTTACGCTAGGCAGCGAATGCCTCAGGGTTAGATATTCGCCTTCACAATTATTGCGTAAATAAGTATCATTCTTTGTTTGTCCTGGCCAAGCTTGATCAAGTTTGACCCTTCCTATTTGAATTATCCATATAATAAATACCTTATAATCTAATCAACTTCCTTCTTATCGTTGTTATTCTTCCAGATGCGGTCCGCTACGATCAGCCTATGCAGTACCATGGTGATGATTGTGATGCAGGTGACGCTGTATTCGCTTTTCGTCGATCCAGTCCACGCCTCACCCTTGCCTGCCCCGACCAGTACTGGTAGTAACGGCGATGGACTGCTACATCACATCACCCGATCCCGGTACTGTGGCCGAAAGTTGACAGAAACGTTGGCAATGCTCTGTCAAGGACGCTATCCAATGATGAGCCACCATCGATCAGGTATTACCAACATCTCTCGTATATAACAGTTTTGTATATTAACCAATCTTCTTCTTAACAGAATACCTCTCCGATCAGCCTCAGTCGCAGGTCGAAGTTGAAGTGGCTACCCTGCCGGACAGTGGTAGTCATGGTTTTCCGTACTCCCGATCTACAGCTCACCGACGGGTTCGTCGCGCCGGTATCTACGATGAATGCTGCAAAAAAAGCTGTTCCTACGCCGAGCTGAAGAGCTACTGCGAATGATGTCGCTCCTTCAGTTCAAGTTCGGTGCCGGGCCCAATGGACAACGCCGTGTTTGGCGGTGTCCAGCCTCTTTGACCACGGGAGTGGCATAGAGAGCGGCGGTGGTGGCGGCGGATGCAGTGCACGGGTGCACTTGCGTGGTGACGAAGGGAAGACGTACACCTGGATCTGATGGGTGACAGGCTGTTTGGGTATCTCTTGGGGTCTACACATGCTGTAACAATCTTATGACTCGATTCAACATGTTAGTTATCCCGAAATTTTGCTTATACCCATCACTCAATTCTAAATTCGTGTTCTGGTAATTCACCTATGTTCCAGTATGTGTAAGCCCCATCAGGCACACCATCCACCATATGGATGAACAATGGCAAAACAAACACACGTGTATTCGATATTTTTTTTAAATACAAACAAACGCAAATATCGGTTTAAGGCCATAATTAGCTCTTAGTTAGAACATTTTACAAAACGAACAAATTAAGGCAATATGCACCGCTGCAGTGCCTTTGCCTTGAAAGTCTCCTGAAAACAAATTAAATAGAATTGAACTTTCAAGGACAACTGAAGCAAATTGTGACTGAAGTATTGTAAAACTCGGATAATTGTGGCTTGTTATAGTACACAAATGCGCATTTCTGTGTTAGGAGGCTTAATCCCATTTTTATACAATTTTAAATGACTACTTTTTAGGACATTTTTATCATGCCTACACTGAAAAAAGACAAAATGTATTTATAACTTTTTCGGTTAATTTTACCTGAACACTGAAACTATAGCAGTTTCTCCAATATACACTCGCCTTGATGAGTTACATTATTGCAAACAAATATGTATACGTTAATCAGTTAATCTATTTATTATGAGGTTTGAAACAGTTAGCACCCTTACCGTTGGTCTCGAACAGTTATTATTAACCAAAAAATTGACTAAATTCATTTATCCTCACATGTAATCCAACCGTAAGAAGTTTTTCAGCTTTCTGTTTTAATGCCCACCCGGTTTCTCTGTTTAAGAGTGTTAGTTCGTAAGCCAACGTCTCTTATTACCGAATGTGATCGTATCGCTAACAGGCGGTCAAGCAAGCGAAAGCAAACAATGACAATGCGAAATTAAACGATGATGGAAGATTTTTTCTGAAATCATAATAATGAAAAGCTAACGTTTTTAATTATCCGAAAGCCATCGATTTGTTCGAGAATTCGTCTGAACAAGGGATATTCAAAAATACCTTCGAAATCATCGGGAAATCGTGGAAGTTTCTGCTGACGACTATGTTAAACTAATCATCTTTCCCCTCCCCATAGACTGGTGTCCGTACAAATATATTAAGTCTCAATTTATTTTGGTATATTGTCGAAAATTTTGTCATATCATACGAAATTGCAAAAAGCACGTAGTACTACGGCAGGAAGCTAGGAACGGTACAATCTATAGTAACTAGTGTTTTAAAACGGTACAACAATCGTGTGACCATCGGTCGAAAGGAAAAAGTGGATCTCCGTATAGTGCAAAGGATCACAAGCGGGTAGTTTAAACTTCCAAAAGGGAATCCAAACGGTTCAGTTAGAGGTGTGGCGAAAAAACTGAATTTAAGCAAAACTTGTGTGCACCATGTGAAAAAAAAATGTTGAGGTCCAAACGGCGCTGAGTCACGATGACTGGCAGAATTCATATTGTCTCCTTATGGTTGACAAAACGTATGTAAAAGCAGACTTCCGACAGCTTCCGGTGCTAATGTTCTTCACAGCTAAGTTGGATGTCCCAGAGGACGTGAAAAAGCTGAAGATGTCAATTTGCTCGTGTGAAAAGCGGTCATTTGTGACAACATGGCTAAGTAAAATAATACCTTCAAAAACGTCTGCTTCCTCTTCTAATGTCACACAATGATCCAAACTACGCTTTTCTGACTGGGTTTAGCCTCGTGCCATCAATCGAAAGATTTTTTAGAGTGGCACTAGGCAAAACAGGTCAATTTTGTACCGAAGAATCTCTATTGTAACAGTACCTTTTTTTTATTCGTTTATTTTTGGTCGGCCTATATCCTCACAACGTTGTGACAACCACCGACGCCAGGAAGACGACTCCACCACCTAGACCCTACATTTTGTACTCATCAAAACATGAGCCGGGACCAACGGCTTCACTTTCCTTCCGAAGTAAGACATGACCAAAGACTTTTTCGCCTTAAAAGAATCCCACCGAGCTCGACTGGGATTGAACTGGGGTGGCAAGTAGCAGTCACGCTGACCACTACACAACCGGCGCCGGCTATGTGTATCTATATATCTATATATCTATATTATTCTATATATAAAACAGAGTGGCATACGTAAGACCGCGCATAGCTCGAGAACGGATCGTCCGATTTAAGTTGCCTTTTTTTTTGTTCTGGTCAGCTACGCCCAAGGAACATTTGTGAAAAGGGAAAATTGGACATATTTATGGGAAAAATGAAAATTTCAAAAATAATAGATTTTCAATACATTATGTATGGTTTTTTTTTTCGTTTTGATCGAGTTATCCTTAACAGGTTTACTTTTTGTTCTGCTGTTACGACAGTTGATGCTGCATTCTAATTACTTTTTGAGCATTAATTATTAGACTTTGTATAAAGTGTATTCCTTGTGAACGATCACTCAAGTGAAACTCATAATTACTTCGATAATTTCGGAGATATTTGTGCCATCAGTGAGGCACTGCATTAAATTTGGTAGCCGTGATATGTCTTAACTGTCGAAAAACCAAAACAGTCCAAATATGTACTTCGGTCTGTTTGCACTATTTTTCGACTTTTCTACGCACACGATGAAATCAGCGAATGAAATCAACGCTTGCCTTAAGCTTTCGTATTTGTGGCGATATGTAAAGAAGCTGACGTTGACGTTGACAGTTGACGAAAAATATGCGAGTTGCCTTGCAAAACAACCCCCTGCAGCGATTTAATCATTGCGGTTATCATTGGAGAAGTACCAGTTGACGTTTCCACCGGATTTATTTCGTTCCCGCCGAATTTCTGTCATTCCACAACGACGAAAGGGAACTCATTACGAGTGTTTTCCCAAACATCGTCCAGAATTATGAGAACAACGATTATTTGAGTCGCGACCCAAGTAAAAATTTAAGTTTTATTCCAGGCTTTGTTGATAAAACTACATTCAAAACTGTTTTGTCTACCAACAACTCCTCTATGCTTCTTTAAAGCCAAAATTTGTACAAAGTGGCCCACTCTATAGACGGTTGTGAAAACAAGTTAATAAAACCTTTATAAGACCATAAAGATTTATAAAATATCCTAGTGATAGATGCTATGACCACTTGAAAACCTTCATAAAACCTTTTGGCTGCCATGAAAACCAGCACGCGGCCAAATGACCACAGCTGTCAAACTTCGCTGTGATATTGTGGTTGCTTTTGTTGTTCTGTTTTGTTCGATTCTTTGCTCTTCTGATTTATTTAGCAGTAAATAATATCGAAGAAAAAAGGTCAAGTGTTGGTGGAAATTTTGATTGATAGCAAAATATCCAAAACCAATTAAGTTTTTTACAGCGTATCATGCTCCAAATTATAGACGCATTTAATTTTGTGGTGAATATTGGCACGATAAGAGCCGAAAATTAATGCGCCTCGGAAATTATGCGAGTTCATGTGAATTGTTGTTCAACAAACAAAAAATTAAAATAAATATATTCGATAAATTAATCATGAATTTCTTGAAAATTTATGGAGTTCAATAAGGTTATCTAAAAAAATGCAGAAATTGGTCTCTGATCTACAGTTCATTTGCATTACATTTAGAATTTGGTGCATTTATTTTTCCACATTTCAATTATTTCTTTTATTTCAATATGGCGATTGGAAAAAAATCACAACTCTGCCATAAAGCCAAGTTATCTTCACAATGACTACTTTAAAACTATTTGGTTATTTGTTGGCTTCCCTCAATGCCAATTTACCGTTTAATGCATTTACTGGAAGCAAAATGGTTTTAAAATGCATTTTCAACTGACCATAATAAGATAATATGAATGGGTCCTAAAACGGCATTTCAAAACAGCATTTTATGAGTTCATAAAGTCGAAATAAAACCTTTGATAGGAGTAAAAGGAATTTTATAAAACGAGGGCTTAAGATCGTTTTAAACAAACTGTGTAGGGTCTCATAAACCTGACTAAAATATGAAACCTATTGGCAGCTCTTGGTGTCATAATAAAACCAAATTGATTTCTAGTGGCTTTGATAAAACCATAATAAAACTTAATAAAGCAGAATGGTTTTGGAAATGTTACTTGGGGAATGAACGATAAAAAAAATTCAGGTGACAAATAGGCCAAGCCTGGCTTGAAGTTACTTTAAAAAAAAAAGTATATCATGAATGCTCGGAAATATTTGAATCATAGAATCGGTTAAAGCGCAACAAAGTTCGCCGGATCAGCTAGTTTTTTTTATAGATCAACACTCACTGAAAACAAAACCAAAAATACATGCGAAATTTAATATAATGTTCATGTGCTCTCACATAAACAGATGTCTCTGAAAAATACAAATGAAGTTTATGTGTGTTAATTGAAAAGTATGTGTGGCCACACATAGCGGTTATATCCACACATAGGAAGCAGCGGCATAGTAGCAAGAAAATGTAGTTTTTGGCTCGAGAAGTACCAGCTCATCGGTTCTAAGCTTAGTGAATCACCCTTAAAACATAACTCACAACGAACAACCCCTCAAATATTCTGTGAAAATAAGCGAATCAAAACAAAAACAAGCATTATTGTAGCGAAAAGCGCAAAAGTTTAGAGCACTACTAGATGGGGTGGAAAGTTACCTCCTTGGGAATGAAAAAAAATATATTTCATTCAATGTAGTCTGCTCAATACTCTTATTCCAGCGATTTTCCACTTATTCCAGTAATTTTCCGGAAGGTCTGCCAAATACTCCTCCGCGGTGTCAATGATTCCCTCGTGTGAGCTGATTTTTTTTATTGATAAGCCATCTTTTAAGGTTAGGGAACAGATAATAGTCCGAGGGAGCCAAATCGGGTGAATACGGTGGATGCGGAAGCAATTGGAGCCGTAAGTCCTTGATTTAGCCGTGGTTGTGATGCTCTTGTGCCCCGGCGCATTGTCTTACAAAAACAAAATTGTTGTTCTCTTCACGTGAGACCGTGTTGCAGCGATTTTGGTCTTCAATCGCTCCAATAATGCACAGTAAAGGTGGCGCCACACGGTGGTTGATATCTATGTAATAGTTCACTATAATATAACAGTTCTAGTTCAGTTGTCTTTCTGGAACAGGTTCCCGTGGGGCCTCGACTGGCCATGAACATTTTCAGTAGAAACCCCTGGCAATATAGGTATCCAAATTCATGAAATTTCGCCAGTAGGATATTTCTCAACGTTAAGTGGCCATTTGATGATTTGTCCTCGGACCTGTCTTTCCGGAACAGGTTTCCGTTTGGCCTCAACTGGATATTTTCATGTTTTCCAGTAGGATATTTTTCAACGTGTTGTGGCTATCTGATGATTTGTCCTCGGAGTGGTCATTCCGGAACCAGTTCCCGTTTGGTCTCAAGTTGCCATGAACATATTTAGAAGGAAACCCTGGCAATGTGGGTTTCAAAATTCATGAACCAAAAAGCTATTTCTCAACGTTTTGTGGCCATCTGATAATTTGTCCTCGGAACGGTCATCTCGGAACAGGTTCCTGTGAGGCCCGAGTTGCCATGAACAAAACTAGCCACAACACGTTAAGAAATGTCCTACTGAACTTCTATAAAATATATATATTTCATGAATTTTTATACCAACATTGCCAGGGTTTCCTTCTGAAAATATTCATGGCCACTCGAGACCCCACGGGAACCTGCTCCGGCAAGACAGGTCCGAGGACAAATCATCAAATGGCCACTAAACGTTGAGGAATATCCTACTGGAGAAATTTCATTTTGAAACCCATATTGCCATGGTTTCCTTCTCAATATGTTCAAGGCCACTCTAGGCCCAACGGTAACCTGTTACAGAATGGTTGTTCCAGGAACAAGTCGGCATACGGCCCACAATAGAATAGCAATAGTTTCTAGGAATTATTCCAATGATTTTGACATCCATTCCTTGAAATTCAATAGATGTTTCGAAATTGTGACTCCATACCGGAACACAACCCCGGAGACCCGGATTTACAGGAACCAGATGAATGCAAATGGCCATTGCTGATAATTTCCCTGAAGCGAATGAGTTTTTGAATCTAACGGTGCCAAAAGAATTAAAATCGGTCAATAATTGCCAGAGTTATAATCATTTGAATTTGGTGGAAGTCCTCCCCTTCGGCCCCCTTGCTGCGAAACGTTTTTATGCAAAAAGTTGCGTTCCAACTTTTATGAAGATGTCACTGAATTTCAGCTTCCTGTTTTAAAATAAACTATGAAATTTCGTAATGTAAAACATGAAAAGGTACCCGTGTACTCTGTCGAACACATAAGGGTTAAAAATGTATATTCTTTACAGAATTGCATCGGCTCGATTCCGCGTTTTGCAACGGATACCCGAGCTTCTTCCTAGAGAGAGTGTCTTTAATAGTCCCCGCAATGTGCGTCCTTCATATTTTGTTGTTTTCTCAAAAGATAATTGTACGCTCCTCCGGCAACTATTGATTCACAGACAATAGCTGATGGAAGCTGGCGAATAAAGGCCGGGGAGATCCTGTGCCCAATTCAACCGATTGCACGAAGAGACACCGGCGGAGCAAGCATCATTCTAAAGGAATTGACAGAACACTTTTGTGATGAAGGGCAAATTACATGGCATGTATTGTTGCACTAATTGAATTGTTTTGTTTCTCAATGATCATTTTAATCCTTCATAAACTAACTTAAAAACTCAGCTACAAATACTGTATAATTATAATGAATTCAAAGAAAAAATTGTATTTATAAATCAAAAGAAGAGAACGAATTTCAAATTCGAATTCAATAGAAATAACCTTAATACACGCTGTTCTGTTGATGGTTTTATTCTTTTCGAGGTAGTACACGAAGAGTATGCCATGACAATCCCAGAAAACCGATGCCAAAATCTTTCCGACCCATTGAGCCATCCTAGGCCGCATCGGAGCTCTCGTGCCGGCTTCAGTCCATTGCCGGGCACTCATTCTGTTCGCTGGTGTACTATAACCTTTTTTGCAGTAGCTTCGCATTTTGGCGGTCAAGGAGGTTACTTTTCACCCCACCTAGTAGTTCACTAACTGGGCTAAGTGCACACTTGAGTGCACAGCTCAGTTAGCGGATGCTGTTAGAAAACTTTCGAGGAGGCTTTCGATCAGATTTCGGTTGACATATTTAATTGCGCAATACATACATTAAATGACGTTTTTATGCTTTATACGTTCTTGCGGTATAGCATATTGTGCACCTCATTGTGCAAAATATGTGACTCGTAGATTATCCTCATGAGATTACGACTCATTTTCGTACAATTTAACAATTTTTGACTCCTCTACTAACCTTATATGCCTTTTATAGGCCTGCTAATTTTGACAAAAAATTTCAAATGCCGAGTTTTTAAGTTTATTTTCTTTTTATTTGGGCTATAGCCCCGTTAGCGAGGGCCCAGTTTAAAAGTAGCCCAGTCAAAAAGCACCCAGTTGCTGTATAAGCATGTATAATGTATAGGTGCAAGGTGTACTTGGGATCAATGGGGTTGCCATCAGTGATCCAATTTTAACTCGCTAGTTTCGTATTGATTGTTGTAGGAAGCACGTATGGTTACAAATAGATCATTTATTAATCACACTGCAAAAATTTCTGAGTGTGATACACACAGCAGCGGCTGGATATAGTTTTTGGCTCAGGAAGTACCAGCACATCGGTTCCAAGCTAAATTAATTGCACCGAAAACATAACTCACATGGAAGAACCCTTCAAATATTCTGTCAAATTAACACAGCGAATTAAAACAAAAACAAAAATTCTAGTACCGAAAAGCGCAAGAATGTATTGCAAGGTGCACTCGGTACCAAGGGGTTTAACAACAGTGAGCCAATTTTAAATCGCTAGTATCCTATTGATTGTTGCATAGAGGTAATCATCACTATTTTATAAGCACTGGCAAAACATTTCATCAGCTTGAAAAAGGTAAAAATCGCGCAGTCTGTGGACTCCGTTATTCTGTTGCTCATTCGGGCAGTTATTTTGGTTTCCAGTTATAAATGTAAAATTCATGATGAAAAACAAATCAGCGATTAGGAAGTGTACCGGTGAACACTAATCCGCACTCCCATACTCTTTATCTTTTTCCTAGTTTCGCTGCACGGTTTCCGTTATTCATTCGGTGAAATGAAACTGAATACAGTAAGGTCTTTATTTACACGGGGGATACGTACCACGTTTACTATAAAACCGTTATAAACCGTTGATCAATTCACATGCGTAAACATTTTAAATTCGATTTTGTTTGCATGTGTTACCTTTCCATGAAATGGTAATAATACAATTTTTAAAATTTTGAGTATTTACACCAAAAATTGTGATATGTTTGAAAAACTGCCATATGTTAACTTTTTGCCCAAAACAAAAAATGTGATTTGAATTAGGTCGATAAGTTGTTCCGTTCTGGAGTTATTGCCGAAACAAACCGCGTAATATACGTTAGTGTACTTTTATTCGGCAAAGGTATTCAATACTTTCAAAACTATGAACTAATGAACTATCAGTAGCCAGCAGTATAGCATGTGTAGCAGTATATTATAGATTACTAAACACTTCTTGTAATGCATTTGCGATGCTGATTACAGCTGCTTTAATATAACGGGTGGCAACTAAATATTTGGAATTTTTTTTCTCAACAACAAGTGAGCTCAGAGAGAAATGAGAGTGTGCACGTGTTAACACTCTCTCTCTCCTCTTTCTGCTACTATTATTTGTTTCGTTTATGCTTGCTTATGAAACGCATCTAAGCAAGTGTACAACTAGTTATATATCGCTTCCAGCTCAAATAATTTATGATTTATAATAAAAAATGTAATCAATCGTTGCATACTAGGGTGAGTCAACGGACACATACCCTACACCGTGTCCAATATATTCTCATACAAAATAAAACACTATTTATTTCAAATCGATAATCCAGATTTTATTGATAACTTTACCCATTATATTGCAATATAATACTGATCAACTACAGCATATGTTTTGGAATAACACCGCCTTTAACCTTCTTGACCAGCTCTAGACGTTTTTCGAAACCATCACAGGCGGCACGCACGACTTCCATCGGCATTTCGTTCCAAATTCATTTGATTACGGTTTTCAATTAGTTCATATTAGACGCCCTGTGGTCATTTACCATCGCCAGCATGTATGACCATACGAAATAATCCAAGGGATTCAGATCTGGTGAACTGGGAGGCCATTCATTCTTGTCCAAAAAGTCGGTCAAATTTTCTCGGCACCAGCCCTGAACGAGATTTGCAGTACGCGATGGCACTCCGTCCTGCTGAAACACATAGTGATCATCTCCAAACACCTTTTGTACATATGGCTTGACAACTTTCTCCAAAACTTCCGTTTTATAATATATGGCATTCACTTTAACGCCTTTTTCGATGAACGACTGCAGGCCTCGCATGCAAATTCCTCCCCAAACCATCACTGACGCAGCACTTTGGAACCGTGGAATATTCCTATCACTCTCTGGAACAGTTCTCGAAGAGAGAGCCAACAATCTGTCGTTCTGGACATTGTGGGATTGTTGCAAGACGAATAACTTTTCGTCGGAAAAGATAAATTCATCCCCACCGTGCCGCGACAAGCAGACTTGCTCTTTCGAGTCGTTTCTGCTTGGAAGGTTTCGAAACTCCGTGAACCTTACGTTTCTTGAAAGCTTGGAATCCGAGGTCATTTTGTAGTATATTGTGCATTGACGATCTCGAAACATTCAGATCTGCGGCCATTTTACGTACAGAGCGCTGTGATTTTCGTATAATCCGTTCCCTGACCACTTTAACAACTCGTGCAGTCCGCACCGTAAGAGTACGACCGGATCTCTTCCGGTCATCCAACGAGCAGGTGTCACGGTACCTTAGGATGGTTCGGTACATAAAATCCCGCTTTACTCCGAGGTTTTTCAAATTTCTGAAAATAGCGCCCGGGCGCTCACCTTTCAAAAACTGTTTTATCACCATCAAAACAATCGGACATAACCTAAAAGCGTTTGTATAAACATAGTGCAAAACTACACCAACACATACGTGAAGCATACTGAGTATTTGCACGACACCAATGCAAGGAAAAAGTGTATGAGAATATATTGGACACGATGTACATTCCCGGAAACAATCGATACTTTTCCAGGGATAGTTCTACTGCATCTCCAAACATAAAATATAAGTTCAAACATAGGTTTAAACAGAAAGTGATGCTGTACATTGCCATTTCCGAGAGAGGTTTTGCTATGCCATGGTTCAAGTCCTCTGGTTTGGCTATCAATCAAGATGTGTACAAGAAGAATGTTTGAAGAAAAATTTTGATCCCATTTCCACAAAAAAAAATAAAGCCGATGTTGCCATGATGAATCCTATAATAAAGCAGATGGACAATATATGTTTTGCCCAGGTAACGCAAAAAAAAACACTCGTTCCTGAACACCCATTCGATCACTTTTGTACCCAAAAACCACAACCCGACAAAGCTGCGTCACTATCGCCCAATCGAAGATTTCTTCGGGATTTTGAGCTCCTTGGTGTACAAAAATAACTGGAGAGCTACGAATTGCAAACAGTTGATTGGTAGAATAAAAAGCTGCATTCGCGAAGTTGATATGAGGGCTGTAAAACGCTCCTGTTCCGATATCAAACGATAGCTTCGCCGATTAGCCGATTACGGAGCGTTTTCAAATGTTCACTGATTTTTTTTCAACAATGGACAATGTATCTTTAATTTCAATTAATCAGATCTTCTTCAAGTATGTTTGTATTTTTTGACAGCTTGAGAAAGAAATTGAACTACTTTAAACACCTCAATAATTTTCACATATTATCAATCGGTTATTCTATTTTAAAAAAAAAATAGAATTCCTACTAAATAAATATTATACTTCTGCTGTTTTGGTCTGGCTAAGCCATTTGAAAAACGTTTGACCACATACTGAAACTTTTCCATTAATTTTTTTTAGCAATACACATGTTTAAATATGTTATGAATATATTAGGCCATGGTTAGGTACATAGGAAACTTCATTTCTCCTTGTAATAGTTTTAAATGAAATTCAAATCTGAATTAAAAATTTGCAATACAAAATCCTATATTGATTCAAATTCATGAAATTAAGTGGCTATTTTTGAAGCCGCACTTATGTTGTTTAATAGATACATGTCAAAATATTCATTTTTCTGAATACTTTGTGCATTTTAATAATCATTTGGTCCTCCAGCACGCTCGATTACCTGGAAAATCCTGTGTCCAAGTTCTTCAAAATTTCCATTTCAAAATTCTCCCACGCTTCCGAAACTGCCACTGTTGTACTGCTTTTTGTTAGCGTAGATCCGTCGAACAATGATTTTCCAGATGTTTTCCACTGGATTAAGATCCGGACTACGGGCCACCACAGGAGCTCAATTTTTTGGTCGTTAAACCAAAATTTTGTAGCCGAACTGGTGTGAATGCTGGCATTATCTTGTTGACACACGATTTTTTTGCGACGATACTTTGCTTTAAACGGAACTAAGCAGCTGTTAAGAACCTCAATATAGTCCATCGAGTTCGTCTTAAAAGATGTGAATGCCAAATTAAACTTTCCTGTAGTACAAAATCCAAGCCAAACCATTAGAGATCCTCCTCCGAAATTACGTCTGGAGAAGTACTCTGGTTGCATCCGTACATCTCGCCAATAGCCAGTAAATCCATCTAGATTGAATTTCTTTTCATCGGAAAAGATCACCTAGAGTTCAAAAACGAACATTTAAATAATAGAAAATTGAGCAAAATATAGTTGGGTTCATCAGTTTAAAAAACATGAAATTTACAAAGATTTTACTGTGTCCCACTGGCGTGCCATGTTGAGTTCTATTAAATTCTATTAATTTCTGTTTATGCGCAGGGGTCAGATTTAATACCTTTTTTCATTTTTGACCGAATAATAATCGGACTGGTCTGCAAAGCCTTTCGAATTATGGAGAGTGTGAGCTGTTTAGTGGAATACCTGTAACTAGAAGAATGATTAGTAATTTCCATTTAATTCCAAGTATTAGTACACGACACTGAAGAAGTCTGCACATTGTAGACGAAATACGCGTATCTGTCAAGATAAGCAATAAAGGTAGTTGGAATTAAATGGAAATTACTAATCATTCTCCTTTCGAATTGTTTCTTTACAGATTGGCAAACTGAGAGTAGAATTGATTTTAGAGAGTGGTATGGTGGAATTTGAGACCAATTTCACAATGCTTCGCTTATCCCTCGGTGACAGTTTCGATTTTTTCGGCTTTCGTTTGGTCGTAGCATATTTTTCTAGATCCTTCAAATAATTTCGTATGACTTTATCCGATCGGCTGAGTCTACGTCCAATTTCTCGAATTGAAACACCTTCCTGCTTATAGACTTCAATCATTCCCTTCTCTTTCTCACTCAAAACACTTCCTCCCGGCATTTTTAAGCAATTTTAGCAGGATTTATAAAATTCTACAAACCAAAGCAATACCTTATGCGCGGCTATAGAAAATGGATGCTCAAATCAATGAAAACACGTTTATTTGACAACTGTAGCACAGACACTATCAAAATACAGTATGCAAAACATACGTTTCACTAATACAAACAGACACACATCGTTGCATCCATTGATTGCACCCAATGACTTCTATATAAGGTCTGGCCCAGTAGCCACAACAATATTAGTGAGATGATCAAAATTCGCTCATGACACTAATACCATTGCATTCCTTGCGAACGCTACACATGAGCTCGGAAAGTGCTACGTCACACTTTTTTTTTATTTTTCAACCGATTCCCGTCTACCGATGATGGAAAATTGGCTCTATATTGCTACTCGATTGTCAAGCTTAGCGTTTGAAAGTTAATGTGGCAAAATTCAATTACCTCAGTTAAATTCTATAAATGACATATGTTATCGGGAGGAAATGCTTTTGCTCAATAAATGGCATTTGTATCATGATTATTTCCACAGTTCAGCATTTATAATAAACGTTTGAACCGATTTTTTTTATCTGAACCTATGCACGCCCATAGAAAGTTGAATAGTGTTACGTCATCACTCGTCGGCTCAGCAATGTTTACATTATTTTTGCTTCCAAGCAGCAAGCAGTGCGTTGCCCCAGACGTTATATAGACGTCATTGGATTGCACCACAAACATCGCAAGGTGTGTGAAATTAGGGGTGCGGGTATAGAAACTAGTCGCAGTGTATTAGGCATATCGAATCAATTAGGTGAAATTTAGACCATTTGAAGATCGTGAAGGCAGTGTGTCAGCTTAACCAGCGAAATCATGATAGCTAAAAAATGTCGGAGAACTACACTCTCGCTCGAGTGTATATCTATAAATTGATGAAAAAAGTCTTAGCTACTTCAAAGTAAATTGATCAACATGATGCCAACATGATTTTGTCGATTGTTACTAAATTTATGACATATTTGATACATAGGCCGAATGAAGGAGCCAGCCTTACATTACATCCCGTTACCCTATTTAATGTGTTAATGTTTTATTTTTATGCCGATTCGATTGTTTTTCAAACTAGCCAAACTCAAGTTTTTTTTTTTGCTGAACAAAAGCATTCATTGTTTTTGAGCAATAACATGAGTAATTATCGAGAATCACACAGAGAAAATAAAGATTGCCCAACCATATCGCGTCCACATCATTATTTCTAGAGGACATTTTTAGATTATGATTTTTCTCTCCTAAACCTGTGATCAAATTTATTTTTTCTGTATAACATAATTGTATACAGTGATGAACAATTGTACACTGAAAATAAATCAATAATTTTTATTATTAAAATTGGCTCTTAAATCGGTCAATTTTTGCTTCGAATCATGTGAGCCAGTATGATTTTCATTTGCCGCACATAATTTTTAACACCCGTCACTTAATACACAGGTTCGTTTCCAATGAGACTGATATGGTCCGCACATAATTTTCAATGGAGCGAGAAATGTCATTCAATTGTGTTTTCACTTTGCCCTATTCTATCCATCTTCGCACTTAAAACGAAATAAAACACCGTGCGCGAATAACAATCAGCTGCTTTATCGTTCTAGAAGAAAATAAAAACTGTAAAATGGAGAAGCAAAGTGAACGGTATACTGTGGTTGTTTAGGTACTTGGTTTGCCAGCGAAAGTCACTGAATTTTTTGAAGGTAATAAATTACTATAGATGTTCTTCTTTGCCATGTTAACAGTGTTTATTGTGAATATTTCAGATCTGCCGAGCAATTTTGCAATTCCCGCAGAAGAGCTGCTAAATGCGATAGCTTCAGAAAGTGATAAAGTTTTTATGATGGTACAAATAAAAACTCTTTTATTCACACATTTCGTTTTATTACATGAAAAGTACAAAAAAAAACAAAACTAAACTTTTTATGAAAAAATAAAATCCATGCACCTTTTCACATAAAACGTATTAAAATACTCATTTGATTTTTGCTAGGACAAGTCAATGCAATCCATGTACACTATCATTAATATCTATTCAGCTCTTGCACATAAAGACTATACATTTATTGCACATCTGGTTAATTGACCACATTTAATAAAAAATAAGTGCCGAACCAATACAGAGCAATAACTTTGCACTTTGCCCAAATCTATAGGTGCTGGCACTTAAATATAAGGTGCATTGTTTTTTGAGTGTATACACTTAAATTACCTTCCCAACAGAAGTAGTTTTACAATCCTGCAGTTCTGCAGGGACAAGTGAATTCAACTGTCCTTATATTAATTTCCACCAGTGTATATCCGATTGAAAGCGCATCGATTCTAAATTGACGATTTGCAATACAACAGCTTAGTAAACAGTCTACTTCTTTTTTGGGTTTGTTTTGGTAAACACCTTCTGCGACGAGTGGAAATATACATTCTATTGACTATTATAACTTAACGTATTAAAAATGGAAATTTCCCTCCGGATGCACCAAACTTGTTGACATAAAAAAAAACGAGCGCCTATACCACGGTAGCAACTTCACAAACAAAAACCTGTTCACACCGAATAGACACTGCGTATCGAGGAATTTTGTCAGCACACAGAGAGGAAATTACTAACCTCAGATTTTTGGCACATATGCTTCAAGTCTTTACAAGTAACTTCCTTTTATTGCTGCAGAGCAGTTAGAACGTGTGTGAAAAAATACTGGAGCTCGAATGAATGATGTTGAATTACCTACAATGAATTTAAATGATTGGTTTCATTTTAACATTCTTTACGGAAATACATCTGGTGAAACATTTAGCTGATGAAAAAATAACACAGATTTTTCAATCATCCTTAAATAATTACTTCTTCTCAGCATTTCAAGCTAATTGCTTTCACAATTCGCGTATTGCTTGCTATCAACTAAATGCACTTCCACAGTTATTAATTGAGAGCTTTCGATGCCAGGTACCATTTTTGCATTAGTATGATTGTTTGACAAGTACTATCATACCCTATGCCCAGGGAGTCGAAAAAAATTCCGTAGCGATGTTGAGATAGTTTCTTAAACAATATTAATAGATTTTCTTTGACTTGAAATTAAGTGTAAACTAACAAGTTATCGTTGCAAATAAATAAACAAATTACAAATATTACTTGTGATGTGATAAGAACCCACCGCCAGTGCAAGGATTACCAAGGATTACAAATATTACTTAATGCAAAATTACTAAATTGGGTTGGATATTTATAAGAAGTTTTCTATTTCATTCGTCTCGTAAATATTTACTGCGTTCGCATCTATGAAGATATTGCAAAAATCATTATTTTCCCGTGCTCGAGAGGGGTTGTATATAGGCACACTAGTCCCATTTACAACATTGAAATAAAATAATGGCTTAATTTATGCTTTGCTTTCCAGGTAAACATCAGTATCGAGTAATTAGCTAATTCTAAGCGCTGCTTATTCTTATTTTGACGTTGTGATTCCACCAAAAAAAAAACTACCCCCATACGCAAATACGTACAAGTTTTGGAACACCGAATCGAATCCGACTCAAGGCTGACGAGTTTTCTGCACATATGATCGTCCCTGTGCTTACCTTCCATTCCCTTTGGTCAAATGCAACTCACCATTTAACCAGTAACAAATGAACTACATTGTAAGCAATGATCTAAAAAAAGAAATGTGCAACCTAACGTGGAAATATTCCAAAGGTCACTGACGTCCCTTTTCCCCCCCCCCCTCCCCCACACCACACTCCCCCCGCCCCCCCCCCTCCCCCCCCCCCCCCCCCCCCCCATCACACCCCCCCCCCCCCCCACAACCAACCCACACACCCCCCCCCCTTTTATAAACACCCACCCCCATCACCCCCCCCCCCCCCCCCCCCCCCCCCCCCAAACCCCCGGCCCCCACCCCCCCCCGTTGTTTGTTTTTTTTTTTTTTTTTTCCCCCCCACGGATCCCCCCCCCCCCCCCCCCCCCCGGGGTTTTTCCCCCCCCTTCCTTTCCCACCCGCGTTCTCCCTTTCGGGCTTCCCCCCGCACACACCCCCCGAAAGCCCTTTCCCCCTTTCCCCCCTGATCTTATCTTTGGCCCTTTTAAATTTTCCCTCCATAAAACCAAAAAATTTTAATTTTAATTTTACCCCAACAAGAAGTAAGGCTGAACATTCACACTTAGATTTTTTTACAGTATACTGTAACTTTTTACCGAATATGAAACAGCTGAATATTCGGTAATCGATTCGGTAGTTTCAAAGGTTTTACATTACGTTCAGTAAATTTAACTTCGCTACTGAGCTGTCAAAATACACCGAAACGTTCTGTAAATTTTGCTGAACGATTGGTAACGCGCGCTGTCATATTTTCACCGAAAATAATGTAAAAAATTAACGGTTGCTCAGCTGAATTTACAGGTTTGTTCGTAAAGGGGTTTTTATTGAATTTCATTCTTTATTTTTACATTCAGGATAATTATATAAATATAAGGATAAGGATATAAATTAAAATATTTTTTGCATGCATTCAAGGTCCATTGGTATTTATTCAAATCATTTCTTGTATGTATACATTTCGATCGAATGTCTGTTTAAAAAGCAACTGCTTTTGTTACTAATGAAATAAGCTGCCGATTTTTAATGAATGAAAGCTAATCGGTGGGCTTTTATTTATGAGGATTCCGCCTTACAGAAATATTGTCGTTGAATATTTACCTGCGTTCACTATATTATTCAATGAAAAGAGTTTTCCCGTATTGAAGTCGCGTCTCTCAGCCGTTTAGCATCACAGCTCGGATTTTGTGGCGTATTATTGCCAACGTTTTCAAGAAATCTGTAATATATGTGTGAATAAGAAACAAGGGTAATCAGACATAATGTTGGACATACTATCGCTTAGGTTACCTTTTTGAATGCAATGGGAAAGCTCGTGATACCGGGTGAGAATTTTTCCTACCTCTATTTCTGGCACTTACTTTTGGTCGCACAGTGAAACTCAACAGTAGTGGCTAACAAGCAACTTTAAAATGTCAAGTTTGACAGCATGAAATAGATTTACAATCTGTTCGGTACTTTTTTTACAGTTTGTTCTGCAAAAGATAAAATATACAGTACATTCGTCATTTGATTTACAGTATTGCGGAACTGCAACGTTTTACAGTTTCGATCGGTCGTTTTCTTTTACAATGTTCGGTAATTTTCAGTAAATTACAGAAATTCAGTATGTTTGATTGCTGGAATGTCATATTTTACAAAATGTTCGGTGAAATTTCGGTTTTACATACCGAATTCAGCAAAAAAAGTACCGAACAAAATTTTGGGAATTTGGTGTGTAGCTCTGAGTGAAACAACGTGTCGTGATTGGTTTCGTCGCTTCAAAAACGGTGATTTCAGTGTTGATGATCGTCCGCGTGAAGGAAGGCCAAAAAACTTCGAAGACTCTGAATTGGAGGCATTGCTCTGTCGCAAACCGACGCAGTGGAACACCCGCTGCTACGGAATAATCAGGTTAGGTATAAAGAAAAGGCGAGGTAGATATCAAGCATAATATTTGTTTTGGACTCAGGATAAGTTAGGTACCAGAAATGTTAGCTGTAGGTACAAGTGTTTGTATTTAGAAAATAGGATAAATACGGCAGGTGGCGAAGGTTTTCTTTCAGTCGAGTATTAGTACACGACACTGAAGAAGTCTGCACATTGTAGACGAAATACGCGTTTCTGTCAAGATAAGCAATAAAGGTAGTTGGAATTAAATGGAAATTACTAATCATTCTTCTTATTTTCTAGTTACAGGTATTCCACTTAACAGCTCACACTCTCCATAATTTTGAAATTATATGTCATATAAAGAATAGAACATTTAAAATTTCGATGAGCTGCTCCGTTTCCTTGCACCGTTATTATCATTTGTAGTGGAACTCTACGGTTCTACAGTGATTTTATTTAATGATGTTAATTTAATTATTAATTTATTAGTTAATTATAGTATAATGTGCATCTGAAACTTTGCTGATCTACCTCACATCGAAAGACTTCAGCCGTTGCAGCGACTATAGTGTTAAATATTAAGATCTAGTAAGATTAGTATTTGTATTTACAATAATAGTTAGAGAACATAATATATGGTAGCATTAGCATTAGCATTGACGTTTGCACACCTCGTGGATGGAGCTACAATCAGGAATAATTCGTTGAAGACATTGCATGCCACCTTTAAATCAGTTACTGATACGTTTCATCACGCAATAATCTCCCCAAAACAATCCTCGATCGCTCACCTGGCCACGTCCATGCAAACGTTGCAGATAGGGAGGATTTGGTATCTACCTTAAGAAGACACTGGGAATCCACGTAGTCTTCAGTAGATATCAAAGGAAAAGGAAATGAATAGTCGGAGAGAATAGTTAAACAGAATGCCCTGTTTGGTGTACAGAACAAAAAAATATTTAAAACGGTCGTTGGGAGCATCTAGTCTAAGAAGGTTAAGTGATGCTCCATTTCTCTTCAAGCGGTTGAGTCTTAAGCATTAACTATAGTCCTAGCCCATATGGCTTATGGTTATGGCGCCATTACTCGCTCTCTGAAACGAGAAGAATGTCTGATAAAGACTGTATTCGATGAAATTTGGACACACGCAATTGTTCGTAACTTTTTAGCGTGTGGGTAAAAATTATTGAAATTTTTACTGAATGTATTTCATTGTGTTGTGTCAATTGTGTAATGAGTTTCGTGAAAATCGGTCGAGTGATTTCAGTGATGGCTTCGAATGAAGAAATAGTGCGCCAACAAATTTCGGGCACTCACTTCGAAAACCCAAACGCTTCTCATCGATGGATCGGAAAACAGCTCGGAATCGCACATTCAACCGTATCTCATGTGATCAAAACGTTCAAGGATCGTAAGACAACCAAGCGGAAAAATGGTAGTGGCAAAAAAACGTGGCACATCAAATCCGGAGAAGGCCAGGATGGTATTGAACCAATTTAAGCGTTATCCCAACATTTCGATCAGGGATGTTGCGAAAAAGGCGAAAGTTTCAGTTTGTTTTGTGCAGAAAACAATGAAACGTTCTGGATTACATGTGTACAAGATCCAGAAGGCACCGAACCGGAGCGATAAACAGAACTCGGTGGCCAAAACTCGTGCAAGAAAACTGTACTGGGAGTGGCTCACAAAACCGTTCTGCATTGTGATGGACGATGAGACCTACATTAAAGCCGACACCACACAAATGCCAGGACAGGAAAACTTCGTCGCCACCTCTAAGTTGGCCGTTCCGGAGAGTGTACGGAAGAAGAAACTGTCGAAATTCGCCAAAAAATTCCATGTCTGGCAAGCGATCTGCGGATGTGGCCAAATGAGTCAGCCCTTCATCGCCTCTGGGACCGTCAACGGACAAATCTACAAGGACGAATGCCTCCAAAAACGACTTCTGCCCTTCTTGAGATCTCACGATGGCCCGACACTGTTTTGGTCGGATTTGGCATCTTGCCACTATGCCCGGCCCGTCTTAGACTGGTACAAAGATAATAATGTAGTTTTTGTACCAAAAGACGTCAACCCTCCAAGCACTCAAGAACTTCGCCCAATTGAAAAATTTTGGGCAATCATGAAGGCAAAGCTCGTTACAACTCCAAAACTGATAGAAAATGAACTTGAACTAAAGAAAGTGTAGTTAAAAGTAAGTAAGCAAGTCGGTCCTATCATTGCCCAAAATTTGATGAAAGGGGTCAAGGCAAAGGTGCGGGCATTTGGGTTGGGAGAAGAGGTTCAATAAACCAATGATGTCAAAACTCAACCATTTAGTAGTACTTTATTTCCAGAAAGTTTGAAAAGAATCGGGCTCAAGGAAAATTTTTGGCGACCTATTTTGTGTGTCCAAATTTCATCGAATACAGTCTTTAATATAAGACCGGGTGGTGAAAGAAAGCTTATCGCATTCACTGATGTGATCTTCATATGTCTGTCATCGCAAACAATGATTTGTTTTTTCTATGTCCTTTACAAAAACAATATAAACCCACGATTTCTGATTATGAAGCAAACAAGTAAATTTTGGGCTACAAACCTACTTGCGGCACAAAACGATCTACAACCGATAACTCTGAATAATTTAAAGCGAAATAAATAGTTCACCCTGCCTGTAATCAGTACTATACAGTTTTTTTTTAAAAATGTTTTTGAGTTATAATGTGCAATGATCATATTTTCATCATAGTTTACAATTCTGTAAACTATGATGAAAATAACTATGATGATAATTAAAAAAAAAGAAGTATCAGGTGAAAACCATAATTGCATTGAAACAACGTATCGCCTCTTGTCCCCAAATAAGTAATTGATATGCCTTTTCTTTGGAAACTTCACCGAAATAAATCTTGATGAGCTCTTTAGGACATTACAATTGCGCAAAGAACTGTAAGATTTTCGCAATACAATTTCGTTCTACAACTTACAACTAAAAGATGTCCGTCGAGACCAGTCGAACGTGCATGAGAAAAGTATGCCGCAAAGAATTCAACAAGCAGAGTGCCACTCGACACTGAACGAGCCTGTAAGTCGTAGACAAAATAGGCCTATCTGTCAAAAGATAAGCTTTTTTCTTAGTGGAATTTAAACAAGTGAAGTGATCGTTTAAACTTTACTAGTTTTTTTTAACAGAATAGGCTGATATGCAGCAATATGTGCTCGAGCTTGACAGACACATTAAATTGTTAAAAATGGTTTAGTAAATTGTGCATATTACAAGTAAATTACCAAAAATAAATTGCACAATAGATAGCAAAGTTGGCATAACCAAAGAAAACCAGCCTCAATTATTATTTGTCTGGATTGGCTCAATATAGGCGAATATGCTTTTACAGGCAGTATATCTAAACAAGGTCTTTTGCTGTTGAGCCTACTTACAAAGTGTTATGGTGACTGATTGGCCACGGTGACTTAATTAGAGTGCCAAAAGGGCACCAAATCACTTTGACAGAGTTGCCGCCGGACGCCAGTTACTTCTTTAAGGAGTTCCACAGAGCACACTTTCAAGCCTCGCAATATTTTTGACAGACTCCCCAACTCACCGAACGGGGTAATGGGTTTCTGTAGTCTCTCCCACCCATACAACATACAGCTATGACATTCAGCGATTGGCACGTTACTCTTATTTATTTATTTAGTCAGCACCAACAGGCTTAGTAAAGCCCCGATTTTGGTACGTTACAAAAAACAAACAGTAGTAATCTCTACCTAATGCTACGTGGAAGATGACATCCGTGCTCGCTCTGCCCTATGCTAAGGACCTTAAAATTTTACTCTACGGGACCTAAAGCTAATTGGGTTTCAATCAATCTTGCACCCACATAATCTCTTCATAATAATATAATTGAAAGTAAAAAGGAGTAAAATGGAAAGAGCTCACCCAAATTTCACAGATGTCCGCCTCCCGCATCGTAACCACAGTGATGATTATGTATAGTCGGTTCGTCAGCTTCATAAATCAGTTGAGGTGTTCTATCAACCAAACTCCCCCGAATAGTAGTTCCCATCATCAGGCTGAACTCTCAGCTCCCCTATCACACAGCGCTTATCAATCATTCCAGTAGGCCTTCCAGTTCCGGACACACCAGATTCACACACAATCATATATCAGAACCAGTTTTCTTACAATTGCGTGACTAAAGATGATCCCGGTAGACTTCCTCTTTTTGATCTTGGAAGCAATCGGACAAACAGCCTAAAAACAGAGCAAATCACTCCAATAATCAAAGATAAAATTTCAATAAAAAGACACGTCATTTTTATGAAAAGCAACAGACCATTCCGCGAGACACGTTTTCAAAAGTCCTCCCTAAACCAAAATGTAACCATTCAACGATAGTTATTTTAATGATGGAAGAGCCCGGTTCGATGTGTTCTCAATTAAATGGAATATCTAACATTATGCTACTAAACAAACATACTTAAATACAATCCAACACCGCCTACAAGCATATGCCAGTCGATCATGGAAACAGCATTTAAAGTTCAGAAGTGCTACGTCAATGTAAACATGCTGAAATACTAAAAAATAAATACAGCTTCCAATGCTTGTCATGCTGCTCTAAACTTCCGAAATAAACGGTATCGGACTGCAAAGGTGATCCCAAAACGTGCTGAAACTGTTTATGAAATGATAATGGAAAATATACAATGTGATTTCTAGGTACATACACGATCTTCTGTCGCCCGCCCTCACCCCGCTACCGTCAAACCGACAATATGATCATTGCCATATTTCAGCTGGCAGTCCTTTGTGATCACACGACTCCTGGATTCACCAGATAGGAACCTGTGAGGACCGTAGGTCGGACGCACCCTATCTCCAGGCTGTCAACTCACAATTTGAAGCCCCCTCCGGAAATGCTATCCAATCTGAAACCACTCAGTTTTTTTAATACTTCCACCCTCCACAAAAATTAAGCAACACCTCCGTAGGAGAAATTGTGTGTGTGGATCCTTACACTCCATTGTGCATTCTGTTCTCACTTACGCAACTTGAAAACATCACCCTTTGTAAACGTGAATGTCAATACGAAAAAGCAAGACACAAGATCCATGAAGCTTTTTGACGTTTTATCCACGTACACTAATGCACTGAACCAAATAAATGGCAGCGAGAGAGAGAAAAGTAGTGGGGAAACAATTGAATCGATTCTTCATTGTGGGATAGACAAGCAGATTGAACGTTAAAAGGTCTATATTATCACTACCATAGTGCATATTGCACGATGAACCTACGTTAGTTTTTACTACTCGTTGTTCAATAAAACACACTTCGATACACAACTATGAAACTATGCTGTCCATAGCTTTTTGCGGTCTGAAAATTGCACGCCGCAGTGTGAAAAAAATTATATACAAAAGTACAACTGGTAAACAAACCCTCTGCCGTCCACTCACGAAAACGCACCTCCCATACTAATAAAACTAAAAATAAATAAACACAAACATTCATTTGCGTGACAAATACTGTCGAACAAAAACACGAACCAGTGTAATGTTTCTTAGGAATTTCGTGGAGAAATCCTCGCACTCAGACTAGGTTCTCGGAAGGCGGAACTCTTAAGCAGGGTTTCCACCTGACCATGCAGTGTGCGCAACTTGTCCCCGTCGTCTCAAACGGTACGAAGATAGAGTTTTGAAAGTTTAAAATGTTTCATGTAATGTCAAAATAAGTTCGTATGGCGTAACCTACAATGTAGAAAGTAATAAGTTGCACCTTTTTGTTTGCATTTTATATTTTCCCTGCTTTGCTAAATAATGCCGTCAGATCACCAGAGTATGAAGTTATTTAAAAAAGGTTGTACTTATCTGTGTCCACGATCCATGACTGTCTTTGTCTTCTCGTATTCATCCCGTATTCAGGAGTCCGCGAAGTCTGATTCAATCTGCTTGCCTTTGGTCATGCGTTACGACGCATTGGCCCAGCTTTCTATCTTTTAAGAAAGAAACTGCTGCTGATGACGAGTGCTTGCTGGCTAGCAGCAGCGCACGTTTTACGCTCTTCTCCCGAAGGTGGCATCCGCTTTGGTGATGCTGTTGTCTCACTAAGGTAGAATCATCGTCGTCCTCGTTCCTTGGGATGCGAATGCAAATACACATTTATTAATAACCGGATCAATTGAAGAAAATGAATTCCGGTCAGTTATTTCGCCTATCCTTTGAAGCACTACCTGTGCGAGACTTAATGGAAACTGTGAAAAAATTGACACGAGCTAAAACAAACACGTCAACTCGCGACCAAAGCACACTGCGATGTTCGAAACAATTAGACTCCCGGCTTAAAGTACTTATGGCGCCGCTTCCGGCACTTCCCCGGGATTTCCTGCATCTGTTCTCTGTGTACTTCTATCTGGATGCACACTTGTAACGTATCACTCCCTTCGCCTTCTGACCACCGTGCTCTGCGACGTGTCGAACGTCTTGCCCAACTTCCTGGTGCTGGCGCCAATCTTGTTCTTGGTGGCAGCTTTCAATTTCGTCCGCTTGGCGGCGCTTATTCCGTTCCATCGGCCCGGTATTATGTTGTTGGTCACTGAGCCTCCAGCGTATCTGTCAACCGCCATGCGCCATATTGTTTTCATTCGCAAGTGGAGTAAATCGTATGTTGTTTGTGGAACGGTGAAAAACATACATTTATTGGCACTACATCAATTAAATTGATAAAACCTCGTCAACAATTCTACACCGATTCCCCCGGTTCATGGCTGCTTCTCTCCATCCTCGGTTGCGCCCACGCTTTTCAAGTCTTGGTTTACCTGATCCGCCTATCTAGCTCGCTGTACTCCACGTCTTCTTGTACCAGCTGGATTTGAAACAAACACGATCTTTGTAGGGTATTGGCTATAGGCATGAATTATTCAATATTTCGATGAAAATCTAATTCAAAATTTCGAATATTTACACACAATTTAACCGAAATCTCGGTTAACCTCATTTCTGTTCGTTTCGAATTTTAACCGATATATCAGTTTGCTCATGCCGAGATTCCCAGTTAACTATATGAATTTTCAGTTTGACCCAAACCGAGATTATCGGTTAACATAAAAAAGCCGAGATCGAAAACGAGAGGTCAGCTGTGCGGATCTCGGTTTCAGAAAGCCGAGACTCGGCATATAATTCTAAGTGTGTAGAACCGAGCGATCAATTTATGAATCGTGGATTTCTTGTGGCCCTCCGACAAGAAATGGCTCGCCATCTCCGATTTCGAATGCTGTCCCAGCATCCGAAAGGCGAGCCCCCGGAAAACTCTTTTCCGCTACCTTCATCGTAAAGAAACGAACACACATTGAGCACGAATAACGCCCACAAAGAAGAGAACAAAACCACACACAGCTGTTTAACTCTCTCTAGCTACACAGAAAATAATAATTAATTTAAGCAAGTGCGTAAAATTTCCCCTCGTTCAATTCCATGCCAAAGGAGGCGTAAACAACGAAATTGTTTGCAATCTTTCATACAACAGGCTAGATTCAGGCGTTATTTGGCTTAAATTTACATGGAATATCCCATTATTTTCTGCCAAATCTGGCATTCCCTTTATGTGCATTAGATAACGCAGAAAATTATTTTTTTCTTTTTATCTGTGTAGTGTGGCAAAAAGCGGAACATGAATTTAGTCCCGCTACTTATGACTCACCCGATAAGACTTAAATTTACGCCCTTTCGCCATGAACCTTAAATTGAGCATGTATTTTTGAAGTCACAGTCACGGTTTTTCCGATTTTTCTAGATCCTGAAAAAAATAATATTTATTCATTTACTGGGAATACATATAAAATCGGAAAAAAATCCGTGCCCAGATCCGGAGAGCAGGCATGAAGGAGACAAGAAACAAAAAAAACACGCCGAGAAACGCAACACTGCATGAACAAAAAAATATATAGGAGAAAAAATTCCAAAAGGGATGAGTTAGTTGCCGGTTTTTTTTTTTTTTCAGGGATTTTTTTTCTGTGTAGAGAGAACAAGTGCTTTTTTACTGAATGACTATTTGTCAGAATTACTTACGGAATGAAAGATCTGGACTCGTTACTAGACTGGATGTTACTTTATTGCAAGTCAAATTACGAATGAATCATGTTGTATTAGTCTTAATTTGGCTACGAATGAATCATGTTGTAATAGTCTTACATACTTATTTACATATTAATTAATTTAGCACCAGCTTTGATTAACATTTCATTATTATTTTAATTAGTTTAAGGAATTAAGTCTGAAATTAAATTTACAAATCAGCTCTTGGGGCATTATTAGTTTTGATTTTTAAATTTAAATATTTGATAACCTACACTAGGTAAAAAGAAACATTGAATTTTCGGCGTTACCGAATGCTAGATATGACAGGAAATATTGAGATATTTCATGTAAATTTAAACCAGATAATGCCTGAATCTAGCCTGTTGTATGAAAGATTGCAAACGTTGTTGTATGGCGCATGAAAGATTGCAAACAATTCCCTTGTTTACGCGTCCTTTGGCTTGGAATTGAACGAGGAGAAATTTTACGCGCTAGTTAAAATTATTTATTTTTTTCTGTATACCTCAACTACAACAACAGCTAAAATTTGAAAAGCCAAAAGGTGGGGAACCAGATCTCGGATGATCTGATGACTCGATGTCAGGCAGCTAGCTCTGTACCGATTGATAAGACTCACTGAAACGAACTTCGAGCATCTTTATCTCGGCCAGACGGTGGACCTCTGTTGTTCTTGTTTCCGCAGAGGTGTTCGGGATCTTCCTTAGGAACATATTCTGAACACGCTTAAGCTTCAGGTGATGTGTTTCTGCGCAACTCTCCCAGATTGGCATGCCGTATTCGATGACCGGAAGTATATCCTCGATTGGTTCATCCATGAACCCGTCGTTGTTTTCTGGCTTCATCCTATGAGGATCGTCCGTCAGCTTGCATCGTGACTTGTCAGTTAATTTGAGTTCCGCCACTCAGAGCCTGGTAGTCTGAATCCATCGAATAAAATAGAAGAAAGGGTAGACTGTCCGGCTGGACTTCTTTCTGGAATACGAGTCTTGAGCTGGTTGACATGCGACCGTATCAGACGATGTTGATCCTTAAGGAACACGTTGTAGTTGACTGATCCAATCCTCTCGATGACGATTGCTGGTGCCCACTGCCATCAGTTTGGAAGGAAAGGGCCAAGATTCCAGTGTTGTCTTGGTAGGAATCTTGCCAGCACGGTTCGCAGCGCTTGATGACATCCTCAATTTCGCTATCGATTCCGGGCCAGTACACAAAGCTTCGTCCAATCGCTTTCATTCGGACAATTCCGGATGGCCTCGATGGAACTGTTGCAGTATCCTTCGTCAAAACTCATCGAGAACGACGACTCTTTCACCGAACATGACGCGTCCGTTGACCATGCTGGGCGATTCACGTCTTTGAAAGTGGGAATGAACTGCAGCAGAGAGATTCTTTCGAAAAAAAAAAAATAGGAACCTTCTCTGTTGTGTCGGAAATAATGCTTTCTCGATCTTCCTCAAGGCTGAATGCTGCGATGACGTATTCTTCCTCGAGTTGGTTGGTTCGGCCGATCAGCCGGAAGAACAGGTCTGCACAGCCAAACTCGTTCGTGGACACATGTTGAATCTCAAAGTCGTAGTTCAGTATCGTGAGAGCCTACCGTTGGAAGCGCATCGCAGTGTGTGGTCAGTGGGTCGAGAATGGGCCATCCAGAACAAAGTGCATCTGTCCGCATTGCCAACAAAGAGTAAGAGGCAACATACTTTCCGTTTTTGAAGACTGCTGCTGATGAGAGGTTCCCTTTTTCTATAGGATAGCATGGACCGATGATTTAGAGGTTGACGAGTCGCTGATAGTCGTCGAACAGGTTCCCGAGATAGACGGGAGTATTTAAAAAAAACGTCTGACTACAATTAAGGTTCACTTAAGATTGATTTGTTCACATATTTTAACTTTATTCCTAACCGGTGAGGTGATGGATGCTGTCGTGTCAGCACCTGGTTTCCGATGTTGATCGCCGTCCGTATCGCTGTGCTGGTTGTTGCCGGGTCTGCCAAATTATGCTGATGAACATTTGTACTCGTTCTAGACTTTGTGCAAATGGGTGAAACTGCTAGAAAGCAAGGTTGCTAACTCGCGCAAATGACCTTTGAGGCCACACAAACAACAAGCACTTGAATTGGTCGATCTTCATATTCTTGAATTTGAAGTCCGCGTAGGCACGGTTTACTTTCCCCTAGTAGCTGATGATGTCCTCCGCTTCCGACTTGACCAGCTGGAGGTATTGGTACCACTTGTTGAAAATGAAGGTCTGGCTACGGGAAATTTTTGAGAGGGTTTCGAGGTGCCGGTGAAATCAACGTCTTTGGGAAGCTTTGGAACAGGATGTAGTTGACGTACCCTGTGTGTGACAGTGTGTCCAACTTTCTCAGCAGCAGGCTCATCTTGACGGCATCTTCCAGTTTGCTGGCATCTGATTCGAATAGGTCCGTGTACCGGTTGTACCACTTGTCGAAGGTGATTCCATTTCCGGGTCGGACGCAATGTTTGTTGGCAAGGCCTCGATTGTTTGCTCCAGTTGCAAGGGCCTTGCGTTTGGCTAGCTTCTACGGAAACTCCACCATCTGGATGACTGCTTGCTGTAGTTCTTTCATCGCTTCCGTAGGGTTCTTGAATCATGATTCTTGAATCCTCATCGTCAAATTGATATGTCCGGATTACTTCTGGAATGGAAGATCTTGACTTGTTACTAGACTAGATTGTACTTTATTGCAAGTCAAATTACGAAAGAAACATGACGTGTCAGTGGGTCTGTTTACATAGGCATAAAATGGTTGCTGCGATTGAAATAAGTGTATGATTGAGTTTGTTTGATTCTATGCTGATCCAGGTACAACTGGGATCCAACACTATTTCTCGAGTACTTTTTCAAACAGACGTATCTGATTTTGTAAACAAAGAGGGGAAATAATATTCAAACGTGAATTTCTCAAAGCTCTCAGCACCCTCACGGAAAGTAGCATCACCATCATGTTAGGGAAATGTTATTTCTTGTGTTGGCGGCCCTAGTCTGCATGAAAGTGCTAAGGGTTTCAAGAATTTAACGTTTGAATCTTACTTCCCCTCTTTGTTTACAAAATCAGATACGTCTGTTTGAAAAAGTACTCGAGATTTGTTATTTTAGAATCATAAACCATAGAAATGGAATTTCTCTACCCGTTTTAAAAAATGATTTTATTATTATTAGTTTTTAACTTGTTAAGAAAATTATACTCACTCTAACTTTTCTACCATTATCACTTGAAGAATCGTGCATGATTTAGTTTTGTTATGATAGAACACACGCTTGTTGTCCAAGATGGTCAAAAAATGAATGCGCTGTTGGGATAGTCTTTACTCGGTGTGCATTTTGGACAGAATAAAAATGCGTCCAGCGGTTACTTTTCAGTTTGAAGTCTGTAATTTTAAGTGTTTAGTCACATAAATTTACATGACATTAGCATGTTTTTCAGCTGATGATGTGATATTGAATCACAGGACATGATTAAACATAAAAATGAATTTAAAATTAAGTGAGAATAGCAAGTTTTTTTTGTTTGGTGTCAGCTTTAGCTTCATTCATACGCTACCGAATGTGCGCGGTGTTGACATTCTGTTAGTTGTTGTTTGTTTGTTACGCGCGATGAAAGAGTATCGGGACTTCGTAATTAAGCGTTTTTTGAACGGTGAGCGACCCGGCGATATATTCCGGCTGCTGAAATCGCATGGGGTCAAGCGGAACTTTGTCTACACGACCATCAGGCGATACCGGGAGACGTCCTCGACCAATGACCGTGCGAGATCCGGTCGGCCGCGTTCAGCGAGGACGCCACGGGTCATCAAGATCGTGAGGGAGCGAATTCGGCGCAAAAAGAACCGCTCAATCCGGAAAACGGCTGCAGATCTCAACGTTTCCATTGGAACCGCTCACACCATACTCACCAAGGACCTTGGTTTCAGGCCTTACAAAAAACGTAAGGTCCATGGCGTATTCGGAGGCTACCAGAAAAAGCGGTTGGATCGAGCTAAGAGGATCCTCTCTCGGCACGCTGGTCAGGAGTTTGCTTTTTCGGACGAGAAACTGTTCGTGCTGCAGCAGCCGCACAATGTGCAAAATGACCGGGTGTGGGCGCCATCGAGGGACAGCATTCCTGAATCCAATATAAACATCCCTCGGTTCCAAAGTGCCGCGTCGGTGATGGTTTGGGGGGCAGTATGCAAACGTGGTAAGCTACCCTTGGTGTTTATTGAAAAAACGTCAAAATCAACGCGGCGTACTACAAAACTGAGGTTTTGGAAAAGGTTGTTGCCCCCAGTCTCCGAAGCCTCTACGGCGATGAGCACTACGTGTTCCAGCAGGACGGTGCACCAGCCCATACGGCAAATGTGGTTCAAGCCTGGTGTCGGGACAATTTAACCGACTTTCGGGACAAAACTTTGTGGCCTCCCAGCTCCCCGGACTTGAATCCTCTCGACTTTTTTGTTTGGTCCTATAAGATGGCGAAGCTGAACGAATACAAGGTCAGCACTTTGGATCATTTCAAGACGGTAATTCTCAAAATCTGGGACGAAATGCCCATGCAGTCCGTGCGTGCCGCCTGCGACGCGTTCGAGAAACGTTTGAAGCTCGTTAAGGAGTACAAAGGGGGGGTCATTCCAAGAGAAATGTTGTAAACGTTCCTTGTAAACATAGCTTTCAATAACATAAATCCAAAAAATAAAAAAACATGTTTTCATTTTTTTAACAAATTTTGAAAGTGTATCCGAACTTATTGAACACCGTGTATAGATAAATGCGTTTTAAAAAAGGAAATGCGTCGCTGGCTGACTTCTTGTCGAGTTTCTTCCTAAAGGTATGGAAAACACATTTATTCTTGAAACAACTCTTTTGAAGTGAAATAGTGGACCTTAGATGAGCCAAATAGTTTTGAAGCCATGGCGTCCTTTCCACTGGCTGACTTCTTGTTGGCTGTCTTTTCGTTAACATGCGCCATGGAAGTGAAATGCACTCTTATATAACCATTGAAACATTCAATAGTTGTCCTGAAGAGAGCAATAATTCCAAACCATGTTAAGAAAAATTCGGTTGGCTTTTTTTGTGAGTTTTCTTGCTGGCTGCCGTTCATCAAAATAATCTCAAATGCATTTATGTTGACAAACAAAGTATGTTGACATGTCAATGATTTGTGCTTGTGAAAGCAGCTACTTTTTTCGATTCACATTGCAAAAACAAAAACGACATCGGTCCCAGCGATAATAAACATGTTGACAAAATAGAACAACCTGCAAATTCTAGTTTTTGCTGTCTAGGCGATTGAGAGATCGTAAACATTTACCTCGCCTTATCAACCAAAAATGCGATGCACCTATAGAGCAGGTCTCTTGTGTTTGTTATTCTTTCAGCCGATTTAACAAAGTCAAAACAAAGCCGGAATGCAATTCCAAAGTGCGACAGATCTCAAGTCACGATCGTTTGATGGTAAATATTTACTACCCATCCAGTCTGCTGGGAATCAAATGCGCTATAATTTGATGAGTGCCATAAACGGTCGCGATCATCGCTTATGTTGGGTTGTTTTCAATTCGATTGAATCAGTCAGTTTCTACTGGTTGGACGAGAAAGTATTCAAATTTACATAGTACGGTAACATGATGAAGTCGAACGTTTACGTGATTACTTTTTTGCTTTTAAGTCTAGTTGCAAGTTCACGTGCAGGCCCGAGCAAAGGAGTGTGCATAAAGAAGATAGAACAAATTCTGACGTTTGTTTGCCAGGGTTGTCGAAGAATAAATTTGGCATATAAAATTGAAGAAATTTGAAACCCAATTTTTGTGTTATTTCAGAAGGCGCTAGGGATTTGTCTAAACTGCAGTACGACGTGTACAAAGATTGTTGCGTGCAATCATGTGAGATGTTGGCTTTGATGAAGTTCTGCAAAGGCAGCTAAATCAGGTGATAGGTGATTCTTGTGCACTGAAGTTAACACTGGTTTGGAATTACAGACAGAATGGAGAAAAATCGAACTTAGTGAGTCAAGAAATAAATGATTCCAGAGTTTGTTTGAATGTGAAACGAGTATTAGCTTCCGTGTTTTGCTTCTAAATCCAAGCGGGTCTTCTGTTTCAAGCTTTTTCTTCACAACTGATACGATCCCTTCAAAATGTTCTCACTCAATATCAATAGGTCATGTCAAATGTATGGAAAAATTCTGTCAGTGAAGCGAATACAAGATTAAATGGTTTTAACAAAGTTCTAGCATGCAGCGTCTACTTTAATTTTTTTTGTTCGTAAATATGAGCAGCCGAACTGTTTAGTAAAATGTTGGCATCCATATTTAGTTGTTTTTTTTTTTTAATTATTACATCAAATCACATCTGTTTTTAAATTTACATGACTTGAACATAAAAGCCTGCAATATTTTCCCAGTTGTATTCTACGTGACCTCCTCGCTCAGTTACATGGTTTATTATCACGTCTAAGTTTATTTTTTCCGTTACTGATGGAGATACAAAGAGAGTGATAGAGTGTGTTGGCTTATTGTTCCTCTCAACTAATAAAATAATAATCCAAATAGGCGAGACATGGGCTCCGAGTAACATGAGAGATCGTACACCTATAATAAAAATCAATTAATTTAAAATTATCTTCACTTTATCACAACAATTTCTTTTATTTAGGAGATTTCCAGCCTTCGTCTAATGCATCAAACGTGTTTCCACCATGAAAAATGGCGAATCAAGTACAGAACTGTTTAGGGCCTGTTCATAAACCACGTAGACTCATTTTTGAAAATCTCAGACCTCTCCTCTCCCGTCGTAGACTTTTCTCCATACATTTTTTGAAATTGTGTATGTAGCGTAGACTTTGTTCAGGAAAACATAAGTTTTGTATTTGTTGATATTGTTTAAAAACTAACTACATAATAATAAATTAAATTTCAACTTGAAAATGAAAAACTAGTTCATCTACGTCTACAGCGTTATCACAAGCAATGATAAAGGTGACGTAATTAATAACATAATTAATTCTAAAAATTTTAGAATTTCAATTTTCTGTCTTCTGCTCGTGTTGAATAATGCAGGGTGTATAAGGTCGTCGAATGAGAGTCTCCTCCGGCCGCCAAGGATGGATGTTATTACTCTCTGCAGATGAGTCCACGCCGCCGTCACTCGTGTGCACTCACTCAATTTATGTTTCAATGTCTCTGTTGCCCCATTGCAATGTTTTTCGCACTGTTCGTTGTCTGCTCGACGAATTGTGTGCCACAATACTCTATGCTCTAACTTTTCATTGACGAGTAGATACCAGCAGCTACGCTGGCTTGATATCTATTGGTATTGATGCGTAGAAATATTTCCGATCGATTGGTGCAAAATTTTTGAAAACCTTTGGACTGAGATATTAACGCTCAAAACCTGACCTCTTTTCGTGACGGTCACAATTTGGTTTTTTTTTTATATTATATTTCAGCCACAGCATAAAATTATGAAAATTACACTTGATGTAAGCCGGAGCAACCCATCAATGTATTCTCTTAAAGTGGTTGAACATTCAATTGCAATTCATGCACATGAACTGAGCATTCGAATATATTTAAAAACACATGAATTATCAAAGAAATATGCACTGCAGAGTAGGTATCAGTCGTGATGAAAAAAGAAATTAAAGCTCTGCATTTTCAATTTATAAAAATTGAAGTTTACATAAACGTGTAAATCCAAGTGTTTGTTCACTAAAACCGATACACCATGGCACCCGCTTTTTTTTCTACATCTTCCTATTAGCTGTCATTCTTTCAACAACACCAAACAGACAGAGCAGAAATTGCAGCGCAGATTCTACATTACATTTTTTCTGAAATAAAAAGTAAATCCGATTCCCAAAGTCAGTCTGATTGTAAAAATCTAATATTATTGTGAATCTGCTGCTTGAGAAATTTACGTTTCAATCTTACTTCCCCTCTTTGTTTACAAAATCAGATACGTCTGTTTGAAAAAGTACTCGAAAAAGGTGGATTGAATGCGGGTTCTCGAACAACTGGAATTTGGTATCCTTATATGATCTCGAGTAACAGTATACAGGATATGAGCAATTATTTATTTGCAAAATGAGTTTTATTTCAAACCAATAATGGCTGATGAAATGAATGAAATGAAAATTACATCAGGTGTTTTCATTTCGAGTAAGAGTAAAGTCTTGTGTAATTTTCACCTCGTGTGATTTTTTTTTTCGACTTTAATTTTCAATCTCTTTCAATGCTTCAATTATGTGCTTGAAAATGAATTGAAAATTACAAAATTTTATTAATTGTGATTGGGTTTCGTCAAAACACGGTCGTTCAAAAGCCCTATACGCTTTTTGGCCATGGAATTCTGCCTTATGTGCCGACTCGGATATTAACTGCACAGCAAAAAATAATTAAAGTTCCATGCAATGTACAACGTTTGAATAGTAGAAATATAGCAATGTAACGCATTTTCCACTGCTATCTGCTGTTAACAATGGTCAGCGAAGTACAAATGTACCCGTAAGTACAAACAGAGCACAAGTTTTCAATGCTCAATTCTTACCTGCTGGTAGCAATGTACAGCTAGGTAATGGAGCTTCCTACGCTGCCGTTACAGCCGGTAGAAACCAAAATTCTACCAGAAATGTTGAAGATTTTGACTTAGGTAGCATAACCGCTCCAAAAATGGATTTTTTACAGAAATCATTAATCGATATGATTAATGGAATGTTAAATACAAACTCCATGTTTGATGCAATTCAAACTGGTATAAAATTTGCAAACAATATTGTCATGACCCTGAAATTCAGCAATGGGTATTAAGACACTGAATATTTTAAATTGGAATGCTCGATCTCTTAAAAATAATGAAGACGAGCTGTTTAACTTTTTACGAGTTCATAACGTGCATATTGCCGTTGTAACTGAAACTTTTCTTAAACCAGGTGATAAAATAAAAAGGGATCCTAATTATTTCGTACACCGCAATGATCGTCTTGAAAGTCCAGGTGGTGGCGTTGCCATAATTGTTCATAGGCGTATCAAACATCAAATTCTTTCTTCATTTGATACCAAAGTTTTTGAAACTTTGGGGGTTTCTGTTGAAACAAAATTTGGTCAACTTACACTATTAGCTGCCTATTTACCATTCCAATGCGTAGGTCAGCAAAAGAATCTTCTCAAGGGTGACCTACAGAAGCTCACCCGTAATAGGTCAAAATTCTTCATTATTGGTGATTTTAATGCAAAACACCGATCGTGGAATAATGCTCAAAGTAATTCCAATGGTAATATACTATTTGATAATTGTTCTGCTGGTTATTACACTATCCAATACCCAAACAGCCCAACTTGCTTTTCTTCTGCCAGAAATCCCTCAACTATTGATTTGGTCTTAACTGATTCATGTCAACTTTGTAGCCAATTGGTTACCCATGCTGACTTCGGTTCGGATCACCTTCCAGTAACTTTTGAAATATCTCAAGAAATAATTTCTAATCCCAACAGTTCTACTTTCAATTATCATAGAGCTGATTGGAACCAATATCAAACATTCATGGAATATAACTTTGATCCTAATATTCCTTTGGAAACTAAAAATGATATCGATAATGCTCTTGACTCTCTGACTACTTCCATAGTTGAAGCAAGAGCTGTCTCAGTTCCAAAATGCGAGGTAAAGTTCAATACAATTATAATAGACGACGATCTTCAGCTTTTGATCCGTCTGAAAAATATCCGTAGAAGACAATATCAAAGAACACGCGATCCCGCCATGAAAGTTATCTGGCGAGATTTGCAAAAACAAATTAAAAAACGTTTCTCTGCCCTGAGGAACAAACAATTTGAAAATAATGTGTCAAAATTAGAGCCGAGTTCCAAACCTTTTTGGAAACTCTCCAAAATTTTAAAGAAACCTCAAAAGCCTATTCCAGCGCTCAAAGAAGGTGATAAAATATTGCTAACAAATGTGGAAAAAGCTCAAAAACTTGCTGAGCAGTTTGAGAGTTCCCATAATTTCAGTTTGGGTCTTACTAGTCCTATTGAGAATCAGGTTTCTCTTGATTATCTGAATATTTCCTCAAGGGAAAATATTTTTGATGAATCTTGGGGTACTGATTTGGATGAAGTAAAAACTATAACTAAAAAGTTAAAAAATATGAAGGCTCCAGGTGATGATGGAATTTTCTATATACTCATCAAAAAACTCCCAGTGAGTACCTTGTCTTTCATGGTAAAATTATTTAATAAATGTTTTCATTTGTCATACTTTCCTGGCAAATGGAAAAATGCCAAAGTTGTTCCAATTTTGAAGCCCGAGAAAAATCCAGCTGAAGCTTCTAGCTACAGACCAATAAGTTTACTTCCTTCAATCAGTAAACTTTTTGAAAAGCTAATTTTGAATAGAATGATGCTTCACATCAATACAAACTCAATTTTTGCAGATGAGCAATTTGGATTTCGCCATGGCCATTCAACTACTCATCAACTTTTGAGAGTTACTAATTTAATTCGTTCAAACAAATCTGAAGGCTGCTCAACTGGAGTTGCTCTTCTAGACATAGAAAAAGCATTCGACAGTGTTTGGCATGAAGGTTTGATTGCTAAATTGAAAAACTTTAATTTTCCGCTCTATATTATAAAATTAATTCAAAATTATTTAACTGACAGAACTCTGCAGGTAAATTATCAGAATTCCAAATCTGATCGACTACCTGTTAGAGCTGGAGTTCCTCAGGGTAGCATTCTTGGGCCGATACTGTATAACATTTTTACTTCCGACCTCCCTGATTTGCCTCAGGGTTGTCAGAAATCCTTGTTTGCTGATGACACAGGCATCTCCGCTAAAGGAAGAAGTCTTCGTGTCATTTGCAGGAGACTGCAGAAAAGTTTGGACATTTTCTCTTCTTATTTACAGAAATGGAAGATTTCTCCCAACGCTTCCAAAACTCAACTAATAATATTCCCACATAAACCTAGAGCTTCTTTTTTGAAACCTAGTGGTAGTCACATCGTTACTATGAGCGGTGTTCCAATTTCCTGGTCAAGCGAAGTGAAATACCTTGGTCTATTACTTGATCAAAAATTAAATTTTAAAAATCACATTGAAGGCTTTCAAGCCAAATGTAATAAATATATAAAATGTTTATATCCTCTTATAAACAGAAAATCCAAACTTTGTTTGAAGAACAAACTACTAATATTTAAACAAATTTTTAGACCGGCCATGCTTTATGCTGTTCCAATATGGTCTAGTTGTTGTGCTACCAGGAAAAAAATACTTCAAAGGATTCAAAACAAAGTTCTAAAGATGATTTTGAAGCTGCCTTCTTGGTACAGTACTAACGAAGTACATAGAATTTCGAATGTTGAGACTTTAGAACAAATGTCCAACAAAATAATTAATAATTTCAGACAAAAATCGTTGCAATCTTCTATTGCAATGATTAATTCCCTTTATGCTTAGTTAAGATTAATTTTAGTTTGTTTTTAGTTTTAAGATTATTATTGTTATACTGACACGCAGGAATAAAAACCTGTTTAAAATAATGAACTGCTAAGGCATGAACAATGTAAACAAAATTAGATACATATTTTAACAATGAAGGTTGATACGTTACGGTAGTAGCTGGAGCACCTAGATTAACATGAAATGTAAATATGAATAAATTTGGAACAAATAAAGAGTTAAAAAAAAAAAAATGGCAATGTAACGCATTGCTTTATTGAATTTTAAATGAAAAACCGTGCACAAAAGCAGAGCATTGATGTGCATTTAACAATACGTCTCATTTCATTGAATGGTACATTGCAAAAATAATAAATCACAGAGAGCTTGTTTTCCAATGCATTCTGATACGAAATTACACGAACATGTAATTATAAATCTTCTACCATCGAAATTTATCGCATAGAACATCTGTTCTGCCTTTTTTGCTTAGCTGTCATTCACCATCCATAAGCAGAGGACAAAAGATGATACTTATTTGTACACAGCTCGAAAAAGTAGTGTGAATTTCTGTTCAATATCATGCACATAAATGGAGCGTCACAAAACATAAAATATTACATTATGCATCGTGTTATGTTTTGGGACATTGCATACATTGCGGATATTATTGTATGCAAAAGCTCTTCTTTGTTAGAACTATTTCATGCAAGTTGCTGCTTCGTGTGTAATGAAACATAGTTTTCCATGCTCTGATATTTACATCACAATGAAAACTTTTTTCTGTGTTTCCGCAATGTATGCAATGTCCCAAAACATTACACGATGTATAATGTAGTATTTTATGTTTTGTGACGCTCCATTTATGTGCATGATATTGAACAGAAATCCACACTACCTTTTCGAGCTGTGTACGAGTAGTTGATTATCTGGACTTCCCCAGCACCAAGAATATACTCTTCTTAGATTATATTGTAAGAGTTTTAGAGTTTCGCTTTCAACGGATAAACAGAAGGTAAATGGGAATTTAATACCACAAATTTAGAAATTATGAGTTTTACACGAGACGTCATTCATGTTTGTAAAAAGTCGGGGAACGTAAAGAAGGATTTCGTGTAAAATTATGTCTCCTCAAACTGACACATACACAGAAAAAAGTAATGAATTTTAACAGGCGTGTACAATTTGCTCTCGTTTAATTTCAAGCGAAATGAGGGATAAACAACGAAATTTTTTGCAATTTTTCATGCGCCATACAACAATGTTTGCAATCTTTCATACAACAGGCTAGATTCAGGCGTTAACTGGCTTACATTTACATTAAATATCCCATTATTTTCTGCCAAATCTAGCATTCCCTTTATGTGCATTAGATAACGCGGAAAATTCAATGTTTCTTTTTATCTGTGTACGCAATTCGAGAAAAGATGTGTTTGATTCAATTTATTTTCTCATCTCTTTCAACTCATTCTTATGTGCTGAAGGACGCTTGCATATGTCGGTCTCAGGAGACAGAAATTTACATGACATGTTGGTAGTGTGCATGTTAAATTAAACTAGCTACACACTACCAAAATCTCATGTAAATTTCTGTCCTCTGAGACCGACACATGCAAGCGTCCTTTAGCACACAAGAATAAGTTGGAAGAGATGAAAAAATAAATTCAATCAAGCACATCTCTCGTCGAACTGCGTATGTGTCAGTTTCAGGAGACATAATTTAACATGATATATTTCTTAACGTTCCCCGAGTTTTTACAAACATGAATTACGTCTCGTGTAAAATTCGTAATTTCTAAGTGTGTAGTTCCTAAGAACGCATTTGATTTGCTTTCTTCAATGTTGAAAATATATTTTGATGGACCGCAACCACATGAAAGCGTTTGACGGGATGAACCATAATTATTAAAATTAACCCATTTTTTAGTCATACACACTTAGAAATTATGAATTTTACACGAGACGTAATTCATGTTCGTAAAAAGTCGGGGAATGTAATGATCGATTTCGTGTAAAATTATGTCTCCTGAAACTGACACTTACGCAATTCGACAAAAGAAGGGTTTGATTGAATTTATTTTCTCATCTCTTTCAACTCATTCTTATGTGCAAAATGTCATGTAAATTTCTGTCTCCTGAGACCGACACATGCATGCGTCCTCTAGCACATAAAAATGAGTTGAAAGGATGAGAAAATAAATTCAATCAAACTCTTCTTTTGACGAATTGCGTATGTGTCAGTTTGAGGAGACATAATTTAACACGATTTTTTTCTTTACGTTCCCCGATTTTTTACAAACATGAATTACGTCTCGGATAAAATTCATAATTTCTAAGTGTGTAGGGATTCCTCTTCTTTGACGGGATGAAGCACAATGATTAAAATTAAACTATTTTTTATTCATAGGTATTCCTCTTCTTACTTGATGTTGCATGTTTGAATTGATTGGGTTCTTTCTTATTCCTTGTCGGGTATTTTCATCACCGCGACCATTTTTTAGATCTATTGTGATAAATCCCCTTTTTTTAGCTCTGTCCAGGTGACGTACCACTATTGTTAGGAGTGGTCGTCAACGCTTGACTTAGAGCATTATCCCAGCACGGCATTACACTTCGAATGAATTGCACTACCGCACTGGGATTTGTTCTCCAAATATCAAAGGGTTCTATCAGCCCTTTGTCGAAGAACTGATTTTTTTTAATGAAAATTGCCTGCCAGTGGCATAACAAATGTTCGGAGTCTTCTTTTTCCATACCACAAAAGCGACATGAATCATCTTGAAGTTTTCCAATCACCTTCAAGTGATAGCGGCTCGGACAATGGCCTGTTAAAAGACCAGTATATATGCTTAGATCTTTTTTCGAAAGATCAAGTATTTTGCGAGTCATAGAAATATTTGAAGTAATGAACCGCTTTGATTGCCTAGCTGTGAAAGTGTGGTTCCAGTTTTCATTCACTTTCGAAGATTCCCAGGCTTTGAGCTCCATTCTAAGAGAAGAAGCAGATAAATTACAAAAGGGCTCAGGTCCTTCGAACTGAAGAGACGATCCGAGTCTTGCTAGTGTATCGGCTCGTTCATTTCCACCAATTCCGCCGTGACCAGGAACCCAGTATAGATTGACTTGATTACGACAAGTTTTTTGAAGTGATTGAACACATTCTCAAACATGCTTAGATGTGCATGTTGCTGACTTTAAAGCATTTAGAGCTGCTTGACCGTCTGACATAATACATATATTTGAATGTCTATAGTTTCTACGCAAGCATATAGCAGAACATTCCAGAATTGCTTGAATTGTAGCTTGGATTGATTGGGTTATTAATAATCAAACAATTCTAACAAATCTTTTGCCTCTTCTTGTCTAACGTGAAAAATAAACTTGAATGTAGAAATCGACGATGCGGCCATTTCAAGCAGTTCATGTAAAATTCAATTTCGCAAATACTAAATGAAATTTCTAATTCGTGTACATTTGAAAACTCATGTGACTTTGAAGTTTATTACATGCTCTTTTTATGTGCATGAAAATAGGTTGAAAATTATAAAACAATTTTAACTGTGTGGCTTTGTACGACTTGCATTCTTTCCTGGCAAGGATGTTCCGCACCGTTTAAAAGTTGGCGTTGTACCTTCTTGCCACATCTCGGATCGAAAGACGCACCTCAAAACCTTGCTGCGCAGCGGACGATCACTGGTTCCAGTTTTTTCGTAGGTCCGCTGATTCCTTTCCACACTAAGGATTTCGTTGTAGATTTTGAGCACTCGAAAAACCGTTGTTTTCAGCATCTTCAGCACTTTAGCCAGCTTGGAACCGGATCACTCCGGATTTTCCAGGTGTTTGTGCACAATATTTTTCCTTCTTTCGAGTTCCATTTGACGATATTTCTGAACGCGATCGACTACTTTGATCAAACTTGCACCAGTTGTTCTCTATAGAAGTGTAAACAAACCACTGTCAAAGATTTTCGATTTTCAAAACTAGAGGCGTGCGAGGGGCGTACCAATTTACGTGACAGTTAAACGAGAAAAATAGCATGATAGCTACTTTGAACAATTTAAATCTGAGAAGGGTAATATCAACAAGATTATGTAAATTTACATGAATATGCATTTGAAAACAAGTTTACTGAGATCTACTATTCATGAAACGTGTCTAATGTATGTTCCAATGAAAATACACACATTTTCCAATGTTTATCAATGCTCTAGGTATGAGCATGATTTTTTATTTAAAAATAAATAAAGCAATACATTGGCATATTCTTACCGTTCGAACGTTTTACGTCGCATGTATTCTTCAATTTTTTTTGCTGTGTTATGTTCAAGCATATAACCCCAAAAGACGGAGTCAGGTGGTTTGAGATTTGGTTAAGATGCACCCGGATAAAAAATTACAATTCGATTACAACACAAAACCATAGAATTATAATTGATTTTGCCATTGACAATAAACCATGTATAGTGATGATGATGATGATAATGATGATGATGGTCCCGCCACTTACCCCTACAAAAGTTTGAGCTAGCCGATTTATCTATTAGATAATCTTTTTAAAAGCCCAGTTATACAAAAAAAAAACGAACTGATTTCATCTACAGATGTAAACTTCTTCAAAAACAGTTCATTTGCTTTATAGCGATATAATTGTGAAAAGCTATTGATGTCAACCACAAATGTTCGCTCAGCGATCAGGAAATCCTACACGCAAAAAAACCGCAGTAGAAACTACCATTTCGAAGGTTAAATTAAGCGCAAACCCCAACAATTTTCAGCTGACTATAAATGCGTTTGATTTTACCATGCCTGCGATTAGATCAACCATGGTGCGGTTAATATCAATATGAAGTCTGTCAAATATACCACATATGTTGAAGGTTTTACCATAAACGTAATAAATTTGACTGAAATTTCATGGTAGTCGGGTAAAATGGTAGTTTCTACTACAAGATTTTTTCCTGTGTATTACAATTCAAACCAGCGAATCCCGCATTAAGACATGTTCCAACACTAATGGAGCCACCAGCTTAGTTTTGGGCTGACCAACAAATTTTCATCATCATCACCGTGACGAACAAAATATTTTGTAGTGTTGATAAAAGAGAGAAAAAAAAGTATGCAAAACGAAAATAGCCAACTCATTGTAATCCGTTTGTAAAAAACTTCGTCAAAATACAATATTTATTTTTTTAAACAAAAAAAAAGCAACAAAGCCTTACAAGAAATAGTCCACACAAAATAATCCGTTTTATAACAGTAAAACATCGTCAGTTAAAATCTTCATAAATGATTAAATAATTTCGCTAACTGTTTAGCATACAGTTTTAACATGTGGAATACATAGTCTTTTGAATTCTGAAAGTGTCTAGAGAATTGTACTATGAATAAAGGGTGTCCACGATGAAATTGCCACACTATGAAATTGCTCTAACTTTTTAACCGTTGGGTAGAATTTAATGAAAATTTGGGTGGATTTAGTTCATAGTGCATTATTTACATCCTGCAAGTTTTAAAGTCCTGTGATCAAAACTCGCGGAAATGGAGTCGAAAGAACAGCTCGTGCGTGATAAAATCTTGCACATTCATCACGAGAACAAGGATCTCTCGCATCGTTCCATCGCTAAAACGTTGGGAATCGCGAATTCCACGGTGTCGCGAGTGATTAAGCGGTTCGAGGAACGGTTGACCACCGATCGGAAGCCCAGAAGTGAAGGAAAAAGTATTCCGTACAACACCAAAAATCACAACCGCGTAGTTGGGGCCTTCAACCGAAATCCGAACGCCTCCGTTCGGGATGTGGCTAAGAAGCTGCACCTAAGCCGAAGTTTTGTCCAGAAGGCCAAAACTGAGGCTGGGCTTCGAACGTTCAAGGTACAAAAGCCCCCTAATCGCGACGAGAAGCAGAACAAGTCCGCCAAAACCCGTGCCAGGAAGTTGTACCTCAACATGCTGACGAAAGTTGAATGCTGCATCATGGACGACGAAACATATGTGAAGGCCGACTTCAAACAGATCCCCGGCAACCTGTTTTTCACGGCCAAGGATAAGTTCAGCGTTCCGGAGCATGTCCGCACTCAGAAGATGTCCAAAATTGCGAAGAAATTCCTGGTTTGGCAAGCCATCTGCACGTGCGGGAAGCGGAGCGCACCTTTCGTGACCCAGGACACGATGAACGGACAGGTGTACATAAAAGAGTGCCTCCAGAAGCGGCTGCTTCCTCTCCTGAAGGCCCACAACGTCATAACAATCTTCTGGCCGGATTTGGCCTCATGCCACTACTCCAAGGACGTGCTGAAGTGGTATGCGGACAATAAGGTTAATTTCGTGCCGAAAATGTTCAACCCTCCCAACACTCCGGAGCTCCGCCCCATCGAGAAGTACTGGGCGATTATGAAGCAGCACCTTCTTAAACGACCTAAGGTAGTGAAGACAGTCGAGGAACTGAAGAAAGTATGGGTTTACATGCAAAAAACGGTTGATTCACAGGTTGTGCAGAATCTTATGGCCGGGGTTAAGGCCAAGGTGCGGGCATTTGCGTATGGACTGTAAATAAAATACGAGTAAAATGGTAAAATGAAGTTTAATAGTTATTTCTCAATCTCTGAAAATTTGATGGCAATCGGATGAAAACTCGAATTTTGCGAATCAATTTTGTGTGTGGCAATTTCATCGTGGACACCCTTTAGGAAACGAAAACTCCCTTTAAATCTTCTCTTCCACCCCCCCCCACAAACCCACCCCACCCCCCCCCCCCCCGGCGGGGGGGGGGGGCCCCTTGCCCCCCCCCTCCTAAGTTTTGGTTTTATTTTTAGAATTTTATTATTTGTTTCAATATTTTATTATTTATTTTTTATCTCTAGCAGGTTGCAAGGTAACTTGTTGCAATACAGTTGATGTTACTCCAATACTACTCAATTAAGTCAGTCACAATCAAGTCACTGTAACCAAATATGACGATTCTGTGTTGCTTGGGATGTTTGTCAGATTGCTCCTTTGCCTAAATGAAAAATCCAAGTTACGCGAAGTTGCCTCGATTTTGTAACAAGTTGTAGCAAAAAAGCGTAAAAAATGAACATCCATGAGAAAATAGTTATAATTACATAATAGTTTTTAAATAGTAACGACTAACAATTTTATTACAATCATTTCCCTTTAACCAAGAACCCAACCTATCTAGCCTAAAGTATCTAAAAACCCCAAGCAACACACAACAGTCAAAACTGGTTTCAGCAGCTCTATTGTGACTTAATCGAGTCACAGAGCAGTCACCTTTACTGGGTTGAAACAAGTGTGCTACTAGGGAAATATCTCTTAATCTGTAATGTTAGCTATAAGATAAGCATTGATTGATTTTTTTCCCGCTAGCTGAAAGTTGAAGAAGCTATGCTCAATTAAATTTTCAGTTCTTGGTTAATCACTAAATATTCAAACCAATGCTATAGCTTTCAGAAGCCAAATAATACTAGATAGTATTATAGAAACACAGTTGATAGTTAGAAAAAGTTTGAACGAAAAATATTTATTTGAAATATCATGAATCAAACCGATCAATGTTACCCCGCTTATACCGTTTTAGGGTACTGTAGTTTCGTATTATTGAGAATATATGTTGATCATATCTTACAGTTTGATTCAGAAGCGTCAGAGCGAGAAGTTGCAGTTGTCTTATCCTATTCAAAAAAATTTATCCGTTTTTATGAGCATGAGCAGGATAATGAGCATAATTGACCGCCCGAGGTTGTTACCCCGTTACTGTCAGATCATCTGTTATTACACAGACGATCAACAGATGATGCAAACATGCTCAATGTGTAAAACTGGTGATCCCAAACTAAGGCAACGCCGGCGCTGGCCTCGCCCGAATGCAGGTCAAATAAGGAAAGGGTAGTTATGCGTTAACGTTTATTTGGACGTTTTATTGGAAGCCGAGACCACCGCTGCACTTCCACGAGAAATCACTGGGATGTTGGATAAAAAGATTGGGTGGCAGCAGGGTTCGTTTCGGTAAACGATAAGCTGAATTCACGCTTCGTTTAGTAAAATATTTAAATATTAGTACCGATTTCTGATTTGAACTGATTTAAACCAACAGTAAGGATGCTATTGGGACCGCACACAAAGTGTAATGGTGGTTTTTCATTGGAAAATCAAGGTGGTTTTTTATAATGCTGGAAATCCGATTTGATTCGAGTTAAACCAATAATAAGGATGCCATTCGAGCCACTCAGTGTGATGGTGGTTTTCTTTAGGAAAACAAGGTTAATTTTATTAACGCTTGAGTGATGTTTTGTTGTTTTCTTACTGTGCTCACTCGATCACTCGTTTCACCGAAATATAGATAACCGAAACAATACGAAACGCGCCATGCTCGATATGAAAATAGTGCGTAATAAAGCATCGACACAACCTTTCACAGCCGATGCTCGAACCAAACTCTTTTTTCGTAACTTTCAATTTTTACTACTGTATTCTACAATCTATTGCACTACTGTAACTAATAACTGTATCAATCAAGTTGAAGTGTCTAATGAACAATCTTTGCTAATCCATTAAAAATTGCAATTGAGGGATTTCGTAAAAACAAGAGTCCGTAGATGCATTTCGTGCCTTCTGGCAACTTTATGTTTCTATTGATATCCATGCTCATCGGTTTAATACCAACCGGGCGAGACTTGGTCTTATACAAAAATATTTCATAATCTCCAATCCGCTCAACCAATCGCAATGTTTTGTGATATATTTGACGGATTATTATAATTTGAGATAACTCAATGCAGATGTCTTCCCAATTTGGAAGATCGACAAGCAATCGGTGAAGAGCTTGGAGGAAGACCGGAAGAATAAGCGAATTTTCTCGAATTTGAACAACAATTTTAATGTAATTCCATGATACACCGTTTTGGTTTCATACTACTCAGATACACATGATTGCTACACACCGTGTTTCGACAGAACGTGTTTCACTTGTATCATATCAGACAAATCGGTTCAAATTTCAAAACGCAGATGCACCAGTGTATATAAACTATTTTTAAAATATTGAGGAATAGCTGTTGGAACGCATATGAATTTCTTTTCGTCATTGATGAATAAAATTTCCTACATTATTTACTAACTACTCGTGTATTAAGAATGCAAGTAGCAACAATTCAGCACAAAAAACACAGCTTGCTTACATTTGCGACTTACGTCGTTTTAAAAGGTTATGTTTGATGTTCCTGTTTAGAAAATATCAGATAAAATAATTATATTAAAGGTAAGCTAAGGGGACGCAAACTATAAGCTATAAACCACCAAAACTCAAAATGTATGTTTGTTATAGCTAATCACTTATTATTTGAACAACCATTAAAAAAATATAATCTATTGAAACGGTGTGAGCACGGTGAGTAAAAAACGGTGCTTCTGCGCTGTTGCTTTGGGTGAGAGGGTCGCGGATGAAAAGTACATTTTCAGTACAAACTGCAAACAAATTCGGTGGTTATCCTGTACAAAAACCCAACATGAATATAAAATTAATATATCGAGACATTACAGTACCCGTTATATGTTTGGCATTTAAGGTGGTTTGATTTAAAAACATGGGAAAAATCAAAAGTTTTTAAAATCGTTTTTTTTTTTAATTCCAGAACAAGCCTAGAACTGTTTAATCTTGTTGCCACAATCGGACGGGTATTGTCATATACTTTCGGTGAGAGTAGGGAAGAAAATCCACCCGTCATTCAGGCGTATTGTCACATAGTGAGGGCTCCATTCCCGCTCCATCTGTCGGAACATGAAAGTGACCCTACTCACAGAGAACAGACATTGATGTCCATATACTTTTTCTTGAAAAACGTGTGTAAAAGTTTACATGGGCAGCCGGTATAAGAAGCAAGTGCAGAGAAAAACAAACAAAAATTTTCAGGTTATGTGCTAGGCTTTTTCTTGATAAACATTTACATGACAGTTATCGCACAACTGCAGCGCCGCCTACCAGGAGCATAACGACATACATTTGAAATGTCGGTTTAAAGTTTTACACAAGAAGCAGACGGAAGATGGACGTCTGTTCTCTGTGCCCTACTCTACTGGTCCACCGGGCGTTGTATTGTCCGTTAAGTGTCCGTTAATGTTAATTGTTCAGTTTGTGCAACCACTGGTTGGAGACGATGTAATTCTCTCTCTCTCTCTTTCTCTTTCTCTCTCTCTCTCTCTCTCTCTATACAAAAAAACTTGTTGCAGTCATACCTCGATATAACGTAACTCAATTTTTATTTTCGTTACGTTATATCGAAGCAAAATTTTTTTTCCAGAATTTTTTTTTATCCCTTTTTTTCTAGAAAAGAATTAACGTAAAATCAATGTTATTCACCCAGCAGGGTGTTCCAGCCCTTCTTACCTACGTTTTTCAAATTTTTTTAAATATTTTTATATTCTTTTTTAAATTTGTTTATTGATCCTTTCATTTTTTTTAAATATTTTTTTCCTTATATTTTTCTTATCTTAGAACATTACTTTTAGCAGTATTCTTTTAACGATGTATAAATAAAAATGCACCAAAATTTGATTACAGCTTATTCCATACTACCCAGGAGGTAATTCACTCCGCCACCATGTGTTAACACCCTCAAAAACACAATCCGACAACTTCAAACTCACTCCTCACCACATGGAAGATACATTTATTTCTAGCACCATTTACGCGAATTGATCATTTGTTTTTACACTGTTTGTTTCCCTCTCGCTTGTACTGATGTGATTCAGATGATGTTTGAATGTTTCAAATTCACAACAATTCACAAACCAGTACAAAATAGCAAAACAATATTCCACCAATAACCACCTCCCTCGCTTGAGCAACCCAAAAAGATGACGTCCTTTATGTTGTTCTTCTCCATGCACACTTCATGTTGAAGATTTCTTGAAAAAGAGCCCGCTTTCGTCAGCATTGAAGCTTTTTTGCAAAAACCAGATGTAGAGAGCTTTGTCAACCTGTGGGCATTGAGGATTCTTGAAACGCTTTCGTTTTGCTATAAATTAAAAACAAAACATGTTAAATTGTTTTCACGGAATATCATTTTCTTTTCTTACACATTCCTTCTTGTTGGCCAATTTTTTGAGCAAGTTGTCCTTTGCATATTTCATGGCATAGATGGTAGATGCACATTGAACTTTGTAATTCTTAATTATTTCACTCGTCGAAACACCATTTTCAAGATTTTGAATAATTTTCATTTATCCGCTAGCAGTAAACCAACACGGTTATGTTTTTTGTCTTGTTTACGCAACACACGATCCATTTTTCCATAAACATCCCACTTAGTCGACCTTCTTGAATTATAATTGTGCAATAATAAAGAAGTTTTAACAGCTAGCTTCCTACTACATACACAAAAACAAACAATCCACAGAAAACAGATGTTTGACGGCATATACAAACCATGTTGAAGCATTGCACGCAACATCGCAAGCAACTTTTCACCAAATTTTCACAGATAGCGGAGCCTAACCGAGTAAAGTCTAATATCATAAAGATGGTAATTCAAAAACTTTTTTTAATATCAACATCACATGGAAATCAAAATTTGATTTCACTTCTCAAATGTCAAATTTGATATCAAATTTTGTTTTCATGTTGCTGTAATCTTAGTTTTATCTTTCTATGAGAAAAGCTGTTTTGTTTTCATTGTCTTGACAGAACATCAAGTTGAATTATCATTTTGCTATCAACAGGAAAAAATGTACAGCAAACTGACTTTTACATTTGATCTCATTGGTAGCAGGATCTGTTTTAAATTTGATGTCACAGGAATATTGTTTTGCAATCAATTTTGATCTTTTAACCGTTAAAACGACCAAGATGACAGCAACCTGAGTAATCATTATCAGCAACATCACTGTTTATTTCAAATGGACCGGATTAAATGGTTTCGTTGGAAAATAAGACAAACAAATACATAAGACATAAGAGTTCGCGGCGTTTTTTTTTTATAACTTCGTTCAGATCGAGAACCTGGAATTCCGCAAGCGACAAAATTCGGCTTCTGCGCCCATTTCGTTAGATGTCATTGGTGCGGTTGCGTCAAACGCTGAACCATTTGAAAACAAAACCTTAAAATTAAAAAAAGAAGACAAAAGCTGACAACTCAGCAAATGACACTTGATCGATTTTCAAGTCGTGAAGGAGAACGAAGCTTATCTGGGTTGCAGCAATCTTTTATGTCGTTTTCGGTTTTAAACCTCTGTCAGGTCTGACTCTGACTCGCAATTACCGAACGAAAACGGATCCAGAGTCGAGTCAGAATGATGGTATTAGTGCAATCGTGTGAGCTGATTTGTGAGAAATTTGTGTTTCATTTGTATAAGAAACCCTCCCCCCCCCCTTCCAGATGAGGGAGGGGTTTTGATCCATCATAAGAACCTTCCCCGGCCTCAAAAACTACTGCATACAAATTTTCACGCTGATTGGTTCAGTAGTTTCCGAGCCTGTAAGGGCCGGACAGACAGACAGACAGACAGAAATTTATTTTTATATTTATAGATCGATAGATAAATCACGTTTATAATTTAAACTGCCAAAAATAAGGCCAAAAAAAAGTTACGTTATATCGAGGTAAAAGTTACGTTATATCGAGTTACGTTATATCGAGGTTACGTTATATCGAGGTTACGTTATATCGAGGTTACGTTATATCGAGGTATGACTGTAATCTTGTTTAATTCTGTTCCATTCATTCTGAACAAGTCAATTTGTCTAGCAATGCGCCAGGTTGTGTACACGCAACATGACGTTACGGCACTCCTAGGAGCCGAAAAAATAGGAATGAACTAAAATAAGTTTCTCAAGGCTAAATTTAGGCCTCTATATTGATTTTATTCGAATGAAATTTTTGTTTTCGCAAGACCATGACACTGACTGCTCGGTTGCGCTTGAAATTTGTTTGCAGAAGGTTCTGGTGTGGCAAATTATCTGTACCTGTGGTATGCGATCGTCAATTTTCATCACCAAAGGTACGGTTATCGCTCTTATCTGTCAAGAGGAATACTTGAATAATTTATTGCTGCAACTGTATGAACTGCATAAGTCTCCTTTTCCCTTCTTTTTGGATGTGACATACTAGCATTGAGTTTTGAAATTAAAACCCCCCAGAGGCTTTATAAACATATAAATATTAATATTTGCTAGCATTTTTTACGTAAATACTGAATATTTATAAAGACACATTCCCAAAGTAATAATTCATTTAATTTTTTTTTCTTGTAAATATTTATTTACCTTTGCTTAACACAATAACAGCTATATAAATCATTTGTGAATGCATCAATTGGATTTCGTTTTCAAAAGACTCATTCTAACTAGTGCAGAACTGCGGTTGAACGTTCATCGTTTCAATAAAAAAATAAATCTCACAAATTGTCCAACATGTTCAACCGGTTCTTCACAGCAATTATCACATGGCTAAACCTGTACGAGATCTGTTCCTTCCCGAAGAAAACTCGATCCTCCCATGACTGTCTCTCACTATACGAATAACATAACAACTATAAATGAATCGCCGAACCACCTGGATGCAGATAGCCGACAGATAGGCACTCGATCCATTCTACCTTCGCCGCCTTACGCAATGGTTTTGCAGTACTTCAGCAGCGTATTCATTCCGCAGGGTCGCAAGCAGCACTCATCTACAATGCCACGTGGGCTTTTGCGGAAACGGGGTGGAATCAGATCGTTACGGCCGGCATTGGAACGGAATGCATATCCCTGTGGGTACATCAACGTCATCCAGAGAGGAACTTTTTGTTGTTGCTGCTGTTGATCCACATGCGGAATCACAAGATCCGTTGACATGGCTGATTCCGGATCCTGGCCCATCATAGCTAACCATTCTTCAGAGGTGTAATCTTTGTCGAAGTCGATCACTGCGAATCGGTTTATCGTTAATTGAAAAGTCATTTTTGTGCCTCATATATACTTACTAGATTTTTTGGCATTGGAATGAAGATCTGGGAACTCGTCACAAAGATATGAAAGAGTCATCACCAGTTGTCTCCCGCAGAATCGACTTTGATCGGCCTGTACCACTGATCCGATCACCAGCACCATAATACCCCAGCGAATGAATAGCGATCCGCTGGCCAGATGACTCGATGCTCGTAGACTTGTGGAACTCATGCTGGTTCGTTGACTGAAATTCAAACAGGAAAAAAAAGATACTTTAAAGATTCATATCTCACACAACCCTCTGATGTTTTAGTTTTAACAAATCATAAATCATCAAAACGCCCATTCAGAATCATCAGTCCGTATAACGTTCGCTTTATTATTATTCGAGTTCTACATTGGGCTAGAAAAATATCTCTCGTACAGGCACTGCGAGTTCAACCATGTTTCCAAGCTTCATCGTTCCTTTCTAATCGGCACAGTACTGTTTCAGTGTGTTTAGCGTGCAACTTTTCCGACAGCACTCGTCAACGATCTGGCGACGAACCCGCCGATGCGGGTCGACTGAATTCAACGGTTGCTGTTCTTGCTGTTTTAGTGGCTGTTGGCCTTGGTAGGATCGCGGATAGAACGGATAGTATTGAACGGGGCGCTCGTCGAACATTTCCGGCACCAGTTGTTCCAGCTCGTCCAGATCCTGCTTGATTTCTTCGATCAACTGCTCCCGGTAGGAACCCTCGAAGGATTCGTCGTTGACGGTGAAGGCTGTGGGAAGAATGGATGGGGTGGTTAGTACACTACACGAAATCTTACTGCAGGACTAATGGTGATGGGGGCGGTAAAGTTAAAACAAAATTCTCAGAGTTCTTTTTTCTTTATTTAGGTTGCTCCCTGGATTTTTTTTGAAAATACGTTGTCTGAAATGTGTGAGTTCTCGTGAAAAAAACAATGCAGATAACAAGACTATGAAACTAGAAAAGGTTTAGTGGTCGAGTTCCGTACGTTGGGGTAAAAATATGTCAAAATTTAAATAGATTTTGAAAATTAAAATTAAGTAAACTTTATGTTGAAATTATTACACTGTTTTGTGTGGGTTGAAGTTATCACAAAGAAATTCAATGCAATGGATTATTTAAACGCATGCGAAACAAAAAGCATAAGACCTTAATTGAACAGTATTTTAAACGGGTTGTTTCTTCTGTAAAAATGTTTAGAAATACAGTCTTTTTAATATAAAACCAATGGAAAATCCAGATATAGGGTGTCCCAGAAGGTATCAAAACATTTCTACGCGGTTTTTGATTGAATTGATTTTTACAGTGCATCTTTGTTAACATTCTGCAAAACAAGTCTGTGTGTCGAAATTGGATTTTCGCAACGAAGTCATCAAAATGCAAGGCATTACTCCCGAAAAGCGTACACAGACCAATATTTCACTAACTGGCGAAACTAGAAAGTGTGAGTATCGGAGTGGTTCAAAATACCATCTGAAAGTTTGTTGCGAATTGTAGGTTTGCGGACGCACCGAAATGTGGTCGAAAACAAGACCCGTGGACCGGAAGATCATGATAGCTTTTTCGAATAATAAAAGCAGTTCTGTTCGAGATGTTTCAAAAAAGCTGGGTACTTGTAAGAGTAACGTCCAACATGCAAAGGCAAGAATCCATCTGAAAACCTTCAAGAATCAAAAGATGCCAAAACGGAGTGAATATCAGGCAGCAACCGTTAAACTACGAGCTTGGAAGCTGTATGGCGGCCTACCGTGTGGAAAATCACCTGGTATTGCCATGGATGATGAAACAACTTTAAAATTTGACTATAAGACGCTTACGGGAGATCAATATTAGACCAGGAAGTCGATGATGCCGATAAGTCAATTTTTACCGAAAAATTCGGTAAAGGGGGTATGGTTTAGCAAGCTAGATCCGTTTGTGATACTTGAGACAATGAAGACCTCCGAACTGTCCTCAATCGACACATTTTGTGCTCTGAACAAGGCATACCTAGGGAAACATGTTAAAGCAGCAAATAACATCGAAAAATTTAACGGAGGACTGGGAAAAGTGTCTAAAACAATTGCGAAGGATTCTGTTGAGAGACTGTGAGCAGCGTTAAGGCATAAGTTTGTTCCTTGGCTTATGATTAACGATAATAAATTTTTTTTTATATGCTTCTGAGAGAAAACATTACAGAGAAATCATGCTTAAACTTTCTGGAACACCCTCATGCGCAAAACGTCAATTTGCAAACTACAAACAAAGTTTCTACAGAAAGCTTTCAAACGACAATAAAGTGAATTCGTTCTATAAAGTCACTCCAATATTATGGTGCACCTGGAAATTTTTCATTACGAAAAATATCTCGACTCTTTGGGCTTATAGTATGATTGTTCTTGCTACACAATCATACAAAACAAAAATAGATACAGGCATCCAAAGCATTCAATTAATTACTGTAGAAGTGTTATAATAACACTTAGTGAAGAACTAACAATACGTCAATTTTGAAAGCAATGAACTTAAAATGCTAAGAGATAAAAATTAAGACTAAAAATTCTGTGGTGAGCTCGATTGCTTACATATATTGCTGATACATACAAATACATACAAGAACCCAAGAAAAATGTGTCTAAATCCGCACAGATGTTATTTCGGCTAATAGATGCAAAATAATTGATTTATTATTTAACCAATAAACAACTACATTTAGCATAGACTTATTTCAAGGAGATATTGAAAACGAAATTTTCAAACTATGAACACAACTGTATTCATTTGGTATTCATAAAAAAATGCTGCAAAAAATCTAGCAATCTACAGTTAGAATTTTATCGCAATAAACCGATAAACGAAGTTAGAATTTTATCACAACCGGATTAATGAAGATGATTGTGAAAAAATCCATAAATTGCCGCTGTCATGGCAGACTAGTATTGCCACTTCGCATTCTTGAAGCATGAATCTAAGAAACTATTGAGAAAATAAACATGATGAATTTTAACAGACGTGTGATATTTCCAAAGCAACAACATTATTTTCAATGTTTCATACAACCTGATTTAGGCGATATCTGGCATAAATGTACATGAAATATCCCCTGAATCTAAGCCAAATCTAGCATTCTATATGTGAACATCAAATAACGTGGAAAATGACATGTTTCTTCCAAACTGTGTACAAATATTTACCGAACAATTAATCAAATGGTTGCTACATTGTAGCATACAAGTGTTTCAAATATGCAAAACGAAATGTTCATGCTTTTTTTAATTTGTGCCGTCAAAATGCGAAGCGTTACCGCAAATCTGTCATACTAGCGGAGGGCCTGCCATTTGTCACCTGACAAACTTCATCTTGAGAAGTGCAGTTTTAAGTTTACTAAAATTCTTGTGGCACCTTCAAAAAAATAAAAACTTATCTTTAAACTATCAAAACTAGTCTTCAAAGGGCAGGCACTAAGGGAAGGTCCATTAATTATGTCACGCAGTAAGGGAGGAGGGGGGTTTGGGAAAACGTGACAATCCATACAAAAAATTTTGAAGGTCCATACAAAAAACCTGACAAGGGGGGGGGGTTATAAAAAGTCACTTTTTGCGTGACATAATTAATGGACTTTCCCTAATCGTTTCCCTCTCTTTGGTTTTTGTTTTTTGCCCCTTTTCCCGCGTTTGCTCCCCTCGTCCTGTTTTTCGCGTTTCTCCCCGTCGCTCTCTCTCCGCGTGTTTTTTTTCTCTTCACTCCTATTTTTTCGTTCTCTCTCTTTCTTTTTGTGTGTGCTTCTGCGTTCTCGTCCGCCCGCCGCCACTTGCGCTGCTGTGGGTGTTCTTTTTTTTGTTTGCCCTCTGGTGGTTGCTCCCGCTGTACCCTCCTATTGTTTGTTGTGTTGTGTGCGGCTTTACCCCTCTGTTTTCGCCTGGAGTTTCTGTCCCCCCTTTTGCACCTGTCATTGGCGGGGTATTTTCTTGCCCTGGGGTATAGTTCCCCATTGCCGGGGGTTTTTCACGCGTGCGGGGTTTCTCCCGGGGAAAAAATTTTTTTTTCGCTCCCCACTTGTCCTTAACCTACCATTTTTTTTTGGTGCGGTTTTTGTGCATGTGTGCGAAGGCGAAATTAAATAGGCCAGTTCATGATTTGCTGCAAACCGACAAAGATTTTTCATTAAGGCCTAACCGACAAACGTAAACAATGGCTTTTTCCGCGAATTTCTCGTCATTGAAAACTCGCCTAATGAATCCATCACGGTCATTTCGAAGAGGAAGAGTTCTCCTATCCGATAGAATTGGAGGCTTACATGGGTAGCCTTTGTGCCACGAGAAATTGACGGAAGAAGCCATTGTTTACGTTTGTCAGTTAGGCCCTAATGAAAAATCTTTGTCGAAACGTCAATTTCTTCAACCCGCTCCTTCGTTTTACCCATCCGCTCTCGAAAACAATCAACCAAAACATGTCGATTGCTACGATCACAAACTCGTCTACTAGACGGGTTATGAGACAGACCTACACGAACAAACTTTTAGTTTGTCATTGATCTTTAGATTGGCAATGTGTATTTCTTATTCCATTTACTCTCACGCAAATGTCAGCCAAAGCGACTGTGACGACAAACGGGCTGCTTCGTTTAAAAACAAACATATGCAAGAGACAGCAGGCTTCATGTTACATTACCGGTGCGCTATATCCATGCACGGCCAGCCATTTCAACTCAGTTTTGAGTCGTTTTTGACTCAATTTCGTCAAAAGTGGAGTCACTCAAATTTGAGTAAATGTAACTGTGATTGACAAGTCGACAAATCAAAAACATCCATCTGATTGGAGTGTTTTTGATTTGTCGACTTGTCAATACCAGTAACATTTATTCAAATTTGAGTGACTCTACTAATGACAAAAGTGAGTCAAAAACGACTCAAAATTGAGTTAAAATGGTTGGCCGTGTGGTTAACTAAGAAGAGAGGAAACATGGGCTCTCTCAAAAGCGATGCCATAGCTGCCGCTCAACAGCGAAGCATTATTTATCGTTGGGTACTATTGGACAGCTCCAAAACATATTTTTTATTGCAAATGATAGTGCCAGATGATGGACAATATAATCATAAACATAGATCAACCTCAAATGACTGGAAGAAACATGAAATAAATAGTGATTTCAGATCATCTAAATATGAAATAAATTCAAACTCAATTATCAACATCACATTCTGGCAACGAGCCTAAATGTGAGAGAGAGCTGATGAAGACATGTTCTCCGGGTACACGCAATCAAATGCAAAATGCGCAAAGGCAAAATGTAAGCGAACTTCTTCAGCAGGTAAAAAACTGATGGTTTCTAGATGATGTATTTTAAATCTTCAAATAGACAGTAATAAATTGGTAATCAATCATGATTCATACATCGAATCATTGACCCAATAGATAAAGCTTATGATCGTATCATTAAAAGTGAAATAATTTGGAAAATGTAGGAGTTATAGACCTATTTCCTAACAACTGATTAAAATAGTGACCCCTGATTAAGCCGTTCCCTACCCTATTCATTAACAACATAACATATCTCAAAGTCAGGTACAGCCAACGTGCGTACGCTCACACAGCAACTCTTTCTATTAGACCGGGTAGAAAGAAGAAGAAAAACAGCAATGCTTCCATAGCAACCGTTTCTACCGGATTGATCTGTCCACTGACAGATTAAAATTTAGGCACTGACGAAAATGTGACACTATGTTTGAAAAAAAAAACCAAATGTTCATTACAGGGTGAGTGGTAATTCCTGTCAGTGTTTTTTAAACATGTGTAACTTTAGATGGGTTAATCACAGGATTGTTTGTACATTCTTCTTTTAGAGTGTGTTCCAATTTAAACACGGCTTGTAAGTTTGTTTTGAATGTTTATTCGTTTGAGACTCGTGATAATCATTGACGCGAAAGGGAAGCTAAACTAATAAGCCTGAATGAAAATATGTAGAACCCGATTAACGGAGCTATTGCGCAAATTATGTCGACTTTGCCGCGAAAATGGCACCGGAAAATCATCCTCGGGAATGTTCAACCGCCGGAGAACTCATAGTTTGCAGTGAAAATGTCTCACCGTGGTCCAGTATCAGGAAAAAAATCCACTGTCGTGGAACTCTGCAGCGAAGGGTACATTCACCGTCGGGCACTGCTCGAGTCGAGGGTAGAAGCTAAATAGCTGAAACAAGGAGGGTGGAAGCAAAATGGCTCTTGAAACGAGTAGGAGCCAAATAGATCATGGAAAAGCCGATAACAGAAAATCAGCTCTAAGTTTGATAGCACTGCAGTCAAAAGGCAAAATTAGATTCGTCAAGAAGTAGTGCCATAAGCTAGTCCCGGTGGGAATCTTCTTATGGTCCCTTTGAACGGAAGGGACCAATTCCTGACTTAAGCCAGTTGGCCAGAACCTCTCATGTGACAAATTACTTGAGAATTAAAAAAAAAAATACAATACTTATTGTATCAAGTGTCCAATAGCACAATGCCCAAGTAAAAATTTTAGTTTTATTCCAGCCATATAGCACTCCTCCCGGCTTTTTTGATAAAGCTACATTGTTTTGTCTACCAGCACCTCCTCTATGCGATTTTGAACGATTTTGGAAATGTTCTAGTGAAAGATATGACCACTTGAGAACCTTCATAAGACCTATTGGCTGCCATGAAAACCAGCAAACGAGCAAATGGCCACAGCTGTCAAACTTCACTGTGATATGGTTTTTGTTGTTCTGCTTTGTTGGATTCTCTGCTCTTCTGATTCATTTAGCAGTAAATAATACCTAAGAGAAAAGTTCTAGTGTTGCGGGAAATTTTGTTTGATAGCAAAATATATAAAAAAAAAATTGAGTTTAATACAGCGTATCATGCTTCAAATCATATGCACATTTAATTTTATGGTGAATATTGGCATGATAAGTGCCGAAAATTAATGCGCCTCAGAAATTATTCGAGTTTACAAAATAAAAACAAAATTAAAACAAATTAATTAATCGTGAATTTCCTGAAAATTAATGGAATTCAATAAGGTAATCTTAAAGAATGCCGAAATTGGTCTCCGATCTACAGTTAATTTGCATTACATTTAAAATTTGGTGCATTTATTTTTCCACATTTCAATTATTTCTTATATTTCAATATGGCGATTGGAAAAAATCACAGTTTTGCCAAAAAACTAATTTATCTTCGCAATGACTACACACTACCAAAATGTGATGTAATTTTCTGTCCGCTGAGACCGACACATGCAACATAAGAATGAGTTGAAAGAGGTGAGAAAATAAATTCAATCAAACGCAGCTTTCGTCGAATTTCGTATGTGTTAGTTTAAGGAGACATAATTTTACACGAAATCTTTCTTTACGTTCTCTGACTTTTTACAAACATGAATTACGTCTCGTGTAAAATTCATAATTTCTAAGTGTGTACTTTAAAACTTCTCTAAATGCCAATATAACCTTTAATGACTTTACTGGAGGCTAAATGTTTTTTAAATGCTTTTGCAACTGACCATAATAAGATAATATGAATGAGTCTTAAAACGGCTTTTCAAAACAGCATTTTACGAGTTCTGAACTTCATGACTTTCATGAGAATTCGATTTTTAGTCGTTGAATCGAGTGCCTAGTATCACATTGATCATATATGTAAAACTTATGAGTAAGCCCAGAAACGGGGTCTGCGGTCGAAGATCTTACCAATCATTGAAGATAAGTAGTTAGTAATAATTGTCAGATCGCACTATTATTAATTGGATTAAACCAGGGTTTTTATACGTAGCACGATGTCAAAAAAGATATGAAAACAACAATTAAAAGGAAAGAAGAAAACGACAGATAACACACCATGCTAGAGCTGACAGACATGCTCAATCAATACTCATATATTTCGAGTCCAAAAATACAAAAAAAAGCCTCCTGAAAATCGAAGCATTTTCCCCGGAATATCGAACCTCGGATAATATAACCACTGGATAATAGAACTTCCACATAATTGAGTCCGAACTGAACAAAAAAAAGCTTTTTGGCTTTTGGTTTCGAAATTAAATCAAAACTTTTGAAACAGAAGTGTACGATAAAGAAGATCTTGAACAAAGTTTTCAAACTTCTGAAGTTCTGAAGTTAAAAGACCTGAGATCAAATTGGATTATTCTTCAAATTGGTGGCATGAGCTTCGAAGAAAAAGTGCAGAAGACATCAAAACGCTATCACTCAAATCTTTCGAGTTTTTAGCTTATTGCGTCTCTCTTCACTCTCTAAACTACTGTGTAGTGTCATACTAATGATTAAACTGTCCAAATCCAGCCACTGTCAGTAGATACATAAAAGTCTTGTATTTCAACCAGAATGTTAATCGCTTCCTTTCATCTGTTAAAGGATGGAACGGTCAAAACTTGGTCGACTCAAAAATGGCGTAGTTTTTATAATCGCGAATTTAAAAAACTTGAACACCCCTCATTTTGTAGGTTTATGCGTACGGAATGTTGACTCTACTTTGTTACTAGACAATAAAAAGATGATTAGTAATTAGACTAATAGTCGAATATTAGTACACGACACTGAAGAAGTCTGCACATTTTAGACGAAAACGCGTATCTGTCAAGATAAGCAATAAAGGTAGTTGGAATTAAATGGAAATCTTTCTTCTCATATTCTAGTTACAAGTATTCCACTAAAAAGCTCACACTCTCCAGAATGCTATTTTGTTTTTGTCATTTTCTATTCAGTTATCAAAATGGCGTCGAAGCAAGAAGAGCAGCGTATCAAAATTTTGCACCCACATAAGCAAAATCCAAATTATTCCCACGACGAGTTGACAAAATCACTTAATATTGTCAAATCAACCGTGGCGAATGTTACAGTGTTCGGAGAACGTCTGACGGCTGCCAGAAAGCCGGGATCAGGAGGAAACTGAAACCAGGAAGCCGCAGCGATAGGAAGAATAGTGGCCAGCATTTTCAAATGCAATCCCAACCTTTCCATCAGAGATATCGGAAACAAATTGGGAAAGTCCCACACAACATTGCAAAGGGCAAAGAAACGTTCCGGACTGTCAACATATAAGGTTACAGTGACACCAAATCGAGATGATAAGCAAAACACAACAACCAAAGGAAGAGCGCGTAAGTTGTACACGAGTTTGTTGACCAAGTTTGATTGTGTCGTAATGGACGATGAAACATACGTCAAAGCTCATTTCAAGTAGCTCCCAGGTCAAGAGATCAAGAGTTACGGCTACCGCAAAAAGAAAGGTTAAAGATAACTTTAAGCAGAAAAAATGTCAAACTTCCCGAAAAAAATACTTGGTTTGGCAGGCGATTTGCACCTGCGATGCTTGCAAGAACGCTTATTGCCTTTCTTGAAGAAACATAGTTGTTCCGTGCTGTTTTGGCCAGACCTCGCTTCTTGCCTCAACGGAAAAATGGCTCAGGAATGGTATACGGCCAATAGTGTGCAAATCGTACCCAAAGAGAAAAACCCTCCAAACTTGCCGGAACTGCGCCCAATTGAAAAATATTGGGCAATCGTAAGGAGAAACCTCAAGAGAACTCAAAAAACAGTTGTAAGTGCAAAACAGTTCAAGGCTAATCGGCGTTCAGCATCAAATAAGCTGGATATAGCAGCGGTAAAAAAAACTTGATGGAAGGTGTGAAATGTAAAGCCCGACAGTTCGCATTGGGAAAATCGGAAGCCTAATCAAATAATTTTCCTGTGTTTTGTAGACGATAAGCTTCAAAGAAAAATAAAGATTGATCATGTATATAATAAACTAGTCAGTGTACACTTAATCATGTTTGACCAATTTTTGACCGTTCCACCCTTTATATGTGTATCGACCGAACTGTATATCGACATGTTGATCGGGAAATTTCCTTAATAAGAGCTTTATCATAACTTTATTAGGGTGACATTCAGCCATTAGGGCGGCTTCGTCACAGATAATAGATTTTTCTACCGGACTGTACTTTGAAATAAGTGCAAAATGTGGTTCCTTGATAGTGAAGTTACAAAGATGTGAAAATCAACGATGAAAATCAGTCACTGTTACTGAAAACCTGATGGAGTGTTTGCCCGGGAATATCAAAGCAACCGTTTAATATACTAATTAATCTCGACAAGTTACTCAAAACGACACATCTTATTTTGTAAACAAAGTGGGGAAGTAAGATTCAAACATTAAATTCTTGAAACCCTTACCATTTTCACGCAAACTAAGACCACCAACACAAGGAATAACATTTCCCTAGTTTCCGTGGGGCTGCTGAGAGTTTTGAGAAATGTACGTTTGAATCTTTCTTCCCGTCTTTGTTTATAATAAGATACGTCGTTTTTAATAAGTTGTCGAGAATCGATGATCAATCCCTTAGTTCTTGCTTTTTTTCTGCACATGAAAACCCTATGGGAAACAAACCACCCAACTATCAATTTGGGAGCATTAGTGATTCAGACGTTTAAGTATGGGAAAAATAATAAATTCATCAAATTCTCAAAAACTGCAAATTCATTCGCTAGGCAATATCGGCCAGCAGGTGTGCAAAAATAATTCGGTTTCCCTGCTTTTAAAATTGATTGTTAAAGGCTTTTTTACTAAACAATCGAGAAAAACGAAAAATTTCCATACATATTCCGATTGAACATTACCAAGTCCATACATTTTGACGTCAGTCGCCTCCTACATGTGACTGCCAGCAGAACGACTGTGATTGTTAAATTTCATCCGAATATGCTGCTGAACCAAAACAACAAATCCCAGAAGAAGAAAAAACAGAACGTCAAAATCAAGGACGTGATGGAAGATGAAATGTATAAACATGACAGCTGTTGAACACCGTTGCAACTACCTATCCCTTCACAACATAAATATAAATAGATAAATAGAAACAACTGGGTGCATGTCGAGATGTAGAACACCAAAACAAGTACAATACATTGTAACATTATTTCTTTTGCCACGAAGGTTTAGACGGAAGCTACATAAGATGGGAACCCAGCATCAATTATCCTTACGTTAATTCAATTATATGAATAGTCGTTTTGTTGCAACTCATCCTACTGGAAAGCTTCTAGACATTTCCACGGAATGCGTAAAAGGTAGCCATTCAATGACCTCAATGTGTACATGCATCGTTTGAATTACGTGCAGAAACATAATAGCTAACTGCTTTGATACTACCCTTTAACCAATTCATAGAGTGAAATTCGGGAACTAATCCCGACAAGAATACAGTCGAGTCTCATTCTACAAGGTGGATGGTACCATTCACCAACTCTGATTTCTCGGTTCCGTCAGGCAATTTCGCTCATGGTCCCTATCGGATGAAGGACAGCCGAAAAATCTGGTTCACGCTTGATGAAATCACCCACCATTTAATAGGAGACCCGACTAACGCTCTCCAAAAATCTCGTAACTGCCCTTGGAACCGAATGGCCTCTAGCTCCTATGCCTACTTCATATCACCCGTCTTCCTTTCTCACAATCGTCACCATGGAGCCGCTTGGTACTCTACTGAGCAGAACACAACAAACCCCCAGTCAATGAAGGGCGACCCACACTCACCTGATTTCTTTCTCCATGGCGACGGGTAGCTGTTGCAAACGAGTGCCAATGTGTCCGTCAATACCTTACCGCAGTACCGTCTTCTGTCGCGCGTCGCCCGATGGAACGTGTCCGTAGAATTGCGCTCAACGCGGCCAATGCTGCCAGCCTCAGTGCGGCTCATTAATACCAGGATTAACAATCCACACCATAGTATAAAGATTACACTGAACGTGCTCCGACGGCGGAATGCCATGTCGCTAATCGCTCAATCCAGAGTACCTGAAAGTATAGAAAAGATTGAAACTGTGTGGCACCGATGGCATCCAAACCTTTTCGTTTGTTCGATTCTCGATTCGGGCTTCGGACTGACTATAATTGCTCCTGGGGGGTGAGTCTTGTTTTCAAATGAGGCGAAGCGTTGAAGTATTTTTATTGAAAGCAATCCAGCAGTGGACATTTTCTAAGGTTTTCATATTTAGGGGATCCGAGTTTATAAGCAGTAGCTAACAAGTTCAGCAAAAGTACAAGGTTTATGGCAACATTCATCGACTATTCCTTTGGCGAAATTTCTCCTAGTCCTCAACATTACTGGAAAATCCGATTTCCCGACCAGAAAAGAACGCCAACTTGTATCGGGAGCTTTGTCCAACGCTTCCATATCTGCAATGCCATCATGCAATGATTTCTCAAGTTTCAAAGCACACTACAAAAACTATTACCGGTGACATCATTTCGCTTAGATTGTGCTGGAACGGTTAGACCAGGTCCATAGAACCCGTTCGGGCAAGCTCCGTACAGTAAGGTCACCAGCTTAGGTCCACAGGCTTGAATTCTCCCATGAACGTCATCGATATTTTGAATCAGTAAACCACCAAGGCTCACTAGACACAAAACGAACAATTTCACCATCTCTCCAACCTAAAACGAATGTCTGCTATGAACTAATTCACCAAACACCAGTAGACATCTGCTTCCAGAAATCATTTCACCAAATAAACTATTTCTACTTACAATAATTTCGATTCACTTTCATACTACACACCAATTAGAGAACACTTATCAATTTCGTGATGCACTTTACCGATTAATTTAGGAAATTTTAGCCAATACCAATTTGGAAAATGATTCCAATCCATTGCACTAGCCCGAAATTACCTCTTTGCTTCCGCTAATCCGTTTCAAATCGACACTGCACTGACACACTGATTCACAAATTCCAAGCAAACTGTATGCAAGGATTTTCCTCTGCTGGCTCTAGTTCAACCTCCGCTGGATAACTGTGCCACTGTCGGTATTATCCCTTCACTTTTATACGAATTTTACTGGCCCGATCGGGTTGTGAATTATCATCTCATCATCACACCGTGATGGAGCGGTTGTGTATTCCGGGAAAATCCAGTGTCCTCACGCCTGATTGAAGCCGCGTAAGAAAAATACCGCCTAACAGGTGTGTTTGCATTAGAAGCACCGTCCGGATGGAGGGGGACATGTCTTAAGAATGTTTCCACCTTTCTGCATACACGTGTTCAACGGTAAATGTGACGTATGGTGAATATTCATGAGCATAAGCGCGTGTGTTCAAACGTCGTGAGAAATTAGTGGTGAATTTGGAACAGTGAATGTTTTCGAAATGTTGTTTTGAAACTACGGTGAGTTGATTAGAAGCAGTTTTTCGGTGTTCCATTCCCAGCAGCCGAGGAAGTGTCTGGGCGGGATGATTAGATAGAGGAAAGGTGACGAGTCCCAACAGCAATGAAGAATGAGAACCATAAAGTATATCCTTTTCGGCCCAGCTGATTTTCAACAGTTCGTGTTAATTCTCTTGTTGAGTGGTGCGAGGCCACCACTTTTCATCGCTGTTTTTCATGCTCCGTTAACGTTTGTGCTGATTCACTAAGGCTCACATAAATGACTATCAGCATGATGTTAGCAATTTTTGACAATTGATTAACAATCAGAATATCAAGAGTGCAAAGTGCTTGGCTGTACTGTGACGTGGTTGTTTGCAGCACCTCCTCGCATTTTCATCCTCTTGGTAAAAGAGCATCAGTTTCAGCTCTTTTCATCGAACTGAGCCCAAATTGAACACATGGTAGGCGATGGGAGCTTGTGATAATTTTCTGTTTTCATGGCTAACGGATATTGACGTCATATTCCGCCAATCATGAGTTTCCAAAAACCATGAATTGAGGGCATTCGACGAAATTACTGCTCAAGGATTATGACTGTTGTGTTGTAACAAGTACAATTACAAAGATTGTTGTATTTTATAGTACAATATTGGCCGTCAAAATAGCCGACTTGGATCCTTAATTCGTGGTTCCATAACCACAAATCTCAATCAAATCATCAGTCATAGGGTTTCTAGTTATTTCTACCTTGCTTGTTAAGGGACCATTCAGAAACCACTTGGCCCATATACTGCCGTTATAAGCATAACTACCCTATGTATATTACGTGGAGAAGGATTCTGACAAATGACAACGATAGACCACGTAGGAGCGGATTGAAGTGAATACCTTGTGGCAATTTTTTAGTCAATTTATGACAGAATCATATTTTTGCAATCTAGCATCCATTCGAATGGCAACGCTATTTTTTTTTTTTTTTTTTTAAAGAACAAGAAACTACTTTCCATTGAAAAACAATGTTAATGTGCTCTAATAGTTTTTTTTTGACGTGTGCCTTCTAATCTGAAATCATTAAAGCCATGCATGTGAGTTTTGTTTACATTTTACATTTCATTTGCGTTTAGAATAGAAAAAATCAAAAGTGTGTGTGTGTGTGTGTGTGTGTGTGTGTGTGTGTGTGTGTGTGTGTGTGTGTGTGTGTGTGTGTGTGTGTGTGTGTGTGTGTGTGTGTGTGTGTGTGTGTGTGTGTGTGTGTGTGTGTGTGTGTGTGTGTGTGTTTTAATAAGGTTGAAAAAAGCTTCAAAAGCCTGGCCTGTAGTGTAATTGGCACTGTGTGGGACTCACTCAAGCGGTAATGGGACTCGCTTCCGTCGTGCCTAACCACTACAAAACATTCCTTATTTCTCTTTGCCTTCTCCCCCCGGGACCACGATGAAGCGACTACTTCAGGGGACGGCTGGCACTTCTCTGTTGTGTTGACTTTTGCCGACGTTATTTTGTGCTGCTTTATGTGCCCATCGAGACGTGTACCGATATGGAGTAGCGGACCATCATAACGTGCTCTCATCACGGTCACCCTCGTGGCACCCTCTTCTACTCCAGCGCTACTGACCATCAATCTTCACTCCACCATAGAACCACTACACTGTTTACAGGGATCCAGATGCTCTCAATGTTGTCCTCTCTATTGCCGACGTTACTTTGCACTGTTCGGTGTACCCATCGAGACGTGTACCGATATGGAGTAGCCGGCCGTCATAACGTGCCCTCCTTCACAGTCACCCTCGTGGGAACCGACGCTGCTCCGCTATGTCCCTCCATTCGCGCTCAATTCAGTCATAATTTGCGTCACTACGCTATTAACGGCATTCCAGGTGCTCTCCTCTCGACACATTTCCTCGATGATGTTCTCCGAATTAAGCACCGGCATCTCCCTTCGAACTTCCTCAAACCTTGGGCAATAGAAGATCACGTGCTCCGCTGTTTCTTCTGCGTTTCCACACGCTAGACAGACGGGTGACGTTGCGTGTCCGAACCGATGCAGATACTTTCTGAAGCATCCATGACCAGACAGGAACTGCGTCAAGTGAAAGTTAATTTTGCCATGTTTTCTGTTTGTCCAAGATGACAGAACTGGTATAAGCCGGTGTGTCCACCTACCGTTTCTCGCCGTGTTCCACTCCTGCTGCTATTTCTCCATCGATGTCGCACGCACGATCTGTCGAACCCCTTTGGTTTCCTTCCTCGTGTAGCACTCACTGTCCTCGACCAGGATAATGTCGATAGGAATCATTCCGGCGATAACACATACTGCTTCCAAAGAGATGGTCCTGTATGCGCTCGCAACTCGCATGGCCATGCGACGATATGCTCTGTTTAACTTAACACGATTGCTTTTCAACGCTTAAATTCAGGCTGGCCCACCGTACCTCAGTATTGAAGAGGAAACGCTAGCTAGCAGACGTCGCTTACTACTGGTAGGTCCGTTGCTATTCGGCATGATTCTGGCTATCGCGTTAATAGCCTTTGCCGTTTTTTCGCAGGCATAATCGCCGTGGCTGTTGAAGTTCAGCCGGTCGTCGATCATCACTCCCAAGTACTTCAGTGCTCGCTTCGAGGCTATGACATGCCCTCCCACGACGATTTCCGCCCGTTGCACCGCTTTGCAATTGCTTACCACTAGCAGCTCCGTTTTATGGTGTGCTCTCTGCAGTTTAGCTTCACGCATCCGGTTCTCGACCGTGTCAATCGCTTCGGTCGCCAACATCTCTACTTCCTCTATCATCTCGCCTGAAACTGTCAGGACAATATCGTCTGCAAAACCAACGATCTTGACTCCCGTTGGCAACTTCAGTGTTAACACCCCATTATACATTGCGTTCCAAAGCGTCGGCCCCAGGATGGACCCTTGTGGCACCCCTATCCTAATCGACTTCTGGCCCATTTCTGTATCGTACAGCAAAACCCAGTTCTGGAAGTAGCTACTCAAAATCTTGCACAGATAGTCAGGAACCCTGATTCTGTGTAGCGCTTCGGCGATGGCTTCCCAGCTAGCGCTGTTAAAGGCATTCTTGACGTCTATCGTTATCACCGCACAATATCGATTCTTGAGTGCCTTATAGGCACTGTCGACGACAATCCGAATTGCATCCACCGGTGACCTTCCTTTCCGGAACCCGAATTGGTTTGATGACAAGCCATGCTCGCTCTCCGTGCACTTCATCAATCTGTTTAGGATGATCTTTTCCAAAAGCTTGCCAAGTATATCCAACAAGCATATGGGTCGATACGATGCTGGATCCCCTGGCGTCTTTCCTGGCTTTGGCAGTAGCACCAGCTTCTGAATCTTCCAATCTTCGGTGGCCATGCCGTAGGTTCGTGCTGCGGGAAGAGACCATCCACGATCGTCTTCAGCTTGTCCGGGCATCTTTCAACCGGTGTCGCTTGACCCTTACACTTTGCCATCACTATTCGGTAAGCGTTGCCCCAGGGATTTGCATCGACATCTTGGCACAGTTCTACGAAACAGCTGAACTTGCTTCTCCGTACTTCTCGTTTTAATGCGGTTCTGGCCGCCCGGAATCCTACCCTACGCTCTTCTCTAACCGCTTCCGTTTTTGCTCGCTGAACTCGCCTTCTGGCTTTGAGACAACTAGCACGAAGGTTACTGAGTGCCTCGTTCCACCAGTATACTGGGCGCCGTTCATTTCTTGGCTTCAACTTCCTCGGCATGGTGATATCACATGCCGCAGTCAACCATGTTGTCAGCTCTTCCGCGTCCGAAGGGGGCACTTCCTACACGCAGTGCTTCTGTAAAGAGGTCGCTATCGAACTCCTTTGCCTTCCAGTTTCGTTCGCTCGTATTCATCCGTCGTACTGATACTGAGTTCCCTTTGCCGATTGTGTACCTGATCGCCTGATGATCGCTATTTGTGTACTCCTCGCTCACTCTCCAATTCATGTTTCTCATCAGCGATGGACTGCAAAAAGTAACGTCGATAATGGACTCACGACCATCTCTGCGAAAAGTGCTGACGTACCTTCATTGACCAGCTGAACCTCTAACTTTACCAGCGCTTCCAGAAGGCTGAACCCACGGGCGTTGGTACATCTGCTGCCCCACTCTTCTGCCCAAGCATTAAAGTCTCCTGCGATGATGACAGGTTTCCGCCCGATCAGATGTACGGTGAGTTCATCCAACATCTGGTGATATTGTTCCGCCGTCCATCGAGGTGGTGCGTAGCAACTGCATATAAAGACTCCATTGATTTTGGCTATCACGAAACCTTCATGCGTGCTCGAAACCAGTTCTTGGATAGGATATCTACCCATAACATGTATGGCAGCCATTCCTGCTCTATCTGCCACCCACTTGCCGCTATCCGAGGGTACTCGATACGGCTCTGCAATGATTGCAACGTCGCACATGGTTTCCGTTGTTGACTGCCACAACAGTTGCTGCGCGATATCACAATGATTCAGACTTATCTGGATTATCTCGATCTTTGTAGACTCGCCCCCACTTTCTGATACACCGGGCATTTGTAGCTTCCCGTGATGTGGTCGTTGTCGTCCTCATTTGTACAGAGCATGCACCTAGGTCGCTTCTTGCAGTCGCTAGCGATATGACCCTTCTCTCCGCACCTTCGGCAACGATCCTGTGTGTGTGTGTGTGTGTGTGTGTGTGTGTGTGTGTGTGTGTGTGTGTGTGTGTGTGTGTGTGTGTGTGTGTGTGTGTGTGTGTGTGTGTGTGTGTGTGTGTGTCCAAACAAACTCGCTATGGGCGTCTCTATATCGACTTCTCAACTACTTATAATCATCAATTCACTCGCAATAACGCGGGAAAATACTCTAAAACACTGGCCAGACTGAGCAGTTATAACAAGTTATTAATTAATATGTTATATAAGCCTATCTTGATGACGAATTTCTTGTTGAAATTATTTGACAACCGTTATAACATGTTATAACTCTGTAGTCTGAACAAGGCATAATTTAATCATTTATGTCCGCGTGGCACAATACTAACAGCACAAACAAACACAACTAAGCTGATATTAACTCTTCCTCCGGGTGTGGGGGCGAAGTACAAATACAAAAAAAAAACGGGGAAAAACTACCGACCATCACAATTTTTGGGAGGGAATAGATTATATTCACTACATCTTACACAAAACACGTGGAGATTTTATGATTTCCTGTTCGTTTAGGTTGAACTACGAATATATTTTTGATTTTATTTTTCGCAAAAAGGACGCAGAAAAAACAAAACACGTCAGTTCCAAGCACGGCTTGCTGCGATCATCTCTTCCCTAAGGAGTCTATTTTTGTAATTTCAAAAATCATTTCAATACAGAGCAGTAAAATTCACTTGAGTTATGATCAAGGCATAAGTATAGTTAACAAAAAAATAATAATAATAGAAACCTGTACAAGATGGATATGCTATCGCATCCCAAACTCGAACATAAGCTGATCGTCAGCCGAATATTGATATAGCGCCAATTGGTGCATGAAGTGCGGCACGCCCCAGTTCGAGTGCACGGTAAACTTATGAGTCAATTCCCGTTTAAACGAGATCGTTGGATTATTTGGATTTAGTACTTTGATGAAGTTGTCAAAGCATCCTTCGGCACCAGCTTATTCTCTGGGTTTGTACTAAAATGCACGAACCCACCTAACTGTCCTGAACTCATTCCGATCGAAAATAATTGGGCCATGATGAAGCGCGAGCTTCGGAAGACCAAAGAAGAAGGACGAAAAGGCAATGACGAGGAAGTGCTAAAAAAACTGAAAAAACGTACTGAAAACGACTGCACAGGCTCAGATGGAGGACGTCAATCCCAAATGTCGAGCATCTTGCTCAAATTAATCTTACAATTTTACCGACGTATGTAAGCTGAAATAAATACGTATACTGAATTACTGTAAAAATTTGGTTTCATTTCGATAACTTAAGTCCATTTTCCAATCAATCTAAAGTATCGCAAGAATTCTCGACTCACCCTTTTACCCTTTTACCCTACACGCTCTCTAAACTTGTTCTAATGCTACACTGATAGGCAAAATAAAGTGCCCACCTCATCGTTTTTTCAATTTCTCCCATTTACTTGGTTCAAATTAAAGTAAACACACTGTATTTTTTTTATTATCTTATTTTTTATATTCTTTTTAAGTTTCACTTATGGAATACTGAAAAAAAGGAAAAAAAACTTAAAGAAAAAAAAATCAATTTGTGTTGAAAAAAAAACAGTGACAAAATAAAGTGCCCACTTCATTTAGGCTACAGAAAACATAAATTAAAGTAAAATAAAAGCATTTCAATAATTGATGTGTCCTCCTTTGGCCTTCAGGACCTCCTGCAGGCGCTTCGACATGCTCTCGACCAGGTTCTTTAGGTGCTGTGGATCTAGTTCTTCCCAGGCGCGCTCCAGGGCTTCAAAATAGTTATTTTTATTTTTAACACCAGTTTTGTCAACCCTGGCATCGAGAATCGCCCACAAATTCTCGATGGGATTAAGGTCCGGGCTTTGTGGAGGCCATTCCAGCGGTTTGATCCGACAAGACCGGAAGAAAGACTTGGTCTTCTTGGCAGTATGCTGCGGGTCGTTGTCCTGCTGGAATACGAACTTCTCTTCAAGGCCCGTCTGGATCAGCGAAACCTCCAGATTTTCTCGCAGGATGTTGATTTAAGAATCTGCCGTCATTATCCCGTCGATTTTCACAATGCTTCCCACTCCACCCCACGAAAAACACCCCCCAGACCATCACTTTTCCTCCTCCATGCTTCATCGTGCCTTGGATGTGGCGCTCCTGAAGCTCCTCTCCCGATCTGCACCAAACACGAACCCGCCGCTTTCGGTTAAACAGCTCGAATTTTGATTCGTCCGTCCAGAGAACCGTTTTCCAGAACTCTAGGGGCTTATCAGCATGCTCCTTAGCAAACTTAAGCCGTTTGGCTTTGTTTTCCTTGCTGATAAATGGGCGCTTCCGGGCAAGTTTGCTATTCAACCCCTGTGCTACGAGACGGCGACGAACAGTTCGACCGGAAACTGATAACTGAAGGGTTTCCTGGATCTCGCGGACAGTTACCTTCGGGTTCTTCTTGACTTTGCGCATGATCTTGTGTCCGTTCTCGCATCCGTTTTCCGCTTCCTGCCTCTGCCAGGGCGATCAACCACTGATCCAAACGTTTTAAGCTTCAGAAGAATTTTGCCAACCGCTGCCTTACTGATACTGTACTTCTTAGCGACACCGTTTGCACATCACGAACGACCAATTTTCGGATACACAAGGGAATTGCTTTCGAAAGCACTGCGTTCTCCATTTTTTTCAATTGAATCAAATCGATCACGTATACAAATGCACCAGGTTGAGCCGTTTGCTTCAAAACATGTCAAAATATCAAAACATAAACAATCGAGGGGTCTTCCAATGGAAACTTATGGAAAACATATCGATTTTTGAAGTGGGCACTTTATTTTGTCACTGTTTTTTTTTTCAACACAAATTGATTTTTTTTTCTTTAAGTTTTTTTTTCCTTTTTTTCAGTATTCCATAAGTGAAACTTAAAAAGAATATAAAAAATAAGATAATAAAAAAAATACAGTGTGTTTACTTTAATTTGAACCAAGTAAATGAGATAAATTGAAAAAACGAAGAGGTGGCAACTTTATTTTGCCTATCAGTGTATGTGTGGTATACTAAGGACAATGTTAAGACAGAAATGTGAATACAATGATAAAATACGATTTGTGCATGAATCAAGTTACCCTACATCTTGTTATTTTTGTTTCATTTCCCCCCCAAAAAAAAAAAAATCTTTCTTGCGGAAGAACTGCTACACACCAAAAAAAAAAATTTTTGTTTCATAAAATTTTCAAATGTGTTAACGCTAAATTTTAAATATGTCGAAAACAAATAGTTTTAGAAAGCTTATTATAAAAGCTCTTTAATCTATACACCTTCTGCTCAAATATGAACGAGACTTTATGAATAAAACGGTCCGCGGATGACATATCGTCAAAAAAAATAAATTCTTAACTTGGTAGGACTGTTATTCGTTTGCATGTCAAATCTGAGTTCGATCTGTCCGGAAGCTTTTTTTTACGGCACTATAAACAAGTCAACCTCCAGTGCGTTTTTCGAATTTTACTATGGAATCAACCGTTGAGCAAAGAATTAGTTTGAAATTTTGTTATTCCAACGGAATAAGTGCTTCGGATGCATAGAAAATATTTCAGAAAGCCAACAGACTTAGAAAATTTTAAAGTATTCGGTAATTGTTTACCAAACTTTCAACAGCTGAACGTTCGGCAATCCGATTTAACGGATTTCGGTAAAATTTGACAAGTTCCGGTTATTTTTTTACCGGAATACTGTAAAATTTCACCGAAATCCGGTAAATCGGATTACCAAACGTTCAGTTGTTGAAAGTTCTGTAAAAAAATAACGAATACTGTAAAATTTTCTAAGTGTCTATGGGGTATCTGCTCTATCGCGTGCACGTGTGTTTGATTGATATAAGTCGTTCAAAGAGGGTCGTACATCAGGACAATCTGCCTTATGTTCGTCGTCCAGCAATATCAATAAACGAAGAAAACATCGAAAAAGTGAAGAAAATTGTGCTGCAAAATCGCCGTGTGACCGAGAGAGAAATAGCTGATGAGCTGAACATATCAAATGGATCCGCTCACAGCATTATACACGATGTTTTGGGCATGAGACGTGTGTCCCCGCGTTTTGTTCCAAAATTTTTGAATTTTCTTCAAAAAGAGCAACGCAAAACTGTAGCTAAGGAAATGCTCACAATGAGTGATACGGACATCCAGCACATCATAACTGGTGACGAGAATTGGGTCTACGAGTACGACGTCGAAACCGCCCAGCAATCATCGGAATGGCGCTTCCAAAATGAGCCGAAACCCAAAAAACCGCGTCAAAGTCGATCGAAAATCAAGGTTATGCTGACTGTTTTCTTCGATAGCCAAGGTGTAATGCACTCGGAATTCCTTCAGGAAGGTCAATCGGTCAATGCTGAATATTATTTGGACGTTATGAAGCGTTTGCGTGAGAATATTCGTCTCAAAAGGAAGTAATTGTGGGACAACAAGTCATGGTTTTTGAATCACGATATCGCACCAGTTCTCACATCACGTTTAGTTCGCGATTATTTGACCAAAAATTTAATAAATAAAACCAAAAATGGTTCAAAAATTATGATTTTTTGAAAAAAAAAAAAAGCATTTTTGAAAAAAGTCAATTTTTTGGACTACATTAACGCAGAAACGGCCACCCTAATAACGATATAGAAAAATACGGGTCAAATATTTTTCGACAAAGAATAAAACTACCAATTATTATTAAATTCTGAGAGATCGTATATCTTTTTTCTATGAAATTGCTGAATATAAAGATGTCACCAATACCGCTAACGCAATGTCATTGTGTTTGTAAACGTTTTGACATACGGTTTGTCACAAAAGCATTGTATTAAACATGGAGTCGAAAGAACAACTAGCCGTTAAAAAATGTTGCACAAAAGTGTGGAAAATCCGTCTATGCCACGTCATGGCATAGCAAAACCACTCGAAATCCCCTCGTTCAACAGTAAGTAGCGTTTTGAAACGCTTCCGGGATCGGTTGACTCTCGATCGGAAACCAAGATCTGGCGGCAAGCGGAACGACAACTTTAAATCCCAGCGAGATGCAGTGCTTCGGCTGATTAAGCAAAACCCGAACCTGTCGATCCGAGATGTGGCTAAAATGGTCAAAACATCGTATTCTTTCGTTTAAAAAGTGAAGAAAGCGGCAGGATATAGGTCGTTCAAGTTAATTAAAATTCCAAACAAGAACGAGAAGCAGAAAACCAGTTCGAAAACAAGAGCCCGTAAACTGTACGACAAATTGCTGACAAAAGTTGACTGCTTGATTATGGATGATGAAACAAACCTCAAAGCAGACTTGAAGCAGCTTCCTGGTCTTGAGTTTTATACCGCATTGCAATGTGGCAAGGTTGACGATCATTTCAAGGCCAAACAGTTGTCGAAGCTCTCTTTTTAGAGTACATGGTTTGGCAGGCTATTTTTAGTTGTGGTTTGAAGAGTAAAATCTTCATAACTGCAGGTATGATTAACAAAAAAGTTTACGTCAACGAGTTTCTGCAAAAACGGCTACTACCATTCCGAGTTCTGTGTTGTTTTGGCCTGATTTGGCGTCTTGCTATTTTCTGCCCTATCAACTATTGATGGTAGTATAGAGGACTACCATGGTTGCAACGGGTAACGGGGAATCAGGGTTCGATTCCGGAGAGGGAGCCTGAGAAATGGCTACCACATCCAAGGAAGGCAGCAGGCGCGTAAATTACCCAATCCCGGTACGGGGATGTAGTGACGAGAAATAACAATATAAGACTCTTTTATGATGTCTTATAATTGGAATGAGTTGAGCATAAATCCTTCAACAAGGATCAAGTGGAGGACAAGTCTGGTGCCAGCAGCCGCGGTAATTCCAGCTCCACTAGCGTATATTAAAATTGTTGCGGTTAAAACGTTCGAAGTTTATTCTTGTCCAACACGGGTGCTACTCCTAATGATGGCAGAAGTTCACTGGATTGTTGCGCCTATAAGAAATAATAATATTAATAATGAGAAAGATTTTGCTAAAAAGTGGGAAAATACTTCCAGAAAGGTGACTGAGGACACTGTACAGAACTTAATGGATGGTATCAAACGTAAAGTTAGAGCACAGACAAACAGACGTAACACTAAGAACAAATTGCCATACAATACATCATCATAAATGTAAATCTAGATACGTTAAAACACTACCGCTATCTGACGGCTGCTCTGCCCAGTTCAGTTTCAACCATGTTTGATTGACATGCCTGCCGCAACAGCTGCCAACGAGCACGCTCATGAAACACACGCACACTACTTCAGGCTCGCTTGACTGTCACTCGTTTGTTTTGAAGCAAGCGAAGCAGGTTCATAGGAAAGTGAAATTAGTGGAAAGTTAGTAAAAACCAGTAAGTTCAGTGTAGTTCCGACATTGTTATGCGTTTCTTCCAGTGCAGCAATCGTGATGTTTAAACAGCTTTGACCTACAGAACATGGTTCAACCACATCCGGTGCTTGCGCTACCAAGCTAGCTTCCGATTCTTCCTCTAAATACTCAACAACGAGATATTCAACTTCCAACGCTTGATCCTCCGTTACATCCTCAGTCAATTCATGATTGAACGGACTGGGAAGGAACTCGATGTCTTGAAATTCAATTTCCGTTTCGTGGGATGGTTCACCAGGAATCTCGGAAATAATATGCGCAGCAGCAGGTTGCAACGGGATGGTATTGCCACGTAACTTAAACAATGATTCTACGTTCATAATAGATAACTTAATTATTGTTTTGCTTATCCTTTCTCAGGTTTGTAACAGTTTTTATAAGCTGTCGAGTTGAAATGGTCGGAGCATAGTTTCCGCTTTTCGACCGCCTTTTGTCCGCCTCCATCTAACTCCACCACAAGCTCCCATGAGTGGCAAAATTTCACCCACTGCGCGCATCTACTTGATATCAAAATTAAATTCTTTCCACGTCACGGGGAAACTTAAGAAGGATTTTCATTCCCGATTAGAGCAAATTAAAATATTCACATTTGCGTCCCGTGTTTTGACGGAAAAAAAAAATCCGAACACACTCATACTTGCAAGCGTTGCTAGTGCAAGGAAATCACTCAGCAGAAAAATGTCATAATTGTCGATGCGAGCGCTGTGAGTGGTGGCTTGGTCCACTATTTGTAATCAAATTAATCGTTATTTTAGGTGGACGATGGGCATCAATTAGAGTGTTACGTCTGTTTGTCTGTGGTTAGAGCATACTGATATAACAAGTCCAAATAATAATATTATTTTTGAAGTAAATGAGTTATAAATTAACCCTTTGTTACGATGATTTTTTTTTCGGATTTAGCAATAAATAGAAATAATGTTGTACTGCGAGTTTTGCGTTGGCTATCCTTAGCTGTGCGCATAGGTGAGTGTTAGCTAAATTTGTATTTTTCAGATATAATCCTGAATAGGTTATAGAGTATTTCCCATACATCTAGTAACCTAACGGCCGTGCTCCATCCAGAGCTGGTAAATCTCACGGCCATCATGTAACAATGAAAAAACAGACCATTTCACTGCCACGAGAAGAAACGAACTATCATGAGCTTTTTTTGTCATTCTCATACCATCATGCAGTCATGAGGTTTTTCCTCATACGATTTTGTTTCACAAATTTCTAACTAGTCAACTTAAAATTACCCAAGCATTAATATGTAATCGATAAAATGGAATATGTATTTTATTTTTTGTGATGAAACTAACAAGTATATCCAAAAATTGTAATAGCGATGACCAAAACACTGTCACGTGCTGTCATGACGAAAAAATCGATGAGATTTAGAAGAAAATCTCCATCATCGTTTTCTCGCCCGATGAGATTTTCAGACGTATTTCGGTAAAAAATCATAGGTCATTTTTCATTGAAAATGACATTTACCAGCCCTGGCTCCATCACAATATTTTCTATTGTGATGGGTCCAACTCAATGGGTAAATTGAACTGAAGGTGAGTTTGTACGAAGGAGAACTTGGAGTAGAGCACATGTACCCACTGGTTGACACTAAATATAGGCCAACGTGCTTTTGCAAATTTGTTTGAGGATTTGTTAAGCGACACAAATTTCTAAATCCAAAGTTCGGATGCCGTGCTGCATCAGTACCCGGAGTTTTTATTCATGAATCGGGACACTTTTCAAATCACATACTAGCATGCAGTTATGAGCTTGTAAATTATAAATAGCATATTAGCAATAAATCTGAGAGGATTGATTCGTCGATTTCTTTTACAATTTTTCCAAGTTGTAACATTCCACCCACTTGCATGTTGGGCGGTGGGAATTTCTTTCGTGATCTGGAATCGGTGGATTGTGAGTTTATAGTTAGGTTATTACAGGATGCGAAGGGACTGCATAGGGAAGCATACATTGAGAGTAGCTGAGCGGAAAAGATAAATAGAAATGAGCTCTCAGAATATTTGTTTACAGAACAAACCAATAATTGACCTTCAAACATTATAAGGTGTGGCCCATTTGGTATTGGAACAAACATTTTTGATTCTAACAGCGACCCTAGTGGTCGGACTTGTAAACTATGACATCTTATGTGTTCCAATACCAGAAGTTTTTTTTCGCGGTGCAGTTCGAACGTGTTTCAGAGAAATACAAAATGGAAGAAGAAAGAAGAAAAATAATGGTGCGCAATCATCCCCCCCCCCCCTTTCCCCCCCCCCCGCGAACAGAAAATCCCCCCCCCCCCCCCCCCCCACCCCCCGCCGCCCCCCCCCCCCCCCAACAACACAACACAAAACACACCCCCACCCCCCCCCCCCCCCCCCAAAACCCCCGCGTTCCCCGTTCGTCTCCGGGAAGGCTCTAATTCATACCGTGCTTGTAGACAACCAAATAGGGACCAAAAGCAGTTTTTTGTCCGGGCGAGCGCCCGTCGTTTCATTTTCGCCATTCCAACAATTTCGGGCGACGACCGCGCTCATTTAGGCCCGCCAGATCGCTGGTAGTCAAACGGGGTGGAGAAGTAATATATCTGGCCTGCCTGCGTCCGGAAACGGATGAGCTGGTAAAGTACCGGAGCCGCCGTTCCCCTCCCCCTGCAACTTTAATTCGGCCTTTTCGTCAATCCGAGCGCGGTCATCTGGCAACAACCCCGGCAACACCGCTACCATCGCCAGTTCCTCGCATCCCGTCGGTGTGTGCCTCGGCTAGAATCCCGCCGACCGCCAGCATAACCCAAAACCTGCGCAGGTACGTTAAACCATGGCCATGAACACACTGAACAACATACACACTCACACACACGCTTGATTGAGAAAGTGGAAAGAACAATACACGAAAATGAATCCAAACCGAAGCTTCTATTTATTTTTAAAATCCTAAGCCCTGTGGTAATGTAGTCCGCCCAGGTATTTTTCCGTTACGTTCAGCTTAGAGCACGTTTTCGTTTTCCACCTCGTTCTTGTTCATGAAATTTTGGTTGTCGCGTGGCATTTAGTTGAGTAGAACGACCGTTCAATCCCCCTTAGAGATTACGCTCATGCTTCGGAAGGGTTAGTCGGGCATTAATTAAAACACGACCAGTGCCCTCTCGTAGTCGAGAGTGGCGCTTAAGCCACTGCGTTTGCCGAAATCTCATAGGAAAGCGGCCGGAACGGTTACATTGTTCTGTAACGGCTCGGAGAGATGTTCCTGCCAAATTCAAGTTTGTGTTTACAGATAAATTTGCAGGTAAATACTTGATTTGGCAAGGCATTTGTAGCTGCGGTAGGAAGACCAAGGTTTTCATCACTGATAAGACATTTAATTCAGAGCTGTACATAACGGAATGTCTCCAAAAGCGAATATTGCCATTCGTCGGATCCCACAATGAATCTGTCATATTTTGGTCAAATCTTGCAAGCTGTCATTACAGTAAAACAGTGCTACAGTGGTATGAAACCAACGGGATTCAGTTTATACCGAAAGAACTCAACCCACCAAACTGTCCCCAGCCCAGACCGATAGAGAGATTTTGGGCTATTATGAAGAGGAAGCTGAAGGTGAATGGCAGTGTCGTCAAAAGCATCAATGAATTGAGAACCAAGTGGAATATGATTGCCAAAACGATGGATGAGAATAATGTGCGCCGGTTGATGAAACGTATTCCGGGAAAAGTCCACAAATTTCTTCGAAATCGAGATGATTAATTTACTTTGTATTTTCCCTCTGAAGTTCACATAAAGTCAAACATTTTATATCCGAAATATGCGCAATAAAGCTATGTCCATTTAGAATCCGGAATAATAAAATCATCTCTATCTCTGTAACGGATTGACGTACAAATAAGTTTAATACATCAAAACAAAGGTAATCCTTTCTTTTCGTATCTAATGAAAATTCGCTCTTTCTTCTTGAATCCTCCCATCAAACGCTGCACACCTCCGGAGTCAACTTCCTTGGCACATTTGTTCTAAATTTTGGTCATCTGAGTCGTGTTCCGAGCCGTTTTTCCACTTTTCTTAAGCTTCCGCTTCGTTATTGCCCAAAATCTCTCGATGGGACGGAACTGCGGGCAGTTGGGTGGATTTATGTTTTTATCGATGAAATCTACGTATTATCGCGGTACCACTGGATGACTTTCCGGATGTAGTGGCAACTCGCCAAATCTGGCCAAAACTTCACAGGACCTTTATGGACTTTAATGAAAGGTAGTACGCGGTTTTTGCGGCATTCTTCCTTGTACAGCTTTGAGTACATCGTCTTATTCGTCACGAACACTTTGGTCTTTGCTCCGCCGCTGCATATCCCTTGCCAAATCATCAGTTTTTGGCAAATTTGTCCATAAAAGCCAACTTAAACTTCGCAGGAACATCTTCGTGCCTTTGCCATGTAGAATTTTTGGCCAGGAAGCTGTCCGAAATCCATTTTGACGTAGGTTTCATCGTCGATAAGCAGGCATCCTTGGTACTTCGTCAAAACCTGCTGGTACAATTTCCGAGCTCGAGTTTTGGTGACGAAACATTGCTTTAACGTTCTGTTTGGTTGTTTGTTGGATCGATAAGAACGATATCCTGCTCGCAAACGAATTTTTTGAAAGTTACTGCGAGCAGCAGCGTATTTTCGTGCGATTTCATTATCTGATAGTCCAGGGTTTGCTCTGACGGTTCTCAACACCTTCTGGTTCAGCTTGCGGTCATATGTTCCACTACGACGCTTACCTTGAGGCTCTCGATCCACGCTCTTTCGCTCCCTGAAACATTTGAGCACATCATACACGGATGATTTGACGATTTTCAACGTGTTTTGCGATTTTTATTGCGGACCACGTTGGATTATCAACGTGGGTGTGCAGATTTTTTTCTCTCCTCTCGGCTTCCATCTGGAATAACTTTTGACTCACTGCACGAAACAACGTGAAATTGATACCACCAAAAGTGGGCTTCTAGGTCAACAAACCGCTGTAAAAGAATTCTTGCAGCGGTCACTTTCTGTGCCGCTGCAACACAATAAGTGATTCCGGATTCTAACTGGACAGAACTTTAGTCTAGGTTCCAATTCTAACTGAGTCACACCTTATGTACTCACTAACAATAGAGGGTAACAGTAACAGCATAGACCAGTCACCTTTCAAGATTAAGGGGCTATTAAGTAGAACAGCCGACTGAGTTCATCCGATATAGCTCGAATGGGCTTCAGATTAATAGACAACTGTACTGTAGTCATTTATTCAATGAAATGTTCTCACTATTCTCATGCAATGCTCATTTCAGCCAATAGTGTTCAACACATAGTCATAATCAACCGTCGAAAGCCCGCAACAATAACTCTTAGTATCTTTTCATAGAAATGGCTCTGCTCTTCAAACATCCGGAGGACTACAAGGATTCTACTTTTATCTTTGTTCTTTATTTTGTTTCTTTTCAGGCAACAAAAAATTTATTTCTACCAAATTTTGAAGACAATATCTAATATCTCTCTATTTCTCAAAACCTTTTGAGTAATAATACTTCAGTTAGGCATAAAGATGATTTAATGTACCAGAAACTGGACGGACACCTGCGGAGTTGGGTACAGGTGACTCGAAAGTGGAGCAAGACAGGTAATTGTTACCCATTATATCTATATTAATAAAATTTATATTTAATAGGTGACTCCAGTGGCATCCGCACTGTTGGTGAAGATCGGTCCAAGTAGGCTCTCAAGCGTTGAGATGAATAACCTTGTTTCCTAATGAAATACGGCTATCACACTCTGTGAGTGGCCCCAATAGCATCCTTACTGCTGGTTTAAATCGGTCCAAATCGGCTTTCCAGCATTATAAAGCATCTCCTAGTTTTCCAATGAAAAGGCACTATCACATTTTCTGAGTGGCCCCAATAGCATCCTTACTGTTGGTTTAAACCGGTCAACATCGACTTTTCAGCATTATTAAATATCACTTTGTTTTTCCAATGAAAAACCGCATTCACACTTTGTGACTGGTTCCAATAGTATCCTTACTGTTGGTTTAAATCGGTACTCATTTTTAAATATTTCACTTGCTTATCGTTAACCAAAACGAAACCTGCTGCCACCCAATCCTGGTATCCAAAATCCCAGTGATTTCACGTGGAAGTTCAGTGGACTCCGCGGCTTCCAATAAAGCGAGTATCATGTCAACATATTCCTACCCTTTTCTTACCTGACCTGCATTCGGGTGGGGGTGGCGCCGGTATTGCCTTAGTTTGGGATCACCAGTTTTTACACATTGACGATGTATGTTAGTCCCAAGCATCATCTGTTGTTTCTCTGACAGCTGATCTGGCAACAACGGAGTAGCAATCTCGGGCGGTCAATCATGCTAATGCTCATGCTTATGCTAGATTTTGCTGTGCGCATACCATATAACCTGAAGGAATTCAATTTTTCATTTGAATTGTCTGATTCAACATGTGATTATAATGTTAAATATGTATAATTCACTGATGTAAGTTCAGTATAGAAATTGTATGTATCAATCAATGATGTAAGTTGTGCACAAAGTTTGCGTTCCAGAACACAAGAATCGAAAACGTATTTTTTCAGAGCGTATCTATGAAAGCCTATTTTTAATATTATACTCTATTATATTGAAAAAGTTGCAAAATAATCATGTCTTCTCCATTTTCAAAGATTAAATTAATTATATATATGTCAAGGACATCAATGGTTACTAACAGGCTAGTGAGAATGAGATTTTGACAGAAGTTAGTGTTAGAAGCACATAATTAACTCATTTCGGCAAAGAAAATCTCGCAGGAAAGCATGTTAAGTGATTGAATATCAATTTATAATTGAACACTACAATTTTAATAAAACTATCACCATATATAGTGTTCTTCTTCCGAATTTCAATTACTGTTTTCTACGGCATGAATAGCTGTACTTGGAATCACAAAGGGGCCCACAAGTTGTTGACCTCGGGCTTCTACAACTGTTAATCCGGCCCTGTGAGTACCATACACCCATAAAAGTTGTTCTCAACTAGCAATAAAAATAAAACACGTGAAAATCACAGCCGATTGCATACATTTAAAGTTTCACATTGAACCATCGTTCACCTAAATGTGATTCGTTTAGTATAATATATTTGATCCATTTTGAAACATAGAATCTCATGTTGTTTTGTACTTTCTGCACTCTGTTTCTGGAATTTCCTAACCTAATTTACACTGGCCCCAAACACGATTCCGTTCAACGTAGATTTCCTTCTAACCGCAATAGTTCTTCAGCAGATACTCGAGAGAACATGGCCGATAACAACAATCATCTACGACGCCACGTTTCCCCAGTTGAAAATTATCCGGAACCACCATACGATTTAAATCGCCCCCCATTTCATCAGTGTTGCCATTCTTTGCTGATAAAAGCGCCTTCATCCAGTTTGGTTTGCTGCTGGCCATCCTCACTATGCCCCACTCACCAATGATCGGCACATTTGGAAACAATTCTTGGCGATGGTTGATACCTATGATCGAAAAAAAAATTAAAGCACTCCATTATCAACGATATAGAGTTAATAAAAACTACCTTGGGATCGTTTAATTGACGGAGCTAAAGTAGGAAATATTTCACAGTACGCAGTCAGTGTGTCCGTTAGTACTTTGCCACAAAATCGTTGCCCCTTGACCGGGTTGATATTATCATTGGATAGGACGATAACTGCTCCCAACGCAATGAGCAGCCATGGAGAGCTCCGGTTGGTTTTGGTGAAATGAGGAGCCATTTTGAATGCCAGCTTATGGGCCCTATTCTTTCCGTCGAATGGAACTCGATTTTCGGCGCATGAAAGCTTTTATATCCGCCTCGATGCAGCCACCGTTGTTTGTTGTAATGCACCGGCGATGTGGAAAATAACTGCTGACAGAACTGGTACGGAAAATGTACGTTCGTGGCTAGTGTGTCTAAAAATAGGCTAGACGGTTATTGTTTTGGAAACGAGCTGAAGAAATTGGCTAACCTTCACCTTCATTGTTGGTTCATAATGCAATGCTCAAAGATCGTAAGGATGGTGGGTTGGCGATATTAAATGGGTTAGGTTCAATCGACTGATGTTCAGCCTTGGAATTTCTAGAAGGTTTGATGCTTCAAAATGGTTTGAATCACACTCTTACATGTCTCCTGGTTCGGAAATAATCTGTAAACCGAGTACTTTAATAGAAAGTATCAGCTCTTAAGGCAAAGTGTAGCGAAAAAGCAACATTTACAACAAGATAATGTTCATGCCTAAGTTCATTTGAAATATTTCCTTTCGTGAGGCTCAAAAATAGATTCCCACGCAAAACTATCAAATTGATGTAAAGGTGTTGTAAAGGTTAATTTCAAAGGGTTGATGACGCATTTAAAAGCTGTCACCAATGATTTTCTACATCACCGACAAGAACATGATTACACATATTAGAGTGGAGTGCATCAAATTGCATGTATATAAAAACCTCGAAGGGTTCACCTAAGGACATTAGTTCTCATCACTGCTGCAAAATGGGTTATTATTCATCGAAAACTCCGGTCTGCAAGGCACTTTTAGCCGGGGCTGCCATTCTGGTGTTTAGTAGTAGTATTCATACAATCGAAGGAAAGTTATGTGGCAAAAGACTGTCCCAAACGCTAGCTCTTGTGTGCGACCTGTATCCCACTTTATCCCCCGGCAACAAACGGTCCCCAGGTAGGCAAAGTTGTAAATATATGGACACAATATTCCTTCCTAATTCTTTAATTTTTAAAGATACCGCCGGAAATGGCCATTATCTATTTGGTCTCCAAGACTGGTCAAATGCGGTGGAAAATCAGGAAGACAAATTCAAAATCATACCGAACTGGATGGAAGCCTTGTATCCAAAGGATTCTAACTACAATGCGATGATCGAAGACGAGGTCAACGAGATTATTCCCAGCAGTCTTCGACCGGGAAAACGTGGCATTGTAGAGGAATGTTGCCATAATGATTGTACTTTGGAGCATCTTATTAAATACTACTGCGCTAATTAATTACTCATTAAATTGATGGACGTGCATGACTATTAAGGAATTAATAAATATCAAACAGTTCTTTATTATGATAGTATGGAACGTTTACAGAATAACCATACGTGAAGAACCTAAATTTGCACGATAAACACGAAAAATATAATATACCAATAAAACGATTTATCTTCAATTTTTAAACCTTATTTATTATTACATTAAATACCCAAAGCTTCGAGACCGACATGGTGTATGGAGATTTCATAACCCCGCTTCATACGTATCACTGTCATGAGCAGTTTGATAAAACTTGGTGCAGTTTGATAAAAACATGACTAGAAACTTCTCAAGGCACATCCGGAAGACGAATATGTTTTAACATAACAAAACATCGAGCATGACAAAACATCGCATATTCATGTGATTCGGTATGTTGCATGATAGGTTTCGGTTCAAATCCCAGTCAGAGATGCCGAGAAATACCCAACTTTCCGGATCATACCTTCACGGAGAGAAATAAGTCTAGTTTGAAACAACCAAAAATATGGTTGGAATTCAAACTCTGGTTCTGCTTGAATTAAAGTTGATATTTGTTTGCGTCAACCTCGCGATTGTAGTTGAAGCAAACTCTTTTTCGAATGATTTCTACTCATATAATAACATTGTTTCAAATTTAATATTAGTTGATTGAAACTACAAGTCTAATAAATTTCAACATTAAAGAGGTTTGTTTTAAGCAAAAATTAAATAACTAGACACAGTTCTATTTTAAGTCGGATTTACTTGAAACTTTCAGGGAATGAACTAATACATATGTATTATGTTTCAGCATAATCACTTTATTCAATTTCCTTTCCATCGCTGAAAGCCCGCACCTTTCGCTTAAGACCGCTCATTACATTTTGTGCAATGGTGGAGCCGACCTTTTTGGTCACTTTCATCCATTCTTTCTTCAACTCCAGCTCGTTCTTAAACACCTTGGACGATTTTCGAACTTTGGCCTTCATTATGGCCCAAAATCTTTCCACCGGACGAATCTCTGGTGAATTTGGGGAGTTGGCGGTTTTTGGTACCAAAACAACGTTATTGTCTCTGTACCAATACAACGTCGATCGCGCGTAATGGCATGATGCCAAGTCCGGCCAAAATAATGTCTCGCCACCGTGGAACCGCAGGAAGGGCAACAGACGCTTCTGGAGGCACTCGGTGCGGTTAATTTCGCTGTTGATGGTACCCGTTGTGATGTACGGTTTACTCAGTCTACCACATTGGCATATGGCCTGCCAGAGCAAGTATTTTTTGGCGAATTTGTCCACTTTCTTCTTCCTTATGTCTTCCGGAACATCAAACCGTGTTTTGGCAACGTAGAACTCCAGCCCCGGTATCTGCTTTGCGTCTGCCTTGATGTAGGTTTCGTCATCCATAACCACACACATCGCCGGTTTCGTTAACCACTCTCGATACAGCTTCCTTGCGTGGGATTTCCCAAGTAACAAATTCAATTTTAAGGTACACTTGAAGAAGTTCTCAAGACTCATTTGATAAAACCACGCATAAAACTAGATATTCTACATAACATCGATAAAACAGCCATAAAACCCTCATAAGTTCAAAAAGGCCCATACTACAGGAGGTTCTCAAGACTATTTCCCAAGATTCGTTTAAAACTTGATAGTTTTATCGGTACATACTTGTAATGACATGCAGGACATGCTTAAAACTATGATAAAACTACCACAAGTTTTGGTAGTTTTATGATTTTCCTCTTTAAGAACACTTCCAGTCCGTCACAAATATGTTTCTAAGATTCCATTTTTGGATTCGTTCTGCTGAATGGGGACTTTTTAAAGAGAAAAAAAACATCGATATACATATACAGTGGATACGTATGCAAATTAATTGTAAAATTGACCATAAATGCATGAGTTTTTTGCCTGCAATTGATAAAGTTTTCATGCGACGTTCAGTTTATTGGTGTTTTATAACATAAAAGTTCGAAAATTTTAATGCGCCACGGAATCATTGCTAGAACATTGATTTATTTGAAAAATAAAAAATACTTGGCAATTCAACAATTAGGTGACAAGGCTGATAAATTGTTAGATCTTCAATAAATTGTGTCTACAATCCATTTTAAGTTTCAAAATGTATTTTAAACAGCAGAAATTGTTCGTAGCATTGGAAAAACGAGAGTTTTGTTGCATATATATGAAAATGGCTACCATTCGGAGGGAATCCAGAATAGCCACGCTCGCCATTTTTTCAGTGGTTTTATCTAAAACTACCATAAAACGCATATAAAACTAATATTTCTTGCACAAGACTAACAAGATTTTTTTAGGAGCGCGATAAGTTCATCTTTACTTGTTCTATTCTTGAAAAAGAGGAGTAACGCTTGAATAAAACTTGTTTGAATTGCTCAAGGTAAACAAATCTTTCGTAAGATAGCCATAAAATCAGTGTGGAGAAGGCACATCATAAACAAAGAAAATGTGAACGTTCAAATCAAAAGTGCCTATGCATAATTGTTGTTCATCATTACAGCTTATAATTTGTTGTTTTTAATCACCAGCGTAAGGCGATTAAAACAATAAAAAAAAATTCTAACTTGATTATGTTAACAATGGATTTGGGAAGAAGAACAGATAATAATATTGCGTCGATGGCTGTAACATCAGTTAAGCGAAAGATGATTTTTCTCTTGATCTGTACGCTGAACCTAGCATTGGAAGAAGTGCACTGTGTAGTGGATCACTAAGCGTTTCCAGCCTAGTACTTCCGACTTAGGTTTAAACGTGCGGATCATGGGAAAAATCGATTTTCGCTCAGATTATATATACTAATTTTTACTTGCAACGAGTATAAATATTGTATAACCTATAGGGAACTGAAATGCACGACTCGGGAGAATTCAACATTAACATAACATTTGACAATCGTAGTGCACATTAAACCTTACGTCAAAAGTACTGCGCTGTATTTCCACGGTGGTGCGCCATATAACGCACTACCTGAGACGTTAGGTTTAACTTGCATAACTGGCATAAAATCAAATATCATGAGTTATGCATTTCGGTTTTCAACTGGCGACACATTGCACCATTTTATTTTATTCGTTTTACGCATAACGCATAGAACCTTTTGATAAGTTAGTCTCAGTAAGCTGCGAATCCAATGGAATGGTAAAAAAAATTGTCGTTGGTGGCTGAGATGAAGGAGTGTTCAATATATTGATTAGGTTTTTATTGAATTTCCGCTTGAACGATCCGCTGGTTTTTAATTTCTTCCACCTGTGGGCGTCCATTGTGACAGTTGGTTTATTTTTCACATAATGTTCTTTCTCAAGAATTTGTGCTCTTATTTAAAATCAAATGATTCTAAGAGAGTTTTATGGCAGCATTTCCAAGATACATTCATCTTAAAGAAGAATGTCATAAAACTTTTACAAAACTTTTATCAGGTTTTATGCAAGTTGCGAAACGATGTTTTGAGAGGGGGATCAAGTATCTTATAAAACTACTGATAAGGTGAATTACACTTATAAATGATGTAGTTTTATGGAGGTTTCTTCAAGTGTTCTTTAATCACTCTTGAGAACTGTTAATGAATTAAAACCACCTTAACTTGGAAAATGCCCTGATAAAACCAGATGAACTCCATAATGCTCTGATAAAACTACCATAAAACATGAATAAAACCAATTTGCATTTGAATTGCTACTTGGGTTGGTCTCATGGTCGCAGTCGGATTTTCCATGACGGCGCGCAAAAATCTCCGGCGATTTTCGTCTTGTTTCGATGACATCTCAATAACCACTGAACCGATTGTTATGAAATTTTGCACATGAAAATAATTCACTCCAAACTAGTTATACCCAGATTTTCATCAATTTTATCCACGGACAAAAAAGTTACACACGGATAAAAATTGTGCATTTTTTTCGAGTACAGGCCTTATGCTAATGTTAAGAAATAAACAAAACGCCGTACAACCGGCAGAGCACAAAGTTAATTTTGTATCTGCTATGAGACCTTAACTGCCAGTAAACGCTAAAGTTGTCCATGCTTTATGGTATTTCCAATACAGCGGACAGTTTTGCGTCCAGATAAAAGAATTAATGAAAATTACCGGAGCTGTAGAAATTATTTTCATTTGAGTTCAACAAATTGATTGATTATTTCAAACATTGGTTTGGTTGATTATTTCAATAACCGACTCGATATTTATTTGGAACCACAAGTTTTTTTATTCTACGCTTAGTTTTGGTTGGAACAAGCTTTGAGTTTTGAGTGAATGTACCTAAGATTTATCAGATGTCAAAATTGAACAACCAAAATTATGACTATTTCTAACAAATGTTAGTTAAATTAAGGTTGAACTCCGGAGCAAAAACAACCTAAGTTTTAAATTCATTCCAACCATTATGGTTTATCAAAGTAAAGAAATAATGTGTTTGTGCATTTTTTAATATCGAAATTTGGTTGATTCAAAACAACAAACTCACGCTTTCTCCCTACCAGGAGGCCGGGCTTTCAAAATGACGTGTTTATTTTTTGCTTCGTCGTTTTCGCTACATTTTTTAAACATTTAATTCAAGTAAAATGATAATATGCTATTCTCCGTGATCGTGATAGTACACAGAATTGGAAATCCTTTGCTTATTATATGATGGTCGAGTATCGTTAATCGCTCCGGAGGTTTTGATGTAGGACTTCGTTTTTGTTTTCTATACTAGGGTACATCTAAAAAAACCTATTGCGACCGTCATGAAAAGCGGTCAGATTTTGAGCGTTAATATCTCAGCCGTTTCTCCAATTTCAAAATGTTTGCCCCAATCGATCGGAAACATTTCTACGCGTCGATTCCAATATAGGAATTTTTTTTTTTAAACATTAATCTATGGGAAATAACGCAAATGTAAAGTGATGTCTTATAATTTCGTATTGCAGAGCTAATTTACTAAATCCCAAGTAACTAATTTTAAGTAAGGAAGATTTCATATGCACCAGTGAACGATATAAAAGGGGTTCACCTTCGCAAAATGCTTCATTTTGTGAAGGTGAACCCCTTTTATATCGTGTTTTCGCAATTAGTTTCTGTCATCAAGTAAGCGGTTCAAAGCGACCGCGAAATTATGATGCCAACCCCGGCTTATTGGATCACAAAGCCAGACTACTGGCCAGTAACGGTTTAGCCGCGCTTCCGGTTCAAACTGTCACCGAGCAGGCGGTGCCGAAAAAGGTGAAAATTCCGCCACTATGGAAAGAGCTAGCGGCGGCGCAAATTCATCCGCTGTTTAAGCTGTGCAGCATGGGCCTCAAGATCGTCTGCTCCACCAAAGCACATTTCAAAGCTACAAGACAGTTCCTGGATTCGAGGTAGCTCGAGTATTACACTCACGACACCACCGGAAGCAAGCCACTGAAGATGGTTATTCGTGGACTACCGGATTACCCACCGGTGGATATAGTCGAGGGACTGAAGTGACTGAACCTAAAGCCGATCAAGGTGTTCCCCATGAACAGGGGCGAGGCAGGAAACCATCAGGATCTCCTGTACCTGGAGAAAGGCTCGGCCAAACTGAATAACCTCCGCAAAGTGCGAGCTCTCTTCAAGATAATTGTGGCGTCACGCAATGTGCGAACTGCATTTCCTTCGGCTATGGGACAAGGAACTGTCGCATAAAACTGCGCTGTGGTAAGTGTGCAGGAGCGCATGAAACGGCGAGATGCAAGTAAATGGAGGAGACTGCCGAGCCCAAATGTGTCAACTGAATTTCTTGAAATCTGGAGAAAGGCGTCCACCCGCACGAAACCACCATCAACCTCCTCCGAATACGGTTGAGAACTTCCCACCGCACAGGTACAGCGTGCCGAATTTTGCGCCTCTCCAGCTGAACCATCGGAAAGAAATCCGCCAGCTAGCATTTTCCGTACAATAACGACTCTCAGCAGCCGCTATAGGGCCGTCAGTGCAAGACGTGCCCCCTCCAACCTAGGGAATCCCAGGCTCACGCTCTACCTCAGCCCATGCGTCTGATGATGACTCGCTCTTATCCCCGGACCAGATGATGGAATTCGTACAAGCCATGTACAAAGGAATAAGTCGCCGCCGTTTCAAGGGACAACAAATCGAAGCCGCCACCAGGGTGCTACTAAACTTCATGAACCAACATGGGCCCTGAAGACACCATTCCCAAGTAACAATTTCAGTTCTATTCCAGCCGTATAGCGCTTCTCCCGGCTTTGTTGATGACACTACATTCAAAACTGTTTTATCTACCAACACCTCCTCTATGCATCTTTAAAGCCGAAATGTGTACAAAGTGGCCCAATCTATAGACGGTTGTGAAAACAAATTAATAAAACCTTTCTAAGACCATAAAGATTTTGAAAATGTTCTAGTGAAAGATGTTATGACCACTTGAGAACCATCATAAAACCTATTGGCCGCGATCAAAACCAGCATAGGGCCAAATGGCCACAGCTGTCAAACTTCACGGCGATATCGTGGTTGGTTTTTGTTGTTTTGCTTTGTTGCTCTTCTGATTCATTCAACAGTAAATAATGGCTAAGAAAAAAGTTCTACTGTTGCGGAAAATTATGATTGATAGCAAAATATATAAAACAAATTGAGTTTGTTTTATAGCGTATCATGCTCCAAATCATATGCGCATTCAATTTTATGGTGAATATTGGCACAATAAGAGCTGGAAAATAATGCGCTTTGGAAATTATGCGAGTTTACAACAACAACAAAAAAAATGGAAAGAAAAATTGATGGAATTCAATAAGGTTATCTGAACGAATACCGAAATTTTCCGTAGATCTACAGTTCAATTTTATTACATATAAAATTTAGTGTATTTATTTTTCCACATTTCAATTATTTCATATATTTCAATATGGCGATTGCAAGAAATCACAGTTTTGCCAAAAAGCCAATTTATCTTAGCAATGGCTACTATAAAACTATCTGGTCGCTTGGTAGCTTTCCTCAATGCCAGTTAGCCGTTTAATGCATTTACTGGAGGCAAAATGGTTTTAAAATGCTTTTTCAACTGACCATAATAAGATAATATGAATGAGTCCTAAAACGGCATTTCAAAACAGCATTTTATGAGTTAATTAAGTCAAAATAAAACCTTTGATAGGAGTAAAAGGAATTTTAGAAGTCAAGGGTTTAAGATCGTTGTAAAGAAGCTGTGTAGGTTCTTATAAACCTGACTAAAATTTGATACCTATTGGCATCTCTTGCTGCCATAATAAAGCCGAATTGATTTCTAGTGGCTTTCATAAAACTTTAATAGAACTTAATAAAGCTGGATGGTTTTGGCAATGTTACTTGGGTTAACATCCACAATTGGAACGCTTGTTCTGCCAAGAGCCAAACACTTGAGCTCGTCGATTTCCTAACAGAGAAGGATATCGGCATCGCCACAATCACAGGGATGCACCTCAAACCTGAGGCGAATCTCTATATCCCCGACTTTCGGATTGTAAGGCTTGATCGAACCCACTCAGGGGGAGGAGGACCCGGAGGAACCCCAATGGTACCATCGTCCAGCAAGGCTTCGAGAATGAACACTACACCATCTTGAGCCCAGATTCTCCCACCCGTTTGAGCCGTTCCATGACGAACATGACATGACGAACTTCTCCAATCCTGTTGTCCATCACGAATTCAACTCGGACCACTATTCAGTGGTGGCCGAAGTAGGTTCGTCCGCCAACTAATTCCTAGCTTTCCGGCGTAATTTCCATCGTGCTGATTGGGCGCGATTTTAGCAGTGCGTCGACTCATCCGTTGACTACGGCTCTCGTTCTTGATGAGTCACAAATAACTGCTGATGAGGTGATCGCAGCTAATCAACCAAATACATGAGGGCTGCAGGTGTCGATCGAGTACTCCACCTTGAGCTGAGGAACTTAGGCATTGCCTTTTTTCTCCACGAGGCTGCGGTCTTCAACTAGTGCTTGGAACTCGGTTGCTTCCAACCTCGTTGGAAGTTAGCAAAAACCATTCCAATACACAAGCCTGGCAAAGATCCTACCAATGCCAAAGCTATTGCCGCCATCGAAGCTACCCGAAGCTGATCCTCAACCGTTTGCTGGAGTTCTCAAACCAGAACAACATATTTCTCCCAGAGCAGTTCGGTTTTAGAAAAGGGTACTGTACACCAGTTGTCAAGGCTTACTTACATCTTAAGGCGGAACAAATCCGTTTCGAAAACATCTGCCATGGAAGTGTTAGACGTTGAGAACGCGTTTTACAATGTTTGACATGAACGTCTTCTGTGTAAGCTTCGCTGATTCAGATTCCCGATCTGTCTCGTGACATTCATCAAAAGCTACTTCGCGGATAGACGATCTTCCTGAGTGGTGCCCATTCCAATACGTTAAATTTTGGCGCGAGAGTTCCACAGGGGAGCTTCCTAGGTCCCATCGTGTTTAACATGTTAACGTCAGATGCTCCTCACCTAACAGGTGGTGATATTTTGTCTACGTTCACAGATGATACTGCCGTCATCTATAAGTGTAATTTGAGCTCTAACTCGTAACTCCAGGAAGGACCGGATGGTCTGTCCGACTACAACAGCTGGAAGGTTTGTATCAATGCAGCAAAAACACAGACCATTCTGTTCCCACACTTAAAATCTCATCGGCTTGTTCCGCCTAGTAATGTGAAAGTCCACCTCAATAGTAATCCCTACGAATGGTCGAGTGAGTAGTATATCTCGGTCTCACCCTTGATAGCAAATTGCTGTTTAGATCCCATTGAAAACAAAATATCCACAAAGTGCTCCATCCTCAAGAGGTCTCTATACCCTCTCATCAACAGAAGGTCCTCCCTTTCCTTTAAAAATAGGCTTGCTATCCACAAGCAAATTATCATTCCGATGATTGAATACGCTTTGCCAGTCTGGGAGTCATGCGCCAAGTCCCACCATACTAGGCTACAGATCATTCAGAATAATCTCCTGAGAATGATTCTGAACAGCCCCTCCGAGGACCAGAAACTCCGAGATCCATCGCCAAGCTGGTCTTCAGGTGTTGGAAGAACGGAGAACGTCAACCCTGGCTAGGTTCAGAAAGTCCTGTGCCAGATCTCCTCACGAGATTATCCGTGATCTTACACGTTAGTTTTAAGTTTGTAAAAAGTAGTTAGGTAGGTTATCAAATTTTAATAAATTTAAATAAAATGCTCCCTCTTGTGGAAAAGATGTTAATCGTTTGACTTCACAAAAATTATACAAATGTCAAATAAAATTAGAATATAACTAAATCTGACCGGCTCCTCTGGCTTACCACTAAACATGTAAATTATGTAATAGTAAAATCATTTAAGCTGTGAAAAAAAAGCAAAATGCTTCATTAACTCTGCACCATTGGAGCTATTCAGAGCGGCAATGAGGCATTATTGAATTGGCAGCTGGCGGTGACAAGTACCCTGGAGGATGCCTTGGCGAGCAACCATTGGGCAGGTAGCTGGTGGCTCTACCGCCTTGCTAGGCAACCGTTGCTAGGCAGCCATTGGTTATGCAGTCGGTTAACCAAGCCAGTGGTGAATTTGTAGCCAGCCGGTTGGAGCAGAGCGAAATAAGCGTGATCTAGTTAGCAGCCATCTTTCGGTAAGGCGGTTGAGTGGTATGAACGGTATAAGCCAACCACCATCATCATCGCTAATGTGTGTAGAAAATGCCTGAACTAGCAACATTAGCATGACCAGTTGCCAGTAATTAGCAGATAATTGATTTCAATTATCTGCTAACAACTGTTGCAAATATGATGCTAGTATTGCTGGCTAATGAATTGTCGCACAATATTAGTAAAGATGTGAATGGGTCCTACGAGGTCCAGGTCCAAAGAAGATCGATCAAACATGGACCATTTGAAATCCGTCCTTTTTAGAATGATCAATTTGGTTTTCCCAACCCACGAAAGGCGCGGCTACAAAGCAACACCATGCTGGAGGTGGCTGGGTTCGAATCCCGGTCGGGTCTAAGAATGTTTCATTAAGGAAAATTTCTTGACTCCCTGGGAATAGGGTATGATTGTACTTGCCACACAATCATACTAATGCAAAAATGGTAACTGGCATCGAAAGCTCTCAATTAATAACTGTGGAAGTGCATTTAGAACACTAAGTTGATAGCAAGCAATAAGCTAATTGCGAAAGCAATAAGCTTGAAACGCTACTAAAGAAGCTAAAGAGTTTGTTTGGATTGGAATGTATGTAACATTCCGTTCCATTTTTTTGTGAATTGTTGAAATTGTTAAATTGTTAAAATTCATTATTTTTTCTGTGTAGTATCTTCTTCCACATCGGTACACCTGGAGGTCACCAAACCAAACGAAATCACAAATCGACCACGTTTTGATATGTGGTGGGCACTTCTCAGATATCACCGACTTCAGAACCTATCGAGGCGCCAACATCGATTCGGACCACTGACTTGTGACGGTTTAGATTAAAACTCTCCGTAGCGAACCAGTCATTACCAAAGACCGAAGCTAGTAAAATTTAAACAAAATAAATAAAAGGAAGAAGTTCACGAGAAGACATTGTAATCCTTCCACCTCAAATTCAGATCAACGGTGATAGACGAACTCATGTATCGGGGCTCATTGGTAACCACCTACAATGACACCAGCAGAGAGATACAATTATGGCTGTAAACCGTGCCTACACTGGACTCCGAAAGACGTTTCGATCGATCAAAGTTCGTCGAACTACAAAATTGGCCTTCTTCATGAAATTGTTTCGACCGGCCCAGTCAGCAGAGCAGAAAGCAGAAACCTCTACCTAGTGACGGTTAAGATGCATCCAAAACTCTCCGTAGTGAACAACTTTCGGTACCGACGACCACTACGGTACAATCTCACGTGACTGAAGCAACCAGACGTCGCCGCAGGCTTTGCGCATTCGCTCGAGATTACGCTGCTGGAAGAGGGCGAGCTCTAGGAAACCCCTCTCGAGGACTGTTGGAGCTATCTTCTCTCTCCAGCAAGGTGCACGTCCTGCGAAAGTTATGCTCCCGACGGCTACAAGATGTCGGAAGCATGTCGAACCAACTTGAATGCTAACAAATCGAATGACATCGATGGGGGAAGAGCTGAAGGAACATCTGCTCGTCGCGATGTTGTTTTCAAGCCTCGCGTAATCCTACGGGAACCTAGTAACCGCACTGCAAAGCGGTTCCGAGGAGGGTCTCACACTGGAACTCGCGAAGGGAAAGCTACTGGATTAATATAGACGCCGTGAGAAACGCGAGGTGGCAGAGAAGGTGCTGCGAACTGAAAGCGAAACTGCGGGAACATCGTCTGGAAAGTTAAAGATACCGTGCTACTACTGCCAGTAAGAAGGGCACTGTCGTCGTTACTGTAATAAACTGGTACAGCAAGATGGTTGACCAAAAAAACCGAAGCAGAAAGTAAAGTTGGTGACGAACGTCGAAGTGTGTCTAGCATCTCGAAGCGATCGTAAAAAGGGAGGGTCTGGCGCCACGAGGCGTTTTTGGAATCCCTGGACATCCCCCACAACGAGAGCATTACGCTAGCGGACGGGAAGAAAGTGAATGCCAACGGGATCGACGTTGCAGCTTTTAATGGACTGAACGATCAAGGTAATCCCGTAAGGATCAAGCTTTCCCGTGTACCATGTTCCTGATTTGATTGGGAACCCGAGTAGAGTCTGAGATCATATAGAAAACTAAATATCATGTTTTGATGTTGCTGATAAAGACTCCTTAGGTTGCTGTCTTTTAGCCGTTTTAACGGTTAAAGTGAACGCAAGATAACAGAAAGAATAAAAACTAAATTTGTTATCAAATTTGAAAAACTGTAGAGTCCAATCAAATTATGATTTCAATTTGCTCTTGATATCAAAATATATTTTCGAATTGCTGTCTTTATGATTTTAGGCTCTACTCAGCAACCTGCTATCGGTGAGCAAGAGCACTGACGAAGGATATAGTGTGCTGTTCGACAAACAGTCCTGTCATATTCAGAACTATGGATTCGTGTCTGTCGTTGGTGAACGGCGTGGCAATTTGTACCAGCTCAAAGCAAACCCGGAATAAATGTTGCTGACAACAGAGAATCATCCGGAGCAGAAGTATCTGGCAGAAAACGGAATCATACTTTAGCCCACAGCAAAACGGCACAGCAGAGAGGAAGAATCGATCATTCAGTAACATGATGCACTGTTTACTAGGTGAAGTTGACATCGAAAAACAGTTCTGGGGAGCAGCCATAGCAACAGAAAATGCTACCATCAATGTGAAAAAAAGGCCATATGAACTGTGGCATGGATGGAAGCCTTCCTGCACTTATCTGCGTGTGTTCGAATCGCCGTCGTGGGTGTACATTGCAAATCAGAAGAGAAGTAAGTTGGACAACAGAGCAGGAAAGTTGATCCTTGTGGGCTACTCTGAAAGGCGCAAAGCCTACCGTCTCGAATTCGAAAAATGCATCACCATCAGCAGAGATGTCAAGTTTGACTAGCTTGGTGTCGAACAAAGCAAGAGGAATAAGGATGAAGGATGGATAACTGAATGGAGCCACGACGAACCTTCAGCTCCTTCTCCAGTCAGTCGATTCGTGAGCACAGTCACCTCACCTTCTTGTAGCCGTCGGGAACACAACTTCCGCAGGACGAGCACCTTGCTGGAGAGAGAGGACCGCTCGTGATACTTAGCTAATCCTTCGCTGCTTGGGCACAAAACATATGAAAAAGCTGGTTTGCGTCTCCCAACTTCTTTGTGAATGTCTTCAGGTTCGCGTCTTCGTAGTCTTCTGGGCCCATAACTTGATGGTGGCAGTAGAACGTAGTTTCGATCTAGGGACCTCTTGCTTCGTTCGACACCAAACTTGTCAAACTTGACAGGAACACCGTGAACACAGCTGCAGCGTAACCGAGAACTTCTTAGACGAAACTGACACAACGAGTTGTTCGACGAGGAATGCCAGCAGGTTCTGACGAAGTGAGAATTGTCACTTAGGGTGAGGTGACTCTCCATGCAAATCAAATTGAAAGTCGAGGTTTGTCGATTCGACAATTGTCACCTCACTCCATTTAACGAGTCTTCTTCTTCCTTCTTCTTTCTGTATTAAAGTGGTTGTCAACCATAGGCTGGTTCACCACTAGACTGAGGCACCTCCACCCTACATATCACTCTCATCAACACTTGAGCCGAGTCCAATGGCTTTACCTCCCTTCCGAAGGAAGACGTGATCAGAGATTGTTTTGCCTCAGATAATCTCACCGACCTCGGCTGGGATTGAACCCAGGCCCACTGGGATGCCAAATAGCAGTCTCGATCCACATGGTGCGTAGTAAGCAAAATTGAACAAGGGTTCTGCTAGCTTGACGTTTGGCAGCGTCCACTGTATAGCGCTGAATGAAGAGATTCTGCGCCTTTACTTTCGAAAGAAATTTCGTTTCAAGCATTGTCATTGTACATGCAGTTTATACTGTCAAACGTCTTAGTGGGAACGTTCCATGACCTGGTTGGAAGAGGTTGTTGTATTGAAGAAGCTGTTAGCACAGCAGGCTTGTTGACTCTAGACTTTGGATGGCTGCCCGAACTGAAAAGTTGACAAGGAGGACTTGTAGAGAAGCCTGTTGCTGCATTGACTGACAGCTTCTGGTTATAGCAGGGACCTGGCAACCCTATCCTATTTACTAGCCTTTGACAGTATGCAACATATCGCGGACCTTATTTGAATAAGGCCCATCTGACGTATGTTACTACAGGTACGGAAGCTAGTATTGTTTACCAACAATGCATCTTTTGACATTTGGTTGTAAGAGGTGTTAGTTACAGCAAAATGACAGTTTGCCAGATCCCTGGGTTATAGCTATTCTGCGGAATGCTGGCCACCTTGGACGAGGTTGATTGATGATTGTCTGATTTCGATAGGAGGTCGACCAGTTCATTGTATTTCATGTCCTTCTTTTGGGTGGTTTTCTCCTCCTAGGCGCGAAGTGTAGCGTGATCGAGCTTTAACGTAGGCAAATGGATAAGTGACAAAGCCCAATGGACCACTGGTTCACCCAACTTGGAAAATGCGGGAACATGACGTTGAATCGTCAATCAAACCGTGGATGCGCATAGCAAACTCTTACTTGACTGCTTGACTTTGCAACCTTAGAGGGCCTTAAAAAGATGCTTTACTTTTAGGATTCTAGTTGAGAGGTTGAATAATTGAGGGTGTTTAGTTTCCATTTGATAAAGATATGGGTACTGGACGAATACTCACTGTAGTAGAAAAACGTATATGTTATGGGCAAACAAAGTGTAAGTTGAATTGCATGTATCATAATATTTTACCTTTTTATCTTCTTCTTCTTTTTTATTTAGGTAGCTTTAAGGCCTAGGCTGGTTCACCACCGAAGTGGGCACATCCACCCTGTATATCGCACTCATCGACATGAGTCGGGACCAACGGCTTTATTTCGCCTCAGAAAAATCGCACCGACGGGCTAGGATTGAACCCCCCACCCATTGAAGTGCCAAGTAGCATTCATGCTTACCACTACATCACCCTGGCAGGCTTGTTTTTGATGTTGTGCGTACTCCATGTGCATCTCAATTTACAGTTCCATTACTTATTTAATATTACTGATATGGATTAGTTGTCTTTCGTATTTTTGCCACTTTCTTGACGATGACTAATGTTTACTGTTGACGCTAGACTTTTACACTTAATCCTGTTCGTGCGCGATTTTCATTTTAATATATTTTTTACCTTCATTATCGATAAGTACAATACTATCATTTTGAATACCGTTCCATTTTTATTTCATTTAGGAGATCAGCCGATATAGGCAACAAATTCGCGTTGTACCAGAATTTGGTGTACTTCCGCTGGTCTTATCAATGTAGTAAATAACATCATCCATGCATCCATGATCTGCGGGCTATAAATATATAAACCAAATCCAAACAAACACTGCGTGCTGGAATTTCCCCATCATACTGTTCGAGGTGCTGTCAACATTCATTTTCTCCTGCACCTGGCTGATGGCTGCACAACACCGCATGAAAGTGCATATAAAAGCTTCGAACAGCTATGAAATAAGCTCACTCACCAGTGTGAAAACATACACCTTCGTTGGCTGCCGCAAAATGGTCAACCCTCCGTTAAAAGTTAACCTCTACACGCTATGCTTGATAGTTGGCATCATTTGTGCTACGACAAGTTGTGTTCATTCATCGCAGAGACATAAATTCTGTGGTTCCAAATTGGTTAAAGAGCTTGCAAAGGTGTGCTTAGCATTCCCCACCCTACCGTCGCCTAACAAACGAACGAACGGTAAGTATTTCGCAATGTTTCTCCAAACTTTTCATCATCCGTATTTTTTTCTAACATCCTATTAAGGTGTCGACATGAACGACTACAATTCGCTTCTAACATCTCAAGATTGGCAGTATACAGTGGAACAACCGAACGCTAGTCATATGACTGCAGTGGAAAAATTCAAACATATACCACGCTGGATGAAAGCACTGTTCCCAAAGTACGACACCAAGGATATTGTTGAGGAGGACTATTTCAACGAGTATATCCCTGACCGTTTTATGCTCCGAAAACGTGATGGCATTGTCGAAGAATGCTGTAAAAGAGGATGTACTTATGAGTATTTAATCATGAACTATTGCGACACTAGCCAACTAATGAAATGAACAGCTCCCACCTTACAAGGGCCGCGTGATCAACGTCTATTTTATGAACGATTATCTTAGTGTCAATTGATGTAGCAAATCATTCAAGAAAAACGAAAAAAAAAATTAATTGCATTTATTGCAGTCTAACAATTATTTATTTCCCAACATTTCGAGAAATTGTTTCAACTTCCTTTAAATTCTTAAAATTTAAATACATCCTCACGACCGATCACACTAGCCTCCGGTTGCGCTCACGACCGCCATATCGCCTCACATCCCTGATTGGCTCTTCTGCAGTGTCTGAGCAAACCGCGTCGTAATGAACAAAGACGTGTCGATAAACCTATTCACACAGTTATTCAAACAAATCTCGGTGCGGCTGTCCAGCTTGTTGCTCGGTTTGTCCATGCACTTTTCCCAGCAAATATCGTTGAATTCGTGAATCTGCCGGGAAGGTTACTTTATTTGACTATGAATTCGATGAGTGAAGACGACCAACCTACCTGAGCACTCAGTTGGGCCCGCTGTTTCTCGGCCATCAGGAAGTCCTGCAGCTCCGGATCAACTTTGCTGGCGTCGAAGTCTGCCATTTCTGAATGCTTTGATAATTAATTGGACTAAGGATTTATTTTACAGAAGAAACTTATTGAAACTCGCTGCCTTCACGCTGTTGTGTGATGCAACTCACCGAAAAACATGCAGACTTAACTTCTTGACAGCAACGAGTGAGTGATTGCGTAATACGAGCTGTCAGAAAATGTATCGTTTATGAGTGCTAACCGAGGGGCTAAATTACATACACGATTGGACAATCACATGAAATGTGCATAACTGCAAAATCAACTGCCCGAACCATTTGAGAAACTTCTATCACTTCTATACTTTGGTTGTTGTATCGAAAAGGCCTTCTTCAAAGATATTCTTCAAGAAATCTAGGGTTTTTTTTTTTTTCATTAGGGCGAATCTAACATTCATCCTACTATTTGTAGAGTATGCTAGCCAGCACTGTTGTGTTTCGATCTGTACTAAACAATGCCTCGAAAGTTTTATAATGGCGCTATAGTGAATGAAAGAGAGTGAGTCCGGAGAGAATCTCTCAATGTTAGATTCGCCCTAATGGAAAAAAAAACCCGAGAAATATTTAATATCTGATACTACTGTTACGTCAAGCTTCGATAATGAATTACAAAGATTGACATCTATGTGCATTTATAGTTCTATCGTTATAGATTTCTATCCCTGCGTAATACTAGCGGCTGGATAGTCCTGAAGAAAATGAATATATTTTTTGGCTCAGGAAGTACTAGCACACCGGTGCCAAGCCTTAATAATTCGCCCCTAATAACGTAACTCGCGCCAACACACCCTCAAATATTCTCTCAAAATAACATAGTGAATCAAAACAAGAACAAATATACTAGTACCGAAAGGTACTGAAAAGCGCAAGAGTGTATAGCAAGGTGCAGACTGCAAGGTGTACTTCGGACCTAGAGGTTCTACAACAGTAAACCAATTTCAAATCGCTAGTTTCATATTGATTGTTGGTAATACACAACACCTATATAGAACCTTTCCCCCCCGCCCCCCCTCCCCCCACTTCCCTATTTCCCTCTTTTTTTTCTTCTTTTTTACATTATTGTTTCTTTTCTTATTAGGGGCGTATTATCAAGCTTGGGACCGAGCTTGGGACCGATATGCTAGTACTGACTGAGCCAAGAAAAAAATCATATTTGTTCGGGACCTACTGGTCTTAGAGTTAGTCTATGCTAATACTCCGTTCACACTACAACACTAGTGCAAAAAACCTTTTAATGTTCATTAAATAACCTTATGAAAATTGGCCACAAGGGAACGGTTTGAATTTCATAACATTACTTAATGAAATCCTATGATTGATGTCATAGCCCCTTCTATTGATTTGCTTTTGGCAACCATATATATAAGATGATTATTAAAATTTAAAAAATCCATTGCCAAAATTGAAAAGTTGAATTGGTTCTTTTCGTAGAAAGCGGTTTGCTTTCAAAACAAGAACCGTCAAACCGTCAATTCAAAAATTTCCTACTCTGTACATATAAAAGTTGAAATTTTCAGAATAAATTGTAGAACTGTCAAATCGAAACCGTGGCATTGTTGAACACGAAATCATTTTTTTTTTATTCCAAAATAAACTTTCGTCTAGAAAGTGTTGTGCAATTAAATTAAAAATGCGCTTTTTGGATTGAAATAAAAATAAAAGGACTTATTTTCAGATTAATCGTAGAACTGTCAAATCGAAACCATGGCATTATTTAAAATCGGAGCAAATAATTTTATTGCAAAATGAACTTTCAAGCTGAACTTTCGCGATGTTTTCCATCACGAAAGATCCATGTCGGACATTTTCACCCAAATGCACCTGAGCAACATCTGGCATCTGCTGCCTGGTCTGCGGCCGTTTGTCGTCGCTTGTGGTAGCGCTGCAGATAAAAAAAGGGATTATTAATTCAACTATAACATTACCATTCATGTAGTAACGTACCCAGAGATTGTTGCTATTATCCGCCCTAAGGAAAGCATCGTCATTGAAAATCTCTACTACCGTCATTTAGATGAAACTTTCCTCCACTTGTTTGTATTGTAACAATGTGAACGAGCGAAAAATTCCAAACAAGGACGACGACTTGCTTTGTATTGGTTTATTTAACAGTTCTACATCTTTTATGGTAAAAGAACACACTTCTAAATTTACACAACGATTTCATAAGGGCCGTATGGAATCAAAATACCTTGGGCTCATACAGCTTCATAAGTCAAATTTTATGAAATTCGATTTGTTTCTTACACCACCGTATGCAAAAAAAGGAATTATTTTGAAATTCGTATGCATCACCCAGCGAAATAAACTTTCGATATTCATAAGATTGCATTATGATTATTTGCCACAAGAAATCATTATGAAATTCTTGAGGTTACCTTACGAAATATAATGATGTTGAAAAAATAAAAATACGTTGAAGTTATGGGTCCAGTGACTTGACGACTAGTATATATCAACACTTGTAAACAGGAAAGCTTAAAGGCGTATAAGAACAAAGTCGTGTAAAACATATTCCATTCGAAAACAGGCTGATGAATTTTCAAATCATAGTTCATAAGTTGAACCTTATGAAATTCATAAGATTATTTACCTCAGTGATTAACAATTGCAGGCTACATATCCGGAGCAATTTGCGATTAGGTTGATCATGCAGAATGTAAACAAAAGGGAAGTGATGACTGTAATATTGAAAGCAGAAATTCAAACCGTAATTTACAAATTAACGAATAAATTCAAATAAAATCTAGCATACAAACAGAGAACAAAGCTAGCTTCTGATTCACTGACGGAAATCCGTTCGTTTTTCATTGAAATTTGCACATTTTCAATATTCGCCTGTCAATGCTAGTATGTTTGATTACGCCATTTTCAATGTTGGCCCCACAAGTACTGGAAATAACAGTATCGCCCTATACTATTCGCCTATTTTGGACATTTTCATAAGTTTCGCCTTCCACTTTTCACCCTTGTTTTGATTTTTTGTCAGTATCGCCTTTTACTTTACACCAAGTTGATGTTTTGATTTAAATTACGCCTTTCACTTTGTCAACAATCAATATGGCGTAAATCGCAGAGTGAATTGTTTTGATGATGAAAAACCCAACCCCCCTAAAAAAAAAAAAAAAAAATCAAAAAAAAAAAACAACAACCAGAACAAAAAAAACAAAACAAATAATTAAAAAATAAAAATAATACATAACATAGAAAAAAAATTTTGTTTATATTTTTCATGTACCCCCCCACCCCAAATCGCCCCGGAAAAAAGAAAAAAAATTTACCTTAAAACAACCATAACACAAATCCCCCCACCCTTTCTTTAATGGTTTGGATGATACCCCAAAAAGGTCGTAAGAAAAATAACCATACGAAATTTACACAGAGAGGAATTTGATAGTCAATTTTACCAATATTGGGGCTTAGGATGACAATTGCAGTATAGTGATTTTGAACCGACTATGTTCATGGTCAAAACTACAATTAAAAATAGTTGATGCAACATTTTCCATAATGTCGGAATAGTCCTTGTTACCATGATCATAGTCAAAAATGCCATGAACGTGGTAAATTCGACCATTTTCATGGTTATTGAAACCATTATATGCGATAGTCATCCTGACCATGATTTAATTGTCGGTACAACAATGAAATTTTTCTCAGAGTAGCCGCGTAGGTGTATTCGATATGTAGCCCGCAATCTGAAAAGGTACAAACACATCGAGTTTCTGGAACTGATACCACCATTGATCAAGAATTCCCTGACACTGAACGTAACCCGAGTACAGCGAGGCTTCCATGATGACGAACTGCTGGCAATGCTACTAAATCGTACGCTCACCCGGATAAACCTCTCCAATTCGACCATCACGGATAGAACACTTACTTTGTTGGCGGAGAAATGCCCAAACCTCAAGAGCCTTACTCTGTCCCAGGGAGACTATCAATTCACCCGGCGCGGATTGGAAGCGATCGTTCGGCAGCTGACTCAGCTGCAGCAGCTTTCGGTCCGTAATTGCGCACTAGTAGATGACGAGTTGGTAAAACTGCTGGCACAGAACTCTCCCAGGCTGGATCTGATGGATTTTGAGTGCTGCCGCAACGTTACCGATCGATCGGCAGATGCGATCAAACGGCTCAGGTTGACCAAGTTGAACCTTTCACGGACGCAAATATCGGACGAGTTTTTAAAAGCCATCGCAAACGAAGAGTGCGGATGCTCGCTGGAAGATCTGAACGTCGGTCACTGCAACATTACCGCTGCAGGGCTGGGGACGTTGCCTTGGGATACCATCAAGTACATTGGCTTCGAGGGATGCGAGATCAATGGTGAGATGGTGCTTGGTTTTGATTGTTGCATAGCTTACGTTTTGCTTGTCTTATTTCCAGATCTTGAGTTTATAGGAATGAACAAGAACCTCAAGTATATCCAATGGACGATATCCAACTGATGGATATTTCGCCACGCAGAGTGGACATGCAATATTTAACTAACCATTGCGTAGAAATTTCAAGACCACACATTCATCAGTCGTTTGGGACGATATGATGATCTCGTTAGGTAATGTTAGAGTTAACTATTATCCAATTAGACTACAACAATTTCCATATTTTTGATGCACCCAAACACGGAACCGTTAAAGCAATTACTATTTATCCTACACCATAGTATTTTGACCGATAGATTTTTAGTGTTCATGGCTTTCTTATTAAGGAAATCTATTTATTAACGATTTAGGATGCTGCAAGCACATATTTTAGTACTATTTATCGAAAACGTACGATATATTTATCTAAATTAAATCATCGAAAGATCTTAACGACTCTGCCTAGTTGAAAAAAGGAACAATTTATGTGAGGAATTATAACGACCCCTTGCTAAATTACTGCGCTAGTGAACCATTTTCGAGGACCAACTTCATTTTTTTTTACTCCAAAAGTATTGTCGACTTGACGACCTTGATTTATCTAAGATGTTTTCCATTTTGGTTGTTCAACGATTGTTTGGATTATTCAATGTCTATTCTATCTAGACTTTATGAACTGTATTAAGAAACGAAAAGTAAACTTTAAAACTGTGGTAAAAAATCACTATGATCACATGTTGCCCTTTTGAACAGCGCGCATAGGTGCGTTGTGAAACTACCAAAATTAAATGTATGCATGATGCGAAAATAGTAAGCATCAAAACTAAAAAACAAAACGTACCACTCAGTAACCAAATTCAAAAGATGTCTTATACTTAAAAACTGAAACACACAAACACGACACAATATAATCACGGACCATTCATACGTCACGCTTTTGATAGCGCCGCGCGACAACCTCTAGCCAACTAGTTTATAAACATATAATATGAGCAAAGCATAAGTATTTAAAAGTAATAGCAACAGCATCAAGTTTACAGGTGATATCGCTGAACTAACTTGAAGCTGCACGCAAAATGAAGCTAAATATTCGATCAAATCAAAACTCCAACTATCATTCGACATTTAGGAAATAAGAAACATTCACTACTCACTTTTCAAACTATTTTGAATATCATGCCAGAGTACGGCTGCAATAGTATTATCTTAACTAATGAATCTCTCCGTACCCACAAGTTGTCATCATTCCTCTATGTCTGTCTAAACTAAGACCGTACGTATTAGATAACTTTGAGATACAGTCGTATTGCAAACAATGAATAATAACCTACCTTACTACGTGATGTCTTAATGATAAAACTAGCACTAAACGGTTGAAAAAAAAAACTATGCCGAAAACTTTTAAAGGACACATTATAACACTTCACAGTGAATTACTACGATAGCTCATGAATAACGAAGAACAAGGAAATTGTAACACCACACGAAGCGAAATTTTAGCCTAGGATAGTCGCAAGCTTTAGGCACTAGACCCCCAAATTAAGTGGAAAACTAGCTCAAAAATCAGACAATGTTTGCAGTTTATTGGATAGATGGATGGCATTTTTGGTCTTGAAGGAAGGTTTTTCATTGGTTGGTTCTGATGGCTGCGAAACTAACACGACAGTCATGATTGGTTTTGCAACTAAACAGGTGTTTGGAATTTCGGATCATTCAAAATACTAGACGATACTTCGGAATGCTTGATGGAGCTTCAATCTGTTGTCAATTAACCTACGTACGTCGTTATTACCATCGAAAGTTTAACACAGCCGATGTTTGAGTCAACCAGAAGGTTATGCATAAGAGAATTCTAAGCACTGTGTGGATCAAGACGACTCGTTGAATTAAGTGATTCAAGTTGAATCACGGAGTTGACTTGCACGGAGAGTCATCTCACCCTGAGTGAAAATTCTCACTTCGTAAGTGAGAACGAGACGTCCCCGTCCACACAACCATTTGGCGCGTAGAATAAGCCAATAAGGATTGTGATCGCTCGATAGTTCAACTTGTAGCCCTTCTTGTAGATGGGACATATAACCCCTTGCCTCCACTCCTCCGGTAGCTGTTCGGTTTCACAGATTTGGACTATGCAGACAGGTACAGACACATGGACAGCTTTCCCGGGCCCATCTTTATGAGTTCAGCTCCGATACCATCCTTGCCAGCCGCCTTGCTATTCTTGAGCTGTTGGATAGCATCCTTTTTTTTACTGTTTATTTATTCCAAATTTCACATTATTTTAAATTCATATATGATCCTAGGTGCTCCTGCTAAGTAATTAACATTTCATCATTATATGCTATCATTTATATCTAATTGTGGTAATATTAATTTTACCTTGTCTATTCAGTATTTTTATCAGGGTTTTTTTGCCTGCGTGTAAGAATAACTGTTAATTTCTTAATACTACTTCTTATCTATAGAGAGAATTGATCATTCCAATTGAAGATCGCAATGATTTTTGTCTAAAATTATGAATTATTTTGTTGGACATTTCTTCTAGGGTCTCAACGGTTGAAATTCTATGTAATTCAGTAGTACTGAACCAGGGTGGCAGCTTCAAAATCATTTTCAGAACTTTGTTCTGAATCCTTTGAAGTGCTTTGGCTCAATGTGATCTTTAAAAGGTTATTTTTGATCAAGTATCAGTCCAAGATGTTTAACTTGATTTGACCAAGAAATTGGAACTCCGTTCATAGTGACCATATGACTATTGGTCATATTGGACATGGTTTCAAAAGTGCAGCTCTAGGCTTGTGTACCGTCAAACGGGGTGACTTGCAACACTTTTCAGGTTTATGTCTTCTTATCTCTCTCGATTAAAAGCTTTTTTGTTCTAGTATTCCATGAATGTTTTAATGACTGTTCTTACTACTAAATACAAGGATATAAACAAATATGAAGTTTAACACTTATCCACCAAATGACGAAACGTTGCCTGTTGCAAGTCACCCCTTCTGCGGGGTGACTTGCAACACTTTTGCGATATGAGTTAAAAAGTGGTTTAAAACAGTTTTATCATCGTTATTTTGTTGTTCTGAGGCGTTTCTGATGGTTTAGGTGTGGTGGCTTGTGCTTTAGACTGGTTCCTGTTGTTTCTGTCGAGTTTGGTTCTCTTCATGCGCTTTGCTGTTGATGTCGAATTCGAAGTAGTCTTCTCCACCACGTCTTGGGAAGTCACGGTCTGCCCAGGTTCAGCGAGGATTCGTTTTTTTCTGGCCTGTCCTACTTCCGGAGATTTCCCGAATCGCGCTTCCTTAAGAACGTTGACAAAAACCTTGGACCATGAATTTTCAGCTCCGGTGTTTTTTGTGCTTGTGATACCTGGCAGTTTGCTTATCACTCTTTGTGGATTAAGCGGAAAAATACCGGTTGTACGGAATCCAGCTCGTAAACTCTCAGCAGCTTTGTCAAGCTTTTCAACAGTCTTCTTAAGAAGACCCGGAAACAAGTGTTTTGGTACTGTACCAGAGAACTTCGCCTTGTACTCCAAAAGAACGTTTCTCCATTTGATTTTCAACGGGCGGAAAAATGCTACGTCAAGCGGTTGGCAAAGGTGCGTGCTATTCGGTGGGAGAAATACGAATCTTATATTGTATTCTTTGCAGGTTTGTAGCACTCGCATGGACAGATGACTTGCAAGATTATCTCCAATTAGTATTTTCGGACTCTGACATTCTTTGTCGTCGTGTTTCTTAAAATGTGGAAATGCCACTTTATAAAACCATTCTTCAAAAAGCTTGTTATCAAACCAACCGCTTTTTGAGCATCCATATGCAGTATTTTGAGGTCCACCTGAAGTCCAGGTGTCATATAAAAATTTACTTTTGTATACGACGAATGGCGGAAGCAGTCTACCCGATGCCGTTCCAGCAAACATTACGGAAGTACTTGTTTTTGTGGAATCTAAAATACGCTCTGCATGTTTCGCGCCTCGTCGAACAATGACCTTAGTTCGTCCTGGATCGTCTGTAAGATTAGTTTCATCATAGTTGATGATGAATTCTGATTTCACATCCTTAATTGACAGCTTCAAGTGTTCGAAATAATTGGAAATTGTTTCTTCCGAAACAGCTGCCCGAGACCTTTTAATGTTTTCCGACAGACGATTGGAGAGCACTTTGTTGCGTTTCAAAAATGATGTGCACCAATCATTTCCAGGATGATTGTTTTTGAATCGCTTTTCCTTCTTCCCTTGGTTGTCTAGATATCCTTTAACGATCAATCTAAGGTCGTTTTTTTGGAAAGGCATTCCCCACTCCGCTGCGAGCAGCAAACCATCAACTAGTATCTGCTCATCTTGGCGAGTCAACACTGTTTGTCCACCATAAGTTCTTTCTTCAGGTCTCTCCTTCTTCAAGTACCGCGAAATTGTTGATGGACACAATGTGTATCGCTTTGCCGCTTCCCGGATGGACATTCTGTTCTTTTTAATTTCTAGCGCTGCTTTTTCCAAAGTTTCCTTCGAGAAATCAGCATACTTGCGATTTCCGGCTGGCCGCTTATAGGTTCTGGGCATGATTTTCGATGTAAACGAACTCTGTAACAAGTAATCGTTAAAAATAATTATATTGGATAATAACAAATAATTTTAGAGTCTTTAAACAATTGCCCTTCAACTGTTGCAAGTCACCCCTCAATGAGGCACATATTAGAAAAAATGTTTTTTCCAATAGAGTGAAATTTATTATTTACATTATTTATGCTGGATTCTATCTATGGACAGATGCCAAAACTTGGGAAATGATCGTTTTTGTTACATTGATTCTAATTATCTTATAATAACTTACGATTTTCGGTGCCTAAATACGAGCTGAATATGCGGATTTATCTAATTCCGGCAGAAAAACAACAAAATGAAATATTTTTCATCCGATTAGTCACCAGACATAACGAACAGAGTGTAAACAATGCACGCGAACTGACAGTTGTTGTTGTTTTTGTTTGTTTTCACCATAGCTGAACAAAAACTGCATATCAACGTAAGTGTTGCAAGTCACCCCACTGTTGCAAGTCACCCCGTTTGACGGTACGACTTTTGCATTTTTCCATTTATCTGGAGAGTATGCCAGATGAAAACATCTGTTAAAGAGTTTTACCAAGAAAAACAAGGTACTCTCAGGGAGTTTTTTGATGAGGATATAGAAAATTACATCATCACCTAGTGCTTTCATATTTTGATTTTTTTTTAGTTATAGTTTTTACTTCATCCAAATCAGTCCCCAAGAATCATCAAAAATATTTTCTTGAGAGAAAATATTCAGATACTCCCTGGAAACCTGATCCTCAATAGGACTTGTATGACCCAAACTGAAATTATAGGAGCTCTCAAAATGTTTAACAAGTTTTTGAGCCTTTTCCGTATTTGTGAGCAAAATTTTATCTCCTTCCATAAGCGCTGCTATAGGCTTTTAAGGTTTTTTCAAGATTTTAGAGAGTTTCCAGAAAGGTTTGGAACTCGGCTCTAATTTTGACACATTACTCTCAAAATGTTTGTTCCTCAGGACAGAGAAGCGTTTTTTAATTTGTTTTTGTAAATCTCGCCATATGACTTTCATAGCGGGATCACGTGTATCAAAGAACACGTGATCCCGCTTTGAAAGTCATAAAGCGAGATGGACTTACGTACATTTTTCAAACGAATCAAGAACTGAAGATCGTCATCAATTGTAACTGAATCGAATTTACCTCGCAAAAACTTTGGTTTCAAATGAAGAAAGAATGTGATGTTTGAGACGCCTATGGACAATGATGGCAACGCCACCACCAGCTCCATTAATGCGATCATTTCGGTAGACAAAATAATTTGGATCTCTTTTGAACCTTATGGGCAGGTTTGAGATAAGTCTCAGTTATAACAGCAATATGCACGTTATGAACTCTTACAAAATTAAATAGCTCATCCTCGTTATCTCTGATGGATCGAGCATTCCAATTCAAAATATTTAATGACTTAAAATCCATTACTGAATATCAATGTCATGACAATACTATTGGCAAATTTAATACCAGTTTGGATAGCATCAAACATGGATTTAGTTTTTAGCATATCGGTCATCATATCAATTTACGATTGCTGTAAAAATTCTAATTTAGGAGCGGATATGTGCTACCTAAATCAAAATTATCCCGTGGGAATTTTGGTTTTGGTTCCTACCCACTGCAACGGCAGCATAGGTAGGTCCATTTACATGTTGAAAATTGTTAACACGATTAGGTAAGAATGTAGGGTTTGCAGATTGAACCCTGTTGGTGCCTGCAGGTATCGAAAAAGTATTTGCTCCTCGTTGAGCGTTTGAAATAACAGTTGCGGATGGAAAAACCTGTCCGCTGTTTCTACCGACGGTTTGGTAGGAATTTGTTCCTTGCTGATCGATGTTACCAGCTGCAGAATGGGTAGTAGCTGGTCGGGAACGTGTATTGTTTCCTACCTGGCGTTTAGTGCGCGACTGTAAAATTGCTTTGCGAGTCTTGCACTGCAAAATTTAACGTATGGTTTTCACCACAATTTGAACATTTAAATTTGTGAGGATCTTCCTACACAGGACAGTCGTCCTTAGTGTGCGAGGAATCACCACAATTCATGCATTTACCAATCATATGGCAATGCTTTGTTCCGTGACCCCATCCCTGGCACTTACGGCACTGGGTGAGGCTTTGGAAGTTTGCTCCAGTCTTCTGAAATGTTCCCACTTCACTCGGGCATGGAGCAAAAGGCTTGCTTTTTCTAAAGCAATAAGGTTATTAAGTTTACTTGACTTGAAGTGAACTAAGTAAAAATCGTTTGAAATCCCTTTGCGAGAATCGCCAGGCTGGAATTTCATTTTCATTTTAATTATTTGGACTGGGCTAGTTCCATGTAATTTTATCAACTCGTTTTTGATTTCGTCCAGAGATTCACCACTGGGCAGACCTTTCAAGACAACCTTAAAAAGACGTTCAGCTTTGGTGTCGTATGTGAGAAAATTGTGGTCCCATTACTCAGAAGAACCACAGTTTTCTCACATACGACACCAAAGCTGAACGTATTTTTTAAGGTTGTCTTAAAAGGTCTGCCCAGTGTTGAGTGTCTGGAAGAAATCAAAAACGAGTTGATAAAATTACTTGGAATTGGGCTTTAGAAAAAGCAAGCCTTTTGCTCCATGTCCGAGTGAAGTGGGAACATTTCCAGAACTTTACTCGAAAGACGTTTGAATCCGTCCAAGGTTTCAGCAAGCAAACGGCATTCACCTCGTCTGGAAATCTGAAGGGAATTTTCACACCTTCAACAAATGTTATGATTTCCTTGCGAAAAGCGTAAAATAGGGGGAACTTTTTCCTTTCTCAATCGAGATAGTTTACTCATGTTGTGGATCACTCTCATCATCTGTGAGCATATCAAATTGATTAGTCCCAATAAATTGATTTGAAGTCGAATCAATAGATTGCCCTGTGCGTTTACGTTTATTTGCCATATTGGCAGAATAGACTGCTCCAATCGACGTCCAAGTAGATAACTTTATGAATCCGAAGGACCGAAGAGGAATTTTCCAATGCGATATCCAAGCCGGGTTACCCGAAGGGCCTAACAAGGATCGAAAAGGAATAAAAGGATATCTACAAATTGCAGGTACTATTTAGCACTGAAAAGTGCTGTTTAAAATTTGTTGTAGCGTTAGGTAGCAATAGCACTTCCTTCAGCAAATAGAAAATAGAACCGCACGGCATGAGAGCACAATGCAGACTGGATAGCATCCTTAATTTCTCCCAGCGTGGGAGCTGGTTTATTCCCATCGTTCGCCGTGCTGACGTAGTCAAAGCATAGTTTCCAGAGCTTTATTCATCAATAAAGAATGTTAATGTTGAACATTAATACAAAATGTCCCCTCTATCCACTTCTCTTCTGTTTCTTCTATTAAAGATTATAAATATTCGAGATATGCTTTGGATTTCTTATCGGTTCCTCCATATTAATTTCTTTAATAAATAAAAAAAATCTTTTTGAAACCATCGTCTCACTTGTTGCTCAGTTACGATGGTTCTGTTTTTAGACAAAGTGCTTGGCACCCTTGGCGAAATGGTTGGGTGGTGTTTCAAAAAACCGGCAACCCATCCTTCCTTTAACTCCATTTTTGAAAGAATTCTTGATTTTCATCTGCCTTAGGTACTGAGCTACATAAGCTCGAAGGTGTTGGGTGTTTACAGGGAATCCCGCTTTGGCCATGTCAATAATTCTTTTGACAATACGATTCTCACGCTCAAGACTAAGAACTGTTGGAGCTCCAAGTTAATTTGTGTACCGATTCTTGATTTTATCGCAGATTGTGCTTTCCGGTACATTAAACATCCGAGAAGCAGCACGAATCCTCTTTTTTACTAGATCTAAAGCGTTTTGCAATCGATCCACAGTGTACTGAACACGTTTTTTCGAAGCCATTCTGGAATAGAAACTCAAACACGAAATTAGGAAATCATATATTTGACGATGCCCTTTATCCGTGGTTAAGATTTTGATAGCAAAAATGCACGAAAGACGATAATAATTGAGGGAATTTTATGTGATTATCTATACCTGCAGCAACACAATCGATTCGTTTCACTTTTATTTTACATGATTTTCACTGAAAAAAAAATACCAAGCTTTTTTTCACGCCCATAACAACGCAACTAATCCTGAACAAAAAAATGACAGTCATGACAAGAATTTTTATTATTCGTGCGCGTGTGACTAGACCTCACTATAGTGATGCCTTAGTAAAGTTGGATATATTCTCTGACATTTGCGGTTATCATTGGTGAAATAATCAATCAACATCTCAAAACATTCCTTATTTTATGTTGAAAGCACGATGTTAGGCGCTGCTCGAAATAAGGGCAGGTCACGGTATAGGCAGCACAAAATAACAGAAAATATTCCACAAAGATGATTTTAACGGTAGAGGAAAAACACATAACACCAGTGATAAATGCCATTCTCCATCGCTAAATTCCATCAGAACCACCTCACCCAAACTTGAGCGGCATTTGACAAAATCCACCGAGCTAAGTTTTGAACACTTAAAAAATTTCGCAGATTCGCTTAAGCCAGTGACTGATGTTAAATTCTCAAAACCCACCTTCAAGACCCAAAACGCTGGGAATGGTAGAAATCACAACTAATCCAAACTTCACTAGCATCTAGGCATAGTAGCGTATCAACCTAAACAACTTTCTGATAATGAATAGCGAATAAGAAAGAAGAAAAAAAGACACAAACAAATACTAATAATGATACACACTCAACAGAAACAAACTAATGCAACTAGTTCCGGCTTTTAAACATAGAAAAGCAATATGTTGTTCTAATCTACTAAGGAATTTTATAAGTATCCAGCAATTTTAGCAATACCGCAGCAAAAACCATTCTGAACTGGTTGACTTTTTATTCACATTTCACTCATATTTCAATACGTAAGTGTAGTTTGATTGAAGTTTATTGAAATAATCATCAACACCCCTCATTTTGAAGGATTCAAATAATAGATGTTACAATTAAGTATCTCCAGTCAATGTGTTATGCCGTTTGCTAGCACAGAACACTGGATAAATTTCCTTTTCGGAATTTTTAGATCCAAGGATAGTATGTAACGAAAGTATGCACACATAAGGCGATTTGAAATACAAAAATAAATAAAGAAGTAAACAACACCATTTTATATGTAATATTACGGCAGTTTAATTTTCTTTTTTGCAATATGGCGGGAACATAAATGAATCAAATGTAATTGTTGTTTTAAAAAATTGCTGTATATTGAACACACCGAAACTTATTACCAGTGCATTATAGAAACATTCTAACCCATCCGCAATGGAAATAAAAACTACATAAACTTTATCGTTTCAAATACTGGTTAAGGAATGGGTGATATTTTCCAATGAATCTAGATGTCTTTGCATTCTCCAAACAGGTTTATTTTATCGCGTTTAGCACTTTATCATGTACGCTTAGTTGCAATAACTCTTCCGGTATTATTTTATCTAATTAAATGCAAACTTTACTCTTATTAACCATTTTCGAACTATGAATTTTCTCTTCACAAAAGAAAACAGTCGAGATTATGAGCCAGTAAATGCACCCGGTCCAAACGGAAAAATAATAATTAAAATAAAATTTAGGAAATAATACAATACAAGTAAACTTTTTAACTGATGCAAAATTCATTTTACATTTATATATAGTGATAAGTCGATGCAAAGTTAGCAACCATGGCGTGGAACTTTTGCGGAATGATTTCGTGTTTGAAACAAGAATAAATTAAGGAAAACAAACCGGAAAATATTTATCTACTTTTCTATTAATAATATTAATAATAGTGATTAATAGGAGCAATTTTATCGAGTAGTCGGCAAACAGCAGCAAAAGCAAAAACTATTTATTCGAATCACGTAATCAAAAGGACACTGTTCTCAAGTAAATAACTGTAATCGCAAAACAAACAGAACAAAACGAAACGTCTACTAAAAACCGTATAATCAATAAAGAGTTTTCCAGTAGAGCGAAGCCCGCACTTGTCTCTTGATTTGTTGTATTTCCACCCTTTAGGTATCATATAAGTATTTTAATACATAATCAGCATTTTCTCTAGAATAATTTGTCTTCTTACGTGATAATCGAGGAATCTACTATAACTGCTCATCTCTTTTCCCCATTCTTTTCCTGCTATGTGTGTAATTACGAGTAATCTAACAGTTGAATGTCTAAACGGCAGCCAAGCTGCTAAACTTTAGACCTTCTTGCTGGTCGAGATCGGGTTCTGCTTCAGCTGCAGAATGATGGACCGCATCCGGGAAATGTCCTTGCTGGACTTGTTCGTCTTCGGATTGAAGTCGCACAGCTTGGCGATGCGTTCCCACTCGGTGCCGGGTTCGATTTCGTCCGTCTCGGCCACGAACTGCTTTTCGGCATTCCTGCGGTTGTTGTTGTTGTTGTTGTGCGAAACGTGGGAAATTGGTGCGGAAAAAAAAGCGAAAGGACAGTTTCGTTAGTTGTTTCTCGACAAAGGTTAAAAAATGTATGAAAAGCAGAGAGAACACACAGCATTTTTCGGGTGCAAAAATTTAGATGCTTGAGAGAGATAGAGAGAGATTTGACAACAAAAACAACATTACAAAAGCAAAAGATCTATATTTACAGCGGAAGAATAAGGACGAATGGAGACGGAACGTTTTCTTCGTAGCAAAACTGAATCGATTGAGGAATTGGAGCACCAGTTCTCCATTTAGGAGACATTTGTCTTTACCTATCGAGAGTTCTGTAGGCCATGATTCAGAATTGTAGATTGCTTGAAAACCTCTATTGAACTATTAGGCGTAGAGATCTATTGAATGTACCAGAGGATAACTCGATCAAAGATTTTTCATTAGGGCCTAACTGACGAACGTAAACAATGACTTCTTCCGTAAATTTCTCGTGACACAAAGGCTATAGTGAGGCCCATGTAAGCCTCCAATTTTATCGGATATGTGAACTCTTCCTCCGTGGTGTGTCCGTGACTGGATTGACCGTGGTGGATTGATAAGGTGAGTATTCAATGACGAGAAATTCGCGGACAAAGCCATTGTTTACGTTCGTCAGTTAGGCCCTAATGAAAAATCTTTGTCGAACTAATATTGCCATCCGAATGGATCCTAGGATGTTAGGAAAGTGTAACATTTTCAAACTGAGGAAACCGAAAGATCTTAATAAGGTCATGCAAGTAAATCATACATACGTATTGCTGGTTTTCTACTAAACTAACTGATTCCACGCCATCCAGAACTACAACATATGACTACAGCTATGTGTTACTTTATTTCTTTTTCTCTATATTAACCATTTCTGTCCCAGAAGGTTTTTGGTTGTCTTGAAGAGCAAATATTCATCTTTTTAATGGTTACAGAGGCATCACAGACTTTGTCTTGGAGCAATCAGTGCGGTCCCTAGTAAGGTTGTTAGAAAGTTTCTTTAATCGAATCAATCCAAATGAAGACATAAGTACAATTCTTCAGCTTGAAATGTTGCTTGGAATTTGCTTGGAATGTTGGATCGCTTCATGCGCGCTTGATGCTAAATTTTTCTTCTACACCCACTCACCCAACAACCACCCCTCCCCACGCCACTCCCCACCAACCCGCTGCCCACAAAACATACCTACTTTTCCTCTTCCCTTCCATCAATACCTCACATACACACACCTCTATAATTCAATATAATACTTCACAATTATATAACTCTCTATCACCCAATTACACTTATTAATCCCCCTTTCTCCAACATTTCTTTTCCTACAATTACATCTTCCAATTTCCTCTCCCCCTAAATAGTCATTTCGACCCAGCAGTACAAGGGGTAAGCGATTATAGGAGCGATTACATCAGAGCGATTATAGGAGTTCAGTGGAATCGCTTACCGATTTTGTTCGCTTTTGGATGATAGCTGGTCGTGTAGATATGGTGCGGCTATACAGTGCAATCTTGTTGTTCATGAAGGAGATTCGATTCGAGTTAGTGATCAATCTTCAGCGTTTCCAATGTTCTCAATACGTGCTTGAGTATTAGGAATGGCAGACGTGGAAATCGCAATGTTACCGAGTGGAATTGCTTTTGGCCAACAACTCGAACCAGAAGATGATCTTCACAATAGCACGTCTGAAGAAAATGGTCCAAACCACACACCCTGTGCTTGATTAATTTCATAAGATATAATTAATATTTAACAATATAATATTTTATCATTTACTCCTCCACCCTCCTCCTCTTATTACTAATTCCCAATTTATTATTTCCAACCATACACAAATAAACAAACATACAAAACAATTAAATTTTCCACTATTCCTCCCATCCCAACACTTTAACTATTATCCCAAGTTCAACCCCACAAATTTTTCAAACCAAACATCTCATCTCACTCCTACAATTCACTCCCTCTTCAACTATAACCGCCGGGTAACCCACCCCCCACCCCATTGAAACCCACCACCAAACACTTGGTTCACAATGTATAGTTCTAACAGGTAAAACCTAAGACGTGAGAACTCAACAAAAAAAAAACACAACAAAAACACAAACCAGGACAATAACATCATCCCCCACCAACAACACCACAAACACCACCACACCAACAACCAACCCCGCGCACAGTACATCCAAGATTATCCATGTTACCACGCCGCGCACTCGCACGCGACGACTAAACACCACGATTCCGGCAACAGTAGCACCGCTATAGATTCCAGACGGTCACCCATGCACCCAACCCACACCCAACACTCGAAAACACACCACGGTAGAATAAAACAACCGCAATAAAAAAACAACCACCACAACCAAAACAAAAACAACAAAAAACCAAAAAACCAATACAAAACAAACCCCCCCTCAACGCGACCACCCAACTCAGACTAACCGATACGCCTACACCACCGACATAAACAACAATAACACTCACCAATAAAATACCCGACCACCGCCCCACAACGCCTACCCGGGGCAACGCTACACGCAACAACCAACACACATACAACACCCGACAACCCACACCACCACACTACACACCAAACCCAATACCGCCCCCACACAGGGCTAACCCCCAACACCCGCACCACACATAATCTAAACAACCCCGACAGACCAACCCACAGCATACGCAAACACACTACAAGAACCACCACAAAACCAACCAAAAACAACAAACCAGAACCCACCACACCACAAAAGACCAAAACGCAACACATAAACGCACCCCAAACACCCAACAAACCAACACCCACCAACATAAAAAAAAAATAAATACAAAAAACAACAAAAACACCAAACAAACAAACAAAAACAAAAAAACCAAACCGAATACACAAAACACACAAACAAATACGACACGACAAAATAAACACAAAAAATATTACAAAAATAGAAACCACCAACAAACCTACCCACCAAACCAAAAACCGCCCCGACCAAACCCCCCCCCCCCCCCCTCCCCCCCCCCCCCCCCCCCCCCCCCCCCCCCCCCCCCCCCCCCCCCCCCCCCCCCCCCCCCCCCCCCCCCCCCCCCCCCCCCCCCCCCCCCCCCCCCCCCCCCCCCCCCCCCCCCCCCCCCCCCCCCCCCCCCCCCCCCCCCCCCCCCCCCCCCCCCCCCCCCCCCCCCCCCCCCCCCCCCCCCTCCCCCCCCCCCCCCCCCCCCCCCACATCGGTCAATAAGTCTTGGGCCTAAGTACGAAAACAACATTTTTTTGCCAAAATTCATTTTTATTCATCAATATAATCTCCTTTTAGAATGATACAATCATTCCAACGTTTCTCTAGCTTTTCGATACCACCGGTGTAGAACGATTTATCGAGACCTTCAAAATATGCTTCAGTTTCAGCAATCACTTCCTCATCTGAGCCAAATCTCTTTCCACAGAGCATCTTTTTGAGTTCTGCGAAGAGCCAGTAGTCGCTGGGGGCCAGATCTGGAGAATTCGGTGGATGCGGTAGCAATTCGAAACCCAATTCGACCATTTTTGCGGCTGTTTTTATTGACTTGTGACACGGTGCATTGTCTTGGTGAAAGAGCACCTTTTTCTTCTTCAAATGAGGCCTTTTCTGGGCGATTTCGGCCTTCAAACGATCCAACAAACCGATATAATAGTCGCTGTTGATTGTTTTTCCATGTTCCAAGTAGTCAATGAATAAAATTCCATGCGCATCCCAAAATACAGAGGCGTACCTTCCCAGCCGATGTTTGCCAGTCTTTGGACTCTTAGGACGGCTTTCTCCGCCTGCACACCACTCAGCAGACTGCCGATTTGATTCCGGAGTGAAGTGGTGAATCCATGTTTCATCCATTGTGATGTATCGACGCAAAAACGCCTTCTTATTTCGCTATGTGAACATCTCCAAACAGCTCTTTTGAATCATCGACTCGTTGTTGTTTTTGCTCTGGTGTGAGCAAACGCGGCACCCATTTGGAAAACAGCTTTTTCATACCCAAATGTTCGTGTATGATGGTGTAAACACTACCTTTTGGTACGTTCAGAGTGTCAGCTACCTCTTGCAACTTCACTTTGCGATTGCCCATGATGATTTTCAGGGTTTTTTCAATATTTTCCGGAATAACTGCCTCATTTGGCCAACCGTTGGGCGTTCAGCATCATCGGTGTCCGTACGACCACGTTTGAAATTGGCAAACCATCGTTTGATGGTCGTTTTCGATGGGGCAGAGTCCGGATAACATTTTTCAAGCCAAGCTTGGGCTTGAACGGTGTTTTTTTTTTCCATCAAAAAGCAATGATATATCAACACACGAAATTGCTTTGAATCCATCGTTTTTAAGAATCACAAAAGTAGCGTCACTTAAACCACTGTAACTCGATAAATAATAAACCAAACGTCATGAAATTTTGACAGTAATCTTTTAAAGGTTGTTACTTTCGAAAAATCGTATGGATATTTTATTAGTGGCGCCATCTGGTAGTTCGACTTGGGACTTATTGACCGATGTGCTCGATCGATAAATCGATGAATAAGTGATGTTTGGGGACTAGATATTTGCGGCACTTTTGAGGGATCTGCGGCATTGGTGCCGCATTAAGATTTGGTCTGTTGTCGATCGCCCGTTCACAAAACCGGCTTGATGACATCCTAGAAAACTGCTTGTTAGCAGCGATAGACGGCGGAAGATGATCTGGGAAAGCACGTAGTAGGTTGCGTTAAGAATAGTGATCGCTCTGTAGTTCTTACATTCCAACTTGTCACCTTTTTTGATGATTGAGCGTACCCCCTTTCCACTCCTCCGGTAAAAACCGAGCTTTAGGTAACTCGAAACTAAACAGTGGAGCTACTATACGTCGGTAGATCTTCGAACGTTGATATTCCAGACAAGTGTTCCGTGTTCAAATCCGTATTTAGGGAAGACCAGACGAATCTGAGAATCAACCGAGACATTACAGTTTATGAGCATCAACATATTGGAGATGAATGTAGGGTCCAGACGTCTCCTGGCGTGACGAACCATTGGGTTATTGGGTAGCAACCATTTAAACAACATGAGTTAACCTGATCGAAGTGATCAGTTCCATGTCAAAGACATTTATTTACATTCATTCCAATTCAAAAAAGGCTTTCTACGAGTTTATGGGTCTAGACAGTGAACCCAGAGCTAGTGCAGTGTCTTTGAAGGTCTAAATGGATCGAATGGTTTATTTCTGATATTGAACGGTTCGAATTTCGATAACTGGAGCTTCAAGATGCGGTTACTTCTGACCAAGGAAGTGGGAGTCAAAGAAAAACCATATCCTGCTCTTGAAGATTGGGACGAGAAGAACGAACAAGCTATGGCGACAATCGGTTTGGCCGTGGAAACAATTACCTTGTTCACATTAGAAAAGCCAAGACCGCTGCTAAGGTCTGGAAGAATTTGAAACATATTTATTTGAAGGGGGCTCTCAGTACCAAGGTCTCCATCATGCGTAGAATCTGTGCGGAACGACTGGAGACTAATGACGACATGGAGCCTATCGGACGATTAGTGAGTTTTTTTTTTTGATAAGTTGAAAGATTGTCAACGCGAATCACAGCTTGTGGCAATCATATTCGGCAGCCTTTCTGAGCAATACGACACATTGGTGACGGAATTGGAGGCATGATCCGAAGCGGATTGAGCTCTCGACCTGATGAAGGGGAAACTCATCGACGAGTTGTAAAAGCGAAGAAACCGCGGAAGTGCAATTGATGATCCTGAAGCGGCTCTTCAAACTGATCCCAAGCTCTCGAAATGTTGCATCAGGTCATCTGAAAGCAGAGTTTGAAAAGTTCAAATCCTGGGAGCAAAATCAGAAGAAGGTTACTGAGGAGAAAGCTAACAATGTGAACCAAGGCAACGAGGGTGAAAATTGGGGATTTTTCGTTGGAGATTTCCAAAGCCAAGACGAATGTTGGATGCTTGACTCCGGCGCTACGTGCAACATTGCTAACTACCGAAGTTGTTTTCGAAGATCTGGATGAATACGTGAGGATGTTTGGGTGACTAACGGAACAAAACAGAAATCCTGCGGCCGTCGGTCTGGCGAGCTCGAATTGTTGGACCATGTTGGTAATAAGCGAACTGTAATGATAGATTCAGTATTGTTTGTTCCTGGAATGAAGTCGAACCTCCTTTCTATGAAACGTTTGATGCAGAAAGGTTACACGATGAGTTTCAATCACATTGCTGCGGGAATTTGTAAAAATGGCGTGAAAGGACGTTTAGCAAGGCTATCAAACAACCTATTCGTTATGGCTACTATGAAGCAATCGGTGTCTCTTGTCGTCTGCTATTGTGAAGCTAATAAGAAGTTGTCTGATATGGCAGTCGGAGTGAAATACAAGAAGTAGCAGTGAATGTGAAGTCTACATCAAAGGAAAAAGTATATTTGCGAGTGCAGCCGAAAGTTAGTCGTCAGAGATAGTGAAGCTTGTGCGTAGTGACGTTTGTGGCCCTATGCGATCTGCTACCACAGGATATAGGGTAACTGCCCCCATATTAATCTCATTGTTCCTTTATTCATCCTACGATGAATCAAACAATTGGGCAGTTGAAGGATCGGTTTCGTTTTCTAGTAATGTTTGCTTACGTTAAATAACTACAACAAACATTACTAACTAATCCTGTCACGTGTATATCGTTTTATTTCAAGTAGGATGAATTGCAAAATGATGAGATTAATATAGGTACATCTTCCCTATTATATTTCTTGACGCCGATAGATGACTACAGCAAGTACACAACGGTTTACGTTCTACGCAAGAAGTTAGAAGTACTGCCGAGGATGATGGAATTTGTTGAAATGACGAAGGCGCAGTTTGGCAGAAACCCGAAAATCATTCGCCTGGATCGAAGAGGAGAGTATACTGGCAAAAGTGTGACCGAATATCTCAAGAAGAATGGCATCAAGTACCAGTACCGCTCCTAACACACCTCTACAAACAGGAACAGCTGAAGCCAAGCTTAGTCGAAATGCCCAGCTGCATGTTAATCGATGCTGGTCTGCATAACTGTTTTTGAAGCAGTGGTAACGGCAAACTATCTACGGAATCGTCTGCCGTCCAGCTCAATCGAAGGAACCCCATACGAACGGTAGTTTGGTAGGGAGCCAAGTCTCAAGCACGTACGTGTGTTTGGAATAGATGCATACTGCCACACCCCTGATGAAATGCGAGGAAAGTTAGAAGAGAAAGCAGTAAAGTAGAATTTCGTTCGAAATAGCGAAGAGTCAAAGGCCTATCGTTTCGTGGATATTCCGACTGGAAAGGTAACCATAAGTCGTGACATCAAGTTCCTACATGGTTCAAGTATTGACGCGTCGTCGAACAAAGATGTCGTCGTGCCTTTGGAAGTTAACCGTAACGTTACCCGTAATAGGGAACATGAGCCTAATGATGATGGTGAAGAAGTTGACTCCGGCGACGAACACTGGTTTTCGGAAGACGCAAATGCCAGCTAATGAGGTACGTTTGTTGGATTTGACATGGAGACAGAAGTCGAGCAGTTACGAAGGTCAACCAGGTCTATAAAAAGTAAGCATGCATTACATGTATGCGTGCAGTTCAAAAAATGAAATTCAACAGGAGCCATGAAATGCTCAAGAAGCGTTGACATGTCCTGAAAGTAAACATTGCAGAGAAGCGATGACGGAAGAGTTACAACCGAGTGAGTCAAACGAAACTTGGGATGCGTGCGATTGACTCAAGTGCGTCTACAAGAAAAGCGAGATTCCAATGGAAATGTACTGCGGTTCAAGGCGAGGTTGGTTGCTCAAGGTTTCAACCAACGCTACGGTACAGAGTGTTACAAAGTGTTATAAACTTGTAGGATCACAAAATACCTTTCTGAACTAATTTTTAAGGACATCGCGAGACAGACGAGAGATTAAAATTAAACTCATTGACCACTCTGTTGAATGTACGTCGCAGACCAAGTTACCTTAGTTAGTTCGTCGGGTCGGTGGTCTAAGCATTGCCTGCTTTTGCAGTGCTCTCGGGGGAACATTGATGTAATTTTGCTGCAAAATCCACACGTCCTTATAAAATGTCAGCAGTGTCTTCAAACGAATGAGCTGGCATCAGTTTTTGCAGCTAAGTAACTTCGTTTGGCTCTTGACGTGGTGAAGTCTGAAAAGCATATCGTCTAAAACTGCACTGCACTTGAAGCAGCTGCTTCAATCTTTTTAACGCCGTTCTGAGAGTGTGGACATCATACCGTTGAACAGTACTCCAAGGTCGAACAATACAAATACAATGCTTTTAGGTAATAAACGATTTATAAACCGTTCTTAACGATTTATAAACTATGTACGAAACATGCTGCTTAAATGTCCAGTGTGTATCCAGAGTTACACCCAAGTCCTTTACATTGCTGACACGTTCCAGTTCAACTCCAAAGAGAGCATAGTTGAAAATGATTGGATTATTTAACCTCGAGAGAAAAAACTGCTAGAGAATCACATTTTTTTAAATTATCGTCGTGTCATGCGATCGATTTCGCACCAGTCACTAAAGAATTATGCTGACGCTGCAGGAATTTGGTTTAAAGAAATTAAAAGAAAAAACCTCAACCTACTCCGAAGCTCGTCCTAGGGGACTCCGTTTAGAGTTTGGAACAACTTCAGAGAATGTAGACGTGTTAACAATGATTTGTCTTGCTTATGTATGGGAGGCTGCTGAAGGCACACTCATCACAATGGTTGTATGATACGTTCACACTCCAGAACATGTGTAAATTTACAACGAATCTCGAAACCCTTATCTAATCGAATTACCTACAAAAATGAAAACAAATAACAGAGAAGAAACAGCATGGCCAATTACAAGTGCAACGATTACTCTTCAAAATTCTACGCATGAAAAAGTGAAAGAAAATAAAATCTACAACTCAGTAGGAGTTATCCATCGAATCCCAAATGCCAAAACTAAAGAGGAAAAAAAACTTGCTATCTATCGTATTGAGCCGAATCGGCACTGTGCTACTACGTGGTTACTTACTTGGCCGATTCCCTGATCGGATCAGTCATATGAGAGAGAAGGATAATCACGAAAAGGAAACATAATTAGCAGCGATACAATTAGAGGGATAGAGATAAAAAAAAGAGAACAAAACGATAATATACAATAGGGGAAGCATTTACAGTGAGATAAGTTTCAGCAACCACAATATTAATAAGAAATATTAACGATAGCTTGTGTACATGTTACTGCGCTGCAGACCAAAATGCCTTAAACAACTTTTGAAACTTGACCCCAGAGAGATAGAAATCAGTACTAAGAGCATTTCTGCGCGCAAATCCGAAACTAGAATGGCTTTTTTTTTTGTTCAAAACAAGGGGCTATCGCTTGGGCGTAAAGAAAGCATCTACACTCACCTATTGGAGGCCTTGGTTTTGGAGATTGCTTCCTCGTGATGTTTGTACCAATCTTCGAGTTCCTTGCGAGCCTGCTCACGCAGTTCCTCTCTCTTGCGTTCCTCTTCGCGGTCCTTCTCCTCTAGGCGAGCCTTTTGTTCTTCGCGCCACTTGCGAATTCGTTCCGGCTCCTCCGTCACTTGTTTCGGTACTGCAAGGGGACGGGACGTGTTTCGAGTGGAATAGGTTAATTTGAGACTTTTACTCTAACATATGGGAAAGTGTTTATGGAAAAAAGTTAAGATCTCGCTTCAGGTGCAAAAGATGCGTTCGAGAGAGAAAGACATAAATGGAAGCTTTAGAAATTGGGATTTAAGAAATTAGAAACAAAAAACAAAACTGTCTTACCTGTGTACCCTGAAAAATCATCATTACCATCTTCTATGGGATGAAGAAAAGAATTATGTTTATACAATTGTTGTCAAAAACGACTTATTTAGAAACTTAGAACGCGCAACAAACATGAAATAAATGAAATATATAAATTTAAAGTTGCAGAAGATGCATACAATGAAGACAGTCGCATGCAGTGTAACAACGATTTAAGTACTAACCGTCTTCCTCTTTGGATTGTTAAAAAAAAACTACAATCGTTTCTACATTGCGTTACTCCATTCAATGCGAGAACATTGGACGAAAATAGTATTAAATGTTATTAGAAGGAAATGTGTTTGTTTTTGTGTCCATAAGTAACTAATCCTATGCTAACCGATAGTGAGCTAAGAAAGTAAAATAGCAACCAAAAGGCACCTTTTATTCAACCCAGAGCCAATGCCCTTAAAATGTTTACCTTCGTTCGAGTTAATAGGACTATTAGAGAACAAGGCATCATTGTTGCCGCCCAGGTCCGGATCGGGTTTGGCAGCGAAATCCGACAGTCCACCGGTCGGGTCCGTATCGTTATTGATCATTTCGAAACTGCCGGTCGACTCGAACTCTAACCCCATGGGTTCTTGGCATTGTGGTCGTTAGATACGATTTCGGGGTGAGGTTGATTCGGTTGTTGTTGATGTTGTTGTTGTGGTTGTAGTGGCGGTTTGTGGTGGTTAGTATTATTTGTTGGCAAACCAAAGTCGAACCAAGGAAGAAGAGTAGATACGCGATAAACAGAAAGAAGCGAAAAAAAAACTCGGTTAACAGAATGATCCACCATGCTTGGGAGAAGCATTTTGTTATAAAACACCTAATAAGTATGCTACAGTTGATGAAATAAACATCTACTTAAATTATTTACAATAGAGACCTATGGTCGATTGCAATTGACAATTTAACTACACGAGTTCTGCAGAGGGCGTTTCTCTGAACTGATAAAGCTACTGATTGTGATAGAAGCTACACCAAGAAGAAGTGGAAGCTATAAGCTGTGACCAAAACAAAACTAATTGAATTAACCTAACAAAACCAAGGAGTAAATGATTCAACTGGGTAGGTACTCGAATACTTTTCTAGAATATCCACGCCACACCAATTGACACTACCCTACGGAAGGATAACGTTCCTTCAGTAAGACGGTGTGCGTTGGCGTTTGTTTACCAGATAGGTATGTACATCCTTTCGAAAAAAAAAATCCAAGAATTACCGAACTAAACCGAAAAAAAATCTACTAATGAAGCAATAAAAGGGACAATCGTCCCCACACTGTCGGACTAGCCGCTATTGGTAATGATTACTTCGCGCATACAATATAATATAACCACAGAGGCTCTGCAAGCTAACAATGATTGGGTGATGGCGATGAAAATGATTTGAGCAAGTACCTGCTTTTAGTTGAGTCACGTCATCGCTGTTTCCTGTAGCCTGTGCCAGCGGAATTTCGTCCTCTAAACCGGCGAGAGCGTTTTGCTCCCGAGCCAAGAATTCTGCCGCCGGATCGACCTCCGGTTGGTCGAAGTTTCCATCACCGAAAGCGTCCATTTTTCGATTGATTTTTTCCGTAAATTACACACAAAGCGAGCAGCGCACAAACTCTTCTGATGGGGGAGTAGCTTTATGGAGAAAATTTTGCTGATGATGACGGATTGCGTTGTTAAATGGCAGCAGTGACAGTCGGATAAAATAACATCGCATGGGCGGACTCTGCTCGGTAAATTGCAAATCCGTGCAACATTAGGTAAAATAGAATATGTTGCGTTGGAACACAAAATCTAGACAAAATAGTCAAAAGGTCGAAAGTAACATTTGTAAACAATGACCTCTAGCGCATTTTTCTGGGATCTGCTTGCTCCCACAAACAAAATAGCACCAGAAACAGATACAGGGAGCTATTACCTTCCCTTCGGTAGTGTATATAGATGTTAGCAACCTGGCATTTCCAAGAAATTTACGTTTTAAGTCATTGTTTACAATTGTGACTTTCGACCTTTTGACGATTTTGTCTAGAAATCAAATATCACATTCTAATGGAGGAATCCAGGTAACGCACAAGTCAATTGTGGGTCAGCCATAATACTTATGACAGACATACAACGCTGACCGTTGTACGAACTGTCAAATACTTTAATCCAGTACCAAAAAACACGTACTAGACTAAAGGAGTACAACCCCTTTTGTGTCCCTCCCCCCTATCCTTTGTTTTGTTCTTTTTTTTGGTTGTTTGGCTTGGCGCCAACTCGTATTTGTCGGACCTCTTCTTTTTCTATGTACAACGCTGTACGTTGTATGTCTGTCCCAGGCATTAACGTCGTAGATGGCACTCGTTTAAAATGGTTTTTCAAGCTGTCTAAGCAAAGTAATTGATGATAAAATGATAAGAAAATCGACGATAATGACCTTACTGACCAATTCCATACAGTTTGAAAAAAGCCAGAATGATGTTATCAATTTATGTTTTTGATACTACGATGTTTAACCACAGAGAACAGACATTGATGACCATATACCTTTTCTTGAAAAACTTGTGTAAAAGTATAGGGAGGGCAGCCGGTATAAGAAACAATTGCAGAGAAAAACAAACAAAACTTTTCAGGTTATGTGCTGGGCTTTTTATTCATAAACATTGACATGACAGTTATCGCACAACTGCAGCGCCTACCAGGAGCATAACGACATACATTTGAAATGTCGGTTTAAAGTTTTACACAAGAAGCAGACCGAAGATGAACGTCTGTTCTCTGTGGTTTAACCTCACTTGAGCTTTACTTGGATTCTTCTGTCGACGGCAAATTCTTCCCCGATATTATCAACTGCCTTAGCAAAGAAATTGGTGCACTGATAGAAAAGCAATGATAATATATATGTGCCCCACATATGATTTTTTGCAATGCGGTCAACAAATGATAGCTGTTTGTAACCACACATACTTCCTATGTGTACACATAAGCACTATGTGTGGCCACACATACTTTTCATATGTCACGTAAACTTCAATTGTATTTCTCCGAAGATTCTGGTTATCTGTGAACACATCAGTATTATTTGGAATTTTCCATGGATATTTGCCAATAAATATACCTGTTCCCGACGCGAGAGTGTGTTTTGGCCTAACGCGAAGGTACACTCTGGGAACGTTAATTTATGTGGGTTCGTTTCGTTCCACTCGATCCTCCTTGGCCTTGATTAGTTAGATATCGAGACGTTCGTCTCGAGTAGCTAGCTATTTGCCTATGCTCTAAGTTCTCGTGCCTTGGCAATGAATGTCCGGGCGCTACTTACCCGACTAAGACCAACCGCACCAATACGGTAATATCGGTAAATTGTTACCCTGTTTGACAACTCGACACCGCACCGGTGGTTGCTAATCGGGTTGGAAAATGACTATTTGCTCGCTCGGTGAGCAGCCGGTTCGTTAATTTGACAACCCGACCCAACCGAGCCGAGCGTTGCTATTTGAAGAAAAATAAGCAAAACAAGTTGAAACGTTAAAGCAACATCTTCATCTGAAAGACTTTCATTTCAATTTGAGTGTTCCACTTGTCATATTCATGTTAATAATACACGTTTTAGACCAAGCTCATGTTTTTTTTTTCTAACGTCAATAACTTAATTTCATACACGCATATAACCGAAAAAGCGCAATAAATGTGGCATTTTTGAACATCTTCTATGTCATACCATATGTTTTGTAGAACATCCATAAGACAAATATTATGTTCTATGGATGCTTCCAACAGCATGCTAATAACATAATGATATGTTTTGTCAAAGCAACCACGGTATGAACAAAGTAAAAAAAATATAAACAAGATTTTTTAATGGCGAAACGATATCGTAGCTAATGGTATTTTATGCGTTGAAGATGATTGTTTATAACTTTTTAAAATAGAAAATTTAAAGTGCTTTACGCATGGAAGTTGTATCAAAATTGTATATGCGGCTCAAAGTTAGCAGTGCAACTTTCCGTTTACCTTCCCTAATTTCATGCGCCATCGATTGGATTAAAAAACGTAGAAGGTACCCCGAATAAACTATTGAATTTTAGTGAAATTTCTTTATGGAATTCACAAAAACCAACATGGCGATTTTCCAAGTCTACAGTCCTACAGAACAAGTCTACAGTACGGGTAAAAACATTAGTAACACATTTGGTTTTCAAATGTTCGTTTTTTCTTTTCTGCGTTTTTTGTTGTAAAAATTGAACCGAGTAATGTCAGTATGAATGAAAATACAAATACAATTATTATGTTGTGCGTAGCTACATCTCAAAAGACTCCTCCACAAATTAAGCGTAACAATTTATAAAAATACCCCCCACTACCCCCCCCCCCCACTTTTTTTTTCTCAACACATTTTCCCCCCCCTCCCCACTCCCTCAACATTTAAACTCCCCCCCCCAACCACACACCCCCCCCCCCAACCCCAAAAACACCCCACACAAAAACAAAAAAAATCCCCACACCCCCTTAAAAAAAAACAACAAAAAACAAAAAACCTCCCCCAAAAAAACCCCAATTTTCAACCACACATTTTTTCCCGCTTTTTTTACAACAACTTCTTATATTCTTTCAAGAAGATGTTTCTTGTGTTACTTGTTTCCGATTTGTTTTTAACCCTTATGTGTTCGACAAAAAAAAACACCTTTAACTGATCGACAGGATACCCGGGTACCCACCAAATTCAAATGATTATAACTCTGGCCATTATTGACCGATTTTAAATCTTTGGCACCGTTAGATTCAAAAATTCATTCGCTTCAGGGACATTATAAGCAATTACCATTTGAATTCATCTGGTTCCCGTAAATCCGGGTTTTCGGGGCTGTCATCCGGTACCGGGACACTATTTCGAAACATCTATTGAATTTCCGAGAGTGGATGTCATAATCTTTGGAATAATTCCTAGAAACTATTTCTATTTTATTGTGGGCCATATGCCGACTTGTTGCTGGAACGGCCATTCTGTAACAGGTTCTCGTGGGTCCTAGAGTGGCCATGAACATATTTATAAGGAAACCCTGGCAATGTCGATCACTAACAAAAATCAAAGTCCCCCCAGTCACTAACAAAAATCAACGTCACCCCTTGCTACTATACGAAATGTTTTTATGCAAAAAATAGCCTTCCAACTTTTATTAAGATGTCACTGAATTTCAGCTGCCTGTTTTAAAATTAACTATGAAATGTCGTAATGTAAAACATGAAAAGGTACCCGGGTACCCTGTCGATCACATAAGGATATGTGGTAGGAAGTGGACGCATCAAGACCACGAAGTGCTTTGCAGGGCTTGGCTGGATGTTTCCCAAGATCTAATCTTTGGGACAAACAGAACGTCGAAAACCTATACGGAAGAGTATTTAAACTATACACTGCACGGAATATTTAGCGAAACGAAACCGGTGCGAGAATAAATTTGAGTCTAATTGTTACCTTTTTATGAACGACCGGTGCGAAAGTGGATGGCTAAATCAAAATAGGAACGCTCTTTGTCATCAAAATATCCACAGATGACCTGTGACTCAACAAACAGGAAATACTGCCGGCTATTACACAACATGGACCAAAACGACCTCGTTGTCCTCGTTAGTTTTTTTTTACACATTAATGAGTGCACATCGATCCCAAGCTAAATGAATCACCCCTTAAAACATAACTCCCAACAGATAACACTTCTAATATTCTGTAACAATAACACAGCCAATCAAAACGAGGCATAAAGCTTCTTGTGCCCTAAAGTGGAAATGTGGCAAACCATTTAAGCTAGAGATACGTGAGAATGTTAACCTCTCATTCCGAGCTCAAATCGACGGTGATGAATTCGAGATGGTAGCCGAATTCCTGTATCTGGGCTCGTTTCTGAGCTCATTGATGACCGCCAATGTGACAACCCAAGCAGAGATATACAAAGAAGAATTATGGCTGCACTACGAAGTTGGCCATCTTCAAAACATTGATTCAAATGTTTGCAGAGGATCAACTCACCTTTGGTGTCTTTTAACGGATTGTGCTGCGTACTTTCTGCGGTGGAATGCACATAGACCATTCTTCGGGCGTGTACGTATACGCTGTATCTCACTAACACTATATTGCGTTTGTTTTCAACCACGAAAGCTCCCACGGCAAAATCAAATGGGAGCTTTGCTGGTTGAAAATTTTCGTTGATATTCGTGAAGCCAATCGGCGAGAGCCTAATGGAAGACGAAATGTGGAGAATGCGAATGAATCATGAATCGCATGAATGTCTGGGATAAGTTTCGTTCAATCAAATGTACAGCGTACTATCTCCGACATGAGGTATTTATTTATTTATTTATTTATTTAGTCAGCACCAACAGGCTTAATAAAGCCCCAATGGTGGTATTAAAAATATGTCGAGTACAATAAACTTAAACTTAAATGCGAAACCACAACACACTTGTTCATAAAGGTCTACATTTCAGAAAAATATGACGTGAAGCGTCGGCGCGTCTGAGTTTGCGTCTGAGTTTGCAGCGGGACATGGTAGTCGAACATTGTCGAGACTCTATTAAAAACACGCTGCAGTCTGCAGTCCTCCGATCGCACCGTTCATGCTATAACTGTTTCGGCGAATTGGCAACCTCAGCATAACGCTATTGCGCAATGCCCTTGGTTGAACGTTAATATTAATCTGCTCCAGGATGGCGCTGCAATCGATTCGGCCTTGTAAAATGTCTGCAACAAAGAGAGCCCTGGATGTGTCACGACGAAACCGAAGCGGTGCAAGATCGATCAATCGACAACGACTGTCGTAACTCGGCATACGTAACGGGTCTCACCAACACTGAAACCGGCCAGTACCCATTAATGGGTAAAATATCACCCATTTTGAACTTAAGTAGGTTAACTCCTTTAATGGGTAAAACAATTTTACCCATTAATGGGTAAAGAGCCTGTACGTCAGGCTATCGGGTATTTTTTACCCATTTTTCAAAATGTTTGTTATTTGGGAAATAGGTATGAAATATCCATTTTTCGAAATGTTTGTTATTTGCGAAATGGGTATAAAATACCCATTTTTCGTGATTTGTTTTTAATTGTGATATTGAATAATGAGCATTAGAATAAACATAATAGATCGCAATAACTGAATGTGAATTTGTATTTTGGCAACCCTTTAGCCTCAGACCTTTTACCTATCAGGTATGTTAAGTTTTGTTCGGGAGTTTTCACACCGGCAAATATTCCGGCGACGTTCAAGTGGTCCATTGAAGCGGCCATCACATCGTTATCATCCAGAGAGGATATCCGTGGAATATATCTGAAAGGATTTAAATGATTTCGACGTCAACTTGATGAAGGCTTGGATTTTACGCCCCGGAAGAGACACATGTTCGGAAGTAAGATTCTACTGATGTAATTGAAGCATTTTATATTATTATATTAAATTATTAACTTACCTCTTAGTTTTTGAAAGCTTTCGCTATCCAGTTTAACCTTCAGTTCTTCCATATTCTTCGCGTTTTCGTGGAGTGGATTCCGCGAAGTTTTTCTATTTTTCGAACCACGCACTTTCAAATAAACAAAGCGAGCCAGGAAAATGCTAAAATATTTTTTACCCATTAATGGGTAGCAAAATACCCATCTTTTGATCTCTCATTGAAAATAAAAAATGGGTCTTTAGTATGCATTATTTTGATTTTAAAAGTACCCATTTTTTGACAGTTTCATATACTATCGAAACATGGGTACATATTTACCCATTAATGGGTACTGGCCGGTTACAGTGAAGGCAACCTTCTCAAAGCGAAGCGTAAAAACCTGCGTTGAACAGATTCGACTCTATTCCCGCCATTAATATAGCTCGGATTCCAGACGGCAGAAGAATACTCCAGAATCGACCGCACCAAGGAGCAATAAAGGGACTTCAAGCAGTAAATATCGGAGAAGTCTTTAGCCATCCGAAAAATAAAGCCTAGAGCTCTTGATGCCTTGTCCACGATGTACGAGATGTGAAACTTGTACGTCAACTGAAAATTCAGAATAACTCCTAGATCTTTGACGTAAGTCGCACGTTTGATAACGGTGCCTTGAAGCTTATAGTCGAAGAGAATCGGCTCCTTTTTTCTAGAAAAAGTGATCACCGAACACTTCTCCGGATTAACCACCATGCGGTTGATGCTGCACCAGTGAGCAAAGATTTGTAGCTGTTGTTGTAGGAGATGACAATCGTTGATAGATTGCATTCGTAAAAAGATCTTCAGGTCATCGGCATATGATAGACGGGGGCCTACGAGGGCTAGATTCACATCATTGAAGAACAGCAAGAAGATCAGCGGCCCTAAATGACTCCCTTGAGGTATTCCTGAAGTGGCTGGAAAAACGTTGGACATGCAATTACCAACAGCAACTGTCAGTAGACGATCAGTGAGGTAGGAGCGAAACCATTGTAAGAGACTTCCATTTACTCCAAGCTTATGTAGTTTTGCGATAGCGATGTCGTGGTTGAGCTTGTCAAAAGCTGCTGAAAGGTCTTTATAGATGACGTCCGTTTGCGCCCTTTTGGCCATATTTTCCGTAATAAACGAAGTGAGACACAACAGATTAGTGGTAGTGGAACGGCTGACCATGAACCCGTGTTGATCTTCACTTAAGTATTGCTGGCAGTGGGAGAGTAGAGGGTCTATCATAACGAGCTCAAATAGTTTCGATACCGCGCTCAAAGACGAATACCTCGGTAATGCCTGTCAATGACGTATGCCAAGACATGAGAAAATGTGAGAGCGGCATTGTTAACGTCGTCAGCGTCCAGAATTGTATCCCAGTCTATGTTGGCCAGCACCTCGTTTATGCTATAATTAAGGTATAATTAAGAGATCGAGTATCGATCAAGAAATAAACCGAATTCCGTTTTCCATCGTTCATTGGCGAATATTGATGAAACAAAGTGACGAAAATGGTAGATAATGATGATGCTTATAGATACTGAGAATTTCTATAGATTTCAAAAGAAAGAAAAACGTAATCATCTATTGAATTATTTTTAAAAACTTGATCACAGCTCTAAATTGTCAAGATAAATATACTGATGGCCTTGCATCTAGGATATTTCTTGGCAATTGAAGCACCTAGAGTTCGCCAACAAAAACTTTAATCACATTAATAATGTTTGGCAATGATAACGTCCTTGGTTCGAGTACTACTTTACCCATGCCCTTTCGCTCAATTTTCAATACTTCTATTCTATTTCCAACCTACCGTACACTGACGGAACTTTCAATACTTTCTCTTCATATCTTTCATTCTAGCAAACATTACAGTCTACTCTTGGTGCCTCATGGCGATGAGTTTCCGTGAGCTAACAGTCTCGCCAACTGGACGTTACGGGCTATTCATAAACCACGTAGACTTTAATGGGGAGGGGGTTGAACCAAAGTCAACGCTCCATACAAATTTTCATAAAAATGTATGTTGAAAAGTGTACGAGGGGGGAGGGGGATCTAAGATTTTCAAAAATGAGTCTACTTGGTTTATGAACAGGCCCTCACTATTTACTATTGTAACACACACAAAAAAGAAGTATAATTTCCTCATAAATAACATTTATTTAAAACCCATAAAATTTATTTTGCATCCACCTGAACCACCAGTGAGCATTCATCACAGCCAATGTAGCAACTCTCAACACTACCCAAACCTTCCGGTAGCATATAGAGCCCCCCACACCGACAGGTATGATAATAGTAATCCTCTTCCTGCTTCGTGTCTGAAATCTGCCCTTCTGAGCACCTCGTTCACAAAGTACTCTTCCCGACAAGCTCGCTGCATCAGTTCAGCATCATATATCCGTCGAGTTTCTTCATCCCTTAGCACCTTCCATGCCTCATCGATTCGAATGAATCGATTGCTTGTAACGGTCTCGTAATCATTATCTTTAGCGTTGTCCACTCCCTTTGCCATTGGTTGATCTCGGTTCGACTTATCCGGATGGAATCGAAGAGCCAACGATTGATAAGAACGACGAATTTCATCAAGTGTTGCATCTGGTGCAACATTTAACGCCTGATAGTGTGACGTCTCCAATGATGAGATGGATTCTGCACTGTGTTGCTGAGACATTTCATCCACATTCGATGTTTTCACTTGTGTGTTACCGTGAGATTGGATTGAGAAGTGATAATTTTATTTTGATTTTCTGGTAATAATTTGTTGATATAAATGGAATTAACATAGATTGTAATTACTCACGGTTTTGTTGATTTGTTTATAATAAAAGTGATTGAAATAGGTTGTTATTTTTAACTGAAATAGCCATTAACCGTTGCACATGGTTGTGTTTTCGTTTCGTCTCTCGCTGCGCCGTTTGTTTACTACTAGCAGCAGCAGTTTGACAGCGAGAAACGTCATCAGCAGTCACCGTCATCATCTCAATCATTGCCAAAACAAATCCTTCCAGAAATTCCTTCACGACTCCTCCCTGTTTCAAGAGCGAGCATATCCAGATCCTTTCCCGTTGATTCACAGTCTACGTAAATCTTCCAAAATAGGTATTAGAATGAGCTCGTCGTCGCCGGAGACAGGGGACATGCTGGATGTCCTGGCCTACAACTGTAGCAAGCTGTCGAACGATCTATGGGAAGCGTCTGGACCTGGTGAAAAACGGAAGCTGGTAGCAGAGTATCTAAAAAGCGCCGATCGAGATAGCAAGAGTATTAAGGACTTTAAGGAAGGATTGGATTGGTTCAATGTAACGGAGCCGTTGTCCTTCGATGGATGTCTACGAGGGAAGATAGTGGTGTTGGATTTCTTTACCTACTGTTGCATTAACTGTATGCATATTTTGCCGGATTTGAAGCGTCTCGAGCATCTATATTCCGTCGAGGATGGCCTAGTTGTTATTGGTGTCCACAGCGCCAAGTTTGAGAACGAAAAGGATTCGGCAAACATTTTGTCCGCTGTTCAGCGATACGAAATAAGTCACCCTGTTGTCAACGATAATGTTTCCTCAATGTGGAGGAATCTCCGAGTGCAATGCTGGCCGACCCTGATGATTCTGGGCCCTCGGGCAAATCCGATCTTTGTCGTCATGGGCGAAGGACACTTTGACGATCTGAAGTTGTACGTGAGCTCAGCATTAAAGTTCTACAAGGACAAAGGAGCCATTATGGATCATACTCTCCCGATTAATGTTGCAACGAATCTTATCGAAACGAGTCATTTACTATTCCCAAGCAAGATTTGCTGTTCGTACCGTGGAGGCGATAACATTGATAACCCCTTGTATGCTATTTCCGATTCCGGTAATCATCGAATCCTAGTAATCAACAACGACGGTATGATCCTTCACCGAATCGGAGGCAAAAAGTCTGGGTTTGTGGATGGAGACTTCCGAAAAGCTCGTTTCAACGCTCCCCAAGGTGTGGCATTTTTAAACGATGAGACATTATTCGTAGCCGACAACGAAAATCACGCAGTTAGGAAAATCGACCTCAAGAATCGTCAAGTTACAACCGTTGCCGGAAACGGGCAACAAGGTTGCGATCGAATTGGTGGAAAAGTTGGCCGTGATCAGATTATTTCCTCTCCGTGGGATGTGGCTGTATACCGTACTAGGGATTTGGATATGTCGTTCCATGCGGACGAATCGCAAACACCTTTGAAGGATGTGGTTTTCATTGCGATGGCTGGAATTCATCAAATATGGGCTTTGTTTCTGGAAGAAACGATATGGTGGAAGTTTAAGAAATACTCAGCTGGTAGTTGTTTGGCCATTGCAGGGAATGGCAGGGAGGAGAACAGGAACAATTCCTATCCGAACAATGCGGCCTTTGCTCAACCATCAGGTTTGGCAGTCAACAAGGATGGCAAGGAGCTGTACCTGGCTGACAGTGAGAGTTCATCGATTCGAAAGGTATCTTTGAGCGATGGAAAAGTTTTGGCCGTTGCTGGGGGAGATCGTAATCCATTGGTAAGATTTCAAAATGCGGACGGTGGTTGAAATTTGTTAAAAACTTGGTTTTTTTTTCGTAGGATCTCTTTTCCTTCGGTGACGTGGATGGTAAACAGTACGCCGCAAAGTTTCAACACCCTCTAGGAGTGGCATTCAATCCAAAAGACAACTGCATCTACGTGACTGATACGTATAACCATAAGATCAAGAAGATTAACGCTAGCACCAACGTAGCAACGACTTGTACCTTCCAGGAGGAAGGGAGCATCGTCAAACAATTCAACGAACCGGCCGGACTTTGCCTAGATCCAACTGGACGTTATCTCTACATTGCCGATACCAACAACCATCAGATTATGATTGCCGACCTGTCCGAAAACAGCATCCGCCCTCTGAAAGTTCGATTCAACAACGCCGAAGCCGATCAGTTGGATAATCCCGGAGAAATTTACTCATTCGAAAATACTTTTAAAATCCTTCCTGACGGTGGAAAAGTCCTACTCAAGCTTGAGTTCGGTTACTTGGAATCGAACATCAAACTAACGCAAGGAGCCCCGCAAAAGTGGTCCCTGTCGCTACCTTCGGACAAATGGCGCTGCGAAACAATGAACGGCTCAATCAGTTCGTTGAACGACGGACTCAGTCTTACCGTTGTCGTACCGAAGGGCACCGAACAGCAGAAGCCGGTGCAGGGTACAGTCAATTTCAAACTGAACCTATGTGCCAACGATGTTTGCTTCCCAAAGGAATTTGCCGTTGGATTGAGCTTTGCCTATGACGTCACCGGTGGATCTATGGTCAAGGGAAGTATGATGGTTCAGGTCGGACGCAAGAACGTGGTTGTATCCAAGGAATAGTGTCGTGAGGAATGGATCTAAACAAGGCAGCACAATCACTAGCGTACCAGTGCGGTACTAGAGCAAACATGCATTTTCAACTTTTACGTTTTTGATAGACAAACTTATGATCAACGGACATTTTATTAGGTACTTTAACATGTCCTTTTGGGCGACTATTACGAAATTAAGCTGAAAGGTAACACATTTTAACAATTTTATGACTGCATACCTACTACATATATACTGCTTTTTCGTTTGTTGTAACAAAATCAAAATACAGCACTTATTACGGCATCGAAGCGGAACGTCCGACTGATTGTCCGAAATTCCAAGCTTTTGTGTTCCTCCCCTTTCAAAGGAGGGAAGGGAGTGAAACCACCATAAAATATTTCTTGTCTTCAAAAACCCTCAGATGAAAAAATTGGTTCCATTTGCTTGATCAGTTCTCGAGCTATGCAGAAATTTGTGTTTCATTCATATGAAAGCCCCCACTTTCAGAGGGGAGAAGGGTGTCAAACTACCATAGAAACATGTTTTGCCTTCAAAAACTCTCATATGAAAAAAATTGGTTTAATCTAAACTGACTATTCTCACCTCATGCGCCATCCAGAATCTGGTGACACAGGTGACTCGAGTCGTCTCAACCCACACGCCACGCAGAATAATCCTGAAATCCTGCACTGGTGGTGGCTTCTTATTACTGATCCGCGGATCGAGGACGGCGAAAGCAGTTTGGACAGCTCTCGAAAATCACCACCAGAAGACCAGCCTAATCTCAAAAGTGTCGCTCCTGAAATGCATTTGCGACAAACGGTTCTCTGAAGGTAAAGACATGGCAGAGTTTCTCGTCGAGATGGAGGATTTATTTGCCCGCCTATCCAACGCCGGTCAGGAGTTGGAAGAAACCCTTTTTTATTAATTTTTTTCCGTCGCCCTATTTCCTCACATCGTGACAATCACCGACGCCAGGAAGACGACTCCACCACCTGGACCCTACCTATCGACTCATGAATATGAGCCGGGACCAACGGCTTTACTTCCCTTCCGAAGGAAGACGTGACCAGATTTGTTCGTCTCAGAAAAACCACCGACGTCGACTGGGATTGAACCCAGACCCACTGGTGTGCCAAGTAGCAGTCACGCTTACCACTACACCACCGACGCCGGCTAAGAAGAAACCCTTATGGTCACGATGATCCTGAGGAGTCTTCCCAGCTCTTACGAAAGTCGTTCCGACGACGACCTCAAGTTGGAGTAGGTCAAACGGAAGCTACTCGACGAAGCGGCATAGCGGCAGGGTGCCAGTTCAAGCTCAGCGATGAAAGTCAGCCACGACAACAAGAAGAAGAAACCCATCGTATGCCACTACTGTCAGAAGCAGGGGCACAAACAATCCGATTGCCGGAAGCTGGCTCGCGAAGGGAAGGGAACCAAGCCGACTGAAAAATCCTCCAGCAAGAAGGATACCGTTTCTTTTGCATTGGCCGTAGGAGGAGTGACGGAAAACAACGATACCAAACCGTGGATTGTTGATTCCGGCGCAACGCGACACCGTCGCTGATCGAAAGTTTTTTCGAGAGCTGCATGAAAGTGAGGTTAAATTCGTCAATTTGACGGACGGGAAGCAAGCGACCGTGCGTGGAGAAGGTTCCTGCGTCATCGAGTGCACCGATGAGCAAGCTTTTCGTCGTGAGGTGAGTCTCAGTTTTGCGCCTTACACTCCAAGGCTCTCTATGAACCTGCTATCGGTGCCGGCACTCATCCAGAAGCAAGCTACGGTTGTTTTCAACGCGGCCGGTGGTCGCATTCTAAAAGGGGACGCCGTCGTCGCTGTGGCACACCTGAAGGACGGATTGTACCAGTTCAAGCAACCGGAAGACACTACCATCACAGCGGGCGGCCACCACAACAAGGATAGCAAGCACATCTGGCACCGCAAATTCGGCCATCGTGACCCAAAGGCAATTGCCTGTTTACCGCAAACTGATCGCGGATGGTCTGACGATTCATGAATGCGGCGTCGACGAGAAATGCGGGTGCTGCTTGAAAGGTAAGACCCCTCGTACTCCTTTTCCTAGCGAATCCGAAACCAAATCGAAAGCGCCAATTGATCTTGTGCACATGAACGTTTGTGGTCCGGTGGAGGTGACATCGGTCAGTGGTTATCGATACTTCAAGATCATGATCGACGACCACAGCCGCTATTGCGTTCTCTACCTACTGAATGAGAAGTCGGATGTCGCCGCAAAAATCGAGGAGTACGTCGCCTTCGCCATAACCCATTTCGACCGGACGCCGAAAGCAATCTGTTCTGATCAGGGCGGAGAATACAGCGGAAAACAGCTGCGTCCCTTCTACAAGCGTGAAGGGATCTCGGCTCAGTACACCGCCGGTTACAGTCCGCAACAGAACGGGATCGTGGAACGGAAGAACCGCTCCCTCATTGAGATGGTGCGGTGTATGTTTATCGATGCACAGTTGGACCAGCGGTACTGGACGGAGGCGATAACAACGGCCGTATACCTGAAAAATATTTCGCCCACCAAACCCCTCGACTTTACGCCCTACGAGATCTGGAACAGCGTGAAACCCAAGGTGGATCATCTGAGAATTTTCGGCTTCGACGCTTGGGACCACATTCCGAAAGTAAAAAGGAAGAAGCTGGACGCCACCGTTCAGAAGTTAACTTTCGTTGACTATTCGCAGGAACACAAAGCCTATCGTTTCCTCGATAAAGCCACGCGGAAGATCTACATGAGCCGCGACGTGAAGTTCATTGAGAGCGCACCGAATACGGAACCGAAGGCAACGACTGAAACAATCGCAAGCAACCAAGGTGAGGAAGTGGAATTCGATCTGGTACCCCGAAGGGATCCGGTCATACACGAAGCTGAATCTGAAGCTGAGGCCGAAGAAGCTGAAGTATTCGACTCGGCGGCCGAAGAAGTGGAAACTACGTTGGAAGATTTTTACGGTTTCGGCGATGAAGAACCTCTACTTGGAGAGGAAGTCGACGTCGAAGAAACCGAACCAAGTAGATCAACACGAATCACGAAAATCATTCCGCCCCAATGTCTCGGGGATGTTGCCAACGTTGCGAAGCACCTGAATGACGAGCCACAAAACTACTCAGAAGCGATTGAAGGTCCAGAAGATGCGGCATGGTAAGCCGCGATACAGGAGGAGATCGAAGCGCTCCAAGCAAACGGTACTTGGGAGTTCGTTCAACTGCCTCCTGGTCGGAAAGCGGTAGGCTGTAATTGGACGTACAAGAAAAAGGAGGACGAACATGGTCGAGTGGTGCGACACAAGGTGAGATAAGTCGTGCAGGGGTTCGCACAGAAATTTGGCCAAGATTACGGCGAGGTTTTCGCCCTTGTTGTACGTCAAACGACTCTTCCAACAGTCCTCGGCTTGGCCAGCAAGCAGCAGATGGTGGTCAAGCACTTCGATATAAAGAACGCCTACCTGTACGCGGAGCTGCAAGAGGACACGTACATAAAGCAACCCCCCGGCTTTGATCAAGGCACCGGCATGGTATGTCACCTCAAGCGTAGCATTTACGGGCTCAAAAAGTCCGCTCGAGCATGGAACAAGAAAATGGAGGGAGTTCTGAAGTCCATGGGCTTCCACCAATCCGAAGCCGACTCGTGCCTCTACATCCGGAACCATGAAGGGAAGCAGACATACATCCTCATATATGTCGATGATATGGTCGTCGTCTGCAATTCGGAGGAGGAGTACGAACAGATTCGTCAACAACTGCAGCAATACTTCAAGCTTTCCTGTTTGGGTGAGCTCAAGCACTTCTTGGGGATCCACGTGGTGATGAACGGCGACCATTACACACTCGATCAAGTAAGCTACATCGACAAGCTGATTCGACGATTCGGACACGAGCAAGCCAAGCCATCGAAGGTGCCGATCGACCCCGGATACCTCAAGCAAAAGGAGGAGCATGAATGGCCCATAAACTTGTCATTCCGTAGTTTGGTAGGCAGTTTGCTTTCCGTTTCGGTAAACACTCGGCCGGACATTTGCGTGTCCGTTTCACTCCTTGGACGGAAAGTCGCGAATCTTACCAACAGTGACTGGACCGCAGGAAAAATAGTCCTCCGCTACCTCAAGGCCACGAAGAATTATCGTCTGCACCTGGAACCCGGATCCGGTGAAATGGAATGCTTCGTAGACGCCGATTGGGCCGGCAACGAAGCTGAATTTTTGCTGAAGTTCGACGGCGGTCTTGTCGACTGGGAAACACGAAAGCAATCGTGTGTCGCCTTGTCCTCGACGAAGGCTGAATTCGTCGCGTTGGCGGACGGATGTCAACAGCTCAAGTGGTACCGGATACTGCTCAACGATCTTCAGCAATCTCAAGCGGAACCCATTGTCATATGGGAAGACAATCAGTCCTGCATAAATATCGTGGAATCCCAGCGCCTTAAGAGGCGTTCTAAACACATCGACACAAAGTACGCCTTCACCAAGGACCTGCACCAACAGCGAGTCATCGATCTGCGCTACATGCCAACCGACCGCATGGAAGCCGACCTCATGACGAAGCCGTTGGACCGACACCGAACTGCCATCGGCGTCAGAGATTCAACTGAGACTTCGAACTAGCATCGTTGAGGAGGAGTGTCGGGTTGCACAACCGTGTGACACCGATGCTAATTTGATCCAGATCATTTTACCCAGTGCATTGCATTTCTCATTGACACACACCTATGCATTATTCACAAAACACACTCCGCTATGTACCGAGAATAGAAATAAAAGTCTGTATAGTAGTCGTCACTCAAAGGAGACACACGCTCTCTTTATTTGCTCCGTGAATCACACTGCCCTACAACATTTTATACCGTAAAATTTCATACGGATTGCATACGAATTACTTACTTTTCATTATTTTCTTCTATATTTGTTTATTTGTAGTTATGCATCAACAGACCAAGTTCAGGTCCTAATGATGTTGGTTTAAAAAAAAAGAACATTACATTGAAAAACACTTACACAATATGTTAGCCAAGTCATGACAAAAAAAATTAAAACTATACACTTATCTTATCTCCGTGCGTCAATTGCTCCAAAAACGGTGGAAAATCTCCGACGAAGTACATTCCGCGTCAGATGGAAGTCAAAAACTGACGCCACCCTATTGAACATTCGCTGCAACCCGTGGATAGCGCTGCTCAACCCATAGTTGGTGCGGCGAAAAGGAAGCCTCAGCATTAAGTTGTTGCGCATTGGCCTTGGTTGAACATTGATGTTGATTTGTTGCAGGATGGTTTCGCAGTCGGTTCTTCCTTGTAGAGTATCTGCGACAATTAAGGCTCTGCAACCGTCTCTACGGACTCGCAGAGGCTCCATGTTCACTAATCGACAGTAACTTTCGTAGCTAGGAAGACGAAATGAGTCTCTCCAAGGTAGTCTACGAAGCGCGAACCGTAGAAAACGACGTTGAATAGATTCGATCGCTCGGCGCCATTATTATAGTTCGGGCTCCAAACTGCTGAACAGTACTCAACAATAGAGCGATTTTAGGCAGTAGATGTCTCTGAAAAATTTCGCCACCTTGAAAACAAAACCAAGAGTTCTTGAAGCATTATCAACAACATATGACAACGCTTCCCGGCTTCCGCTGCTTAGGACCATCCTGCAGGGACTTTTTTATGCGGTAAACTGTTGCCAAATGGCACCCTACCACCTTGGCAATCTCTTTCGGCTTCTTCTGGGCGAGCAACAGACTGGTGATCACTTCTTTCGCGATTTTCGATTTGCAGTAAAACAAATAGAATGTTTACATGCAGCACTTGAAAGTAAACATAAACAAATACACTTTCGACAGAAATTAGTCACTAACTACACGAATTAACCCAATACTCAAGTTTGAACATTTTCGCATTATTTTCTGCCGCATCCTGTACGTCAGTTTAGAATCCAGCTGAACACCTAGGTCTTTAACGCACTGCATTCGTTCGATGGTCGTGCTGAGAAGATTGTAGTTGAAAACAATTGGTTGAAAACAATCTGCCATGAAAAGGTTATGACTGAGCACTTAGCTGGGTTGACCACCAATCGATTTAGAGTACACCAATCAGCAAAGGCATCAATCTGTTCTTGGAGGAAACGGCAGTTGGATATTGAGCAGATACGCAGAAAATTTTTCAGGTCGTCGGCAAACGACAGTCGTGGTCCTCCGATAACAAGATGTACGCCGTTGAAGTAGAGTAGACATATCAACGGTCCCAGATGGCTGCCCTGCGGTATCCCGGACGTGGCGCAGAAACTTGTTGATCGAATGTCGCCTAAAGCAACTGTCAGTTGACGCCCAGTAAGATATGAATGAAACCATCTTAAGAGATTACCGCCAACTCCTAGCCTGTCAAGTTTAGCGATCGCAACATAGTGGTTCAGCTTGTCGAAAGCTGCCGTTGAATCTGTGTAGATCACGTCCGTTTGGCATCGAGCAATCGTACTGTCAGTGATGTATGACGTTAGGCACAATAGGTTTGTTGTTGTGGAACGCCCAGTTGAAAATCCGTGCTGATCGGCACTCAAAAACTGCTTACAATGTGTAAAAAGAGAGTTCCTTACGACCAGTTCAAATAGCTTCGATACGGCGCTTAACGATGTGATTCCCCTGTAGTTATTCACGTCGCGCTTGCTTCCTTTTTTAAATACAGGAAACATGTCTGCCGTTTTCCAGCAAAAAGGAAATATGCCGCTAGAAAGGGACAGCTGGAATATCTGATGAAGTGGATACAGAAGATAGGCCATATTCTGTTTAAGAAAAACGGACGGAACACCATCAGGTCCGGGCTTAAACGATGTTTTAAGAAGTGATGCAGCGTTCGAGATCGATTCAAAATCCACATTAACGAGGTTGGATTGTTTGATTTGCCAAGGGAATATTGCTCGCGACAGCGTTAATGGAATGAACGGGAAGTCGCTCGTCTTCAAACACACAAGCAAGTTTTGCCGAGAACAGATCGCAAATTTCCTGATCAGTGCCAGCGGTTTCGCTATTAAAGACCATGGATGATGGTAAGCCTACTTCTTTTGTTGATTAACATAGCTCCGAAATGATTTCGGGTGTGATTTAAGTCCCCGTTGAACCACACTCAGATGGCGTTGGAAAAGCACACGACTTAGTCGTTTGTATTCGTAGTTGAGTCTGCTATAATGGCGTTTAAGCGACAGTGTGCGGTATTTCGTGAATCTTTTGAGACCCGCTCTTTTGGTCCGTCTAAGCGCACGTTAGTCATTCAAGGGACCCGAGATTCAGTCTGAACGATCCTTTTTGCGACGTGCCTGTCAATGACATAAGCCAAGACGTGGGAAAATGTTTGAGCGGCGATATTAACGTCGGTTGGATCAAGAATGCTCTGCCAATCTAATGTCGTTTTCGGTTCTAAAACTGGGTCAGGTCTGACTCTGACTCCCAATTACCGAACGAAAACGGATCCAGATTCGAGTCAGTATGATGGTATAGTGCAATACAGTTATGTTTGTGTGTGTTGGTGTACCCAGGTTGGACCTCGAAAAAACTTGAGAGCGAACCTCATCGATGTTGGATCGGATCCAGAGCGGACCCCCGATTGAATAAAAAAAAGTTTTGACAGCTGTTAGGGCGGACCTAGGGCGAACCCAGTTCCGCACTGGCAATAACCGAAAACGACATAAATTAGACAGTATCTCACCAATACTACGATAGTCAGCTCTACGGAAGTCATATGATACAGAAACAGCAGTGTCAACGAAGTCCCGAGCAACAAAATCTTCGACGGCAACTATAAGAGAAGGGTGGTGAGGAAAATCCAGCGCTGGAACATGGAAGCTGATCAGGCAATGAATTGTTACTAACACAAGCATACTTGCCTGAAAGTGGAGGTTGGAAAACCGCACTTCCAATCTAAAGCGTCTATTTACCAATAATTATAAATGTAGGGCCTTATTACGGGTCATGGTGAAAAAAACCCATGTGCACATCAAATGCAAATCTCTTTTTTTATTACGGGTGTCACGGGTAAAATGAGAACCGTAAGACTCATATTTTTTAGGACATTGTTCAGCGGTTCTCTACAATCAATAGCCTGACTTTCGGGGGGTCAATATGATAAATCCCATCGGCTATAGCGTAGCCCTACTTCAAAGTATCTAGGACAATTTCGGACATCTTTAGAATCAGAACGAAGAAACGAAAGAACTCAAAAATATTCACGAAAGGAACACAATGTTGTTTGCATTTTCAGTTTATTCTTATCATGTACTTTCTATGTCTGTTTCTTCAAAGTGTCTCACCAATGGCTCTGGTTGTCTCCATATAATTAGCATGTCATTTGCTTTGACTGTTGTATACTCAAAAACATCGGCACGTTATTTCTGCGTGAAATTCCAGGCGAACACCTGAACATGCAATTGAAAATTGTTCTGAAATATCCAGTAAAAATTACCTTGCTAAGGGAAAACCACGTGGAAATTCGTTGGAGATTGTTTCTTAGAACCTCGGCCTTTGTGGAAATCACGTAAACCCTACGTGAATTTCAGGTAATTGTTACTGGTTTTTTTTAAGTGGTACAAAAATTACATGTGTTGCACTTGGAAACAACGTGACGATTATTTTGCGTGTAGGTATGATACTTCCTGTTTCAAACTTTCTTATCGTTTGCAAGTTGTGTGTTTTGTTATTACCATTACTCTGTCCGCGTGTACCTGTGTGTTTGGCAATCTCTACAGTAAAATGTCTGCTCAATTTGCTTCCGCTTATCTCCCTAACGCTTCTTTACCATTTACACACACGCACACAAACACATTGTTTCTTATCTTTTTTTCGGATGTAAAACGACGTTTCTGTTCAAGAGTTCAAGCTCAAGATTCGTATCTCAAATTAGCAGGGTTATTTACCAATGCAATACACATCACCACAACACACAAAACTGCTTTCTTGTTCTTGCCAAAATTGTTCCTCCTAATCATGACTATCCTTAATTCTGCTTTCTTCATAAAGTGGAGAATAATAAACTCTGCAGGACTTTTCTTCGTCGCCGGTTCAGCAACCTCCTACGGTACGACGAAGCGGCGACGTTCGCTTTGATCTAGTTTATATGTTTTCTGTTTTCAGAATCGTTTCTGTTTTGTTTTCGCAGTCGTCATCGCCGGTAGAGTGATCAGATGTTCGGAATGAGTTCGTTGGCTCATCTATTAAATATACATATATTGTTTCTATAAGATTAGTGTTACTTGTTTCCTTCCTGTCGAACGCTGTCAGCCATTTTCAGCAGATCCATCAATCGATAATCGTCGGTTAACGCGAGTAATTATATGTAGTACGACCAAATAGGAGCTGATTTCGATTTGTTTGCATATTTTGCTTTTATCTGGTTTCATATAAATAATAAGCTTTAATGTGTTTTAAAATTAAAAAAAAAAGTTAAATCATTAATTTTAAGTAATATGAATATCACAACATTTCTAGTTTTTTTTTCTTCTCTTTGTTACGAATAGTTAGTTTTAGATGAGCTTATCTTTCTGTACCGTGCTGTAAGCGATATGTACCGTTCAACAGGCAGCGATTTTTGACCGAAACAATGTCACGTGAAAAAGGTCATCCCACAAATCTATTGGATGTTAGAATATCATATTCCGTTGCTAACGATGGTGGTTGATCTTCGCATGAATATTTTCGGGTTACCCTTGGTTTCCAACTTGGAATACCGATAGGAATTCTTTGTACCGATCTTTTAGACAAATCTCCTCGACGTAACAGTCATCGGTGCAAGTGCCCATCCTAATCAAGGTTTTCTTGAAATTATACTCAGAGCTAACTTTGAATTCTACTTAGGCACAACCAACGTCTGGAGTTCCTATGGATATAAAGTTTCCTCAGATCTATTTCTACTTGAAATTGTTATTCTTAAAAAAAAATCATCAAATCGATTTCTTGAACTTTATAAGCTTTTGAGTTCATACAAGGCCTTGATTTATAAATTGTGGGCACTCCATGTTCACTACACTCAAGAAAATCGACACGTTGTTTCCACGTGAAACGCACGTAATTTTCGTCCACTGCTACAACCAGTAATAAACACGTGGAACTCACGTAAGAGCTACGTGAAAATCACATAAATGTTACGAGATTTCTTACGTACAATAATGTTCACCTGATTTTACTGAAGAAGATTTGGTTACGTGTTCAGGTGAAAGTTACGTGAAATTTCACATGGAAACAACGTGTCGATTTTTTTGAGTGTATATATCCGTGATTTTGATTGTTCATTTACGAGCCGGATTCTTTAACATTTGTTTCTTATGTTAAGAGAAAAGTCCAGTCAAAATCCTTAATTTAAGCTTAAGAATCTAAGCTTTGACTCAACATAAATTCTATTGAATAGTGCGAAAATGGTCTTGTCCTTTCTTGAAAATGAGCGGATTCATAAGATGAACTTTTTTTTTTAAATACAAGTTAAACATCGCATGGTATTTGTTCCCGAATTGTCACTTATCACTGTCGATACAACGGACATCTAGCTTGGCACGGTAGGAAAGAAAAATATAGAGAGCAACAGTGCATTAAGAGAAACGAAAAGTTCCCCCTCCTTGATTTGAAACAGGGATCACAAATTTCCTCCAGTTGTTCTTCTGGGGAATCACAGCGAGTAGAAGTAATCAATTACTGAACTGGGAAATGACAAATACGTCCAGAGATAGGGCTGAAAGTTTTCCTTTCGATTAAAAACTAGTGCGATTTGTTTGTGTTTTTACAAATTAATTAATAATGTTCGGTTTACTTTGTTTGTTTTTTTTTTCAATTAATAACCAAAAAAGAAAAAGTTCAATTCAGAAAGAAAATCAATCAAACTTAACTAAACAAAGGCTTCAGTTGACTTCAGAGATTTAAAATAAGTAGAAGAAAGTAGAGTATCTTTCTCTAAAATTTAGAACGGAAAGCCATCCAACGATAGGTGCGGATCGCAACGCAACCTGCATGGGAGTGTGTTTGAGACTAGGAACATTTTGCTTTTCTTCGAATGGGATCTCTTTGTTAAATTTGCGAGTGAAATTGAGATCAAAAATAAAACATACACACTCCGAAGGTTCCTTTCTCTTTGTCAAGTTGATTAGGCGAAAGGATTACCTGGTTGTTGCGGTTGTTGCTGCGTCGCTTGCTGTAGAAGGGTGTGTACCGGAGTGATGAACTGATCAAGACTGGGAAAAGATGTGCAACTGCTGCTGCTGCTGCTGATTATTGGAAGGAATTGTTGCTGCAATTCCAACGCCGCAGGTCAGGCCTCGGTACCGCCAACCATCGACGAGGAGCAGTTCTTCGGCGTGTAGACCGACGCGTTCGGATCCAGATTGGAGGGACAGTTGTTTGAGTTTTGCATTTGTACTATTTGGCCATTGGAGCCGGCAACGGCACCCGCTACGGTCACAACTCCGGCAGCAATCTGCTGTTGCTGTTGTTGTTGTTGTTGCTGCTGCTGCTGCTGCTGTTGTTGCTGCTGTTGTTGTTGTTGCTGTTGCTGTTGTTGCTGCTGCTGCTGCTGCTGCAGCTGCTGTTGTTGTTGTTGCTGTACCGAGTGTGGAATCATTCCGGCACCACCAGCTACCACATTGTTTACGGTTCCCACGACACCGGACATGGCTGCCGTCGGTGTCGTGATAGTCGAAGTCAACACACCCAACTGGCTTAATTGACTCATCAATGGCGGCGAGTTCATCACAATGTGCGACAACGGACTCTGTTGCCCGTTCATTGCGGACTGAGATAGCAGCTGTGGTGCATCGGCCAGCCGCAAACCACCACCCCCCGATGAAGAAGGTCCACCGGGACCTGATAGGCAGAGTCCATCACCGGTCAACGCTGGCATTACTGCCAGCAGTTGAACGATCTTCGCTTTCAAGTCTAAAATCTCCTTCTCCTTAGTACGAACGGAACCTAGGAATAAGGGATAATTGCAAGAGTGTGAGATAGTAAAATCCAGCCGCTGAATGGTCACATCTTACAGGTTGCAATTTCCAGCTGACGCCTAGCATCTCCGAGGGCCGAGAATAAGTCCAGCTTAACTCTCGTTTCGGCCGATAGGTTTTTCTCCAAAGTCGCATTCTTGTCCTGCATCGCTGCCAGGGCCGACATGAGCACCTCGGAGCTCTGTTGCGATTCACGGTTCCGCAGCTGTACTTCCATCTTGCGCATCTGGAAATCACAGGTTATATGTTATGACATAAATTTTAGGAAGTAAAATTATATGCTTTTGAAAAGATAATTATCCACCGATCTATTAGAGACTTAAAGTGAAAACACCGCCATCCATTTAATCAATAGCGCCTTTCATCACCCTCTAACCGAACTTCCGCTAACATCCACCACCTACCTCCTGTTCAAAGTTCCGGTTCTGCGCTTCGGCATTGTGCTTGGCGTCTTCCGAGTTCATCAGCTCCCGCCGCAGTTTCTGGATTTCCATCTCCATCTGCTGTCGCTTGAGCTTGCATGCCTCGCCGCACTCGGCACGGGCGGCCTTCTCTTCCGCTTGCTTCCGGTGTTTGCGTTCGTTCGACACCTGGGACTCCAGCGATTGCCGGTGTCGTCGTTCCTCGCCCAACCGTCGCTCGACCGTTTGCATGCTCTGCCGTTCCTGCTGCCGCTGGACCGTCAGGTCTTGGAATCTGTAATGGACCGTTTAAATAACCTCAAATACTCTATGAAAAACTGGATTGATCTCACTTGTTCTGTAGCTCTTCGTACTCCTTCTGTTTGGCCTGCAAACATGTCTTCAGATTGCCGGTAGTAGAATCGTACTTTTGTCGCATTTCGTATTCACCTTGCTTTAGATTGCTAATCTCCAACCGGAACTTTTTGGCGTCTCCCTCCAGTCGGCTGCATGTGTCGCATACTTTTGGAACCACCGCCGCCAGAACGACCGGTGGTTGTAGTTGAGATGGAACCGTGGCATTCGAACTGGCCGCCGTAGAACCCGCGGCCAAACTGTTACCACTTTGAGTATTGCTGGAGACTGTGCTGTTACTGCTGTTGTTGGTTATGACGTGCTGTTCTTGCTGTCGCTGTTGATCGTGGTTGTGGTGCTGCAGATGATTGTCCTTGGAAGTCATTGATGTCGTAGTGGTGTTTGTCGTTGCGGTCCCTGTCGTCGTCGTAGATACCGTCGACGCCGCAGCTGTCGTCGTTGTGAGGGTGGTTATGGAGGATGCCAGAGCAAGTGTTGCCGCCAGTCGAACCGCTGCAAGGTGATTGGCATTCTCTTTTTGTTTTACGCGATTCTTACGACCGGCACGACTCACCTTCGGTTCTACCGGAGGATCGTTTTCTATGTGATTCTGTGGTGATTGTTGTGGCTGCTGTTGGAGTTCCATGTCGTAGTTGACTACGTGACCGTTTGGCTGACCCTTGCTCCGACCCCCTCCTCCTCCACTGTCATGGTTGCTGTCATTGGCCTGAAATAAAACAAGAACCTCGTCAGAAACATCAGTCAAATGAAACATCTACGGGATCATCATTCCATACCTGCGTAGATTTGTTGCTACTGTTCGCTTGATAACTTGCTGTAGAGAGACTATCAAAGTGAGACTTTTGACTCGTCGAGGAATCGCAGTCTTTTCTCTCCTTCGGAGACATGGCGGCACCGTTCGTGTGGGAGCTGTCGCTCGATCGCGAACTTTCCTTAGCATTATTACTGCTACTACCGATACTGTTCAGCTGCTGCTGTTGGTGATATGAATAACTGCCGACTTTCCCGCTTGCTGCACCGGAACTGTCCTTGTCCAGACTTTTCCGATGGAGATGCTTCGAATGGTTGACCCCACCATTCATCGTACTGTTTCCACTAATGTTGCTAGTTACCATCGAACTTGTGCTTCCCCCTCCACCTACAACGGCGTGACCGTTTGCGTGACTCGTGGACGTCACATTGCTCTGCGATTTGTTATGACTTTGAGCGTTCTTACTACTATTGTGGTGATGGTTTTGTCCACCACCGCTTCCGGTGCTACTATTACTACTAGTACTGTTGCCCTGCTGATGACTCACTGCAGCCGTCACGGCAAGTTCCTTCTGCTGAGCAGAAGGTGACAGCTGGTGATCCTGTTGATGCTGTTCAACGGTGGAATTTGCATCACCGCTACTGACAGTGGATTCATCCTTGGGCAAAGCTTCCTGCAGCAACTGCATGTAGAAGTCATTGTCCTTGGCTACCTCGCGCTGTTTGCGCTGTCTTATGCGGTAGCCAACGTAGCTCTTGAAGCCGAACCCGAGAGTAACCACCGGGTAGCCAATGCTGAAAAAAAAATCGATAAAGATCAATCTCGTAAAAGGCAACGGACAACAACTTACCAGTGCGCCGCAAATGGCCGGCAGAGATCGAGATGTGGTATGTTTCGACTATCCTTCCACCGAATGGCAGCTTCCAGATAGACAAACAATATCCACAGGATGATGGTTGGCAGACAGACTCCTTTATCTACAATGGACAAATGTTTTTTTTTATTGAGAATCATTGAATGGCAGGAATTCTACGAGCATACCTGTATGCCACACATACTGCACCCACACGTAGGTGCTGGCCGCGAAGAACAGCCACTGCACTGGGATGAAGAACAAACACACTAGGTCGGATGTGATGGCAATGCAGACGAACAATACCGAGAAGGCCTGAGATCAATCATGCATTCATGAGAAGAGCAAGGAATTAGTACAGTGCCAGAGAACGCTTACCAGTCCTTTGTATTTGAACGAGTCATAAACTGAGCGCAGCAGTAGCCAGAAGGGCCACAGAAATTCGAACCGGAACTCCAGCAAAAAGTCAGCCGTGATTACGAATGCCCATAGCAGAAGGAATTTCACGTATAGCAGTGTGTTGCTGGAAGGGGAAGATAAGGAAAAAAAAACTTGGTTAGGATAGTGTTCGGTTAACATCCTTAAAAGGTTATATTTTGATCATTAATTCATTCTAACATGGTTAAAGTAGCGGCACCTCCTATTGTATGTATGTATGATTGTATGATAGCCACCATCCCTTCATGATCTTGTCTTGGAAGCAGCTTCACTTAATAGCAAGTTCAAATTGAGCCACCGATATGAATTCACAATATCGCTGTATGAAGGACCAAAAATCGGTTGAGGAGAGTGTCCCAATTGCAGATGCGACTGTTACAACGGAAAAATTCGGTGAGAAGGTGCTCGTTTGGCAAAAATGTGCACATGTGGTTTGCGATATTGGCCTCTGCTCATTATGCCAGATCAACTTTACAGTGGTTTTCTGATAACAACGTTGATTACGTTTTTTGTACCCGTGTAGACGAGGTGATAATGACCGTATCAAAAATGCATATCCACGGTAATAAACATTAATGGTACAATTACTAAAAACGTGTACTTCAATTACAATGGATGAATGACAACTCATTATTTATGCTCCACTCGAAGACTTCATCCGGACTTCAGCTGCCAACGAAGAGTCCTAGTGGTGAATCCTCGTTAGGGCTGCCAGTTGTCCCTAACATCTCCCTCCTAGAACCGTTGGTACGCCTGGAACCATTGCAGCGGTCTTCTGGATCGAGAAGATCGCCGAGGTTGCTGAATCTTTGGTGAACTGTCAACGGCAGACTCAAATGCCGTCGATGGCGATGACGAAGAAGACGTCGGTGTTGGAAGTCTATTTGCAGGCGTAGAATGTGATGGTGGAACTAGTGTAGATTGGGATTGCTCGAGGACTTCCGAGGACAAGTGAGCAGACTCGGAAGCTGCAAGCTTGCTGGATAGGTTCCACTCGCCGAGTAAGAAGTTGAGTGGCAGACATTGCTTAATCTGCACCTTCGTTTCAGTCCCCGAAGCAGATCGTTTTCGGAGCTGGTTGATGCATGACCTCATCAGCTCCTGTTGTCTACCAGATTACTTCGCCGATTTTTTTTTAAATTCATTGATTATCGTGATTTTCAGCCCTGGGCTGGTTCATCTCGCGTCGTAGTCACTCAAATACCTTTTTGGTATTTTCGTAACTTGTTCGGGGGTGAGATTCGAATTCGTGACTTTGGCGTAAGAGGTATGGATGTTAACCTCTACGCCGGGGTCGCTCCCGACTTTGCCGATTCTCTCTACTACTGTTCCAGGGAGCCACGACCCCGGCATTTGTTGTTGGCATAAACTTTTGCGTACGCGGAATCCTTCGGATTGAAAGACCATGCGTTGGAAGTACACTGGTGGTTTGAAGATGACTCTGAATTTGACGGTGGTTGTAGTGTAGGTGTAACGAAGTTCTGAGTGGTCGGTTATACATGGCCTCTGCCGGTAACTTCCCACCGGGGACATTTGGGTTTGGTGTGGAGCGGTAGGTGAGGAGGAAAACGTCAAATGCTGACTTGACCGCACCTTCTCCTTCCAGATTGTTTTAACCGACCGCTTGCATGTGTCCATAAATCGTTCGGCTTGGCCGTTCGACTGCGGATGGAATGGAGCTGTTGTTATATGACGAATGCCGTTCTCACAACAGAACTTGCTCGGTCACGAGAAGCTCCGGCATACAAGGTGCGCATGAGGTTGATGTATTCTCACGTGTAGGAAAGACCTCAGGCCACTTCGTGTGCGCATCGATGACGAGGAGATAGTACCCTCCATCCAGAGGGCCCGCGTAATCGGCGTGAACTCGCTGCCATGGAGCCGTTGTGGGAATACCACGACTCCGGTTCTGCTTTCGGCGGGGAACGCGCTACGGATGCGCAATGACGACAGCCCTTGATGTGCTCTCGTTGTCCAGTTCCGGCCAGTACACGAAGCTACGTGCGATGACCTTCATTCGCTGTATGCCTGGGTGGCCCTTGTGTAGTTGGTTGAGACACCGTTTCCGGAAGGCAATCTGCCGCCAAACATAATGCTGCCTGTAGTGACCGACAGAGCTTCCTGGCGATCGAAGAAACGTAACATCTCTGGGTCCTTAACTTCCGACCTTGATTTGGGCCAGCCGTCACAGATGGAACGGCGAACTTTAAGAAGTAACGGATCAGCAGTTGTTGCTTTTTCAACCATGCTGAAACTGAGAGGCAGATGATTAGTGCTATCGACGGCTACTGACCTCAAGTCTTTCTCTAGGGTGGTGCTAGCAATGATGACGTCCTCATCCGGCTTCGTGTGATGGTCGAAGAGACGAGACAACACATCAGCGTTACCAAATTTGTCCGTCGGAACGTGCTCGAGGGAGAAATCGTAGGAGAGGAGCGATAGTGCTCACCGTTGGAGGTGACTGGCAGTGTAGCATGGAATTTCTCTTTTGGACCCGAAAATTCTCAGAAGCGGCGCATGGTCTATTCGAAGCCGGAACCATCTTCCGAACATGAACTTATGGAATTTTGTAACTGTTGATTTGTGAGTAGCGCTGTCCAACTGATGTCAGTGCCCGAGACGCATGGTGGATCACTTTCACGTGGCCATTGAGGTACTTATGGCTGATTGTTGCTCCAATGCCGATGGATGACGCGTCCGCCGAGACGATGATGTGTTTTTCAGAAGGTGGTCTAGCGGGAACCTGAACGCTCGCATATTCGGCACAAATTTACTGTAATAATTGATGGCTCCCAGGAAGGACCGTACTCCCGTGATGTCTTTCGGCGGAGGCATATTCTTGATAGCTTGAATCTTGGCTGGGTCTAGCCTGAGTCCATGACGATCCAAGAGATGACCCAGGTACCGGATTCGCTGTTTTCTCGAATGAACATTTTCATAACCGGATGGTGAACCCGTACTCCTCGATTCGCTGCAACATTGCATGTAGATTGCGCTGGTGTTCAGTGGCGTCCTAGCTACCAACGACAACGTCTGCTGCAATCGTACTGGGGCACCGTTGAGCTTCACCCACACATAACGACGCTTGCCCTCGATGCTACTGACCGATGCAATGGCGGTTTTGGTGGAGAACCGGTGTGGCTGATGTTTTAATGGCTTCGTAGACCGCTTCGAACTCAAACAATAGCTCTCCTTATAATCAACCTGTTTGCAGTCGGAACATCGATGATTTTTGAAACCGCAGTGTTTAGAAAAGTGCATAGCACCACAGTTCCAGCAAGGAGTGGCTGGGCTTTTCCGTTCATCCTCCGCTAAAGATGGCTTCTGTTGCCTGGATCGCTTCTTGAAATGCTTCCGATGATGTACGTACCCCTTGATGGCTTGCACCTGATAGGCGGGACCTTCTATCATCGCCGTGTCACTTCTTAAGTTGATTATGGCTTTTTATTTTGTTATCTCCCTTTAACTCAGCACTCGGGGAAGACTTTCTGTTTCCCATTTTCATTGATTTTGAAAATATCACTTTTAAGTCAAACACTTCTCACTGTCACCTTTGGCATGTAATATTACGACAGAGTTTATAGGCTTTCGGATGAAGCGCATCCGAACACGTTTGTAGTTGAAACACAACTGCGCATTATTTAGCAATAATTTTTACATGTTTTTTCGAGTGTAATCAGACTCCAAAAATGTTCTGTTCCCACCTCAGTAAGTTGCGTTTGCTTTTCTTTGAAATGGACTATATTGGAGTAGGCATTTCTGTTTGAAACTGCTTATGAGAAAATGCTGTCTTTTAAAATTCTATGGAATTTAGAAACTGTTGACATTACTTAAAAATATTAAGCGTGGCTTCAAGGAATCACCTGGTTTAACTTGCGTCGTAGAAAAAGGTTGGATGGATTCAGCCACAACACTCTCCCACCAGTGCATCCAGAGTGACGTCATCGTCGTCTTCAATTTTTGTCAACAGCCTGGTGCGTACCTCCACATCGCACTCAGATTTCAAGCCGCACACGAACATTAAGAATTTGAAATGCTCTTCCGAGAACTTAGAAAGCTCGAACTCCACGCCCATTTTATTAACCCGACAGGCGAAAGAGATATAATCGTCCGTCGGGGCCTTGAAGACGGTGAGAGTGCTGTAACGGTTCTTGACGGTAGTCTACTTCGTGCCGAATAGTCCTTTTAGCTTCGACACCGTGTCACTGAATGTGAAGTCCTCTGGAGCACTGGGTAAAATGTAACTGACATACCTGTAGTGCTCGTTTGTTTCTAGCTGAAGAAGTAACCTCACTTTTGCTTCATCGTCGATCCTTTCTGCGTTCTTCGCCAAAAATGTCCTCGTACCTGGCGTACCACGCGGCGAATGTGATGTGATTCCCCGGATCATACTGGAACTCCCGGATATTCCCAGCTAACGAATCCAGGATAACTTCCGGATTGGGAGGAACGTTAACCTGGATTGCCGACATGGCATTTCGGAACAGTGTTTCGTACTGTTGCGTGAACCCTTGCTACTGTTGGGCTTAGTCACGCTGCTGCTGAAGGAGCTGATTGGTAACTGCCTGTTGCTGCTGAAAAAATTGCACGATGATGGCATCCGTAGAGGCCTGTTGTGGGGGACTCATTGGCATAGGCTGCTGCAGCACTTCAGGGTGAATCTGCTGCTGCTGCATCGATGGGGGAAGCTGCTGTTGCTGCTGCCGGGACTGTCCATTCTTTCTGCTGGGTATTTTGGTCAGGTGTATTAATTCCTTGGCCAAGACGTGCATGGTGTTGTTTTGCCATTGTGCTGTACGAGCGTTCTCGCCTTTTCCTAGGAGGCGTCGTGGCAATTTTTATGATCGCGTTTATTCCGCGAAATAAAATTCAACTCTCGCGAATCTAACGAGATCACCAGCGAAATCGTCGCCACTTTTGTTCCCGTGTAGACGAGCTGATATTGACCGTAATAAAAATTAAATGAAATAGAACTTCAGTGGTACAATTACTTAAAACGTGTGCTTCAATTACAATACAATGGATGAATGACAACTCATTATTTATGCTCCACTCGAAGACGTCATCTGGGTGAAAGGCGAAGTTGCCAACGGAAAGCCCTAGTGGTGAACCCTCGTTAGGGTTGCCAATTGTCCTCTACACGTTGAAGAAGATATCAACTCACCATAATGTACCCAACTGCAATCGATCGAACGCTACTGGGCAATCGTCAAGCAGAACCTCAAAAAGGCTGGTGCAGTGACCCACAACATGTCACTTTATGAAAAACTTTGCTAGAATTATTTATCTGCTTTAAATAAGGGTGTCCCTTAAAAATCACGTTTTTAATTCAAACTTTTTTGTTTTAAATGTTTCGAAAAAGGCATATTTAAATCAGACGTAGAGAAAATTATGACAAATATTTCTATCGGAGAAAGTATTTGGGTGTGACTCATCATACAAAAAATATTTCTAAATTTTCACTAAAAAACACTTACAAAACGATAAACATGATGTTTATCTTTTCGACTATGTTATTATCTAGTCTAGAATAGGCCAGAAAACCATAAAGTTCTTGTGTAAAAGAAGTAAAGTAAGCAATATAAATGAGTAAAAAGCTACAAAATACTCTATGAATGAGCACAAGTACCGTTGGGGAACAGGAGTGGGCCTGCAAATCATCTGACATGCTTTTTTTATGAAGGTTTACTGGCGTGACTATGAATAGAGTAGAAACCTCTATGCCACGTCTTTGAAGATATCGTTGCGTAAATCCTTTCGAATCATTGTGCCAGCCGTACACGGAACAAGTCGTCCTAGAAGACGATATAGCAAATGACTCGGAAGGAGCCACGTTTGAGAATGTTGAGTCCTTTTGTCTGTTTTTTTTTTTTTTTCAATTGTCTTTTCATTATTTTGTTAGTCAGCGTTACGTTTGCAAGTCTTATCCGGCGTTTCGTAATTTCTTCAGTCTGTGAACAGTGTCATTTATGTGCTATGAGAGTCTCCCGAAGCAGTTATCTCGAACTAAAATTAAGAAGTTATTGTATTGTTACTTGTGCGTTAGAATGATACAACTTACCTCCTTTTTGAAGCATTTCACCAGCCGTGGAAGGATCATGTCGTCTATAGAGACGCTGTTGACACTGCCTCAAAAAGTGTTACATTTTCAACTTTGCTTTCCCGTGTCGTTTCGTCTTTTTGTTATTTAGTTTGTCAATGTGTTTTTTTTTTCAATCTTTTGTAGTTTAGTTCGTCATTTATATGCTGCAAAGTCTTTTTGCGCAATTTTCTCGAATCAAAAATAAGTTGTCGTCGAGATATTTGAACTCTACCAGTTTTAGTAATGCCTGATGTTACAATTCTCAGTAGTCCCAACAGTATAATTTTTATGGTTTACTGATGGGACTCATGGGGGAGAAAGTTCGGGAGGTCGTTGCGTCTCTTTATGTTATTTAATTAGTAAGTCAGTGTTACGGTCAAGTGGGCATTTTGTAACTTCTTCAGTCGTTTGTTATGAAGTTAATTGATGTCTAGTTCTTATGTGCTCTGAAAATCATCGATGTATACCTCGTCTTACCTCGTTTGATTGACCTGTCACTTTGTCCGCCTTAGTCAGTTCGTATCTTTTACGTTATTCAGTTAAATACTTCTATGGTAGAAAAATTTAAGTTTACTTGTCCGTTCATTAGCGCCTTTTTATTTGTCTTATCCTAATCTCTATGCCGTTTAATCGCTTCAAAGTCTTGCATCCATGTGCAGCCTAACAATAATTATTTGAGTCTTGGTCAGCTATTAGATTCACTTTTCGGTTCAGAAGCTTCATCACGCTTATTCCCTGTCTGTTATTATAAAATTATCGAGAATGAAGCCGTTATAAGATTGTTTGAATACCATTGTTATAATGTGTGGTATTTTTTATTATGGCTCTTTGAAATGAGATATTTCAAAATAAGAATGGCGCCACGTTCCTAGTTTTAATAAAACTTCTACTCAGTAAATCCAACAGTCGGTTCCCTAAGAATGTCAATAATCTTGAACACATTGTCTATCAACATATACCTATCTAGCTAGATTTATATTTAAGCGTGGCTACGGCTCATCATGTCATTGAACGCATAAGAAATGCCGGTGGAGCACAGGGACACGGGCTGAATAAAATCTGACATGTTTTTTGTCAAAATTATTTTTTATATTAGGTGCGCAACTAAGTTCTCGCTGTTTTTTGGTGAAAATGGAACTTTATTTTGCAAACAAAGGTTACAAACGAATTATTCAAAGTATTGCCCATCACTAGCTTCGACTTTTTCCCATCTTTCTGGTAGAACGTGAATACCATTTAGATAGAACTGTTCGTCTTTCGATGCTATCCAAGAATCAAGCCATTTTGAGATGTCATCATATGAGTGGAATTGCTGACCAGTGAGACCATGTGCCATCGAACGGAACAAGTAATAATCGGACGGTGCAATATCAGGAAAATATGGCGGGTGGGGTAGGACTTCCCATTTGAGCGTTTCCAAGTAGGTTTTCACGGGTTTCGCAACGTGAGGTCGAGCGTTGTCATGCTGAAGAATCACTTTTTCGTGTCTGTGCTCGTATTGTGGCCGTTTTTCGTGCAGTGCTCGGCTCAATCGCATCAATTGAGTTCGATACCGTTCCCCGGTAATGGTTTCGTTTGGTTTCAACAGCTCATAATAAATAACACCAACTTGGTCCCACCAAATACACAGCATAACCTTCGCAGCATGAATATTCGGCCTAGGCGACGATGTTGAAGCATGTCCGGGCAGTCCCCATGAATGTTTCCGTTTTGGGTTACTGTAATGAATCCATTTTTCGTCACCCGTCACAATGCGATGTAGAAAACTCTTTCTTTTTTGCCGCTGGAGCAGTTGTTCACAGACGAAAAAAACAACGCTCAACATCTCTTGGCTTCAAATCGTAAGGAACCCAAGTTTCTTGCTTTTGAATCATTACCAACGCATGCAATCGCTTAGAAACGGCTTGGCGGGACACTTCTAATCCTGAACAAAGCTCTTCTTGCGTTTGACACGGATCCTCATCGAGCAATGCCTCCAATTCAGAGTCTTCGAAAGTTTTTTGGCCTTCCTTCACGCGGACGATCATCAATACCGAAATCACCGTTTTTGAAGCGACGAAACCAATCACGACACGTTGTTTCACTCAGAGCAGCATCACCGTAATCTTTTTGGAGCTCTCGATGTGCTTCAGCCGCCGTTTTCTTCGAATGAAAGAAGAAAATCAACACTTCCCGCAAATGACGATTATTTGGCACGAAATCAGACATCTTCAAACAACCAGAATATATAACACTAAACCAAAATCACTGATTTGGCAAAGCGGTTTGTTTACCATATGTCTGAGCTTGGTTTATGACGCTTGAGATGTACAATATTCGACCAGCACTTACTACTGGCACCATCTATTGCTAAACAGCGGGAACTTAGGGAAAAATAATGGATTTCAACAGACATTTAAAATTTCCCCTCGTTTGAATTCAAGCATTACATGAAAGATCCCATTAATTTATGCCAAATTTAGCATTCCCATAATGTATATTGAATAAAAAAAAAATGTTTCTTTCAAACTATGCAATCTACATCGAAATACACACACAAATCATAATTTTCTCAACACTTTGCTTGAGGAATATTTTTTCGAAGCATTTTCAACAACAAATTTTTTTCTTTTTCTTTGGGACACCCTGATTTAAAGCAAATAGTTCTACCAAGGTCATATGTAGAGAGAGAAACATGGTCTTGTAAGCTAAAATTGTTTGAAATTGGTTTCTCAACAAACTAACAGTAACTAACGGTAACTAACGGTATATAACCCTAACCAATTTTAATTTCAACCAAATTAACACAACACAAAGTAAGCAATCAAATGACCACAACAAAATATACTGAATACTAAATAACATATGGCGGGAGAGGTGAGGGACCATCAGAGCACCCGATTGAAGCGATTTGGATAGGAAGAGTGGGACTGCCAACTTCCTGTTTTTAACATTTCCTGAATAAAAGGCGGGCTCTTCTCCCCATCTAATGGGACTTTATAGTAGACGAGGGCCCGGTTATGGTGTGGTTTCTGCGAACTTGAAGATTCTCTCTAGACCCCTGTAGCTTTTGGTTGCACGTAAGTGTATCTGCTAACGGGCCCACGATACGTTTGAGGCCCTTCATACAGGAACATGATGAAACATTTACCACAGTACAACCTTGATCAAATCGTTTAATTAAAACCGTCCAGAGCTCTAGGCAGATGCCTTGCCTAATTAGATGATAGTTCACATCATCATCATCATGAAAGACTTCCATTGCTAGTGCGACTGTAAAACTGAGAAGATAATTCTGCGTTTAGATTGGAAAACATTTTGTGAACATACGTCATGCAACATTGTACCATGCGACATGTTCCTCACTGTTGCTCGTTGTTCCTTTGGTCGCATGCGTTTCCGTTTGGTTGTCTCTTGTCTCCTGTTGCCGCTTCATTTCCGTTGATCACGTTTTCATTTTAGTAAATACAATTATTTTCGGCAGCGATTTCTGCAGAGAAACAATAGTAATAATGATGATGAAAAATTTGGTTGCCGGTAACATGTTGCCATAATAATCAACGTTTTAGCAAGCGACCTAATTTACTCGGCAACTCCAACTGCGATTAGTCGCATGCTACATGTTGCCAAAATGTTATCAATCTAAATGCAGCTTTCCGATACCTTCAGTTTCGAGGCATGGTTTCATGTTACCAAGGAAGCAAAATATCAGCATACTGTCATTTACGTCCGCTCGGAGGAAGTTGATGTCAGGAGTGATGGTTGGCTAACTTGTGTTTACCAGTTGTGGACACGAGTCCCTTCTCCACTTCATTCATCCAATATCTCATTCCAATATGTATTTGCTACTACACTAAGAGCTGTGCTAGTGGTGACACCATGTTCCAGCTATCCTGAGGGAAATTTCGGAGGAAACCAGCTACTAAATGGTTCGTCTGATCCTTCGCCCTTATGTCCAATTCAGACAATCAGAACTGCTTTGGTTCTTTATAAGGGAATCCCAAAACTTCAACCTGATCAGAGATTGTTCTGGGGTTAAACATTCATGAATTTCACGCTTTAAGATTTCATGTTGCAGCTCTTGAACTGAAGTATCGTATCGAATGCTAAGTTAAATTGATAACACTGAGATCACTGACTCAAATAACTTTTTCGGCACGATGTGCTAACAATTGACGATTAGACCAATGTAGTTCGCTACCCTGGGGTTTCAGATAGCTCAGTCGATAAGATTACGATTTACCAAGGGTCTCAAGCGTTGGTGTTGCCTAAGAAAGCTCTCAATTGATAACTGTGGAAGTGCTTCTAGAATACGAAGTCGAGATCAGGCTACAGCTTGTTGAAAAGAGCTTGAACGCCAGTTAGAAGAAGTTCTCTATCCTACACACGCAGACGATTAAAGCTCTTTCTTCTGCCATCCTCCCATCGAAAGTAAGATTTTCAAGCATTCAGATCAAAAACACATATTCCGCAAGACCTCACTGCCTTAACAACAGGTTTGTGATGATTGTATCGCAGCCGCAGCTAATCCGCATGACCGTTCATCGACATTGCAATTATCTCTTACCTAGTGAGTAACGCTCACCACTCGGTGTCACAAATGACCGACAGCTGATTGCTGTACAACCAGCAGCTTCATCGCACCGGGCCTTTTGATCGTATCTCTTCAGTTGCGTCTCTGTTTTTGTTTACATCTGGTGGTCAGTAGAACGGTATGCAAGCGTAAGCAGAAATTTTAAGTGACACCAGCGCAAATCGACTCGTCAACTTGGCATCATCGCTTCACGTCGTGCACGCCGGTTTGTTGTGAGAGCGCTTTATTTATTTATTGCTCACCCACAAATCTCCCAACCAACCCAAATGCAAGCCAAGACGCGCGCGAGGAGTATCGAGCGCCCTCTTCGTTTGGGAATGATGTCATCTAAAAATGAACCATCAATTGGAAAAATTAACCGAGTGGACACCATATGTCCCTTGGAATATAACGGCATATGCTGAATTAAAATAATACAATGTATGAGTCGTAGCTGAGGGTAAACAGGTGATTCGCTTGGTCCAAAGGAATCGCTCCTTTGTTCTTTCTTTTTGAAAATTTGCCATGCTGTCGAAAAGGACGGTAGAAACAGCATAAGTGTCTACATTTTGCATCCTTGAGTAGCCTGAATCAGAGGGGGAAAAGAAGGGTAGCAGCGATACAAATCCGGCTGCCGTTGGTTCGAATGGCCTAAATAGCATAATTTGTTATGTTTTTCTTTTTTTTCCTCGGAAGCAGAACAACGGCCGCAGTCAGCGATCAAACAATAACGAACGCGGGAAGCGGAAGGCGAGCGAAAGGTGCGTTGTCGTGTCGCCACGATGCGGGCTGTTGTTGAAGAGCAGCAGGAGGAGTGTTTATGCTACGTAAAACCCCAACATCTACTTGCATTCGAAAATAATGTTTTCAGCCGTGTTGTTGTTTTTGGTGGGTCGTAAATAAATTGAAAGAGACAGATGCTTGCAACGGAATCCGTTCTTTCTGTTGTGGGTGTTGATGCAAATTTTCGTGGGGAAAGTAACAAAGAATTGAAGTGGGTGATAACGGGATCGCATTTTAAAATAAAATGCAGGACAAATTAATGATAAATCAACTCACCCGGTAACATGCCCTAATTTGAAGATCAACTAGAATTCCTTCTAGTCATATGCCTTCGGAGATAGCCAAGCCCAACGGTTCGTATTGAGCTTTACTGAATGATTCATATGAGCTTCACTGAATGATATTGAGCTTCACTGAATTCATATTGAGCTTCACTGAATGATAAGGCCATCTTCTGTTGCTTTCTGGTAGCCCAGCAAACTGTACAGCCAAAAACTTGGAATACGAATCTGCTAACAGATTTTCCGACAACAGCATCTGAAGCGCAATCCGCATCAGCAAATCCTACCAGAGGAATGGAGCCATCCTGCTTGGTGTACTGCAGCTTCGTGGCGTTCAAATAGCGAGCGATTCTCTTCAACGTCTGCCAGTTTTTACACTGAATTTTTTTTTACGACGGTAATGGTACCGCGTAAAAAAAAACCGCGTTATTTCAAAAAACGACGTAAAAAAAACCGCGTTATTTCAAAAAACGACGTAAAAAAAACCGCGTTATTTCAAAAAACGACGTAAAAAAAGTCAAGGAAATAAAAATTATATTTCATATTCATATTGAAAGTATATGGTCATAAAAATGTATTGGTGGTGGAAAAACATGGTTCCAGTTACATTGGCCACCGGGAATCTGCTACAAATGGATAGAGGTTGTTAATTCAATGTGTGAGCAAAACAGTCCAGAGTAGTTATAGAGAGTTTTCGTCTTCGGCAAAATTTCTCAGGGTGTCATTCGTCGTCTTTTGACATTATCATATTAGTTCCACATCATGCCGCAGAGATGGCGCTGCAGTCTATCTTTTCTAAATGAGGCGCTAGAGAAATGCCGTCTTCGGCAAAGTTTCTCAGTATGTTGTTTGTCGTCGTTTGACATTGTCATATTAGTTCCACATCATGCCGCATAGATGGCACTGCAGTCTATCTTTTCTAAATGAGGCGCTAGAGAAATGCCGTCTTAGGCTAACTTTCTCAGTATGTTGTTTGTCGTCGTTTGACATTGTTATATTAGTTCCACATTATGTATACTGTAGAGATGGCGATGCAGATTATCTTTTCCAAATGCATTGCTAGAGAGTTACCGTCCGTGGCAAAATTTCTCAGTATGTCATTCGTCGTCTTTTGACATTGTCATATTAGTTCTAAATTATGCCGTAAATATGGCAGCGCCATCTCTGAAGTACGATCTGGATCTAACGTGATTATTTTGAATGCCTTTATTATATACAATTAACATCTTTTCTAAAGACAGCACCTTCCTATAGCACGATTTGGCAATTTAGATTGCGGCGCCATATTTGCGGCGTAATTTGGAGCTAATCTGATAATGTCAAGTGACTATATTTTACATTCTCAACCAACTTTACTGAGAACGGCAACTCTCTAAAGCTTCATTTGGAAAAGATATTTTTTTACGCGGAGGGCCCGCTTAGGAAACACCATTTTGAGAAATAGAATAGACTTTCCCAAGTAGTTTGTATTAGTAACAGTGTTCACGTTAGTCATTTTCTTTATCAAAGGATCATTGTTTTCACATTAATTTCCTTGTATTGCCTATTTTTTTTCTTATCAGGTTAATTTCATGCACATGAGGTTGAAATTTTGTTTAACCGTTGTGTGTCCGACAGGGTACCCGGGTACCTTTTTGGATTTCAATTCGCGATATTTCAATGATTTTTAATCGTAGGAAGTTGAAACTCTGCCAGATCCAAGAGAATGACGGTCAAAATTGATTGCAGGGGTAAACAGAATTTTCGGGCAAGAAGGAAGGGGGAGGGGTTCCAACTTTTTTTACCCCTTAAAAGGCCGACAGGGTACCCGGGTACCTACAAAACTAAAATGCCTACATCTCCGGCAATTTTCAACCGATTTCAACAGATTTGGACTCCTTGGATTGAGAATTTCCTTTTCTATCAAGTTATTATCACGATGGACCATTTCGAACACTCTGAATTCTAGAAAATCCGGATTTTCACGGGCATGTCCTGATGTAATGATACTGATCGTGGATTTTGGTAGAAATCCAGCAATATGGGTATCAAACTTCTTAAAATTTCTTCAGCAGGTTGACTTTTCTTGTTTTGGGTCCATCGGATGTATGAAAGTGGTCAGTCCGGAGTAGGTTCCCCAAGGGTCCGTGGCTGGTCATAGGCATTTTTCAATGGAACCATAACAATATGTGTATCGAACTGCTTGAAATTTTCTCAAGCGTTTGTTCCTTGTAATCCTGAGTTCATCAGACAAGTAGGCCTCGGAGTGACCGTTTGTCTCTGAACCGGTCATTCCAAAACAGGTTCCCGTGAGGCCTGGAATGGTCAAAAACATTTTCTGAAGTAAACCCTGACAATATGGGTTTTACAAATTCGTGAAATTTCTTCAGTAGGTTATTTGTCAACGTTTTGTGACCATTTGATGATTTGTCCCCGGACTGATTATTCCGGAACAGGTTCCCGTGGGGCTTTGAGTAGCCAGAAAAATTTCAGAAGGAAACTGTGGCAATATGGGTATCAAAATTCATTAAATTTCATCAGTAGGATGTTTGTCAACGTTTTAAGGCCATTTGAGTATTTGTTCCTGGAATGTTTATTTCGGAACAGGTTCATGGGAGGCCGAAAGAAAGACCGATTCCTGCGGGGTGGGGCTAATAGTTTGTTGGTAAGCCCACTGGGCAGTTGCCGCCGGCTACCAAGTGTGTCCCGGTGACGCCCTTTTAATTCACGGTTGACAGTTCGTAGAGAAACGTCAGTTTGAAAGATCGATAAACAGAAAGAAGGATCAATTCAATTGATTCATTGTGCAATTTCACTGATTCTGATCAATCACGGAGTTGCAACCATTGAAACGTGCAGTAAGTCTAAGCTAAGCTAATACCGTCTTTGGAGCTTGAACCAAGTGATTTAAAAGTGGGTTTCTCAAAAAAGACCATTTTCTATTCAAGGAAATGAATAAAGTTTCAAGTAATTGTTACTTTACCAAATGAATGAAGATTTCTCAAGTATATATATAGTAGTATGTATTGAATCATATTTCTATTCACTATCGTAGATGACACGTGATCGCTTGCGGTTCGTAGTTGAATCCCATTTTATAGGAGATACCTCACCATCGTCGTCATCCGGCGCTGACTTAGGGCTTTTCTCAATTGTATGTGCATCAGGAGACGCATCCGGTGGTTGCGAAAGTGCTTCACATTTTCCTGAAGTGCTTTCGACCTCCTCTTGGTTTGATGCGGATGGATGTGTACTGCAGTGCCATCTATGCAGCGTAATTTGGAACTAATATGATAATATTAAAATACTACAAATAACATACTGAGAAACGTTGCCGAAGACAGCAACTCTCTAGCGTTTAATTTAGAAAAGATAGACTGCAGTGCCATCTATGCGGCATGATGTGGAACTAATATGACAATATCAAACTACGACAAACAACATACTGAGAAACTTTGCCCAAGACGGCAAATCTCTAGCGCTTAGTTTAGAAAAGATAGACTGCAGCGCCATCTCTGCGGCATGATGTGGAACTAATATGATAATGTCAAAAGACGACGAATGACACCCTGAGAAATTTTGCCGAAGACGAAAACACTCTATAACTACTCTGGACCGCGTAAAAAAAAACTTCAGTGTATTGATTTTCCAATAAAAGAGTGAAACAAAAACATATTTCTCGAGTAATTTATGATTAGGGTCTAAAAGCCATTTGTAAACAATGACTTTAAACGTTGGCTGGGACCCGGTTTCCTGCCGGATCGGGGCAAATCTTTCACGGCAAGGGTCTCACCGATTTTTTTGATTACATTTTTGATACTGGTGTGGTTCACTTTCGCCCGTTTTGCAATTTGGTTGTACGCAACACCCTTTTCCGAGCACCAAAAGTGCAGAATTTTCTTTTGCGTGTCCAGATCAATTCGCTTAAACACCCCCCCCCCCCCCCCCACCCTCCCACAACTTTATTAACATAAAACAAACAGCTCATCGCAAAACACACTAAAAAATTAGGCCAGTTTAGAGTAATTACTGTTTGAATGTTGCTAACTACTTTTCTATACAGGATCATCTTCTTCTTCTGAATTGTCTAGGCCAGGAACAGCTAGAACAGTCCGAATCGTCGCCATTCTTGCAACTGGAGGATATATTTCAGCGTATTCCAACCCTGATAAAAAATTACCTTAAACGAACGATATCACAAATCCTCCAACCATTTCTTTAATGGTTTGGATGATACCCCAAATAGGTCGTTAAGAAAAATAACCATACGAAATTTATTAGGGAATCCAGCCTTCTGTTGGAACCCCTTGGCTACTAGGCGCACTTTATAACGAGCAGAATTGCCATCTTCATTTTCCTTGGGGCGAAAAACCTAGTTCGTCTTGATGGGCAAAACATTGGTTGGGCGTTTCACTAAACACCAGACGTCGATTGGCTTCATGGAGGTGAGTTCATCCTTCACAGCTTGCAACCAGTTTCGTTCATCGGGGCGGTCAAAGATCTCATCGTAACACCCATTTACATCGGACAGCGTAGAGTATTACTATCAACGACACTTTCCGTTGCTGCTTCGTAGAAGACGGAAAAGAAAATTCGTCGAATTTAACATCCCGTGAGATGAGCAGCTGTCTGGCTTCCGGTGAAATCATCCACAAACGAGACACAGATCAGAAAATTGTATTTCACCTTCGGTGTTCGCAATTCATGTTATCATGTTACAAGATTGTCATGGGATTTTCAGAACCGTTCGAATAGAAGACATCCAGCTCGTAGAAATCACCATCCAATGGGCAGATCGATTACACCGATTCATGCTTCCTATCACCAACTTTCGGTCCGAGACTCACCATTACACTAGTTTTGGTCTTTTGACAGATAACAAATTCGCACGCAGGTCCGGTAGGAATAATACGTTATATTGTTCATAGCGATTTTCATCGACTGACAGCGACGGACCATCGGAGATGGTTTCGATATCCCAAAACTTTAAAAATGCGGTTTCAAGAGGATCATCGTTCGTTAGGCAGCTGGCAGATTCGAGGAATGCATTTTGACTGATTGGATGCGGTTCCAACGACCGCACATCCAAATGGTGTTCCAGTCAACCATGGAAGATCATTACCCAGTTAAATCTTTCGACCAGTATGTAGTTCCCAAAAGGCTTCACTTCTTCGATGACTTCTTGGAACGTAGAATCGTGGATCTGCCAGCGGGACGTTCGGAAATTTCCAAGTCGAAATATCGATAGGTATTGTCGGTAGCTCTGCCGATGGATTCCTGAGGACTAGGAACTGAAGTTTCGAGGAAAAATCATGTGTCTGCGATTGAACTGTTGCAGTGATAGCGCTTTTGACGTTCTGCGTGGAGAGACCGATTCCTGCAATGGATATGTCCACCTTCGACCGAGGGTTGAATAATCTGTTCGCCAGCGGCTTTGAAATGAAATTGGACATTGGTGCCAAGTCCAGTAAGGCCCTTGCCTGATGCTTGCAGCCGTGTTGATCGACGACGTTCAGAACAACTGTTTCCAGTAAAATGATGCTGCATGCAGTTTGGACTGCCATGCTGACGTGGGGTGGAGCGGAGCTCGCAATCGAAGATCCTACACTTGTGGATGGAAATAATTGTTGCACAGGAGAAGATGCGGCAGATCTCGAAGATACCTTGGATGGAGTGGAATCGTGCAGTAGTGGATGATGTCGTTCGTGGCACGTTCGACATGTGAACTTCGAAGAGCATTTCTTCGTTTGATGTCCGCTACCCAGGCAGTTCCAGCACAACTGTTTCTGCGTTACGAATTCTCGGCGATGGCGTACATCTTTCCCGAGGAATACTCGGCAGGACCGTAGGACGTGGTTGCCAGGGCAAGACAGCGGAAAAGAAGTACTTGAACTTGAGGAAACAGCGGCGTTTGCTGCGAACTTGAATTTGGAAACCTTTGCGGCGTTCCCGGCCACCTTTGAAGATGCCGATTGCTGGTGCTTATCGAAACCGACGGAGTTTAATACTCGAACACGCCTCTACCAGTTCATCATACTTGACGTCATCTTTTTCACTCATCTTTTCTTCCCAGGCTCGCAAAGTGGATTGATCCAGCTTGTACGACAGGATGTTAACCAACGGAGTTTCCCAAATGTTCCACCGGTTCATCTAATTTCGCGAGCGCCCGGACATGGCGCTGGAAATCATCAACCAAAATGTGGATGCGCTTAACAGATTCCTGCTTCACCGTTGGCAAATCGTAGAGTGCCTGGAACAGCTGACGTTTGAGAAAACGACGATTATCATACCTCTTTATGAGTGCGTCCCACGTAGAGGCATAATTGTCGTCTTCGATATCAATAGATTCGAAAGGTTTCTTCGCTTCCCCTTTGAGTGGCTATCCGCATTGGAGTGGACCATGGACGAGAAATCATCTCGGAAAGACGTGAGAAATCGTCGTCGATTTGCGGTAAACGGAGGTGGAAAGTCGTTGGAGGAGCAGTTAGTGAAGTGTTCAGCTGAGCCTGATTAGCTTCGATGGGGCGTTTCGAAAGCAGAAAACCTTTTGCCATGCAGTAACGATGTTCAAAATTCACTCTATCCACAAGATGTTCCTTCAGATTTTCAGAGTCCAGTCGTTCGATGGTGTCCTGAACCTCCATATATGGTTCACTCGGTCTAGAGTCTCGATTCTCACTTGCACTTCATATCCGTCCCGCAGTGCTTCGAAGTCTTTTATAAACTTCTCCACAGCGTCTCGTATAGCAATCAGCGACTCACGATGCGCCTATTTTTCGGCAAGCACTTTCTCCTCCTTGGACGGCATCGTTACCAGCACACAAACGAAGGAACGTATGAAAACGGTAGTAAATCGTAAATCTTTCCCGACGCGAGCTACTCGTTCCGATCGATCTGGTTTGTTATATTGTACTGATTTATTGGTTGACCTTCGCCACACCGATTAACACGGGCTGCTCCAGCGACACGAGATACTTTTTGTCATTGAAGTGATTACTTGCTCCGGAATCAAGCTTTAACATTACTTGCTTTGGTTGGCATCCGTAGACTTATTCTTACCAGCCATGAAAGCAACAGACCTTGTCCTTAAAACGACGTTGGCTTCAGCATGCAGCTTGTCTCGACAATCTTTTGCCAAATGGCGCTTCTTGAGGGACCTCTGGCACTTTCTCGTGAATTTCTTTGGCTTCTGCTTGAATACAGCGAGCACGAAGCGCTCACGAACCACACCCAGGGTCAACTTGTCTAGCACCAGCAGATTTGAGTTGTCGAACCAGTTCACCAAACATTTTCCTTCCATCATATTGAGTCCGGTCGGCTACTTCCGGACAAGACTTACAAGGAAATTGACTTCTTGGCCTAGACATTCTTCGGCACGGTCCAGACTACCTTCGCAGTATTCTTCTCCCGGATTAGGGCCAAACGGTAATCGTGAATGAAAGAAATCCAGACGTTCGATGCCTTGTTGTCCATTTTCTGGGACTTTTTCAGATCAGCAGCAACCGCCGGCGCGTCTTTGATCACGGCATCCAACAGCTCTTCTACAGACCTAAATTTTCACATCCGGTTCCGGAAAACGGAATTATTTTGTAGACAGTTTCCTTTCGTGAGTCACCCATAACCTCTTGAAAGGGGAAGTAAAACAGCAGTGGTTTGGAAAAGTGACCAAATGAATATATTGAACTTGATTTGTGGCGAGTTACAATTGGAATGAATAAATGTTCAAGGTGCTCTACCAACCAGTAATCTTCGGTCAGTTCGATTTCGATTACGCCAATAAGTACAGATCGAAAAACAACGTTGCTGGTTAACATATAGACTGTTATGATAATACACTAATGATTAACCGTCAATTCAAAATGCGTGCAGTATTCAACCAACTTGTGGCTGCGTCCCGTTGTTTACATCCAAATTAAACTGATGTCATTTTTTTTTTCAATTTTTCGCACAGGAAACGGATTGTGCACCAACGGTGTACCGCATCACATTCAGTACCGTACAAGCGACACGTTCGGACGTGTTTTTCGCTCTTGTATCGTCGCGCGCTTTTGTTCGGAAAAAAAACAGTGAAAGTAAAGAAGACGTCTTCGGACGATGTCGAGAAAGCGAGGAAATGGTCATCATAGTCCTGCTAAGCAGGACCAAGCCTCATCGGAGGGCAACCGCAAGAAGAAGAAGAAGCGCCAATCGGACGTGGCCAGCGAAGCAAGCCAACGTACAGCAACAAACACAAGCGAAATCGGAGATTTCGGTTGCGCAGCAGAGGACCCCAAGGCCGCCGAGACAGGTTCGAGGAAATTAAAACTGCCACCACTGGTGGTGAAATCGGTGCCCCTGGGCAAATTATTCAGCGACTTCACGTCGTTGGGTGTCAAGGCGGAGTACAAACTCACCGGCATCGGCACCAAGGTCATTCTGCACACCCAAGCGAAGTCGTTCCTCAAGGATTCCAAGGCGGAATTCTTCACCCACGACATCCCTGGTGAGAAACCCTTCAAGGCAGTCATCAGGGGCCTACCGAACTTCGATCCCAAGTCGATCGAAAACGAGCTGAAGGATCGGTACAAGCTAGCTCCACTCGCAGTCTATCGGATCAAGAGGAGGAACGAAAAGAGGCACCCGGACTGCCTTTTCCTGGTTTACTTCAAAAAGGGAACAGTGACCCTCAGCAGGCTGCAAGCCATTCGCATCATTGCGGTCGTCGTGAAGAAAGGACTCAGGTACCACATTCTACCTCACATTCATACTTCTGTCATCGAAGCGTTGAGTGTGGAGGGAGAAACCCCCCCCCCCCACCCCCTTCCCCCCCCGACACCACCGCGGCACCAACAAAAAACAAAAACACCCCCCCCCCCATCCCTAGGACCACTTCCCGGTTCGTCATAGGCGGGGACCTCAATGCCCGGCACGAAGCTTGGCGGAACTATCGGCGGAGCCGGAATGGAAGTCTGCTATTCGACCATGCTCAGCTCGGACTGTACAAGGTGCAGTTCCCAGACGGACCAACATTCATCTCGCGGGCGGGGAACCCATCCACCTTGGACATCTTCCTGACTAACACCAACATATCCAAGCCGGTGGCTCACAACGACCTAGTAAGTTTGTCGCAATTGATTCCCACACCTAAATTTTGATCCGCTTAAGAAACATTCGTAGACGCCAGTTTCAGAGGACTGGGGATCTGGACAAAAAACAAGAAGTGGCCAATCTGAATGGGCATATTGCTTCCGGAATGGTCTCACTCCGAAATGAAAATTTCGGGCGCATGGTCTAAAATCTGGACGACCGATCCAGACCATTCTGGAAGATTGCTAAGGTCCAGAAAACTCATTCCAAACCTATTCCTCCTCTCAAGGTCGCCAACAACATCTTAACTACCCCTCAGGAGAAAGCAAATGCGATTGACAATCACATCGCTTCGTCGCATTTGCTTGGCTCGACTATCCAAAGTCTGCTCGAAGGTCAGGTTGAACAATGCGTCCAAAATCTGGATGCCTCCCCTTGTGTCGTTCCTCCGGAGGATAGAATCACCGTAGAACAAATTTGCTCAGCGCTGAAGTTCTCCAAAAACATGAAGGCTCCCGGGTTTGATGGAGTATTCAACTTAATAGTCACTTAACATCAAAGTCTACTCTTTACTGAGTGCCATCTTCAACAGATGCTTGGAGTTGCACTATTTTCCAAGCATCTGGAAGATGGCAAAAATCATCCCAATCCACAAACCCGGCAAAGATCCAACTTCACCCACAAGTTATAGACCAATCAGCCTCCTCTCAGCGCTGAGCAAATTGTTCGAGAAACTAATTCTCAACCGTCTGCTTGTGTTTGTCGAAGAACACAACATCCTTCTTCCGGAGCAGTTTGGGTTTCGGAAAAGGCCATTCCACCACACATCAGCTAGTGCGGGTGATGAACCACATCCGAAGCAACAAAGCTGTATCCAAGTCCACAGCCATGGCATTGTTAGACGTCGAAAAGGCGTTTGACAATGTCTGGCACGACGGACTTGTGTACAAGCTTTGTAACTTCATTTTTCCTCCCCCCCACAACAACCCCCCCCACCTCCCTCCACAAGAAATTTTATTAAATATTAAAAAATAACTTTCTCCAACCCCTTTCTTCTCCCTGCAGGAGTTCCTCAGGGCAGTGTTGAAGTACAATTGATCTCAGCAACCTATACCTTATGATTGTATGAAGTCTAGAGAATAAAACTTTTCATTCCTTTGTCAACCACCAACCAGTAAAGGTGTATTTAGTTTCACTCTGTTAAAAGGTTATGGGCCCAGACAAACCCAAACCGAGAAATTTCTGAAAGCAGCTAAAAATCCGTTACGATGGGAGACGACGAGAAGTTCCTCAAGATCAAGCCCTTCGATGGTACGGGTTTCAACAAATGGAACAGCTGGAAATCGCGCACTGTGTCGAGAAGGAATCGAATGAGGAAGACTTCTGGAACATCCTGGAAACGGATTCGGCAGGAAAGAAAAGGAGGAGAAAAAGGCGTTCCGAAAAAAAGCAGGACAACAAGTGCCGTTCGGTCCTGATTGGTGCGGTTGCCGATAGTCACCTGGAGTACATAAAGGACAAGAAGAGTCCAAAGGAAATCTGGAGCGGTTTACATTAAGTTTTCGAGCGCAAGAGCCTGACGAATCGGTTCATGCTGAAGCGGAAACTATTGGAGATGAAGCACGATGAAGGTTCAAGCCTGGAGAACCATTTTCTTCGTTTCGATCAGCTAGTTCGAGAACTGAAGTCAACCGGTGCGAAAATGGACGAGGAGGACATCGTGTGCCACCTGATGCTAACCATGCCGGTTTCGTACGATTCGGTGAAAACGGCGATGGAGGCGGTATCGGAGAAACTGACTTTGGAGTTTGTGAAGGGAAAGTACCTGGACGTAGAATCGAAGAGAAAGGGAAGGAAGCTGCCGGCCAATCGAGATTCGAGGAAGTTGCTTTTGCTGGAAAGTCCGGTAAATACCGTCTGAAGTGTTTCGGCTCCGGAAACTTGGCCACAAGCGTGCCGATTGCCCGGAATCTGGACAACGCCAAGAGCAACCCCGGGATCACGAGAAGAAGAAATTCACGAAGCCCAGTGCTGCAGCGAAAACTGTGTCCTTTGTTGCCGGGTCTGGGTCAGCATCAGATCAGGAATCGCGGTGCTGGTACCTAGATAGCGGGGCATCCGATCATATGGCGAACCAGAGACAGCTGTTCCGTAACCTGAAGGAGCTCGAAAATCCTGTATGGATAGCAACAGCAAAGAAAGGCGTCAACCTGGTCGCTAGGCATCATGGGGAAATCAACGTGTGCTCAATAGTTGATGGTGAGGCAATCCATATCCGTATCGAGAATGTCCTGTTCGTTCCCGAGCTGGCACTGAATCTGTTATCCCTGCGTCGGCTGGAAAGTTCGGGAAAGAAGGTGATTTTCCACAAGGGCAAGGTAGTTGTCGAGGATGAAGATCAAGCCGTCGTATCAACTGGAAGGCAAGTTGGTGTGCTGTATGCGATGGATTTTCAGTACCAAGCGATGCCAAACAGTGCTATGGTAACGGGCAAGATAACTAAGGAGCTGGAACTGTGGCATCAACGCTTCGGCCACATCGGTAATGGAAACCTGATGAAGCTGATCAACAAGAACATGGTGGACGGATTGGAACTGGCCAGCTCCGTGAAGCCTGGAAGCTCGGAGTCTATTGTCTGCGAGCCGTGCCTTGATGGCAAGCAAACTCGAGAGCCGTTTACTAATCGTGAAGGAAAGCGGACAACCCGTCCGTTGGAGCTAGTGCATAGCGACGTCTGTGGTCCGATTTCTCCTGTGTCGTGGGACGGCATGCAGTATTTCATCACGTTCACGGACGATTTCACTCATTTGACGGTCGTCTACCTGATGGAGTCGAAGGATGAAGCGTTGGAGTGCCTGAAGACGTACGAGGCTATGGCAACAGCACATTTTCAGACTAAGATGTCTCGCCTTCGCTGCGACAACGGTGGCGAATATAGTGGCAAGCAAGTCAAAATGTTCTGTCGGCAGAAAGGTATCCAGCTGGAAATGACGGTACCATACACACCGGAACAGAATGGCCTGAGCGAGCGGATGAATCGAACCATTGTCGAGAAGGCGCGAGCAATGCTGTCTGGAAGTGGTGTTTCGAAGCGCTTGTGGGGTGAAGCTGTATATGCGGCTGTGTACCTGATCAATCGTAGTCCGACAGTGGCTGTAGATAACAATCGTACGCCCTTTGAAGTCTGGAAGAAAGCCGAATGTGAAACATCTTCGTGTTTTTGGGGTGGAATGTTATGTCCATGTCCCGAAACAAAAGCGAAAGAAGCTGGACTCGAAATCTGAAAAGGCGATCTTCGTGGGATACGCTCCGAATGGATACCGTGTTTGGAACAATAGGAAGGTTTTTGTTGCTCGAGACATCGTGTTCAACGAATGTAAGTTCAACGAAGCCTTGCCGGATGATATCGAAAATGAAGAAGAGCAGCTGATTGTCATTCAAGATCGTGTCCAACAGCCGGTTCCTATCGATGGAGAAGATTCATTTCCTGAAAACAACGACGAGCCTGAAGCTACTGCTGGAGATGAACTTGACGATACGTTGATTGATGAAGCTGCTGGTGGTTATCCTACTGAATGTGAGATACGAAAAAGTGGTAGAAATTGTGCACCCCCTACCTGGCTCAAGGACTACAACTTATCGGCGTTTGCATTGAATGCCGAGGAGTACGTCGACAACACCCCAAGCAACATAGCGCAGTTGAAGAAGCGCGATGACTGGCTGCTGTGGAAGGAAGCAATTGAAGCTGAACTTTCATCTCTAGAGAAGAATGGAACGTGGACCTTGACCAAGCTGCCTGCTGGAAGACGGTCTGTAGGAAACAAATGCGTGTTCACTATCAAGCGTGATGGTGAAGGAAAGGTCGATCGATACAAAGCCCGACTTGTTGCTAAAGGTTTCACACAGACGAAAGGCTTCGACTATGCAGAAACGTATTCTCCAGTGGCGAAGATGACGACGTTGAGGATTTTGCTGGCGCTGTCGAACCAGAGGGACCTACACGTGCATCAAATGGACGTCAAGACGGCGTTTCTTAATGGATCACTTGTCGAAGAAATCTACATGAAACAACCATCAGGCTTTGAGGCGGGAAATGATCTGGTCTGCAAGCTCAACAAAGCAATTTATGGACTGAAGCAGGCATCCCGGAGTTGGAATATGCGGTTCCATACATTCATCACGAGTGTTGGATTCAAACGGAGTCAGTACCACCACTGTCTCTACCATTGGTCATCGGGAAGCGAAACAATCTACCTCGTAATATATGTGGACGATATCCTGATGGCTGGTAATTCAATTGCGGCGATCAAACGTCTGAAGGGAAAGCTATCAAGAGAGTTCGAGATGAAAGACCTGGGCGAGGTACGATGCTTTCTTGGACTGAACATAAACCGAAACAGAGCGAGTGGCGTTATGACGATCAACCAGAAGCAGTACGTATCGAAGATTCTGCAACGTTTTGGGATGGCGGATAGTCGACCTTCTGCTATTCTCATGGACCCTCATCTGAAGCTGCTCAAGTGTGAAGATGCGAAGCAGCAGACGAAGAAGCCATACAAGGAGCTTATTGGGTGCTTGATGTACCTGATGATAACATCCAGACCTGATATATGCGCGGCAGTCAGCTATTTTGCAAGCTTTCAATGTTGTGCTACTGACGAGCATTGGGCTTATCTGAAGAGGATTTTGATGTACCTGAGAGCTACCGCGGACTACACCCTTGTATTCCGGCGATCAATCGAGGCGGAAACCCTTTCTGTGTATGCTGATGCGGACTGGGGTAATAATCCAAACGACCGGCGATCCGTTTCGGGGTACGTGGTGAAGCTGTACGGAGCAACGGTCTCGTGGACAACTAGAAAGCAAACATCGGTGGCGTTGTCAACAACTGAGGCGGAATTCATGGCCCTTTGTCAAGCTAGCTGTGAGGCGATGTGGGTAGTAAACCTTTTGAAGTTGCTTGATGTGGAAGTTGTCTTACCGATGACTGTGTATGAAGACAACCAGCCGTGCATTGCTATCTGCGAAGAACCGAGGAAGCATAGAAGAATGAAGCACATCGACATTCAATACTTTTTCCTGCGAGACCTCATCCAAGAAAAGACGATCAAACTCCAGTATCAACCAACTGCAGATCAAGTAGCGGACATCATGACCAAAGGACTACCTGCTCCACAATTTGGTAAACTACGAGAGATGCTGGGATTAATCAATTGAGGCGGGATGTTGAAGTACAATTGATCTCAGCAACCTATACCTTATGATTGTATGAAGTCTAGAGAATAAAACTTTTCATTCCTTTGTCAACCACCAACCAGTAAAGGTGTATTTAGTTTGACTCTGTTAAAAGGCAGCCTCCTAGGCCCTCTGCTTTACAGCATTTACACCTCGGACATTCCCCCTATCGGCGACGGATGCGTGTTCTTTCTGTTTGCAGATGACACAGCCATTGCCGTCAAGGGCCGAACGGCCCTTGAAATCACCACTCCACCAAACTCCAGCGATCCCTAGACACCTTTGCTGACTATGCTAAAACCTGGAAAATCAAAATCAATGCCTCCAAAACCCAAACAATAATGTTCCTGCACCGATATTCCGACAAACGCAAGCCCCCTCCGGATTGCACCATTATCATGGACGGCACAAGGGTTGAGTGGTCCGTCAAAGTCATCTACCTAGGGTTGATGTTTGATGAAAAGCTCCTCTTCCGCTCGCATATAGATAGGGTCGTAGTTAAGTTTTCCGCCCTAGTTAGGTGCTTGTATCCGCTAATTTGTCGCAGATCCCACCACTCTAGGACAAACAAACTGGCCGTCTACGAACAAATCATAGCAACTGCGCTACTTTACGCAGCGCCGGTGTGGGAATCATGCGCGCAGACCCACAGGAACAGGGTCCAAGTCACCCAAAACCGTGCTCTGAGGATGATTCTGGATCGTCCTTATGACACCAGGATCACAGACCTCCATCCGGAGGCCACAATTTTAAAAATAGATGAGAAAATAGCCACAATCACAAACAAATTTGCAAACAAACACAAAGAAATGTAGCACTTCTGAGCATGCTCTCGTCAGCAGCCTGTATATAGTAGGTTAAATGTAAATAGTAGGATTAGTGTAAATAGTAGGTTAAGATAGAAGTAGTTTGTACACACACTCGACGTTCGATAGCTGTAGCAGGCCTTTTCGCTCTTTTGGGTGGCTTGATCACTCTGAGGCGGCATTCTGAGTGTTGTGAATCATAATTCGAGTGCTAAATTTTGTTTCACAGTGTTCGGAGTGTTGCTTCGGAGTGGTTAGGTCGCTCGGGGGAGCGAGGGGCCTGGTGCGGTTGTCGAATGTTGAGTGTAGTAGTTCTTAAGTAGTCTCTTTTCCAATTTCAAACCAAACCAACTCCACCAAGGTGGCACATACTCAAACAAGCCTTCAAGGCTAGCAACTTAGAATCTTAATTAATTAATCAAAACTAACAAAGATGAAAAGGTACACCTGCATCACTTGTATACTAAAATCCCATGTAAACCCAAACAAAAAGCAGAAATAAAAGATCATTTTCATCTTCATCAACGGTGCACCGTCAGTGGTCGGAGTAAACCACATTACGGAAGTATCAAACAGTACTCTTTCGTAGATTCCCTGAGACGGGGTAGAAAATCCGATCCCGCTGACCCTACAATCGACTGAAAGGTAAGGGACTATTTCAAGCGTCATCCTTCAGCATCAGTCCGAGATGTGGCGAAAAACTTCAGCGACTAATGTTATGCGTGCCAAGGAGAGAATGGGCCTGCAGACTCGTCGGAAGCAGAAGCAGCCAAAACTAAGCACCAATCAGGCTTGAAAGCTGTTCGACAAACTGCTGACCAAAAAAATCGGGCTGTGCTATCATGGACGATGAAACCTACATAAAACTTAATTTTAAAACTCGGCCGGGCCCACAGTTTTATACCTCGACGAAGGGAACGAATGTTCCTGGATCAGTGAAAGCCATTTACACCGAAAAATTCGGCAAGAAGGTAATGGTGTGGCAGGCCATATGCGGATGTGGACAAATATCTCGTCCATTCATTACGACAGATACAATGAATGGTCAAATCTACGTTCAGGAGTGTCAGCAAAAAAGGTTGCTACCTTTGATCAAACAGCATAACAAGCCTACAATCTTTTGGCCTGATCTTACTTTCTGCCATTACTCTGAATATGCACTAGAGTGGTACAAAAGAAACAATGTCGTATTTGTACCAAAGAAGATGAATCCACCAAACTGCCCAGAGATTCGCCCTATAGAAACTTTCTGGGCTTTGACGAAGGCGAAGCTGAGAAAACACATGAAACCAGCGGAAAGTGTTGAAAAATTTAAGAAAGATTGGCCAAAAGTGGTGAAAATGGTAGGAGCACTGTGCAAAAGCTTACAGTCAGCGAAATAAACTATCATAAGATTGCATTTATGAACATGAGCTACAAGAAATCGTTATGAATTTCATCAAATTGCCTTATGATATATAATGATGTTGAAAAAATAAAATTATGGAGCAACCTGGATTCGAACCTTGAACGTTCAGGTTATGGGTTCAGTGACTTAACCACTAGTATATAATTTGTAAATAGGAAAGCTTAAAGGCGAACAACAACAACGTCGTGTAAGACAAAATCCATTCATAAAAGACAACCTTATGAAATTTAAAGCATCGTTCATAAGTTGAACCTTATGAAATACTTAAAATTATTTGGCTGAGTGTAAGAGTTGTGTTAAGGGAAAAGTTAGAGAACTCACATTCCCTACAAAAAAATCAAGCAAATTGAATGAAGATGGAAAGAAAACATTGTTATTTACTATGTTTGAGAAGAAAATAATCAAAAGTCACAGTATCGTCTTTTTCTTTGAGAAAGAAAGTGTATTTATATTTTTCGGAACAGTCTATACTATGTAAATATAAAAACGAAAAACGTAATGGCGATTTTGTAATGGATGAAAGATAAAGTAAACAAAGAGAGTCCCTCAATGGTACATTTCTAGACAAAATCGTCAAAAGGTCGAAAGTAACAATTGTAAACAATGACTTGAAACGTAATTATCCTGGAAATGCCTGGTTCCTAACATCTATATAAACTAAAAAAAGGGAAGGTTATATATCCATGTATCTGTTTCTGGTGCTATTTTGTTTGTGGGAGCAAGCAGATCCCAGGAAAATACGCTAGTCATTGTTTACAAATGTTACTTTCGACCTTTTGACTATTTTGTCTAGATTTGGCCTATTGAAAAAAAAAGTCTGTCTGAAATTTCAGATAGAGCAGGAATAAAGGCAAATGATCGTTTCCCTTCATCGGCTTCCTCTAAAATGTCGGAGTCACGTTTTAAGGCCAAGTCATTTCGTCGGCCAAGTCACGTTTTAAGGCGACAATAAGCGGATTTGACTGCATTTTTCACCTCAAGACGAAAGTTTCTTTCGCTGAATAGTATTTCATGCTAAAGTTATGCAGTCATACTTGCTTCGTGTCACTTTATTTTGAAACAGGGCAAACCAAAGAAGGGAAATCGGTGAATTATAATTCGTCCTGAGTCCTGCTCTATCTTGAATTTAGTATTTCAAGTTGAAAAGTCTATCAGCTCTCTATTGACAGCTTACTCTAATAACCGTCTTTTAGGAGCAGCCTGTTTTATGAAGAAAGTTTAAACCAAGAATTCAAGGATTCTACTAAATTAGAAAAATACAATATTCAAAACTTTGATTAAAACTACAAATCACCCCTTCTTCGCCTACACATAAGCAGAAGATCATAACGAGAAAATGAGAAGAAAGAATAGTAATTTCCATTTAATTTCAACTACCTTTATTGCTTACCCTGACAGATACGCGTATTTCGTCTACAATGTGCCGACTTCTTCAGTGTCGTGTACTTATACTTGACTTATGATAGTTTTAGCATATGTGTAGGCATAATATGCATTATAACACTCAAAAAGCCAACAACCATTGTACTTGAAATGAACCTTAACGCATTTCCCAAAATTAGTCATAGCTTAGCGCTCGCAGTGGCGGACGACGATGGTGGTGGCGTCAAAATGTCGCCAAACATGCGGCTAGCGACAGTTTCCACCTTCAATCTGGCAGTGCATGCGGGCGTGCGTGCGTGCATTCTTCGCGTACTGATGAACCAAACAACAAGACCACTATTGATAAATATCCCACGCAAAGAAATATCTCCCCGGCACTCGAAGCTGGAGGACTTACCTTCCAATCTGTTCTGCTATTTTATTCCTCTTGATGGGTCGCCGAATCTTGCCACAATCGGCATTTCTCCTCTTCATTATCCGCGGTGCTGCTGCTGCTTTCTCGCCGTGGTGGTTCCGTTTTCAAGCGTTTCTGCTTCCAACAACAAACAAAGACAACAACAACCAGAGCCCGATGGCAGCTGCAGTTCAGCTAGCCACCAGTGTCCTTGTTCCTCTCTGCCTTCTTCAGGAGGAACCGAATTCCACAAACTCGACCACTAACGGAGATCTGAACAGAGGAAAACTGTAGTCCCTCTCGGGAAAATCAGAAGGAAAACTATTTTTCCTTGTTTTCGCCTTCCGATTTTCGCGTGTTAAATTTAGAACGACTCTTCTAGTTGAGGTTGAGGTTTTTTTTTCTGTGTTATTTGCTCTTTTTAGCACCCACTCGTTTATATTTCCCTCTGCCGCACTCGGTTGGATCTTGACTCTACGAGTGACGACGAATCAAAGTGTTGAAAATTGCTTCTTTTCCTTCGGGAAAAACACTCTCACTGTCAAAATAATCTTCCTCCGTTGCCCTCGCAGAGTCAGGGATGTACGTTCTCCGTTGGCTGGAGACTATGTTGAAACCAATGAACTTTTTCCTTCGTTCCAACACCCGAAAAATAGCAGCAGCTTTTACAACGGGGAAAAGTAGAAAAAATCGAACCTTTTCTGACACCTTCTTCGCAGCTTCCTGCTGCTGTCGTCGTCAAACTTTAGGACGTTCGTGAAAAAAAAAAATGTCCACCTCTCTTTTCCGAGTTTCCGCTTCTCCGGTGAAAATGACCGGATTTCCAACTCCCGTACCGTGCACCCGGGTGCAATAGTCGCGAGATTCGATCGAGATTCTTCACACACACACCAACTCTCTGGAAGGTACGGCCAAGTCAAACAATCGCCACTCTTTTCGTTTTCCGCACCAAGCTCGTCGTTCGACGTTGGTCGCTTGTCCAATATATTTTCCCATTCACTTTGCTCGCCAACCATACACACACTCCGCACTACTTTCCACTTCACTGCGCTCTGCTTCCGTCCATCGAAAATCGCTTTTTTCCTTCCTTTTCGCGATAGGAGTTTGATGGTTCTCGCTTTCGTCTTTTCTCTTGCGCTGCTGCTCTTGCTGATGATGCTAGTCTTGCTTTTTTTTTGTATCTCACCGCGGCGAATAGCGTTTTCAGATGCGATCAGCATTCAACACGATGGAACCTGCGAATTCGATGTTTTTCGATAGTGTTGCGTCAAAAACCTCAAAAACTGACAACAAAGGCGAAATGTTTTGAAAGATGAACGATCAAGTAATCTGGAGCAATAATAGAATAGGGCATATGTAAACCAGATTTATACGCCATTCGCACTACAACCTATTGAGCTTACACAGAATAAAATCTTGTAGTAAAAACTACCGTTTTACCCGACTATGCCTATTTTCAAAACTACTATGAAATTTTAGTCAAATTTACTTCGTTTATTGTACAACCTTCAACATTTGTGGTATATTTGACAGACCTCATATTGATATCAACCGCACCATGGTTGATCAGGCATGGTAAAATCAAACGTATTTATAGTCAGGTGAAAATTGTTGGTGTTTGCGCTTAATTTAACCCTCGAAATGGTAGTTTCTACTGCGGTTTCTTTTGCGTGTAGTGACATTTAACGTACGCACACTATCGTGTCTATGTATGTCTAGTGTAACATTTGTTTGTTTTCCCACAGATAACCTAAAAGTTTCCATTTTGGTTCGCGATAGAAAACATCTCTCTGACAGCTGTTTGTTATGTTTTCGTCAAACACGCACGACCACATTTCCAGAAGGCACACTATCACATCCAGACGTGACAAGCTTAATATTACGTGATTATCCTGATATCGGAAGACATGGTCAGTGATGAAATTGAATAAATTGACAAAAAAATTTCATTAGGGTCTAACTGACAAACGTAAACAATGGCTTTTTTTTCGCGAATATGTCGTCATTGAAAACTAGCCTAATTAATCCACCACGGCCATTTCGAAGAATATCCGATAGAATTGGAGGCTTACATGGTTAGCCTTAGTGCAACGAGTAATTTACGGAAGAAGCCATTATTTACGTTTGCTAGTTAGGCCCTAATGAAATATGTTAGTCGGAATCATATGTCCCCTACCAGAAAGTAATCTAAATTATGGTGGCCTTGAGCACTCATAAAATGCTGGATAGGTGTGTTGTAATTACAATGTATCGACTGTTATTAATAGAGTTGAGAATGATTAATGCAATTCAGTGCAACTAATGTACTGAATGCTGCACCTCGTGCTGCAACTCCACTCAGCGAAATAAACTTTCGATATTCAGAAGAATGATTAGTAATTTCCATTTAATTCCAACTACCTTTATTGCTTATCTTGACAGATACGCGTATTTCGTCTACAATGTGCAGACTTCTTCAGTGTCGTGTACTAATACTCGACTGAAAGAAAACCTTCACCACCTGCCGTATTTATTCTATTTTCTAAATACAAACACTTGTACCTACAGCTAACATTTCTTGTACCTAACCTATCCTGAGTCCAAAACAAATATTATGCTTGATATCTACCTCGCCTTTTCTTTATACCCAACCTGATTATTCCGTAGCAGCGGGTGTTCCACACATCAAAACCGACGCAGTGGAACACCCGCTGCTACGGAATAATCAGGTTGGGTATAAAGAAAAGGCGAGGTAGATATCAAGCATAATATTTGTTTTGGACTCAGGATAGGTTAGGTACAAGAAATGTTAGCTGTAGGTACAAGTGTTTGTATTTAGAAAATAGAATAAATACGGCAGGTGGTGAAGGTTTTCTTTCAGTCGAGTATTAGTACACGACACTGAAGAAGTCTGCACATTGTAGACGAAATACGCGTATCTGTCAAGATAAGCAATAAAGGTAGTTGGAATTAAATGGAAATTACTAATCATTCTTCTTATTTTCTAGTTACAGGTATTCCACTAAACAGCTCACACTCTCCATAATTTCGATATTCATTAGATTGCATTATGATTATTTGCCATAAGAAATCAGTATGAATTTCATAGATATGCTTTATGAAATATAATGATGTTGAAAAAATTAAAACATGGAGCAACCTGGATTCGAACCTTGATACTTGAGGTAATGGGTCCAGTGACTTGCTCACTAATGTATATCAACACTTGTAATCAGGAAAGCTTAAAGGCGTACAAAAACAACGTCGTGTGAAACAAAATCCATTCATAAGTCAGCCTCATGAAATTCCAAAGCATTGTTCATAAGTTGACCCTGAGAAAAAATTACCTTAAACGAACGATATCACAAATCCTTCGACCATTTCTCTAATAGTTTGGATGATACCCCAAGTAACACCACTTGTCATATTCATGTTAATAATACACGTTTTAGACCAAGCTAATGTTTTTTTTCTAACGTCAATAACTTAATTTCATACACGCATATAACCGAAAAAACGCAATAAATGTTGCATTTTTGAACATCTTTTCGGTCATACCAGATGTTTTGTAGAACATCCATTAGACAAATATTATGTTCTATGGATGCTTATAACATGATATGTTTTGTCAAAGCAAGCACGGTATGAACAAAAAAAAATATAAACAAGATTTTTTAATGGCGAAACGATATCGTAGCTAATGGTATTTTCCGCGTTAAAGAGGATTGTTTATAACTTTTTCAAATAGGGAATTAAAAGTGCTTTACGCATGGAAGTTGTATCAAAATTGTATATGTGGCTCAAGATTAGCAGTGCAACTTTCCGTTTTACCTTCCCTAATTTCATGCGCCATTGATTGGATTAAAAAACGTAGAAGGTACCCGAATAAATTATTGAATTTTAGTGAGATTTCTTTATGGTATTCACAAAAACCAACATGGCGATTTTCCAAGTCTACAGTCCTACAGTACAAGTCTACAGTACGGGTATACACATTAGTAACACATTTGATTTTCAAATGTTCGTTTTTTTCTTTTCTGTTTTTTGTTGTGAAATTGATCCGAGTAGTGTCAGTATGAATGAAAAAACAAATACAATTTTTCTATTATGTTGTGCGTAGCTACATCTCAAAAGACTCCCCCACAAATGAAGCGTAACAATTTATAAAAAATACTAAACAATCTCCCAAACTGTTGCTATACATTTGAATAAACCCCTATGCCCAATTTGGCTTCTATTTGAATCAGCGAGTAGCATCACAAACTTACATTTAGGTAGTGTTTTTTTTATTCCAGTATTTCAAATAAACATATTTTCAGCCGTCACTGTATTGGATTCACAATCTATTCTGAATAATTTCACTATTGCATGAGGATGTTAAAAACATGTTTAAAATACATCTTGAATGCAACCTATCAACATATTTACAAACATCTAGCATACACGCTATTTCCAAACAATCCAAAATGAAGTACGTGTGACTCAAATCAGTCAAAAGTATGGATACTCAAAAGTGAGTAAAAATAGTTCGTAGTGGTAAGATGACAAACAGTCAACGATGTTTTCAAGAAGTAAAGTTTAAGTTGATCGAACAAACATAGAACAAAAATGTGTTCGCTATTCTGGTACCACGTTTGAACCGAATATGTGTGGAAAAACATCCTCAAAACTTTTTCAAGACCAGACATGTTTGGTATTTCATCTTCACGACTTTTTTACAACAAACTTCTTATATTCTTGTCAAAGAAGATTTTTCTGGTGTTACTTGGGACCCCAAATAAGTCGTTAAGAAAAATAATCATACGAAATTTATTAGGGAAACCTTATGAATTTTTTAAGTTTATTTGCTTTTTATGTAATTAATGTGTGGCTGCATCGAATTGAAAGTTTATTGCGTGCTCCGCATTATATGATGCATTCAAACCAGATAAAAATTATTGAAAGCTCATCCAGAAATATAACCTTCTTTCACAGTAGGAATTGAAAACCCATTATGGGTAAAATTTCATCCATTTTTCAAAGCTGTATACAGCTGTAAAAAAAAACGGGTAAATATAGAAACACGAAAATGGGTAAAATATTACTCATTTAGATAATTTGTTATTGAAAAAAAGGGTATTTTTTTTATCCATAAATTGGTATTAAAAATATTTCAGCCTTCGTTTGTTTGTTCCTGCCAGCATCCATATAACAGTGATTTACTACGGATTGGCCTCTTTCTTGCCCCGATTTTCATAAGTCCGTTGTAAATGAACTCAATAATAAGCTGGACAATGCATAGCTCGATAGGCTGCAGGGTAAGTATGACCACCACAAACATAGCCGATGGCGAGGGGGGGGGGGGGGGGGTGAATTTCCACGATGAGCGTTGGATGAACCTTCCCTGACATGCAAATTTTCACGATGATGACAGTTTTCTTTGTGCTGAATGCATTTTGTGCGATAAATCGCGATGAGAGCGATCAGAATAAAAATTATCGCTGACTGCATGGGACTGCTCGAAAAATTGGACAACGAGAACTTCCAGAAATAAAATGACATATCTCGCTTCCAAATATTCGATCAGTAAAATTTTCTTCTGACATCGCAAAAATAAACGAAATTTCCAATTACTATTCTTGCTCCGGATTTTTTTTTCGTTACCTCCTCTTCACGCCTTTTGGTCAACAATACACCGTCGTATTGAAATTAAAAACAAATTCTGCTAATGCTTCTCACGGTAGCTGCTACCGTTATTCAAAGCCGAATAGTTGCAGATCATGTTGGATCAAACTTAATATCAACGGAGAGTACCGCAACGATACCATCAGCCGTTGGTGAAGCATATCCGTCCGACATTCGGGAGTCGATAGCTAGCACGACGAGTACGTCGACCACTACGTTACTCAAAACGGCTACCAAGACTACGGAACCCAAATCGACATCATCCCCCACATCCTCAACAACTACGACAACAACATCAGCGACAACATCAACAACCTATACCACTTATACGACGACCATCCCAAAAACCCCGACTTTAGTTCCACCCACCAATGAGCTAGGCTGTTACAATGCAGCACCGGATCTGTGCCACAAACCAATGAATGCGAATGCAATCAAGATCCGCTGATCCCGGGTGTCCTGTATTGCTGTTACGTGATTGATGTCGGTCACGTTGCAGTAATACAGGACACCAGGGATCAGCGGAACACATGCCATCGCATGTGTTCCGAACGCTACCACTTGGCGGTATATTTACATGCGAAACATCACTTTCCGGGAGCTGGTACTGGACATGTCTATCAAGAACATCAAAAAGTAGGTATCGCTCTCGTCGACGGATGGCTCTCAGAGGATAAGCAGTATGTTTTCTTCACCGGGTTATCTGAACATTTCCAATAACAACATCAGCGAGATCGAACACCGAGCGTTGCGGTAGTTGCAGAATCTGACCTCTTTGAACACATCCCTCAACAGTCTCTCGACGATTCCATCCATAGGCATCAATTTGACACTGGATATTAGGTAAGCTAGATTGGACCAATGGCAATTACTAGGTAATTCAAACGATTCTCATCCACTTCAGGGGCAATCGAACAAAGTTGTGCAAATCCTTTCTCGAATCGCTGAAGGAAGGAATCCAATTCGTCCATAAAACCATCCACCTCCTCCTGCCTCACGAACCGAAATTAAGACCTTTCACTTCCTGAGTGATCTTTTCAATAGAGTCGAATTGATCGACTCCTGGTGGGCGGAAACCAACTGCGTCCGGAAAAAATTTAACCTGCTAATTTGTTCGTAAACCCGTCACCGTGTATGTGAGAGCGTTTCGAGGAATTGGAAAGCACCTTTAATCACTTCGGACAATGAAGGTATGCTGCTTTCAATTTACGCCCGGTGCACTCATGATTCTTCTCATGATTGTATAGTTGAATCAACCATATTTTACTAAACTTGCCTCAAGCATACAATAGTTAAATCAACTTAAAATGTATGATTGTTACAATCATGCACATGGGCTATCGAAAAATCAATGCATAAATATAGTTGATTTTAGATGAAATATTATTGATTGAATCATACTTTTTTCTCCGTGAATGCTAAGATATTTTTTACCCTTTAATGGGTAGAAAAATACCCATATTTTGGCCTCTCATTGAAAATAAAAAATGGGTAGTTAGTATGCATTATTTAAATTTTAAAGGTACCCGTTTTTTGACAGCTTCATATACTATCGAAAAATGGGTACAATTTTACCCATTAATGGGTACTGGCCGGTTTCAGTGTAGGCTTTATTTTTTCGAATGGCTAAGGACTTCTCCAATATTTACTGCTTGAAGTCCCTTTATTGCTCCTTGGTGTGATCGATTCTGGAATATGGCTCTGCCGCCTGGAATCCGAGCTATATTAATGGCGCAAATAGAATCGAATCTGTTCAACGAAGGTTTTTACGCTTCGTTTTAGAAGGTTGCCTTGGAGAGACCCGTTTCGTATGCCGAGTTACGAGAGTCGTTGTGGATTGATCGATCTTGCACCGCTTCGGTTTCGTCGTGACACATCCAGGGCTCTCTTTGTTGCAGACATTTTACAAGGCCGAATCGATTGCAGCACCATCCTGGAGCAGATTAATATTAACGTTCAACCAAGGGCATTGCGCAATAGCGTAATGCTGAGGATGCCAATTCGCCGAAACAGTTATAGCATGAATGGTACGATCGGAGGACTGCAGCGTGTTTTTGATAGAGTCTCGACAATGTTCGACTACCATGTCCCTCGGCAAACTCTGCGCAGACGCGTATTTTTCTGGGATGTATACCATTATGAACAAGTGTGTTGTGGTTTGATATTTAAGTTTAAGTTTATTGTACTCGACATATTTTTAATACCACCATTGAGGCTTTACTAAGCTTGTTGGTGCTGACTAAATAAATAAAATGTCAGATAATGGGTATTTTTTCACCCATTTTTCACAAAACTTCATTTTCGAAGATGGGTAAAAAATTCCCATTTTTTTACATAACAGGTAATTTGAGTTTACCCATTTAATGGGTTGAATGCCTTTTTGGGGAAATGGGTGAAATTTTACCCATTAATGGCTAACCCACATTAAGTTTTATATTTATTTCAGAACATCGCACTGATCGTTTTTCTGTCGTTGCAAAACGTTTTTTCCTCACTTCTGAATCCTTCACATAAATCGTCTCACTCTCACCATTTTCTCACCTTTCGAGCCTCCCTCTTCGCAATTCTGCTGCCGCTGGTTGGACATCGTGCTCGTACCTAGATCGGACGTTATCTGTAGTAATTTTCCTAAAAACTTTATAAAAATGGCTTTCGGAGACGTCAAGACCCCAAAGGGACTGCAGAAACTTGACAAGTTCCTTGCCGATCACAGCTACGTCGAGGGGTAAGCGAATATTCCCATTCAAAGTTTATTTCATATTTTTGGAGGTTATGGGAACATTTTCGAGGGTGTTTATTGACACGTAAACCGGGGATGAGATCATTGATTTCAATTTAACTTCTGGTTTAACCTGACTTTTCAGATACGCCCCATCGAAGGCCGATCTTTCGGTGTTCGATTCCCTGGGCAAGGCACCAGCTGGCGACGTTGTGCATGTTCAGCGCTGGTACCGTCACATCGCCTCATTCAGCAGCCAGGAGCGTGCTGCTTGGGGAGGCCAGGCATTGCCACAAATGGCCGGAGGCAAGCCAACCGTTGCTGCCCCCGCCAAGGCAGCAGCAGCCGACGATGATGATGACGTTGATCTTTTCGGATCGGAAGATGAGGAAGAAACCGCCGAAGCTGCTAAGCTGAAGGAGGAACGTCTGGCTGCATACAATGCCAAGAAATCCAAGAAACCCGCCCTGATTGCCAAGAGTTCTATCATCCTGGATGTCAAGCCATGGGACGATGAAACCGACATGGCAGAGATGGAAAAATCCGTCCGCAGCGTCGAGATGGACGGTCTCTTGTGGGGTGCCGCCAAGTTGGTTCCAGTTGGTTACGGTATTAGGAAGTTGCAGATCTGCTGCGTTATCGAGGACGACAAAGTGTCCGTCGATGAGCTGCAGGAGAAGCTCCAGGACTTCGAGGACTTTGTCCAGTCGGTCGATATCGCTGCCTTCAACAAGATCTAAGCGGGATGCGCTAGTTTGTGATCTTGAACTGTTCCATTAAAGTTTCCTTCGAAAATAATACTTTAGTCTTAACTTATGCTCATTTTGTACGAAAGCCAATAAATTATCAACGGTAAGTTATTATTAAACCATAACTTTAGAATTATCACATTCTAAATTATGCAATTGTCCTGCGATGGTTAATGTCTCAGTTTCTAGAGGGTTCAATCCAGTTTATTCGGTAATACTTACGTCATGTTTTTTTTTTTTTTTTTTTTTTTATTTATTAATTACCTATTTTCCATATTTTTTTTCTTTTCTTTATCTCCTTCTTTTTTATTTTATTAGTTGTGTGTGTGTCTTTACAATCAATCTCCCACTGACCGGCAGTGCTTTTATGGAAGAAACTTGTCTGCATTTCTTCAGTAATTTATATGTGATCACTATGTGCAAACATTTTTAGCCCTGGAGATTGAAGGTGACAGCTCTATTGAAAATCCAACGACCCATTTCAAGAATGCCTGTTCATACAATACGTACATTCTGAGGTCATCTTCATATACAATAAGCCCCGCATGAAAATCTTCACACATCAAATGGATATGTGAAGAGTTTTCACACTTCCAGAATCAAAAATGGAAGTTCTTGATCCTGGCGTGTATATAGTTAAGGTATATTTTTGATAATCAAAACGACCTCACGAATGTTCCTTATCTGATGCTGGAAAGCTCGTCCGGATGCAGGAGCGGGTCACTAAAAACACAAAAAATGGGGAAAAAAAACAATCCATCTCAAGAAACACGACCATACACTCGGAAAAACTATAATTTCACCATTTATTTTAGTTGAATGAAGCAATATTTTTTAATTTTCTTTCCGCGAAAACGACGCAGCAAAAACAAAACACGTCTTTTTCAAAGCACAGCTTGCTGCGATCTAGAAATGGTTATTAAAAGTTCATACAAAATAGCTTGTTTTGTAGGACTGATTGAAGTTACAAGCATTGAAAATGAAATCATCAAATTGCAAATATTCTTGAAACTTTGTTTTCTAATTCAGCCCCTCAGATATCTTAAGGAACTCTTCACCAACCCACTTACGCCACTATTCCCGTTTTCGAACGAGTCGAATCAGTCCTACAAAAAAGCTTTTTTGTATCAAGCTTCCGACTACAACCGTAATACCGTCCTAACTTCGCGCGTTTTGGTCAACAATTTGTAGCGTATTGTGATTTTCAAAATTATTTTGGTCAAAACCTTATTAAATACTTAATTTGATTTTTTTCAAAAACGCGCGAACTAGGGGATTTGGTGTGCGAAGTATGATTACTTAATGTTAGTAACTCATCCATGCCCTTTTCTCATTCGTTTTTTAGAAAAGATTAAAAATGATAGAACTAAAGACTACAGCAATATGAAGAAGTCGTTTCCAAAATATAAGCAGGGTTATTCTGCGCGTCGTGTGAGGTGATCGACTCGTTATCATATACGAGGTGACGATTGTTGCCTCTAGTGAGGTAAGTCTCCATTTGATTTGTACGGAGAGTCACCTCACACGATGCGATAATTGTCACTTCGTATCATCGTATGTGAGAGCGAGTCGTCTCACTTCACACGCCACGGATGAAGGTTCATGGTTGCAATCCGCCAGTCCCCTCGCCGTCTACTGACGGTCCACAGACTGCTTTCGGTCGGATCGATCTACCTCGGTTCATTCTCAAGGTTGGCATGTGACATCTGGATGACGTGTCCAGCCCACCGTAGTCGACCGATTGTTCCGGCATATCATACAATTTGTGATTCCTCTGTGGTAGTCCTCTACAATTGAATGTAGAGGACTACCTCAATGTTTTTCAAATGGACAATGAATCTTTATACTGTTGTTGGCGGTCGCCAACAATCATCGTTAAACGAATTGATTCGAATGAATGATCACCGTCGATATGAACTTAGGATGGGAGACTGTCTTCTCACGAACCTCTTACTTTCATGTATTCTTATTGTCATTCGGGACCAATCAACAAAGGTGTTTAAGGCATCGTTAAATGGAACTGTTGTGGTGTCATCTAAAAAAAATACGCAATTGCAAAGCGCTAGACAGAGACTGCCTTGTGGAGCTCCTGCTGATTTGGAGAAAGCATCGCAGAAATTACCATTCAAGGATACCGTAACGATGTTTCTTGAAGGTGGGTGTTTACAATCAAATACACCCTGAGTCCTTCAGACTCCTGAAGGACTCAGGGTGTATGGTTGTGGGTGCCAACCCCTCCACCCACTAAACCCTCCCCCCCGTGCCTCAAGCCTTGCTCCCCCCCCCCCTCGGTATAAATTCGGGTAGGGGGCCATCGTGCTTTAAGCACCCGCTTATGTCTAACTACCTAGGATTTTAGTTGTTAGTTGGTCCCTCTGACCTGCCGCTGATCATTTCGTCATCTGACTTGGAGATCTAGCAGAACCTGGGAGGCCGCCGTGTTTACCGCGTTCCAGATGTCCCGGTCGCGACACATTTTCCAGACTAGGTTGTCCGGGGTCGCGTCCCGACCGCTCACGGCCGTCATGGACAAATGAAGAACACATGTTCTGCGGTTTCCTCGACATCCGAGCACACACGCATAAAAATAAACAATTAAGGCAAGTCAAAACAACTATATTTTTACACTGATTTAGAGATAACCTTATATTTGCGTCCATCGAATTATACAGTGAAGGCGAATCTATCTAACGTAGATGATAAATTCAATGATAAATTCAATCAATCAATTTAACTATCAATTCTTTTTGCATGAACTTGCTGCTAAGTATTGATAACATGTAGATTTTGATTGAATTGAGCATACTTCGTTAGTTTAAACAACGAAAAGACAGATATTATTTGTATGTTATTTATTTTATTTTTTTTCATTTCATTTCATTATATTTTTAACCTTCTTTTTACCTGCTATAATCGCCACTAGAACCCCAAATGCACCTGGCTCGGTCAGCCAGAAATTGCGATGGGAGCTAAGCTTTCATTTAATCTCGCTCAATAAGCCTTTTTTTCGTTTTAAACAGGTTTTCTGAAAGTAAGTCACTATTATTACTGCATTTGAAATTATATGGGCAAATACTTACCGACGAAAAGATCACTTGCACTGTAATGCACATTAATTTCAAAACAACTTCATTCTATACTGGTTTAGAGATAACTATGCAATTAAGTTCTTCAAAGGATACAGCACAGACAAACAGATGTAACACTCTAATTGATGCCCATCGTCCACCTAAAAAAGCGATTAATTTGAATACAAATAGTTGGTCAAGCCACCACTCACAGCGCTCGCATCGACAATTATGACAATTTCCTGCTGAGTGATTTCCTTGCACTAGAAACGCTTGCAAGTATGAGTGTGTTCGGAAATGTTTTTGTTTTTTCGTCAAAACGTGGGACGCAAATGTGCATTTTTATTTTGCTCTAATCGGGAAGGAAAATCCTTCTTTAGTTTTCGCCGTGACGTGGAAAGAATTTAATTTTGACATCAAGTAGATGCGCGCAATGGGTGAAATTTTGCCACTCATGGGAGCTTGTGGTGGAGTTTGATGGAGGCGGGCAAAAGGCGGTCGAAAAGCGGAAACTATGCTCCGACCATTTCAACTGGACAGCTTATAAAAACTGTTACAAACCTGAGAAAGGGTAAGCAAAAAAGTAATTAAGTTGTTATCTATTATGAACATAGAACCATTGTTTAGGTTACGTGGCAATACCATTCCGTCGTAACCTGCTGCTGCGCATATTATTCCTGAGATTCCTGGTGAACCATCCCACGAAACAGAAATTGAATTTCAAGACATCGAGTTCCTTCCCAGTCCGTTCAATCATGAATTGACTGAGGATGTAACGGAGGAGCAAGCGTTGGAGGTTGAATATCTCGTTGTTGAGTATTTAGAGGAAGAATCGGAAGCTAGCTTTGAAGCGTAAGCACCGGATGTGGTTTAACCATGTTCTGTAGGTCAAAGCTGTTTGAACATGAAGATTGCTGCACTGGATGAAACGCATAACAATGACGAAACTATACTGAACTTACTGGTTTTTACTAACTTTCCACTAATTTTTACTTTTCTACGAACCTGCTTCGCTTGCTTCAAAACAAACGATTGACAGTCAAGCGAGCCGGAAGTAGTGTGCGTGTGTTTCATGGGCGCGCTCGTTGGCAGCTGTTGCGGCAGGCATGTCAATCAAACATGGTTGAAACTGAAATGGGCAGAGCAGCCGTCAGATAGCGGTAGTGTTTTAACGTATCTAGATTTAAATTTATGATGATGAATTGTAAGGCAATTTGTTCTTAGTGCTACGTCTGTTTATCTGTGGATACAGTATAAGGCCTATGCTCCGTGTGTAACTTTTTTGTCCATGGGTAAAAATTGATGAAAATCTGGGTAGTTTGGAGTGAATTGTTTCCATGTGCAAAATAACAATCGGTTCAGTGGTTACTGAGATGTCATCGAAACAAGAAGAAAATCGCCGAAGAATTTTGCTCGCCGTCATGGAAAATCCGAATGCGACCATGAGATGGATCGGAAGACAACTGGGAATCACCCATAAAACTGTGTCTCGGGTGGTAAAATCGTTTAAGGAGTCCCAGACGACCGAGCGGCGGGCTGGAAGTGGAAGAAAATCGAAGACAGCTGACCCTGTGAAGGCCCGAAAGGTGTTGGATTATATCAAGTGTAATCCGAACCTTTTGATTCGCGACGTGGCTCTGTCGGCAAAGCGTTCCGCCTGGTTCGTTCAGCAAACCATGAAACGAGCTGGGCTTCGTGTATTCAAGGTTCGCAAGGCACCGAACCGGCGTGATCAACAAAACACGGCGGCCAAATCCCGCGCAAGGAAGCTGTTTCGAGAGTGGTTAACGAAACCGATGTGTGTGGTTATGAATGACGAAACCTACATCAAGGCAAACGCAAAGCAGATACCGGGGCTGGAGTTCTACGTTGCCAAATCACGGTTTGATGTTCCGGAAGACATAAGGAAGAAGAAAGTGGACAAATCCGCCAAAAAATACTTGCTCTGGCAGGCCATATGCCAATGCGGTAAACTGAGTAAACCGTACATCACAACGGGTACCATCCATAGCGAAATTTACCGCACCGAGTGCCTCCAGAAGCGTCTGTTGCCCTTCCTGCGATTCCACGGAAGTGAGACATTATTTTGGCCGGACCTGGAATCATGCCATTACGCGCGATCGACGTTGGATTGGTACAGAGACAATAACGTTGTTTTTGTACCAAAAACCGCCAACTCCCCAAATTCACCAGAGATTCGTCCGGTGGAAAGATTTTGGGCCATAATAAAGGCCAAAGTTCGAAAATCGTCCAAGGTGTTTAAGAACGAGCTGGAGTTGAAGAAAGAATGGATGAAAGTGACCAAAAAGGTCGGCTCCATCATTGCACAAAATGTAATGAGGGGTCTTAAGGTAGAGGTGCCGGCGTTCGGCGAAGGAAAGGAAATTGAATAAAGTAATTATACCGAAACATAATAGATTTGTATTTATTCATTCCCTGAAAGTTTCAAGAAAATTCGACTTAAAATAAATTTTTGGCTTTGGTGCTTTTTTTTCGAGTACAAGCTTTAGTCAAATTAACCTGCAAGCTGTTCGTTCAACGTCAATGTATGGTTGAGAAAAGTTGAAATTGGTATTATTTTGAAGTAACTTTTTTATTGTTGATGTCAACTGATTTACGGTTTCATTTTTGAGCAATAGGTTCAACTATATTTTATGACATTTATGTGAAATCATTTTTGAATTAACATGTAATTTTTTTTTTAGTTCAGTAATATTATATGGTTTTCAATTACTATTGAACACGCGAAGGACTCGGCGTGCCCGTACTTGTGCAGATACTTTCTAAATCAGCCGTGGCCAAACATGATCTGCGATTACATGATCGACCGACCCATCCGGATATCTCCGGGATTAGTCGACCTTTAATGGAGTTATTCCATTCCCTCTGCCACTTCACCATTGATGCGACTCTAGTGGTCCTACGGCTACCTCTCGTGCCTCGTTGTTCAAAGAACTCTAAGTCCTCTTCAATGATGATGCCGATCGGCATCATCCCCGCTAAGACGCAGACCGCGTCGCGTGACACAGTACGGTATGCGCTGATCACTCTTAGGCACATGAGCCTGTGTGTGTTCTCGAGCTTGCCTCAAGGCTTAGTACTCAAGGTGGGGGCCCATGCTGGCGCGCCATACCTGAGTATGGAAAGACCGACGCTGGGTAGGAGCTTTCGTTTGCTTCCTTGTACCGCTGAGCTGAAATAGTCATTGAGGCTTTCTTGCAGGCGTGGTCGACGGGGTTAATAAAGGACACTTTGCCGTCGATCATAACCCTCAAGTACCTCAGGAACCGCTTTGCGGTGATGGTGCAGTTACCTGCATTACTCGTCACCCTTTTCTCCGATTTTCTGTTGTTGACCACAGTAATCTCCGTGTTATGATGGACTAACTCCAGCCTCCTGGAGCGCATCCATCACAATATCGATGTAGTGCGTGGCCGTTAGCTCCACCTCTTCTATGGACTCTCCATAGACTTCTAGGTTGCTGTCGTCCGCGAAGCCGACTATCTTCACCCCGTTATGGAACTTCAACCTCAACACTTCGTCCTACATCGTGTTCCATAGCACCCAGGATAGAACCTTGTGGAACTCCTGCGGTGACTTAAACACGTTCCTGACCCTCCGCAGTGTTGTATACCAGTACCCGATTCTGGAAGTAGTTGCCCAGAATCCTGCACAGGTACCCAGGAACCAACTGGCGATATTGAACGCATTTCTCACATCCCCAGGGTGGCGAACTCCCCGCCTCTTACGTTATATTGCCACCTCTGCTGTCTTGGTGACGGACATGATGGTATCCACTTCCCTTTACGGAAGCCAAACTGATTTTTGGACAGGCCTTGACAGCATGTTGATGGTTAACATCTTGAGCACCTTACCCGTCGCATCCAACAAGCATATCGGACCCTGTCTTCATCAGCAATGTTTCCCTATCTTCGGCAGCAATACTACCGTCTGGCGTTTCCAGGCGTCCGGGAAGACGCCCTCGTGTAGACATCTTTGCATCGCCACCCTGAACATTTCGGGAGCCAGCAGAATAACCGTCTTGATGGTTCGGTACCATCTGGATCTGGCGCTTTGTATACCGGTGTGACCGCATCGAAAAGAACAGCAGTAAACCAGTAAAGCAGTAAAGTAATTAAAAAAAGCGACTAAATGTTCCGATTTTTCATGTGATTACACTGCTACCTGGTGGTCGATCCACCGGTCTTTAGTCCATATATAATAGATGCCTATACTACTAGATATACTGTGAAAATTTGACAGCTCCATCAGTTTGTTTACGGCAGCTATGGCGAGAACAGTGAAACAACTTCGATCTAAGGTTTGTTCGCACCGCCCGCTCCATCCGGGCCGAAAAAAAGGCGGCCATCGTGGCCCACTTCGTGTTGGCCGGATACGATCGCGTAAACATCTACAAGATTCGGACACTCCTGGAGAAGGGAGAGTTCATTGAGCGGAAGCCGCGGAATTAAAATCAGGCTAATTAGCTTAAAATTTACACTCTTGCGACAGGAAATCACCTAATCCTGTTAGGCTGCATTGTGAGGAAGGATTGGATTATTCCATATCACACATATTAATGCAATGCAATGTGATCACACATACTAATGAAAACGAAGTATGGAGTGGAAGTTTGATCCCCGCTTCTGCTGAAAATTTTTTGTTTCAGCATAACAAAAAGCTTGTCACTGGACTATGAGCGGTCATGTACAATTTACGCAGGGAACTGGCGGGCCGTTATTGTCCTGTAGCTAACATCTCTTACAACCAAACGTCAAAAGATTCATTGTTTGTAAACAATGCTGGCGTTAGTACCCGTAGTAACAAACGTCAGATGGGCCTTATTCAAATAAGGCCTGCGATATGTTGCATACTGTCAAACGCTAGTAAATAGGATAGGGTTGCCAGGTCCCTGAATTTACGTTCTAAGACCAACCGCACCAATACTTCATTACATTGTGACGTCACACATTAATTTTGACAGGTGGTGGTCCTGTTGTTTACGTTTTGGACTTAGCAGATTTTATTAAACCGAAGTGAAATTTTTCGAGTCATTTGCAATGCTTTGGAAATGCTGTGTGAGGAAGTGCAAATCCACTGTAAAAAGCCCCGGAATCAAATTGTTCCGAATTCCTACAGTGGGAACATGTTTGCAGCAGCTGGCCAGCGAAAAAATTGACGAGTGAAAAAAAAAGTTCTTGGATATGGGAACAGTTTTACGCCACTTAATAAACGAATTTGACTTTATACGGATTGCGTGCCATCAATACGTCTAGATAAGTCTTTTAACAACGAGCGAAACGGAAGAGCGGAAGAGAAATTGTCTAAGTACGAAACGTAAACAACAGGACCAGCACCTGTAAAATGTGTGAGGTTAAATTTTTTCATGCAATCCCCTATACGGTAATATCGGTAAATTGTAACTCAGTATGACAACTCGACACCACACCGGTGGTTGGTAACCGGGTTGGAAAATGACAATTTGCTCGCTCGGTGAGCAGCCGGTTCGTAAATTTGACGACCCGATCCAACTTAATGACGTGGTCCGGGCCAATGTACTTGTGTTGGAAGCAAAAATATAGTAAACATTGCTGAGCAAGCGGGCACCGACGTCAAACTACCATAACATTCCATACTGTGAACTGATAGTTTGACATCACCATAAACAGCTGTGTCGTGCACTGAAAATTAATTTTAGCTTGTATTACGAAATCAAAGGTAGCACTTACGAATCCATTTGTTGTTTTCTGCAACGAAACTGATTTGTACGTTCTATGAAGCTACCTTAGTAATTAATGCCACACGATCTACTGTCAAAAGCACGAAGCATTTGTTGAAACAGAAAGAACATTCGTTCATTGCACAAAAACAATATAAAGAGCTACGAATATTTTACTACAAATTAATAAGAAACGTCTCTTTGGTGGGTGCAAGAATGATGGACAGATCTTCTTTATCGACTCGAAATGTAATTGAAAAAAAAATGCAACCGCGTGGAGTTGTCCAGTTTTTTTTATGTTTCTGGCATGGGATTTGATCCCGTATTTTTGTAAAGAGCTGTTATTGAATCCGTGGTTGAGCTCACGAGGGCATGGTGGCACATGACAACACCCTTGATTAATGAGTATGAAGTTATAACTCTCGGCAGCGCTTTTATTTTGTTGTTGGGATAAATAAATTATTCCCGCCCATCTTAGCGGCAACACCAACAGAGAAGCAGCGATTGGCTGGTCTTCACGAAATCCGTTTCGTGCATTCTACAAAAAGGTGTAATGATAGCATTTCACCAGATAAAAAGCAATATTCTATGTACAAAATCCATGATTACGAAACGAGTGAAAGCTTATTTACGAAAATAAATTTTCAGTGTGTAAATAGATAAACATTGTGAGGAAACACAAGATAAACATGGAGACGCTGGTTGGCGTAGCCTGGGCAATGTTGTCATTTTGACAATAGCGAAGTGAGGGGGTGCGACTGAAGATCGCGTACCTATAAATCAAGTTATATATCCATACCTGTAAATAATATCATATTATTTCCCATTCTAATTTAGTTAATAATTTCAGCACGCTTTGGAATCCCCTTGTAGGGATTCTTTGTCAAAACCCGAAGCTAAGAGTAAGTTCCATTGTGGTTATATCACATCAGTTCGTTTTTCCACTGTAGCAGCGGCACATTGAAATTGTAGATGTGCTATTCTTTATACGGTATATAATTTTAGATCGTCCATGGAATTCTCAAGTATGGTAAAATCATTTGAAACATTTTTTTTTCTCGGGGTTATGACACATTGCAGCAGGACCACAATCTTTAGACATGTAAATACAATTAAAATTGTTATTGTCATTTTACATTATAACAGCCCTTCACTAGACTATCTATGCCATTTTATAGGTCATTTTCAGCTTCACATATATTCGTCCATGTCAATTATAGCCCACCTAACCTTCGTTATGGGTCCTCCCTTAGCTCAGTCGGTAAAGGCGCAGCTACAAAGCAACACCATGCTGGAGGTGGCTGGGTTCGATTCCCGGTCTGGTCTAGGAATACTTTCGTAACGGAAAATTTCTCGACTCCCTGGGCATAGCGTATGATTGTACTTGTCACACAATCATACTAATGCAAAAATGGTACTTGGCATCGAAAGCTCTCAATTAACAACTGTAGAAGTGCATTTAGAACACTAAGTTAAGAGCAAGCAATAAGCTAATTGTGAAAGCAATAAGCTTGAAATGCGAAATAAGAAGAAGAACCTTCGTTATGTATTTGAAAAGATAGGAAGGTTCTTAACGTTTTATTTTGAGAAAGGATCATATACGACAAGTTCAACTCAAAAAAGCTTTTTCCTTCTTCACCAAAAATATATAATTTATAATTATTCATTTCCTATTTTATATTTCCATCATCTATGGCCTTCCGGAAGACCATGCAATGGCCACCCAGAGCCATAAATTGTTCTCCACATCGATTTACATTTTACATGTTATGTACAAATTGTTTTGAAAAACCCACAAGAGTTATCGGAAATTTTTTATTGGGTTTTCGTTTTTGGCATTATTCATACTAATATTAGTTTTTCCAAGACTATTAGGATATTAATACATATCAAATTGTTAATTTCCTTAACAAACCGGTGGATGTCAGATATATATATATATATATTGCACCTACGCTTATTGTGTTCTTTAACTATAATTGTGAAAACAAATTATAATCTTAGTAGTTCTTAATCCTATAGAAGCTGCAACAGCGGAAGTCTTTCGATGAGTGGATTACCAGCTAATTTACGGATTTATATTCACCTGGCTTGCTCGTGTTATTATTTTACATTATAACGTCAGTTTATTATTTTATGTGATGATATTAAATGATATGATATTATTGCATTCAATTATTTCATTAAAATCACTGTAGTACCTATGAGACTACGTTTACTATTCTTTATATGCTATATAATTTCAGATCATCCATGGATATAAGTTTTTTTTAAATAATTTTAAATCAAGTTCAACTTTCAGGTTCAAAAATAGAATTTTTATTATCATTCTTTTATTCATTCATTATATTATTTTGACGTAGACTACGTCTTACGGCAAGGGTAGGGTGTCAATTGAAAATCTAAAAATAGGCGACCGTCACGAAATATCGTTACAAATTAAACGCTAATGATCTAATAAATGCTTGATAGATTTTCAAGATATTTACATCAATCGGTTGGAAATTTTCCCGCGTATCAATTTAATAATCAAACATTATCCGTTAACAACTTTAAGCTATTGAAATGCCGATTTTTCAGAGTAAATTTACTAAATGCACTGTACTTTACTATCACAGATTTCAATTTTAAGCAAGGGAGGGCTCATATGCAGCACTGAACTATATAAAACGGGTTCACCTTCGCAATTTCACTCATTAGTGTCGCAGCACTGGAGCTGAGCAGCACATGGAGCGATTAAGGAACAGGCAGCTGGCAATGGTATGAACTCTGGAGGCAACCCCGATGGCATGAAACCTGTAGTGCGGAGCGGCAAGAACATGCCACAGAAGGGCATTGAGCATTGTGCACAATTTACAAATGGCTGTCGTCATGAAAAATGGAAATGTCTTACGGCAAGGGTTGGGTGTCAATTGAAAATCGAAAAATAATCGACCGTCACGAAGTATTGTTACAAATTAAACGCTTATAAAATGTTTACATCAATCGGTTGGAAATTTTTCCGCATATCAATTCAATCATCAAAAATTATCCGTTAACAATTTGAAACTATTGAATGTAACGAAAATGAAAGGTAATGTCTTATAATTTTGTTTTGCAGGTTGGATTTCATAAATTCACAGTACTTTCCTATCACAGATTTCAAATGTGAGCAGGGAGGTCTTATATTCAGCTCTGAACGATATAAAATCAAATCTCATTCGTGTTTCAATACTGGAGCTGTGCGGAGCAACGAGCCAGTATTCATTGGCAGCTGGCGATGGCCCCTGGGTTCTTCCCACCCTTGATTTGCTCTCGGTGCAACCGTTGCTAGGCAGCCATGAACAGGGATGCCAGATACTTTTTTCAAAAGTCTGTATCAATCTCATTGAAATGTCTGTATTTGTCTGTATAAGGGTTTTAATTTTGGTTTTAAGGTGCTTCAATGGAAAAAAAAAGAGTTGAAAATCGCTATTTATCGATGCTGACAAACGAGTAGAGGTGGGATTAGGTTTTGTAAACATCGCGTGAACAAAAATCTAACGCAAAAGAGATTGCAATTTCAAGTTTTATATTTCAATTTCAACTTTCCTTTCACTACCATAAATATCATTAAATCACTGTCGTTTTTCAATCAATAAATATGAACAAAGCAAAATATTTTGATCTTTTAGATTTGATGTTTTGAAGAAATCTAGGCAAATCATTTATTATTATCATTCATCAATTTAAAAAAACAACTCACGAGTAATTCATGATAAGAGCCTAAAAGCCAATTGTAAACAATGACTTTAAACATCGATTTCTCTTGAATCTAAAATCACTTTAGTGAATTAAAAGCAGCATCTGGTAGAGAAATATTAGTTCTACTACATGGAATAAGTGGATATTGTTGGATTTTCTTGATTCGTGAAAGATCAACGTTTAAAGTCCTTGTTTACAATTGGCTTTTTGGCCCTAATTATGAAGTACTCGAGAACTCACCTTCACTTCACTACTACCAAATTCATTAACTCCAAAGGCTCGAGGAACTTAAATTTGGTTGTACATGTCGCTTGTGAACAAACATTTCACATTAGATGAAATTACAACCACTCCGTTTTACTTTTTGTGCAATCTAACGTACTCTTTGGCCGACTGTGTCGATTGGTTGAACTGATCGTTTGATAAGTTGAAAAATTGATGGATGGGCTTTTGCTCTGATATTGTCAGGATCAATTAACGTTAAATCGTTGAGGGTATCGTCGGTAAGGCCGTTTCTTTTTTTTTTTTTGATTACAGCAGCATATGTAGGAATTCATCATGTCTAGTCGAAATTGATGCAAGTGCTCCTTGCTTAAATTGTCACTTCTAGTGTATTCCTTGATCAAGGCCTGCACGTCGACACCTTCGTACATTTTTCCAACTCGCTGAAGTTATTGAGGATCCGGTCCACAAAACCAGGGTTCTTCAATTCTTTGAAATATCCTGGTTTCAAGGAAAAATCCAAATCGAAAATATCAATTTGCTAGTTTCTGTTTTCAACTTGTACACCATTGGCTTTTCAGATTGAAAATGTTGATTCAACCGGTTGATTTTCGGTAAGATGTGGTTAAGTGCGGCCAAGTACAGGTGGTTTTGATGGATCGCTGAGACGCTCGTAAACTTTCTTTATTTTTTCATCCTGCTTGGCGTCCACTGATGTATCGCGAAAACTGAAATATACTTTTAAGACTTCCAGCTTCAAGAATCCGCTTAACAACTTGTTCTAAAGAAAGCCATCGGGTCGCGGACTGATGTAACGTGTTTAAAGGTTTCAGCTCAATTAGGTGCTGCAGTTTGTTGAACTTTGCTGTTCTCAAAGGACTATTGCTGAGGAAGCTATGTTTTTCCCCACACATCCATTTTACATCAGATGGAATATTCTGACATGAATATGATGCACACAATGCAAATGAATGGCAAATGCATTTCAGTACGAATAAATTCGGACAGTCGTTTTTTAAAAGTACTGTAACAGAATGCTTTTCACCGTGCATAACACTCGCTCCGCCTACACTGAACCCTATTAGCTTCTTGTTGTACGAAATCTTCATTAAACTTAGTAACAATGGCACTGTGTATCGTAGTAACATCCGCTTCAAAAAGCTCGAGTACGTGATAAAAAGAATCTCGAATTGACAGTTCATTTCCTCACTACTAAGTCCAATGTATTCATGGTAGTGGTATCAGTTAGTGGAAACAGCCTTAGAAAATAGCCTGGCACATACTTGTACTTCTACATCCCGCACTGGTTTTTTTTTCGCCAACAAACTAACATAAAAAAACTCGCCAACAAACAAACTTCAGACTGTCATTCATTTGCTTACTGTGACGTATCCCAAGTAACAAGTTCAGTTCTATTCCAGCCGTATAGCACTCCTCCCGGCTTTGTTGATGACACTACATTCAAAGCTGTTTTATCTACCAACACCTCCTCTATGCATCTTTAAAGCCGAAATGTGTACAAAGTGGCCCACTCCATGGACGGTTGTGAAAACAAATTAATAAAACCTTTCTAAGACCATAAAGATTTTGAAAATGTTCTAGTGAAAGATGTTATGACCACTTGAGAACCATCATAAAACCTATTGGCCGCCATCAAAACCAGCATAGGGCTAAATGGCCACAGCTGTCAAATTTCACGGCGATATCGTGGTTGGTTTTTGTTGTTTTGCTTTGTTGCTCTTCTGATTCATTCAACAGTAAATAATGGCTAAGAAAAAAGTTCTACTGTTGCGGGAAATTATGATTGATAGCAAAATATACAAAAGAAATTGAGTTTTTTTATAGCGTATCATGCTCCAAATCATAAGCGCATTAAATTTTATGGTGAATATTGGCACGATAAGAGCTGAAAATTAATGCGCCTTGGAAATTATGCGAGTTTACAATAACAAAAACAAAATTGAAAGAAATATACTCGGTAAATTAATCATGAAACTCCTGAAAATTAATGGAATTCAATAAGGTTATCTGAACGAATACCGAAGTTTGTCTAAGATCTACAGTTCAATTGTATTACATTTAAAATTTGGTGTATTTAGTTTTCCACATTTCAATTATTTCATATATTTCAATATGGCGATTGCCAGTTTTGCCAAAAAGCCAATTTATCTTAGCAATGGCTACTATAAGACTATCTGGTCGCTTGGTAGCTTTCCTCAAAGGCAAAATGGTTTTAAAATGCTTTTTCAACTGACCATAATAAGATAATATGAATGAGTCCTAAAACGGCATTTCAAAACAGCATTTTATGAGTTAATAAAGTCAAAATAAAACCTTTGATAGGAGCAAAAGGAATTTTAGAAGTCAAGGTTTTAAGATCGTTGTAAAGAAGCTGTGTAGGTTCTTATAAACCTGACTAAAATTTGAAACTTATTGGCATCTCTTGCTGCCATAATAAAGCCGAATTGATTTCTAGTGGCTTTCATAAAACTTTAATAAAACTTAATAAAGCTGGATGGTTTTGGCAATGTTACTTGGGATGCGACTTCCCACATCGCCATGTTTTTTTTTTAAATTTGGAAGTTCGCCAAAATTAATGTCTGTATATGTCTGCAACATTTTCCAAATGTCTGTATAATGTCTGTAATCTGTATGATGTCTGTATGCATGACCAAATGTCTGTATAAATACAGACATGTCTGTATATCTGGCATCCCTGGCCATGAATGCAGTGGTGTGCTAGGCAGTCGGTTGCCAGCCGGTAAGGCGCAACGTGCAACGGCTGAAATAACCTGCTTCTTCAAAAGACCGAGAAGGTTTTAATTATTATGCGGACAATTTCAAATCCGTCCTTTTCAGGACGACTAATTCAATTTTGAAAGAGTTTGTTTGATTGGAATTTATTCAACATTACCATCCAAGTTCTTACCAATTGACAACCAGCGGTGGCTAAAACAATTCAAGTTTCCTCTTCGTTGCATACCTTGAGCATTGTGTACATTTTTCAAATGGCTGCCGTCACGAAAAATTTAAACAGCGGACGCTAATTACTCGATCGTTTCTTGATTGATTAACTGTTGAGATTTTTGCTCTGATCAACTTGAGGTTTTGACGATTGCCATTTTATTAACTCAAGTATTTAAAATTTTACAAACAAAAGATGAATATATTTCGCGTACAATTCATCAATCAGTATTGGAAAATTTTAAAGAATGTTGCGTTCCGGCAATTATCAAGAAATTTCCTACGTTTAATTTTCGCTTTGATTTTCGAAAAGGATATTCCGAAGTAACATTCGCTTCATACTTCAATTAGTACAGTTATGAATAGTTATTCTGTTGTTTTAACGATTCGCGTTGGATAGAGTTTTACTTCTAGGAAGAAATACATTTTGCGAAACTGTGAAAGTGACAATAAGTAACGATTAGGCGTTTTGATGCCAAACTTATGCGCAAATTTCGGGATGCCGAGTGAACTCGTGATTATCAGGCAAAACTTAAACGTTGCCAACTACTGGTTGAGATGCTGGAGAAGGGCCATCAACTTGAGGCCATATCATCATTTAAAACTTTCTCAAGAGTGAATTTCCTAATTTTCATAATGCATACTAACAAACAGAGTTCTCCCTTAACTCAGTCGGTAAAGGCGCGGCTACAAAGCAACACCATGCTGAACGGGGCTAGGTTCCATTCCCAGTCTGGTCTAGAAATTCTTCGTTAAGAAATTTTTTTCGACTCCCTGGACATATAGGGTTTGATTGTACTTGTCACACAATCATACTAATGCAAAAATGGTACCTGTCATCGAAAGCTCTAAATTAATAACTGTAGAAGTGCATTTGGAATACTAAGTTGAGAGCAAGCAATACGCTAATTACGAAAGCAATAAGCTTGAAACGCTAAGAAAGAATAAGAAGAAGACTAACATACTTACTCACTTATGCTAACCCAACGTCCGATTAGAACAGTACTTGCGTTGCAAAATAGTTTGAAATAAACATTTAATTTTCTGCATTATCTAATGCGTGTAAAGGAAATGCTAGATTTGACACGAATTCATGGAACATTTCATTTTAATGTAAACCTGATATCACTGAAATCAGGTCTGTTGTATGAAAGATTGCAAACAATTTCTTTTTTTACGCTTGTTTTGGCTTCCAATTAAACAACGGAGAATTTTACGCGTCTGCTAAAATTCATTATTATTTTTTCTGTAAATGTTCCGCTACAAAACTAGCGAAACTAATCAAACGGTTTAACGTAGTCTACGTCAACCGGTCTTGTGCTAAACACAACACCACTGATTTTTCATTATAATATCCATTCACTATATTTTGTTTATTATTATATGACATTGAATATATATTGGGAAGGGAGGGAGCATCAGGGTATCACTCAAGCTGGAATTTGACAATGGAGTGGTATGGCAACCGGCGTCTAGGAGGGAATGAGCAGTATAATTTTTTTAGTTTGTGACTTTATAAAATGAGTTGTGTAACTTTTCGAGATACATACTACCAAATGGCTTATTACACTTCTTCAAGCAAGTGTTGAACTAGTTAAATATCGCTTTCAGCTCAAATACTTCATGAGTTATAATAAAAAATGTAATCGATCGTTGCTTATTAGGCTGAGTCAAATGAAAACTACACTATTTATTTCTATTTATTTTTTCTCTCAGTGTCCAAGACAAAACCCTTGCAGTTTACAAAGTCACTAAGATCGAAAGTTCACAGCACACAGCTGATTGTACCCCTCTATTCGCTAACAAAAAGCTCTCCTAGAATATCATCCCCATTAACCACCCACTTTTCTCGCATCTCACTGATAAACAATGTATTGTCACCTACACGAACAACTCTCCGGCAAACACTCTCTCGTAACAAAAACATGAAACTTTCTCACTCTCGTTTCCCGATTTGCGAACGGTTCCGATTTTATCTCTTCTCTTCTCTCCTGCTCTCCAGTGCTCCGCACGTGTCCGTTCCGTACCCAGCCGAGATAGTGGATGCGCGGGCGCGCGTCGCGTGCCATCACACGCTCTCTCACTCACACAGACACCATGTTATCATCGCCCCTGAAGGGGCATTCATATGAAGGGGCAACAACAATATTGCCGCAGAAACTTACTCAGTCAGTGGCTCTAGCTAAAAGTAAATCCACTGTTCGCAAAACTGAGTCTTCATTGCGTGCATGAAACTCATACTGAGACGAGAGTCAAATGACCTTTGCATTGTATTAAGGCTAAATTGATGAAAAACGGTTAAATTCACGCAAAAACATATTAAGCTTTGCGGCCATATCGACAAAGATTTTTCATTAGGGCCTAACTGACAAACGTAAACAATGGCTTCTTCCGTAAATTTCTCGTGGAAAACAAAGGCTTCCCATGTAAGCATCCAATTCAATCGGCTAGGTGAACTCTTACTCTTCTAAAAGACCGTGGTTGATTGATTAGGCGAGTTTTCAGTGACGAGAAATTCGCGGAAAAAGCCATTGTTTACGTTTGTCAGTTAGGCCATAATGAAAAATCTTTGTCGATATGACAGCTAAAGATCCTGGACCTGATGTTACCCATTGAAGTTGCCTCTACACACTCAGAAGTTAGCTCCGTTCTCTTTAATTTTTACCGACATCTGAAAAGATGCAAATGTTGACAATAATTTTAAAGGCTATTTTGTTCAAAGACGTTGTGCAATGCACGGTCAACCCTGCCGATATAAACAAATATTTTAGTCGTAGTTGGATAGTATCTGAGAATTAGCTCAAAAACAACTGAAATGCCCAAAACATTCCGAACAGTTCAACTGTTTAGATTTCGCTAAAAACTATCGAATACTGAACAAATTTCTGAGTGTGTATGTAAACGCACCTTAACGCAACGTCTTTATGAATGAGCGAGCGTACGACAGTGCTACTGCTGCCGATGTTATGGCTACTACCACAGGTGCTATGTGGGTGCAGGGTAAATGGCACTGAACGTGGGATCAAAACAATAATAAAAAACTCGAGAGGTGCGCGTGCCACCCCCGCTCACTCACCCAGCAGCGGAAGATACGCGCGTGAGAAGCTTTGAGAGCGATGGAGCAGTCCCGTTCTGTCGGCTCCATGTAGAATAACCACTCGGCGATGGCTCGGATTGCTGCGATTCCTCGGCCAGTCAGTCAGTCAGTCATCGGTTGGCGTACGGTCGGTTCGGTTCGGTTGCTGCGATTCGCGACGGATAGCCCGTGTTTCTCTAAACGCTCCAAGTGAACAAGTTTGGATTTTTTTTTCTGTGTGTGGATTTACAAGTAGGATCAAATTTGACCTACCGGGTTTGTGGGAGACGAAGAAAGAGGCTTGAAGTTAGTTGTTGAAAATTGGTTAGAAAAAATCCCGACGGTGTCATCGGTTGGTGGTGTTTTCCTACGCCTAAACAAACTCAGTCAGTACTGGGAAGATATCGAAAGCGGATTTCGAGGAAGGTAATCGCTTGGTTGCTTTTTTTCTAGGCAGTGGTGGATGACCCCGTTCTTTGAACGGATCAAGCGCGGTTGTCGGAATAATTTGACTGAAAAATTGTGGAAATTAAAAAAAGAAACTAGTGGGAAAGTTCTCTCAAACGCATCCTAACGAATGTAAAAAAGGAAGGTAGTGTGGCGCTGAAGGAAAATCGATTAGAAGTGTTTCGGTCGAATGGCTTAGGCTCGTATGTGTGTGTGTAGTAAGTGCGGTGTACAGTGAGGCGAAATTGTGACAGTTGTTTGATCAAAGTCCGACCGATAGTGAATATTTTTGATTGTGAGCACTTGAAGTTTAAATTGCAGATCAAATTTCCAATCCAGACAGACGGAGAAAAAATTGCGTCGCCTTACGGTTATCTGCAGAATAAGGGAAAAGCTGCAGCAGTATAGGGAGGTGGATTACTTGTAGTGAGAAAAACGCGTCTCGAAGGGTGGGAGAGTGAGAGAGGATTGTTGCAATCGTTGGACTTTCGGTGAGAAAAAGCTCCATTGCCGGTGACTATTTGCGTGCGGATTGCCAGAATGGGCTATCAAAGTGCTGATTTCGATGATTGTATTTAAGCAAAAACGTAAATTTTCCTGATCCTAATCAAGTGACGGTTGAACGAAAGACGGTCGAGGAAAATTATATCTTAGGTAAGGTCCCAGTCGGCGGTCAAAGCGAGAGTGTAGCTGTTGTAAATGTATGAGTGAGAGGGTGCATAAGTGGATGCTTGTACGGATAAATGTGTGCATGCGTGCATATTTGCACGGGACGAGCTGTTTCAGTGTTATGAATAATAAATATTACAAATCTCACCTAAATTACTCACGTTTTTCCCGGCGGTGGCGCCTACTGCCATCGACGTCGCCGCCGTCGTCTTCCACGATGTATGTAAATATACCCGAACAGGTTTGATTTTCCATGGTTGTTTTTCTTCTTTCTTTTTTTCCAGTGTTGACTTTCCGCTGTTATCCTCGTGTACATACAAACATATCCTGGGAGCAGTCGCATGTGACAAATTGCTTGTTCGTGAGCTTCCCTCGCCTTACTTATGTAGCGCTCAGATGTATAATAAAAAAGTGCGTGGTACACATACCTATAGAGCAGGTGACGAAAAGCAACGAGGAAAATAATAATCATTAAAGGAGCACCTCTCGTGCTCGGTGAGTTCAGCTTTCATCGCGGATAATCGGTCTTTAGGAAGTGATCGCAATCGCAAAAGAAGTAGAAGCTTTTCAGAAAGCACAGGAGGGAAGAAGGAAAGAAGACGTGGAAGTGCATAATCTCACTTATTAGTGGGAAGTCCGTCGTCGTCGAGTGCGAGGTGACACAATCGATGGATTAGGCAGAAAAGAGGGAGTTGGTGGAAGGCCAGAAATAGAAAAAAAAACAACCGCAGCAGTGGACCAAAGACGGCTACTTTTTTGTCGGACAAGTTAATGAAAGGTGAGTGTGGGATATATTTAGTCTGTATTATTATTAGGGATAGGTTCTTGATTAGATTAGGGCAATGGTGCTCTGTTTTCTCATGGGTTATCGGAATTATAATTAACTCAGAGTGTTATGGCAATTTAACACCCCAATCCAAGTTCGTAGAACTTCGACATTTTCTGAGTAATATTGAAGGCATCGCAAAGATTCCAAGTAACAAAGTGATTCAACAGAAGGTTGTTAATGGCTCAATAAGCTTGACTTTATTTAATTCTATCACAGCTTCTTTTTAATACGATAGAATTTACTTGAAAGTTCATGTACTATAATTAAATAGGCCTTCTGAGCAGCTTCTCTAGGATTTTTTTTCGAAGCTAGCTAAATTTGTCTAAACCTTTGAATAGATTCAGTCGCCACATCATAATCAAGTTGTCCAATTAGGAACTAAAACAATTCTAGGAACTTTTTTCAATAGGGCGAATCTAACAATGAGAGATTCTCTCCTGTCTCGCTCTCTTTAAATTATAACAGCGCCATTATAAAACTCGAGGGATTCTTTAGTACAGATCGAAACACAACAGTGCATACTCTACAAATAATAGAATAAAAAAAAATTAGGGGGGGTTTTCACACCCGCAACAAATTTTAACAGTTTTTTTATTTTTTTATTTCCAGCCGAACCCTCCCCAAAAAAAAAAAAAAGAATTTTAACAAACCCTAAAATTTTCCCTTTAAAAAAAAACCCAAACAAAAAAAAAAAAAAAAAATTCTAACATTTCACCCAACAGAACCCATTAAAAAAAATAAAAAAAAAAAAAAATTCCAAAAAGTCAAAAAAATTTCCTCCCACCCATCAAATAATACAGAAAAAAAAAAAACATTTTCAAAAAAATTTTTACCACACAAAAGACTTACAAACAAGGGGGTAACAAAAGAAAAAAGTTAAAATTTTTCTTTTTTTTTCTTCCCCATTACCATTTTTCTTAATAGAGCTTTTGCTCCCCCCCACAAACCCCCCAACACCCCCACAAAAAAGATATAAAGATTTTTTTGTAACTAAAATGGCAATCTTGAGGTTTTTGCTAGGGTTGATCAGAGCAAAAATCTCAACAGTTAATCAATCAAGAAACGATCGAGTAATTAGCGTCCGCTGTTTAAATTTTTCGTGACGGCAGCCATTTGAAAAATGTACACAATGCTCAAGGTATGCAACGAAGAGGAAACTTGAATTGTTTTGGCCACCGCTGGCTGTCAATTGGTAAGAACTTGGATAGTATTGTTGAATAAATTCCAATCAAACAAACTCTTTCAAAATTGAATTAGCCGTCCTGAAAAGGACGGATTTGAAACTGTCCGCATAATAATTAAAACCTTCTCGGTCTTTTGAAGAAGCAGGTTATTTCAGCCGTTGCACGTTGCGCCTTACCGGCTAGCCTAGCACACCACTGCATTTATGGCTGCCTAGCAACGGTTGCCACCGCCAGCAGCCAAATCCAACGTTGGCGCCTTGCCACTCCGCACTGCCGAATGAAGCTAGCGCACCCTCCGGGGTTCATGCCATCGCCAGCTGCCAATAAATACAGGCTCGTTGCTCCGCACAGCTCCAGTACTGAAACACGAATGAGAAAATTTGCTTTTATATCGTTCAGTGCTGAAGTGCAGTCCCTTGCTCACATTTTAAATCTGTGATAGGAAAGTACTGTGAATTTATGAAATCCAGCCTGCAAAACAAAATTATAAGACATTACCTTTCATTTTGTACCTCAAATTTCAAATTGGTAACATATATTTTTTAAATAAATACACACGCGAAAATTTCCCACCGAAAAAAACTAAAAATTTTTTGATTTAAATTTTTTTTCTTTTATTTTTTAATGCTATTTCGTGGCGGTCGATTATTTTTCGATTTTCAATGGACACCCAATCCTTGCCGTAAGACGTAGTCTACGTCAAAAAGTAAAGCTGTTGGTAATTGGAATATGAATGAAAGAGAAAGTAATCAAAGAGAGTCTCTCAATGTTAGAATCGCCCTAATGAAAAAAGTCCCTAGAATTGTTTTTTTGGCTGTAATTCTTATTATCTTTAGCTTGCTTTTTTTGTCGTTATCATGCATTGAAAAAAATGAACTGATTTTACCAATTTTGCATGCGATTACCCTGCCGCATGGTGGTAACTTCACCTATGCATCGTCAATCGTAGCAACTCTGTTGTGTACAGAAAAAAATGACAGCTTTATCAGTTGATTTACAGCAGCCATGGAGAAAACAGTGAAGCAGCTCTGCTCGATTGATTGTTCGTACTGCCAGCTCCAACGAAGCAGTTGAATTGCCGAAGAAGGTCCGCCTGTGGCTGACGATCAGCAATATCGGAATGTTCAACCCACTATTTCTTTCCTCCGGGGCTTACGGTGAATGAGAATATATACCGAATGTGGTTTCGGCCGGACCTGGCTTCGGCTTATTATGCCAAGAGATAACTGGAGGAAATGGACCGGTTGAAGATTATGGTTGTACCGGAGACCGCCAACCTTCTCAACGTCCACCAGCTATGGTGCATTTTCGAGCGAACCCCAAACAGAGGATCTACTCCAATAATTTAGTGGGCAAAACGGAAGAGCACCTGATTGCCAAGATCACGAAAGAGCTGAAGAACATCCGGACATTGATCTATTCATAGGCCATGGTGAAGGCTCCGGCCAACTGCCGTAAGGCCAACCAGCAGGGCGTCGAAGCATTTTTTGTAGAAAGTCTAATGAACGTAGGATTTAAGGAAATTTGGTTTCATTGAATTATCTCTTGATGTTTTTTTTCATCGCCATCCAAAATTAGTAAATTTTTTTTAACGCATACGTTATAAACAAAAAAAACTTATAAAAAGCTAGAAAAGATAGGCCAAAAAATAATTGTTTTAGTTCCTTATTGAACAACTCGATTGTGCAGTGGCAACTGAATGTATTCAAAAGTTTAGGACAATTTGTCTAGCTTCTCTAAAAGGCTTAGAAGGCTTGTTTTAAAATTATTTTTGAAAGTTATTTGTAAATTTACTTAAATACTTAAATTGTTTTTTTAACAAAGATTTTGTTTTGTTTCGTAATTACGTGACTTTCAGCCTGAGTCTGGTTCGTCACGCCAGTAAAACGACCTGAATACTACGTATCGAACCCATCAATATATGTAGCGGGGCCAACGGTTTTATTTTCCTTCCGAAGCATGTTCTTTTAAATCGACCTAAGCATGTTCTTTTAAACCTAGCTTGGGGAACTCTTTAGAACCTAAAGAGAAAGTAGGTTTATTAAGGAATACTGGTTCTAAGAGACCAGTAAGTGTCAAAATACCCTATGAACATGATCGAATCTGGTTTCTTGAGTCCTAGATTTTTCAAAAAAGAATGTACATTAACGTCTCTTCTTAACAAACTCTGGTTCAGATTTTTTTACACGAAGGGTTTAGAAGTCGTACAACAATGTACAAGCAGAATAGTAAATTCCTATATCTTACGTCCAAATCGCATATAATGTAGGTCTAGATTTTACGTTCCAGTTATGTTGAAAAGAATGCAAATTATTGACTTTTGTACGATGTGTAATTTCTTCGCGCCGCCTTACGGCAGTTAGCCGGAACTTTGGCCATAGGTGAAAAAAGAAGCTGGTAGGAATTCTTCAGTTCCTAGGTCTCTTTTTTGATCAAATCATCCGTCGTTTTGGCCACGAAATTGTTTGAATATACTCTCCTCTTCAAATTGGCCCAGAGGGTTGGTCTGCTTAGGTACCATCGGAATGCCCAAACGCTCCATTTCCTCGAGCGCCTGCTTCGGGTTGTGGGCCGACGCTAGATCCGGCTAACACACCACGTCGTCATCCTTGTGATACTTTTTAATGAAGGCGGCAACTTTTGGGAAGCACTTCATTCTGTAGATCCCGCCGTTCACTGCCAGCTCAGACAAAAAGAAGAGCGGACGTGACATCCCCTTTTCACTGATTGAGAGCCACAGCAACACCTTTTTTGGGAACTTTATGTACGCCATGTACTTTCGGGAGGTGAAGTAGCCTTTGCCTTGTCAGTCGTTGCCATCTAACGTGAGATTCGCCTCGTCGTCCATAACGACCACCACGTTCCGCTTCACCGGGAAGATCTCTTTGGCCAGAATTGGTTCTCCGACACGGCTGGCTCGGACTGACGCTTCTGCATGTGGACATCCATTTTGGCCAAATACTTCTTGACCGTTTGGCCGGTCGCACCTACCCAACGCACAGAAAGAGGTGGCCACTTTGCCCTTCGTCTTCCGTTTGGGCTTCTGTTGCATTCTCCGGTCGCTTAAAACGGCCGGACGGCCGGAATCAGGCTTCCGCTCGATGGACTCTCCCTTCTCCAGAAGTACTAGAATCTTGTAGATGTTTACGCGATCGTATCCGGTCAACACGAAGTGGGCCACTATGGCCGAATTTTTTAGGCCCGAATGGAGCAGGCGGTACGAACAAACCTTGTTTGTTTCGAAGTTGTTTCACTGTTCTCGCCACAGCTGCCGTAAACAAACTGATGGAGCTGTCCAATTTTCACAGTATATAGGCAACTAGTATATATTGACTACTGACCGGTGGCAGGGTATATACTGACTACCCACCAGGTGGCAGGGTAATCGCATGAACAATTGGAACATTTAGTCGCCGTTTAGTTTTTTAATGCATGCTTTATTAATTTATATCAGAAGCTTAAATTTGTTGAAGACTAAAAGGTCTTTGGAGGAATTTTACATAATTTTGAAATAGAGTCCATTAAAAAAAATTGTTCTTACTATCGCTAGAACCTTCCTAAGAATTCCGAATAGACTGCTTAGGGAATTCAAGCAAACCTTTTTCCCGTATTCTCATCAATCAATCATATAGATACAAACAGATGTACACCTTGTCTATAAGCTATTTATAACACTCAAAGGGTTATTTTCAAGAAACACCCTCGCTTGGTGGGTCATCTGTTTTATGTCTCACTGAGCATATTAGCCATTTCTTAACAATCATTAATTGCCGAAAAAGCCACCTTAAAATAAGCTAGACTAAACGATATTGGTTTCATGGAAAGGGTTCGTTAAGAACGGTGCATATGGGTTTGCAACCGGTATGCTGTAGATCAAATATCTTTATTTATTATTACTATTTACTATATTTAATAAATCTAATTTAATATGTCAGCAAAGCTCTAATATTTGCTTTTTATCACACAGCCTAATGAGGCATTTTACCCTTGAAAGTCAATCAGTAGCGCCTCGTGAGTTACACAACTGACTTGCACTGTTTGATAATTCTTACTCGTCAAAGAAGTGAAAAGTAGAGAGAGAGAGAGAGAGAGAGAGAGAGAGTGAGAGGGAGAGATAGTGAGAGAGATAGTGAGAGAGATAGTGAGAGAGAGAGAGAGAAAGAAGAAGATTGAGATGAAATTGTGCGGCTCGTGTACAACGTTGCCACATTTTATGGATTTCAACCACGAAAAGTACACCACATTAACAGCACTGTAGTGCCTTGAAAATTTAGATCCAAGCTACCTGGTAATTCGAAACTGTTTGGAAATATGTGTAAATATTCACTCGCTTGGGGAATTTTTCCAATAATAACGTTTTTTTGCAACCCGTTCCAAGGCATGCAAGGGCAGAGTAAGTAATATTGTAGTCTCGATAAGTCCGAGCACAAATAGCATATTTATGGGATAGTAGATGACAGATTTGTGTTTGAGAATCATCTGCTGATAAAAAAAACTAACTGTGTTAGAGTTATATTTTCTGTTTGAAAAGACTGTTAACTTGCACACTTACAATGATACAAACGTAGTTTACCCTTGACGCGAATCAAGAAATGCATACAAAGATTTCATGTAAAGTTAAGTGTCCAACTTCTCGAGCAAGTTGACTTATGGAGTCTTTGGTTGAATTTATTTTCTGAAGTCTTTCCACTCATTCTTATGTCCTAAAGGGCGCACGTTTGTGTCGGTCTCAAGGCACTGTAATTTACATGACTTTTCGGTGACCAATGACTTACATATCATCGCATAGGAAGTCCCACCAAAACAAATTTCATGTCTATGTTGGCAATTTTATTCATTTTGGATTCTTCTCCAGGTTCTGGAACTTTCACGAAGTAAAACGTGTTTTATAAGCTTTACCGAATAATAGAATATTTGATTTTAGATTACGTACCGTGTCCAACAACAAAAATAAAAAACAAGGATATTCTATTGCCTCAAATGGTGTTTTCTAAGCGAACCCGCCGCGTCCTGTTTCTAATTTACATGCTTGTCATCGTCAGTCTTATTGAACACTTTTCTGTGATTATGTGCTTCATTTCGAACAGTCAGACAATTACCTTAATGAAAACATTCATATTCAGTTATTATACCATGAGCAAACAAGGTATTTTGGTTATTCATTCCATAACACAAATGGATGAACAATAACATAAGTTGCCACGAAAATGAAAAGTGTACTTTTAGTCGTTTCCCTTTGATTGAAAGTAAGAAGTCTAAGAGTGAATTGCGGCATAACACACCAGTATCACACCTGATGTTAGTGCCTTTATATAAACGTTCTACGACATGGCAGTGAAAAAATCAGTAGCTTATGTGATACTTTCACTACTGGTCAAATTTTTGGTCTCACATGCATGTTTATAGCATGGGATAAGCGCTCTCGCCGTCGACAAGGTGAAAAATATAACCCGCGAGAGGGTGTCTTCCGAAGCAGTTTTCTCGAACTAAAATTAAGAAGTTATTTTATTGTTAATTGTGCGTTAGAATGATGTAAATTAACTCGTTTTTGAAGCATTTCACCAGCCGTGCAAGGATTATGTCGTCCATAGAGACGCTGTTGACACTGCCTCAAAAGGTGTTACATTTTCAAGTTTGCTTTCCCTTTCTCTCAGTCATGTTCATGTCGAGAGGAAATGGCTATTAACTTTGCTTATCGCTGTACGTATTCGGGCATGCATACGTGTGTGTTTGTTTTGTCTATCAATGTGTTTCAACGTTATATCGTTGACTATGAGAGTGGCGCTGCTATCTGTCTCTAAAATTTAGAAAGAGTGAAGGGGGTCTGATAATATGTGATACTTTCACTACTGGCCAAATTCTTGGTCTCACATACAGGTCTATAGCATGAGATAAGCCCTCTCACCATAGGCAAGTTGAAAAGTTTGACCTATGAGAGGGCCGTTCGATGCTTGAACCTATTGTGTGTGTGTATTCAATCTAACACCCATTGACCGGCAATGGTATTATGGAAAAAATCTGTTTGCAACAATCCTTGAAGTGACCATTCAAAGCAGCTTAAATCCGAGAGCTAGAAAGTGACATCTGTATTGCAGATCCAGCAACCCATTTCAGAATGTATGGAGAGTCATGCCTATTCCGAGGTTACTTTCACATAGAACAAGCCCGCATGCAATCATTATCGATATCATTTGGATAAGCGTACTGAAACACACTTCCAGATTTGAAAGTTTATAATTTCCAAAACAAGCCCCTATATAGTTTTATTTGAAAATAGTTTTTAGTTAAATATTTTTAATCAGATTGATCTCACCAAAGGCCATGACCACATTAGCTTGTTCAGTCGTAAAAATGCAGATTCGTTGTTAATTTCATGCACTCACGACAAAATCAATGCAATCTGTAAATTAAATTAACGTTGCTAAACCGCCCGTTAACTATGCAACCAGCATTGTACAACTGAAATAACATTCAAGAATCCCACGCGTGAATGCGTGTTGGTTTCGTTCGATGCTCCTGATTAGCAAATTGCTTTTTTTTTTCATTTGTGCCACTCCACACTCAACCAAAAATCAAAATCCTCCGACATCCCCGGCAATAATCGCGACAAAGCGGAAAAACATTTATTTTCTGACATGGAAAATTTCAATGAAATTCATCCTAGAATGCACAGATTTTTCCCACACCAGTGAACAAAACCAGTACAGAAGCACTTTGGTGCTCTCTGGCAGTCAGTCAGTCAGTCAGTCAGTCAGTCAGTCAGTCAGTCAGTCAGTCAGTCAGTCAGTCAGTCAGTCAGTCAGTCAGTCAGTCAGTCAGTCAGTCAGTCAGTCAGTCAGTCAGTCAGCAGCAGCAGCAGCAGCAGCAGCAGCAGCAGCAGCAGAGAGAGAGAGAGAGAGAGAGAGAGAGAGAGAGAGAGAGAGAGAGAGAGAGAGAGAGAGAGGAGAGAGAGAGAGAGAGAGAGAGAGAAGTCAGTAGAGTCAGAGTCAGAGCAGTCAGTCAGTAGTCAGTCAGTCAGTCAGCAGTCAGTCAGTCAGTCAGTCAGTCAGTCAGTCAGTCAGTCAGTCAGTCAGTCAGTCAGTCAGTCAGTCAGTCAGTCAGTCAGTCAGTCAGTCAGTCAGTCAGTCAGTCAGTCAGTCAGTCAGTCAGTCAGTCAGTCAGTCAGTCAGTCAGTCAGTCAGTCAGTCAGTCAGTCAGTCAGTCAGTCAGTCAGTCAGTCAGTCAGTCAGTCAGTCAGTCAGTCAGTCAGTCAGTCAGTCAGTCAGTCAGTCAGTCAGTCAGTCAGTCAGTCAGTCAGTCAGTCAGTCAGTCAGTCAGTCAGTCAGTCAGTCAGTCAGTCAGTCAGTCAGTCAGTCAGTCAGTCAGTCAGTCAGTCAGTCAGTCAGTCAGTCAGTCAGTCAGTCAGTCAGTCAGTCAGTCAGTCAGTCAGTCAGTCAGTCAGTCAGTCAGTCAGTCAGTCAGTCAGTCAGTCAGTCAGTCAGTCAGTCAGTCAGTCAGTCAGTCAGTCAGTCAGTCAGTCAGTCAGTCAGTCAGTCAGTCAGTCAGTCAGTCAGTCAGTCAGTCAGTCAGTCAGTCAGTCAGTCAGTCAGTCAGTCAGTCAGTCAGTCAGTCAGTCAGTCAGTCAGTCAGTCAGTCAGTCAGTCAGTCAGTCAGTCAGTCAGTCAGTCAGTCAGTCAGTCAGTCAGTCAGTCAGTCAGTCAGTCAGTCAGTCAGTCAGTCAGTCAGTCAGTCAGTCAGTCAGTCAGTCAGTCAGTCAGTCAGTCAGTCAGTCAGTCAGTCAGTCAGTCAGTCAGTCAGTCAGTCAGTCAGTCAGTCAGTCAGTCAGTCAGTCAGTCAGTCAGTCAGTCAGTCAGTCAGTCAGTCAGTCAGTCAGTCAGTCAGTCATTACCCTTAGAGTTTATCAATATGTGTGCGCATTTGCAGCAATAAGCATTCTAATTAAGTTTCAACTATATCAATTCACTAAAAAACGAAAATTTTATGTTCAAAAATGCAAAAAATGTTATTCGGCCATTTGCCCATATACATGAGAAGTATGAACATGTTTTGATAAATCGTAGACAGAATGGGTCATTATTTTTTATAATCTTGAAGAAATATGCAGTTCCTCCGAAAGATACCTTCTTTTGATTCTTTGCACATGGGCCTTCTATTACGATACATATTCCTGTATTCGAAAGCAAACTTCTGAATCGAGCGCTTGCCCGGTTTATTACTCTTTGTGAGATTGTTCCTTCTATCAAACATGAGCAGTTCTTTGGAGTTTCAATGATCAAACAAATGTAATTCTCATGATTTCATGCATTTTAATTTTCAGTTCAGTTCAAATTCGACAGTTCAGAAATTTTGAACCGACTGGTGAATTATGTGAGAAACTAATATTTGATAATTTAGAGCTTTTATAACATTGTATTTTTCTTATTTTACTTTTGAGACGTTGTTTGGAATCAAATGATTAAAAGATATTTGGCTGAATGGCTTCGAACCCTAAAATAACTTGGCATGGCATTTCACAGTAGAATCTGATTATAATTTTAATCTGATTTCGGCCAAACGTCCAGTCGACTACACGCCTTTATGCCAAACGTCCATTCGGCCGAACGCCCGTATGCCAAACGTCCGTATGCCATACGTCTTTATGCCAAACGGGGTATTATCCTTCTACCTATTGTACTGAGAATCCCGAAAATTGTTGTACCGAGCTAAATGTGAATGAATGATCTTCCGAATTTGTTTAAAATCTGCACTTGGATCTGCATTTTATGAATATTCACATTGAACCCCCCCCCCCCCCCTCTTCTATATATTTCCATATCTATGCTATCCACGTGCCATGCAGGCGGCTCCGCAGTCAATTCAAATGCGAATTTCTAATCCGTCCTTCTGGCTGCAAACATCAATTCATAGTTTTAATAAACACCCGACCACCCATTCCTCGCGTCGGCTTAATTTATTTTCCCGACACGGAATCATCAACTTTCCAGAAAATCCTAACCTCATTTCTCATGTAGGTTCACGCGTAATGAAAAACGACCCATTTTCAATTTTGTTTGCCATTTCTGTGTTCATAATACAATAAAGAAAACAAAAAAAAAGACCACCACTTGACAAATACACCACCGAGGCTGCCGGGGGTCGTCGGTCGAACGGTGGGTGGTGGCGCGCGCTTGCGATTTCAGGTGGCAAAATTCCTGGCGCTGGTTATTGTCGCCCAGGCCCGGCAGCAACAGCAGCAGCAACAGTAGATCGTAATAAAGTATTTTGGAATATGCCCGCTGGCCTACTGTGTTGGTAGGGTTTACGAACATGGGGGACGTCACCGCAGGAAAACAGACTCCGCGGCCGCCGGAGGCACCCTCTATCTCTTTCTCGCTTGTTTTCTCTACGGCATACTTAGGCGAAATGACAAATACCTTCTCATAAATCCACACCGCTCGCTCGGAATTAAATTTTGCGGCTCACCGCATCACGGTGTATTTTTTATTTTTTGGACTGGGAAGTAATTTCGGGACGCTGAAGTCTTTTTTTTTCGGCGCGCAGGGAATAGTGCTTCATGAAAGGCAGGGACATCCCTGTTGTTGACTTTCTTCCACTTGTCAAAAGTGGTCCACTCTCGGATGGGTGATGTTGGTTCCCTCCCTTCTGGATTAGGATTGGTCGTAAAGTCGGTTGAGATGTTAAATCCTCTGGGCCTGAGCTGACCGACAAGAGGTAAACATTTTTTTACGAATTTATAATCGGGGCGGTTGGCACTTCTATGGTGCTCTTCTTTACTCTCATGAACGCATATTTTTGCAAAACATATTTTTCACAGCCCATTGATTCGCTCTTCACATGGCGAACGGACGTCGAAAATAGTCTAAAATAAATCCCATCAATAACTTTCGTAAAAAAATTACTTCGCCCCGAAAATAAAAAGTTTCCACTCTTTAGACCTTTCGAGAAATTTGCCACTCGCCAAACAAACAAACTGTCAATGGCAGCGGCAGTTCGCAAACAACCGAAGCAATCGCACGCGCGCTAACCTAAACCACAAAACTTACCTGGCTGAATGTATGTTGGCAAACAGAGGGCGGCGGCGGCGTGTCGTTGACGGTGCCATATGTCATGCTGCGGGTGTCCGCCCCAATCAAAACACATTATCAAGATTAATGGGGCTGAACACTTCTGCCGGAAATGATAATAAAATTTATGATTTATGCATTCTTTCACATGTGGGCCCCACACTGGGCAGGAGTGCATTCGTGCGAATTGTCAGGTGAAGCAAGGCGCAGCAAGCGTATACAAATATGCGGTATTTTTCGCAGGACAAAAACAAAACAAAAACTATGCAACAGCGAGCGCAACTTGAAGTGTTTCCCCTTGGTTTTGTTTCCCTTGCCAGCGTCAGTGTTGTGAAATTTCGATTTTTCATTTTGCGGGGTGGAAGAAACTGCTTCACGAGGCAATTTCATAGTTGTCAAACAGTTCTCCTGTTTTGGGAATCGTCGACAAAAAAGCTCATGCACATATCTAGGTATATCATACGGTGGATGCAGGGATAGGGAAACTTCTGCATACACGTGGAGCAAAGCGTCGCATCGTTTAGAGGTCGTTGGTCACTGTGCGAAATTCGGACTGGCGAACGAAGAGCGATTTATGCACCATGCAGCAGGCCATGATTCTTGACTTCGAGTCGGAAAGCACCAACTGGCCAGCCAGCCATGGCAACTGAGAACTGAACTGAGCTGCATGTGTGACCAGGCCATGCTTCTTTTTTCACTTTGGTTCCGGAAGCACAGTAAGCCCTGGTTTTTTGGTTAGCTGGCAGGTATGCAAATTATGATCGTTCCGGTCGGTGATTTATGAACTGAAGACCGGAAATTCTCCTGTCTCTAATTTCTATTGCAAGCTGGTAGAAATTGCAAAAAATCGAGCTTTCGGGCAGCTTTGGCAAATTGCTTTGCCCCGCCGTTGTGGCTTTGTTTGCCGGTCTCCGTTGTTGTCCTGAGCTTGGACTTCGCTTCACTTGTATGTATATCGATTTTTTCATTTGTATTCGTTTAAAAATATCAAATTGTTGTTGTTTTTTATGATCTATTGGTTTAATTAATGACTAGGGTATGTTTTCATTGAGGATTTATTTATTTAAAGTTAACACCAACAGATTTATCAAGTCCCAATGATGTTGTCATAAACTTAAAACAGTAATTTAAAGCCTACTATTCAAAAAAGTAACACGAGAAACGTCTGCGTTGTGTTTGCCGTGAAAGATGGTATACCTACATAGATGAAAATAATCCATTTTAACAGGCGCGTCAAATTTACCTTCGTTTAATTTCAAGCCAAAGGAGGCGTAAACAACGAAATTGTTTGCAATCTTTCATGCGCCATACAACAATGTTTGCAATCTTTTATACAACAAGCTAGATTCAGGCGTTATCTGGCTAGAATTTACATGAAATATCCCACTATTTTCTGCCAAATCTAGCATTCCCTTTATGTGCATTAGATGACGCAGAAAATTAAATGTTTCTTTCTATCTGTGTAGAGCATAAAACATGATCCGTGGGATTGAGTGTAATCTCCTATTAGGATGAATTGTCATCGGGAGAATAGTAATAAGACATGCTTGAAGTCATAGATTGGACTGAGATAGTCAGATGTAGGATGCAAGAGTAGAACGGAGAAACTACCTGTAATCGTCTCAAAGGGTAATCGGAGATCGCCTTTAGAAAAGATCGTTTTGCGATCTCTGGAACGAAGGTCAAGAACATTAGAAAGGTCTATCTGAGGAATATCAAATGCTTTCTCGTTCACTTTAATTTGACTCGTGGAAGAGGCAGGTAGTGAAGTTTCTGTATATAGTTTTGCGGTGTGTTTGTCGAGGAAGTATACTTATAATTCAACTAGCTAGAAAGTGCGGTGCAGTGCGATCCAGGGAAGCTAGAAAGCTTTGTACACGTCCCGCTCTGCACACCGCTCCCTCATTATTGCCACTACCCTGACCCCACTTGCCAATATTGAAGTTCCAAATTTCGGCCAGAATTGGAAGGAAGCTGCGAACGTACGTAACGCTCTTCAAGATAGCGATTTTTTCACCCACTCACCGGAAAATCACCACGTCGAGGTTTTTGGTGAACACAACGAGTTCACTCTTCGGTGTTCTGCGTGGTGCGAGCGTTGCAGGGGCGACGCGACGACGATGAATAGCCGTCGGTAAAACAGTAACGGAAAACCGTGCGTAGCTACACAGTTTAAAAAAAACATGTTATTTTCTGCGTTGTATAATGCACATAAAAGGAACGCTAGATTTGGCAAAAATTGATGGGATATGTGATGTAAATTTTAGCCAGATAACGCCTGAATCTAGTCTGTTGTATGAAAGATTGCAAACAATTTCGTTGTCTACGCTTCCTTTGGCTTGAAATTAAACGAGGGGAAATTCTACGCGCCTGTTAAAATGCATTATTTTTTTCTGTGTACACAGCGCAATCTAAGAATAGACTTTTTTTTCAAATCTGCACAGCTAGGTAATACACAGCTCGAAAAAGTAGTGTGAATTTCTGTTCAATATCATGCACATAAATGGAGCGTCACAAAACATAAGAATTTGCGTTATACATCGTGTAATGTTCTGGGACATTCCATATATTGCCGATAATATTGTACGCAAAAGCTCATCTTTGATAGAACTATTTCATGCAAGTAGCTCCTTCGTGTGCAATGAAATACAAATTTACATGCTCTGATATTTAACATCACAATGAAAATTCAAATTTTTTTCTGTGTAGGAAATGTTTACACACTTAGATAATTTTACAGTATTCGGTATTTTTTTACTGAACTTTCAACAGCTGAACGCTCGGTTATCCGATTTAACGGATTTCGGTACATTTTTTTTTCGTAAATGGTTACCGAAGTCAGCTGTTGAAGTTGAAAAATTCGAACACTGTAAAATTCTAAGGTGAAGTAATGTACATTAATGGATAAGTTAGAATTTCCCGTCATTTAGTTGTGCTGAACACGAGAGGTTTCTAACGTTTCGTCGTTTTGTTTTAGTTTTTTTGTTTTTTGTTCCCCCCCTAGTTGGACTGGTTGGAATTTTCCGTCCTCCTTTTTTTTCTTGAAGCAAGAAAAAGGCGGGCGGTGGGGAGGACCCCGACCATAGAAAGAAAAAGCCCCCCCTTTTTTTTTTTTTGGTTGAAATTTTTTAAAGATTTTTTTGACGTAGGACTACGTCTGTGTTTTCAATACTGGGGTACACGTTCGAATTGCGAAAATTTGAAGCGTCACGAAAAATATATAGGTTTTGAACGTTAATAACTAAGTCATTCCACGATTGATTTTCAAAAGGTTTGCACCAATCGATCGGAACATTTTCTACGCTTCGATTTAAATATTTAAAACTATTGCTTTTTAACATTCAACTATTGAAATTAACGCAAATATAAGGTGATGTCTTATAATGCCGATTTTTCAGAGTAAATGTACCAAATACACAGTACTTTGCTAGCACAGACTTCATATTCAAGTAAGGAACGTCTTCTATGCATCAGGAAAAGATATTTAATGGGGACACGTTGTAATTTTCCTTCAGTCTTTCAGCGATCTCGAAGATGTTTAGTCAGCGCTCGGCAGCGATGACAGTTTTCAAAATGTCATGACAAATAAATATTTAAGCTGATTTAAATAATAGCATGAGTCGATTTTTAAACATTTAGAGAAATTATTAGAGGTTTATTGAATTCCTGCACGAAAATTATCGTTTAACATTGATTTTACATATTCTAGGATTGATTTTACATATTCTTGAAGAAATATTGAATATTGCACTGTATAAGTTACATATTCTGGAAAGAAACCTTGTATGAACTTGTAAATAAAGTTCGAATTGCTTATTTAATCTTGAACCACAGAGAAGCAGACATAACTCTTGAAATTTGAATCCGGATGAGTATGAGCTATTTAATGGAACACCTGTATCTAGAAAATGAGAAGAAAGATTAGTTATTTCCAGTCGAGTATTAGTACACGGCACTGAAGAAGTCTGCACATTGTAGGCGAAATACGTGTATCTCCCAAGATAAGCAATAAAGGTAGTTAGAATTAAATGGAAATGACTTATCTTTCTTCTCATGTTCTAGTCTCGAAATTTGTTCATCGAACATAACAAGTTGAATATGTTGATAGTTGGTCGCCTGTTCCACGCATGTTAATTTCCATTTTGTTAGACATTAATACATTACCGCGATTTGTTCAAATTATTGCCCATTACAGTGTGCTTCACAAATGATGAAAGTGTTCAAGTAAGAATTGGTCAACTTTGTCTGTTTGTCTGTGCTTGAACCATCCTTACACTCAAAGCAATACATATAACTACTAGGGAAAGGTGCTCTAATGTGGGTCTATGGATCTAGGATTCGGCCTATGCTTAAAATTCGAAGTAAATATTAATTCACTATATTTTTTACCCTGAAAATAAAAATTTAAAAAAAATATACAATAGTATCATCTCACTGACATCAATATGAAGAAAAATTAAGGACATGCAATTTTTAACGATAGGCCGAATTCTAGATCCATAGACCCACATAAAGGCACTTTCCCCTACTATTCTGAAATGGATTTTATTTGTATTTGAATTTTAAACTATTCTCAAACATTTTTTTTTGTAAAATGTGCTCAAGCGTATACAATTAGCTGATAAACACTGAGTTGGTACATCAAATTGGTAAAATAATAATAAAATCAAAACCAATTGGAGCAAATTTTACAACAAAGTAAAGTTTCTGTCAAAACTCAAGTCAGTGAATAAATGATGTCTTCTAGTGTTCCGTCCAGTGCGGTCTGGTATTGAAGAATCTAACACATCAATAAGCACTGTCGATGCTTGCCTTCTTGTCAGTTCAGATTTCCGGCCTTCCTTCGTAACTCAGCAAACTGGCGCAAACACTATTTTCTGCAGTCGGGACATCTTTGCCAGTTGAGGGTTCCGACCTTCCTCCGGTGAAGCTCTGTCTTGTTCTGGCATTAACGACCGAAGCTGCTAACTTGCTAACTAAGTGAATATAACTAATAACAAAAGGTTGCAAAATACTCAATAATTTCATTTTATTCCATTTTGTTACAGAACACATCAATAAGCACTGTCAGTTTGCAATGCAAGAGATATTTTGCATATTTCTTGAATAATCGTCCAATGACCTTGATATTCAACTATTAAACATCTAGTAATGACAACCATTATCGTTATAGCAATGAGCAAAACTATCATTAATTATTGAAGTTATATTCCCTAACAGATCCTCAATCATCTTTTACGCCAAAAGGATAGTGGCCCTCTCAACCATCATAGCAAATACAACCGTGGCCGTATCATCATTTACACCAAACGGCCCTTTTCAGGGCCACCAAATGCTTTCTAAAGAGTGAACAATAGAATTTTCTAACAAACTTTCTAATGCTGGACTAACGTTCCAGACAGCATCCACGCTATTTTAGCTAGGGTAGCAGTCAAATGAAAATTTGAAAAATAGCGACCGTCCGAATAATTGAAACACAGCTTTAATCAGTTGGAGATTTTTGCCACGGTAAAAAAAAAAAAACAAATATCATTAATAATTGACTTTGAATTCCCATACAGACTTTCAAGAATCTATAACGCAATAAGGATAATGGTCTCCAGCTAGTCAATCATATCAACATAATCACCACTGCCAGCACAGCCGTTGCGCTTTCATCATACCAACATTTGAACCCTGCCAAATGATTTCTAAAGAGCAAATCGTAGAATTTTCTAACAAACTTACTTATCTATGCCGATCCAACGTCACATTAGAACAGCACTTTCGTTGCAATGTTACTACGTAGTCCTAAGTCAACTTTGCGTACAACCCCATTGGGCTGTCCCTTCTAGTTTTTTTTTTTTTTTTTTTCATTTTCTCTACCTCGTTTTTCTGCCCCCCCAAGACGCCGGCACCACCCCCCCCCCCCCCCACAACCCCAGCCACCCCCAAAAAAAAAATAATTTACACAATTTTCCTCCCGCCATATTATCGCTTTTTTTAAACGAAGCTTTTGTATGTCTAAAAAGAACATTCGTGTATTGTGCGAAAACAATACAAAGATAGTTTTTCTTATTTTCTTTCTCTCTCTTTCTCCATCTTTGTTTTTCTTTGTTTTCGCCCCGCGGCGGCGTGCGTGGGCCTTTGTCCCCCCCCCCCCCCCCCCCCCTCCTCGACCCCGTTTGTGTCGATTTCTCCCCTTATCCGCGCCCGCCGGCTTTCTTCCTTTCTAGCCGCCCGAGCGCCCCCCCCCCCCCCCCCACCAAAATAAATTTATTTTCCTCATCCACCATTCACCCCTCCTTCGTCCGCGGCGTCCCTAATAATTTAATCTGTCTTTTTTTAATCAACCCTTTGTTTGTCTAAAAAGAACATTCGTGCATTGTTCGAAAACAATACAAAGAACTACGACAATTTTGTAGAAACAAAAGGAAATACTTTCTGATGGTTATCGTTGCGTGGATGTTTGATAGATCGATTTTATCGGCTTAAACTGAAATTTGAAAAAAAAAACGAGACCATAGGGAGGTTCTAAATCATTAGTGGAGATTTTTTATAACATTTCTGATTTGGGAATTGAGAAAAGCTGCTTCTGAATCCGTGGTTGATCTTTTTCTTTGGTGTGAACAAATGTTTTGAGCTATCCTCAGCAACAACACCAACTTATGCAGATACAATATAAGAGAAATAGTGATTGGCTGGTACGCACGAAGTTCATTTCGTACATTGTTTGAACAAAAATTACCGGAACATGTCAAAAACTTCCGCATGCTAAATTTGGGTTCCTTTGCTTGATCAGTTCTCGAGATATGCAGAAATTTGTGTTTCATTTGTATGGGAGCCCCCCTTTTCAGAGAAGGGGGGGGGGTCTCAAACTAACATAAGAACCTTTCTCGGCCCCAAAAACTTCTCCATACAAAATTTCACGCTGATCGGTTCAGTAGTTTTTGAGCCTATGAGGTTCAGACAGACAGAAATCCATTTTTATATACATAGATAGATGCCGGCGTCGGTGGTGCAGTGGTAAGCGTGACTGCTACTTGGCACCCCTGTGAGGCTGGGTTCAATCCCAGTCGAAGTCGGTGGTTTTTCTGAGGCGAAAAAGTCAGGTCACGTCTTCCTTCGGAAGAGAAGTAAAGCCGTTGGTCCCGGTTCATATTCATGAGTCGTTAGGTAGGGTCCAGGTGGTGGAGTCGTCTTCCTGGCGTCGGTGATTGTCACCTGGTGAGGAAGTAGGCCGAAAAAAAAGAAAAAAAAATATAGATAGATAGATATGTATAGGGAAGATGTACTTATATTAATCTCATCACTTTGCAATTAAACCTACTTGAAATAAAACGATATACACGTGACAGAATTAGTTAGTAATGTTTGTTGTAGTTCTTTAACGTTATTAGAAAACGAAACCGATTTTTCAACTGCCCAAATGTTTGATTCATCGTAGGATGAATATAGGAACAATGAGATTAATATGGCGGCAGTAACCCTAGATAGATTATACACGTTTTGCAAAACATGTCATGTTTAATCTTTATAATCGTAGGGTAGGTTAGGTTAGGTATCTTTATTAGAGAGACTTTTAGCCGGTTCGTCTCTTAATCTTTATAATCGTTCTTAAACACATTGTTTTATACATTTATTAAACATAAACAGGACAAGATTTTACAGTTAGGTCAAAATACTGTTGAAATAACTTTGAACCAATCATGTTTTTGAAAATGTGTTTTTTGTCGTAACCATGGATATGTTGTACAAGATTGTGGTTTCATTGGCAAAGAGAAGTAAATCATAGATACTCAAAAGTAATTTGTTGTGCTCTTTAGTTCATTTTTTTTAACCAGTTTATTTATTTGATAGACTCAATTGCGTTAGCTTTATGGAGCTGATTTTTTTTTATAATGTAATGACTTATCCCAAGTGGCACTAGTCAAGAATTTAAAGCCCAAATCGTGGTCTCCAGAACCCTCATAAAAGAAAAATTGTTACTTGTCATGGCTATTAGGTAATTCAATATGGCGACGAAAATCCGGAAATGCAAACAAGCAAAAAGTCATCAGCGGTAGAAATTTATTTTACCTTTGCTGCCATCAAATCCAGACAGCTCCTGGGCAAATTTTATAAACACTACAATTTTTACATCCCATGTTGCCCATCGCCATCGGGTGTCACCATCCATCGTTCCAAGCCAAAGAATGGCCAATTTAATTTCGATCGTCTTTTCGTGTTTTGCTGTTGTTGTGGCTCGGTAGACGTTCCTAACTCTACCCATCACTTCTTTTCAACTGTTAATGAACATGGTAAAACAATATCCTTTTTTCTTCGTACTAACCAATGAAGACATCGAACAGGGGGACTACACTGCATCGAAAATGAATTTAAGCACTGGTCTCAGCACTCTTCTGTCTAATTCTCAATTCTGAGGACAGTGCAAATGGACTTCAAAAGAAAAACTCCCACCCGTCCCCATCACGCTTCCTTGCCTGGCCACAGTGGTTCACGTGAACCGGAATACTAAATAAGCTCAACCAAACCGGACACGGAGAATGCTTTGTGCACTATGTACAACATATATGCAAGTTCAGGGGTGGAACTTTTCCCATTGCTCACAATGCTGCCTGGACCACCAGAAACGGTCGAACGAAGTGCAAAAATGAACACCAGCACACCGAAACAGGAAGTTCAATTTTCGGATGTTTGTTTGTGGCACGCCACAATCTTATTAATATTCAACTGCTGACTCGAGCCATCGCAATCGGAATCGAATCGGGAGACCGGGATCGTAAGAAGAATGCAAATGCTATTGGCCATTTCGGAATGTGTAAATACATCAACGACGAACTAAATTACATCACAACTACATTATCTTCACTCAGTTATGTGTGTATAGATATTCTAGCACCATCGACTTGAAGGATGGCTCCACGTGGCCACTTGTGGCTACTCTCGATGACCTAACATCCTTTCACAATTCCAGTCACATCCCATCTGCTTTTGTCGGCATCCGATATAGCTCGATGCATGCCAGCGATTTATGCAACAATTTCCTCACTTCTATTGTTTTCAGCATCAGTTCCAGTTGTTTCGCCCGGGAAGAGCCTCATCATCATTCGGTCTTCCTTTTTTTTTGCTGTTGGTCCCTCGATGTCATCACCGATTCCGGAGCACTTCCTGACCCTAGGAGTGCGGACGGAATATCGAAAAGAAACGAAGTATCCGTGCGAGATGGTCACGGTGTGGCATCTATTGTTCTATGCAAATTATAAATGCTCGCCCAAGCCGTCAGGATCGGTGACCGTGGGTTGGGTGGGGTTGTTAAAGGGTATCACAGACGAGAGAAGGGTGAAACAAAAAACGAATGCAGGATGCGACACCGTTCAGAATATTCAATCAGGATCTTTACCCTTATCTTTGATTGCCTTTTCTTTTGTGTGCACGATTGTTGGCAGCTTTCCATTTCAAAGTGACACAAATGAGCTTTTCGATGGTGGTGATAAAATTTGTACTCGGAGTAATCGTTGAAATTCGAGGTAAGGCAAGTTTTCAAGATCAGAATTGAAAAATTTAAACTTTGTTGATTGACTGAAAGGGGTAACATTGGCGATGATCTCCAACCTTGGAATAAATCCCGATGAATAAGTAATATCAGACCCAATCAATGCAACCCAATCAATTAGCAGACAGTCAGGTAGTAAAAGTTAATCCACGTTGGAACTTACTTATATAGTGGTGGAAAATAAAATTCGCCGTTTAAATATTCATTCAAAAAGCATACATAATTTTATTTCTCAGCTCAAAGTTAAGCAATAATTCTCATTATTAGAATTAGTAAAATCATGATGATATTCATTAGTGTTTACAATAAACAGAAATAAACAATGAAATCATTGAAATGGCTGAGAAAAAAACATTCGCGATTGAGCGTACTACTCCTGATTATGTTTCGCAAGCTAGTTAGTTGGTAGTACGTCGTATGGAGTTCTTTAGGTTTACGGACATCGTTGAAGCAATCGGTTACCAACTTTTTATGTGTATTCGGGTGATGTTTCATTCCATTCGTCCATTAGAATCGACTTCAACCGCTGCTTGTTCCGGATTTCATGTTTCCGGATCCGTTTCTCCAGATCATCCCACAAATGTTCAATGGGATTGAGATCCGGAGACTGTGGTGAAGTCTTAAGCCTGTGGGATACGTTGTAAGCGATCCATTCCCTTACAACATGGGTGGTATGTTTTGGATAATTTTCCTGCTGGAAATAGAAATCTTTGCCAAGGTTTAGTTTTACAGCGCTTTTTTTCACATTTTCTTTCGAAACCTTCGGGTAAAGTTTTTGTCCATAACCTCATTTATAAACACCAGGTTTTCAACTCCAGATGATATTATAGAGCCTCACCACACTACCACCATCGTGTTTAACAGTAGAGTTAATGATGAAATTTGTCAGAAGCAGATAATTTCCATCAACATGAGAGGCTACTACTACTTGTAGTAGTATAAGAGCATGATCGGTCGCATACTCTTTTACCAGTCAAGGGGGTATCCTCCCTCTTGCCTACCCCGCATCTGGGGTAGTATGGTAAAAGATTATGCGCCCGATTGTATACTACCTTCGTATGCCCTCCGCTCGTTTTCAACTTGTATCTTTCAATTTTCATAACCTGCCGTTACTCTATACCAGTGGTTCCCAACCTTTTTGGGCTCGCGACCCCCTTTTTGAATCAGTAATGGCCCCGCGACCCCCTTGGAAAACTAATGTGATTATGTTGCGATAAAAAATGAAGAAATACATCAATTTACGATCTTTTTGATTTATTACGACATTTTATGTTATAACCAGGGAAAAACACTCTCAGTGTGATTGCTGCGCCTGGATTTAGGACACTAGATTTGAAATTCGGGGCTGTGTTTGAGACAACGCCAATCTCATGTCATCTTCAATGTTCAGTCTGTTTCTTGTCTTCGTTTTTATTTGAAGTAGAGTTGAAAATCGGCTTTCACCAAGGTGTGTTGACACGAATGGGATTAGGATGCCTTCGATGCCTCCATGGAAACTTTGGGGTACTAGCCATACATAGCACACCAGAACTGGCTCAGTTTCTTTTCATGAAACAAATCGCGAGACGATGGATCGTTTTTCAGGTCCAAGTATTCATCCTCTATCTCATCTGGAAGGCTAGCCACATCCAATGAAGATGAAAACGGGTTGCGTACTAAAGCAGCTTCTTCTTGCTTCAACTTGGGGAAATACTTCTCAAATTGCTGCTCCAGTGTATCCAAATGTGCAATAATTTCTGCTTGGAGAGCCGAAGTCAGCTCGCTTGCTCCTTTATCGGTCATATTGCACAGACGATCAAACATGGCAACATTTTCCATCTTAATTTTTCGGCGCCAATTTTTTAGTTTTTCCGCGAATGCATGAAGATGATCTTGGAAGTGAACAAGATTGGATTGTTTGCCCTGAAGTTTCAAATTCAGCAAATTCAGATGCTCAAAAACATCAGCTAAGTAAGCAAGACGCTTCTGAAAGTCTCCTTCATTAAAATGTGCAAGGAAGTCATTTTTCCCTTGAGCTTTCAAAAACGTTTGGATCTCATCCTTCAACTCGAAAACACAGTTGAGTACATTACCCTTCGACAACCAGCGTACGGAAGTGTAGAAAAGAAGATCCTCATGATCTGAGTTCATTTCCCTGCAGAGTTACTTGAATAAACGTGTATTCATTAACGTGTATTCAGGGCTCCAGACTTAACATAGTTAACAATCTTTATGACCAATTCCAGTACTTTCAATAACCCTTCCGGCAACGTCTTGCTGGCAAGAGCATATCGATGGATCATGCAATGGACACCTGCGGCATGTGGGGCAAGCTCCTTGACCTTCTTCTGAAATCCAGATTTCTTGCCAAGCATTGCAGGAGCTCCATCGGTGCAAACCCCACAAAGTTTTTTTCCACTTCAAGTCACCAGATTCAAAAAACGCCTTGATTTTAGCCATGATATCATCACTTGTGGTAGTAGTTTCCAAGTCACAACAGAAAAGAAACTCCTCCTTTAAATCGCCAGCAGAGCATACGTACTTCACAAACACCAACAGCTGCGCACAGGAACTGACGTCCGTGGATTCATCGAGTTGGATTGCGAATAAAGGAGATTGTTTTATTTATTTCCAGAACTTGCTCTTTCACGTCTTCGGACATATGGGCAATTCGTCTTTGCACAGTGTTGTTTGATAATGACACTTGCCGCATTTTCTTTTCACTTGCTTTCCCAAGAACCAAATTCACCATTTTCAGCATGCTAGGTTTGATCAGAGTTTCTCCAATCGTATGAGGTTTTTTGTTTTTAGCGATTTCCAGTGCTGTCTCATATGACGCTTGCACTACTGCTGTGTTTTGTTGTTGAATGCTGCCAGTGCCAGTGGCATCGCATCTCTGCCGTTTCAAGCCAGCTTCATAACGCCGAAAAAAGTCCACATCCTTAGTACTATGCTCGGCATGCTTGGTATCCAAATGTCGTTTCAATTTTGATGGCTTCATTGATTCAACACTCAACACAACGCCACAAAGCACGCACTGTGGCTTATCGACGCCATTAACGATTATAGTTGTGAAACCGAATTTCTTATAATTCTCGGAATAATTGCGTTTCTTTTCCATGGTGAGGCCGTCTATAACGTACAACATAAGAGCATCTCTAGGAGTGTTGTAGTTCTAGATTCATTTTATATGTCAGTTATAAATTTTTCTCTTGGGAAAATATATAACAAACATACCCTCTCTTCAGCAGCAGTTCCAAATGTTGTTCTAAACCTAAAGACTTGAATGTGTGTGTATAATTGATTCTCAAAACTTCTGTGGGCATATTCTCAAAATTCCTTAGGAATTCTCCTCAAATTTCCGCTGTAATTCCTCTCAGAACTCCATTGGATTTTCCCTCAGAATTACTATCCCCTTCGAATTTCTCTAGAAATCTCAGAAATCGTTTGGAATTTTCCTCAGAATTCCCTTACAATTTCCCTAGAATTCTCCTTAGAATTCAGTTGCAATTCTTCATAGGATTTTTTCTGGAATGCTCCCTTTAACTCATTCGCTGTTTTTCTAAGAATTCCTCTGGAGTTCTCCTCATTGTTCTTCTGCAATTCTCATCAGAATTCCTGTGTAATTAATCTTGGAATTACACTGAAATTCTCAAAATTCCACTCAAACTGTCTTCAGAAGTCCTGCGGAATTCTCCAGAAGTCCATTGGAATTCTTCTCAGAATTTCTCAGGAATTCTTACTAGAATTTCTCTAGTATTCTCTTCAGGATTCTTCTTAAATTCTCATCAGAATTCCTCTCAAAATTCCGCTGGAATTTCTCCAGTATTCCTCTGGAATTTTCCCTCATAATTACTTTGGGATTTCTCTCAGAACTTCTCTGGAATTCCCCTTGATATTCATCTAATTTATTTTCGGTTCTATACCTAATTTATATATTCCACAATATGGAGCAACTCTCTAAAAAAAATTAAAAACAAAGAAATAGGAATTATGGAGAGTGTGAGCTGTTTAGTGGAATACCTGTAACTAGAAAATAAGAAGAATGATTAGTAATTTCCATTTAATTCCAACTACCATTATTGCTTATCTTGACAGATATGCCTATTTCGTCTACAATATGCATACTTCTTCAGTGTCGTGTACTAATACTCGACTGAGTCCAGTCGAGTATTAGTACACGACACTGAAGAAGTCTGCACATTGTAGACGAAATACGCGTATCTGTCAAGATAAGCAATTAAAGGTAGTTGGAATTAAATGGAAATTACTAATCATTCTTCTTATTTTCTAGTTAAAGAAATAGGGAAATGATGGTAATAACAAAGAAATAGGGATATGATGGTCAGCGAGTTCATACTTGTTGCTGCAACTTGAAACTATGACCGAACAAGTAGAACGTATACAAGATTCAAACAGATGCACGACCGGACGTTGATTCAAAGTTTGACGTTTGACTTGATTCCATAGACACAACCACCATGACAAAAAAAAATATAACTTGGATGAAATGCGTTTCAAATTTGACCAGAAAGAGAACAACGTAGTATTCCAGTTTTAAATTTTAACATGAAACTGTTCGAAATTATCCAACTAGAACGCCTTGCTGAAGTTGCCTTTTTTATAAATCCAGTTCTATTTTGTAACGACCATACACTCCTGGAGATGCCCTAATCTTGTTCTTTTCTGTAACTATTTTAAATTTATTGAATACTTTACCTATTCAAGTTGACAATATTTAGTTTGCAGCGGTAAACCAAAATCTCAGCAAAATTTTAACTACAAATTGGTCGGTTGATTGATTCGGGACTCGACGCGTGAATGGCGAGTTCAGTTGTAAAAGAAGACAAAACAAATGAGCCAACTACTACTGCGCATTCATTGAGTTTTTCTTCACGTTTAACGACGCACCAGGACGCACACTAATACATCAACTCACATCTCAGTAAGAAGGAAAGAGCAAGTAAAAAATGAATCCATTCAATCGCGTATGCTAGCAAGAAAAAGACAATGGAAGAAGCAACTGTCCTTCGTTGCCATCCGTTCACGACTACTCTGCTCTACTCGAACGAATTATAAGACGCGAACGCGCACGAAGACCAAAATATACTCGTTTATTCTTTAAATTCATGCACTTTATAAGTAGGTTGCATTTTATTTTATGGATCAGTTTTTTTTTATTCTGTATGCATACAAATTGTCACGCTGGTCAGACGCCCGCGCCAGCCATAAATTACCGAGATTCAGCAAATAAAACCAAGTGTGTTCATTCGTAAGTGCATCCACTGGTACCCGAACAAGGCATTTGATTCACTTTCCTCTGAATAAGAATTACTCAAGTCTATATAAATTTGAACCGAAACTCGCCAGTGACTTCATTCAATGCTCATCAGTCATTTGCGCCTGATGAGCGAACTCAAAAAAATAAATATGATGACATTTTTTGTCTGTTCATCTGGCGGCGTCTAGACTGTCAATTTCAATTTCAATTTCGCATCGTGACTGACCATGTTCTTCCGCTCGTTCTCTCCCCTTCTCTCACTTGACGACGCCTTCAAACATGTTAAATTGCTCGATGACAAATTCGTTCTGCAAATACGCGGCGCTATCGAAATAACCATTTCCCTTACCGTTACGACATGGTTGACAGCCGTTCAAACGCCAACTGCGTGATCCAAAGAGTGGAACACAATGAGCAATAAAATTCGCCTCTTTGCAAACGAAGATGGCGAGTGGAAAAGCGCAAGTCGTTGAAAGTGGGGCACACTTTGCATTGTAATTAAGAGTATAGAATGATGACTTCCAACTGGAGTCGATTACCTCCTCTCAATGCAGCAGTTTTAGTCGGAAAAAATTAGACACATTAATCGGATGGGGCAAAGTTTCAACCAACGCAACGGAACTTACCTTTGGAAATCAAACGGGATCAGATTGCACCGATTGTCATCGGAAATGTCACACCGGTAGACAGCGCCTCCGTTGATGACGCCTTCCTGGTAGGCGGACGTATCGGCCGTGGGTGCGCCGATTATGACCCTGAAATGAAAAAAAAACAAACCAATTTTAGAGTAGGTACACCCGACTTGCACGTGGAATGACATAGTTCGTTAAACGGAGCGGAAAATCGATTCTATCTTTTTGGATCTCATACTTGCTCGCAGCAAGCCACGACTGCCGGCCATTTGTTCTGTTTTCAAAACAAATACTAAAAAAATAATGCCGCGCACAAACTACGGTCTCTGATCGGGAGGATTTCCCAGCGCTCACACTTCCGCCGTAGATCCGACGTTCGATGCAATAATTGAGCAATGTGCACTAAACCTCCTTCTCCAACCTCTAACGGCCTGAACGTTAGTATTCGTCATGAAATTTAAATGATTTGTTGATACAACACACAACGCACGCACGTTCTGCAGCCCCCGTCTCCGAAAGCCATAGACAGCTATTTTTAGACCGCGCACTGATGATGCGTCGTTCCTTGTTCAGATCGGCATTACTTCGGTGACGTATGAGCTGTACCAGTGCGAGAATGATTATCATATCACTGCACGCAGCTGGCAGCCATGCACGTTGCACGCGGCGTTGCGTCAATCAGTTGTCAAACTCAGGAATGGAAAATCAACGACTTGCGGTCCAAAAAAACTTCAACCCATTCCAGGATGACCCAGGCGGCAGAAAATCTTTGGGCTACGTTAATTCTGATAATAGCGCGCTCACTGTGCTCACCGGGTCATGTAATTATAAATAGGTAAATAAGAGTGATTCATCCGAGGCGACCGACGTCGGCGTGATGCTGCGTGAAAATAGAAATTGGCAACGGGCGTAGTCTCGGTCGGTTTCCTCACTGAAGTCTCACGTAAATCACACGGGGCCCTGAAGCATGGTGGAAACCAATGCCTCCTGGCACGGTGACAAATCGGCGACCGGATCTCTGGTGAGTCAACCGTTGTCGGTACACTGATAAAAAAAAACAAAGATAATATCTATGTACCACACATGATTTTTTGCAATTTGATAAACAAATGAAGTCTATTTGTAATCACACGTACTTTTTATGTGTACAAATAATCACTATGTGTGGCCCCACATATACTTTTATATACATTATATATCTTTTCATTCATGAACCTCATATGTGTATCTCAGAGCGTTCCACAGAAAAAAAATCTGAATTTTCATTAGTGATGTAAATATCAGAAAATGTAAAATATTTACACGGTGTTCAATAAGTTCGGATACACTTTCAAAATTTGTTAAAAAATGAAAACATGTTTTTTTATTTTTGGATTTATGTTATTGAAAGCTATGTTTACAAGGAACGTTTACAACATTTCTCTTGGAATGACCCCCCCTTTGTACTCCTTAACGAGCTTCAAACGTTTCTCGAACGCGTCGCAGGCGGCACGCACGGACTGCATGGGCATTTCGTCCCAGATTTTGAGAATTACCGTCTTGAAATGATCCAAAGTGCTGACCTTGTATTCGTTCAGCTTCGCCATCATATAGGACCAAACAAAAAAGTCGAGAGGATTCAAGTCCGGGGAGCTGGGAGGCCACAAAGTTTTGTCCAGAAAGTCGGTTAAATTGTCCCGACACCAGGCTTGAACCACATTTGCCGTATGGGCTGGTGCACCGTCCTGCTGGAACACGTAGTGCTCATCGCCGTAGAGGCTTCGGAGACTGGGGGCAACAACCTTTTCCAAAACCTCAGTTTTGTAGTACGCCGCGTTGATTTTGACGTTTTTTTCAATAAACACCAAGGGTAGCTTACCACGTTTGCATACTGCCCCCCAAACCATCACCGACGCGGCACTTTGGAACCGAGGGATGTTTATATTGGATTCAGGAATGCTGTCCCTCGATGGCGCCCACACCCGGTCATTTTGCACATTGTGCGGCTGCTGCAGCACGAACAGTTTCTCGTCCGAAAAAACAAACTCCTGACCAGCGTGCCGAGAGAGGATCCTCTTAGCTCGATCCAACCGCTTTTTGCTGGTAGCCTCCGAAACGCCATGGACCTTACGTTTTTTGTAAGGCCTGAAACCAAGGTCCTTGGTGAGTATGGTGTGAGCGGTTCCAATGGAAACGTTGAGATCTGCAGCCGTTTTCCGGATTGAGCGGTTCTTTTTGCGCCGAATTCGCTCCCTCACGATCTTGATGACCCGTGGCGTCCTCGCTGAACGCGGCCGACCGGATCTCGCACGGTCATTGGTCGAGGACGTCTCCCGGTATCGCCTGATGGTCGTGTAGACAAAGTTCCGCTTGACCCCATGCGATTTCAGCAGCCGGAATATATCGCCGGGTCGCTCACCGTTCAAAAAACGCTTAATTACGAAGTCCCGATACTCTTTCATCGCGCGTAACAAACAAACAACAACTAACAGAATGTCAACACCGCGCACATTCGGTAGCGTATGAATGAAGCTAAAGCTGACACCAATACCAATGCAGAATATGTACATGGCGCATACCTACGCAATGATGAAAACTTGTATTCGAACTTATTGAACACCGTGTAGATACAACGAATATAATACACACCTACCACCACAAAACCCGAGCTTACAGAAGCTTCACTGAATGTGTTTGAATGCATATCGTCACCTTTCATAGATTATAAAGCTAACTTTACGACTATAGATCCTAAATTCTGAACTCAAGGGCAGTTTTGATGACCTATAACATCCCAAGATATCCTGTTATATCAGTTGACCTTTCAAAAAGACTCACTTAATTCAGTCAAATACATATTGTTACTTTGTTTAGTCCAAACAGCTGTAGATTTTAAGCTATAATTCAAGACTTAAAATCTTCAGCTGTGAATTTCAAGTTTGGAAATTCCAGGAAAGTTTGGATAACCTAGAAAACATCCGAAGATTATCTGATAATGTCTGTTCCAAAATATTCAATGAATATGTTTCAATACACATCGTAGCTTTGCACAGCCCAGAAAGCTTTTTGTTACAACTGTAGGTCCTATGTTCTGATCTCAAGGATAGTTTGGATGACCTACGAACATTTCATATTCGATTATGATGTTTTTTTAAATTTAAGAATATTTATTGAAAATGTTTGAATATTTATTGTAGCTTTGTATTGACTAAAATGTACTGATTACAACTGTAAATCTTAAGTTCTGAACGCCAAGACAGTTTGGATGACCTAGACTATCCCAAGATTATCTTCTTGTGTATTTTTACGTTCGAAAATATTCACTGAATATACTGGAATACGCTGACGTAACTTTGAATAGCCCAAAAACGTACTGTTACTACCGCAAATTTCAAGTTCTGAACTCCAGAATGGTTTGAATTACCTAGAGGATCTCAAAGTTATAAAATAATGACTGTTGACCTTCCAAAAGATTCATTGAATATATTTGAATACATGTGGTCACCATAGAAAGCTCAAAGAACTACTTTTACAACTGTAGATCTTATGTTTTGGACGCAAGGACAGCTTGGAGTACCTAGAATATCCCAAGATTGTCACATTATGTATGTTGGCCTTCCACACTATTCAATCAATATGGTTAAGTACATATCGTCCCTTTGCACACTTCAAACACCTACTGTTACTGTAGATCTTATGTTCTAAACTCAAGGACAGTTGGGATGACCTAGATCATCTCCGTTTATGTCATAGTGTTTTTTTACGTTCGAAAATATTCACTGAATATGGTTGAATACGTAGCGTAACTTTGTTTAGCCCAAAGAGCTTTAGTTACTTCTGTAGATTTTAAGTTCTGAACTCAAGGACAGTTTGGATGACCTAGAACATCATAACGTTGTCAAATAATGACTGTTGACCTTCCGAAAGGTTCATTCAATATGTTTGAACACATATCGTAACCTGATATAGCCCTAAAAACTACTGTTACAACTGCAGATATGAAGTTTTGAACTCAATTACATTTAGGATAACCTAGAACTTCCCAGAAGGATACAAAATTATTTAACGTTTATCAACGAGAATTTAAGAATACGCATGCATACGTACAATATTCTAAAACAACGGTGTACACTATTAATAAGGCATTTATTTTTTTTCCCCTGAACTTCTTCATATTCAGGGCCAATGCCTCAACCCACCAGCCGTTGCATCCAGTGAAAGCTCCAAGTATATTGTGAAAATCGCCAAGTTACTTCCGATTCAGGTCAACTATGATCTTCTTCTTGACGAATGGAACTTGTTAAACGATACGGATCATTTCAACGATAACGAACACTGTCTCAGATGAGATGTTTCTGTACGCTCTCACGATTCGCATGGTCGTGAGCCGGTACGTACTGTTCAGCATCGCTCGAATCTGTTTAGTATCCAGCTCAGCATTCCAGGCTGGGCCTCCGTACCTCAGTATCGACGAGAGTACACCAACCAGATGAAGCCTTTTACTACTGCTTGGTCCACGGTTGCTTAGCATGATCCTAGGCATCGCGTAGATGGCCTTCGTCGCCTTCTCCCGGAGGTAGTTCACCTGGCCATTGAAGTTCAGCTCTATACTATCGATATTGCTCCCAGGTACATCAACACTTGTTTTGGAGCTATAGCACTTTGCATTTGCTGACCAACTGTACGTCCTTTTTGTGGTGGGCGGTCTGCAGCGCACCCCCGCATTTCTACCACCAGCAGGTTATCGACAATACAATGTCACCTGTAAAGCCAACAATCACTACGCCAATATCAGCATTCTGTTGTACATTCCGTTCCAAAAGATGGAGCCTTGCAGAACTTCCGTCATGATTATTAAAATTGTCTGCTCCATAGCTGTCTCGTAGATCCCCTGTTCTGGAACACCCTGTTCTGGAAGTAATTTCTCAGCATGGGGTGATACATATTTTGCCGAGCTGAAAACCCCAAATATCCTGCACCCAAGTTCGCGCAACCCCCGCAAACCTCGGAAAAGGTCGCATCCGCACAGGTTCACATTCTGTGTTATTGCTGGCCTCGCAGCCATGCCGAATCCGGCTGGTACAAGAAGGCGTGGAGCACAGCGAGCAAGATGGGCGGATCTGGTAAACCAAGACTTGGCGAGCGTGGGGCGCAACCGAGGATGAGAAAGATAGAAGCAGCCATGAACCGGGTGAATTGGCGTCGAATTGATGACGGTTTTATAGGTTATTGATGCAGTGCCAATAAATGTATGTAATGTATGTTATCGAGAAGTTGCTCTATTTTCACTGTTTATTCAACGTTTTTTCACCGTTCCACCAACAACATACGACTTACGCCACTTACGAATAAAAACAATATGGCGCATGGCAGTTGACAGATAAAAAGCCAGGCCTCGGCTTACAACACTGCCAAACCGATATTTTGGCATAATAGGCAGCTGAGGTCGGTCTTTTCGGTTAACGTTTGTTCTCGGCTCGTAGTGTTGCCGAGAATCGGTTTATAATGAAGTTACCCGATATTTTAGTTTCAAGTGATGCTGAGACTCAGCATCGTTTGATTTTTTGCCGAGTGAATTCAGCTAAATGTTTAACCGAGCCCGTGAAACTCACTAACGTATAAACATGTTAAAGATGTAAATGAAGTTTCCCCACTTAGATAATAGAACTTCCTGAAGAAGTCCATAAAACTTCTCCAGGAAGAAACTATGCATATTAATTCAAACACATGATCAGAGAAGTTTACATAAATATCCGAAAATGTTCCTATATCCCTCCAATGAAGTTCATACAACATCCCGAAGATGTTAGAAGTTCGCAAAATTTTAGTAAAATTCCCAGAACTTAGCTCGCAACAGAACTTGTAAAATTAAAAAAAAAAGTAAATAACAAAGTGCACGCAGAGCTTCAGAATGTTTAGCAGAAGTGTAATAAATCTAATTTACTGAACTTTGGAAAACATTAGCCAAATGTTAGTGAACTTCACCGGAACTCAGCAAAGTTATCAGAACTAATGTATAGATAAGATAACTTCAGTAATGTTTACAGAAATCTAAAAAATCGCAGAAACTCAGCTAACTTTGTAAAACTTCAGTAAGTTCAGCAAAAATCGTAAAGTTTCAGCAAAATTCATAGAACACAAGAACATAAAGCTCATCAATGCTCGAAGAACTCGTGGAATCAGTGATCTACGATTTGTTAATCTTAGTTCAAAGCCCCTAAGTCCTTCCTATTAGGGACACTCAAACTAAAAAAAGCAAGAGCATGATTTTGTTTATTTTTTTCGCTAACTTGGAGAACAAATGCAACATTAGCTGGGGGCAAAAATGCAACACATTATTCAAGATGGGCAAAACTGCCATTTCCGAATCATGCAGCTTTCTCACGATATCATTGCCAAAATTGTAACATTTACGTTGCGCATTTTTTGCCACCTTTTGAACTTTTGGATGTGCTTTGTAGAACTTAAGCTCGGTTTGCAGAGTTTCATAGAGTTCTAACATATTTCATAGAACTACAACGTACTTTCTTGAGCTAACGGGCACTTCAGAAAAGTTCAGTAAACTTCAAAGGGCTTCAGTAAAGATCTCAGAAATTAATCAAATTTCACAAAACTTTGTTGAAGTTTGAAAAAATTTAGAATAGATGTCGAAATATTTTCGATCAGAAAAATGGTAAAAAAAAACATACCTTCATCGAGACTCATTCCTTGGTACGATGAAAAGCAGCCACAGAGCAGCTTTTCCACAAATAATAAAAACACTTTATAAATATAAATATAATTAGAAAATTTCATTGGTTAATTTTCAGATAGATTTTAACCTAAAAACAAGCGAGCAAGTGACGTGGTTGTGCACTTTGTCTTTGTTGGTGTTGTACAACGTAATTTTTCCACTGTCAAAACAAATTTAGAACGGGCTGGATTCCGTTTCAATTTACTTACTATGTTGGTCCAACGTCCTATTCGGACCGCGATCAGCTACAACCTGGAACGTTCTGCCAACAATGTCCACAGAAGCAGATGAACAGGCCGGATTTATTGAAAATCGTACCCCGCATGTTAAAGTCCGCATGTTTCATAACACCTTCTAGCGCAATGTTGAACTGGAGGCAGGAAAGACCATCGCCTTGTCGAAGTCCGTTGCGTGTTTCAAACGAGTACGATAACGCACCCGATATCCTTACGTAACACTGTACACCATCCATCATAGCCTTGATAATTCTGGTCAGTTTCCCGGGAAAAACTTTCTCGTCCATAATCTTTCATAGCTCTTCACGATCAATAGTATCGTATGCGGCCTTGAAGTCGATGAATAGGTGGTATGTAGGGACTTGATATTCGCGACACTTTTGGAGGATCTGCCGTAACGTAAAGATTTGGTCAGTTGTCGATCGACCGTTTACAAAACCGGCTTGGTAATTTCCCACAAATTTGCTTGCTAGCGGCGATAGACGACATAAGATAATCTGAGACAGCACTTTGGATTCCGTTCCAAATAGGGCCTTAACGAAAACAAAGCGTATGACAGTTATTTTTTTGCGGTCGACCATGAAAATTAAATTTAGAACCTTCCGGTGATAATGAAAAAGTTCGTTTGGGCCTGTTCATAAACCATGTGGACTCAATTTTGAAAATCTCAGACCCCCTCCCTCCTCGTAGACTTTTCTCCATACATTTTTTTGAAATTTTGTATGGAGCGTAGACTTTGGTCGAACACCCCCCTGCCCCCAGAAAAGTCTACGTGGTTTATGAATAGCCCCTTTGGTCTATTTGGTTTTCAAAATTTAGAATAGACCGCGACCGCTGTCAACGATCTAACTGTGATACGCATTAAGCTTGAAATTACAAGTTTGAAGAAAAAAGCTTCGGTAGATATTTATTGAAAATTTCTGATATTTGCAATTTCACTTTTTTTTCTTAAAATTTCTTCTGAGCATTGCATTTAGTTATAAATATACACTGAAAATTTTATTTGGTTTATATTACGAAATCGAAGGTTCGACTGACGAAGCTGTTCGTTGTTTTCTGCAACGAAACTGATTTGTATCAGGTGTGCAAATGGAAAACAGCCGTTTTTTTTATCAAGACTTGAGACTTTATTGTGAAAAATAGGATACATATTTATTCTTGAAAGTATTGACCATCGCTAGCCACAACTTTTCCCCATCTTTCTGCTAGCATTCGGATGCCGTGTCGAAAAAACTGCTCATCATTCGAAGCGATCCATAAATCTACCCAGTTTTTGGCCTCTTCGTAAGAACGGAAGTGCTGCTCAGCCAGGCCAGGCCAATGTCTGGAGAATACGGCGGGTGTGAAAGGATGTCCCATTGTAGTATTTCTTGGTAAGTTTTAACGACCTAAGAAACATGTGGTTGAGCGTTGTCATGCAGCAAAACGATTTTGTCGCGTCTTTGCTGGTAATCTGGCCGTTTATCTTTCAATGCTCGGCTCATACGCATCAGTTGTGTTCGGTAGTGAGCTGTGATTGTCTCACCCGGTTGCAACAGCTCATAATATATCACGCCGAGTTCACCCCACCAAATACACAGCATAAGCTTCGAACCATGAATGTTGGCTGTGGACCGCTGTGACCGGGATTTTTCGCTTCGGGTTATCGTAACGGATCCTCTTTTCATCTCCAGTAACAATACGATGCAGAAAACCCTTCCTTTTTTTGTCGTTGGAGCAGCAGTTCACACGTGAAAAATCGCCTTTCGAGGTCTCTCGGATGATTTTGGATCATTCCCAAGGCTTCCAAACGATGTGATGGCTTGTCGAGTCACACCCACTGAATCTGCAAGTTTGTGTTGCGTTTGACATGAATCTTCTTGCAGTAATGCCTCCAAATCTTCATCTTCAAACTTTTTCACCGGTCTGAGACGTTCCTTGTCTTCTACGCTGAAATCACCACACACGTTCTTTTGCTGATTGCAGCCTCACTATAAGTTGCAGCAAACATACGATGCGCTTCAGAAGCAGATTTTTCGAATGGAAAGCAAAAAAAAAAATGCCGGAAATGACGCTTATTTGGCGGCAAATTTCGACATTTTTGCGCGTACTAAAACATAAGATGCCGATAAAAATAAACAAATGGAATGCAGCGGAGTTGTTGATAGATGCCTAGTCTAACAATGAGGCATTTTTGAAGCGATTATTCACTAATATCACTGGTGGCGCTATCTATTGGAAAACGTCGGTTTTCGATTAGCACCCCTGATACTTTTTAAGAAGCTACCTTCGTTTTCAATGCCACACGTGCAACTGTCACAAGCACGAAGCATTCGCTTACACAGAAATAATATTCGTGCATTGTACGAAAACAATACAAAGAGTAACGAATATTTTGTTACAAATGAAAAAGAAACGTCTCTCTCGTGATTGCATGAATAACTGACAGATCTACTAGGGTACGGGACGGGTTTTAATCAGTTTAGTCAGCACCTGAGACATTTGATGAAGCTGTATGTTATCTATAATTAGAACTGCCAATATTCGGACATTAATCCCTCTGCTTACGTCTGGTCTATCGGAACATACCCTCAGCAACGAGCATTAGGCTCAGAAAATTTCATAGCCATGGAATAAAGTTTCCAATTGCAGGGACTTTTTAAAAGCATGCGGATTGCTTTCCGATTAAAAAATGTCTTCTTCAGCTCCTCAATCTGTACATAAACTAACAATATTGTATGAGTGCGATTCTGTGAATTTGGGTTGAAGGCGAAATTAAATAGGCCAGTTCACGATTTGCTGCAAACGTCAATTTCCTCAACCCGCTCCTTCGTTTTACCCATCCGCTCTCGAAAACAATCAACCAAAACATGTCGATTGCTACGATCACAAACTCGTCTACTAGCAGGTTATAAGACAGACGTACACGACCAATCTTTTAGTTTGTCATTGATCTTTAGATTGGCAATGTGTATTTCTTATTTCATTTACTCTTACGCAAATGTTAGCCAAAGCGACTGTGACGACAAACGGGATGCTTCGTTTAAAAACAAACAAATGCCAGAGACAGCAGGCTTCACGTTACCGGTGCGCTATGTTCATGGTTAACAAAGAAGAGAGGAAACATGGGCTCTCTCAAAAGCAACAGTGATGCCATAGCTGCCGTTCAACAGCGAAGCAATATTTATCGTTGGGTACTATTGGACAGCTTCAAAACATATTTTTTATTGCAAATGATAGTGCCAGATGATGGACAATATAATCATAAGCATAGATCAACCTCCAATGACTGGAAGAAACATGAAATAAATAGCGATTTCAGATTATCTAAATATGTAATAAATTTAACTCAATGTTCAACATCACATTCTGGCAACAAGCCTAGTTGTGAGAGAGAGCTGATGAAGACATGCTCTCCGGTACACGCGATTAAATGCAAAATACAGCAACATTTGAGCGAACTTCTTCAGCAGGTAAGAAACTGATGGTTTTTAGATGATGTATTTTAAATCTTCAAAATGACAGTAGTAAATTGGTAATCAATCATGATGCATACATCGAATCATTGGACCAATAGATAAAGCTTATGATCGTATCATTAAAAGTGAAATAATTTGGAAAATGTAGGAGTTAAAGACTTATTTCCTAACAACTGATTAAAATAGTGACCCCTGATTAAGCCGTTCCCTCCCCTTTATCGACTTAAAATGTAATTAAAAAAAAAACGCATCCACGAGGAGTTGTTCAGTGTTTTTTTTTAAATGTTTCTGACATGGGATTTGCTGCTGTATTTTCGGGAAGAGCTGTTATTAAATCCGTAGTTGATCTCACAAGGCTATGATGACTCGTGAGAAGTTACTTGATTAACTTACTTACGTATACTTAATTCTCGACAGCGCTTTAATTTTTATTTTGGGATAGATCAATGATTCCCGCCAACCCCAGCAGCAACACCAAAATGTATGAGTACGATGGAAGAGAAGCAGCGATTGGCTAATCTTCACGAAATTTATTTCGTGCGTTGTACTAAAAGGCGTAAAGATAGTATTTTACCAGATGACAAGCAATATGAATGTTTCATACAATTTACGAGACATTTGTTCTATGTACAAAATCCATTTTTACGAAACGAGTGAAAGCTAATTTATGAAAATAAATTTTCAGTGTATGAATATGTGAATTATATATGCTAGCACTAGTTCTGAGATGAATTGCATTGATATGAATTGAATGATGCAAACACAACATTTGAGTTTCCCATAGCAGTTTCTATATAAACTATGTGTTTTGGGATACTAATACGCACCTTATTTGACACTTGTTAAGTACTGCGGCTTTCAAAATTTGCATCAAAATTTGCAAATTGGCTATACACAGAAACAAAAGCGTTCACGAAAATGAAAACTGACCGTGAACTAGTTCACGTTTGCATGATATTTACTCAAACACGTGAACTAGTTCCCGATTACGTGTCTCAGTTCACGGTGTATTTTTGCTTGTTTTCGAATCCATGACTGCCGTTCACGGATACGGGCACGGATTTTTTTTTTCCGTGTATGTAGTAAATTGCCCTTCAAAGCTCCCTTATTCCGGTCAATACAAATTAAAATAACTCTGTCTAAACGCATACAGAGTTCAAGATATTCAGATAATTCAATATTGTTAAGAAGCATTGAATCCAAAATGAAATTCAAATGAGCTGGCGCTCTGTCTATTAATTATAATTTCCGCCACGTACGCAGCTCCAGGATAATAATGCCAAAATTCCACTCAAGCAGCGCCCAGTATCCGAAATTGAGTACGTTTACCCCAGCAGACACACAATTCAATCCACTCAATCAAATTTATTCAAACGATTCAACGACTCCCATTGGAAACGGCTCTTTTTCAGCGGATTACAGTTCCGTTCGGAAGTCTTTGAAACTATTGAAGTTACGGTCCACCTAATTGTTTCAGAACCAATGACGATAGGGAAAATTTGGTTCCTTTTACGCCTTCTTGGACTCGATTTGAAACCATGAACGAAAAGTAAGACTATTGAGGACAAAGCCCGGGCGATGACATTCGGCGCTGTCGTCATTCAATTTGTTTACTTTGGAGGAAGTAATAAAGCCCCATTCCATGCCATACCGGCTTTCGCCGACAGGAACGGATGGACTACCACAGTCATCATCACCATCTTCATCGTCGTCGTCATCGTCGTCGTCGTACTAAACAATCATAATTGCAGACCGACTACGAAAAAGGAAGTTGCGGGGAGATGCGATTGCTCAGGGTTGGACTTGAGAATCCAGAACATATAGAAAGGGATTTCCAAGAATGTCAACTTGTTGACGATGTGGCTCTGGATGGCAAGTAGAAGTAGCGATGAGTCGTATTTGGAGAATGATGGTGGTATGTAAATGAATGTGACGGATATATACTTGGTGGACTGGACGGGATGGTTTATTCAGCGTTGTTGATGGAACGTTATTGCAACCAGGCTGAAAAAGCGGAAATTGAAAAAGCAAATATGAAGGTGTATGTTGGAACATTTGCCAGGGTGAATTTTATGTTTGCGGATGGATTTTGCTAAAGACAATTTGCAGACATTTACTGATGACTTTCATGCCAGTAACAATGATGAAAATATAGTTTTCCGCATTTATCCATATTTGCCTGACCAGAGTGAAATCGATATTACAGATTCGTTTTAAGTAAACATTTACGGCTTTCAACTTTGTGCAGCTTACGTACACTTTTACAGTGGATAGTAGAGAACATTCGATGCCTGTCCAATTTATGCAATCGTATTGTATGCCATGTGCACTCATAATTGAAGAAGTCCAGAGATTTTCCAAACCGAAAATTTCCCAGAATCGATCGGGATAATCTTGATTTGGAGCAACTTTACTAAGCGAGGAACATAACAACTGCACTTCTTTAATAATTACTTCCGTCTGCCGATCCTGCAACATTGTTTCTGGAATAGAAAAGCACCACAAAATTACAGTCGTTTAATTACTGCTATCCGATCTGTACTGGAGATTTCCCCTTTCGAAGCGGCACCCAACCTCAGGCAGACGCGGTGCACGCGGACAGGCTCTGATTGCATTAGATTAAGTGTCCGTCCGCTGCACAGTCAATTAAACCACGGACAGATTGCAGATGTCGATGCTGAGAGGCGTGATGCGGAATCACGCTCGTTAGCGAGTTTGATCAATGGGTTGTGCTCTTCTTTCATCACATTAAAATGCATTGGCGTACACGAGGTCTACTCGTGCGTTGCATTGACGGAAAACAAAACATAGAGGTAGCTATGCATTTAATGTTAATCGTAGGTTATGCTCGGTATTAATGCTAAAAGGAAAGCAAACTGCGCGCCGGCCGGTTGGTTGGTCAATTTATGCACAGACTAATCCGCACATTGCAATCATGCAGCCAGGGGCTGATTTGGGATTTGAGGTTGTTCGATATCACCCAACAAACATTACACGCTGCTTAACAGCTTATTCGATGAAATATTAGCTTCTTTAGCTAAGAAATGGATTATTCAGCTTTGAATCAACCCACATTGTTTGACGAGAAGGGCTCAGAAGCTTTCTCATCAACCTTAAAATATTAACTTTTCGAATATGGAATTATGGGCCTTATTACGAGTGTCACTTCACGGGTTAAAACGAGTCACGGTGAAAAAACTCAGGTGTAAATCAAATGGGAGTCACTGTCCTTATTACGGGTTTCACGGGGAAAGTGAGAACCGTAATAAGCCCCTATATGAGAATTGTCATAGTGTTTGGTGTTTGGTGACAACGAAACATTTGATTTTTATCATTATTTTCTTTTAGTGAAAGAAATAACGTTGGAGTGAAGCTCCTTTCAAGCCTCTTCTCCGACAGGCACAAAACCTCCAATCTTTTCAAATTGTAATTACAATGCATGCCCTTTCCACTGAGCTTCATTGCGCTATTAAGGAAGTGCGGTGACAGCTGTAAACAACTTTAATTAATATTATTTATAATTTACACACTAAATTCATGGGTTGGTTTTCAGTAATAAAAAAATACGGTTTTGTTCCGTAAAATTCAAATTTTGCTGAATGATTAGTAAAATGGCATTGATTGTCAAGTGTCTGTCAAAAAACTACTAGTTTTCGGCATTTCATATAAGTATTTTGCTTAAAATTTGTTATTATTTTACTGATGTGATTTGTAAACTTTGAAATGTCATTGCCAGCTCTACTGCCCAGTAAAAGAACTACCAATTTTCGTTAAAATAATTACAAATACTGGAGCGAAAACAGAGTTTCTGAAATCTCTACTGAACCGTGAAAATTTGCATGGTAACGTGGTTGCACATTGAAAGTTAAACTTTTAATCGTGAAAATTCGGATGAATAAAAATGGAGGACGTGTTGGAGATACCCGCGGCCATAGATGAAGAAGTAAAGGAGCTTTTCAGTAAGTTAGATGGAAACGTTTTCTAAATAATATGATTATTTAGCATTCGAACAAAATGAATTATGAACGCATAATTTGCTTTTTATGTCGGTAACCAGTTCCAGGATACGATGAAGGACTTGGAAATCACATGCAACGGAACATCCAAAAGGAACATGTTTTAGCTGTATCGTTATTGGATAATTGCGCATTCCCTAGGTGTCGAATGTCCTATCGACATTGGGGATCGTTGAAACGCCATATAAGAGAAAAAACATAAAACTCAATGTTCCGATAAAGTTTCATAAAATAAAGACAATAAACGAAAAATTATGCTGCGCTTACCTCAGGCATTCTTATATTGAATCAGCTTCCTAGCCCAAACGATAAACAGACGAATTTCATGCCAACTCATCCAGCGTTTGGCAGCACCCTCTCAGAATCCAATCAAACTTTGTGGGTGTGTAGACTATGTCTTTTCAAGCAACTTTGCATACTTTGTTTTTCCAAAATTTATCTAGACTGAAAAAGGGCTAAAGTTTTTCGATCGTTTTTTTTAAACCACATAACTCAAAAAGGACAAGACTTACAAAACAGTGATGTATGGGTGACTTTTAGATAATCGTCTTAACTTTTAGGAAAAAAAAACTGTAAAATCGATTTTAACACGCTTAAAAAATATTTTAAAATATAAAGTCGATTTGCAAAAAATGCCTCTCTTAGATTTTTTTCTTAATAAAGGCAATATAATAAACCAACGACCAAGAAGTCCGCTTGAACCACCGGTTTGAACGACCCAACGAGGGCTCGAAATGTGCATTTGATCTGCATCGGATTTAAGGTCCGATAAGCCCGCAGTTCTTGATTCTTCGGTGTGTGCACGACCTTCAGATCAACTAATCCCTGATGACATTGGTAATTCAAAAGATTTCAATCCGAGCCACCGATGATACTAACATCGGCCCCATAGTCAATCAGGAAGCGGAGGTGTTGATTTTCCCACCCGGCAGTTGACCAAAACGTCATCGAGCGAAATAGCATTAATCTCCTGGAAGAATAAGTGTAATGTTCCAAAAGAAAAAAAAAGAGACATTTTTGTATTCGTTTATTCTCTCAAAGTAGTTCATTTCAGGAGTGGAGTACTTTTATTTCTCTACTTATTACTACCAAAAAAAAAAGAATCATACCTGCTTGGCGTCATTGGATTGTTTCTCTGCATTTCCGTGTCCGCTGTAGTTCTTCTTATTACGACAGGATGCGGCACAATGCCCTTCCATTCCGCACTTTCGGCCCAGAGCTGGGGATATGCCCCCATTATGGGCCGCTCGATTGCATCTAAAGCAGCGGGAGCGCCGTCCCGACTGAAATTTATCCTGGCGACGTGTTGACCCTCGACTTGCATGTGGTTCCTGTCCACGCGTACGCTTACGAACTGGTTCAAGTGCTGATCTATGCGTAACAGCAAATACGTCTGGAGCTTCCTGCTTGGTTCGCCCTTCGAATGCCTCATTCCGATTAGCTGTCTGCACTATAAAATTAGTCTCGTAGGCAAACGTTCGTGAATTCATCGCCAACTCTCGGTTGGCCATCCCTGTTAGCAGCTGGGATCGCACAAATCGCTCTTGATCTGTTGGAGAGTAACCACATAGTTGGACCTTCTCCATTAGTCTAGCGTGAAACGCAACGGCCGATTCACCTTTTTCCTGTTTCATGGAAGTGAACGTCTCGTGTTCAGCCGTCGTATCGGTCATCGCCTTGAGGTAAATGTCGATATTCTTAACGAATGTCGAGTAACAAGCTAAATCGTTAAGATTTGGGCGGAGTTTCGCAGCGCGTACAATCCCGGGCTTCAAATGGTGAGTTGACAACTTCGAAGGAGGGTGCGACCGACCTCTCGTCCTCACAAGTTCCTACCTCACGCCTCCACGAGTCATATGATCACAAAAGACTGCCAGCTGAAACATGGAGACGCTGGTTGGCGTAGCCTGGGCAATGTTGTCAATCTGACAATAGCGAAGTGAGGGGGTGCGACCGAAGATCTTATACTTTTAAATCATATTCTATATTTTCTATTCTCATTTTACTAATAATTTCAGCACGCTTTGGAATCATCTTTGCATTCCAAAACTATGTAAGAGCCGGGAGCAACATGCCAGGCATCAAAGGCGGAATTTGTATCTCAGCATTTCAGCATACCATTTTATTTAAAATTGCACTTCTGAACTTCAACTATTATATTCATAAAAGGCTGGCATGTGCTTATACGTAATGTAGGATTATATTTTAATGTTGTTTTTGTGGTATTATGGTAAGATAAGCCATTTCTTTCAGAAATTATCCCACCGGACTCTTCGTTCACTCTATCTTTGAAATGTTGCTAGAACAGTATAAAGAAAAATATTACAAATATTACAATGTTTTATAAAATAATATCTTTTATTGAAATTTTATCTTTTATATTTCGAAAGATCTATTCTGTTTTCAGCTTTCCCAGGACTAGTAGGATATTGATACATATCTAACTTTTATTTATTTTTCAGTAACAATCCATTCAAGTTTGAAATTTGAATAAATTAGCATTTTTGTCTATAATGGTATCTTAATTTGTTGTGTACAAAATATATTATTTATTAAATATCATATAACGGGGAAAGGGAGGGACCATCAGGGCACCCAAGTAAAACGATTTGGATAGGGAGCATGGGACTGCCTCCTCCCTATTGTTAACATTTCGTGGAACGAGAGCGGGCTCTTCGACCCCATCTATTGGGTTTATTCTGTCAATCGAGGGCTCGATTCTAGTGCTGTGAGTGTGAACTTGCTTTTGGAAGGAGATTCCCTTCCCTATATTCGCGGGTTTCGCGTAAGTGTCTCTGCTTACGGGCCCGCCCAAACGTTTTTGGCCCTTCATACAGGAGCTTGATGATCACAAACAATAATAGAATCCTGATCAAATCGTTTTTCAGATTATTCCACTGCTATGGAAAGTTTCCTTGCTGCAATAGATGGTAGTATTACATCATCATCATCATCATCAGTTTCGCAGCGCGTACAATCCCCTGTAGTTCGGTTCCCATAGACAGGAACAGAAGCTTTGTACATCGGACAGGATCAAGAGGCTGCGACAGTGATACAGAAATTTCAAAATTTTCTCGGAACCGTTGCCAGGCTTCCCACAGTTTGTTTGCCGGAACATCTTTCGGGAACGGGGGATTGGCGTCCACACGAATGGACGAATAACCGACTGCTTACAATGGTTCCTTCGAGAATCCCCATCCAGTTTCATCTTGTCCGATCGGATCTTTCCTTCACAAACTTTTGACGGAATCGGCTAGAGCGAGCATCCAAACGGTCGAGCCTGTCATTTACGGTCGAAGCTGCAGAACCACCTTTTTCCCTTTGCATGGTTATTGCGTTCGGATCCTCGACAGAAGACCACATAGTTTCGTGAGTCTCGAAGGGTACTTCTACCTCCTCATCACTTAAAAATTCCGTCGTTTCAACCACCTCGTTAGCTCCAAGCTGGGTGGAATTCAGGCCGTCAGAGAATCCGCAGTTGAACGCATCGAACTCTGGTTCTTCTTCATTCATCTGTACAGCAGGCGCACGAACATAGGTACCGTTGGTGTTCCTAGTTTTTAGTTTCTTTTTTTTAATCTGAAAAATCATGGATGAAACGTACGGATAAGTTTTCGTCTACGCTTGTTTCAAATGAGCCCGTTCACCCTTACATGGATTTTGTTTTTTTAGCGGACTCCCGTCAACAAGTAGACTGTCGCCAACGCTTCCATTAAATGTTCTGGTTGCTCTCGCCAACACTAAGCTTGCTATAGATCACTGCACGCGAAAGCTAACTCCAGTTTTTTTTCGTGCTCCTTTTATTCTCCGTTCTCAAAGGAGCCGGGGTGATTGGGGTTATGTTTCGCGCAGTGATCTATGCGGACTCCCGTCAATGCCAAAATAACCATGTGGACTCCCGTCAACGCCAAAAATAACAATGCCGGCTCCCGTCAACGCTAAAAATAACAATGCGGACTGCCGTCAACGCCAAAAAAACAATGCGGACTTTCCATTTTTCTTTTAGAAAATAGAAACCCTTGCTGCATATCAAGACTCTAGCTCCTGGCAGGATCGCCAATTTGTGGTTCCGCCGATGACACCGGCAGAAACACGGCTTAATGTTACCGCTACTCACCAACCTGCATCCGCAACGTCCGATGGTCCAAGCATGAAAGAGGCCGATTCAGCTACGAAACTTCTGAGTATGAGTGCCTATTTCATCACAGGCAGAACTCACTGAAACAAATTTTTCCTCTCTCGCTTCGCAACGAGAGTGGAGAGACTGAGATTCCCAAGCAGTCCACACTTGGAGTAAAAATACCGAAAAAGCTACAAACTAACACGAAAACCGAACTGATCGAACGACAAGAAAACTCTTAGCATCTAAGGCATCACGTAAGGCATAATGGCTATACAAACAACATTCAATATTGGTGGTGGAAACGAATAAACAACATTTTATTTTGATTTTTTTTAATTAAACCTAGGTTTTTATCATTTTACTGCCTTTCCCTGTTTTGTATACTGCCTGCAACGTGTGCGGATTTTTTGATTTCTACCTGTCTATTTTGATAGTGTGTGTGTGTCTCAAATATTGTTGTTCACATGCGCATGGGTTACTCACTGTTTGTTACTTCGCCTTTACCGACCTTTCCTTTAATTAGAGCTGCGGCTGAGCTTCTTTGCCGGCTTCTAGTTACCGCTGGCGAAGTATCGCGGCCTCTGCACGGAATCGGTTGCGGCTATCGAAGAGGTGGTGTTAGATTCCGCTACTTCCTACATTCCTCCATAAACGACGAATCAAGTAGTCGACGGATGAACCACAATGGCGAAAATGGTTACCGAGATGTTGTAAAATGGCCTCGTATCGCTTTATGGTTCGCTTTGATGGCGTTGCGAACCCCTTCGGTATTCGGAAGTATTTCCGCAAGCCCGAAATTTCTGTCGGCGGAGAGTGGAACGGTTGATTGGTGGTCGATTGGGCTGGGTGGTGTTGGCGGCTGCGTGGGGTCGTTAGAACGGTCGGTTCGAATCCCGTTCCGGAAAACCTGTTTAAGAAGCCGTCGAACGGCTGTTCGAATTTTGAGACACACTACATTTTACACACACAATAAACAGATTACCTTCTCCTTCTGACAAACTTGCTCGCACACGACTTATCACCGTACACACCTACTATTTATTTCCTAGCCTGGGAAGATAAATTAACGTAATGTATTAAACACTAAAAACATTCAAATCGTTCGACGTATTACCACAATTCAAACTTGCGACTCTAACTAACCAAACAAATTCCACTACTGTTTGACTCCACGGTCCAGGGCAATCTTGCCCGATGTAGTCCCGTAAACTCTCAGATAGGCCTCGGTTAGTAGTCAGTGGTAAACTGAGGTTGTTGAACTACTTGAGGAAGTTCGACGACCTTATGAACCCTATCATTAAAAGTCATATTCGGAACTGATGGTGGATACCATCTTCTTCCAACATTCAGATAGCTGTCTCTTTCCCATTCTTAACTAAATTCATACAAGTCCTTCCCGTGGTGAGATCAGCGGTCGTAAAAGTTCAGGAAATGACCAATGAACCAACGGGCTGGATGAACAACTTTGATGCAAGATATTTGACGATACATGCAAGTTGAAAATGGGTATGGTATTGTTTGTTTTTTTTTTTTTTTAAATTGACTAACATTCAAACTGGTGAACATTTACACGTAGACAATGGTGACGTTGATGAACACATAAAATATCTAACAATAATAATAATATAAACTACAATATACAAATATTTTAATAAATTACAGAATACTTCTTTTAAATTTGACTTAATGTTCTAATAGAAGTAGCCAACTTGCTACAAAATCACACAGTTTCGCATAATTCACAAATTGAATTAATTTATGCAGTTTGTGTTTGGTTGAGCATATCAACAATAGGCTATCATTATGAATTACAATATTGTCTGCTCCAACGACACCGGTCTAAATAATTGGAGAGGAAAAATTCAAACATGTGGTTGTGAATGTGCGAGAAAACCGATAAAAAAGCCGACAATCAACCGCATCGGAGATTGAGGAGACCCGAGTAAAGTCTAACGTTAAAACAAGAGCAATTTTAAGTCGAATTTTGATTTAATTTAAACCATGTGCTTCTGAGTTATGGGCTGAGTTATTTTCTTTTAATTTCGTTACATTTGCTTATCCTTTGAGAGATGCTACTACCTGCCGACTTCCTCGGAACCTCGTACTCAGACACCTGACTATATTTCGGACAATATTTCTTCGAAGAGACAGATATTTCTTCCTTTACGAACTCAACTGCTGGTGTCTGAGTAAAAGGCACCTAGGTAGTCTACAAAGAGTGGTATCTGTCAAAGGACAAGCAAATATAACGCATTTAATATAACGATTTCAATGAACGTCACAATTCCACCTATTCAGAACATCAAATTGCAAACTTTGATCACATCCTTTGCTCGGGTAGTCCGCCGGTAGTGCTTTGCGCTCCACGTGCTCTTTGAGTCATAAATAAAAATGCAATCATGCATCATCACAGCGAGCGGTGCGGATAGGAAACTGGCGGCAGGGACACGGTAGCTAAGGCAACAGTCGGAAATAATTACTTCAAACGATCATGAAAGTTTAATGTTCATTGATCACTCATATACATTCAGCCAGCGGACTCGTTACAAACGCTGCCCGTTTGATGGATTAATGAAGTTTATTTTCTTTTGTTCGCGCTTTGGATTGGTAGGCGCTGGAATTGAAACGGGGGGTGTGTACCTATTGACCGATGATTCTGTTGTTTTGATATGGTTTGTTGTGCTTTTGAGAAGCGATGCATGCCATTGTGTGTAGTGATTTCGTGGAAAAGATAAGCTTTGATTCCCTTTTTTGCCAATCTTCATCGATGATAGGTTTAATCCAATTTTGCATGCTAGATTTAATCGATGGAAAGTGTCCGTTACGTGTGTTGGTTAGCAATGGGAAACACTTGAACAATTCGGAATGCTTTTATTTTCAATTGTTTGGATCATGAGGGGAAACTTGCTGTGATATGTTTGAAAATACGTTTTTCTATTCAAATTTGACGAAGTATGGCTTAAAAGTCCGGGACATGAATACATTCATACATACCTCATAGCGCCATTTGGCTCGTTTCCCTCAACATGTCCAATTACCATATTTCATGTTCTGTCAGAACTAGTCGTACGTATTCGGAACGCGTGCCGATCGTGGCCATTTGATCACGTTCACCGAAACTCCTCCAGTCCGTACGTCCCTTGTTTGAAATCTGCAGGTCAGCTAAGCCGCGACCGTTGACGTTCGGTCTAGTTTGTACCAATTTATGTCGCTTAATTGAATCTAATAGAAATCAACATTCTCTTCGCTCTCTATTGGTGGCGAGACAACATGCTTATTACTATTCAATTAATTCTTAAAATACTTGTCCTGCTGTTCTGCAGTCCGGTCTGAAGTGTATCCAAACTTGGAGGTTTCTGCAGTGATTAATATGCTCTGATAGTGCAAAGGTTTGCAAATTTCCGAACCGGGTGCGCTTTGTTTGTAGTCAACCTTAGCGTACCTAGATTGGCATAAGACACGCTATCAGCGGTGTCGTATCGACATCGATCACTATCTCAAAGACGGCTGGAGCTAATGAGAGTGGATTTGTTCTTACCACGAGCAGCCGGTTCTCGAAACACAATCAATAAATCCGTCTCTTCAGGTCGGTGGACAGGGGACAGGCCTATTGACGGAAAGATTGACGTTTACTCATGCTACTTGTGTCGCATGTTTCAGATGCCACCCTTCCCTGGGACACGCCCCGGACACGGCAGCTGGGATCATGTTCGCCGTCCGATCCGCGAAGGGTGCAGATTTATTTATGGGTTTTGCTCGTAGTTGGGTCACGCGCTTTTTTACCCAACATGAAAGCCACAACTTCAGTTGAAATGATATATGACCCAATTCAATCTGTGTTGGCAATCGATGGGAACATGCGCTAAAAAATTTACATAATCAATCAAAGTAGGCTTCGGCGACGACGACATGGGAAGTAGTGCCGGTACCGAAATCACATGTTTTCGCAAAGCCAATAGTGGTCCAGTTTCGTACTGTTAATCTGTGACCTACTTGTGGCAGGGCACCGACAGACAGCTTACGACAACATCAAGGTTAGGTTGAAGGCGGAACATTGCCAGGTAGTGCTAATGCCTTCGGCCACGAAACTAATCGTATCACCAACTTATTGTATGTTTCAATGTTGGCGGAAAAATGTTGCAAAAATAATACAAAACATCTACGAGATGAGCCCGAAGCATGTTGCCTTGTTTTGCATTGGGGTTTTCATAGGTTTGTTGAAAAGTAGGGTTTTTTCAGTTCCATAAGGTCGGTATCGAGTTCGAAAGATATTTATTTTTCTATCTCAATCCCATGCTAAATTCCGTTTACTAAAACGGAAAAGTAAAGAATCGAAAACAAATTTCTGCAGCAGTACCACCTGAAAAGAACGAAACATAAAATTAGAATTTGTAAGGTTTCCACGCAAACTAATAGGAGCTGTCACTTTTACTGGAAGAACAATGTTCTGCTCGATTATTCCGTAAGTGAAGGTGACATTTCGTTCCGTGCAGATCAATTGTCAAAATTCCGCTTGGTAATTTTGAACAAAATTCCGTAACCTCTCTACTTTTTAAGTCGATACTGGCCTATACGATTAAAATTCGTTGATGTTTATGGCAATAACCGTGGGTGTGTTTCCTATATTAGTTATATTGCTAGATCAGAAAAAAATCATATTTGACAATCGAAATTGACAGCCGTCACTGACAGAAAATTGGGATGAAATATTCAAGGACTGAACTTAAATTAATCATAGAAGACCATATCCTTTTGTTCAGATTTAACTATTGACTAGTTTGATGTCGCATCGAACTGTCATTTATATTTAGTCATTCATTTTTTCTCCGGTGTTTGCTGTAGACTTTTACAGAAAATATAAGCACATTTTTAAAATAATATTATAGAAATGCGTTTTTTGTAAATTATGATGATATGATGATAATCATGATGATGATGATGGGCCTTTCACATATTCCCACAACGGTTTGAGCTAGACGATTTTTCTTTGAGATTATTTAATATTGAACAGCAATGCAATACCCGATCATCAGTTTTGCAAACAAAAGCAAAAACAATCTCATTACATTTACTTTATATTTATTTATTTTATATTTATTACTCAGGAAATTATCCATACGATTTTCATACGATCGGAACTTTGTACCACTAGTGGACCCTTGCTCATTGACTCATTCCATACAAAATCGTATGAAATGATTATTGTTGCATTGGTCGAGAAAAACATGCCTCTTATACACTTTCAATTTACATCACTTATCAAGCGTGTATAGTCTCGTGGGATTGTCGCTCGTCTCTGGATCTCAAGGTTTATGGTTCGAATCCCGATTGCAATTTTTTTTCTGTGTGAAAATTTTTCATACGATCGTCCTATGAACTTCTTTCCATAAGGGAATCGTATGAAATTTGCAATAATATCTTCTGGCAAATTTCCATACGATATTCCTATGAATTTCTCTTGATTTGTTCGCTCAGTGCAGGTTTAAATTGCTGGGTCAAATTATGTGTCAAAAAATCAATTTAAAAAAACTGATGATTGTTCGTTAGGCCAAACAGATCAACAAAATCATAAATACTGCCAGTAATCAAAATCCCACAACAAAGTTTCAAAAAAACTTTGGGCAACAACCTCATTTACAAGACATCTTTGGCATTCAATCAGCCGACTCACTACTGGTCCATAGAACCCCTCAAACAGCATGTGCTTTAAATTTGTATAATAAGATACAAGATACAGAATCAAGAGTGAAGAGTAAAAAGTTAACAAATTAGGTGTTTTAGCACAGTCCGCGTTTCAAGTGTTATATCTATGAATTTAACTTCTTCATTCAATTAGGTTGCACGAATATTGAGGCAGCAAACCGTTAATTATTTTAAAAATAAACATCTTTGTCAAATACATGATTTTATGCTTCTCCGCGGTGGAGCATCTAAAAAGAAAGAAGTGGAAGTAAACCTGTTACTGTTACCTATAACTGGATATTTGCGTTTTATTAGCTGCAAAAAAAAAAATCAAAGGGCAAAGATTAATGTGAGAAGATATACATTTGTATAATTGTATTTTACTAGCAATAGTAAGGTTGTTCTTCAATCGACAGAGAGTAATTGTCAATGTGATAATCTAATTTTTGTTAATCGTCATTAATCACGCCAAAACTTTAAATCTCGCGCACGCGAAGACGTCTTCAATTAGACGAGTCCGGGGAATTACCATGCATTTAGTTTTACTAATGTTCAATTTCAACTGTTTGTACTTCAACCATCTACTTAGAGAAAGTAAATCTGTAATCAAATTTGAATTGGCCCCCTCAAAGCTTTAAGTTGCAATCATGAGCAAAATCTGCTATCGTAAAATCGTAAGACTCGTCGCATGTCATTAATGAATAGAATGAATAAAATGGGCTCTAATACACTCCATTATGTTACGCCAAGGCTGTATTTCACTGGGCTCGAAACAGAATAGTTAAAAGCAATACGTTGGTTCAGTCAGAAAAATAACTTACGAATCAACTATATGTTGAATCCGAAAGTCTAAAGCACTTGGTGATCTCTAACAACAAAGACCATTTTCCAAATTATCTCACTTTCAATTTGGTCTCAGATCGTTTTCAAGAAAAACACCAAAGGGCTATTCTGTTTTATTACTTTAGAGATTGGTAAGCTTTTCTCACGATTAAGTAGCTGCTCTACCAGCAACACTCCTGAGCAACCAAAAGTTCGAATAAAAGGTTAATTTTTTGCCTATTAAATCAGCTAAACGAAGAATCGTGAATAGAATGTTGTGTAACTTTTTATCGCGTGGGTATAAATTAATGAAATTTTACGTAATACTAGTTTAGAGTGTTATGTTTATGTGTGCAAAATTATCGCGATCTGTCAAGTAGTTTTCAAGATGCATTCAAAACAAGAAGAGCTACGCCAGCAAATCTTGGGCGCGGTGATCGATAATCCTGGTCAGTCGCACAGATGGATCGGCAAAAGGCTTGGAATCCACCATTTCACCGTGTCCTGCGTTGTGAAGATGTTCCAGGAGACGAAGACCATCGAGCGGCGCGCTGGAAGCGGCCGAAAACCGAAAACGGAATACCCAGAGAAGGCGCAGAAGATAAGGCAGTACTTTAAGAATAACCCGAACCTTTCCACCCGAGACGTGGCCAAAAAGGTCAATTCGTCGAAGGGGTTCGTCCAGCAGACCATGAAGCGGGCTGGGCTACGTGTTTTTAAGGTCAGGAAGACGCCAAACCGGACTGACAAGCAAAACACGGTGGCCAAATTGCGTGCGCGGAAGCTCTACCGTGAGTGGCTGGTCAAGCCAGGGTGTCTCGTCATGGACGACGAGACGTATATCAAGGCGGACACCAAACAAAACCCCGGCTTCGAGTTTTTTGTCGGTACGTCCAGCATGGAGGTTCCGGAAAAGTTCTAGAAGAGAAAGTTGGACAAATTCGCGAAGAAGTACCTGTTGTGGCAGGCGATCTGCGAGTGCGGACGGTACAGCAAGCCGTTCGTTACAACCGGCACCATAAACGGGCAGATTTATCGAGAGGAATGCTTGCAGAAGCGCTTGCTGCCCTTGCTCTGCTCTCACCGTGGTCCCACGCTGTTCTGGCCGGATCTCGCTTCGTGCCATTACGCCAAGCCTGTAATGGATTGGTACGAAGCGTTAATGTCGTCCCGAAGGAGGCGAACCCGCCAAATACACCAGAACTTCGTCCGATCGAAAAGTTTTGGGCGATAATGAAGAAAAAGTTGAAGAAAAGCGGAAAAACATTCAATACCGATTAAGCTTTGAAGAAAAACTGGGAGAAATTGTGTAAGGAAGATGGACAAAGCCTCGCCCAAGATCTCATGAGCAGTGTTAAGAGAAATGTACGAGCATCCAGCTTGGGGGAGGAAATTCAATAAATAAATTATGCCAAAACATAGCTAATATATAGTTATTTAATCCTTGAAAATTTGAGAAGTATCCGATTTAAAATGAATTTTTGGTGATCATTTTTGTGTGTCTCATTTTTTCCGAGTGCAGTCTTTAGAACGCTATCATTAGCGCTAGCTAATGGCAGAAGCGCGTCAATGGCAAACACCAACAATTTTCACCTGACTGTAAATGCGTTTGATTTTACCATGTCTGCGATTAGATCAACCTTGTTTAACTCTATAGACGATGATATTCAGCCAGATTCGAAAGGTTCTTTATATGTATATAGACATAAAGTAACAATAAATGCGAAGTAAATTTTTGACAAGTGATATACTCTAGAACCTCCCATCATTAATTAACGTTCTAGATACTATCTTCACGGTTACTAAATCAAGACTGAGCAGGGCTGGTGGAGGGGATGATGTTCCTCGAGAAAGGTTATCATTCTAAAAGCAATTGACTGTCTGATGAAGGTGGTTTTTCTTGAGGAATGATGAAGTAGTTTTGCCTATCATAAATTTGCGAGAGTGTGTTGTGGTTCATGAACAGTCAGCGTTTATAGCACTTTTTTCGCACAGGCTTTTCTACATGGTTAAGAAATGACAAACAGGAAAATTCATAAATATTTCCTTATGCCCTTTTCATGAATTTTCATTTTTATCATGGTCAAGAACTGTCAAATAGTGGAGGTTCCCAAAAGGTCTGTATTCTTGATTGAGTACTAAATGTACTTTTCTTGAATTTTCAACTTTTCCTTGAGCTTTCAAGTTCAGGTTGAGTACGAAATGTACTTTCCCCGAACTTTCAAGTTCAGATTGAGTACTGAATGTACTTTTCGTGAATTTGTTGGAATGTTCAGATTGACTACTTAAAGGGTGAGGCAATAATTATTGCGACATTTTCAAACTTAAGTAAATTTATTTATACTTGATCGAAATTAATCAATTTTTGTCCAGTTTCTGTTTATAGTGTATTGTTTACATCTGCTTAGTTGTGTGATTGACAGTGAGATTTCGGCCAAGATGGAAAAAAATCGCCAAACCGTTAGGACTTTGTTAACCAACATGCAAAATTCGGAGTTGTCGCATCGCGCCTTGCGAAAACAGATGAATATACATCATTTAACCGTCACAAGGGTCTTTCAAAGATTCCAGGAATGGATTAGAGTGGACCACGAGCCAGAAGTTGGACAAAAGCCGGGATCTGGCCAAAACGCATGCCAAACGTACTGCCTAAACGCATACCCTCAAACTCTACAAGCTGCTAACGAAATACCGGTGCTGCGTCATTGATAATAAAACCTACATAAAATCAGATTTCAAACAGTGGTCGGGACAGGAATGTTTCACGGATAAGGATATGTTTGCATTGGATGACCGTTTCAAACAGAAGAAACTATCGAAATACCCTTCGAAGAACCTCATTCCGAAGGCCATATGCACTTGTGGCAAACGGAGTAAACCATACGCGAGCAAAGGCACCATAAATGGTGAAATTTGCACAACTAAGCGGCTGGCTTTTGCCGTCTTTGGGACAGCACAATGAAAACCCCTTGTTTTGACCCAATTTGGCGCCATAACACTACTCCAAAACCGTGTAGGAGTAGCCTAAGTAGCGGCTAATTTTGTGGATTTTGTACCGAAAGACATGAACCCACCGAATCGCCAATATACCAATCAATCTGAAGTGTCGCAAAAATTATCGACCACCCTTTACTTTATTTATCTTAGACTTCAAAGTTCAGAGAAAGTCTTCAGCTAACACTTGTTTATGAAATCAGCATTTCGAGTAAAATCAAACGATATTCCATTTCGACAACATGAAGCGGTGGTATGTATCCCGGTTTCGGCGAGGGGGACTCGGGCTCGAAACTGGTAGGAAGCACAAGTAAAAAACGAATTTCAAATACAAATTTGATCAAAATGTACTGTATGAACTTTTCGTGAACTTTACTGTGAGTTTACTTCGATAGTTGGTAAGCAGGCTGTTAGAAACTGGATTAAATTCTTCGTTTAGCTGATTAAATAGGCAAAAAATTAACCTTTTATTCGAACTTTTGGTTGCTTAGGAGTGTTGCTGGTAAACAAATTCTCTATCATACCCATTCAGTTCAGCGGCCTCGTGGATTTTCGCCCTTTCAGCTTCGAACTCTACCTTCTCCATTGGTATGCTAAAGAGCCGGTGTGCCATTGAGTGAAAAGCGGCTTGTTTTTGGGAGCCGTAAAGGTTCGAGTCGGAGGTGATGTAGCGGTCGGTGGATGTCGGTTTTCGGTAAATGCCAAACTTCAGAGTATCGTCGTCCTTTCTGGTAATTGACAAATCGAGAAATGAAAGTTTTCCATCAGTAAAAATCATCCGAAAACACGAACGCAAAAAACATCGACAAGACGCGACTACACTTCAGCCAGAAAAATCAGAGAACCAAAGGATTAGTTTACCGTTCTACCCTAAGGTTACTAACGCCATTCAGAACATTGTGAAGGATCATGGTTTTCAGGTGGTCTACAAAAGCAACAACACGCTGAAAGACATTCTATGTGCCCTCAAAGATAAGGTTCCGAAGGACGAAATGCCGGGTATTTATGAAATCCCGTGTAAAAATTGCCCGGCGGTGTACATTGGTCAAACCCGCCGGAAATTTAAAGTCCGCTTGAGGGAACATAGAAACGTCGTTGATAACGAAAGGCCCAATAAGTCAAGCGTAGCAGCACACTCTACCGGATCAGATCATACAATAGATTGGGATCATGCGAAACTCAAAAAGTGCGTGAGAAAGGTTTCCCACCTGAATGCCTGGGAATCCATGTACATCGCCACCGCTGAGCAGTCGCTGATGAACGAGGACGAAGCTCCTATAGCCTTTTTCGTTTGTAAGAACTATAAGTGTTGTGTCCGTACTCGCGTCGCGTTTCCGTTGAGTGTAATGCTGTTCTTACGTTAGCACAAAAATCATAAACATGAGTACAGAGTTTTGTTATGGAGGTTGCATATCTAGCGGGCGGTTTTGCAACGTTAATTTTTGCGCTTATTTTGTCGCGAGTGCCTGAATTTAATTATGAAATTAATGAACATGCTAGTGTCGTTAAGAAGGCGTCCATGGGTGAGATCTATGTGATTATTGGAATATAATAATAATATTTAAACAATAAGCAATAATATAATCGGTTCGGGATATTTTTTTCGTTCAGCTACTTTTTTCTGTCTTCTCCGCGAGGTTACCAGTTCTGTATTTCAAGTCGGTGCGCCACGTGTAAAAAATATTCAAAACATCGAATCTACACATGAAGTGTAGATTATCCGAATCGGTAAGCCGTTTCATTTACTGCACGTTCATGCACTTTGTCGGTGTTATTAATTTCGGTTGGTTTGGCTCTGCATATATAATACCTGATTAAAAATTATCAACAAAAGCTACGAATTGCGATCTTCTGAACTAGTTTCTAGTATTATCAGATCCATTGATTATAAGCATTCGTGGTTGACCCAAAGAGTATGAGAGACCATTGTCTGGCGATGATAAGCAGCTGCTAGCAAAAGAAGCGGTTGAAGTTGCAAACGCCATTGAATAAATAAATGTTTAATGATAATTGAAATATCAATCGGTTTAATTATAGTAACATATAATTATTATAAATATTGACAAAAACAAAATTAAAATAATTGGTTTGAAGGTGTGGTTACCATGACAACGCAAACTTTTGTATACTGTTCGAATCATGAAATATAGTAAAACCATCGATATTTGTTTTGAGCATAACTCTCCAGCAGAGGGTCGTGAACGAATAAACTAACCACCACTAGAAAGTTTTTTTAATGTACTATTAGATGCAGCCAACTCTACCTGCTCTTTAGAAAGTTTTGTATACGATTTATATGCCTTCATAAAAGTTGTACTACAACTTTGCTGGAGACATCAAGTCTCTATCTCAAAATCCTAAAATAGTTGAATTTTGTCTCACTTTAAGGGGGATTGGTCACAAAAATCATGCCGTCAAAATACGAAGCTTGTCATATCCAAGTTTGCCAAAGACGCCATCACTCAAGCTTCTCTATTTAGGGAGCTATCAGTTAAGAGCGTTAATCAACTTTTTGGCTATTTGGCTAAAAATCGACTTTTTGACCACTGTGTACTGAGAGGGTTTCAGCACAATCTAGCATACAATTTTATACATAGTTATATCGCCTCTAGGCTATAAATTAGCTTCAAGCCCGATATTGATCATGACATTTTTGTCATCTTGGTTGCTCGAGAATTTTTTCAGCCCTTTTCTGACCATTTATAAATACCACCACAGCTAGTAGAAGCTGATCCCACAGAGTACCACACCCAATTTGCCAGCAACCTGACACGGGCCCAAAGCACTTCCAGCAAATGTGCCCGAACCCAGTGGCAAATCCGTTCTCCGTTGCAACTGTCGTGTGTTGGAACAGTAATTAAAATATGGCCAGTGAATGATTTAGATAAAACAATACGTATAATATTTCAATTATTGAGCTATTTAACGATTACAGCGTGGGGCACCCACATATAAGGTTTCCAGCTGACTGCTAACTATCCAGTTTGGATATGCGAGATAAATTTATTGCACTTCGTAATGATTGCGCCCAAGAATAAAAAGGAGTGTAGGCGTATATGTAGATAGAAGAATGGTCGATTTATGTATGGTTGTTCTAAAATTTATGCCATAATTAATTAGACCACCACCCAACAGCTGCATCTGGTTTGATTCCAGAGAGGAGTGAGGTTCTCAGTAGCTACGCCAAGTGGCAATTGTTTGTTCTGGTAAATGAGCTCTTGACAGCTGCATAAATTGAAATCACATAAAACTTAACGAGACTAATCAAGCCTTCCAGTCCATCATTCAGTCCTGTACACCAGAAGGAGTTTTAAGGTAATTCCAGCGGTACTAACCTCTACACTTATTCAATCAGTGCAAGTGACAACAACGAACGGTTTGAACTCTGCAACATGCAGAACTGTGCACAGAAAAAGAGGTCCCCAACAACACTAATAACATAAATTATTCATTATGCCGTTGCGCGTGTTCCAATCCAAGTCGGCGTCGTCGTACAGCAATTCATCAGAATTGGCGGGTGTTGAAAAAGAGAAGATTAAAGTGGCGACGAGAAACAGATTTATTCACGCGCTCCGGTGGAGTGGAGGGGAGAGAGGTGACCAGTAAGCGTACCTACAACCTAGTAGCACACTTCAGCTCTGTTGTTGATTATCGAACAAGTGCAATCATGTAGTTGCACTTTCGATAGGAATCAGTGTTGTCCAGTAGCCAGCGGCATGGCGGTGCCAAGTGTGGTCGAAATAGATTTTAGAGGGCCTCTTTTGCATACAATGTGGAAGAGGACGGATCCAAAGTGGTCACTGGAATGTGTTCGGTACTGCTTTAGAAAGGGGTTTTGGAGTGTTTGTTCGGTAAAGTATTTTTTTGATAACTACGGTATGTTAGAAGCGTTTGTTTTTGTAGTGATTTACTGTTGACTTCTTAAGCAACTTAAGATTGAAGAAAATCTTCGGATGGTCTTCCAAAACATAGAGAAAAATAGGAAGATTATTTATCTGTGGATTAGTTTGTGGACATTAGTCTGAACTGGTGGATCAAAATCAATCAATCAGTCAGGCCAAGGCCTGGGTGCCCTCTGCTATACGCAGAAGTTTTCTCGCAGAAGTTTAATCGGTGCATGGCTGCTCTTCGCATGTTTCGCAGTTTGTGAAAGGTCTGCACGTCGTCTTCCAGTTGATCGATCCACCTTGCCCGTCGTGTGTCTCGCATTTTTGTAACAATCGATTCTTTCTCGAAAAACTTTTTAACTGAGCTGTTGTTCGGCATCCTAACGACGTACCGTACAATTTGGAAATAAACAGCTGTCCAATCAGAGGTCAGAATACATACACATTCCGTGACGAGGAACAAGGGAGGTTAATGATAATATGAGATATACTTAACGAGATGTTAGCGACTCACCGACGCCCCCGTAGATGACCAGGAGCAGGTTGGATGGGAAGTTAATGGATAAGAAGCATTTACGATAAATGTGTGATATGACCAGGTTCAAATTTGGTGTGTTTGGTAATTGTAATCTTTGTTTGTAGAATATTGTAGAGTATTAAGACATGAATATCTCTATAAATATGTAGAATATAAATATGTAGAATATAAATATGTAGAATATAAATATGTAGAATATAAATATGTAGAAACGATCTCACCCAGTAACCATCAAACTTAAGAACGTCATTTGAATTCGCACAGCTGTGTCAGGTGAAACGTAAAAGTCCTACTAGTAAGTTTTCCATAGCAATTTTGACATTCTACAATAGTTGAGGGCTGCCTTCAACTTTCTTGCGATTACCTTGATGTACTTCAGCTGTAAGCTTTCGAAAGACCAATGCCTACACACTCTGCCACTAGCGCGAACCACTGAGGATATCTGTCAGTAGCCTTCTGTAATCAATGATGGGCGATAAAAAGCATCCGCTCCCGGAATGGATACATTTGGAAGGCTTCTAAACTGACTTTTACTTCAAACGATGGGCGCACTACCACTAACACTTAGAATTCTGGAACCAGAGAAATCAAATTTCAATCACATTCCTTGTGCAATCCAACGATAATTCGAACAAAATGTGATGCCTACCCGTGTAGAGTCTGAGATCAAATAGACCTTCCAAATACGTATAGCTTCTCCATTGTTTAAGACTACTAAGTCATGTTTAGGTTGTTTCAACAGAAAAGTCATATGTCAAGGAAGATTTTCCGGTTGTCATCGTATTTTTTTTTGTTGGGGCGTAGAACCACTGAGTCCACTGAATTGAACTTTTGTGGTATTGTCATCGTATAGTTCTCCCCATCCTTTACCATGGGGGTAAAATCTCCCATGATCAATGAACCGAGAAGGAAGCATGAAATAAATTTCTGAAAGTTCTTCTTGGTTTGGCTCTAGGAGGAATGTTACACAGAAGTAATGCAAAAGGCTTTCATTTTTAATAATTGCATGACGTGCGACCTGGAATACCCTTGGAGGAAAACTCACTCTATAGAAGGAGTAACACTTTTTGATCCCCAAAAGTACTCCTCCTCCACGCCTATCCTCGCGATCAAGACGAATTATATTGGAATCAAAAAACGGCATATTGATTTTTGAAGAGAGCCTTGTTTCACAAATAGCAAACGGTATTTTGAGCTAAAAATTTGGAAGATTACAATATAGGAATAAAACTTCGACAGTTCCACTACAGTAGAGTGATCAAATCCTTGACTTCTTTTGTAAAATTATACATCGAAGAAAATGATAGCTGCAAGTCCTGCAAGGAGGGCCACTTTATTTTCAATTGCTTCAAAAAAGTCTTCATGGTGGGAAGCATTTCCAGAGCAATGCTTTTGAGAGGGTTAGAAATATCAAGGTACTTGAAGATACCTTCTACAATATCATCAAATGAGAACAGCCCGGATAAAGAGGGGGCTTCTGTTCTTAAACTCCGGGCAACAGGGGTTTTGGATATCCCCGTTAGGGATGGTTAATCCTGTGTGTAGTTGGTACTACGAAAACCGGGAAGATTTGGATTTTCCTTTTTGCCACCACTCCTTGAATTGGGCAAACTGATTAGGGGCTTCTGTTCATCTAATTTCCGTGGTCGGATACGTCTTCTTAATAAAAATCTTCACGTTTTACGCGGCAACAGATTTCAAGGCCAGCTGCCATCGACTGTAAGGCCATAGGACGCCCGCCAGCTGCCAATCTAAAGCTGGCTTCTCACCACTCCTGTCAGCTTGAAGACAGCCAAGGGAATGAAGCAAGTGGTGAAGGTGCACCCCTGTATATGGCGTTGGCTACTGCATACGGCCAAAACAGAGTGTTACCTTCGTAGGACCGGAGGAAGGGCAGTGGCGCTGCTGGAGGCATTCTTCTTCATATATTTGGCCGTTGATGGTGCCGGTCGTTATGTACGGCTTGCTGAATTTGCCGCACCCTCAGATTGCCTGACGCACCAAGTACTTCTTGGCAGATTTGTCGAGATTGTTCTTCCGGAACATCTCCGGAACATCCAGGTGGGACTTGCCTACGAAAAACTCCCGGCCGAGGATCTGCTTGGCGTCCGCTTAAATGTACAGCTCGTCGTCCATTATGATGCATTTCCAGCCACTCTGCACCAGCGGTACAGTTTCCTGGCGCGGGATTTGGCCACCGTATTCTGTTTATCGGTTCGGTTAGGCGCCTTCCTTACCTTAAAAACATGAAATCCTGCATGAAATGTCTGCTGGACGAACCAGACGTAAGAATTGATCTTCTTGGCCTCGTCCCGAATCGAATGGTTCGGGTTGCGCTTGAAGTTATCCCTCAACTTTCTTTGCGTTTTCGAGGTCGGTCGTCTTCGCTTTTCTTTCGCTGCCAGCTTGCCGCTGGGTCATCTGGGTCTTCCTGAACGATTCTACTACACCGAACACGGTCGAATTGTCGATTCTCAACTGTTTCGCGATCTTCCTGTGGGATTGGCCTGGATTTTACACGACTGGCCCATACTTTTTTGTCGAAGCACTTCTTGCTTAGATAACCTCTTTACAGATGACAAAATTGTGCACATGTAAACATTGCACTCTAAACTAGTTTTACCCAAAATTGCATCAATTTTTACCCATGCAATAAAAAAAAATGTTGCATTATTTTCTAGTATAATGTTTAATATCCGCATCAATCAAGAATCTAAAGAACAATTCACGCTAATCCATCCAAAACTACAATTAAGGGACCTGATAAATATAAGAGTCCGTAGATGAATTTCGTTCCATCTGTCAACGTAATGTTTCTATTGATGTCCAAGCTCATCGGTTTTGAACCAACCTTGGGAGACTTGGTCCTATGCCCAAAGATTTAATTACCTCCAATCCGCTCTACCAATCGTTATGTTTTGATAACTCAATGCAGACATCTTTCAAATTTGGCATCTGATACCTCATAGCAAGATGCTTAGAGGTGAAACGGATGATTTGATGAGCAACTTCCTCCTTTTTAATTTTGAAATATATTTCTTTATTCTATTTTGATGAAGTCAAAAATTTTTGAAGTGATGAATTTTGAAGTCCACGCAATGTGCGTTTGAGGTGTGAAACAACTAGACAGATAGAGCCCTTCATCTTCAATCTTTCTCAAGATTCCTGGAACCCTCACCATCATGATCTGGGCCACCTTGTGGTCAACTTTTCTGGCACATCTGATGATATGGGATATGAGTTGTTGAACTGTGGTGGCTTCCCAACCATTATCGTACACCGATTTGGGCAGTATGGCCCAATAAGACCGCGCCTGCAGTACGTTTAGGAGATTGTCTTCCTTACGTTCAAACGGCATGTTATGGGCGGTCAACCAATGCAGAGTAACCTTTGCGTAATGGCACGAAGCTAGGTCCGGCCGGAACACACTATTTTCACCCTTATGGTGCTTTTTTTGGCAAACAGTTCTTCGTGTAGACTCCCGTATTGACCGGCCGTACCCCTACTCGTCAGTACGTAAAGGCCGAACCGGCAAAAATTACAAGACCACAAATCGACGTTTTGCTTTTAACATTTTTTTTCAAAATAACATCAACACCCCTTATAAAGACCGTGTGTGTAAAGATTTGTGCCTATATTTTGATTTTGGAATTCACTCTTCAGTTGTCAACAATGCCCAGTCCGCAGGAAGAGGAGCGTATTAAAAGAGCAGCCTCGCACAACGCAAATCCCCGATACTCACACGCAAAGTTGACAAAAACGGTGAAAGAGACGCCACCAGAAGTTACAAAAATAACTCAAACAGTTGGGGGAACTTTGTCTGCGGACCGGGAGTCCAGAACCAGGGGGAATCGAAAACCGCAGCCCCCACCGAGACCAGCAGAGACGCCGGTGGTAGTTACCGAAGCTCTAACCCATCTCTCAGCCTGACCCCCCGAAAAGCCGCGGGTAGCGTCTACAACAGTTCTGCAACCCCGCGCCGTCCCGATCTACCAACATACAGAGACCGCGAACCGCGAATAGACAAAATACACGAACCCCAGCGCGATCCCGGGGCTGCCGCAGGCCGTGCACACGAATGCTGACCAGGTTCGACTGGATGGTGAACGACACCTAAATCGCGACCACCAACAGCCAGCAGCCCAGAAGACAGATATGTAAAACGGAAGGGGGAGAGGAAAAGTAGATATTATCGAGCACGAAACAGTGCAAATAAGCATAGAAAAATATGGTTTTGTAAGACGCCCTCTGCAGCTGGCTTGAAAAGCAGCATTTCATAGCTTCCGGGACTGTCAACCAAGAAATTTACGTGAAAGAGTGTTTGGATGAAACACGTCTGCCTTTCCTTGAAGAACAAGGGTGGTTCCTTCGCGCTGTTTCGGCGGATTTCGACATCTTGCCATTGCGGTAAAGGCCATGGGGAGTGGCACGCCGACAACCATGCGGAGGTTGCCCAGGGACAAGAACCCTCCCAACACGCTAGAGCATCCGCCCAATTTAGAAATACTGGGCTATTGTCAAGCGGAACCTAAAGAAGACCAAAAAACTGCTAAGGACGAGCAGCAGTGCAAGGCAAACTGGCTTTCTGCGGCGAAGAAGGTGGACAAAATCTGATGGCAGGGGGTCAAGCGTAAGGCCCGGCAATTCGGATTGGGAAAAGCGGAAGCCTAACTGAATATTTTTCCTGAATTTTATACTAATTGAACTTGAAAAAGGAATTTAATTTGATTTTTTAAATAAACGATTTCACCGATTTACACGCGTTTTCCCTTGACCAAATTTTGACCGTATCACCCTTTAAAGGTTAGATATGCCAGCGGCCCAAATGGCACCAATGTCTTGTCCAACTCGCCGGTATAGAACCCCATGTTCCCGGTATAACTGTTCGAGAATGTAATGTGCTTCTCGTCGTCCCGAACGATGGTGACGCCCGGCTTAAATTACTTACGGCGCTGCTTTCGGCACTTTCCCGGGATTTACTGCAACTGCTTCTCCGTGTACTTGGGTCCAGATGCTTGCTTGTAACGTTTCACGCCCTCCGCCTTAAGGACGACGTGTCGAACTTCTTAGCCAGCTTCCTGGTGCCAGTCTTATTCTTGGTGGAAGCTTTCTATTTCGTCCGCTTGGCGGTGCTTATTTCGCAAAGTCAGCCGGCTTTGTTATTGTTGCCCTGCTGCGTAGAACCGATTGATTCATGTTATAAATCGTGGATTTCTTGTGACCCTCCGTCAAAAAGTGCCGAAAGACGCTGTTCCGCGACCTTCATCTGGTCGCATTTCTAGATTAAAAATAGAAAAAGGCCTATCAACATTTGTAAACAAACACTTCTGAGCCTGTTTCCTCGCAAAGCGTAGACCGCCCACGCAAACCAATACCATCATCATGTAGGGGAAAGTTTCCCCTACACGACGATTCTGTAGGTTTGCGTGTACGGCCAACGGCTTGCGAGAAAAAAGGGCTCAGAAGTGTTTGTTTACAAATGTTGATAGGTCCTTTTCTATTGTTTATTCAGATTTTCTCCCGCCACTACCCCCCCGCACATCTTAGTCACGTCTATTTTTTTTTGATAACTATTATATTATACAACATAGCAGTTTTGTAATAATCTGGAATTAGGAATTTTTATTTACTTACAAAAGCTGACTTACAACTCATAAAGGCGTAAATAACACATGTGCACAGCTTCACAACTCTTTAGCAAACTTTCCAGTGCAAATATAAAACATAAAAAAAAAACCTTAGAGTCTTTCTATCGATTGAAGCGAGTGCTTTTAAACAAATTTGAATCAATTCGTGATTTGTTTACCAGTTCTATTGATCTACACCAATTGCACCACAAAATCTTGAGTTAAATACACACATTAGACAAGTAGAAATCAAATCTCCCACTGGTAATTAGATCTATGCCTTCAAAATGGTTGAAGAGCGAGTATTTATGCTATATCCTAATTATGATTACAAAGACACCACATTAAACCGCCGCAGACAATAATTTTGGCCAGTTTTTGCTTTAGATATTTCACAGTGTACACGGTAATTCTGAAGTAGTCAATTTTTGACTACATTCTAGCACTAAATATCTGGATAGTAGACAAACCTTATTGAGAATCACATTGTAATTGAATCCTCATGCAAGTATTAGGTCCTAAAACGAAACAAATAAAAATTGAGGGGTTAGGGTTAGCAGCCTTACTTACCTAGCCGACTAGGGAAAACCTGAAATCCGGATCATGGGGGACCACATGACATGTAATCCCCCCATCCAACTTAGCGGGGGTACATATCAGCCGGGGGATTTTGCATCCCGGGTACCGGCCCAGGATGTTTTTCAGCGGCTAAAATCGTGTCATCCCTCACCCGTTGTCACCGGCTTAGCAACGTTCACCATAAGCAGTACTGTTAAGGATTCCTTCATCCTTTCAAGCTCTTTTGTCCAGCACCTATCCTTCCAACGTCAATTGGGAAAATGAAGATGAGATATCAACACTACGAGTCAAAGACTGGCAAAACCACTCACCCGACAGACCGGAAATTCTCGACCACGTCCACGACTCGATACATGATCAACAAAACGTCAATTGCGTCGTCACAAAGTCAGCCACCAAAATTCTCCCGCCACTATCTAAGGGTAAGAGAACGCCATCTAGCGGCGGGCGACAGATTATCCGCAAAACACGACAAACAAAAGAAACGCAACCACGTAAAAAATCGAACCGCACTAAGCGATAGCAATACACACAGAAAAAAATTTAATAGTATAAAACCAAAATGTACACTATAGTTTATGGTCGAATGATGAACCAGCCCAGGAAGCTGAAAATCACTATAATAAAGAAACAAAAAAAACATTATACCTAACAATGCCTATCTTCAAAACTATAATGAAATTTCAGTCAAATTTACTACGTTTATGGTAAAACTATCATCATTTGTGGTATATTTGACAGACCTCATATTGTTATCAACCGCACCATGGTTGATCTAATCGCAGGCATGGTAAAATCAAACGCATTTATAGTCAGGTGAAAATTGTAGGTGTTTGCGCTTAATTTAACCCTCGAAATGGTAGTTTCTACTGCGGTTTTTTTCTTGCGTGTAGTTTTTAATCTCTTTCACATGCTGCAAAATGCCTAAAATTTTATTCGCTTTTTGACCTATAACCTCTCTAGGCATATTTGCATAAAACCGTATAAAGCATTTTCTGCGTAATTCCAGTCTTCAAGCAAAGTGCCTACTTTGAAGTCATGGATTGCATACTTCAGATTTACCGTGCTTAATTGAAAAGAACGTCACGTAAATTCAAAAGAAAAAAAACTTCAAAACACCTGTGGTGTTAACTGCATATTAAATAATAATTTGTCACCCATAATTTAGTCACCTTATCTATAAAAGCGATGACCTTTTGTACTTTGGGCCCATTGGCCCTTTGTCACCCCGCACGACGGTAATGCAAAAAATTAGGAAAACCCCATGAAACATGAATGAAATGATGCGACGCGTGCCTCATATTGTGTCTCCATTGACTGCCACCTCGTTAACATAAAGCATTGAAAAAAAAAGAAGCCTCATCGCGTATCTTCCCATTTTTTCCCCATTTTACTAGTAGGAGCTACTCTATCGACTCTATCTGTTTGCACTGTCATGCCCCGTAACAACGTTCAAGGGAGAGAGCAGTCAGTCAATCAAAACTTTTTCCCTTCATACGATTAACAGGATTAACGCACCGTCCGTTGCTGGAAAGAGAATGATTCAAAAGAGGACCAAGAGTAAACACATCTTCCGGATGGCTGCAAGGGCATCGTCAGTTGTTTAACGGAGGGGATGGGTTGCACCATTTGTGTGATTTTATCGATTCCTATAACAATACAGAAGAGGGAGCTTTATCCGATTGGTTGTAGAGCAAAATTTCCATCCTGCATGGATGGGGCGAGTCATGCTGAGTCACTGATTGCGATTGGATCCGAATCCGTAAATCAGAACTTGTCATATTCAATTTTGCGTTTACATTTGTTCCAGCCTGGCTGCAGCTAGGACAGGACAACAATGTTGTGCGTCGTCGTTGCCGGTGAACTCCGCATTGATTGTTGGGTCACGTTTGACCGAACGCAAATGTAAACGCAAGCCTTGGCGCTGCAGGGGAGCCGTGTAATTATGAGACCGAACTGGAGCAACAAGATATCTCTGATAAGTCTTCGACAAGTAATTCGTGAGAAAATCATGATATCGTTTACACACCATGTTAGGAGGCTGGGTGACCACAAGGCTCGAAGTCGTGGCATGTTGACTCCGTGCGGGGGGAGTTGTAATCAAACTGCCAACAACGGGGGGTCCTTTATCAATTCTCCCCGGTGTACAATTCAATATTCGATTCTATATTTCTCGCTATAATTATTGCCACATTTCAACATTATGTAAATGTGGTCAGATAAATGGACAGCTCTATCTACGGGCTCAGTTGGATGCTTGAATGGAACACTGACTGTTTCCTTACAGGGAATTACACAGTCACCAGCGACACCGTATCGGCGAAGTTTTATCGCACGCTCATAATATACTGATTAATCACCATAATAATAAGCCATTGGAACTGCCGGTTTCAGTTTAGTATAGAAAGGGTCGGACAGGAGAATTGAGATAACGAGCCACAAGTAACACTCTTAAAGTAAACACATTGTAATACTTTATGGTTACCATTTGATGGCTAAGTGAAGTGGGCGTGCTCTCCAAGGAGCCCAGTTGTCTCCCGCGACGTTTGAGGTACAACTGGGCCTCGATCATAGTCTTTTACAGATTTCAATTGGTGATGGAGCCTGTATCGGACCGTGTAGATTTAAACTTTTTTCGCTATCAACTTCCACAGATGTCGACAGTTTGACAGGGTCATGTTGGGGAGTGATTAAGAAATTTGCGTGTAGGCGTTGTTTGCATAGATCGCCAGAGCTGATATTTAGGTCACCCTGTGCGCATGTACAAAGAGATTGGAAACAACCTTCAGCCAAGAACTATGTTAAACTTTGTGGGCTGAAAGTTGGTATGCGTACTGAAATACTGGTTTGTAACAATGTTTACAATCCTTGTGCACAGCGCCAAGTTTGAAACTGGATTGAGTGCTATACACGAAGTAATATTTAGAAACACAAAGACTTCGACTGGCGGCCACGCATTGTCCGAAGGAGAAGACCTTGCCCGGTCGCATTGATATGTCTGATGATAATGGACCTCAACTATTAATACTGCTTGTAAGGAAGAAACAACAACAACAACAACAGCGAGCGATAGTGAAACTCATGCATTTTTATACGACAGTAGCGTGAGTAACCGACAGCGAAAGCAAATTATAAAAACAGCTGCCGGCTTCTGAACGCGATGCAGTGCAACAATGGATGAACACTATAAAGGAAACCTGTCTTCTACTCTCTGTTTGATTTCAAGGTTAGTCGCTTGGCAACCGGCATGTCGCCTGTGATCGCAGTCGTTTCGTTGGTATTCGGAACCAGTTCCATCTGATGGGGATTCTACTCCTTGTTTCCCGCTCGACTGGCCAGACAGGTGTTGGAGTTTTTGTTTTCTTGAGCAGGGTTGAGCCAAATAATCGAAGCAGTTTTTGAATTCAATGTTTAAAAGAACACATTCTTAATCCAAGCAGTCTGCGCTGAGATGTGTCGTGTTTTTGTTTAATTTTCGTTGGTTATAATTTGTCGAGGACACTAATTTTTACACTTACTAATAATACCAAAATTTGATTTGATTTGAGAATTTACGAAAAGTGAGGTTGAATTCAGTTGCTGAACTTAAAAAAAGCTCAGCGTGAAACTGGACAAGTAATTTGTCTTACTTATTTACAAAGGTTTAAATCTTATATAAAACCTTAGAACAATTAATTTTCCGATTCCACGCTATGCCTTTTTAAACTTTTTTTTTTTTTTTGGGTCAACCCTGTGCAGTCTGGGATCAAGTTGCGGTTTCGTGTGTTGACGTGAGTCTTCGGTATTCCGAGTGCAGGTGCAGTATACATGAACAAGGTATTGCAAAAAGAAATGAGAGGCATCATTCGCCAAAGAGATAAAAAATTGGTAGGGGTAATGGGGGTAAACTGCCAATGTGGTCAAAAAGATCCGAGTTTAATTTATTTAGAGCATGAATCGATTTTATAAATTGAAATGACTCTATTTTTTTCGCTCCGGCTAGTATTAGATTGTTGCACAACTTTAAGCTACAGTGACCTCTATATACAAACTATCTATTTGGGTCAATGTAAATATGATTTGAACCATCCATTTTATAGCAACATAGATCTTAAACACGTTCATAACGCAAAATATCGACAGAATATGATCAATTAAGTAGCATAGCTAAACCGGGTGCACTTTCCTAGAACTTCTGAAGTTCAATGTACGTTAGCAATGTTTTTGTTCATACCAACTTGCCCCTTTTCACCCACCATGTGCACATCACCTCCCTTACCCTCACGGTATCAAGAATGGTATAATTTAATCGAGGATTACATAACGGACAATCGTGTTGTGCCGTTACACCAGGTAATATGCGGTTGATAAAACTTACGACTAACTCACTTTATCTTATTGGCTGTATTGACACTGTTGTAATTAAAACAACATACCGTGCGGGACCGAAAACCGTCCGCCTAAGCACAAACCAATATTTTTATGATGTATGATGATGTATGATATGTACTACCGCCCATTGTAGCACAGAAACTAAGTCCGATAGGAGCAAAGCTTTAATAACCACTGATTATCCTTATCATGCCATTGTATGAAGGGCCAAAAACGGGTGGGGTGAATCGATAGGCAACATCACTTATACTAGTAACTAGAAAATAAGGATGATTAGTTTTTTCCTTTTATTTTCATTTCCTGCAATTTTATTCCCTGTCCGTAGAGTGCTTCTCGTTGCCGTGCCGTGTGCTTCTTTTATGTCCTGCACACTGAAGTAGTCTGGTCCTCGACGACGAAAAACGGGTTCCTGCCAGGAAAAGCAAAACTGTCAGTAGGAATTAAATGGAAATTATTAATAATTTTTTTTTTTTTTTTTTAATAGGTATTCTCCTAAACAGCTCACACTCTCCATAATTCATCACTTATACGTTTCCACAGGGATAAAAAGAAAATCTCCTTCCAACAACAAGATTGAACAATTGGTCAAAAGAGCAAGCTACCTAACCTTAGGATGCCCCAATGGGCGGGGAGAAAAGCCCGTCCTATATTCACAAACTGTTAGCAATTGGGAGTTGGCATTGCCACTCTCCCCATTCAGAGTGCTTGAATCGGGTGCGCTGATGGTCCCTCCCATTCCCATGAAATATTTATATAATAGTGCATATATTTATGTAAATGAAAAATACTACAAGCATTCGTATCTATTATATATGTATGATCTTCATTCGGTTGAGCCTAAAATGCAAGAAATGTTGTAAAGTGTCAAAGTGTAGAGCTCTGTGGTTCCGCGCCTAAGCACGCTTTCGCTCGTCTTCAGCGATAGCAGTAATTCACCAAAATCTCGATTTGAGGCATCCTGAAAAAGTTTGTTAAATCTATTGAAACTCTACAAAACCAACACATATACATTTTAATTCACTGTCACCATTTGCTGCTTAATGCCAATTTTATAACAGCAATCTGCTTTTTTTTCTGCTGGCCTAATAGTTATTGCTCCTGAGTTAGGAAAACAGGGAAGATTTAATTGAAAGGGAGTTAATGACAAATGGACCAAACAACAATAAGTAATGTTCAAATCTGCGAAGCAAAATCAATAAAACAATATTATCAATCACAATTATGTTGTGAGTTCTGACAAAGCAATGACAAAAATTAAACTGCCGAACGGCACACAGCGCTGCTTGAATCAGATCAGCTCAGACCTGGTAAAACGTCCATCTGCAAACCGGAAATGAAAAATGCATTCAGTAATAAGTGCAAAAGCCTACCACAGATTCCGCTGCAGCTTCTTGTATTCAAGACACTAGATACTTCTAAATCATAAGAGGAGAATTTAGGTAGAAATTATAAAATTACTTTTATGTTAATATGTAAATCACGAAAACACAATTAATGATAAAAATGGCAATGATGATGATAGAGATCTTCTTCTTCTTAAGCATTTCAAGCTCATTGCTTTCACAATTAGCTTATTGCTTGCTCTCAACTTAGTGTTCTAAATGCACTTCCACAGTTATTAATTAAGAGCTTTCGATGCCGAGTACCATTTTTGCATTTGTATGATTGGGTGGCCACCAGTACAATCATACCCTATTCCCAGGGAGTCGAGAAATTTTCCTTTACGAAAAATTCCTAGACCAGACCGGGAATCGAACCCAGCCACATCCAGCATGGTGTTGCTTTGTAGCTGCGCCTTTACCGACTGAGCTAAGGGAGGACCCGTAATGTCATGAATGGCAATGAGATGAATCGTAATGGCAATGAATAAACAATGTCATATAAGATAATATATACACTCTTAAAAATAATGAATATTACGTGTGATGTAATCCTTGTTGCACTTAAATTCTGAAAGACTCAATGATAAATATGACTCAATTGTATGTTCTATTTGATTTATTGTTAAATCCTAACTTGAATCTCAAAATAATAAACACTTTCACACTCAAAATCACGTTCCGGAGACTACATTTACAACAGCTTATAGAATATATTTGATAACCTCAAATCTAAGTCCGTAATGCGTTAAAAAAAGCTACTAGACTTAATACTGAGATTTGAAAGCCTGAAATTTACATGATCGTTTTCTTTGGTTTTTATATAAAGATCAGACCTATTTTGAACACAGTCGGTTTCACGCATCACAACAAGGTACTAGTTAAAATTTGTTCTCTTCCGTGATAGATTTTAAAACGAGTACTCCACGTCAAATAAAATATTTAACAGATTGAATTTCATTGCACGTTATTGTAATGCTTGCAAATAAAAGTTAAAATAAAAACGCGGCATAGCACTAGTTCATTTGCTTATGTCATTCATCTGTCTAAACATGGTGATAACTTCTAGCATCCTTAAAATATTTGTTGGCGATGGCCAACGACCGGGCTTAGCACTAATTTAATTTAAATATTCTCATTGTGAAGATGAATGAAGGAGGAGACCTCGCATTTGGAGATTAAAAATAGAACAAAACAAAATTAATCCTACAGGAAAAGATTGAGCTATTTTCTACCACTACACAGAGAGGAATTTGATAGTCAATTTTACCATTATTGGGGGTTAGGATGACTACTGCAGTATAGTGATTTTGAACCGACTATGATCATGGTCAAAGCTACCATTAAAAATAGTTGATGCAACATTTTCCATAATGTCGGAATAGTCCTTGTTACCATGATCATAGTCAAAAATGCCATGAACGTGGTAAATTCGACCATTTTCATGGTTGTTGAAACCATTATATGCGATAGTCATCCTGATCAAGATTTAATTGACGGTACAACGACGAGATTTTTCTCAGGGTACATTGAAGAACTTTTTGTACACACTACCAAAATGTCATGTAAATTTCTGTCCCCAGAGACCGACACATACAAGCGTCCTTTAGTACGTAAGAATGAGTTGAAAGAGATGAGAAAATAAATTCAATCAAACATCAAAGCATCTTTCGTCGAATTGCGTATGTGCCAGTTTCATGAGACATAATTTTACACGAAATCTTTGTTTACGTTCCCAGACTTTTTACAAACATGAGTTACGTCTCGTGTAAAATTCATAATTTCTATGTGTGTATTATTAAATTTCATAACCAAATATTGAATTGTTCTGATGGGAACTAGAACTAGATTCTTGAGATCGAAATAACCATCATGAAGCATTCGTTTTTGCATTATGAGTAGTGGCATTTGTAAAAAAAAAAACATTTTGTGTTCCTCAACTTATTTTTACGTCATGTCATGTAAGCTATCATTTCAGTTTTAGTGTCTTGTAAATTTAAGAACAGACGCAAATTTCTGTCTTATTATGAACTGGGATATTATGAACTGAAAATTACATGTGTGCCGATAGCCGTTTTTTTTGGCGATTGTAGACAAACTTTCGCATCCATTATAAACCAGAAAATTTAGACAATGTATGACAGCCATAAAATGAATTTTAAATTTTAAATTATTCTACAATACCTGATGACCTGGAAGACCTGAAATACATCATGCAAAAGATAGTACATCCCAAATTTCGATAACCTGAAACCAATTTATATGCAATAATATACTATCATATCATATCAACAAAAAACAAGATAAAAAATGTATTTTGCCTCTATTTCCCGTAATGTCCTTCCATGTTATTAGGATAGAGCTAAGGCAAGGATGATCCCTAAGTGCGCTGCAACTACGAATCTAATGTGAATAGTAAAATTCTCAATGTGGCCTTCAGGCACACGATCCTCTGTAGCAGGTGAAAAAACTACTTGATGTGATATCTCCACAATGGAACTGACTCTTAGCTTCGGGTCTTGATCAAGAATCCCTACTGAGCCCTTGAGGCACGTCAAGCCAACCAGTTCAGCGCAAGGGGCCTAAGCATAACACAATGTTTGAAGATTTATTCAAAGTTATGATTTCACAATATTTTCTGTATCACATGTTCTTGAGATAGTTTCATCTATGCTTATTCATTGATTCGCCATTGCAAGAATTAAAAAAAAAAACATGTGCAAAAAGTTTATCTTGTGAATCAAAATCCACACACTGAGCTGTGCCTGATTCAAAATCTGCTCGCTTCTGAATCCAAATCCGTAAAGTGCACAGTAAACTGTTGGTTCGTAAATGTCTGGATAATGCATAGCATTGGTACTTCGCGTACTTGTCGGTATAAAATAGAACCCACTGTGATCCCTAGACTCTTGTCCAGTAACTCCAATCCCTACCTTCCCGTGGTGCCGACTGGGGTATATGTAACCATAGGAAAGATCGCAAAACCAACCCTTGGTCATATGCTGACAGAGAAGGGGGCTGATCTTTTCGAAAGCTTGTCAAGGAACGATACAAAACAGCGGCTGTTCACCATGTTAGGAGTGGCTGATCATCATCCTCGTGCCAGCGTGGAACTCTAAACAGTAGTCTGCAATACTGTCCTCCTAAAGGGTGTATTCGATTAAAATGGCACACACATATATACTCATCAAAATTAAACTGATTATCGGATTTTCTTTCAGGGAATGATGAACTACTAATGAGTTTTAATTTACAACATTTGTTTTATTCAATTTCGTCTCCCATCCCGAATGCCCGCACCTTCCTTTTCACTCCACCCATCAAATTTTGTACAACCGATTTTCCCAGTGTTTTTGTTGTTTGTACCCAAATTTTCTTCAATTCTAGCTCTGTTTTTATAGTTTTGGGATGTTTGCGAAGTTCCGTTTTCATAATTGCCCAGAATTTTTCGATTGGACGAAGTTCCGGTGAATTTGGTGGGTTCATATCCTTTGGCACAAAATTGACTCCGTTGGCTCGGTACCACTCCAATACGTTTCGAGCGTAGTGGCAGGATGCTAGATCAGGCCAAAACAGAGTTGATCCTTTGTGCTTCTTAATGAATGGCAAGAGACGCTTCTTAAGGCACTCTTCCGTGTAAATCGCACCGTTTATTGTTCCGGAAGTGATGAAGGGAGCACTTATTTCACCACATCCGCAAATCGCCTGCCAGATTAGAAACTTCTTTGCAAATTTCGATAGTTTCTTCTTTCGAACATCCTCCGGAACATCGAACTTCGACTTGGCAACGAAATATTCTTGCCCAGGAAGTTGACGGAAGTCGGCCTTGACGTATGTTTCGTCATCCATCACGATGCAACCGGATTTGGTGAGCAGCTTCGTGTAAAGTTTCCGGGCGCGGGTTTTCGCAGTGATGTTTTGTTTTTCATTCCGGTTTGGGGCTTTTTGCACTTTGTAAACATGTAACCCAGCACGCTTCATGGTTTTCTGCACAAAACCGACTGACACCTTAGACTTTTTAGCGACATCTCGAATTGACATGTTTGGACGGTTCTTGAATTGTTGTACGACTTCCCTGACCATTGTACTGTCCATTGGACCACTTTTACGACCACTCCCTTCCTTCCTTTGGACACTCAGACGCTCCTTGAAGGTTCTTATTACACGAGACACAGTTGTATTTGCAATTCCAAGCCTTTTAGCAATCCACCGGTGGGACGCCCCTGGATTTTGATTGTGAGTGCACAAAATTTTCTCACGGACAATTTCTTGTTTCGACGACATGACTGGAACTACTGAATGTATAACTATGAAACTTGACAGATGTAAATAATACACTATGGATAAGATCTACTCAAATTTTTAGGTTTTTTACTCATACGATTCAAAAGTTACAGAAGATTTTCTGTGTGCCATTTTTATCGAATACACCGTTTACAAGACAGGTGGTTGGAAAGGCCCCCTGTAGATTTCATCTACAGATGTAAACTTCTTCAAAAACTGTTTATTTGCTTTACAGCGAAATAATTGTGAAAAGTTATTGATGTCAACCACAAATGTTCGCAAGTATTCCCATTTCACATACGTTTCATCGTCCATGATTATACACCCAGAATTTCTGCTCAAAATTGTGTCATGTAGTTTCCGGGTTCGCGGTTTCGCATACGCGGCCTGGTTTAAGTTCTTTTTGGTTTTTTCGGCTTTCGGTATGCCTTGAGTCTATGTCGCCCTTTTGCGCGCATCACGTTAGACGTCGAGGACCCATGTTTTTTGCCACATCTCGAACGGAAATCGATAGTTTCTCTCCCTAATCTTCTTGTCAATAGCAGGACTCACAGGACCGGATTTCCAACCACTCCTCGGTGCATCTTCAAAAGTACATTGTTCTCCATATTTTCCAACTGCAGTTCGTACCGCTGCGACGCTCACTCCCTCTTCCGTGGCCAATTTTCTTAAAAAGATTGCATTCACAGTGTACCATTTGTGCACGATACTTTTTCTCTGCTCCGGAGTAAGACCACGCATTTTGAAAGTCAACCAGAAACTATGTTTTTTTTATTCTATGATGCGCAACAATGTGTAAACAAAAAGACGCAGCCAAAATAGTTTGAAAAATTTCATTAAATTCAAAATGACCGTTAACACTAGGTGTGCTTATAATCTCTAATACAGCCTATAACGTCGGTCTTTAAGCACCATTGGGTTTATTCGTGGATAAGCAGAATGTGACTTATTTACTGGTAAGTTGTATCGCAAATATCTGACGGAATTGTCCTGCATAGTTGCAGACGATAAAAGTTGTCCTAGAAGACTTGCAACTGCTATGTCCGTTTAAACTGCTATGCAAAGGAATGATGTACAGCATTTCAGGACGAAAAAAACCAAGTTTCCCAAAATATGTTTAGTTTGGCTGGCCATATGCAACTGTCGTTGAACAAATAAAAGATTCATAACAACCGGTAAATAAGAAAATCTATCGCGAAGAAAATCCGCAGAAACTATTATTGGTGCCTTTGATATGCTGTTCTGGCCTGATGAAAGAGTTAAAGCTATTCTTATTTTTTATTTATCACCTTTTATGGGTACAGTATGCAAAAAAAACTTATCCACCCCCAAGTGAAAATTTAGATTTCTTCCAAAAACCCACCAGAAAATTAAAACACGGTTAATTGTTCAGTTTATTATTATTTATGTAAAAACAAAGCCAATTCATGCGAGTTCGAAAAAAAAAACAGATTCTCTGGCTCACATAGTTTTTGAAAAAAAAAACAGATTCAAAGGTATCTGGCTCACTTAGTTTTAGTACTTCGTATGACCACCTTTAACTGCTCGACATCGTCGTGGTATCGACTCAACAAGCTTAGCAGTTGTTTCCGGGATGAATTTATCCCATTCAGTTGAGATTACCAGCCGCAATTGCTGGATGCTTGTTGGTTTTTGCTCCTGGACCTTAATTTTCAAAACTGACCAGAGATGCTCGATGGGATTAAGGTCGCTGGCCACTCCATAACCTTGATGCGCTTTTCCTTGAACCACTGCGAAACCAGCTTTGAGGTGTGCTTCGGATCTCCGTCTTGTTGGAACATATATCTGCGCCCCAACTTTAGCTTTTGTGCAGACGCTGGTAGTTTTCGCTTTAAAATGTCCAAATAAACATCCTTGGTCATGATTCCATCAATTAACTCAAGTTCACCAACGCCGGATGTAGCCATAGATCCCCACACCATGACTCTACCTTTTTGTACATCTGCACAATTTTGAACACGAAACTGAAATTTTGAGCACGAAAACTTCAAGAGCACTAAATAAATGACAGCTAGACATAATGTTTACAGTCGAAAAAGTTGCAGAATACTCACTAAAACTCTGTAAAACACACCTAAATCGTATTATCCATTTGGGGGTGGATAAACTTTTTTTGGGTAATGTTTTACCCTTTTTCATAATTCATCACATGAAGTCTCAATAAAAGATGCAAACGCCGTATTTTAAATGGCAATGTAATAAATAAACATAAATTGATAAATCATGAAGGAACACTCATCAAATTAAACTGATTTTCACCAGGAAAAAAAAACACATTGTAAATTGGTAGGGGGAGTGTATAAACTTTTTTTTGCATACTGTATCTTATTGTGAGAAATCAATAAATGTTTGCCCAAAAAAAAAAAAAATATTAGAAAAATAAGTTCGCATGTCGTTTCTAGGTGTTTTCTTAGACGGGACTGGAAATCCGAAGACTGAATCAAGATCAGTGTCTCAATGTATCTAAAGACTGAGTAGGAAGCTTCTTCATATAACAAATATCCATTTTCAAATATCAACGTCTGTGGCATCATTATCACAATCCACTCAATCACTTGTTCGCTTGCCTAGAATCTGTTCTGTCTATAATTTCAAAAGAGATCTATTCCTTTCCACAAAACAAGCAATCTGTTCTGCACCCAACAATCATGTCACATCTATCAACATTTCTCACGATTCTCACGGAGAAGGGAGGGACATGTTGTACACGATGACCGCTCTAATCACCACGGCTGGGCTGGGCGGTTGCTGGTTCGGACAGCCTCCAAAACTCATTATCAATCAACATTCACTCAGCCATACAAAACGGGTCACCCGCCTCCAATGAATCGGCTCTCACAGACCGTGTTCCGGATGCAGACGAGGCGCTATTCGGTGGTGGGAACTGCCCTCAAACCTTAATTTATAGAACCTCGCCCATGATGTTGTTATGATCAACTACAAGCTACTACAAATTGTTTTTCTCAGCTGAGCTGCAATGATTAAGCAATTAGCCCTCCCTTCACGTGAAAACCAGAAGGTCGATCACGAAAATTCACACCACCCGTCCGGGTGGCTATGGGCATTATCCTTCCTCATTAAATGCAATCCACTCGCTTCGGCAACATTGACACTGGCTCGCAAATCTCAATCTGTCCGTAAGCGATCACTACCAGTTACCGCCAGTTACTAAGACCGCGATCAATGATCATAGTAGACGTGGCCTGCTGTTGATGGTGGTAATTAGAATCACATTTTGCTTGCTATGATTCATAAATCAAGTGCCAGGTAATTTGCTACCGGCTGCTGCACATGACCAGGGCGGACGACGACGAGATAACAGTTTGCTCTTTGCGATTGGTATTTTTTTTCTTCATTACATTTGATACGGATTGAGTGTAAAATACTATATGTAAGAAGCAATTAAATTCACATACGTCGCTGGTCGATCGATATGTAACTGCATGGACGACGACGACGGTTTGTATCCGCTAGTCATAATGTTCTGAACAAGTTGACCGGTGGCGACCACCCGTTGTCTGCATTGCTACTGCATCAGGCTTTGCTACATGTGAACAAAATGGATCATTAGCGGCTCGTAAAAGGACTATTATAGTAGCGGAACCGGGTGCGGTGACCGAGGTTTATAGGCAATAAACAGACTGGGAGTGGAACCCAGCGTTCGGGTTGGTCAATTATACTGCCGGGAAAGTAAATTTTTTTTAAGTGTTGTGAGCCGGTTAAAACCATTGTTCAGAACAGTATCATGCCGTTTGCTGATGACTGGCCGTGGATAGCGGATTCAGGTGTCATTGAATCCAGAACAAAGGTTTAGTTACAAAATTGGTTTTATATAAAATTTTGAATGAAAAGTTGCGAAAAAATAACCAACAATAATACTCATGCTTTTCACTTTCAATGCAATATTAAAAAAAAATAATAATACGCCAGTAGCAACAATCGATTAAGATAACATCTTTGTGTTGTTTGGGTAACTGGAGTAGTGCATCTGCAACTTTCGGGTTAGGTTAAAAAGTTATGAAATTTTAGCGAATGTTATTATACTTTTTATAGGCATAACTTATAAAAACTTTATAAGAAAATGAGTTTTTATACTAAATCGGGGATTCAGATAGTGAGCTGCAAAATGGTGAGAAGACACCCGGGATGGAGCGTGCGTCCCTGCAACCTAGCTATGGTCCTCACAAGTTCCTACCTCATGCTTCCACGGGTCAAGAGATGACAAAGACCGCCAGCTAAGGGTTGCGTACTTAGCTGGTAGTGCAGCCTGGGCACTGTTGTCCTTCTGACTTCAGCTAGATTGATGAGGTGCGTGCCGAGCGTCTGTCCACCGAGGAGGTGCGGCTCAAACAGCGTTTGTCCTGGCATCCAACGGTTGAGTAAGAAACGCTGTATCGCGTCAACTATACATAAGGTGGCAGCCGCACCAAGGCGATGTAGGCAGCGTGACCCCGGTAAAGAAGCATGCTGAAATCTTACCCTACCACGAAAAATGGAAGTATTCTTTATACGGTATATAATTTCAGATCGTCCATGGAATTCCCAAGTATTGTATAATAATTTTGAATTGTTTTCTTCCCTCGTGGCCATGATAATGCAAGTCCGTCTAAAATTGCAGCAGGATCAGCAGACATGCAGACATTACAAATATAATTTTTATTATTTTATATTAGAAAATCCCTTCACAAAATTTTTTTATGCTATTTTCAGCTTCGCATTTGCATCGTTGTAAGTTCTGGCCCACCTAAATCGTGTTATGTATTTGAAAAGATAGGATGGTTTTTTACATTTATTTTAGAGAGAGGATTATATACGACAAATTCTACAAAAAAAAAACAACGAATGAAAACCTGCTCAAGCGCGGTACCACAGAACTCTACACTTTAACATTTTACAACATTTTTTGCATTTCATGATCAACCAAATGAAGATCATATATAATAGATACGAATGCTTGTAGTATTTTTCATTTACATAAATAAATACACTATTATATGAATATTTCATGGAAATGGGAGGGACCACCAGGGCACCCGATTGAAGCACTCTGGATGGGGAGAGTGGGAATGCCAACTCCCCATTGCTAACAGTTTGTGAATAGAGGGCGGGCTCTTCTCCCCGCCCATTGGGGCATCCTCATGTTAGATAGCTCGCTCTTTTGACCAATTGTTCAATCTTGAATTATGGAGAGTGTGAGCTGTTTAGTGGAATACCTGTAACTAGAAAATAAGAAGAATGATTAGTAATTTCCATTTAATTCCAACTACCTTTATTGCTTATCTTGACAGATACGCGTATTTCGTCTACAATGTGCAGACTTCTTCAGTGTCGTGTACTAATACTCGAGTATTAGTACACGACACTGAAGAAGTCTGCACATTGTAGACGAAATACGCGTATCTGTCAAGATAAGCAATAAAGGTAGTTGGAATTAAATGGAAATTACTAATCATTCTTCTTATTTTCTAGTTTTAGTGTTCAATCTTGTTGTTGGAAGGAGATTCTTTATATCCCTGTGGATACGTATAAGTGATGTTGCAATGGCATGATTAGGATAATCAGTGGTTATTAAAGCTTGATCAAGTCTAACAGAGAGGAGAGCCCGTTGCTGTCGGACTTAGTTTCCGTGCTACAATGGGTGGTAGTACACAGAAAATAATAATAAATTTTAACTGGCGCGTAAAATTTCCTCTCGTTTTATACCAAGCCAAAGGGGACGTAAACAACAAAATTGGCTGCAATCTTTCATACGCCATACAACAATTTTTGCAATCTTTGATACAACAGGCTAGATTCAGGTGTTATCTGGCTTAACTTTACATGAAATATCCCATTATTTTCTGTCAAATCTAGCGTTCCCTTTATGTGCATTAAATAACGTAAAAAATTCAATGTTTCTTTTTATCTGTGTACATCATACATCAAATCGGTGATTCAGATAGCCTCATTTTATATCATTTCACTTCCACAGTTTCAATCAATCGAACGTTCAAATCGCATGATGGGAATAGAATCGTTCTTTGAGCGCACCGAATTTCGGGTTTCTTCTGGACAATAATTATTTGGTTTATCAATCTTCGTTAACATTTTAAAATTGTTCTGTAATTCATTTTATTTGATGTTATGTATTTGAAAAGATATGAAGGTTTTTTACGCTTTGTTTAAGAAAGGATCATATGCTACAAATTCTGTTAAAAAAAGCTGTTGCCTTCTTTTTTTTTCAAAAATTTACATTCATTCATCTTTTATTTCACAGACTAGAGTGCTCGGAATGTTCAAATTAGAAATTGTTTTAAAAGCGCGTTTCAGATCCAAAAAAAAACAGCAACAATTGTATCTTTACTCTCTAGTTTATCTTTCCATTTTGCTATTACTAAATTTAACGCGGTTTCACAAGAATGGCCTGCCCGGTAGCCAGATTACTCCGGTATCAACAAAGAATTACTATTTAAATGGCTTCCACATCACTACACTGGGAGCTGGCAAAACGCGCGAAACGTAAAATTCCTAAATAGAAGACTTTAAACTAGTTCTTATTCTTTCTCATATTCTTGATTTAAAATTCAGATCAACATATTATTAAATTTTGTATATGTAAAATAAAGCTGTTTGCCGTGGATGCCAGATTACTTGCTTTAGATTTTTTGCACAAATAGGCGGTGCATGCTAAAAATAAACCCAACAGCGGGAGATAATTTCTCACCCGTGTTAGGCAGTATTGGGAGAAGAACATATCGCTAGAACTAGAAAAAAGCAATAAGTAGTATAAGAGCCCGATCGGTTGCATAACTTTTTACCAGTCAAGGAGATTTCCTCTCCTTGCCTATCCTGCATGGGGTAGTATGGTAAAGGGTTATGTGCCTGATCGGATACTACCGTTCAATGCCCTCCGCTCGTTTTCAAACTTGTATCTTTCAATTTTCAAAGCCTGCCGTTGCCCTATACGGAACTATCAATACACTTTCTCTTCATGACTATTCGTTCTAGCAATAAATTACCGTCCACTCCTAGCGCTTCGCATGGAGATGAGTAATTATCTGCTTCTGACAATTTTCATCAAAGAGCGTTACTTCCGCGCTTGGGAGAATACAAAAACAACAATCAATGTATAAAAAACAGCCTAAAAAAAAACTACGAAAAATGCATCCATGAAAGAAAGTTTCTTTAATCTTACATTTATTGATCATTTTACAAAAATGCTTTAGACGCATTAGGCTTGCGAGTAGCCGTACAACAGTTAGCCGGGACCGTGGACATAGCCGTAGAAAAGAAAGGGTTGGGACATGATTTAGCTACTTCTTCGTTTTTTCGATCAGCTGCTTCTCGGATTTGACTACAACATTGTAGGGGAAACCAATTGAAGTTTAGGATTAAGTGTACAAAAAAATAAAATTGTATCATATTTTTATGATCAGGAACACAGTTTTTCCGGATTTTCTTTGCAGTTTTCCTTCACCGTGAAAGGACGGAAACGGCAAGTTTGCGGAAACGGCAAGTTTGACAGTTGTCGTAAATGACGTCGATATGTCCAATTAGAATCAACTTGGATCTAATCAGTTTTCTATCTGGCAAGCAGGTATAGTCAGATTGGTCTCTTCCGCTGCCACTGCCGTTTCGCTTCAGTTATCACTGCATTCGAGCCTTAAAGGTGGACTAGTTGTTGATAATTCAACTGTGCTTATAGGAATTTCGCACCAAAATGTAGAAACTGTTATGTCAAAAAGTAAGAATGACTCTAAGGATTATGAATGCTTTAAAATGCTTTAAAATAAATACATACATAGCTTGAAAAAGTTGTTTTTTATTTCTGTTCAATATTATCAACATGATTGGAGCGTCACAAAACTTACAAATTAACATTATAATATCTGTTTGGTTCTGGGATATTCGATTCATTGTGGATAATATTTTATACAAAAGCGCTCGTCTTTATAACAACAGTTTCATGCAAGTTACTGCTTCGCGAGGAATAAAATACAATTTTACATGCTCTGATATTTAAATCACAATGAAAATTCAGATTTTTTTCTGTGTACGTAAGCAATAATAAAATAACAAAATTATTTTCATTGAATTTCATTCAGTTTTCTCTTAAATGTCTAGAAAAACGTTTGTTCACGTATAAGAATTTCACGCACTGTATAACCCTGGACCCAAAAGTCCGTGGTATAACTCGAATGCATTATTAGTAACTTGTTCTGAGGAGCACGCGAAAAAACGAAATTTTACTTTAAAGTAAACGTCTCCTCGAAACTGGAAAAGTCATGAAATTCCATACACGGGAAATAATCCACACATATTTATTGGCACACATCCATTGTAAATTCTACATAGTAATGATGTGTTCACATATTAAAAAAACCCTCTGAGAAGCACAAATGAAGTTTATGTGGCAGATAAAAAGTATGTGACACACATAGTGTTTATGTGTACACATAGGAAGTATAGACACTGTATATAGACCGGACAACGCAAAATCATACAATCTGCCAACCCTGAAAAATGTCATAAATTTGAGCAATTGATCTGGCACCAGTTGTATTTGTACAAACTTGAAGTAAACAGCGCAATAGGCTAAAAAAAGATTCGGTTTCGATGTTGGTAGTTTGTTTTGATTCCGTTGGAAGATATTCATTATGAAATGGCTTGCATTCTGCGGCCTTTCGGCAGATTTTCAGATTCTAGGAAGCCATAGGCTGTGCAGTGTAAATAAAAAATACTATAATTTGTTTTATCCATTACTAATTATAACAAATATATCCAGTTACATTTTCTTGCTAGTGATCTCTACTTCGATATGAACGGAAAGACTCGAAAAGTCCAGGATGCTGTTCCGTTTTATGACAATGTCACGCATTTGAGTACCAGGAAGAGAAAGAGAAGTAGCTTCGAAGATTTTAATTGGCTGGAATCTGATCATCGTTGTGGGTGTGGAGAAAACATAGATTCTGTTGTTTGAATTTTGTTTGATTGATGTTCTTCACTAGTTTTGATCAAATTTTTCATGCGCTATGGCTAGAACACGTCGCATTTGTAAGTCGGGTCCTGATGCAGTTCATCGTAGATTGCGTTCAAGTATCATTCGATGCTGAGGGCCAGCAGGCTGCAAGAGGTTTTCCGGTATAAACTTCAAGTCATTCCGCTGGCCATTTTCTGGTACTCGTAATAACCTCAAATAATGTAACCTTAGCATCAACAACAGCTAAAATGGTTTGTACTACAATTTCGGGACTTAATGTATCATTTCTAAAAACGATAATTGATAGTGCTGTGAAATACACGTTGAAATGGTTGTCCTATGCTCGGAAATGTGTAGAGGAAGAATTTTGTTAATTTTTAGTAATCCAAATGGCAATAAATAATACACCAAAAATACTTACATCTACTGAATATGGAAGTAGAAAATCCCTTATTTGTTCATAATTGGCTTTTGTCAAAACAATACTTGATCACAATACTTGCTTCTTTAAAGTGAATCAAAAGTTGACAGTCCGTTTGGCTGCATTTTTTGACAGGTCGTTTGGCTGCATAAGACAATTGTTGTCCAGTCTATATACAGTGTCTATAATAGGAAGTATGTGTGGTTACAAATACACTTAGGCAAATAAAATTAAGAATTTCATAAGGTTCAAATCATGAACGATGCTTTGGAATTTCATAAGGCTGACTTATGTTGTTCTTGTACGCCTTTAAGCTTTCATAATTACAAGTGTTTATGTATAGTAGTGGCCAAGTCACTGGGCCCATTACTTCAACGTTCAAGGTTCGAATAAAGGTTGCTCCATATTTTTATTTTTTCAACATAATTATATTTCATAAGACAAATTTAAGGAATTCATACTGATTTTTAAGGCAAATAATCATAAAGCAATCTTATGAATATCGAAAGTTTATTTCGCTAAGTGTAGCTATCATTTGTTGATCAAATTGCAAAAAATAATGTGTTGGACACATAGATGTTATCATTGCTTTTATATCAGTGTAGCTATATCGCAGACATACATTCGTGCTCGAACACAAAAAATAAAATTAGTTGTGTAACATTTCAAATCGAATTACGTTGGAATTATTGCTACGTTCAATCTGACAGTTTCATTGGAAACCCATTTTTACTTGCCAATAAAAGCAAATTTCTGACGACATCTTTTAGGTTATTGCTTCTTGATATCTTGAGGGAAGACTTGTTCATAAGGCTGACCCACAATAGATCATTGCACGATAGCGTCATCAATGCAGTTTTGACTGTTCAGGGAGCTTATTTACGTGGACTTAGAATATTTTCGGTAAGATCGGTTTGAGATTGTGTGCTCTAAATTTATTACGATTGAACTGAAACAGCCGGAAAACAGACGCCAGTGCTTATTTTTACATAATTTCCTAAATCTTATTGTACAGAATCCGGAAAAAGCCAATGATAAATTTCTTTTGAGCAGTTCGAATACTAACACCTTGTAAACAAGCTCCCTGAACTGTCAAAAAAGTGAGGTTAATACATTCCGTGCAATGATCTATAGATACGTTTGCGTTCCGGTGACGTAAATTTGACAGGAAACTTTTGGAGAAATTGTCAAATTCACGCAAACGCATCCGCAACGTATCAATTGTGGGTTAGCCATTACACAGGTAAATGAGATTAGGTCGAACGTCTGTCTGCGCCTATAGGTTCGGGTCATACTATTGCAGTATTGACCCGGATAGTATTGACCCGGATGCATTAGAAAGATTAAAACATAGATGAAAAGTCGGCACGTTTACTTACAAGTCTGCAAATCTGACATCTTTGTGGTTTACAGTCAGTCCGTGACCTATTGTTAGAGAAACGCCACATTGTCTGAAGCTAAAAATCAAAACAACAGGCTAAAAGTTACGTTCCATCGAGCTTTTGTAACGGTGCTTTTAGCTTTGCCTATTTCAGTGCGTTTTAACTGTAACCAATTCCAATATAACCTCAATGATATGTTTATTCTGTTTTCACGTAATTCACCTTCTGCAGCCCCTTAAACGATCCCCAATCGAATGGTTTCATTCGATTGGACGATATTGATGTTCGCCGAATCCGCTTCGGAATTCGTTGGTGTTCACGCTTACTTATTGTGATGTGTATAATTATTATGCAAACCTAGCGAAAGCAAAAAGCGGATTTTCGCTTTTCTCTACTAGCCAAGGTGCTAATTTAACCGAAAATCGGTTGCCATTATGGTCTAGTCAACTGTGGCGAGAATTCCAAATGATGCAGGACAGTGCCAACAAAGAAGGCGATGGATTCCGGTAGAGAAAATAAAAACGAAGCATGCCGACTGGGTCGGTAAAATGTGACTCATCATCCTAGTTGGGTGGTTGTTGGCGCTGACGACACCCCGCGATCGCTGAGCATTAGTAGACCAATGTGTAAATAGTGGAATTTCCGAAATGGATTAGGTAATCGCTTATGGGGTTTCGAGCGTTTTTTTCTCATAGACTATGGTCAGATATGCAGAAACACGTGTCGCTGCGGACGGGTAGAGTTTTCGTCATTCGGTAAACAGACATAATTCATCGGATACTGCCTTTGTCTGCGGGGTAAATAATTGTGACTTGCACAAAATTTCTCGCCTTACTTATTTGTGTACCGTCGGTATGGGCATCTTTGGACACCTTTGGGGTTGACCGATATTGTTTAATATTTTGTGTATATTTCGGTTATGAGCCGAGTTTTCCCATATGCTATAACTTAAAAGTGTTCATTCATGTGGTTTACCGCACTTTTTCTCGTCTTTATGATGGCGCTATGCGCTGAAATAGTTTTTAAGGAAACGTTTGTAATTTGTACCGAACTCTCTGATGTTTTTTTTTAAAATTTTTTCGGTTATTGGAGGTTACACAGCATACTAATCAACCCTCGTTTACTTTACTTTCAGGCCGCGTCGGCTCAACGCCAGACAAGGGCGTTCCGGATATGACATGCATCTCGGACATTGACGAAAATGGCATCAACCGCAACTTGAAAGTGCGCTACGAACGGGACCAGATTTATGTATCCTTTTCAACAACAAACACAAGAACCAAACAAAAACAAAAACGATATTCGAACCGTTCACCATGCATGGGTATCAGACATAAAAAAAAACAGGCAAAAAGGGATCCGGAAGATCCGTGGTAAAATAATGAAACAAATTCTAATTTGTCATTTAGATTTTTTACTCATCGGCAACGACTAGTTCCCATTTGATGGAAATCACTTCAAAGGGTTAACACAAAGTCATCGTTTTTTTTTCATTCCTCCATCTCACGTTCTACTTTATGAGACAGCTGAGAATTACATGATGGATGGAAGCAAATTTTCGGCTGTTCCGGGAAATGGTTCATCCATCCATTCATCCGTCCATCCATAACTACATACGGGCGTTTACATTGTAAACGATAATGGGATTATATGGGATCACTTTTAAGTAAAGGGGAGAACTAGACAGGGAGCGAGAGAGAAAAAAAACTTGGCGGATTAAAGGAACACAATCTTTTTCTTGATTCTGGTGGAAAACTGATTCGGTGGTTTTGGCTTATAAATCATGTTTTCACGCTGGAATCAACTAAATGGAACGCTTACGTAGGTATGCAGTAGGCGGCGTGTGGGAAAAAGGTGTTGGAGATATTTATCAATCTAGTGCTCGGACGTCGAATGAGCGTTTTGAAGAATGGATTAAAGTGTTTAGCTTTTAAATTAGAACACGCCGCATTCGGTATTTTTTCCCCTTTTCGTATTTATCTATTTGTAGTCAAAGAGTCTGGCCTGGTGCTCAATAGATTAGAGTTAGGTATGGTTGTAGCAGCAGCATATGCTGAAGTGCTTATGAACATTTAGATTGTTTCGTGATTGATCAAAGCCAGTCTGTATAGAGGTATATAAATTAAGTGGCAGCGAATTATCGATTCTATAGCATATCACTACAACGTTTTGAGGTTCAGTTTCTTTGATAAAAAGTTAATGTACGGAAGATGTTTTATTTTAAAATAAAGTATATCATTCCTTACTTACATGGAAGCGCATTGGCATTTATCAAAGTATGGAAAGATGAAAATCTGTAGAAAGTTGTTGGAACATATAAGTTAGAACGGTCGCGTTGCATTAGAAAAGAGCCTATCCTTGAATTTCTATTATCTTCATAGACGTTCTCGTCTGTGATAAGACGGTAAAAGCATGGCAAGTATTCAACTTCTGTTCGTTCTCGTAAGATCGTTAGCGGATTGGGCCGCGTAAAAGTATTTGAAATCCATCAAAATGGTTCACTATACTCCGGAATGATGTATTTGACCTTGCCGTCAATTGCTGATTCCTCGAAGGTAAACTAAAGTTATGATGAAGGTCAATGAAGAAATGAAGAATCGCTGAATGACATACCACTAAAAGTTGGTCCATGAAAACATAACAAATTCTACTTACCATATAAAATACTTTAAACGGGAAATAATGCCTAACTATCACTCGATAGCTCGTTTCTTAAAATGGGTTTTACTCAGATTAAGCATTTTTCTTGTAGATTATACGAACCACTCTGTCATTTCTCAGTTTTATTTCCTGAAGTTATCTTTTGAGAGTTAGGTGACTTCTGTTGAAAGAAATTTTTATCTCCAAGTTATACGGTCCATGGCTGCACTTCGTAGTTTGCGAAGGGTCCTCAGGTTGTCTTCGACTTGATCGATCCACTTTGCCTATGACACGCATCTTCTTCTTGTATCGATCGGTTCGTTCTCCAGCATCATTTATGACAATCTTACGCCGTGTTCAACCCACCGTAGTCGACAGTAACTCATGCAATTCATGGTTCATACACCTTCCCACATTTCGTCTTCCATCGGCACTCCACAGTAGATCGTATGCAGTATCTCCCGCTTAAAGGAACCAACTGTTCCTCCGCCAGCACAATACATGCCACGTTGCCGTAAAGGACTACAGCTTTAATCAATGTTTTGTAGATGTTCAACTTCGTAGTGCAGCAAAGTTTGTTCGATCGTTGCGTCCTCCGGAATCTAAAATAGGCACGGTTTTCAGCCACAACGCGTCTTTGTATTTCTCTGTTGTTGTCATGATCGGCGGTCACCGATTTTGTTTCCTGTACTATTGAACTCGTACCAACTGAGATTCTAACCAACAAGCCAACATCTGTTATGCGTCTCGCTGCTCACTGCTCTCATCAAGGATCACCACGCACGTAAAGTTATGCAGATTCACAGTACAAGTAGTGGAAGCTTAGCGTTTTCGGAAATTCCACCCCATACCATTACTCTTGACACAGTTTGGAACCACTGAAATGCCAACCTATCTTTGGGAACATCTGCAAGCTTCGCTGCATATACTCTATAATTCTGTTGGTTGTGAGTATCTTGCAACAGAAACAAAAGAGAATGTCACAATCAACGTGCCGCTGCAGCAACTCCTTACTTTGAATCATTCGGGCATTGTTTTTGTTTTTCTGTTCATTCGTGAATTCGCTGTTTTTATACGCTTTGTGTTTCAAATCATGAGTGATGATATTCTGGATCGACGAATGAATAAAAAAAACCCAAGATGTTTCTAGAATTATTCTGGGATTCTTCCAGGGTGGTTTTTGAATGATTTAAGATCTAACACTTTAGATACTACAGTGAGAGCAATGCACTGTTAAAAGAAGTTGTAGAATTAGCCAAGAGCTACACTTTAACCAAACATCATTTTCGGAAATAAAGCTCCTGAAACAAGTTATCGGTAAATTATTTAAACTGAGTCGAAATGACTTTTTATAGCACTGCTTCAGAGTATTTCTCGAATAACGCTAGAATTGATCAGGGATGCTTTCAGATTAGCGCTGTTATACTTCAAGAATAGCTCTGGTATGCACCCAAAGAAGTTCTAATTGGAATAGTTTTGAAACACTTCCAGAATAATTCTAAGATCCTTCCAGAATTACTCTGGGATCTTTCTAAGGTAGTTTCGGAATGATTGTAGATTTTTTTTTTCTTAGTTTTCTGATATGCTTCCATAAATATATCTCCCCCTCCTCCCCAATCTCATCGCACCATCGGTCCTCCTAGAGTATTGGCCATGTCTCATGCCCGTAGAGAACCACCGGTCTTATTAGCATTTTGTACATGGTGTATTTAGTGTGGGGGTGAATCCTTTTTGACCGCAAGTTCTTCTGGAGCCCTTAGTCGGAACGACTTCCACTGATTATGCGTATTCGGGTTTCAAGGATCCGAGGTAGACGAATTCTTTCACCACTTCGAAGGTATCCCCGTCTATCGTAACGTTACTTCCTAAGGGGACCCTGTTGCGCTTTGTCCCTTCTACTAGCATGCGCTTTGTTTTCGACACATTCACCACCAGTCCGACTTTTGTTGCTTCGCGTTCAAGGCGGGTGTACAGTTCTGCCACCGATCCAAAGTTTCTGCCGACAACATCCATATCAACCACGAAATAAACAAACAATTTGTAACTCGGCTTTTGAGCCCGGTTCTTCGCGTGACACTTGTAGCATGTCGTTCCCAATGTGATTCAAAAGAGCTAGAATTTTCTCCTGAAATTTTCACTTAGTCCATCGTAGCTTTTATAAGTGAGCTTGTGACTCTTGTGAGCTTTCCGGGAAAGCCGTGCTTGTCCATAATTCCCCATCGCTCTGTGTGGTCGATACTGCTGTACGTCGCCTTAAAATCGATGAACAGTTGAAACATTCATATTCATAGTAATTTTGGGGGATTTGCCAAACAATGAAATTCTGGTTCGTTGTCGAGCGCCCGTCGGTGAAACCGGCCTGATAACTTCCCACGAACTAATTTACTATTGGTAATAGACGACGGAAGATGATCTGGGATAGTCCTTTGTAGGTAGCATTTAGGATTATGATTGCTCGATAGTTCTCACAGTCCAATTTCTTGCCAAACTTATAGATGGGGCATATAACCCCTTGCTTCCACTCCTCTGGTAGGTGTTTGGTTTCTCCGATTCGGTCTATCAGCCGATGCAGACACAAGGACAGCACCTCCGGGCCTATATTGATGAGTTCACCTCCGATATCATCCTTGCCAGCCGCTTCGTGGTTCTTAAGCTGTTGGATAGCACCTTTAACTCCTCCCAGGGTGAGAGCTGGTTCGTTCCCATTGTCCGCGAAGCTGACTTAGTCCGGTTACCTTGTTCTTCTGCGCTTATGTCCTTTGCAACATTTAGGTTTTCGTCGTAGTGCGGTTTTCACCAATCAATCACCTCACGTCCATCTGTCAGAATTCCCTCATGTTTATCCCTGCACATTTCGGCTTGTGACACAAAACATTTGCGAGGTGTAGTGATCATTCGATAGAACTTCCGCGTTTCTTGAGTGCGGAGCAGCTGCTCCATTTCCTCACACTCCGCTTCTTCCAGGCGGCGTTTCTCCTCCCGGAATAGGTGGGTCTTTCCTTCCGGCTATAACGGTCCACGTTTAACTGAGTCTCGTGCTGCAGGTTTACTGCGCACGCTGCGTCATTCTCCTTCAAAACCTCCCTACACTCTTCATCGAACCAATCGTTACATGGGCTCTATTCCAAGTATCCGCCGACGTTCTCAGCTGCGTCGTTGATGCCTGCAAGAGGGGTTTCGTCGAGCACACCCTCATCCGGCAACGCTGCTTCGATACTCTGCGCGTAGACTGTGGCGACGTCCGGATGCTTCAGTCATTCGAGATTTTACTATGGCGAGCGACGGTACCATACGTTGTTGACGACGGATAGTTTTGGTTGCAGTTTTACCATCATAGAGGTCCGAGTTGTTATTAGAACCACGATAGGTTCTGACGTCGATTATGTCGGAGCACTGCCGTAAATGGATCAAAACTCCATCGATGTGTGATTCTGTCTGCTGCGGTGATCTCCAGGTGTACTTTAAGTGGAGACTGTGCTGGAAGTAGGCGCTTCGAATGGTCATGCCGTTTGTCCGCTGGCGCACGCAGAACTCCCCAATGGTCGGTCTTCATTTTGATTGATCTGAGCATTCGAGTCTCCTATGATAATCTTGACGTCATGGCTTGGAAAGTAGTCGTATTTACGTTCTAGCCGAGCGTAAAAGTCATCCTTATCATCATCAGTGCTTCTGGAGTGCGGACTATGCACGCGTTGACAATGCTGAAGTTGAAGAACCTACCCCTGATCCTCAACCTGCACATTCTTTCGTTGATTGGCCACCACCCAATCATGCGCTTCTGTATTCTGCCCGTCACTATGAAAGCTGTTCCCAGCTCACGTTTCCTACCACAACTCTGGAAGATGGTATGACTAATACTACACGCACGCACCATAGATCCTTTCCAACACACCTCCTGCAGCGCTACAATGCCAAACTTGCGTTTCTTCAGTACATCGGACAGTTTGCGGATGCTTCTGACAAAGTTGTGGGATGCATAGCAGTCCACGTCCGAGTTTCCAATCGCTAGCCCTGTTTCGTTGCTGTGGTTTTCACCGATTGTTCCAGTCCGTATTCTACTGTTGAAATTCCTGTGCTTGCTTGTTTTTTCGGCTGGCTTGCTGGACCTGACGGCAATCCCTTAGCCTTCCGGAGGGCCATAGAGCACAGTTGAATTTAGAGCCCCACGATGGGACATGGACGGTGATTAAGCCGCCCTTGACATGAGATATTGTCGCTGTTTTGAGCCGCTCCTGAAATGGAGAACAGACGCTCGGGTGTTGTAAACGCATTTCCTCCAAATACCAAATAATTTGATTTAAGCGCCATTGCTCGCTAATGAATATTCATTGTCATGATTAAAATTCAAACATTCATGACTAAAATTTAAATTTGTAAAATAGTATGTTCGGGTTTTGTTGAAAGTACCCAATATTTAGTCAATATTTTTTACCTTCCAGTTTCCGTGTAAGTTTTTGTTTTGATCTGAGCCGAGTTGGCAGATCTGTAGACTAACGTTTGCATTTAAAAATGGACATTTTTTGGATGATGATAAAAAAAAGCTAAGGCAGATAATTGCTTTTGATAAATTGCCCATGGAAGGTGATTATTTAAGCTTACTTGCAAAAAGATTCTACGCCCTTGCGAGCGGCCTTCCGGCAGTCAACCGGAACATTCGCCATGGCGGACGAAAACATGCGTGTAGGCATGTTTTCGAGTTCTTTCTTCGTTTTATTTATCAATTCATCCTCAGTTTTCGAGACAACATTGTTGGAGTAGAGCTAACGCTTCAGGTTGGCCCAGAAATTCTCGATGGGACGCAGCTGGCGGACGTTGGGCGGGTTCGCCGACTTGGGTAACACATCGATATTCAGCCGCTCCATCTCCTCCAACGATAGCTTCGAGTATTGATCCGACGCCAGATCCGGCCAGAACACCGCGCCTTCACCTTTATGGTATTTCTTGATGAACAAAGCAACCTCCGGCAGGCATTTCGTACTATAAATTTCCCCGTTCACGGCCAGTCCGGAGCGAAAGAAGAGCGGCTTTGACATCCCCTTCACTCAGATTGTCAGCCACAGCAGCACCTTCTTGGGGAACTTGGTGTGTGAAATGAACTTCACCTCGGTGCTCACTTCCTTCGTGGAGGAAGTAAAATACGAAGTGCCCTGCTCGTCGTTGCCACCAAGGGTGAGATAGGTCTCGTGGTCCATCACCACCGCCACGTCGTAATTCGCCGGGAAAATCGAGTTGACCATCTTATTCAGCTGCTGCCGCTGCGTCATTGCCTGCAGCCCTGAAACCAGTGGACGCGACTTCCGCTTCTTGACATGTATGTTCTTGTTCGCCAGGAAGACACGTTTTTTTTTCTTTTTGATAAAAATCAGTATTTGTGAATATGTGGAATTGTGAATTTGGTTTCGGAAATTTCAGCAATGAGAGTGGTGGCAGTGCTCCGATTGCTGTTCGAGTAGTTTAGCTCATCTAGCATTTCAGAATGTCGCGGTGTAATAAATTTATAAAATCTACGTTTCGCGTGCCGTTTGTTTTTCAATAACTTGAAGAAACGAAGAATTGTGCTACTGTTTCCGCATGAAGTGCCTGTAGCACATTTTCAGCAGTACTAGAGATGTATCTTTTTTGGCTGGGAGTCAAAATCATGATGCTGGTAGACTTTGTACGGTCGGATTTCCATACAATTCCGAAACAGGATGAGGACCAACGAAACGTCATCAAGATAAGTAAACGTTCATTAAGTGTTTAACATTATATTAAATATTCTTGCCCATTACTTCATTATTTTTCCATCGTTGCCATGAATACGCATTGCGTTTTTCTCCACGCTTCGCGGGATGTTTACTAAAATCTCGAGTAATTTTTGGGCCGGACGTGTCTGCTTTTGTGGACGAGGAGGGGATGTGGGATTCAATCGTTGGATTCCTAAAACCCTTAGCACTTTCATGTAAACTAGGGCCACCTACACAAGGAATAACATTTCCCTAACATGATGGTGATGCTATTTTCCGTGAGGGTGCGGAGGATCTTGAGAGATTTGCGTTCGAATCTTACTTTGTTTGCAGGATCAGGTGCGTCTGTTTGGAGAAGTTCTCGAGATATATTCCTTTTTGCAATAAGCTTTGATGAGCCAGTAGTATAGCTTTACGCTCAATCCTTGCTTCATTCAAAAAATTGGGAGAACATTTTTTGTTTTCCTTTTCTCAAAAATTTGTCTCCTTTTCGGTTAAGCTGCTTGGTGACATTGGTGATGACGGGTGTTCCTTAGCCGGGAGACTCTTCACGCCAGCCAAATATGTGAAAGAAACCTAGCATAAATCTCATGTTTCCAGCTGGCTTTATAAGCATGAAGAAGTGTTCTCTTTGCACCGTGATGTGTCCGGTACGGGCCTATTTTTGGGCGGAAACGAAATAGTCAGTTATAAGTACAAGCGAATGTTCCCGCACCGTTGATTCATAACTGCCGGACGAGTGCGGTGCAGGCGTGTGCACGTCGCTGAAGATCGGTTTCCTCCCAATGATCGGGTCATGGGAGGAAAGTGCATCGTTCATGGCGGATTGCATCGTTTTCGAGCCCATGCCGGATCGGATTAATGTGGCAACAAATCAAGCTGAACAACGCATTGGGTCCTGAGTGGCATTGGGAGGCTCTCTTCATCGACTTTCTCTTTGTGTTCCTACGGCTGTGTAAAAACATGTTCAAGTATTTTCAACGCACAGAACAATAATATAAGGTGTAATTAAGGATCCAATATGTCAAAAACATCAGCTAATCGTTTGATAGACAAGCTGTTGATGAAAGAGAGGGTCGACGGGGAGAGTCTCTCAGTGTTGTTCGGGACCTGATGCATTGTTCAGCTTGAAATGGTTTGTTTCTACCAAATTTTGAGGACGGTCTCTGGTATTTCTCTATTTCTCAAAACGGACACATCCGGAGTTGGGTACAGGCGACTCGTGATGTGGTAAGTGCTCTCAAGGACGTGGAGCAAGACAGGTAATTGTTATCCATTGTATCTATATTAATAAAATTAATTTTTAATTGGTTTGCATCGACCATCGGTTGAATCGGTTGAATCGGTTGTGTCGATACTTTGTTCCGCAATATTTTGCTATCGAGCGTAGCGTTTTGTCTATTGTTTCGGTTGTCTATTGTTCGTTGCCCGAGTGATCAGTTGTTCATCAGAAGTCGTGGTTCGCCGGGTAAGATCGGTCGGTGGTGAGGTACATAATTAATTGGGATCCAAATTATTCGTTCGCCATGCTCGTCGGGCCCTATCCTGGCACAAATAAACCACTGTCCCATTTTGTAAGAGACTCAGGCGGCATCCGTACTGTTGGTGTAGATCGGACCAAGTTGGCTCTCAAGCGTTGAGATGAATTACCTTGTTTTCCTAATGGAATACCACTATCACACTCTGTGAGTGGCCCCAATAGCATCCTTACTGTTGGTTTAAACAGACAATATCGGCTTTTCAGCATTATTAAAAACCACTTTGTTTTCTCAATGAAAAACCACAATCACACTTTGTGAGTGGCCCCAATAGCATCCTTACTGTTGGTTTAAACCGGTTAAAATCGGCTTTTCAGCATTATTTAAAATCATCTTGTTTTCTCAATGAAAAACCACAATCACACTTTGTGAGTGGCCCCAATAGCATCCTTACTGTTGGTTTAAATCGGTTCAAATCGGAAATCGGTACTAATTACACTTGATAGCTTATCGTTAACCAAAACGAACCCTGCTGCCACCCAATCCTGTTATCCAAAATCCCAGTGATTTCTCGTGGAAGTGCAGTGGATTCCGCGGCTTCCAATAAAGCGAGTATCACGCCAACATTTTCCTTCCCATTCCCTACTTGACCTGCATTCGGGCGAGGCCGGCGCCGGTATTGCCTTAGTTTGGGATCACCAGTTTTTACACATTGAAGATGTATGTTAGTCCCAAGCATCATCTGTTGGTTCTCTGTGTAATAACAGCTGATCTGGCAACAACGGAGTAGCAACCTCGGGCGGTCAATCATGCTCATGCTCATGCTGTATGTTCATGTTCGCCAGGTACTTTTTCACTGTTTGGCCGGTTGAACCGACCTCCCGGCCAAGCACACGCAGTGATGTAGCCACTTTTTCCTCGGTCTTCCTCTTCAGCATTCTTTGGAGCTTCTTGTTGCTCAGGGTCGTCGGCCGTCCGGAGCCGGGCTTTCTTTCGATGCTCTGATTGTTGTCTAATAGTACCAAGATGTTGTAGATGCCGGAACGGGCGTATCCAGCGTCCACAAAGTGCCACACGATGTCCGTTTTCGACGCGGTGGGGTGCCGTTCTTTGAACGCGCACACTTCTGAACGGAGTTGCTTCACTGTTTTTGCCATCACGGTTAGAGTTGGACTGATAGAGCTGTCAAATGTTGTCTGCTGACTAGTAGGTTACTATGATTGATGCTGCATGGGTAGTTTTGTCTGTGCCGGTGAAGGTAAACCCATGAAAAATAGGCAATTTTTGTCCATTTTTTTTTAATGCACGTTAGTTAACACGATCAATGTTTGGTATGTGTTCTATTTATTTTGAACAGCTCCAAATAAATTGTAAATTTAAACCAAGAGTAAGCCACCAGTGATTCGGTAAGCCCTGTGATGGTGCATCGGGCAGAAATGATAATGAAGTTTTCAAAGATACACAACATTTTTCAAAAATGCTCGAATAGAGAAGAAAAATCCGGCTTTTACTTGAAATCAATTCTCACTGTAAAGAAATGTATGCTCGCTTCTATACGCTAATGTTCCTGCAAAGTCAACCACACACTCTTGTATGTAGCCCCACAGCATCTATACCCGAGCAGAACACAAAAGCATATGAATACCTAATTTTGATCTTGATAACTGGCCTTGGTATTAAAGAGCTCAGATTAAGAGGTAAAATACCTAAGCAAAATACCTAAGAATTGCAAGCAAAATGTCTCTAGAATAACTAAACTTGATATTCCGGATACCTGGGTAAGTATCTGGCCACCTTAGAGGTATTATTTTGGTATTGTTTTACCTCAATTCGGTATTCGCATGACATTGTGGGAACAATTTGATGGTATTATCCTCAGGTATTTTACCTCTTAATCTGATCTCATAAATACCAAGGCCAGTTATCAAGTTATTCGGTTCTGCTCGGGTATAGATGCCTTTAATCGCAGTGTTCAACCAAACTGAGCCACTAACACAACAATCATCTCATAAACGCTCTCTTCTGACTTCTTTTTGTTTTCTTCATATAAAATTATTACTATTGGCATCAGACTAGCGATACAACATTTCTCAAAAAAAAAAAAAATTCTATTTGTCTTAAATTTCTCTTTATCTCTACACGAAAACCAGAAACATAAAATTTGGTTCATCTAATTTGAGGTACACTTCCTACCATCCTCTGTTAGAGAAATCCGCAGCAAAGAATAAATTGTAATAAATGTTGCCTTTGTAACTTCTTTGTATTTATTTGTTGTGTTACTGTCTTCTCTATAAACTATACCTTTTAAAATCATTCTTAGTATGGATCGATAGTTGGAGAGGATCAAGACATGCAGTGATAGACCAGAATCATCAGCTGAGGTTAGACTTTCTCGCGGTTTGTATTATCGAATTGCTCGGTGGCTGACATTTCTTTTAATTTCTTACGTGTTTTGTAGGCTTGTACATAAGCAGCACTTTTTAAATATATGTTTCATTTTTTATTGCTCATTTCATTGCATGCTTTTGTCATGTGGTTTTCACTTTCATCCGCTGATAAAATATCTAACATAACTGTAAGAGAATCTGATGTCTTCTGATTGTGTCTGTTTGATAATTTTAAATGACAGATCATGAAACACTGAAGTACTTAAAAGCCTTTTTGAAATCTTATAAACTGTGAAAAAATCTTAAAACACTAGGCGAAGAGCCGGAATCCTGAAATTTTTTCTTGAGATTTTAACAAAAGAAAACCATGTCCACAAAATGTTTTATCTCTCACCGACGCGGTCATATTGGTTAGTTCCAATATTGGCAATTACTATTCAATCCATAACTTCCACTAAATTAATTGCTCATAAGCTTATCATATCTTTCTGGTAAATATAACACCGTTTTTTGAATGCTACGTGAATGCGTAATATATCATTCACGTCTAGCGAATTAAATTCACCAGGCCAGTAGCATTTGGTTTGGCACTAATCCCACTTACGTGCTATCTTCACTGATTAAAAAATGTAAACAATAAATAATTAATATAAATGATTCCATAATTAAGAAAATTGCCTCCTTGCCCGGATGATTCCACGTTTGAAGGTTTGCCGGTGAAAAATTGATTAATTCGACCCCACACTCCGTGGCTTGTAATTTGGCAAAGCAATTTTTCAATCAACACTGCACACATTCGACCACTACGGCTATAATCATGTACTCAAACCGCCCGGCTTCTAATGGGAAAACAGAAAATGATGATAAGTGTATGCATTTTCATCACTTGTTGCTGTCTCTCCGAATCTTCGCACATGTGTCCGATGGTGCCGATGCTTCCTTGATTTTGTTTTCTATGTAATTGATCGCAATTGGAAAACTATGAAACTACAATTATTTCGTACATAAACAACAAAAGCATATCCGTCGTCAGTTAATCAAGAAATTGATCTAGTTCAAGATAGCTCCTCCGATATCAAAAGACGCCCGCTATCGACTTCAAGAGCCAGCGGCGGGTACTCAATTTAAGATCATTTGTTTGTTATGTTCAATTGCCTAAGTGCGTGCATACGTTTACTGGAATGCGATCTCATGGTTCTTCATGGTTGCGCTAGATCATCTTGATCAAAATGCAAGGCAACTCCAATCCACAAAACAAAGAGGCACGTTTGTATTAACTCTTTCTGTTTAGTGTGTGGGCATAAAAAAAGCTACCATCATCTGTCAACTCTCGAATTACTGAAAATTGGTCGCGCAGAAGTCAAGTACCATTATGTGGGTCATAATTCACTGCTTTCGTAGATTGCCATCAAGTATAGGGTTGGAGAACGCAATAATTATGTGACGGAATTGTGTGAATGTGTGGGAAGTGTTTATCGGGACTGTGCCAACGTCTCCAACCACAATGGGCACTGGAGGTGGGTGAAATGTTTAATCGAAATAATAAATACACGCGTGCCCATGTTTATTATTTTGCCCCGCTCTCGGCGTTGCCACTGGACAACAAGAGAGCAATGCACTCTTGTTTGTTGGTAAAAAAAGGTCCACTAAATACAGTGCATCATGCCGGAGATGAACTCCCACGGGCTCTGCCATGTGATGTTGAGGCTGTCACAAATCATAAACGGTTGTCGTTTGACGTAATTACTTGTAGTCGTCGTTGAGCCAATTTTTCAAATGGGGTAGAGCTTTCCGGTTTGTTGATTGTTTGAATCAACGTTTTTTTTTACTGGTACAGAAGATTGTTGTTAAGTAAAGCGTGTCCGGAAATATTTTTTGTAACTTTGTCGCATCGGTGCTCTACAAATTTCCTTCAGTGTAAGTCTCAGCTAGCGATGAATTTTGTTGACATGCATGTTGCTTACGTTGCACCTAAAGTTTTATTTAAATGTAGTTCTGACAAGATTAGCTTGGAAGTCTTATTTTGTATAAGTGACACGAAGTCATTCAAATAAAACTAAAGGGAGTACGGAATCAAATTGCGACACACACAAATATTCGGAAAAATTCGCCCATTCAACCAATCATCTTCAAACTTTCAGTGAGTAAAATAGAACATGTTATGAATATTTTCTCATGTTTTTTTTTATTCAATTTCAATTCCATATCCAAATGCACGAACCTTCTTCTTAACACTACTCATAAGGTCCTATACAACATTTGGACCAACTTTTTTTTGCGTGGCAATCCATTTTTTCTTCATATCTTCCTCCGATTTCACTTCCTTAGGATGCTTCCGAAGTGCCTGCTTCATGATGGCCCAGTACTTTTCAATTGGCCGCAGTTCCGGTGCGTTCGGGGTGTTGAGATGCTTCGGCACGAAATTTACCTCCTTAGCCTTGTACCTCTCCAAAACCTTTTTCGAGTAATGGCACGAGGCTAAATCCGGCCAGAAAATCGTAGGACCATCGTGTGACCTCAGAAGATGAAGTAGACACTTTTGGAGGCATTCCCTTAGGTACACCTGCCCATTGGCCGTTCCAGTTGTCACGAATGGGGTGCTCCGCATTCTACACGAGCAAATTGCATGCCAAATCATATATTATTTGGAAAACTTTGACATCTTCTGCTTTCTAACGTCCTCAGGGACATCGAATTTATGATGAGCAGTGAAAAACTGGAGCCTCGGAAGCTGCCAGAAGTCTTGTTGGGGAAACCAGCAGTACATGTGGTGAAAATAGTCAACCATTCATCACAACATTGGATACTTACAGTGACCCCTACGTAGAATAGTCCCTTGGAAAACGACTGTTATCTTTCCTGAAGCAATATTTCTAAAATATTCTGTTTCGGAATCTTGATTTTGAAGCTTTTCAGCATTTTATTGCGGTGCAACGTGACATTAATCCTTAAAACTACCCAGAACTTTGACCAATCGAGAATCGAGAATTATTGGAAAAAATTAAGGGAATTGTTTTATTCAATTTTATAAAAAAAAGAAATATTGCGTAGACTAACCTTCCAATCGAACGATTAGGATTTTCGAACCGCCTGTCCAAAATAAGATTTCCCAACTAATCTTGCCAAGACGCAAATTTGAAAAGTTAATGTTGAAAGTAAACAACATGCTGTCGATGAAAAAGTTCCCAAATTTATCAACAGCTGAGCCAAACACTGATGGAAATTTGTATGTTAATCCAGCACATAAAACGCGACAAAGCTATAAAAAAAAATCCGACACGCTTTAGTCAATAGAAAACTAGCGATTTAAAATTGGCTCACCGTAAGTAAGTAACCCCATTGGCTCTAGTGCACCTTACACCTTGCACCTTTTTTTTTCTTTTGGGATTTGAGCCACTGCGACCATTAAGCTTATCGCGTCTGGGTTTGGTTGTGTGTCTTCTGGAAATAGTGCGGTTTGGACGAAAACATAATAAACAGCTGTGAAAACGATTGAAAATGGTAAGCCAACTTTTAGGTTATTTGTGGGAAAACAAACAATTTTTACACGACGATAAACACGATAGTGTGCGTGCGTTAAACGTCACTACACACTACCAAAATGTTATGTAAATTTCGGTGCTCTGAGACCGACACATGCAAGCCTCTTTTAGCGCATAAAAATGAGTTGAAAGAGATGAGAAAATAAATTCAGCCCGCTCGATACCATCCGTTATCTTCTAGCCGGTGATGTTGATGTTGGAGTTTTGGAGGTTGGCCATTATCTTGTAAATAAACGCTGGAAATTTGATGAACTTTACAAGAAACCTTTAAACGCAGACGACGTTAGTGGTGTGGTGGCCACAGACTCGGGAAAATTCGGAAATGTGGGGAAAATGCGGGAATCCAAAATCATCGGGAAAAAGTCGGGAATTTAAAAATCCATCGGGAATTTTTGTCATATGGCAGGAACCATGCTCACACCTTTTTCAAATTGATGATTTCAGTAGCGTTTTTGTCATCTACTCGGTCCAAGATCTCATTAACGGAATGAAACAGTGCCCCGGAACTGGAAGGCATTCACATATTGTCATGTGGATCATTTTCTGCTGGCTTTGTTCAGCCTGTTTCAAAACGTACCGCTTAGAAGATCTGACTTACCGGATGTGACAGGTGAGGTTACGCACATGACTTATTTTTGTTTTTATTTTACTTCAACTGGGACTCCTTGGGTGATCCTTATGACTTGTCAGTAGATGGCTCTTGCTGATGAGGCTTTCAAATTTTTACAGTATATAGGCAACTAGTATATATTGAATACTGACCGGTAGATTGACCACCAGGTGGCAGGGTAATCACATGAAAAATTGGAACATTTAGTCGCTTTTTTTATGCACGCTTCAAACAAACCGCTTTGAAACATTAGTGATTTTTTTGCATTATATTATATACACTTCTGGTTGAGTGAAAATGTCTAAACAATCGTCATTTGTGGGAAGTGTTGATTTTCATTCGAAGAAAACGGCAGCTCAAGCGCATCGAGAGCTCCAAAAAGTGTACGGAGATGCTGCTTTAAGCGAAACAATATGCCGTGATTGACAGAAGGCCCAAAACCTTCGAAGACGCTGAATTGGAGGCATTGCCGATGAGGATTGGTGGCCAACGCAAGAAGAGTTGTTTCGGCATTAGAAGTTACCCCCCCAACCCCTTTTAAACCAAAGAACACGCTTGGGAACAATCCCAAACAAAAAAAAAGGGGCAGAGAAAAACGACCAAAAAAACGCCCCCAGTTGCTTAATTTTTTTTTGTTGATTTCTTTTATTTTGACGGTTATGAAATTTTACACACGCTGAGCTTCAAGCTTGAATGGCTGTGGTTTAACCGGCGGCTGGATAGTCAGGTAGAAAACGAATATAATTTTTGGCTCAGGAAGTACTAGCACATCGGTCCCAAGCTCAGTCCCAAGCTTCATGATTCGCCCCCAATAACATAACTCACACCAACACACCCTCAAATATTCTGTCAAAATATCATAGCGAATCAAAACAAAAACAAAGATACTAGTACCGAAAGGTATCGAAAAGCGCAAGAGTTATTGCAAGGTGAAGACTGCAAGGTGCACTTCGGAACTAGGGGTTCTACAACAGTGAACCAATTCCAAATCGCTAGTTTCATATTGATTGTTGTCAATATCGTAACTCACACGAACACACTCTCAAATTATCTGTCAAAATAACACAGCGAATAAAAAAAAAAAACAAAAAAAAAATATGCTAGTACTGAAAAGCGCAAGAATTATTCGTACCACTCCAGGGCAACATTTGAATAGTGGCACGAAGCTAGATCCGGCCAGAAGATCGTAGGGCCCTCGTGTTGCTTCAACAGATGAAGCACACTCTTCTAGGTAGATCTCCCCATTTACAGTCCCGGTAGTCACGAACGGCGCACTCCGTTTGCCACATGAGTTTTTCTTGGCAAACTTTGAATGTTTCTGCTTCCTTACTTCCTCCGGAACATCAAACTTGTGCTGGGCGGTGAAGAACAGTAGCCCCGGCAGCTGCCAGAAGCCCGCTTTGACGTAAGTCTCCCCCCAGAAGAAACAAGGAGGGTTCGTCGCATCTTGGTGTACGGTGACTTCCCCACCGTATTTTACCGTTCGTCACGATTTGGAGCCTTCTGCACTTTGTACGCATGCAGTCCCTCCCGGTCCTTGGCCCGGTCCCTCCCGAAAGACTTGGACATATTCAACTTTTTGGCCACATCCCTGACCGAAGCATTGGGATTCCGCCTAAAAACTTTCACGACACGCTTGTGATCCTGAGCACTAATAGAACAACCATTCTGACCGGATTTCTTCTTCCGTTCGATGCTCAGAGTTTTGTAGTAACGTTTAATAACACGACTCACCGTTGACTGCTCGATTCCGAATTATATTGTGATATCCCGATGTCCCGAGTGTTGAGGATTTTCCAGGTGCTTGCGCAAAATCAATTCGCGACGTTGCTTTTCGGGTGACGCAATTTTTTCCAATTTTCGAAAAACTGACAGCAATAAAAAGGCACCAACAAAAAAACACTCTAAACTACTTCTACTCCAATTTTCAAAAGAAAACACCCAATGGGTAAGCGTTTTTCTCGTGATGTAATTTGATGTGGGACACCCTTTAGATATGTTGTGCAGCAAAATTGTACATCATATTTTTCCCTTCAGTTCGTCTGAACTTTTTTTTTGCATTAAACAGGCAGCCAATAGCGTGTATTCTTGGCTTTGTAAAATTTTGGAGATACAAGATGAACAACATTTTCAGGACCAAACTTTTAGAAGGCATCATAATTCTCAAACCTCATTCTTAGTAATTATTAACTTCGCCGTAAAACAAGACTTTTCTGATAACTGTCTGTATTCACAAATCAATTATTGAAAATTACAATAAATAAATTTTGTTAAGAATACTAATAAGTTAGTAATATTCACTGAAATTTTGTTGTTTTATAACTGTCAAATGCTCATTTAGGCATGTTCCAATTAACTACATTCTAAAGGGTGTTCCGATCAAAATTTGGTCAAACAGTAATGTGTGTGAGTCGATCAAAGTTTTTATTAATAAGTCAAATTCTTTTTCTTTTTCAAGTTCAGTTAATACAGAATACAGGAAAAATATTCAGCTAAGCTTCCTTTTTACCGAATGCGAATAGCCGGGTCTTTCGTTTAACACCTGCCATAAGATTTTGTACAGTCTCCTTGTCCACTTTATTCGCCGCAGAACGCCAATTTGCCTTGAACTGTTTCTCGCTCACAACAGCTTTTTGAGTCTTCTTAAGGTTCCGCTTGACGATGGCTCAATATTGTTCAATCGGGCGATGGTCCAATATTGATGGGAGGGTTCTTGTCCTTGGGCACCACTTGAACGTTGTTGGCAGCATACCACTCCATGGCCTTTTTTCCGTAATGGCAAGATGCCAAATCCGGCCAAAATAGAACGGAACAATTGTGTCGCTTCAGGAAAGGCAGTAGACGTTTTTGTAGGCACTCGCTCAGATAAATTTCCTGGTTGACGGTTCCGGTCGCAATGTAAACAAGGCTCTTCAAGCCACATGTACAGATGGCATGCCACACGAGATATTTCTTCGTGAACTTTGACAGTTTAATGTCCTTGAAAATATCTGCCACCTTTCCCCGTCCGGTTGTCGTATAAAATTCCTGTCCAGGAAGCTGTTTAAAGTCCGCCTTGACGTAAGTTTCATCGTCTTGTACCACGCAATCAAACTTCGTCAGCATCGTCGTGTACAACTTTCGCGATCGTGCTTTGGCCGACGTGTTTTGTTTATCGTCGCGATTTGGAGTCTCCACTTTCTTGTAATTCGACAGTCCAGCTCGTTTTTTAGCTCTATCCACGGTTGAAGGCGCCACTCCCAGCTTCTTTGCGACATCTCGGACGGAGAGGTCGGTTTCCGGTCGAAACAGCGGGCAACTCTTTTTGTCGTCGCTGTGGCCTCCGGCTTTCGATTTCCCCCCGATCCAGCTTTTCTGGCTGTCGACAAACGTTCACCGAACACTTTTAATATGTTGGTAACAGTTGATTTAGCCACATTCAACGATTTCGCCAACTTGGCGTGAGAGTAGTTTCTGATTTTCGCATGCACGTGCAAAATTTTGATGCGTTGCTTCTCTTCCTTCGACGACATTTTGATAACTGAAGTGCTTATCTCAAAATCAAAATAGAGGCATGATGCTACACGCACACATCTTCAAAATGAGGGGTGTGCTTTTTCACCAAGAAACCCACAACCACCAATTTTTACCAAACACCTTCTTACAACAAAAAATACATTATATACATATCATCCTTTCTTATACAGTCATCTATCTAATAATATCAAACAAACGTTATCCACAATATTGAACCAACAGGATATTTAGTGAAATCAACTGTAATAAGGTAATAATTGTTGCAACTGTTTGCTTGTAATATGGACCACTAAGCCTCGTTGGATAAAGACTCGTGCACTGAAAATTTATTTTCGTAAATTAGCTTTCACTCGCTTCGTAATCATGGATTTTGTACATAGAACGAATGTCTCGTATATTGTATGAAACATTCATATTGCTTTTTATTTTGTGAAATGCTATCATTACACCTTTTTGTATAATGCACGACATAGATTTCGTGAAGACCAGCCAATCACTGCTTCGCTGATGTTGCTGCTGGGATGGGCGGGAATAATTTATTTAATCCAAAATACAAATTGAAGCGGTGTCGAGAGTTTTAACCTCATACTCATTATTCAATTATCACCTCACGAGTCGCCATGGCATAGTGAGATCAACCGAGGATGCAGTATCAGCTCTTTCCAAAATTACAGGATCGAATCCCATGTCGGAAACATTAAAAAAAGACGTTGGACAACTCCACGTGGTTGCGCTTTTTTGTCAATTACATTTCGAGTCGATAAAGTAGATCTCTCAGTCGTTCAGGCAACCATCAGAGAGACGTTTCTTTTAAATTGGTAACAAAATCTTCGTAGCTCTTTGTATTGTTTTCGTACAATGCACGAATGTTGTTTCTGTGTCAACAAATGCTTCGTGCTTTTGACAGTTACGCGTGTGCCATTAATTACGAATATATCTTCATAAAAAGAACAAATCAGTTTTGTTGCTGAAAACAACGAACAGGTTTGTTAGTTCTACCTTCGATTTCGTAAAATAAACTAAAATTAACTTTCAGTGTGCATTTTTACTAAATTTTTACCCAATTCCCTCAAAACAAAACAAAACATTATACTTCCTCTATCCTCCTAAATCTTTAATTTCATTAGCTTTATACATATGCATCATAAATATAAAGCATTATGACGGAATGTCGCGACTTTTATAGCACTCGGTAGAGTGGATAAGGTCAAAATGGCCTTTGAAAGATTTTATATGAACGACATACCGTCATACTAAAGGAAGGGTGGGCCAGGGGGTCGATCAGCGAAAGCAAAGAGTGATAGATAAAGCAAAACTGCACCATTCAACGATGTGGAATGCCCCGTTTCCGATGGCGATGAGTCATACAGAGGGGAATTTTATCTCGTGGCATATCATCGCGGGCTTTGCATTTGTCGACGTCACCGCTTCTCGGGCGTCTGCGTGCTTCGAAGGTTATGGGGAGGAATTTTCCTTCTTGGAAGGTTGTGGTCAAATAAGCGATTCTTAGCTTTTGCTTTCTACCTATATCGCTTTCGGATCAATTCGGAAAGCCCACACACCTTTGGCGGCTCCGACCGGGGGATTGTCTTCATATCTGCTAATTGATTTCGATATGGGTCGTTTTTGGGGTCGATGAGGAATCTTCATCGTAAAAAAAAGCTCGCTTAATAGGAGATGAGATCAAAGTATAAGGGCGAATAGTGAGCATCATCACTTTTACGACTCATTCTGGAAATGACCGAAGATTTATGCCAGCTCTCAACATACGACAATTCAACGTTGCTATTTTCAGCCCTGAACAGACAAAGAAAAACCACATTCATTTACACCACTAAAACGCTATAAGACTCAAATTAAATGCTTATTTATCTACGGAACTATAACGATTGAACCCTTTATTCAAAAGAACCTACTTGTATTTATTTATTTCTTTAATCCCAGTAGCAGCAGATTCTTCTGATCAATTATCAATTTTCCTTAACCCAAGATTCACGCCTTCGCCAACGCAGACATATACGGGATCGATTCTGATTGCCGTCAATCCGTACAAAGAAATCGAGTGCTATACGCAGGTAAGTTCAAAATTAGACTTCTTTCGATTTGTTTTACAAGAATTCCATCCCGCTCTCAATCTTAATCCGTCCAGTACCGTACGCCATAGAGATGATTCTTTTTATAGGCATCCTCATCGTGCCGCGAATGTGCGAGGGCATCACACCGTTTCGCTGTCCCTGTACCATAACCATGTTCAAGTTTGGATGTTTTGTTTTGGATGCGAGGGAAAAGAGCGTGCTTCCTATGCTCTATCCAGCCGCAAGTGATTTATGGTCGGTGCTACAATAAATTTGTAACTGCAGCCAGAGGGCAAGCGGTACCTACCGAATGCTCCTCCGGCGTTAAGTTGATGTAGTGGTACTAAAAATTTGGGATTTACCTTATTAAGAGGGGGGGAAACTAGCGTGTTGACTTCGTAAAGAGAAGGCGATGGCCTTTGAGGACATGGTTTTGGAGCAATTTTGATAGTGTTGGCAGTTTTCCCGGTTGATGCAGATTGTTATCTATTTTTGCTAGTTTGCATCGTTAGAGAATGTTTACAAGCACCGTCAACTGCTTGACTAAAGCGTGTTCCGATCAAAATTTGCTCAAACAATAATGTGTGTGAGTCGATCAAAGTTTTTATTAATAAGTCAAATTCTTTTTCTTTTTCAAGTTCAGTTAATACAGAATATAGGAGAAAGATTTAGCTAAGCTTTCTTTTAACCGAATGCGAATTGCCGGGTCTTTCGTTCAACACCTGCCATGAGATTTTGTACAGTCTCCTTGTCCACTTTATTCGCCACAGATCGCGAGTTTGCCTTGAACTGTTTCTCGCTCACAACAGCTTTTTGAGTCTTCTTAAGGTTCCGCTTGACGATGGCCCAATATTGTTCGATCGGGCGGAGCTCTGGCGTTTTGGGAGGGTTCTTGTCCTTGGGCACCACTTGAACGTCGTTGGCTGCATACCACTCCATGGCCTTTTTTCCGTAATGGCAAGATGCCAAATCCGGCCAAAATAGAACGGAACAATTGTTTCACTTCAGGAAAGGCAGTAGACGTTTTTGTAGGCACTCGCTCAGATAAATTTCCTGGTTGACGGTTCCGGTCGCAATGTAAACGTTGCTCTTCAAGCCACAGGTACAGATGGCCTGCCACACCAGATATTTCTTCGTGAACTTTGACAGTTTAATGTGCTTGAAAATATCTGTCATCTTTCCCCGTCCGGTTGCTGTGTAAAATTCCTGTCCCGGAAGCTGTTTAAAGTCTGCATTTACGTAAGTTTCATCGTCCTGTACCACGCAATCAAACTTCGTGCTTTGGCCGACGTGTTTTACACATTGATTGTTGTTTTTGTATTCTCCCAAGCGCGGAAGTAACGATCTTTGATGAAGTTTGTCAGAAGTAGATAATTTTCCATCTCCATTGCTAGAACGAAAGTTTGAAAACGAGCGGAGTGCATTATTGAACGGTAGTATCCGAGCAGGCAAATGTGTGAAATAGGCGGTGCATGCTAAAAATAAACCCAACAGCGGGAGATAATTTCTCACCCGTGTTAGGCAGTATTAGGAGAGGGACAAATCGCTAGAATCGCGATTTGGAGTCACTACTTTCTTGTAAGTCGACAGTCCAGCTCGTTTTATATCTCTATCCACGGTTGAAAGCGCCACTTCCAGCTTCTTTGCGACATCTCGGACGGAGAGGTTGGGGTTCTGCTCGAAACAGCGGGCATCTCTTTTTGTCGTCGCTGTGGCCTCCGGCTTTCAATTTCCCCCCGATCCAGCTTTCCTGACTGTCGACAAACGTTCACCGAACACTTTTAATACGTTGGTAACAGTTGATCTAGCCACATTCAACAATTTCGCCAACTTGGCGTGAGAGTAGTTTGGATTTTCGCCATGCACGTGCAACATTTTGATGCGTTGCTTCTCTTCCTTCGACGACATTTTGATAACTGAAGTGCTTATCTCCAAATCAAAATAGAGGCATGATGCTACACGCACACATCTTCAAAATGAGGGGTGTGCTAATTTTTTTTAATGCACGATGAAAGGAAATGCGTCAAGTTTAAGTCGACCAAATTTGATCGAAACACCCTTTAATTCTATGCCTTCTGCTGCGCTGCAAAATATGTTTGTTTGTTGGCCACCGGTGTTCTCCCCACTGTTATCGAGAATGGCCCAAAGATTCTCAATGTGTTTTAAAACGGGGCTCTGGGGTGGCCATTCAATTGGTTTTTATGAATGGAATGGAAGAATGCAAGTGTTTTTTTTTTGCTGTGTGCATACGATCGTTATACTGCTGAAACGCAATCGAACTTGGTCAATGAACTCGTGTGCAACTTACGCGCTCTTCCTTTGGCTGTTGTGTTTCATCTCTATTTTGGTGTCACTGTAACCTTATATCTTGACAGTCCGGCTCGTTTTGTTGCTCTTTGCATTGTTGTGTGGGACTGTCCCAATTTGTTCCCTATATCTCTGATGGAAGTGTTGGGATTGCGTTTGAAAATGCTTGCCACTATTCTTCCGGTCGCTGCGGCTTGCTGGTTTCGGTTTCCTCCTGATCTCGGCTTCCTGGCGCCGTCAGACGTTTTCCAAACACTTTTATAACATTCGTCTTGGTTGACTTGGCAATATTAAGTGATTTTGCCAAGTCGGCGAGGGGAATAATTTGGATTTTGTTTATGCGCGTGCAAAATTGTGATACGCTGCTCTTCTTGCTTCGACGCCATTTAGACAACTGAATAGAAAATATTGAAAATAAAATACACCTTCATGCATACACCTACAAAATGAGGGGTGTTCAAGTTTTTTAAATGCACGAATAAAACCACTACGTCATATTTGAGTCGACCATGTTTTGACCGTTCCTTCCTCTAGTCGGTCCTGTATCCCTTCATCACTTTTTCGTCATACATTTGCTCGTGGTTTCCTATTAAACAGCTCGAACTTTGATTCATCCGACCACCAAGTAAACATGACATCGCATATGATAGTGGATAAGAGTACAACGTGGAGGCGCTAAGGTCTGTATCCACATTAATCCGGACACCTTCAAATCATTGTAATTTTTGAAAAATTGCACGTAGGAATGAAAAATTTCACGGTGGTATAGCTGAGAGTCTATGATGAAAAAGACTCGTAAAATAGGGATGTCGCCTGGTTTTGTCCAAAAATCAAAACAAACCGTGCAGGCAATGTAGGATTATATTTTAATATTGTGTTTAGTTGTATTATGGTAATATAGCCATTATTTCAGAAATCATCAAACCGGACTCTTCGATCACTCCAATTGCTAACTTTGAAATGTTACTAGAACAGTATAAAGAAAAATATTACAACATGTCTTATAAAATAATATCTTTTATTGAAATTTTATCTCAGATATTTGGAATGACCTATTCTGTTTTCAGGTTTTCCAGGACTAGAAGGATATTAATACCTAACTAATTTTTATCTATTTTTCAGTAACAATCCATTGGATGTACCATTTAAGTTTAAAATTAGCATTCTTGTCTATAATGGTGTCCTAATTTTTCGTGTGTAAAATATACTAAATATTAAATAACACATAACGGGAGAAAGGGAGGGACCATCAGGGCACCCAAGTCAAACGATTTGGAAAGGGAGCATGGGACTGCCTCCTCCCTATTGTTAACATTTCGCGGAACGAGGGCGGGCTCTTCGACACCATCTATTGGGTTTATACTGTCAAACGAGGGCTGGATTCTAGTGCTGTCTGTGTGACCTAGCTTTTGGAAGGAGATTCTTTTCTCTATATTCGCGGGCTTCGCGTAAGTGTATCTGCTTACGGGTCCGCCCAAACGTTTTTGGCCCTTCATACAGGAGCTTGATGATCACAAACAATAATAGAATCCTGATCAATTCGTTTTTCAGATTATTCCACTGCTATGGGAAGTTACCTTGCTTCAATAGATGGTAGTATTATATCATCATCATCATTATATCAAAATCAAAACAACGTTTGGGACTTAAGTCGTATAAAGTAAAAACAGTTCCAAATCGCAACGACAAACAGAACTTGGCAGCAAAATCACGGGCCCGACGTACTGCGAATATTTGACGAAGTTTTCATGCGTTGTTATGGACGATGAAACTTATGTCCTTGAGGATTTCAAGCAGATTCCAGGGCTGGCTTTTTATTCTGCTATGGCCAAAAATGCTACAGCTGAGCATTTCAGAACGAAGAAGGCATCGAAATTTCCCAAAAAATAAGTTGTGTGGCAAGCAATTTGCACGTAAGGCAAAAAGAGTAAATCTTTCGTCACTACAGGCACAATCAACAAGGAGATCTATCAGAAAGAGTGTCTGCAGAAGCGATTGCTACCCTTCATCAAATGTCACAAAGAAAAACCTTTGTTCTGACCCGATTTGGCATCATGCCACTATGCTAAAACTGTGATGGAGTGGTACCCTCCAAATTGCCCAGAGCTACGACCAATCGAGAGATATTGGGCTCTGATGAAGCGGAAGCTTTCTGGAAAGAAGCAAGGAATCAAATTGATGTCTTCCAGCAAATTTGGACAAAGACGGCTTCTACGATTTCTGAAGAGTCTGTACAAACCCTAATGGACGGAGTTTAGCGCAAAGTTCGAAAATGTTATGCAAATACCGAATAACTATGTTTTGTCTTCACGAATTGTTAAAACACATCCCATGAATCTGAAATAAACAACTACGACGGAAATATAATGCGAATTTATGTTTTATTCATGATTTGAGGTGTCCGGATTATTGCGGATACAGACCTTATACGCACAGTTTCCATAGAGCTAAATGGACGCATGTACGTATATCGCCTCCACGTTGTTCTCATATGCGATATCATATGCGACTCGGTGTTTACTGGGCAGACAACACGTTTCCAAAACTCCAACGGCTTGTTAATATGATTCCTCGGAATCGTTAGTCGTTTTGCCTTGTTGACTTTGCTGATAAATGGCAGCTTCCGAGCAAAATGACTCTTCAAACCAATGCAATGCATCGTCGAATCCCATACTTTTCGGCTATTTTGCGTTGGGATTCATTTCTTCGGCAATCACGCACGATGAGATTCTGGACTTCCAGAGGAATTTTCTTTTTCCGCTTATTTTTGCTGTTTCAAAAACACTTCTGTTAAGCGCAGCAGGATAAGTTCAGAGTTCAATAGTAGACATTTAAGACGGATATAAACTGAGAAGTGTCAGAACCATTAATTGGGAGGTGTGTGTCAATGTTATTTAGATGACTTCATATTTTTTTCGCTGGTTGATTTTTTTTATGTCTTACCGGCATCTGAACATACTTTCGAATTTCATTTAGAGTGGACTGAAACTGATATATTTGTCAATTAAGTCTTATGAAATCTAATAAATGGTGCAAGAGCCAACTTATAATCCATGTCGAGTATCTTCATCACGGAGACCAATTATTCGATTGTGGTAGATTGTGACAAAGAGCCAATTAGACATTAAAAGGCGTTTAAGTTATATTTGTGTTGGTCACCGTGTTATTACATTGCGAATACATAAAATATTTTGTTAAGTCAGGATCGCTTCTGTTTTGAACATTTTGAACTATCCTGTTGAAAGATACATCTAAAAGTATCCTTACAAAAACAAAACTAAATCATTTTCGAATCATTTGGTATTGGAAAAGCTTAGTGTCGGTACATATAATCGAGATATACCTGCAGAAGTGTCCTAAATCCTCGCTTATGCAAATTTGTTTTAAAACAAGTTCTGCCTTAAGGTTTTGGCAACACGGTATGAATATATTAGCCAAAAAACGCTGCACACATCGTCGACCCACAAAATTTGACCCGGGTCGGACAGATTTCGGACAGTTTGTTATTGTTTCATCTTCCGGTCGCTTTTCTCCCACCGCTTGACCCCTACCTGTCCTAGTGGCGGTGGTTATATGCATGTTTTCGCAGATGCAGTGTCGGTTATGCAAGTTCGGCAAAAACCTCGACGAAAACATTAAAACCGTGGGACCGTCAAACGGCGATGACGACGATGACGATGATGAGTGCAACAACGATGACAATTATAGCGGTCACGGTGGGAATGATGATGGATGAGCACAGCAGTTTCATGTGACACTCGATGCCATCGCAGCGCGTCCATCGCCAACATCGCCCCGCTAGTTTGCTTGGGTCGCGAAATGTGAGCGCCGTTCGTTTGCACTTTTCCTCCGACGCCTACTTTACCGTTTGTCTGTGGATGGCTATGCCTTATTATATGTGTCAGGTCTTTGAACCGGTCTTGATTTGTCTCTTGTGGAATTAATGGAACGTGTAGGTTAGATGGTGATACCACTGCTTTGAAGGAAGAAGTTCCAGAAGAGCGTGGCCCAGGCAAATTGGAGCTCGTTAGACGCAATTAGATTAACGAATGGCTGCTGCCGCAGCAGACTTGTTGGTGGCAGTGTAAGCAGGTCTTTGTTTTATTGAATGGGATGTGATTTATAGTTAGAATTATATTCAATGGCTGGCACATTCAAAAACTTGTGTACATGGACATAATTGATACTTGGATGGGTCCTTCTATAGCTAAAATTTGTTATTTTGGTGTCGCGAGAACTCCTTTTATTCTGAATGACAACATACACAGAAAAAAAAGAAACGTTCCTGAGAATGAAAATGGACCGTGAACTAATTTACGTTTTCAGGATATTTCCCTTTAAACGTTATTTAGTCCATGATTACTTGATTCAGTTCACGGTGTATTTTTGTTTGTTCTCGAATTCATGACTGCAGTTCACGGATTTGGGCACGGTTATTTTTTCCTTGTAAGGTAAGGGACTATGAGTCATGGGATCTTAGGATCTTAAGATTGGGCGTCAATACGAATCTTTTGTTCTGTGGTTAATTAGGGGAAAGTGCTCTAATGTGGGTCTATGGATCTAGAATTCGACCTATCGTTAAAAATTGCCTGTCTTTAATTTTTCTTCATATTGATGTGTCAGTGAGACAATACTACTGTATATTTTTGATTTTCAGGGTAAAAATAGTGAATTAATATTTACTTCGAATTTTAAGCAAAGGCCGAATTCTAGATCCATAGACCCACATTAGAGCACCTTCCCTACTATCTCAATGATAAAATTTAATCAGAGCTTATACAGATTATATCCGTCTTTTTTTCTTTTCTGGTGTTTCAAGCATATTGCTTTTCACAATTTGCTTGTTGTCTGCCCTTTAATTAATGTTTTGAGTGCATTTCCACAGTTACTAATTGAGAGATTTAATATTTGCATAGAGTATGATGGTGTGGCAAGTACAATCATGCCCTATTTCCAGGTAGATAAGAAGATTTCCTTCGCGAATAATCCTTAGTCCAGAGCGGAGATCGAATCCAGCCACCTCCAGCTTAGTGTTGATAGCTGCGCCTTCACCGACTGCGCTAAGGGAGATTATGGCAGATTATGTCCGTCATGCACAAAACAAGAACAGTTATTTTGGTGTCTTTTTCTAAAAAGATTTGGAAAGTATAAATCTCAATTATAATTTCTTCTGCGAAGCAATGGCCGATAGTCCACATTCATCCGGTAAACAAACAAAACACAAAACAAAAATACACATATCAAATTCACCAAAGAAGTTTTTCATCCATAAAAAAAAGTTCTGCATGTAATTCAAACCAAAGAAAACAAAAACCACAGCCTGCTGTGGTGACGAAATACCAGACTAAATTGCTTGCGTGTAAACAAGTTTAGTCTGTCACGTGCTGCGTAAACAGAAATAGAACTGCATCTTTTTTTTTCTTCTGCCGAGCTATGAGTTGAACCGAATAGAGCGCTTTTGTTGTATTTTTGGTCTCCATATTTCCATATTAGGTTACCGTACCGGGGTCGGCTTCGAAGTCAACTCAATCAATAGCCAACAGCGAAGCAATCTGCGAAAGCCACGCGCTCATTTCAAATTTCCTGCGAATCGAAAGTTGAAAGTTTAACCGTTTGATTGTTCAGGGATACACCCGTCAAATGTAGCTACAGAGGGAATCAACCGGTGGAAGCCTATGGATTTGCGGGGAGTTTTCACATTTCACGCTGGGTCTAAGCGCCCGACAAGAGCGAAATTTGAGACGCCGACCGAACGATCGATGGCGTCTCTTTGTGGCGTTCAAGTAAGTGCTGCATTATTATGCTTTTTGTTTACTATCGAAATGGTATCGGCGGTGAGGCCAGTGACGTTACAAGCGTTGGAAATCTGTAACTTATTGGGAGTATTATTATAATGAGAATGCTAGTTTTTAACCCAGTATGGCTAACACACGATGTAATTAATAAGCCATTTCCAGTTCCATCCATAATGAGAAGGTAAAATAAAAACATTAGAGGAAGCACTACTTCTAGTAATTTCCCAACAAACATTGCTTTTGTCGAGCAATAGCTAAAACAGTTAAAAAATATGTATTAGTCAGACAGACAGTCAACGACTGCAATCTCGAGGCGCGCAGGTGGCGTCATCAACATACGATTCTCCAAAACTAACGCAAACGAACTTTAAGTTAAAAATGGCAGTTACAAAAATTTACACACGGAGTTCAATACAGTTTGGATGTCTGTTCTCTGTGCTTATAGTTATCAAACTGTTAGCGCTAGTGGATTTTTGTTTAAATAACGGATATCTTCAAAACAGTAATCAACATGATGACTGCTCCTTAGCGATGAAAAAACGGTAATCATCGACCATAAACCAAATCAGGACAGGTTGTTTTTTTAAATAAAAAAACACTAGTTTTTTTCAACAAAAAATAATAATAATAATAAGCGTTCGGGTGCTGCAAATCACGTTCGAATCTTTGCTTAGGAAAAATAAGTATTCGTCGTTTTGAAAAATTGGAATCGTATAAATTTAAATCCGTGCTTTATTGGCAACGCAAAAGCTGGTTATATTTTTGTGGAAAGAAAATGCGTAAAAACGATGATGCTAATGATTTCCATATACTTTTAAAGAAAACAGACCATAATCATCGAATTTTTAAATTCCAACTGTTCGACCTAACTATCTCCCAGAATTTTTAGGGGGGGGGGTCCAAACTACCTTCATCCAATTCAATCAAATTGTGGAGAAAGTGTTCAGGGGGGTCTTCTGGATTTCAAATTGTTTAATAACCTCTCCAACTTCCTTTTTGAACAAGCAATGTTTTCGACACCCCCCCCCCCCCCACACACTTACTCCACGTGAAATACAATGAACTGTTACTAGTGGTTTGGTTTGTTGCATTTGTATTTATTATTACACAAAACAAACATTATTCTTAATTCAAAGAAACCAATATTTTTGCATTTCACTTGTATCTTTAGATTCTGAGTCGGATGAATACAGAAAAATTGAGATTAAAGCCAGGAAAGTAAAGGGTGTTCCGATCAAAATTTGGTCAAACAGTAATGTGTGTGAGTCGATCAAAGTTTTTGTGAATAAGTCAAATTCTTTTTTTTCAAGTTCAGTTAATACAGAATACAGGAGAAATATTCAGCTAAGCTTCCTTTTTTACCGAATGCGAAATGCCGAGTCTTTCGTTGAACACCTGCCATAAGATTTGTACAGTCTCTTGTCCACTTTATTCGCCGCAGAACGCCAGTTTTCCTTCCTGTTTCTCGCTCACAGCAGCTTTTTGAGTCTTCTTAATGTTCCGCTTGACGATGGCCCAATACTGTTCGATCGGGTGGAACTCTGGCGTCATTGGGAGGGTTCTTGTCCTTGGGCACCACTTGTTGTTGGCAGCATTCCGCTACATGGCCTTTGTCCGTAATGACAAGATGCCAAAGCCGGCGAACGGAACGGAACAATTGTGTCGCTTCAGAAAAGGTAGTAGACGTTTTTGTAGGCACTCGCTCAGATAAACTTCCTGGTCGACGGTTCCGGTCGCAATGTGAACGTTGCTCTCAAGCCACAGGTACAGATGTCCTGCCTCACCGGATATTTCTTCGCGAACTTTGACAGTTTAATGTGCTTGAAAATATCTACCTTTCCCCGTTCGGTTATAAGATTCCTGCCCAGGGAGCTGTTTTAAGTCTGCCTTGACGTAAGTTTCATCGTCCTGTACCACGCAATCCAACTTCGTGCTTTGGCCGACTTGTTTTGTTTATCGTCGCGATTTGGAGTCACCACTTTCTTGTAAGTCGACAGTCCAGCTCGTTTTATAGCTCCATCCACAGTTGAAGGCACCACTCCCAGCTTCTTTGCGACATACAGCTGGTATCAGCCGGCTTTCAATTTTCCCCCGATCCAGCTTTCCTGGCTGTCGACAAACGTTCACCAAACACTTTTGATACTTTTGTAACAGTTGATTTAGCCACATTCAACAATTTCGCCAACTTGGCGTGAGAGTAGTTGCTTCTCTTCCTTCGACGACATTTTGATAACTGAAGTGCTAATCTCAAAATCAAAATGGAGGCATAATGCAACACGCACACATCTTCAAAATGAGGGGTGTGCAAATTTTTTTAATGCAAGATGAAAGGAAATGTGTCAAGTTTAAGTCGACCAAATTTTGATCGAAACACCTTTTATATGTCTTGGCATGAAGGAGCAAATTATTTATCACTCGTAAGTCTGAGAGCTGAAAAACATCAAGGCGAGTCCAAGTCCTCAACCGTCGACCCACGACCGAATCTTTCCTCACCAAACTTACGGAAAGGGTTGTCGCGAAAGCGAAACAAAACATTACAACAACTTCAGGGTAATCCCGGTTTCTTTTGAAAGTTTTTCGAATTTAGAGCCTATAACTGTTAATCGACGAAAACAGCTATGGAATCTGCAGGTACCGCCAACTTTTCGGAGCCTATTTAGATTGAAGTAGGGTTGAACTAACGAAGGACGCTAACCTACTTCAATCGTACTTACCGCCCTATTTCACCAATCGGTTGGTTGAAGGAGACTTGAAGTCCGCCTTTGCAATAGAATTCTACTAAGACTGTTTACTTCAAATAGAACTCGGATTATTCGTTGAAAATTAAGACACAAAAATTTATTTGTGCGAAATCCGGCAACGCTGATCCCGGAGAATGAATAATTCTGCTCTCCTTAGTATATTTCAACTTTTAACAAGAAAAAATACACTATAATTGTAGTTTGTACCTTGTCTTTAAATGAATGCATCAAACACTGAACCGATTGAAAAGAGAAACAATACGTTAAAATAAAAAAAAAGACAATATCTGACAACTGAGCAGATATCAGAAGTCGTGAAGGCAAACGAATCCTATCTGGGCGGTTTCTATGAAATTAAATCTAGGGAGTTTCATTGTAATACAGAGAGAACACTGTCATACTGTTATTTGTCTATTGTTTTTATATATTCCGCCCTTCGGCGGCAATCACAATATTCTTGTGGCTTATTTGCATTCCTATATTTTGTACACACAACTTAATTATTTTTGTTCCGATTTGTAGGATACACACTTAGAAAATTTTACAGTATTCGGTAATTTTTTACCAAACTTTTAACAGCTGATCGTTCGGTAATCCGATTTAACGGATTTCGGTAAAATTTGACAAGTTCCGGTAATTTTTTTACCGGAATACTGTAAAATTTCACCGAAATCCGGTAAATCGAATAACCGAACGTTCAGCTGTTGAAAATTCGGTAAAAAATTACCGAATACTGTAAAATTTTCTAAGTGTGTACGTTTCCTTTATTTTCAACAATTCATTAAAATTGAACATTAGTTCATGTTATGATCGCCAATATTTAGGATTACTTCAGAAATACGGTTTGGCATCGAATCAGAGAGCTTTTACAGTGTTGCCGTGTGGATTCAGGCTCAACACTCTGAAATTGCTGTTTTAAGACTGTAAATGCTATCGAACAGACGTCCATTAGCATAAACCATTGCAGCCAAGATTCCTCAAAGGTTTTCAATGAGATTGAAATCCGGACTGCAAGCTGGAGTCCAGTAGGGGAATGTTTTTCTCAACAAACCACGATTTGGATTGCTTGGAGACGTCCAGTACACAAAAAGAATAATGATTGTTAGAATTAAAAAAAAAAACCATTGCTAAAATTGAAAAGTTGCGTTGGTTCTTTTTCGTAGAAAGCGGTTTGCTTTCAGAAAAAAAACGTTCAAACTGTCAAATCTAAATTTTTCTGCTTGGTTCATTTAAAAGTTGAAACTTTCAAAACGAATTGTAGACTGACAAATCGAAACCGTGGCATCGTTGAAAAGAAAAACAAATTATTTTTATTCCAAAATAAAATTTCAACGAGAAAGTGTCGTGTAATAAAAATAAAAATATGCTATTTGAATTGAAATAAAAAATAATTTTAACATTCAAAGTTATATTTTTCAGATAAATTGTAGAATTTTCAAACTGAAAGCGTGGCATGAAAGCAAATTATTTTTATTCCAGTATCATATGATGTTTATATTGCAATAAAAATGGTTGTAACATAAACAGGTTTTTCTTTTAGATTAAGCTTTATAACTTTCATAGCATGCCTCAAACAAACTGCAGTTGGTAGTTTGTCTGACCGATTCTTTCTAGCACATAATTGCTAAGGATTCTTATATGTAAGCCGTAGAATGTCATCCGCATTCGTCCATCCTCACGCAGTTCTGACAACAACTCGGATAATAGGTGCTCCGAAGGTACTCCCAAATCACGAACGAATTTCTTCAATGTTTGTTCCATGCGCAGTCAAATGTGATCGACTAGCGATTGTAGCATATAAATCGGATTCCATTATCACCCTTCGCCTGGAAATAATAGAAGCAAAAGAATCACTCACTTTTCGTCACTACTTAAATCGAAAACACAGCCGACGTACTTTTTTGTTTACAAACGAAACTTTTAATAAAACAAGATTTATTTTTTGTGTGTAGCAACTGTGACAATCCGATCCGTCTAAATTAAACTTCTTCTCGTCAGAAAGCACAACATTTTGCCATTCAGCCTTCCAATCCATGTACTTCCGGGCGTATTTGCTTGCTGTTTCTCCCTTTTGATGTTCGGCGATTCATTCAAAATCCGGCCTCAATGACCGGATGGTAGCATATGAATAATATTTAATTCTTAGCTCATTTGACCGGTCGAATCGGTCCTAAGCTTTAAAAAAAAAACACCTCTTCCCCCTCAAATCTTTTTTTATTCTTTCCAATAAAAATTTATTCCTATATACCCCCAAATAATTATTCACCCCTTTTATTTCCCAACTTCTAAACTTAACACCCTCAGGTTCTTACCCTAGTAGAGTCTGAGATCAAATAGAAAACTAAATATGATGTTGTGATGTTGCTGATAATGATTACTCAGGTTGCTGTCGTTTTGGTCGTTTTAACGGTTAAAAGATCAAAATTGATAGCAAAAATGTATTCCTGTGACATCAAATTTAAAACTGATCCTGCTATCAGTGAGAGCAAATTGAAAAGTCGATTTGCTGTACATTTTTTCCTATTGATAGCAAAATGAGTATTCCACTTGATGTTTTGTCAAGGCAATGAAACCACACTACTTTTCTCAAAGAAAAGTGAAATCCTGATTATAGCAAGATAAAAACTAAATTTGATATCATATTTGACATTTGTGAAAAGAAATCAAATTTTGATTTCAATGTGATGTTGACATCAAAATAAGTTTTCGAACTGCTATCTTTATGATCTTATTTTATTCCATTTTTTCTACAACCACCAAATATTTGTCATAGGCAGGGAGGCATCTCACAAACATCTATGATATCTCTCCGCTCTCTAGCTCCCTACACCAAATATTTTGCTATTGCACAAACAGAAAAAAAAAATTTAGACTTTACTCGGGTAATCGTTAACGTCTGTGTGCGTCTGCGTTAACGTCTTATTTGGAAATTCACAACAGACGTTAGATGTTAACGATCAAAAACCCTACTGGTGAGCAGAAAAACAAAGGCTAAGGCAAAAGCATATTCTAAATTCGACAAATATTTTTCATTAGGGCCTAACTGACGATCGTAAATAATGGATGCTTCAGCAATTTCTCTTCAGAAAAAAAGAAGTTATTTTTAAGTAAACAAATGCTTCGTTCTTTTGACAACGCATGTGGGAATTAATACAATGCTCGCTATGAAAATAGTACAAATCAATTTCGTTGCAGAAAACAACGAATAGTGAGTCAAACGATCGATTTCGTAGTTTAAACTAAAGCTTGTCCGGATTCAAATGTTTTATCATTAGATGAATATTATGACCTCAAAATTAATACCAACACATTTATTTCTCAAAATTTATTTTCCTCTAGTTCAATCCTTCCATCTCCGCTCTCAAACATTTAAATTTCACTATCACGTTCAAACTTATGGAGTTTTCATTTAACTCCCGTCCTTAATGTTTTAACAAGCTTTGTAAGCCGTCGTCCACTTCTTTTTAATCTCATCAACTTTCCCTCTCCTCCCATTTTTCGACAATCAGCTTTCATAATTTCCCTAAATTAGGCCCAATGAGGTCTAGCTGCAAGGCCCTTAAAGGATGCCTTAGACAAGGCCCTTAAAGGATACCTTAAACAATTTGTCCACTAGGGCTCTAGAGCTAGGTATCGAATTCTCTACAAAGAAATCTGCGATTGGGTAGCATAACCCAGCACAACCGAAGCTTCAACTTTGAGGTACACCAATACCTCATTTTATGTCATTTAAGTATCTTGGGGTCTGGTTCGATTCTAAGTGCACCCGGAGATCATACATTGAGTATCTGAAGCGCATTTGCTAGCACAATTACCAGTACCTGGTGAGGAGTACCACCCGCAAGATTTTGTCGGTTTTAGAGTACGGTAGGCTTTGTTTTCAGTTGGCGGCTCGGTCGCACATCATAAAACTGGTTGCATGCACTCGATTCATGCCATGAGTCTTGAAGTGCTAGCTGGCATGTTTCCACTCTCGGAACGGTTGTCAGAATTGCCTCTCCGGCTCCTTATCAGGTGTGAAGTTATGATTATTCGTCGACTAATCAATTCGGCCCAACCAATTCACTAAAACAGATATTCCTTTTGTCCAGATAAATAACAATAACCTCTTAACAAGCTTGCAATCTCTCTGAAAGGCGTTTGATAAGGACTGTATCGTTAATTAAAGTTGTTAAGACTAAATCGTTAATGAGTACACCTAAAAATTGCTGTATTAAATTATGTTTTATTTACTTTGCAACTTAAATTCATTTACATTGTTTATTGTCCATCATAAAAGCTCATTACATCAGTATTCATTTAATTTTTCGTAGATCTGGCCAGCTCTCGCACCTTCTTCATGATGTTCCTCATGAGGTGTTGCACATCCGTTCCGTCGATGGTTTTGCTTACGTTTACCCAGTCTTCTTTTGAATTTGATGATGTCATCTGCTCTTCTAGCCTTCTTCCGCAGCTTTCCTTTCATCAGAGCCCAAAATTTCTCAATGGCCCTTATTTGCGGACAATTTGGAGGATTCATCGCCTTTTCCACGAATTGGACATTGTTCTCTTCATACCAGTCCAAGGTGGCACGCGCATAGTGGCAGGATGCCAAATCAGGCCAAAACAGTGTCGAACCTTTGTGTTTTCGGATTAGTGGCTGAATTCGTTTCTGCAGGCATACCTTCCGGTACATTTTGGCGTTCATATTTGCGGTAGTTAAAAAAGGTGTCGATTGCATACCGCACTGGCAAATTGCTTGCCAAACCAGCACCTTTTTATTCCAAATTTTTCGCAAACAAATCGATTTCTCTGAATTTGGAACATCCGTTCCACGCTTCACGGTGTAAAACTGTGCCCCTGGAAGTTCTCTGTAGTCCAATTTGACGTACGTCTCGTCATCCATGATAATGCACATGTAATTTTTTCTCAAAACGTCGTCGTACAGCTTCCGAGCCCGAGTTTTCACGGAATCCGCCTGAGTTTGGCTGCTTTTCGGACATTTTTGTTTCCGGTACGTCTTCAGGGAATTTCGCTCCTTTGCGCGTTGGACCATTCCAATCGTCGCTCCACACTTTTTCTGCGCAATCTCTGATGGATACCTCTTTTTATCCTTCAAAACCTTTGCAAATTTGTTTGTCCCTTTAGAGACAAACCAGCCACCGGCTGAAAGTCTCTTTAATAAAGACATCTAATCTCTTGTTTGTCCAAATTTGGGTTTGACGCACCTGTTTTTCTACCACGGCCGCGTAAGTCCTTCAATGTGTTATGCATAACAAACCGGTTGATCGCATTTTGGCCCGCACAGACACTAACACTTTCTTCTTTTGCTAATTTTCTTAGCGACAATCCCTTTTGAGTGCAGTACTTAGTCACAATTGATTTTTGCTATTCTACCGTAAGACCTCGCATTGAAGTAAATCTTTAACTTTTAATGAAGGTTTTCGTTTGTTTACAAGGCAAGCAACACATTGACACTAAACAGCTGTCAAAATAAGTCATAGTCATAGTCGATGCAGTCCTTATATCCTACAACTTCTTGTACGTAACTAAACTGTCGAACGGCCAATCTCACAATCCATGATTGATAATGGCATGAAGGTCATTTCACCATCGGCTTAGGAAATTTCACTTTTATTACTATTATTTTTTCTTTCAATTGCATGCTTGAAGTTAGTCTCAATCACGCACAGTATGATTTTTCCCGATGCGATGAGCCAAAGCCAAATTCCCAAAGTCTCATAATCTTCACATCTATCGGTTTGTTTCTTTCTTTTAACTCTTCTTACGAAGAAAAGTATTCATTTCGTTTGAACCGGCTCGACAGCACGGAATTACCTAAGAAAGGTTAGATCTCATCATAGGTGGATGCATTCGGGGGATTTGCTTCATCTTAGAGAGCAGTTAAAAGCCGAACCAATTCACCAATGGCCATAAAAAGAAAAGGTGCTAATCTGCTATTGCACTCACTCTTCGTTTCAACTTTACAAGAAAAAATAAACTCTTTCGCTTGCTGGGAATTAGATCCCAAAGAGTTGCAACCAAACGAGCATCTGGTGTTTGACCCACATTTTATTTTGGCTTAAAGATAACACCCATCGCTGCAGCGCATTTATTCCCATATCCTCCTCGTGAGGCGATCAGTTCTTATTTATGTTTATTATGTCTTGATCTGCAGCGCAGCACGTGTTGTGGTTTTATTTTGGGATAGAACGAAACGCTGTCAGAATTTTAGAACGCTGTTAGTTTCGTATGCTATGTTTTCAGTATTTTAAGACTCTTGGTTATTTCTTCAATTTTTAAAACGTATGCTATGTGAAGTGAAAGAATCACTTCAAAGCCTTTTTCTTGTCTTTTATATTGTAAATTTATCCAAAAGCAGCTACTAGCTTGTGCATCGGCAATTATTACTGTCTCTTCGTAGAATCAGAGATACACGAGAGTGATCTTTATTTGGTTCGACTGACGGAATCTCTTTAAATTTGTTCAGTTTGCAGGGCATTCTCACTTTCTTCTACGATGGCTTAATCGTATATAGGAAGCAAGTGAAGACTATCATTAACAATAATGGTGATGATGATAATTGTTTTAATGGTACGTTTAGGTTTAAAGCTCTTACCTCGGTCTGGGGAAGCTATCATTACTAAATTGGGGAAACACTTTTACTATCATCGGTATGGATTGATTATTGTTGCAGATTTAGTTGCTTACTTCAGACGGTAGAGAAAATAAGAACGTATTGGTAGTGAATGTGTTCGATTTACGGTGTGGGTTTCGGGTTGGAAAATTTGTTACAAGTATACTTCTAAACATTAGGAAACATCTAAATATTAAATGTTATGGATACCGGCTTTCAGCTAATATGCAGCTATAAGCAATGAGCTTAAAATAGATTTTTTGTTTTGGTGGGTGAATTTTTGGCGTGTTAGGAGGGTTCTTGTTTTTGGGCATCACCTGCACGTAGCTAGTGTCATGACACTCCTGGGTTTTTTTTGTTTCTATAATGGTTTGATGACAAATCCGGCCAAAAGAAGCACAGACCATTGTGATACTTCAGTAGTTTCAAAAGTAGTTTTTGGCAACGCGCAATACAAGATTGGTTAGGTCTTGAGTCATTCTATTTCTTTTTTTAATTCTACACTAAATGCGAGATTTATGGTGAATTTTTTTTAAATATACATCAAAGTAAATTGAACCTTAATAATCGCGTCCAACTGAACCATCAGATGCTGTTCCACATTTTCCTCTAAATCTTCTCCAAGCACAACACCGCTCTTTTCCTCACAGTCCTTTTCTTCAGCATATTCTCGAATCAGGTAAAGATTCTGGAACAGGCACATTTTCTCTTTTCTGGTGACTGCAACAGATATTGCAGACTTGACTTAGCATGAGCACCATCGTCACTCTTACGTAAGGTTTATTTTAAACGAAATCGTGTAAAATTTTCTGTGTTACAGTTGAAGGTAAATATGTACGTACTGAAACACTCCAATGAATTTGTATAAATGACTGAATAAACATATATGTTAACTCAATGAATAGCATTTAATTTATATGCGCATTATTTAGTACAATTTAACAGTTGATATGAGATTGCAAGTTTGCCCATGATAGTTCAAATTATGTCCTGGTAAGTTTTAATAATTTTTTCTGTGTTTGTCAATTATCAGTATTTTTTTGCTGAAAATGTATAATCGTAAATATCGGTCTAGAAAAATATACAAACAGTGTTGAACATAGCATATGCAACTTTTGTCTTACATTACCTAAATGCTTAATTAAACTTTGAAGTTCCATTAACGAAATTAAGTAACCAGCTACAATTGATGGCTCAGGCGTCTAACATAATTCTACTTGATTGTTGGAGTAATCTAGTATTCACTGACGACTAAAATATATACTGGCACTAATTAATGAAAATTTAGCAATGAAAATTCACAAAATTGCCACAAAATTATTAAACACTGTGCCAACGAAAAAATAACAATTCGCACTAGAAAAACATAAAATAGCAATAATAAATTGATAATTCATTTTCAATAATTCAAAAGTGACCGGTAAAACATTCAAAAAAAGCAATGGCAATTAGTAGAAACGCAATAATAAACTGATATTTTTCCGTCATAATAATAAGTTCTAGCGCTAAATATGTAACAAAAGTCTTTAAATTTTTCAAATCTTTCCAACTAAAAGCAAACAAATTATTTAAATTTTTATTTTTTTATATTTGATTTTTTTATTGCGATTTGTTTGGTTTCAATCGGAAGATTTGAAAAATTTGAAGACTTTGGTTACATGTTTACCGCTAGAATTTATTTTTATGACGGAAAACTATAAGTTTATTATTGCGTTTATACTAATTGCCATTGCTTTTTTTGAATGTTTTACCGGTCACTTTTGAATTATTGAAAATGAATTATCAATTTATTATTGCTATTTTATGTTTTTCTAGTGCGAATTGTTATTTTTTCGTTGGCACAGTGTTTAATAATTTAGTGGCGATTTCACATATTTTTATTGCTATTTTTTGCATTTTTATTGATGTTTTATTACCCTGCCATTCACTGACAGCACGCCGCACGAGTCTTGTTGACAATTCGTTATTTTGCATTGGCCAAAACATTTACAACTTCTTGATTTCGCTTGTTTTTCAGTGCCTAAGTGTATAATAAGTTCGCAGAAAAGTTTCATTTTATAGAAAAACTCTGTTTCTTTATATTTTATTTCAAAGACAGAAAAAGTTTAGAAATAAAATAAAAAAAAAAAAAAAAAAATAAATTTATTTTTTTTTTTTTGACTGTAACTTCAAACACGCCCCGGCCTCATTATAAATGAACTGGAAAAGAAAATAATCAAAGATTATGTGGGCGGAATGTCACCAAAAAACATTTGTGACAAATACAACTGGAAAAAAACGACCATATCGAGACTGAGTTCTAAGTTTTGCTTAACCGGAAAATTTGCCGCGGATCACCGAGGAGGAAGACCATGTTTCACGACTCGATGATTGCAGGAAGTATCAAGAAAGATCCCTTCAACACGTCCTTTAAGATCCAAAAGAAATTACAGTGTCGGACCGGAAAATCAGACGGCGTCCTGCGAGGAAACTTCTGATATCGGTGAAAACCCAAAAGAAACGGCTCCTGTTTGCTCGATCTCACATAACCTGGAGTTTGCCGAAATGACGATCGATACTGTTCAGTGTTAAAGTCAAAGTTCAACAACATTGGAAGCAACGGGATGTGCCATGTACGCCGACCGCTTGAGATACGCTTAGATTCACGATACTGCCAGAAGACTGTGAAGCATGGCGAAGGAAATGTGATGGTCTGGGGAAGTTTTTCTGCTAACGGTCTGGGTCCGAATTATCGAATTGATGGTATTAAAGACTGAACTCGGAAAAAATGAGACACACAAAAATGATCACCAAAAATTCATTTTAAATCGGATACTTCTCAAATGTTCAGGGATTTAATAACTATATATTGTTTTGGCATAATTTATTTATTGAATTTCCTCCCCCAAACTGAATGCTCGTACATTTCTCTTAACACTGCTCATGAGATCTTGGGTGAGGCTTTGCCCATCTTCCTTACACAATTTCTCCCAGTTTTTCTTCAAAGCTTCATCGGGTTTGAATGTTTTTCCGCTTTTCTTCAACTTCTTCTTCATTATCGCCCAAAACTTTTCGATCGGACGAAGTTCTGGTGTATTTGGCGGGTTCGCCTCCTTCGGGACCACATTAACGCCCTTCGCTTCGTACCAATCCATTACAGGCTTGGCGTAATGGCAAGAAGCGAGATTCGGCCAGAACAGCGTGGGACCACGGTGAGAGCGGAGGAAGGGCAGCAAGCGCTTCTGCAAGCATCCTCTCGATAAATCTGCCCGTTTATGGTGCCGGTTGTAACGAACGACTTGCTGTACCGTCCGCACTCGCAGATCGCCTGCCACAACAGGTAGTTCGTCGCGAATTTGTCCATCTTTCTCTTCCGGAACTTTTCCGGAACCTCCATGCGGGACATACCGACAAAAAACTCGAGGCCGGGGATTTGTTTGGTATCCGCCTTGATATATGTCTCGTCGTCCATGACGAGACAGCCTGGCTTGACCAGCCACTCACGGTACAGCTTCCGCGCACGCAATTTGGCCACCGTGTTTTGCTTGTCAGTCTGGTTTGGCGCCTTTCTGACCTTAAAAACACGTAGCCCAGCCCGCTTCATGGTCTGCTGGACGAACCACTTCGACGAATTGACCTTTTTGGCCACGTCTCGGGTGGAAAGGTTCGGGTTATTCTTAAAGTACTGCCTTATATTCCGCGCCTTCTCTGGGTATTCCGTTTTCGGTTTTCGGCCGCTTCCAGCGCGCCGCTCGATGGTCTTCGTCTCCTGGAACATCTTCACAACGCGGGACACGGTGGAATAGTGGATTCCAAGCCTTTCGCCGAGCCATCTGTGCGACTGACCAGGATTATCGATCACCGCGCCCAATATTTGCTGGCGTAGCTCTTCTTGTTTCGAATGCATCTTGAAAACTACTGTCTGTCTGTCTGTCTGTCTGTCTGTCTGTCTGTCTGTCTGTCTGTCTGTCTGTCTGTCTGTCTGTCTGTCTGTCTGTCTGTCTGTCTGTCTGTCTGTCTGTCTGTCTGTCTGTCTGTCTGTCTGTCTGTCTGTCTGTCTGTCTGTCTGTCTGTCTGTCTGTCTGTCTGTCTGTCTGTCTGTCTGTCTGTCTGTCTGTCTGTCTGTCTGTCTGTCTGTCTGTCTGTCTGTCTGTCTGTCTGTCTGTCTGTCTGTCTGTCTGTCTGTCTGTCTGTCTGTCTGTCTGTCTGTCTGTCTGTCTGTCTGTCTGTCTGTCTGTCTGTCTGTCTGTCTGTCTGTCTGTCTGTCTGTCTGTCTGTCTGTCTGTCTGTCTGTCTGTCTGTCTGTCTGTCTGTCTGTCTGTCTGTCTGTCTGTCTGTCTGTCTGTCTGTCTGTCTGTCTGTCTGTCTGTCTGTCTGTCTGTCTGTCTGTCTGTCTGTCTGTCTGTCTGTCTGTCTGTCTGTCTGTCTGTCTGTCTGTCTGTCTGTCTGTCTGTCTGTCTGTCTGTCTGTCTGTCTGTAACCCCAAATCTGCATAACTCGAGAACTAATCAAGCAAAGGAAACCAAATTTAACATGTGTATGTTTTTGGAGGCAAGAAATTTTTCTATGGTGGTTCAAGACCCCTCCCCCTCTGGATGGGAAGGCTTTCATACAAATGAAACAGCAGTTTCTGCTTAACTCAAGAACTAATCGAGCAAATGGAACCAAATTTGGCATGTGGGGTTTTCTGGAGGCAAGAAATGTTTTTATGGTGGTTCCCCTCTCAAGAAGGACTCTCATACAAATGAAACTGAAATTTCTGCATAACTCGAGGACTAATAAAGCAAATGGAACCATATTTGGCATGTGGGGATTTTTGAGGCAAGAAATGTTTCGACGGTGGTTCGAAAACCCTCCTCCCTTTGGTAGGGAGGAGGGGGACTCTCATACAAATGAAACACAAATTTCTGCATAACTCGAGAACTAATTTGGCATATGGGGGTTTTTGGTGACAAGAAATGTGTCTATGGTGGTTTAAGACCCTTTCCCTATCAGAAAAGAACGGCAGAATTTTTTTGCTAACTCGAGAACTAATCAAGAAAATGGAACCAAATTTGGCATGTGGAAGTTTTTAAAGACGAAAAATGTTTCTACGGTGGTTTGAGACACCTCCTCCTTCTGGAAGGAGGGGCTCTCATACAAATGAAACACAAATTTAACCCGAACGTGAGAATTATCCCTACTGTTATGAAAATTTGCATACAGGGGTTTTTGGGGGCCAAAGAAGGTTCTTATGATGGTTCGAGAGAGGGGGAGCCCTCTTACAAATGAAACAAAAATTTCTGCATAACTCGAGAGCTAATCAAGCAAATGGAACCAAATTGGGCATGTGGGGGTTTTTGAAGGTAAGATTTTTTGCCATGATGGTTTGAGACCCCTCCCTTATCTGGAAGGGATGGCTCTCATACAAATGAAACAGAAATTTCTGTATAACTCTAGAACTAATCAAGCAAATCGAACAAAATTTGACATGTGAAAGTTTTTGAAGGCGAGAAATGTTTCTAAGGTGATTCGATGCCCCTCCCCTCTTTGGAAGGGGGGGCTCTCATATAAATGAAACAAAAAATTAAACCAAACATGAGAATTATCCCTACTGTTCTGAAAATTTGTATGCTGGAGTTTTTGGGGCCGGAGAAGATTCTTATGATGGTTCGAGACTCCTTCCCCGTCTGGAAGGAGGGATGAGGGAGGAGGGGCGCTCATACAAATGAATCACAAATTTCTGCATATCTCGAGAACTAATCAAGCAAATGGAACCAAATTTGGTATGTGCGGGTTTTTGGAAGCAGGATGTTTTTCTATGGTGGTTAGAGACCCCTCTTCTCTCTGGAGTGGGGGGTCCTTCATACAAATGAAATAGAAATTTAAACCAAACATGAGAGTTATCCAGGCAACTAAAACACAAGATGTGTATTTCTCGGGTAAGCAGCATATTATTATAGAAGTTTAAATCCCTTCTTAGTCAAGAATATGGATGCCTGATTCACTCTCATTGCTACATTATGCATAAGAAGTTAATCTAAGGTTATGCAAGAGAAAATTACGTTCAAACTGACTGGATACGGCGTAGTTTGAAGATAAATGTTTTGATTCTACACAGAAAGAAAAACCATTGTAGAAACTAACGATCCAAGGGTTAAATTAAAAACACATCTACGTTTTATTTTGCAGAAATTACACACATAAGCAAATGAAAATATTTTAACAAAACTCATTCCTAAAAAAACATAAAAGTGCCATTTCTATTAAATTTTTATTCATTTAGTTGCAAGCGTAGCAAGGCTCGCACCGGGTTCAGCTAGTGATATAGAATATAGTGAAAGATATTAGAATGATAATAACAATTCCATTACAAATAACAAGTCGACACATTGTTATCCTGCTGCAATTATAGAAGGACTTACGTATTGTGAACCTGGAAGTTCAGACAATGTAGCTACGAGAAAAAAAAGGTTTGAAAATTATTTGACAAAACTTTGAATTCCGTGGATGATCTGAAATTATATAGCATATAAAGAATAGTTAACCTAACATTACGATAAGTTTTTCCATGTCATAAGGTAATACTATTTCATATCATATCATAAGATAAAAAAATGACGGAATAAAGTAATACCATTAACAATAATGATATGAGCAAGACAGTAAACGCTGTCTGAAGAACATAATATGCGTATTTACAAAATATATTTGACACCCACTGGTTTGTTACTGAAAATAAAAATTAGATGTGCATTAATATCCTAAAAGCTGAAAACAGAATAGACCATTCCAAATATCAAAGATAAAATTTCAATAAAAGATATAAATGATTTTCTCTAAAAGCAACATATTATTCTACAAGACATGTTTTCAAAAAAATTCCAGTTACATTTCACAAACAGCAATTGGAGTGATCGGGTGATTGATGATTTTTGAAACAAATGGCTTATCTAATCATAATACCACTAAGCAAAATATTTAAATATAATCATGTACTGCTTATAAGCGCATGCCAGTACTCTATGCATATAGCAGTTGAAGTTTATAAGTGCAACCTTAAAGTAAATGTTATGCTGATATTCTGAAAAACAAACTGAGCCTTCAATGCCTGTCATGTTGCTCCAGGCTATTGTGATAAATGGTTTTGGAATACAAAGATTAGTCCAAAGCGTGCTGAAATTATTAATTGAATGAGAATGGAAAATAATAGGATATGATTTACAGGTATGGGTATACAATATGATTTACAGGTACATGATCTTAAGTCGCACTTCGCTATTGTCAGAATGAAAACATTGCCCAGGCTACGCCAACCAGCATCTCTATGTTTCAGCTGGCAGTCTTTTGTGATCACATGACTCGTGGAGGCAAGACGTAGGAACTTGTGATGACCGGAGGTCGGTTTCACCCTCTTTCGAAGTTGTCAATGACGTTTCTTGGTAGCCCGAAAATATCGAAATCTTTATCGTAGACGAATCCTCATGACTGTGCATCGGCTGGCATTGAATTTCTTGGTGATATCATAATCCGACAGCACTAAGTTTTCCCCAATCGTTCTTAATACCTTTTGCAACTTTCGATCCTTAGTTGCACTACGACGCTTGCTATGATCCTGAATTATTTGAGAACGCTGCACACGGTCGATTAAGCCAATTTGGACGACTTCGCGATATATGAACCTGACCACGTTGAATTTTCGAAGTTGGAGTCCAATACTCATTTTCGGTTCACGACGGTTTTTAGCAAGTAGGGAAGATCTACCTATTTTAATCTCATCACTTTGCAATTCATCCTACTTGAAATAAAACGATATACACGTGACAGGATTAGATAGTAATGTTTGTTGTAGTTATTTAACGTAAGCAAACATTATTAGAACACGAAACCGATCCTTCAACTGCCCAATTATTTGATTCATCGTAGGATGAATATAGGAATAATGAGATTAATATGGGGGCAGTTTTTCAACACTGATCAAGAAAACATTTCAAAACAAACTGCTGTCAAAACATTCCAGATCCGATCACTCCTAGCACTGCAGTAAAATAAACAGTGCCTCCAGACATAAATGACTCAACCCTTGTTTTGAATGCGGTTTAACAAATATTGCCCTCCAGTAAAGACGTTGGTTCAGTGATTAGGTCATTGCAAATTTCCACATAATTTTTAATTAGTGACGGTTATCAGTTTAGGTTGTACAATCTGACGTCAAATGCTAATTTTTCTCTGGAATGGCATGATTGGCGAACATACATACCCTAAAAAATAACGCAATCTATACAATTGAATGAAACCATTCAATTTGATGAGCTTTTCTGGCACCCCCATACGATTGACTACCATCGCGGACCTAATTCGAAACGATTTTTTCGTTTCAACAATCCCAACGAGGCCCGTGCCCTCCTTACCAACATATCACGCGTGACGCATGTTTGAATGCTTCTCCTACATTCTATTACATAAAATGTTCGAAACAAAATCGCAGAGGTGACAAAAATATGACCCATGACCAATCCTCCCTCATGCTGTCCATGTCGCGCTAAGTTTTTACCATATCCATATTTTCGTTTGCGGTGAATGGTATCCCTTTGGGGCATCCAGCCAACAAGCAGGCGGCATCACGGAGTGATATAAGCACCCCCGACGCTTCCGGTGCAGCTTAAGTACCCCCAGACCAGACCAGTTTTGCTAAGCCGGTTTTGTTTATTCTACGTTCGACGTTCTAAGAGCAATTAATAACCTCACCAAACTACGCCGCCTTAATTACATATTTCCCACACAAAACTGACTGCCAATCGAATCACGACGGCGACAGTTACATAACACCTTAATCATGGCAAGCTTTTATGCAAACTTTCTCACGCTGATTGACAAGAACGTAACTTACCAACCACCACCAGTCAGCCCGGGTCGTCGTCGTCGTCGTAGATCCTAGTTCACATAGCACACTGTGCCAAAGACGATGACGGATGGAGCAAAATCCTTATATTTTACTATACGCTTTGTGAGTGGGTTGGCTTTATGAATATGCTGATCCGGTGGCGACAAGTGTGTCGATTAAGCAGGTATTATTATCTATCGAGTGATCGGTGGTCTTAATGCTAGTGGCAACGTCTACAACGACGACGACATCGATGATTGATGGAGCTTAGAAAAATTGCAGTTTGATGGGAACCCAGATGGGAAGTGATTGTATCGGTTACTCTCAATATCCGATTTAGTTACTCAGAGTCCAAGCTTACTTCAGAAGAAACGGGGCCGGCTTACCATCATCGCTGTGTGCGATGATTAATGTATTTTTCCAGAATTAAGAACAGCAAATACAGTAGTAAGGCAGGAAGCGACGTAAGCTGTTGGCAAGCAGCTAGCGGCCAAAGCATGACTTTCAGTTGCAATGTGCACAGCCTGCTATGGGATAGGTACTTAACATAATTTCTCACATGTGCATCCTTGACATCGTTTCGCTCCTGAGAATCATAAGTACCAAGCGTAACGAGTAGATGGTTTTACAATGTTGTTTTCAAACAGGCTTGATGGAAAAATTTATTGCACCTTTTGCTATCGCTCCATAAATGTGTACATTCTCCAAGTATGCTGCCATAAAATTTCAATATTCAAAGAAGGAAAATAGCTTTTCTGATTTTACCCTACGGTTGATGATCGTTCCACGTCCGAGTGTCGTTTACCGACGGAATCGGTTTCCACTTCGATGCACATGGTTTCATCGCTCTCTTCGGACTCCGAAGTTCGGAGTGCTTGTGGAGGGATGGCATATTCCCACAATAATTAGCATAGGCACTAGGAGACATGAAACAATGAACTCGGCCATCAGCAAGGCGATGACCTTCTCGGTGAAGAGTTTTCAAACTGCTACCTGATGTCATTGGGGTGATCTTTTTATACTTTAGGCGCTGTTACATGCCTACTGGAATTTGTGCTTCCACTAGATTAAAAATCTTGTACCTTCCTGGGTCGCATAGCTTATACAGGGACTAACATAGCGCTCATGTCATACAAGAAAGTACAATAAATTTAAGAAACTAGCCACCGCACTAATTTATCGATAAATCATTGTTTTATTAAGACATTTGAGAGCTGCTATTTAATTGGCATTCGGCAATGACAGTTATTAGTCAAGCTTGCACAGTCTCGTGTGGTCGGTTTTCTAGTCACGCAAAGCTCATCGTCACAAAATTTTGCAGCGAGTTTATCGCCATTTCATTGAGGTGCCGTGTGATGATGGAGGCGGTATATGACTATTAATCAATCAGCGGTCGACACCACCTTCATCGTTCTTTCATTGTGTTTTGTGGGACTCACTGAAGGAAATTTATCCGGAATATTTTTTTGTAACTTCGCTTCGTTTTTCTGGATTTAAACCGAAATTTCTGTTGGTGTCGTCGGAATTAAAAATGCATTCGCTCCAATGTTAAACAAACTATCTTTCTGTCGTTTCATGCACATGCATACACAGAAAAAAGGCGTTCCAGAAAATGAAAACAGACCGTGAACTAGTTCACATTTTCAGGATGTTTCCCTTTAAACGTTATTTACTTCTTGATTCAGTTCACGGTGTATTTTTGCTTGTTCTCGAATTCATGACTGTAGTTCACGGATCTGGGTACAGAATTTTTTCCGTGTATGTAAACCTTCATACAAACTCTCAACTTTTCCAGGTGGCAGCACCGTACTGATGTCATCGCGGATCAGTTTATGGTTCTGCGGCAGACAGACATTCAAGCTCGAACAAAATAATTCAAATTTGATGCGTAAAATTTAAAATCTAATTACGTTGGAATTATCCTGCACAGTAGCGCCGCCTAGTCAACTTATTGCTACATTAAATTTGACATTTTGACTGGCAACTCATTTTTCCCTTACCAATAAAAACAAATCTGTGGCGCCATCTATTAGATTATTGCTGCTTGATATCTTGAGGGAAGCCATGTTTTTACTCAGGTAAATGAGATGAAGTCGATCGTCTGTCTGTGGTTCTGCTAGCAGTGGAAGAAACTGTCACATTTATTTTAAAAACGTCTCAGCCACTGAAACTGAGAAATGCTACGTCACTTGCCAGGGACTTTGGCCACCCTTCCTGAACATACCGGAAGACCTTCTTGAGCATCGAATCCTTCTTGATGCTTTGCTGTACTGTGTTGAAACCCAAAGGAAACACCTTAAGGGCATCACAAACAACTGACCTCGTTTCCAGCGTGACGGAAGCGATTACGAAGTCTTCATCGAGCTTCACATGTTGATTGATGAGTCGAGAAAGAATATCCGCATTATCGAATTTTTCAGTGGCCACGTGGCCATGGTGAAGTCGTACAACAGTAGCGTACGGGGCCCAGCATTTGCAGACGATTAACTGTATATGCTGGGATGTCCAGTGTTGGCTGATGATCGGTTTGGAGCAGGAACTTACGACCAAAAATCATGCTATGAAATTTGGTGTCCGCATAGATGATGGCTAATCCTTCTCGAACAGTCAGAATGAAGTCTGGATGTAGGCGCCAAGGCTCTTGAAGCATGCTGGACGACCTTGATTGAACAGCCCGGAAAACGGCGACTGATGCTCGCTTCCAGACCGACTGATGACGCATTGACCGCAACAAACTGTATGCGTAATAATGTTTCAAAAGACATCATGCAGATACCCGTCCACACCCTCGGTGGTCTTCAGAACGACGCTCTGGATATGGATAGATAAAGACTGTACTCGAAAATATTGAGACACACTAAAATGGTCGTCAACAATTTATTTTTAGTCGGATTTTCTTCAAACTTTCAGACAATAAACAAAAACTTTAAGGTTATGTTTCTACTTCATTGGTTTGTTGAATTTACTCTGCATGACCGACTGTCCGAACTTTGCTCTTGACACCACTCATAAGGTTTTTAGCAATAGTGGGCCGACTTCTTTTGATACTTTTATCCACTGTTTCTTCAAAGCCAGCTCGTTTTCGAATACTTTAAGTGTTTTACGAAGTTTGGGCTTCATAATGGTCCCAAACCTCTTAATCAGACGAAGTTCAGGCAAATTCGATGGGTTCGATCTTTTGGTACAAAAACAACATTGTTATATCTGTAGTCTAACACTGGTCGCGCCTTGCCTCCGTAAGACCGCAGGAAGGGCAGCAGGCGCGTCTAGAGGCACTCGTTGTGATAGATTTGCCCAGTCATGCTACCCGTCAAGATAAATGGCTAGCTCATCTCTCCACACCCAAAGAAGGCCTGCCAGACCAAGAACTTTTTGGCGAATTTGTCCACCTTCTTCTTCCTTACCTTCTCAGGAACGGCCAACCGTGATGTAACAAAATAAAACTCCCCCCCCCGCCATTGGTTTTTTATCCCCCTTGATATAAGTCTCGCCGCCCATCTTTAACCCCCGGTTCTCCACCCCCCCCCGTAACACCTCCCGGGGTGAGTTTTGGGCTACTGTGTTTTACATACTCTAATGGTTATGTTTGTATTCTCCGTACGTGGAGTAACGATTATGATGTAGAAAGAAATGTTCGCTCATCACCCATCATCAGCCCCAAGAGTGGACAGTAATGTTTGCTAGAATGAAAGATATGAAGAGAAAGTGTTGATAGTTCCGTCAGTGTACGGCAGGTTTTGAAAATTGAATAGAAGTATTGAAAATTGAGCGAAGGGCTTGGATATAGCAGTACTCGAACCAAGCACGCATTCCTTTGCCTTACATCCCCAATGCGGGGTAGGTCAAGGCACGAACGAATCCTCCACCTTGACAGGCAAAAAAATGCGCACCGTTGTGTATAAAAATAAACCCAAAAAGGAGAGAGTTTCTCTCCCATGTAGGCAACAAAACAGAGTGTGTACAAACAACCAATAGAACCATCACAAGCAATTGGTAGTACATGAGCACGATCAGGCGCGCATTTTTTTGCCTGGCAAGGTGGCGGATTCGTTCGTGCCTTGACCTACCCCGCATTGGAGATGTAAGGCAAAGGAATGCGTGCTTGGTTCGAGTACTGCTATATCCAAGCCCTTAGCTCAATTTTCAATACTTCTATTCAATTTTCAAAACCTGCCGTACACTGACGGATCTATCAACACCTTCTCTTTATAGCTTTCATTCTAGCAAACATTACTGTCCACTCTTGGGGCCTCATGGTGATGAGCGAACATTTCCTTCTATTTTGGTGTTTTTTTTTGACTTCCTACTTTAAAAACGGGGGGCGGCCTTTTTTGGTTTTTCCACAACTAGATGAAACCCCCCCCTTCTTCCCCCCCCCCCGGCAAAAAATTCGTCCCACTTGAACAGATTTAACACCTTCCTTGCTTTCACCGGATCAGCTATCTTCGGTTTTATGCCACTGCCCGACCACCACTAGGTCGTCTGCGTCTCTTCAAATGACTTCACCACCCGGGACACCGTCAATTGATGCACAACCAGGTGTTTTCCGATCCATCTGTGGGACGCAGTCGAGTTTTCTTCGACGGCGCTCATAATTTTTGGCGAATTTGCTCTTGTTCCAATGCCATCAAACAAACATTACACTCTTAGCTAGTTTCTGTGAAAATTTCATAAATTTTTATCCACACGCCAAAAAGTTACAAGCTCATTATTGCGTCTCATTTTTTTTTCGAGTACAGTCTTAAGAAAAAAATATTTAGAAACACAAACATTGGCTACACAGACCTCTACAATACATGGACTATGCTCACGGATCGTAGCGTCCTTTGTGTCTTTGAAAGGAAGATGTTGCGTACGCAGACAGAAGATGGAACACAGAGGAGATGCATGTACTACGAATTGCGTGAGTTATTGAAAGATCCTTCCATCGTCCATATTGCAAAAATCGGGCGGCTTTGGTTGGCTGAACCCATAGTAAGGATGTCGCTGGACTGTCTTTGGGCAAAAATAGATCTGGAGAACAAATCGACTGGTGCAAGAAGAAAAGTCGAACAACGAGTAAGGTGGATCAATCAAATGGAAAGCGACTTGCAGTCAAGACTATGTGATTTGGGTTTTCGCTTCAAAAAACAATTATCCTTTAGGAACGATCCATAGTCTGGAAATAAAAATCTATTGCTCAAATCGAGGAAGTTTCCAATTCAATCAAATTTGTCTTTCCAACATTTTATTGAGCAATTTGAGCAGAAGATCCGTGCTTATAAATTTTTCATCAGGTTACACATTCCAGCAACCAAACTGAAAGTAAACCTTTTTCCATATAGACGTTGCCGGTGACATTCTCTTCACAGTTTCCTTTCCGGCTTTTTTTTATTGCAATCCCATCGGCTACTGAATAAGTAGGTATTTGGCCTACTTTTCACGTTCTGCACACTTTGGAAAAAAAGAAGGATAAGACATGAAATCACACAATCACACACCTTTTTTCGGTTTACCCGTGCACCGCATTCACGGAGAACGAAATTAACTTAAAATTGAATGGAGGTCAATCAAGTTTTATTTTATTTAAAGAGAATCGAGAATATTTTACCTCTTCACAAAGTTGCATCGAGTTTAACTAAATTTTGAGTCGGTTTCATCGCCGGTGTAGGTACCCGCAGCAGTATCCTTTCGCATTTATTCGCACCCATCGCATCATATTCGTGCCAGTTATTGTTAGTAGGCTGTGATGGAAGAAATAGGTCAGTAAATAGCAACCACCTTCATGTGGAATTTGGGGTGGGCGAGTGGTTTTGCGATTTTTCATTTTGCACCACCTCTTCCAAGTGGGCACGCTGTTATTGTTAATGAACTCCACCCACTGGGGTGGGTTTTGTCCGGTATCATCGTTTCTTCATCTTTTCAAAAAGGCAATCTCGTGTGTGTGTGTGTGTGTGTGTCGATTTGCCTTCGGGTCTCTTCGTTTCCGTCAGGTATTTAATGTCCTCTTGAGGGACATTTTGCCACGGTCTTCCGTGGACTACCGAGAGCTCATCGACCGAGAGTACCATGGTTGAATATGTAGGGCGTGAAATCGTGTAGCTTTGCGGATGGTTTCAAGCAATATGTGAGGCGTATAATGGCAAACGATTACGTCCATTCTAGAATGACGGAATTGGCATTAAGAAGGGAACATTTCGCTTAGTGAAATAGTGTGTATAATTTGAACAGTAATATACGAAGGCGACTAATGCAGTTTGTTTATTTCGTTTTGTTTTCTTTGCAGAAATATGTGGCAAAATACCATGGCCAGAAGCTTGGACTTTTGGAGCCCCATGTGTTCGCACTTGCAGAAGCAGCATACAGAAACATTCGCGATAACGAAACTAATCAGGTAAGTATTTTTGAAAACGACTATGAGACTGTAGAAAATTACCTAGTTGACCGATCCTTTCGAAAATTTTAGACAATAAAATATAACCCATTAGTAAGCTTTTGACATATTTATTTCATTCAACTTCAATACCATAACTGTACGCTCGCACCTTACGCTTAACTCCACTCATTAGGTTCTGTACAACATCTGGCTGCAGCTTCTTCTGTACGGAAACCCACTTATTCTTCATGTCTTCCTCAGATTAGACCTCTTTGGGATGCTTCCGTAGTGCCTGCTTCATAATTGCCCAGTATTTTTCGATGGGCCTTAGTTCCGATGCGTTGGTGGGGTTCATGTCCTTGGGTACGAAAGTGACCCCGTTGGCTTTGTACCACTCCAGAACAACATTTGAATAGTGGCACGAAGCTAGATCGTAAGGCCCTCGTGTTGCTTCAACAGAGGAAGTAGACGCTTCTGTAGACACTCCTTGAGGTTTACAGTCCCGGTAGTCATGCACGGCGCACTCCATTTGCCAGATGAGCAGATCGCATGCCAAATCATGTATTTTTTGGCAAACTTTGAAAGTTTCTGCTTCCTTACTTCCCCGGAACATCAAACTTGTGCTGGGCGGTGAAGAACAGTAGCCCCGGAAGCTGCCGGAAGTCCGCCTTGACGTAAGTTATTCAACACCGGAAGCACCATTGAAAAACGTAGTAAAACGCCGACGCAGCATCTGGCGTGAAAGGTGAAAGTCGAACAGATGAGAGGCCCGGTTGAATACTCGCTGTAATCCACCGATGGCACCGTTCATGCTGTAGTTGGTACGGCGGAGAGGTAGTCTTAGCATCATGTTGTTTCGAAGCGCTCTAGGTTGAACGTTAACATTTATTTGCTCCAGGATTGCAGAGCAGTCTATTCTGCCTTGTAATGTATCTGCAATAAAAAGCGTCCTCGAGGTTTCTCTTCTGGTACGGAGAAGCTCCAGATCGATCAGCTGGCAACGATTTTCATAGCTGGGCAGATGAAACGGGTCCCTCCACGGCAGGTTCCTTAGAGCAAATCGAAGAAAGCGTCGTTGAACGGACTCGACTCTCTCAGCACCATTGTTGTAATTTGGGTTCCAAACTGTAGAACAGTACTCCAATGTGGATCGCACCAGCGAACAGTACAGTGATTTGAGGCAGTAGATGTCGGAGAATTTTTTTGCTATCCTGAAGATGAAGCCCAATGTCCTCGACGCCTTATCAACCACATACGAGATGTGTTGCTTGTATGAAAGTTGAGAGTCCAGAATAATTCCCAAATCTTTTACTTGATCCACACGATCTATTGTTGATCCTTCGAGTCTGTAGGTAAATATGATCGGTTCTTTCTTCCGAGAAAACGTGATTACCGAACACTTCGCAGGGTTAACTACCATTCTGTTTAAATTGCACCAGCTGGCAAAAGCTTCGAATTGACGTTGGAGGAAGATGCAGTCGTCGGTCGCACGAATCCGAAAGTAGATTTTAAGATCGTCTGCATACGATAGTCGTGGGCCTTCGATGACCAAATTCACATCGTTGAAATAAAGTAGGAAGATCAACGGTCCCAGGTGACTTCCTTGAGGTATCCCTGACGTGGCTGGATAAATGCCGGATTGGCAGTTCCCAATAGTGACCATCAGCTGTCGATCGGTCAGATATGAGCGAAACCATCGCAGAAAGTTGCCGCTAACCCCAAGTTTTTCTAGTTTCGCAATCGCAATGGCGTGGTTCAGCTTGTCGAATGCTGCTGACAAGTCGGTATATATGACGTCAGTTTGAGCTCGTTCAGCCATACTATCCGTGATATACGATGTAAGACACAGTAGATTAGTAGTGGTGGAACGACCGGAAGTGAAACCGTGTTGATCACAACTTAGATATTGCTTGCAATGAGAAAGTAGAGGCTCCATGACGACTAACTCAAATAGCTTCGAGATCGCGCTCAACGAAGTGATTCCACGATAATTATTCATGTCTCCTTTGCTTCCTTTCTTGTGGACCGGAAACATATGTGCAAATTTCCAGCAGGATGGGAACACTCCTCTTGCGACGGACATTTGGAATAGGCGAAGCAACGGTGTCAGTAAGCAGGTAATGTGTCTCTTCAGGAATACTGACGGAACACCATCGGGTCCAGGATTGTAGGACGACTTGAGTTGTTTTGCGGCGGTTGTAATCATGTCGACGTTGATATCGATTGTACCCAGAGCTTGACCGTATAGTGGCACATTGTTAGCTGCTGATGTAACGTGTTCATCAGTCAATCTCTCGCCGGAGAAAACACTGGAAAACTTTTCGGAAAACAGGCGGCATATCTCCTGGGGGGATGAAGCGACTTCACCGTTTAGCACCATTGAAGATGGTAGGCCAGACTCTCTGCGCTGCTCGTTTACGTGCTTCCAAAAAGTCTTCGGATGCGACCTGAGTTTGGACTGAATCCCTCGTAAATATGACGAGTAGCATCGACGGCTGACTCGCTTGAACTCATAATTGAGCCTGACGTAGTGGTTTTTCAGCGCAAGCGTACGATATTTAGTGAATTTTCTCAAAGCCGCTCTCTTAGTCGATTTCAGTTTTCGAAATTCGCTAGTTTGCCAAGGAAGGTGCGACTCTTTTTGGTGGACTCTTTTCGGAACGTGCCTGTCAATGACATATGCCAAGACGTGTAAAAAAGTTTGCGCAGCGGAATCGACGTATTCAGGATCGAGGATGCTCTCCCAGGCTATGTTAGACAGCACGCCGACGATACTACGGTGATCGGCTTTCCGGAAATCGTATGACACAGTAGCAGAAGTGCCGTCAAAGTCTCGAACGTGGTTACCTTCCACGGCGACAATTAAAGGAGGGTGGTGAGGAGCCAGCTTTACTAGTGGAGTTGGAGCCGTAGAGATGAATGGAGCGGTGTCATGAGCGCTTACAAAGCAGAGGTCTAAGCTTCGGTTGTTCTCGTTTACAACGTGATTGATTTGAGATAGCGTGGCTGCACTATAGTTATCAAGAAGACTAACTGACCCTGTGTGAAATACAGAGCGTGTTGGGTCTGGATAGAGAAAGCCGCTGTGAGACGGTTTCCACGATATACCAGCTAGATTGAAGTCGCCAAGGACGATCATCTCGTCAACAGGAGTTGCATTCTCCATTATCGCGAAAACGGACCGGCAATGGGTTTCGATTAGATTGTTGTCACGAACCCGGTCAGGTGCAATATATACCGCACATAGGTACAGTGTGCGATCACTCAGATTGACGGCGACCCAGACTTGTTCCACACCTTACTTTCTATGACTCTTGCCTTCAAGTTGGATCGAACTGCCACGAGAACACCACCTCCAGTAGACTTACGGCTGTTACTCGAATTTCGGTCGCAGCGAAAGACCTCATACTCACTCCAGGAGGCCGTTCGGGAAGCAAGCCCGGTTTCGATTAGAACAATCAAATCATAGCAGTAATCCAATACTGCCAGCCGATAGTCGTCGACGTCAGAATTTATTCCCCCGATATATTGGTAGTAAATTGCGAGGTCTTGACAACGGCGTTTCACAGCAGGGCCTTTCTTATCGTTTGCAACGTTCGGTCTCGATTGTCTTAAAGTCCGGTTTGTAGAGATAGATCGAAACTGTCTTGTTGGAGATGGACTGGAAATAACAATCGACTCAGGGAACGAGTTTTCCGAAAATCGCGCCCCGGCTGTTTTTTCCCCCCCCCTTTTTCCTCTCTTTTTTTCCTCCCTTGCCACCCCCCGCTTTTTTTTTTTTCCCCACCCACCAGGGGGAGAAAAAATTACAAAATATTTATTATTTCCCCAACCAGGACTTCAAACACTTCTTCGAAATCGTGATTGAGTAACCAACACAATACAAAAGAAGTCCCACGGTTTAAAAAAATCAGGGATGCTGAATGGAACTAGATCATCGAAGTCTAAAACCTTATTTCAGTCATTTGATCCATTTGATCGTCTGGGTGTCCGGGAAGCAGGAATTTTGTCTACGGAGACAGAATTCGGGGAACTTTCAGAGGCTTGCCAAGAGCGGTATTAAATGTAGAGACTGCCGATTTCGGCCCTGCCAAAGTTCGGTTTCTATTAAGCCGACACCGGTGGTGTAGTGGTAAGCGTGACTTCTACTTAGCGCTCCGGTGGGTATCAGCCAAGGTCGGTGTTTATTTTTCTGAGGTGAAAAAATATATGGTCACGTCAGAAGGGAAGTAATATCATTGGTCCTGGCTCATGTGTTGACGAAATTTGAATAGCTGAACTGTTCGTTAAAATTAGGGCGTCTTGGTTGTTTTTGAGCTATTCAGAATCTTATTACGATTTCAAGGTTTTTTTTTAATGATTTTACTAAGGATGAGTGTGTTTTGAAACAAGTTCTGATCAAATTGGCTTAAAATCAAAAAGAAATTTACTGATTTCAGCTGTTCAGATCTTTGTAAAAATTACGAATGTCGGCGATAATTCTTAGTGTGGAGTTGATATTTTCATCAATATCGGCCACACAATTTGCCATTTCGAGGTGTTTGATGTTTTTGATCCTCCCTTTTTAAAATTACGGTCTTGGACATTTTTCAACAACTTGTTACACAAAAACGTCTTGTCAAGTAAATGAATTTCAGACCAACGAGCATTCACAAAGACAATGTTCTTAACAACGAACTATATAAAACAGAACAACTCTATTTTGGATATTTTACCCATTTCCCCCAATTGACTAACCTTTTTTATTACCATCCTTCCAGTCATGTGTCATCTCCGGTGAATCGGGTGCCGGTAAGACGGAAACAACCAAATTCATCTTGCAGTACCTATGCTCGGTGACGTGCGATGTGTCCACCTGGGTCCAGCAGCAGATCCTCGAGGCCAACACTATCCTGGAAGCGTTTGGAAATGCTAAAACTATCCGAAACGACAACAGCTCCCGGTTCGGGAAGTTCATGCAGGTGTGCTTCGACTCCAAATGGTGCATCAAGGGTTGCATCATTCAGGACTATCTGCTGGAGCAGTCTCGAATAACGTTCCAAAGCCCGGGGGAACGGAACTACCACGTGCTTTATCAGTTGATTGCAGAGGGTTGCAACAACAAAGAAGTGGCTGCATTCTTAAACCTGAAGGATGCAGCCTTTTATCGATATCTGAATTCTTCCGAGTCTTCCGCTCAGGATGAATTGGACATTGCTGCCGAATCGAAGAAATTCGAAGCCTTGCGGCTAGCGTTTAACGTACTCCAGATCTCACAACCCTTGATCGACGGGATTTTCAAGGTGCTCAGTGCCATTTTATGGTTAGGTAATTTGGATTTCGCTGACATTGACGGGGAACGGTGTGAGTTGGCGGAGCAAGACAAAGCGATCGTACCAATTGTAGCTGAATTACTGGGACTGCAGGACTGTGACTTAGAACAGGTCCTACTGAAACGACAGATCAATGTTCGAGGGAACATAACGGAAATTCCGTTAAAGGTGCAAGAAGCTCGCGAGAATCGCCATGCCATGGCAAAGGCATTGTACTCGAGGACGTTTGCATGGTTGATCAGTCACATTAATACCTGCATTAATCCGGGTCAAGATGCGTCGAGATTTTTAGGGGTGCTGGATATCTTCGGTTTTGAAAACTTCAATACCAACTCGTTCGAACAGTTGTGCATCAACTACACCAACGAAAAACTGCACAAGTTCTTCAATCACTACGTGTTTGCTCTGGAGCAGGAAATCGTAAGTTGTTATATATTTTAAGTGTAAGATTTTCTATCATACTTCTGTATTTTCCACAGTATCGACAAGAGGAAATTAAATTCTCACATATTCAGTTTACGGACAACACTCACTGCCTGGAATTGATCGAAAAGCCTCCACGTTGTATTCTGAAGCTCCTAACGGAGCAGTGCCATATGCCAAAGGGTTCGGACACGGCCTACCTCACAAATCTGCACAGTGAGTTCGAGAGTCATCCCCGATACGTAAAAGGTCAAGATCGGCGACACTGGGAGTTGGAGTTCGGTATCCGACACTACGCTGGTTGTGTAAGCTATACAGTTAAGGGCTTCGTGGACAAAAACAGGGATGTTCTGCAGGATGTGCTATTCGATCACATGAGTCGAAGTTCGAATGGCTTCGTTCAGGAGATCGCATCCTTCCAGGATTTGCTTTCCATACAGCAGGTGCAGACGGTTTCCACGGTGGGAACGGTTTCTCGGGGGACGTCCAAGGGAAAGCTAACGGTTAGTGATACCTTCCGGCAGCAGTTACAGGCTTTGGTTGATGTTTTGCAGAGTACTAACCCTTGGTATGTCCGCTGCATCAAACCGAATGCGGACAAGTTGCCAAACGATTACGACGATCAGTTGGTACTGGACCAGCTTCGGTATCTGGGAATGTTAGACATCATCCGGATACGCCGAGAAGGGTTTCCGGTTCATCTAACATTCGATGATTTCGTTCAACGATATCAATGCCTCACAAAGCGCTTCCAAAATCTCTCCAGCAAAGATCAGGCCCTGGCCGTTATTCGTGAACTAAACGTCCCGCAAACGGAGTGGCAAACCGGTATAACCAAAGTTTTTCTACGGAGCGTTGTCCACGAACCGTTGGAGGATGCTCGTAAGCAGGTCATAAATTCGAAGGCCTTGGTAATCCAAAGAAACTGGAAGCGTTTCAGCCAGCAGCGAAGCTACGGAAAGATACGGACGGCAGCACTCAGGATACAGCATGCCTACAAAGGGTGGAAGCTGCGGATCGAGTTTCTCAAGAAGCGCCGAGCGGCGATCGTTATCCAAAGTCACCTTCGAGGGGTGTTTGCCAGGGAGGTGGCGACAGCGCTACGCGAAATGCGTCGCGTGGACGAAGAGATGCGAAAAAGGGAACGACTGGAAGCGGAACGAAAGGAACGGGAAGCGGCCCAAGCCGAGGCCGACCGAAGGGCGCTGGAGGAAAGTGAAAGGTTAGTGGCGTGTTATTGATTTTGTTTGGTTTTAAGGGTCTAGTTTTATAATTGTTTTTTTTTTTGTGAATGACGATTAATTATAGTTGAAAAAAAAAATTGATTTTCGGTTCTAGATTTCGTTTTTGCATCCTTCTCTGTAGTTGTTTGGTTTCTCTTCAAAACCTGATTCTTTTCTCTACGGACGCAGGCTCCTTGTCAGGATGTGTACGAGTCCGTAGAAAATGGAATTCCCAGTGGATTCTGAGAATTGATATCACTTTATCAACATTTTCAGCTTTGCAAATTTGACTCTGGTACTCCTTTTGATTTTACTCTCGGTCGTAATTACCGCTGTCGTATCCTAAACGAAGTGTGCTTTGTCAAATTTTATTTGTGCCAAACAAACGACGAACCACCTTAACTTTTCCTTTGTTTTCAAATGAAATTAGTGTATTCTGCTTGCGTAAATCTTCGTCTTTTATTATGCATCTTTTCTGTTCGTCTCGGTTTTTCTTTGCTTTGACTCTTAAATTCCTAACCTATACATTGAATGCCGTTTGCTACAACTACAACACTAATCACTATTGACTGAAAAAACAAAGAAACCGAAGCATGCATAATAGTAGTAATGGACACCGGACTAGCTCCGACGAGGGGTGAGTTGGTTCCTTCCGATGTTGTGTCATTTGTTGACTGTAGTGTAATGTTTAAGTCAACAGTTGATGTTTGCTCCATGTTTTTCACCCTAAATTTATTGGATCATCTTTCTTTTTTTTTGTAGCAGGTAGATGTTTTCATATACATATGTACTCGTATGTTCATAAGCCTAGATCATTCAATTATCATAAATCATTATATTGCCCAGGCTGTGGCCTATAAGGTTACTTTCGAGCTTAAGTTGACAACTTCAACTGCGTTCGAAAATAATCTAGTTCGATTTTTGTCAAAATCAATTCTTTGTCTGTCTTCGTCTGCCTTTCATATTTCAGTAAAACTTCATTAGCTCAATGTCAATATAAAATTGCATTAGAATGTACATAATCCTTACTGAAGTTTATCATTGATTACAGTTGAGGACATGGCTTTAGGTTATTCACCCGTTATTCATTCTTTATTCTTCGTGAATACGTATTCATACAAATCACTCTTTGTGATCCTACTAAAAAAAAAGTAGGTCTTATTATAGCACACTTGAGTAAACCTCTCTTGTATACAATGACACAAACAATGAAATCGACAAAGATTTTTCATTAGGGCTTAACTGACAAACGTAAACAATGGATTCTTCCGTAAGTTTTTCGTGGCATAAAGGGTACCCATGTGAGACTCCAATCAGAGCTGGTAAATCTCACGGCCATCATCTGACAATAAAAAAAACAGGCCATCTTACTGTCATGAGAAGAAATGAACTATCATGAGATTTCTTGTCATTCTCACACCATCATGCAGTCATGAGATTTTGTTTTAAAAATATCTAACTTGTCTACTTGAAATAAGCCAAGCAATAATATGGAATCGACAGAGTGGACAGTTTATTTCAAGTTTTGTTATGAAACTTACAATTATATCAATAAATGTGCTTGTAATCGCGATGACCAAAACACTGTCACGTGCAGTCATGACGAAAAATTCTATGAGATTTAGAAGAACATCTCCATCATCGTTTTCTCGCCCGATGAGATATTCAGACGTAGTCCGGTAAAAATCGTAGGTCATTTTTCATTGAAAATGACATTTGCCAGCCCTGACGCCAATACATTCGGATAATTGAACTCTTCCTCTTCGAAACGACCGTGGTGGATTGATTAGGCTAGTTTTCAATGACGAGAAAATCACGGAAAAAGCCATTGTTTACGTTTGTCAGTTATGCCTCAATGAAAAATCTTTGTCGAAATATTATTACATATAATGATTACATAATATCGCGAATCTTTCTGTGTACAATGAATAAAAGTAACCCGGCTTACAAATGCTTCAAGCTTAAAACTGCCATATTAATACACGCTCTTTGTAAACAACCCAAAATATAGTACGATTAACTCAAATCGTCCAGAAGCCTGGCTACTCGAAAGTGAGTAAAGATAGTTGGGAGTACCACTTTGACAATTAGTCATCATCGATCAGAATCAAGCCGATGTTGACTGTTTGTTGTCTTACCAATACCAATTATCTTTACTCATTTTTGACTAGCCATGCTTTTGATCGATTTGAGTTAATCGTACTCAATTCTGGGTTGTTTTGAAGTAGCGTGTACATGTCTTTAACAACATTAACTGACATCGGTATTCTTCTTCTAACTCCCAAACACCTCAACATCCAGGGTCGCTAAGCAAGAGATCCTCGCTCTATCGCAAATGGCCGAGCAAATTAACTCTAAGCTACACTCGCAACAACAACAGCATGCAGCCAACAACAACAACAATAACACCACCAACAACAACATCAACAACAATATCGGCAAAGATGCCCTCCTTAATGGGAATGCCAGTTCCGGTACGGCATCACCGGCTATACCGGTGACTGCTTCCGGTGGTGCCAACCATGCCCATCAGCAGAGCAACGAATCGGTCGATCTTGATAATCTGTTCGCCTTTCTCAGCGAGGTGCAACCGAACGGGGCCAATTCCAACGCCATCATCGACGAAATTGGCGATCAGATGGACAATCTGGTGGAAGACTTGGATGTGGAACTAGAGTCGGTGATTCAGCAGGAGATCGAGGGACTGACGAGTGAGCGGAATAATAATGTCAGCAACCGGGGACCAGCACCACCGACTATGGTTAATGGAATCAATAATAATAATAACAGCATCGTAAGCAACAAGCCAACGACACCAAAGCCAATGGGGTATGTAGATATTTTGATAAGCTATATTTGCCTTTACTCATGAATACTATTCTGGAATACTAAAAGACCTGGCGCACAAAAAAACGTGGGTTTAAGAATAGATAATAAGGCAAGATAATTACTTTTGCTCAATATGAAACATAGTATAGCGCGCTATTTGTTTGGCAACAGACAATCTCATTATATTAGGTGGGCATTCTAAAGCAAAACAGCCTTGGGTAGTGATTCTCAAAGCATGAGAAATGAGGAAATTGAATCCGACGATTTAGCAACGGTGTTTTTGTTGTTCTCGGAGGCCTATGGGAAAACTGTCGAATTCACGCAAACGCATCCGTAACGTATCAAGCTGGAGCTGCATGACAGCTCAGTTGTCAAGACTAGACCCTTTCCCGACGTCACCTCTATTACGACCAATACCTTAGAAGCACAACCCAACAAACATCGGTGTTGAATTAGAGCTTGTTCAAGCAAATTTGGAGAAGCTATTCAGCTATTCTAGAAGAAACAGCTGAATAGCTTCTCCAAATTTGCTTCAACAAGCTCTAATTCAACACCGATGTTTGTTGGGTAGACTATGTTGGCCGCTTGAGCACTAGTTGAAGTATTTAGTATTGGGCCGTAGTATTTTTCAAAATTTCCGCTTTAATTTTCCCGCGATGATGTTTTACAGGGTGTCTCACAATAGGTGTCACTAAAACAAAATGGGATTACAGCAAAATAAATCAACCAAATCATAGCATATATTTTTCATTTGAAAGATACGTGTTATAGAAATAAACCATATTTATTCAATTCGAATCTCTCGCCCTTTTCCTTGATAACTTTGCGCAAACGCTTTGTAAACCCATCGCAACTGGCACGGTGAAGATGCAGGCCATTCTTCGTTTATGATGAAATCGGGCAAATTTTCCGCGCACCACGCTTGTGTCTTCTTTGCCTTGTGAGCTGGAGCTGAGTCCTGTTGGAAACAATATGGTGTATTCTTATACAGCGTTGAAGCATGAGGAAGCAGATGGTTCTTCAAAACCTGCTCGATGTAATATTCAGTATTGATTTTTACGTTAGGTTATATGAAAAGAAGAGGAAGTTTTCCTTTTCGTGAAACGGCGGTCCATACCATGATTTTCGATACATTCTGATAGCGTTCTACAGCAAGTTTATCTCTTGGAATATTGGCAAGGCTTTTGCCATACACACGACCATTTTGTTGATTATGACTGTCTTCCTCCTTCAGCTTTTCATCCAAAAATAAAATTGCGCAGTCACGGTGCCGAACCAAAAGATTTCTGCTTCTTTGGACCCTGGTTTGCTTTTGACGCTCCGTCAACCCGTGAACCCGTTGTTTCTTGTACGGCTTGCATTCCAGTTCCTGTCTAAGGAGCCTGTTCATGGAAGCAGAGGACATTTGAAATTGTTTGCTCAATTTACGGCCTGATACGACCGGATTACGTCTTATTCGCTCCCTCACACATTTGATCTTTTTCTTCGTTCTGGCAGTTTGTCTGGCACCTCCTTTGTGTTTAATATGGACATTTACAGTTTCCTTGAACCGTTTCAAGGTACGAAAAACAATACGCTTACTCACTCCGAACTGCTTAAGGCTATTGAATATCTGACACGGTCTAGGCTTTTGCAAATGTAATTTTAAAACTTGCTCCCGTATGGCTTCCATGGTAGCTGATAAATATAAACAAACGGAATCGCTTATTTATCTTCAGCGATAAAATTCAAAATTTGTACGTTTGTTCGAATAATTAATATGTTTAAAATAAACAAAACTTGATTTTTATTTCAAACATCGATGTCACTTGATTTTAAACATAGAATAGGTCAGTCAGTCAGTCAGTCAGTCAGTCAGTCAGTCAGTCAGTCAGTCAGTCAGTCAGTCAGTCAGTCAGTCAGTCAGTCAGTCAGTCAGTCAGTCAGTCAGTCAGTCAGTCAGTCAGTCAGTCAGTCAGTCAGTCAGTCAGTCAGTCAGTCAGTCAGTCAGTCAGTCAGTCAGTCAGTCAGTCAGTCAGTCAGTCAGTCAGTCAGTCAGTCAGTCAGTCAGTCAGTCAGTCAGTCAGTCAGTCAGTCAGTCAGTCAGTCAGTCAGTCAGTCAGTCAGTCAGTCAGTCAGTCAGTCAGTCAGTCAGTCAGTCAGTCAGTCAGTCAGTCAGTCAGTCAGTCAGTCAGTCAGTCAGTCAGTCAGTCAGTCAGTCAGTCAGTCAGTCAGTCAGTCAGTCAGTCAGTCAGTCAGTCAGTCAGTCAGTCAGTCAGTCAGTCAGTCAGTCAGTCAGTCAGTCAGTCAGTCAGTCAGTCAGTCAGTCAGTCAGTCAGTCAGTCAGTCAGTCAGTCAGTCAGTCAGTCAGTCAGTCAGTCAGTCAGTCAGTCAGTCAGTCAGTCAGTCAGTCAGTCAGTCAGTCAGTCAGTCAGTCAGTCAGTCAGTCAGTCAGTCAGTCAGTCAGTCAGTCAGTCAGTCAGTCAGTCAGTCAGTCAGTCAGTCAGTCAGTCAGTGTGTTTCCAATATAACTTCAGTTTATTTTCAATTTTCTAAATCACATTTCATTTTTCCAAATGATTTAAAAATGAATTAGTTGACATCCTTACTTCTCACGCCAAAGTCACGAGTTCGAATCTCACCCCCGGACAAGTTACGAAAACACCCAAAAAGGTATTTGAGTGACTACGACAGGAGATGAACTAGCCCATGGTAGAAAATGGATACAGTTTTTGGCTCAGAAAGTACCAGCACATTGGTCCAAGCTCGGTACCAAGCTTAATGAATCACCCCTAACAACATAACTCACAACGAACAACGACTCAAATATTCTGTAAAAATAACACAACGACTAAAAACAAAATCAAAGTCATTAAAGGATACAAAGCAAGTGTGAAAATTTGTTCTGTCATATCATCGTGCCTTGGCATTGATCGATTTGTTTTGATGGGCCATATTTCGATAAATATTTTTACATTATTGCCTAACTGAAAAACGTTAACAATGGCCTCTTCTGTAATTTTCTCGTCATACAAAATCTACCCATGTAAGCTTCCAATTCTATCGAATAGGACTCTTTTTCTTCGAAATAGCAGTGGTAGATTAGAAAGGCAAGTTTCCAAGGTCGAAAAATTTAAAGAAGAGGCAATTGTTTACGTTTTTCAGTTAAGCCTGAATGAAAAATCTTTGTCGATTTCAGTTATCAGATGTCCAAAATTGTGAAAATTCCGGCGTCGGTGGTGTAGCGTGACTGCTACTTGGCACCCCAGTGGGTCTGGGTTCAATCCCAGTCGACGTCGGTGGTTTTTCTGAGGCGAAAAAATCTGGTCACGTCTTCCTTCGGAAGGGAAGTAAAGCCGTTGGTCCCGGCTCATATTCATGAGTCGTTAGGTAGGTTCCAGGTGGTGGAGTCGTCTTCCTGGCGTGAGTGATTGTCACCATGTGAAGAAATAGGCCGACGTAAAATAAAGAAAATAAAAAAAAAATAAAAAAAATGTCAAAATCATGTGAACTATGGTGCATCTATATGTGGTTGACAGCTACGAATACCTCCTGGCAAGAATGTATTGCAAGGTGCAAGGTGCAATGTGTACATAGGACCAAGGGGTTCTAAAGCAGTGGGTCAATATCAAATCGCTAGTTTCCTATACACAAAATAATCCAAATGTCAACGTTACGTGAAAACTTTATATGCCTTTTTTCCATTATACTTTTCACGTAGCATCTACGTGAATCATAGGTAGCATAAAATGAACTAATGAACTCGCATTCCACTAGAATTTCACGTAATAGCTACACACTACCAAAATGCCATGTAAATTTCTGTCTCCTGATACCGACACATGCAAGCGTCCTTCAGCACATAAGAATGAATTGAAAGAGATGACAAATTCAATTCAATCAAACACATCATTCATCGACCTGCGTATGTTTCAGAAGACATTATTTTACACCTAATATTTCTTTATTTCATCTATAGTCCGATAATAGCAACCTTTGTCAGATAAACTCGAATGTAAAAGCATTTTATGTAATCTACGTGAATTTTAACGTAGCAATACGTGTGCACTATTTTGAGTGTATTGATTGTGGATTTTACTCCGCCATTTTAATGATTTAGCTTTTGAGCTATTGTTGATAATTTTGTTCCAATCTATAACTCCTAAAGCAGCAGATTCATTTCTGAGAGATGAGTAATTAGTTTAAGCAAACACCTTGAAAATTGGCCGATCAACTACAGGGGAATTTCGAAAATTTTAATTTATTTTCGAATCGTCAAGTTTTAGTAAAATTGCTCATCTTTGGGAACGTTTAGGGCATTCAATGTAGACCTCCCCAACAATAATTCATTGCACATGCAAGTTATGAGCACTGCATCATGACTATGTTTATATAGCATGAGCGAAAACCTAAATTTGAAATTCATCAAGTTGTATGCACCAAATACTCTATAAGCTCTACTTAAATGTTTGAGTGTACGTCAAAATAATAATATTTTCGCTCTTGATTACCAAAACTCGCCATTAAGGTTTCTTTAAGTGCTGCTTGGAATGATATAATACTTTAGGAATGATATAACGGCGTTTGATTTAGCCTCTGATAATATTCTAGCCCATGACTAAATTCAACCAAACTGGTCAAGTTTAAAGGGACTCGAGTCCTTTTTCCATATAAATTCTAAGTTACACACTTAGAAAATTTTACAGTATTCGGTAATTTTTACCGAACTTTCAACAGCTGAACGTTCGGTAATCAGATTTACCGGATTTTGGTGAAATTTTAAAGTATTCCGGTAAAAACATTACCGGAACTTGTCAAATTTTACCGAAATCCGTTAAATCGGATTACCGAACGTTCAGCTGTTGAAAGTTTGGAAAAAAAAGTATCGAATACTGTAAATTTTTTTAAGTGTGTAGACCCATGGTCACCTCAGGCTTTCGAGAGTGAATATAACAGATAACGAGAGTGAATATAACAGATAACGAACACGGTTACAATTGCTGACTGCGGAGAAAATATTTGTTGAAAATTTAACTCATGTATTCCTAATATTATCAAAAATTTCTGTGCAGCCCACTTCGAATTATTCTTTTATCTAGTTGAATTATAAATAGAATTATAAAAACCTTGGGAATGCTATATCTGAAGCACTAGAAGCCTCCTTTCATATGATGCCTTCCAAACTATGTCTGTCTTGATATAACTGATCAATGGAATCTATAATTCTCCCCTCTTAGAATTCCATCTCTCCCGGAACCAACCATGCCACCGCCACCGATTCCAACGGACAACAACAATAGTTCACTGCCAAACCCGGTTCCGATTCCGTCCGTGAAAGATCCGCACCACATTCGCCGCAAGGAGGAACCCATCTATGAAGCCGTTATTCATCTCAAAGAGCTTCCTCCGCCACCGGAGGTACACGAGAAAGTTCCTCCTGTTCCCCAGCACCAACCCGGACAGACACCGTCAGCCTTGCAACAGCAACAACTTCAAGCACAGCACCAGCTACAGCTGGCAGCCCACCAGCTCAGCCTACAGCAGCAACTGCAGCAGCAACAGCACACCAATCATGCTCCGCCACCGCCACCACATGCTCACGGAGTTATCCATCAGCCACAAAATCTGGAAAATGGAGGACACAAGCTGCGTCCCAAGAGTCCAGCCGTCATTCGCTCCGCCAGTCCGGTTCAAAGAGGTTCAGGTGGACCGATGAGCCCTTCTTCACCAAAGCACAGCCGACCGAATTCGAGGGCTTCGTCAACCGGTGGTGGGCATCCGTTGGCTGAACGGGAACAACGAAGAAAATACCGGGTGGAGAAGAAGCTTCAAGAAATGCAGCAGATGGATATAACCGAGCGAGAGAAAGAACTGTTGCGAGATGATGTGTACTACGACATACTGGAATTTGCTGAGAGTTACTACAACACTCATGAGCGATCCCCAGAAGGGACCATTATGGCAACCCTGACGCGGAAAGGACGCAAGTCGGTCGACATGGTCCCGAAGTATGAGATGATAACGTACTATCGGGGTAATACAATTCCTTCGTCACACATTCACATGTACGATCCGGAGAATGTGACCCTAGCGTGCAATATTTTTAGGGTAAGTTCAAGAAATCGGCAATCTCGAATGTAATCTAATCCGTTCTTCTATTTTGTTATAAAAGGACCTTTGCAAATACATCCGTGGTGAGTTGAGCAGCGAGAAAGAACTGCAAGTGATACAGTTCATCATCGGCCAGGGAATCGAGCGTGAAGAGCTGCGAGATGAAATCTTCGTGCAATGTATGCGTCAGGCAACGAATAATCCGAGCGTGGACTGGACGGATCGGGTGTGGTTGCTACTCTGTCTGACCATTGTGGCGTTCCAGCCAAGTAAGCTATTGTTCCGGTATTTTGTGAGCTTTCTGAAGAAGAATCTGGAGTCACTGGAGGGCAAGCTGAGACAGTACGTACAGTGGTGTCTTGATAACTGCAAGAATACAAAGGTGCGCTGCCGACAGTATGCACCGTCCAGCGTGGAAGTTGCGGTTAGTATGGCAGCCCTCGTGGTTGGTCAGTTTTCGATTCTTTTCAACCCATATTTTTTTAGGCCATGAGACGGCTGGGAACGATTGTGTGTCGGTTCTTCTTCCTGGATGGTCGTACAAAGGCCATTGACGTACATCCGACGGATACGGCGAGCGATGCCGTTGCCAAGCTGGCAGAGAAACTGGGTTTATGTAATATCGAAGGTTGGGCCATCTACCAGTCGAGACCAGACGGGGAAGAACATGTTAAGTCACACGATTATCTGTATGACATCATTGCTGCCTGGGAAGCGTAAGTATCTTTTGTGTTGGATTGTTGTCTTTTTTGCTTTAATCCTTGGACTAATGGAATGAGATTGACTTAACTAATGGTGAGATGCTGAGGGAAGATTATTGTAAATAGGTCAACGTATCAATGAAACATGCGGGAAATCGTACTGACATAACCTCATTTTGTGTACAAAGATCATCGTTTGAGCCAAACTTAACTTCGGTATTCTATGGACAAAATGGAAGCAGTGTGTGTATCATCGGAGATGGGGTTTGCAGTGGATTCATAGGCTTATTTTCAAAAGATCATCGGTTATAACCACGCAAATCCAATTATTTCAGCGGACGTGATCGCGGTGGCCATCAAACCAATATCGTCAAGAAAGTCAACCGCCGAGCCTACCGAATCTTCCTCTATCTCAAACTACCAGAAGAACTTCGTAGCAAAGACATACTGAAGTACTACACTACTTGACAGGGCAATACTTGTACTGAACTACATTCGTGTGTAGGGACTGGACAATGCACTAGCTATGATGTAGTAGCTACCAGGCAACTGAATTGATTTTGGGGGAAATTTTAATTTTTCTTGCAGTAAACAAACCAAAATTCATGCTGGAAGCTCGACACTACGCAAGAATGCCACCACCTTGGGCTCGGGTGAGAATCGATTCGTTTTCAAGAAACGACTATTCAAAAGCACCCGTGAACTGTCGCAGGATCCAGTTGAAGTCAACATGTTGTATGCGCAGGCTGTCTACAGTGTGGTGAAGGTAGGATTCGAAAGAGGTTCTTAAAAGAATAAGGTTGAGTATTTGATTTTTTTTTTTAGTGTGACGACTTTCCTGTATCAGAGAAAGTGGCTCTTCAACTAGCTGGTCTACAGGCTCAGGTGGCGCTTGGTGATCCTTCAAATCAACCCAAACCAGAGTATTACTCCGATGTGGGCAGTTATCTTCCGGAACGTATAAGCAAAACTCGTGAAGAACAGTTTTGGGTTCCGATCTTGGCTCAAGCTCATCGTCAGTATGGTGCCGGCCGCACAGAACTAACCGCTAAGGTCTTGTATCTTTCCTGTGTGATGCAGTATCCGCTGTACGGTACCACAATGTTCGCTGTATCATACCGGGGCTATTGGAGCTACGGAAATAGTCTGATCCTCGGCGTTAACTGCGAGGGCATTATCTTGATAAAGCCTGATGATAAATTTGTGCTGTACGAGTTCCGCTACAGTGATATCGAGTCGATCATGCTAGATCCAAGCGATAGCTTCATTACGATCAGCCTTAACCGACATACAAACACCACCACTACCACGGATCAGCAGCGATGCTTCGTGTTCGAAACGTCGCAGAAGAATGAGATCGGTTCGCTGATCGTATCTTACTTCCCGGCGCTATCGAACTGGATCACTGAAAACGAGGTCCCTGCCAAGAAGAGTAAGGGGATTACAAACGAAGATCGCGTCAGGCTGCATCACAATGTGGTTGTATGTCGGCGGCACTTGGTGGATGCGGAGATCCTCAGAAAGCCGCAAGATCCTAGCGGTGGCTTTTTGAGGAATACCCTTCGACGGTTGTCGAAACATCGGTTGGAGAAACTTCGTGCGGAGCACGGAAGTTCAGCACATGATCACGGTGAAACATATAAAGGGTTTCCCCATGCGTACTGGGCTTTCAGTAGACAACCTTTGCCACAGAGCATGAGTAAGCTACCGGATCAAGAGGAACAGTCTATGGTTCAGGTGTTCAACTCAATCTTAACTTACGCTGGACTGGGTCAGAATGGTAGGTTCTCCGCTGATGGTTTACTTCTGAGTTGATTAAAATGTTTTCTATTTTAGGTGAAACTGTTCAACGAGCCGAAGACGAACACATAACCTTGATTCAGTCGATCATGGATCGATGCATGCGCAAGGAATCGCTTCTGAACGAACTGTATCTGCAGTTGATCAAGCAAACGACGGACCATCCGGATCCGAACTCACGCGTGAACCTACGTCATTGGGCCCTGCTTTCATTAGCATGTAGCGTAATTCTTCCTCCGCAGAAAGTAGTTAGGAAATATTTGATAGGTCATTTGAAGCGATGCGCTAGCGACTTCATCAGTGAAGAAGGCAAGTATGCTCGCTTTGCCGAGAAGTGCTTCTTCAAAACACAAGGAACTCGTCGGCGGCAATGGCCTCCAAGTCGGGAAGAGATCGTGTGCACGATCAACCGTAGGCCGATATATGCTCGGTTCCACTTCATGGACGGACAGTACCACTCGGTTGAGTTTCATCCGAGTTCGACTTCAAGGGAAGTCATGGAGATTGTTAAGAAGAAGATTGGACTTCAAGAAAACGCACAAGGTATGGTATTGTAGGAGTGTTGTAAGATTCGGTCATTTATTCCAAATCATCACTTTCCATTCCATTTATCCTATGTAGGCTACGCCATATACGAAGTGCTAGGTGCTTCCGAACGCGCATTACTTCCGGATGAAAAGGTTGCAGATGTAATGTCGAAATGGGAAAAGTATCGCACTGCGGCCGCACAAGCTGTCCAGCAGAATCAGAGTTCGAACCTTGCCCCGGCATGTCGAAGACAGCATCATCTGTTTCTGTTCAAGAAGCATCTCTTCTGTGATCAGTACATGAATCTGGAGGATCCGGTGGAGAAGGAACTGTTGTACCATCAGGTGTTGCACGGTTTACGGACCGAACGATTCCCGATTTCCGAGATGGAGGCGGTGAGATTGCACAGAGTTTTGGTCTGAAGTTTCCTAACAACTAATGTTCTTTTCCGTAGATCATGTTGACGGCACTGCAAGGCCAGCTGGAACTAGGTGACTGCTCGGACGTGGTGCAAGACTACCGTGCGATTGCGGCCCACTGTCTACCGCCACGCTTCGTACCGAACATCCCGCACGAGGGTGTGGCCATGCATCACCAAAGTTTGCGAGGAATGACTTCGGCCGAGGCGAAGAAGTCGTTCCTCAATCTGATTCAAAGCTGGCCCCTGCACAAGGCGACCATCTTTGATGTGATGCAATCGTTTACTTCCAACTGGCCTCGGATACTGTGGCTGGCGGTGGATCAGAAGGGGCTGCACCTGCTGGAGCACCGTTCGCGAAACACGCTCTGCACATACGAGTACCAGTCGATCCTGTCGTTCTCGCCGAACATGAACTGTCTGATGATCATCACCGGGTCGGACAAGAAGCAGTCGAAGGTGATTCTGACGACGGCGCAGGTGAGTGACGGGAGAATGCGGGAGAGGGGCGGTAGAGGATTTTGAGGGGTGTCTTTGTCGGTGAGGAAAAGTGGGACTATTTCCGGTGAATTCGATTCAACATATTTTTTATTAACCAGTTTATTTATTTGTACGGCTCAATCGCGTGAGCGTTACGGAGCCGTAAGCAATGTTTGCGGGTTACACACGAAAAGAAACTATTTTTTCAACAAACTATGGTTCTTCTTCTTTCGTGGGGGCGATATAATGTTTGCATCTTCTTGTTGTTTCTTGCGATTCTAGCTGACTATTTGTTTGATGATCCCCGTTGACATAAATGCGGCGAACTGTATCAACGCTCGATCACGAGTATTCATCTCCTTCGATTCATCGTTACGAATTTCGGTATCCACTGGCATCATAGCAGCTTCCTCAATTTCTTCTTCCTGCACCTCTAGCGTTTCTGATTCCTTCTCACCTTCAACATCTGATCCTACGGTGGATGTTCCTCCGGATACTGCAGAACCATACGTTGCCTTCAGTTTACCGGTCTGTTCCCTTTCTTGTCGACGCACTTTCGGCTGACTCCGAGCATTCCGGGACAGGAAGCCATCAGGTGTCCCTTTTCCTTGCAGATGAAGCATTTATCCTTGTTCCCTTGGTAATATATATTTCCCTTCCGGCTGGCAAAGTGCAGCGATGACGGGATTTCCTGCTTCACATCCATGTACGCGCCGCGCACACCAGTGTAGGCGGGTATTCCCAGCTCCGCCGGAAAATTCTCCGGCACGATGCGTTTTACGCGTCCATACTTTGATAACACCGTAACAATCTCCTGGTCGGGAACCTCCGGTGGAAGATCGTATATTCGCACATACCAGATATGATCCTGGGCATGCGACATGTGCACTTTGACCTTTTTTCCATTCCCATAATGGAATATTAGTTCGTCCGAGTTGGCAGTCAGCGCATGCAACATCGACCGCTCAGATTTGAACTTTACGAAGGCTTTTCATCTGCTATCCTATATGCAGCTTCAATTTCATCAAGCTCCGCATCCAAGCCTTCCGCTCCATTGCCAAAGGTAAACCGCACAGTATTTTTCAACTCGCACATTTCTGCTACCACAAAAGCGACCGGGTTGATGAAAAAAGAACAATGCAAATTGATTACAATGCCGTAGAGAAGAAAGTTATCGCTATCAACCGTCCAATCGAAAGCAAAAAGAGAACTGTCCATTCAACACATTTAGTTGGCTTTTGGAAGAAGTCTGTGACAGGTTTGCAAATAAAATCACAAACCACTTCTGCACAACAATGTTTCCAGCCCTTTCATATTTTGCTGGATGTAGCCAACTAATCTAGATGGTTTTGCCATTACGATCACCATGTCCTCCGCTTACAATACTTCAGTTTCGTTGAAACGCTCCGTATGGCGGCTGAGGTTAGGAAGGTTTCTCCAACTCGTCCAGAACCTGTCCCAAAAATTGGCTGGGTGTGAAGTGTCAGCATCCACGTTAACACCAGGAAGTGGCTGTGACTAAGGCGCACAGTAGATTTACCGAAGCAACAAAAAAATGTCATAATTGGTTGCAGCAACTTGTGTGTGACCTTATTGAGTAACATTTAGATTCTATTAACTGATGTATAACAAGTGTGTTACTTGAGTATTGCAATGAAATTGAAGTATCGTAAGCACACGTCTTCGTAAAATCCAAACAGGCAGTGAGAATGTTTCACCCACCCAATAGGTAGATTTAGTTCGGAAAAGGAAAATATTTTACGAGTTAGATATACGAGGAGATATTAATACAGTTTCCTTCTGTCGGTGATTTAACTGCTCACCAACCATCTAAGGGCCGGTTCGTAAACCACGTAGACTCATTTTTGAAAATCTCAGACCCCCCTCTCCCTCCCTTGTAGACTTTTCTCCATACATATGTTTTGAAATTTTGTATGGAGCGTAAACTTTGGTCGAATACCCCCCTCCCCCCAGAAAAGTCTACGTGGTTTATGAATAGCCTCCAATTGGGAATTGTAAGAAAGCTTTATTCGTGCATCCGTACTCCTCTAATTCTACTTTTACTGACTTCCACTTCCGCAGCATCACGTTGATATTAAAGTTATTCCTTAATATATTTACACGCTGCCAGGTGACTGGTAATATTGATACAAGCGTCACACTGCGAAAAGTGCAGTGAGAATATATTTCAATGAGCAAAAATGCATTTCATTTTTGACGGTGCATCACATGCATCTCAGGGTATTCCCCCCTTGGGTTTGAACCCATCTGGAAATAATCGTTCACAGGCTTCATGTCTAACATCATGGCAGTCTTGTGTTCTTCTCATTTGATGGCGAGTTTGACAGCTTCCGAAGTCTTTGAATGATTTTTCTGACGATAACCTCTCAACAACCGTTCACTTCCAGGCCTTCCAAATTGCTAACCTTATCCGTGAGTACATGGAGGTCATCCAGACGCAGATGAACGATGAATCACAAAAGGAGAGCTCCGGACCGGGAGCACCTCAGGTACCGCCCCACAATCAACCACTTCCACCACCACATCAGAATCTCACTCCACAGCAACAACAGTTGCAATTGCAGCAGCAACAACAAACATTGCTGCAGCAACAGGATCACCGGAAAGGTCAAGGCCAAGGTGGTCAGCAAAGACCTTCTTCCATGGCGATGCTGCGGCAATCTGGCGCTGCTCTGGTCGCGCCACAGCCAAGTTAAGGTATATTTTGGAAGTTACGGAGTACTAGAGTAAATATCAGCATTAATTGTAAAGCCCATTCAAAGGGACGATGATGCATTAAATACGGAAAGTTTACAATAATTGTATGTGTGAGAGACTGACAGTTAATAAAGAATAAAATAATTATTGGACTCAGTGAGGTTTGATAATCGATGCTGGACAGTTTTAAACCACTCGATTACTATCGAAAACGTACGGTTGGATCTCAGTCATGACGCATGGAAATCAAAATTTTCTACCAGTTACTAAATATCAAATTGTCACATGAAATCAAACATAACCAAGAGAAGAAAAGAAATCATCAATAATCAAACTTTGTATGAAAACAAAAATCAGTTAAGACTTTGGACAAAAATTTGGTTTTCGTTGCGTCGTTGAAATCAACTCAACTAAAAATTTTAACTAACGTAGTTAAATTTCGTAGTTTCCGTTACCTGAGAAGTAAATATGGCGAAAATATACATTTAATACACTCACACTAGTAGAATCTCCCAAGTCTGTGAGGGTTATTCCGAGAGTCGAAATGACGTTTGTCACTTGGTGAAGTGAGAAAAGTCACCGGCAGTGACGTGACTCTTCTGGGTAAATCAAAGTCACGTCACTGTAGGTGACTTTTCTCACTTCACCAAGTGACAAACGTCCCTTCGACTCTCGGAATAACCCTCTGTATTTATTGCGCGCTTCGATGATCTCATTTAGTCGAAATAATAAGTACACAATCATTGCTCACGAAAATATAAAAGCAAAACCGAGTACATTGTAAGTTTAAAAATAGTTTCCGAATCTAACCAAAACGGGCTTGTTATTAGCGATTCACAGATATGTATAACGATTTAAATCAGAAGCGCCTTTCACAACCCCTGACTGAGCACAAACTCAATACTACTACTACTGCTACTGCCGTTTCGTTTTTATATGATGCGTCTTTCATGCTCTACTTTTTTGTTTTTACTTTTCACAACAATTCTACCGTACACACTCACACTGTTTCACGAATTGTTTGGGACTCAGGCCATTACGAGTAAAATTTAGTATTCTACCTTAGCTATTTTCCATCTACGTCATTTTTGATTTTCGATGAAAAATCGTGTGATATGCTGTGTTGATTTTCTATCAGTGCATTGAATACGCAGAAGTCTTTTTTTTATACAAATTTAGTTTTTGTGTTACTATTTACCACTTAGGAAATGTCGGATTAGTTAAGCTAGATGATAGTTATGTAGAAATACGTAAGAAAGTTGGTAATTTATTTTAAAATGATTATTTATTTGTATAAAAAACAAAATATTGGCCATAATAGGATTTTCTGTTTACTCAGTTAAAGAAAACTACTAACGATACTAACACACTTACGCTGAGATGAACTTTTTAAACAAAACTATACACAAAACCCCGCTTTTAACCAAACCACTTGCATAATAATTCTTCAAGTTTACTTCAACTCAATATAAGTTAAGAATTTTATTTACCAAATCTTACCAAGTAGGGTAAAACAAACTGAGAAATAAAAAAAAAAGTATATTGAAAGTCTAAACAAACAAATGCAAAACAAACTATTGAAAATGGTTGAAAATAATTATTATAGTTGAGAGTAACATGTTATCGAAAACCGAAAAGAAGCCTAACCCTATAACTTAATTACATTAAACAAGAAAAAAAAACTTATATAGAAACAAATAGCAGAAGCAAAGTTTAAGTAAACAAAAACAAAAATTCCACTAGTCAAGACTAACTTGTAAACGTCTCTCAAACACAACCCAAGTCCCCCCCTCCCCCCCCCACACCCCACCACATCCACACCCAACAAACACCAAAAATAGAACAACAACCAAAAAAACACACAAAACAACTGAATAGCGCACAGAACCCGAAAGAAGCAAGAGCAAAGAGAGCAAGAGAAAAACGCCAAGCAAAGCAAGAAAACCGACGACCCGAAAACACAACAACAAAACCCAACCCACCACAAAGCCGCCAAGCCCCCCACACCCCCACACAACGAAGAATAACAGCAAAAAAAGAATTATTAAAAGAACTAATAACAAGCCCTTTTGACGCACGCCATTCACCAACCCCCCAAAAAAACACAACCAACTAACACTACATAAAAAAACACAGTTCACCACGGAACCCAACACCACAAAAAACAGACAAAATATATTCTTGCACGTAAAAATTCCCGTCAATATTATTTTTTACCCCCCCCCTCAGCGAGACACTGAAAAGCGACCCCCGTTACACATTTGATTTGAGTTGTTAAAGTACGAGCGAGTGTTTTTATTCGACTCTACCGAAAACTAACTACACGGAGAAAAACAAATATACTAAAAAGCATAAATTTTATGCTAAAACCATATTCGATCCATCCAGTCATTGGAATGAATAAACCAGGTTTATACATTGATAAGAATAAATCAAATATATGCATTCCAATGCATACTTTAAGTATATGCATTGCAATGCATATTTGTATAAATATATGCTTTCCAATACAGAAATCAAATTTATGCATTGCAATGCATATTTATATAAATATATGCATTCCAATGCATTAATCAATAATATAATAAAATATATGAAAATCGACATTGTAAATTGTAAAATGACAAACAATTGATTAGGGAGCACAAAAATACAAATGTATCAATGTATTATGTGAAACAACTATCTATTTCGATAGACCCCAGTATTCCAGTAATGGATGAGTCGCATTGTAAGCGCGACAAAACGATGCAAAAATTTAGAATCTGTGTGTTTAAAATTGCACATAATGAACAGGCTTAATGAAACATCACACTATTTTTATTATTATAAATTATCAAGCATAAAAGATAGTCACTAGACATAGACATATCTAACGAAAATAGAAACTATACAACTCACAGAAAAAAGGACTTTGTTTCACTCCAGGATTGGGATTTTCAACTTTTCAATAAAAAATTCGAAATAAATTCTTTAATAAAATATTCCACACATTCCTCTACCAAAACATGATTTGTCTACTTTCGCTAACCGCATTCCGAATCTAGTTTCGATTCGCACAGCCTTTTCAAGTGCACTAGGTTCACGTCCTCTGCTTGCCGTAAAACTTTCCTAATATCACCAATCCTTCCGTTTTTATTCGCTTATAGATAAGCTGTCTTGAGCTCCTAAAGTTTATAACGCCGGTTACGAAATATGCGCGGAAAATAATAATGATCTAAAATGTAATGCAATGCATACAATATATTGATTCAATGCATACTTTTTATGCATTGCAGTGATTTAAAAGGAATAAAGCGTAGAAAGGAATATATAATAAGCTTTTCAGCATTTAATGCCGATAACGCAATATGCAGGGAAAGTAATAATTATCTAAAATGTATTGCAATGCCTAAAATATATTGATTCAATGCATACTTTTTATGCATTGCAGTGATTTAAAAGGAATAAAGCGTAGAAAGTAATAAATAATATGCTTTTCAGCATTTTCGATTTTCTCCGTGTACCCCCCTTTTCCCCCCCCCCCCCCCCCGCGCCACCCCCCCCGTGGTTTTTCCGGGCCGTTTGCCGCCGGTCGGTGTTGCTCCGCGGCGCCTTCGTTATCTGGGCCTTTTTTGTGTGTGCCAACCTTCCTGTCCCAAAACCGTTTTTTATTGGTGCTTTGACACACCTCTACCGCATCCGTCGAGTTATGTTACAAGCTGGCAGTTTGTTGTTGGTTTAGCGGTGTTGCTAGTAGTCACTGCTTTTTCACTTTTTTCGTTTGTGACAACTAGAACAAAAGTTCATTTTTGCAGTGGTTTATTTTAAATCAGTTCGAAATGAAGTGCAAAGCGATAAATTTTGGTCGCAGTGACGTGTCACACCCGGGTCTCCAATTTCATCGGTTCCCGAGAGATCCAATCGTTCGCCGAAAGTGGGTGAAGGCCTGCATTGCACGCTAGGTGAACGCACGCTGGGAAGACATTCTCTTGCACAAGATTTCTCCCCACAGCAGAATTTGCAGCGTAAGCATCAATTAACGTTTAGTTTGATGCAGGTTCATTTCCCGAACGACAAAAGAAATGTTTTTAATTACTTTATTTCCAATGGGATTACATGTGTAAACATATATGGCAACACTGGAGCGACCCCTGTATCATAGCAATCATAAATTTATAAGAGGTCATCTTTCTCTGAGCTGGCAGGTCCTGTCCTAGCTTGCTTGTATAGGAAGCAAAAATAACGCTGGGACTTGACAATCGAGTGCGATACCCGAATAAAATATAATAGATTTACACTAAAATGCATTGTAGCCATACAATAGAATCAATGGTATGTACAATTGATGGTATTGTTCTCGACGATAAGATTACATTAGGACTTTCTGTTTCTACAATTGAATCTAATGTAAATTGAGACATCGACAATAGAAAAGGGGGGTTGTTATGTATCTTAACTATAGAAAAACTCATTTTTTTCCGAACAAATTGGAGTCAATTACTATTAATTGTATTGTTTCACAATGGTTGAAAATCCTAGCATATGGAGTGAATAGTAAATCTATTGTAATGACAATATGCATTTTTCATATATATGATTCATGAACAATAAGATTTATGGTTGGAAACAGATTTTAATGTTCTTTTATATTATTGTATTGTAATTGTATGGTTATTTTTATCCGGGTATAGAGCCAATTTTCCATCATCGATAGACTGGAACCGGTCGAAAAAATAAGTTTTATAGCGCATACAATAAACAATCACGGGGCGAACGAATAAAAAAAAAATAGTATGACGTAGCACTTTCTGAGCTCTTGTGTAGCGTGCGAAAGGAGTGCGGTGGTATTAGTGTCATGAGCGATTTTTGCTCATTTCACTAATATTGTTGTGGCTATTGGGTCAGACCTTATATAGACGTCATTGGTTCTAGATGAACCACAAAATAACGAATACTTCATTGCATTGTGACGTCACGCATTAATTTTGACAGGTGGGGGTCCTGTTGTTTACGTTTTGGACTTTTTTTTCATCCGAAGTGAAATTTTTCGAGCCATTTTCAATGCTTTGGAAATGCTGTGTGTGGAAGTGCAAACGCAAGTAACCATGAAGCTGTATATAAATACATCAATTTTGCATTATATTACGATATATGTTTATGGTATAAAGCAGTTTAAGTCATGAAGAAAACGAATATTTTTTTTTTGGCTCAGGAAATACTAGCACACCGGTCCCAAGCTCGGTCCCAAGCTTAATGATTCGCCCCTAAGACCGTTACTCACACCAATACACTCTCAAATATTCTGTCAAAATAACATAGCGAATCAAAACAAAAACAAAGATACTTGTACCAAAAGGTACTGAAAAGCCCAAGAGTGTATGGCAAGGTGTACTTCGGAACTAGGGGTCCTACAACAGTGAACCAATTTCAAATCGCTAGTTGCACATTGATTGTTGATAGAATTAAAGTCGGAAAGGGCCCCACTCCTGTCAAATTAAAGCTAGCGCACATGCTTTATTGAAACCCTTTAACATGTATATTTAGGCATAGTTACTTTTTCAGCAGTTGAATTACTGCTTCTACTAAAATGTTTCATTGCATTTTTGAAAGCATACATAGAGCTTGGGACATCTAAAAAAAACATCGAAAATGTTTAAAATTTCTAATTGAGCTTAGATCTTTTCATTGTTGTTCTTTATTAGAGGATGTTATTTCATACTATTATCATATGGCATCTTCGCGTTACATTTGAGGGATATTATTTAATTATATTCACAAATATGTTTCACTTTCCATCGGGATTCGAACCAACATTTCTCACGACTGAACGCTGAGTGTCGGTTGCGTTAACGCTCTGAGCTAAGAGAGCAATAGAATTATAAAGGACAACTGCATAATATTAAGGAAGCATACTCTCTGCTCTCTTTGTCGTATGTATCATGCAGCTATTTTTAGATTTTTCTTGCTAAGCACGTCGCAGAGACAGCGATACCCGAGCTTTTTATCAGTTACCTGCTGAATTCAAAAATAATTTTCATTTTGATCTTTATTTTATGGTCTGACAATCAACAGACCCTCTTCAGCGATGAATCAGCCCTGAGGGCTGAAAGTCATCTGAGGCTGTGAACCAATTCGCGAGTTCAATTTAACTTTGATTAAAAATTTACAGATGGAAAGTTATGCTGCTACCCTGCTATCCGAGCTTGGTTATTTCTGACAGATGCGAAGTTAAAACTTTACCGTCGTGGCTGCATTCTATTCGAAAACCGGTTTATCAACAACACAGGGATTTTCGAACATGGCAACATAACTTTCGAAGTGTCATTTTTTAATCAAAGTTAAATTTCACTCGAGAATTGGTCCCTAGCCCAAATAAAACCATAACAAAATAAGATACATATCAACTGAGCATATACGCTTGTAAAAATTGTATTCCTGGTGCAGTTGAAAACCGGAATATAGCAGTCGCGCCAATCGATTTTACTCCCGTTCTATGATTTCAAACAGTGGCGCATCTAGTGCGCTGTATAGTGCATCAGATGCGCCAAACAGCGCACTAGATGCGCCATTGTTTGGACTTATGGAACGGGAGTAAAATCGATTGGCGCGACTGCTATATTCCGGTTTTCAACTGCACCAGGAATATTTCTTTGGATCCCCACACCTTTTTTTATTCATCTTGAAGGCAAGTGAATTTGAAATTGTATGCAAGTATGACTGCTGTCAATGCAATTCTTGCGTTCATCCCGTTCATCCACTTACAGCTGATGATGGAATCGATGAATTTCATTACGAGTAAAACCTTCTGTTGGCGGTTTGTTTTTATTTATTCAACAACACCGATGTCATCAACCTGTTGTTGATACGTGGATACATTTTCGACCACTCTTTCAAATCTGTTTAAAAAAGTTTAAAAATCTTTAACGGGTCGTAAAAGTTTATTATTTTTAGTGAAAATCATCATTGCGGGTAAGTGCAAATCATGGTATCCACTGGTATCATGGACCCTGAAATTGATCATAGCGCCACCCCGCTCCCACGATCACACTGATCCCATGACCGAGTGAAGTCATCCCAACTTTATGAGACCAAAATAAAAACGCAGACAAACATGACATCGTTTGTTGTTGTTCCCGTTTGTCTTTCCAAGTCTATTTTAGGTGAAAGTAATTGCTTATTTCGTCCGGTCGCGTAGTGAAGAAGTTAAAAAGCTGAAAGAAGATGGCTGCGAGAAGTACAGCTTTGGAAGATAAGAGCTATTTTCGGCAGTTTTGTGATTACATGAGCCATGATACCAAAGGAGTGGAGGTAAGTGATTCTCGATGAAATGGATATGATTGGAGGGAGGTATTTGAAGAATTTATATAATCGTTTGCTATCATCCACGGTTACCTGGAAATCAAGAGTAAAAAGAAATCGAGTTTTTGTACACTGCCGTTCTACGCATAATTGTCCCATATACAAAACTAGACAACAGAAGTCAGTTACTGAGAAAAATGAAATTAGCATACTCTTGTCATCTGGAAAGAAATGTGATAAATTAAACCTCTATGATCAAAATAAAACCTATCAAATTTTTCTTTAGTAATGCTATTTTTAACGAAAATCATACATTTTATGGCAGAGGAAGGTGCAAACTTATACCCCGTTTACACTACAACTTATGCCTTGTTCAGACTACAGAGTTATAACGTTATAACGGTCGTCAAACAATTTCAACTAGAAATTCGTCATCAAGATAGGCTTATAACATGTTATAACAGCTCAGTCTGGCCAGTGGTAGTGTGAACGGGGCCTTACGATATATACAAATAAAATTAATTGTTATGTTCATACGAAACATGTGACTACAGGGGTTTGAACATGATCATTTCCTGTATGACTTATTTAATGTACGTTCCCTTATTTGTCATTCAGAAGTTTTAAAATTGCATTTTTAAACTGAAATAGATGCTTTGATGCATACGGAAGTGATGATAATGGTACCGATCTCATCGGCGGTTCGGGAGAGCAATACAGCAGCTTCCAGCTTTTTCCATTTAGCCGGTTATGGCAGTATAAGAAAGTTTGTTTACTTGATATTTTTTCATTATTTGTTTCATCAATAGCGCACAGGCTTTTCATTCCGGAGGATTGTAAAAATGGATGAAGTGTTATTAAAAATTCCTAGCAAATATTGATTACTGATATTCTGGTCGGGAAATTGAACCTCAAACCCCTCCCTCCCCCCCCCCCCCCCCCCCTTTTTTCCCCCCCCCCCCCCCACCCCCCCCCCCCCAAATTCTCTCTCCCCCCCCTTCTTCTCCAACACCACCCCCCCCCCCCCCCCCCCCCCTCCCCCCTCTCTCTCTATTCCCACCAAAAAATACACCAACTACCAAGACTCTAACACTCCCACACCAATAACACAACACAACTATAAACCAACACAAACCCCACAAAAAATGATCACAAATAATAGTTTTACATTGAATCAACTCCTCTAATAGTAGATGTCTACTGATCAACGAAGATCGCAAGAAGGTGTTGCTATCGACACTACATGCAGCAGTATGTATGTATGTATGTAGGAAGCCACCATCCTAGCGTGGGCCTTGCCCTGCATGCGGTTCCACTTAACAGAAAGATCATGCTTTGTTACCGTTCTAAATTCAACATACTGCTGTATGAAGGGCCAAAAAGGGTTGGGCAGGCCCGTAAGCAGACACACTTACGCGAAACCTGCGGGAATAAAAGAATCTCCTTCCAGCAATATGATCCAATAAAACGAATAACAAAATACGCAATTCAGTTAAGCTTTCCACTAGATGGTTTGTTTGAGAAAGGCGCGTCAAATTCATTACAACTGTTGGAGTGGAATGTAACAATTATAAATGAAAGACACATCCCCTCCTAGACTCCGGTTGGCTGTCCACTCCATTGTCCAACTGCAACTTCAATGATGCCCTGGTGCACCCTCCCATCCCAGTATTGAAATGTTTTAAATCAATTAATTATAATAAGGTTCATGCAATATATATCAAATAAAGAATATAATAAGGAAACAAGTATAAATAGAGTGTAAGTAATTTTATACAGCAAAATGGGTAGCCTGGGCTGGATAATGTTTTAGAATTGTACCTTGCATGTGGAAATTTCTAAAATAGTGATTTCCTTTCTGCTGGTTCTATGGAGTAATAACATGTATTAGGATATTTTAACAGAATAATATCCGACGTACTCTGTGTTAACAGTTAATATCAAAATGATGGTCAATAGATGTTAAAATTGTAAAGAGAAATAATAAACGAACAAGGAAGCCTAAACGGACTTTAGGTAATAAGTACTTATTTCTGCTGCTGATTCAGTTGCAGCTTCTTGTATTCAAGGCACTAGATACTTCTAAATCATAAGAGGAAGAAGGAAAGATTAAAATGATCATTGGACATATAAGCACCGAGAACAGACATTGATGTCCATATACCATATACGTGTGTAAAAGTTAATATGGGCAGCTGGTATAAGATGCCAGTGAAGAGAAAAACAAACAAAACTTTTCAGGTTATATGCTAGCCTTTCTATTGATAAATATTTACATGACAGTTATCGCACAACTGCAGCGTCACCTACCAGGAACATAACGACATACATTCGAAATGTCGGTTTAAAGTTTTACACAAGTAGCACACCGAAGATGAACGTCTGTTCTCTGTGATATAAGACAAAACAATCTATACCTATGAAGTGAAAATAATGAAATTATGTGTATTCTAATATATGAATCACGAAAACAAAAGTAATGATAAAAAATAAAATCAATATACAATGTCATACAAATTGATATACATTAATCAGTGAAGGGATATTATAAAATGAACTGATACCAATTCAATTTTCTTTTACGTGTCCTGCTGCAATTGTAGAATAACTTGCGTAACCAATATGAACCTGCAAATTTAGACAATATTTCATAGCCATAAGAAAAAAACAATTTAATTTACAATTATTTTACAAAACATGGTAATTCCATGGATGACCTGAAATAATATATCATATTTATAAAGAATAGTATATCTTAAATTGAGATATGCTGTTCCGTTTCCTTGCTTCGAAATAATCATTTGTAGTGGATCTCGTAGGTACTGCAATGATTTTAAGTAATAAAATTAATTTAAATTTAATAATATACTTTCATTTCATATCTCAACATAACATAATATAATGACGTAATATAATATTAATATGAGTTAACGATAAAAGAATGAATATCTGTAACTAAGCTGGCCATCCTCTCATCAATAGACTTCTTCTTTTGCAGCTACTGTAGTATTAACCGTTAATATCTAGTAAGATTAATATTTGTATCCAGAATAATAATAATAATAATAATAATAATAAGAGAACATAATATATTAATGTACACAACATATCTGACATCCATTAGTCCAAAGACATCTAATGTAAACGTTATGCTGAAATAATTAAAAACAAATTGAGCCTTTAATGCTAATAATGTTGCTCCATGCTCATAAGGTAAATGGTATGGAACCCAAAGATGATCCAAACCGGGCTGAAATTATAAATTGAATGTAAATGTTCGCACCCCCTCACTTCGCTATTGTCAAAATGACAACATTGCCCAGGCTACGCCAACCAGCGTCTCCATGTTTCAGCTGGCAGTCTTTTGTGATCATATGACTCGTGGAGGCGTGAGGTAGGAACTTGTGAGGACCAGAGGTCGGTCGCACCCTCCTTCGAAGTTGTCAACTCACCATTTGAAGCCCCCACCAACCCCCCACACCAAAAATTAAAAAAAAAAAAAAAAAAATTTAAAAAAAAATTGGTTAGTGATCATTAACCATTGATGTCTTTGTTTTATGTTCTCTGATCTTTGTTTATTAGGAATTATATAAAATTTTTTTTTTTATTATATTTTGTTGTTTTTTTTTTTTATTTTTTTATTCCCCCCCAAACAAAACCCATCCCCACCACCCCCCAAACCAAATTAAAAGAAAAAAAAAAACCAAAAAAAAGAATTTTTTGAACAAGCAACATTTTGTATTTTCTGAAAATATACGTGGAAATATACTGTTAAGGAACATGATCGTCAAATCGTCAAGAGATAATATTGGACTCTTATGCATAGAATCCCAAGCAACATCGTACCTTTTCTCGAGGTTTTAGGCTAAATCATGGTCTATAGAACCCTTATACAATTAAAATTGTTACTTGGGAACGGCAGTATAATTCAAATTAAGAAAAAAAAAAGTTTTTGACTGATCAAAGTTTGATTGACATAATCTGTTTGGATATATTGGCAGTTTAAGCAAGTCAATGTGTTTTTTATACCTTCATTTCCATGTTATAAATAATGATCCTGTTTAGGATTTCGTCACAAAATTTCTAGCTACCTACCTACCTATTTTTCATATGTTTGACTTTGTGTTTTGTATACATTCGACTCATTTCTTATCTTATTCGCAGATTGTCACATACACGGTTTCCGGTATTCTGTTCGTAGTCGCATACAATAAAATAAGACCGGTAATTCAACCTTATTTAAATCCCGTATTTCATCGAACGTGTTAATGTTTGGTATTCTTCCCTCAGCTAACCCGCTTCGGAAAACCCTCGGACATTCCGAAGCACTTCATCCGAGAGCAGATCCCACAGTACGGTCTTGTTCGTAAGATAGAACCGTCGATTCAATCCGGCCCTCTGCTCATCGTCAAACACCGTCCGCCTCTCAATGTGTTCTTCTGGTCGAAGAAAACTCTTCCGGTCAAGGTGGCTGGAGTCGATCTGAACGCCAATGGGTACTCGTGGCTGCAATCGGTTGTCGTAGATCGGAAGGTCACTTTCATTCCCGTCAGAGCAGCTGACAATAGCAAAGAATACGTTGAATGTAGCGTGTACTTTAATGAGTTTTCATCGGATAAAAAATGGCTCAGAAAAGTCGATTTGGCCCAAGCACTGCTCCAGTTGGGATTTGCCAAACTCAGTGTCCCAGTGCCTCGAACGAAGATTGTCAGCAAGGATCCTTACGAACAACAGATTCAGGCGTACTTTAAGAAATTGGCCTACAGTGAAAATCTAGCGAAAGGTCAACGAACCGGACTTTGGCAGCAAGCGTGAGTAACGATTAACGAAATAGTTGATGATTATCTAATTGAATGCACTTTCCTACAGTCTTCCACCGAAGGCACTACCCTTGCGACTTTGGCAGACCATGTGGGATGGTATGGCTAAACGTTTATTGCCTCCGTCGCACCGAGTGCCTGAATTGGTACGATGAAATGCATCATCGCTATCTTCACTAGCGCAGTCTTCCGTTTCCCAAACAAGCGCAACAAATCAGCCAAGAATAGTATCTGCTTACTTTTTTGTTTTAACAGAAAATGATAAAAACATGTTACTCGTTGCTGAGTTGGATAGTATTTCCTTTACATAAACAATTTAACTAAGAAAGTGCCTAAAAACGTCACACAGTAATGAAAACAGCCGTTCCGGATTTCAATGGCGCAGTGTGCTTGTCTCGAATTTGTGGATTGCATCCGCCGACGATGCGCCATTAGTCACCGTTCAAAGGGGAGTCGAAAAAATGATTCGATTCGGCTATTGATGTTTTGGTCAATTTGCAACCGTTGTTGGCGGTAGCGACGGATGGATACCTGTTGTGTTTTCTTCAGCATATTGTGTTGGTTTATATATTTAAATATGTTTGCAATTTGGTTCATTTGAGACGAATTTCTAAAAAGTGAAAAAATGACGCAAAGGTCAGTGTACATAAATAAAACGTTTGTCGAAGGAGAAAGTGGAAACATGGCTTTGATTGAGGAACGGTTCCAATTAGTTGCTTGAAGGCACGGTTTTGAAGATGCCCGGATTTGTCGATTCGTAACTACTATCCCTACCACACCTCGGTGCCGACTTGGGTAAGAGTATCCATAGGAAGGATCGGGGCCTCTCTCTTTGGAGGGTGCAGCCCATCCGAATTCCTCATCCGGATAGATGTCCTTGATAACTGAACGCGTACAAGGTATGCTTCCATCGTAGCCACAACTTGTAGAAGGACCGCAGGCCTTTCCTACCCGGAGAGCACCGGCTGAAATTTCAGAAATATTGCAGTAGGTAAAGGGTGTGTGGGAGCGATCCGGAATTCGAGGTAAAATGAACCGTTTCGTTTCCAGATGGGAAAACGTAAATATTTCTCTTGTGCTTTTTTACTCACACCTTCTGACGTTCTGACAAGGAGCGTATAAGTTTTAAAGCACCACCACATACCCCCTTCAGTTACACCATAAATCATACTCTATGTCCTGATGGAGTAATTACAGTTTTTCTGTCGCTCTTATGATGCAAAGGATCGATCGATAGAAATTCGTTTAGTCTTTCCGATTATTCTGCACTTTCTTTTTGCGATTTTCTGATTCTTGAAGGTCTTCAGGTTGTTCCATTTCTTGATACGTTGAATTATTCCGACGTTGGTTTCCGCTTTATTGGCCAAATTTCGTATCGACATTGTTTTGTTCTTCGGAATTAGAGCTAGCACTTCTGATCCAGTTAAGGGTTGGAAGATCCTGCTTTTCTGCCTCTTCCTGGCAGTTCATCCAAAGAACAGTGTTCCCCAAACTTGGTTATGATGGATTTGTCACTCGCGTGATGAATTGCAAAGCGCTTTCCAATTGTCGCATAGTTACACACTTTTTACGTCGTCATGTGACAAAACCTTAATTTTCACGTCTTTGCAATGAGCGTGACATTTTGAAAAAGAAGAATTTAAACCTTGCAAACACGTAAACAAACGAAAGATGACACTCAAACGCACAGCATCCTCTGATGAACACATTAAAACCATCAACAATACACGCGTACAACGTAAATGTACGTGGATAGCTTATTTTCGATACATTTCTTAAATAACGATCCTCGTGTGGAACCCTGCTGTTCGGGCTGGACGTCAGCGTAGTAGTGAGGTTTGTGATCGGTGAACATAACACATTGTCTTCCCTCCAACATATGACGGAAATATTGCACAGACTATTTCATTGCTGTGAGCTGCTCCCGACAGAAAATGAAGTACTTCTGCTGAGATGAGCTGAGATCCGTTATCGAACTGTTGAAGGACTGCACCAGCTACCGTATTCGAGGCATCGATTGACAAGCGAAACGGCTTTGTTGTGTCAAGGTAACGCAGAAGTGTAGCACTCGCCAGCGATTGTTTGTATGGTTCAAATGCCTTCGTGGATTTTTCGGGCCACTCCAGTTTTCTAGAATAGTTTTTCTTGTTCCTAGATATCAAGTTTCGCAACTCGGATTGAATGTCGGTGGCGTGTGGAAGAAACCTCTTGCAACAAATCACAAGTGCTAAACATTGACGAAGCTGCTTAACGTTTAATGGTAATTTAGACTCGGTGACAGCTTTCACTCTATTTGGCAGCGTAACAGTGTAACCCAGAAATCCCACAGTGCTCTACGCAAAATGACTTTTTGCGATGCTGATAACTAAACCGTATTCCTGTAGTCGTTTGAACACCATGTGCACTTGTTGGTAGTGCTTTTCCAGAGAGGGTACCGCAATGCAGATATTATCAATGAAGACCACGGCGAATTTCATGTCGCCGAACACTTGATGCATGAGCATTGGGAAAGTTTGACTGGCGTTGCAAAAGTCAAACTATATACGAGCGAACTCGAAGAGCCCAAATGGAGTGAATACGGCCGTTTTCGGAATGTCTGCGTTGTCCACCGGAATTTTGTAGTATGCCCTTTCGAGATTGATTGCAGTGAAAATTCGTTTTCCCTGATAAGCGTTCAACAGATCGTGTATATGTGGAACGGAGTAACGATCTGGAACAACCACTTGATTTAAGGCTCGGAAATCCCCTACAAATCTCAAGTGGCCATTCTTTTTGCGCACACAGTGCTAGGAACTGGCCCAGCTATTGCTGGAAGAGCGCAAATTCCCAGTTCATTTATGATGAAGATGATTATTGATAACTATCATTTATTGTAGCAAGGTAACTTTCCATTGCAGCACACTTAGAATACCGAACTCGGTTGAATTTCCACCGGGTTTTTATCTGCTGAACGGTTGGTAGTCTGTTCGGTTCGAAATGGAACAACCAAGGTTTCGTTAAATATTTACTTTCTAACAATCTGTTAAATCTACCGAAAAACTCGGTTGACTAAAATAAATCCAATCAGCAATAACCGAACATCGGTTTGCTCAAATATTACCGAACGCTGTCAAACAAACCGACTTTTCTGTTGCAGTTACGGAATGCGGTTCTTTTTGGCAGTGCTGAAATTTTGGTTGAAATAGCTTCGAATAAAACTAGTTTTGTCAGTTACATTGTTTATAGTTTATTATATTCCCCGGTAGAACTCCGAGAGCTTGCCGGATGCTTTTCCACTGTATGTCGTTCAGAGAATAGAAACTTCCGTAACGAGAGTTACAGCGTGGAAATGTGCAGAAAGAAAATATATCACTGAATTTAAAATCATTTTTTAGCAGGTGGCTTTTGAAATGCCTTTTCAAGCCAGAGAAATAACCTGTTATTCATGGCAGTAAAAATAGACTATAGCGCAGGATGCCTGCAAATATAATTACAAAATTAGTATCAAATACTTACAGAAGATTTCAACTAAACGTGTCTCATGTTGTAATCTCTCGGTAATTTTTTTACATTTTCACCTGACAAAAAACACAGTACGGTGAATTTTCGCAAAAAGACATTCGGCGCGCACACGCGAGATAAAATGGCTGACGATTTTTCAGGCCCTATCGAGTCAGCTAAAATAACCAAGTTTTTCTGCTTTACCGTAATGTTCGGTTCATCTTTCATTTATATCTGTCAAATATATCATATAGTTACCGAAATTCGGGTTTGACTCAAAAAATACACCCGAAAACAGTATATATAAACGATTTATTCGGGTTCTTGTTGGCTCAGTCACTTCTCGCTGTGCATTCGTGTGCATCAGACGTATTCTTTTCTGCTTGGGTTTCCAGTTTAATTCAGTTGTGCTTGAAGCATACTGCTTTCTCGCGACATTGTTCGTCCCACGGTTCGACTTTTCTCATACGCTCGGCCAGCTGCTTGAAGTGGCCAGGTTCAAAACGGAGCTGCAAAATCTTACGAAAAACCCTCCACTACTGATTGCTGTCGCAATGACTCGCAGCAATGGCTGCCGCTAATAAACAAGCCATCGGCACAAAACGACCGCGAAACGACGATGCCGTTGCCGGACCGTCGGATCCCAATGCCAGACTACTGGCAAACAACTAATTTGCCTGAATTTGGTTCAGAATTTGGTTCAGAAAGTGCCGAAAAAGACGAAAATTCCCCCGCTTTTCACCACCTCAAAGGATGTCGCGATGCTTCGGAACAAACTTGCGGCGGCTCAAATTCATCCGCTTTTCAAATTCAGTAGCATGGGCACGAAAATCATGTGCTCAACTGAGGAAGATCTCCAAGCAGTTGGAAAATTCCTTGCAGTGGAAAAGCTGGATTTTTTCACGCACGAAAAAATCCCGGCAGCAAGCCGTTGAAGGTGGTCATTCGTGGTGTTCAGGAATACACCCCACACAAGAAATCATCGTCGAGCTCAAATCGGTGCCCCTTAAGCCGATCAAAGTGTTTCCCTTCTGGCGCAAGGGGACAGCCAACTATCGGGACAAGCTTTACCTGGTCCATCTGGAGAGAGACTCCACCTGTCTCGGTGATCTCTAAAAAATCAAGGCACTCTTCAACATCATTGTTGAATGGGAGCGTTACCGACCGGTGAAGAACGACGTCACACAATGCGGAAATTGCCTCTCCTTTGGACGCGGTACCAGAAACTGCCACATGAAACCTCGTTGTGGAAAATGCGCTGGAGCTCACGGTGCTGCTGAGTGCATCCAAATCGACGAAAGTATCGAGCCAACGTGCGTCAACTGTGGTGCCAATCATAAGGGTAGCAACCGATCGTGCCCTAAGCGATCGGAATACATTGAAATTCGCAAGAAATAAACATCCAAAATCAATCAAAAATTCCAGCGCCGATCGCCTCCACCGGTGAAGGAACAACATTTCCCGCAGCTCCGGTACAATGTACCAAACTTACCGCCTCTAGATAGAAACCACCGACAGCAAAACCGCCAACCGACCACCACAGTGCATCACCGATTTGCAGCCGCCGCGACAGCCCCACCAGTTCAACATGCCGCTCCTCCAGTCTGGGGAAATCCGGCAACAATTAGATCAGCAACCCATCAGTCTGATGATGACCGCTACACGCCAGAACAGATGATGAAGTTCATCCAGAACCTGCATCAACAACTGAGCCGTTGCCGTTCAAAGGAGCAACAAATCAACGCTGCCAGCATGGTGCTGATGAACTCCATCAACAAGTATGGACCGTGAAGCCCCCATCAAGATCCTGAATTGGAATGCTTGTTCCGTTCGAAACAAAAACCTAGAGCTAACAGATTTTCTCAACGACAAGGAAATCGATATCGCCATCATCACCGAAACGAACCTCAAGCCTGACGTTAATTTATATATTCCTGACTTTCGGATCATCAGACTAGATCGGACCAATACCAGAGGAGGGGCCGTTGCTATTGCGTTGCGGTACAACATCAACTGCCGCTTGCTGCCAAGTTTCCAGCTCAACATTATCGAAGCAATAGGTGTGGAGGAAGACACTACCGTCGGACCGATCGTAAGACACTACCGCAGCCTGCTGCCCCAAGCAAACGGCTACGTTCCTACGACAAGACATGGTCAAGCTAACTCGGTGGCGGGGGTCAATTCATCATCGCTGGGGACCTCAACGCAAGACATGAAGGCTGGGGAAACAATCGTCGGAACAAAAACGAATCCATCATCCAACATGATCTGGAGGAGGGCCACTACACTTTGCTGAGTCCGGATTCTTCTACCCGTTTAAGTCAAGCCGGGACTCACTCAATTCTCGATATTTTCCTCACGAACATGGCAAACAACATCGCTCAACCGGTCGTATACCAGGAGCTCAGCTGGTGGTGGCCGAAGTTGGCTCCTCGGCCAATCGGCACCCTATCACCAAGTCAACTGGGAACTGTTCCAGCGATGTGTCAACAACTCTGTCGATTACGATGCACTCCCCGTGACGACCGAAGCCATCGACGGACAACTGAGTGCCTTCTACGAAGCAATCTCTCGGGCTCGACAGCAACATGTTCCTACAGTAAACTAGGTGAGTGATTCTCTAAACCTTCACAGGACTACTAAGTACATTATCGGAATCCGTAACTCGATCCGAAGACAATTTCAACGCACCGGTCTACCTCACCTTAAGACCAATTCAAACCGCCTTACCAAAATCATTCAAGCCAGGATGATGGATCTCAAAAATAGGCATTTCGAAGTAAAAATACGCTCTCTCCTAGATTGCGCAAAACCCTTTTGGAAGTTGTCCAAAATCCTGAAAAATAAGCCAAAACCAATTCCATTGCTTAGTTCGCTCGACTAGAATTGGGTTCCATCTCAACTTATCACCCCTGTTGAAAAGGCCAATGCACTGGGTCAACACTTTGTGAACTTACACAACCTTGGCCAATCTATTGTGAGCCCACATGAGCATACGGTTACGGAGGCAATGTCTAGAGTCGCCGAAACGCTCATAGTTGTTCCTGACGATAGTAGTATATCGGCTGATGAGGTGAGATCAACCTCGAGTTGAAAAACTTGAGTGTTGATTTCTGCGGACACTTTGCAGTGGGTTTTAACAGATGTTGGGAGCTTGGCTACTTTCCATCCTGCAGGAAAATAGCCAAAGAAATCCCTATTCGCAAGCCTGGCAAAGATCCTACCAGTGCTAAAAGCCTTTTGTTTTCTTTCTCGAAGCTGTTCGAAAAGCTGATCCTCAGCCGTTTACTGGATTTCGCAAACCAGAATAACATCTTCCTTCAGGGACAATTTGGGTTCAGGAAACCATCCACCAACTGACGCGAGTTACTAACATCCTCAAACAGAACAGGTCCGTTGGAAAGACATCTGCCATGGCATTGTTGGACGTCCAAAAGGCGTTCGACAATGTCTGGCACGATGGTCCGGTGTTTAAGCTGCATCGATACAACTTCCCGATCTATCTTGTTAAGATCATCAAGAACTTTCTATTGGACAGATCATTCCGGGTCTTCCCGAACAATTCCCATTCTGAAACGTTCAACGTTGATGCTGCTGTTCCCCAGGGTAGCCTCTTAGGCCCTATCCTATTCAACATCTTCACGTCAGATGTTTCTTCCCTACCGGGTGGTGGTGTTTTGTCGATGTTTGCGGACGACACTTCCATCCTCTACAAGGGTCGAATGATTCGTGCTCTGACTAGAAAACTTCAGGAGGGCCTCAATGTTCTGTCCGATTACTTCAATAGCTGGAAGATTTGTATCAATGCAGCTAAAACTCAGCCGATTCTGTTTCCGCATTCGAAGTCACCTCGACTCATTCCACCACGAGATGTCAAAGTTCACCTCTGCAACACTCCGATCGATTGGTCCGGGGAAGAAGTCTACCTTAGTCTCACCCTAGATAGCAAGTTGTTGTTCCGATCGCATGTTGACAAAACATCAAATAAGTGTAGATCCTTGTTGAGATCTCTGTATCCGCTGATCAACAGAAAGTCCACTCTATCGACCAAGAACAAGCTTGCGGTCCATACACAAATCATTCTTCCCGTGGTCGAGTACGGTTTGCCAATCTGGGAGAGTTGGGCCAATTGCCACCATCAGAAACTCCAGGTAGTTCAGAACACCATCCTTCGGATGAATCTGACCTGTCCTCCAAGAACCAGATTTTTTTGGATCCATCGCCTGGCTGGTCTACAGACTCTCGGTGAAAATGACTATGACTCATGACTGTTATTTGTATGTACTAATCATCAAGCATATGTATGATATAGTACAAAGCGCGCCTAAATTATTGTTTTGGTTACTCTTGATGAATCCGGATTCATCATGATTCCTATATTCCTGAGCTGATATACTTCCTTCGAACTTGTAGAGTAAAACAGTATGAAGCAAATCAACTACTGGACACCATAAATTAGGTAAAGTCTAATAAACGTCCTGCTTGGGCAGGGAAGTTCATTGCTTCCAGTGGTTGATCCGCTTCGTATATGCGATGTATTGCGTGGAAATTTATACGCGAATCTTGACTAGCAATATTTTTCATGAAGATCCAAATTAGTAGTCTCGTCATAAAATTCTTCATTAAGAAACAGTAATTGTACTGCGGGCGTACCATTAGATGACTGGCATTGGCCTTTTTTATAACCTCGAATTTATTATAGGTATTAATTATAGGAAAATTTCAGAAGAGTCCAATAAAAAATACAAAAAAAAAACACATATAAAAGCAAAAATTAGTATAACAAATGCATATGAGTTCCTGTGCACTAAAATGAAGTTCATAAGGTTATACAATGAAACATTGGTTGCAATGAGCAAACCATTAGAAGAGGTTGTGACAACAATCATAGCATTTCATAAGTTATTGTTATGAAATTCAAACCGTTTCCTTGTGGCCAATTTTCATAAGGATATTTAACGAACATTAAAATGTGTTTTGCACTAGTGTAGAATCGAGCCTCCCCAATATGCGAAGAGCCCGCCCTCGTTCCGCGAAATGTTGACAATAGGGAGGAGGGCAGTCCCATTCTCCCTATCCAAATCATTTCACTTGGGTGTCCTGATGGTCCCTCCCGTTCACCGTTATATTTAGTACATTTTGTCGTTGTCATTTGATTGCTTACCTTGTGTTAAACAATTTTGCTGAAAGGAATATTGGTTAGGTTTCAATACCGTTCTTTATTTATTAATTTTATTTAGATGTAGGGACAAAAAAGAAAAAATTTTTCCTTTGGGGGATCTACCCGGTTCACATTCAGACTGCTTCACGATCTTCCGGGTGGTTATCATGGTGTTTCTGCTTTTGAAGAGCCTAAATCAGTGATGCAGGTCCAGTCCCACGATGTGACACATAGTATTGCTCGCGGTTATGGGATAGTGAAGATAGCGGGAGAAAGGAGAGAAGGCATTAGTAATTGGTAACATACAATGAGCATGTGAGATATTCATGGTGATATTCTCATGAGTGCCCACGCGTTTACCGAATTCCACCACGTTTATTTATAGAAGACAAGAGACATTTTACTACGTGGAACATTTAGGAATTTCAGGGCAATGATCCCCCATCGCATCTTCAAGTGATCATTACAAGATGTCCATTTGGTTCAGGCTTTTTTGAATGTTGATATGGCAGTCTGTTCACACATGAAATCTGCCTCGACCAAGTGGGTAAAACGCGCCTATACCCCTTTCTGAACCAAAGGGCAGGGGCCCTTCAGTGTTTGTTTTCCTGTGCCTAAAAATCGTGTAAGAAGGATCAGTTCACACAGTTGGTGGAATAAAGGGTGTCCACGATGAAATTGTCACACTATGAAATTGCTCTAACTTTTTAACCGTTGGGTAGAATTTAATGAAAATTTGGGTGGATTTAGTTCATAGTGCATTATTTACATCCTGCAAGTTTTAAAGTCCTGTGATCAAAACTCGCGGAAATGGAGTCGAAAGAACAGCTCGTGCGTGATAAAATCTTGCGCATTCATCACGAGAACAAGGATCTCTCGCATCGTTCCATCGCTAAAACGTTGGGAATCGCGAATTCCACGGTGTTGCGAGTGATTAAGCGGTTCGAGGAACGGTTGACCACCGATCGGAAGCCCAGAAGTGAAGGAAAAAGTATTCCGTACAACACCAAAAATCACAACCGCGTAGTTGGGGCCTTCAACCGAAATCCGAACGCCTCCGTTCGGGATGTGGCTAAGAAGCTGCACCTAAGCCGAAGTTTTGTCCAGAAGGCCAAAACTAAGGCTGGGCTTCGAACGTTCAAGGTACAAAAGGCCCCTTATCGCGACGAGAAGCAGAACAAGTCCGCCAAAACCCGTGCCAGGAAGTTGTACCTCAACATGCTGACGAAAGTTGAATGCTGCATCATGGACGACGAAACATATGTGAAGGCCGACTTCAAACAGATCCCCGGCAACCTGTTTTTCACGGCCAAGGATAAGTTCAGCGTTCCGGAGCATGTCCGCACTCAGAAGATGTCCAAATTTGCGAAGAAATTCCTGGTTTGGCAAGCCATCTGCACGTGCGGGAAGCGGAGTGCACCTTTCGTGACCCAGGACACGATGAACGGACAGGTGTACATAAAAGAGTGCCTCCAGAAGCGGCTGCTTCCTCTCCTGAAGGCCCACAACGTCCCAACAATCTTCTGGCCGGATTTGGCCTCATGCCACTACTCCAAGGACGTGCTGAAGTGGTATGCGGACAATAAGGTCAATTTCGTGCCGAAAATGTTCAACCCTCCCAACACTCCGGAGCTCCGCCCCATCGAGAAGTACTGGGTGATTATGAAGCAGCACCTTCTTAAACGACCTAAGGTAGTGAAGACAGTCGAGGAACTGAAGAAAGTATGGGTTTACATGCAAAAAACGGTTGATTCACAGGTTGTGCAGAATCTTATGGCCGGGGTTAAAGCCAAGGTGCGGGCATTTGCGTATGGACTGTAAATAAAATACGAGTAAAATGGTAAAATGAAGTTTAATAGTTATTTCTCAATCCCTGAAAATTTGATGGCAATCGGATGAAAACTCGAATTTTGCGAATCAATTTTGTGTGTGGCAATTTCATCGTGGACACCCTTTAATTCAGATTTCTCAGTTGAACATCGCATCGGGGTCATCGCAAATGAAAACGCTTCGAGACAGAATTTACAGAATTTGGCTAGGGTAGTGTATCACTTTTATTGAAAAAATTCAAACACTTTCTATTCCTTCCATGGTTCTGCTTCTACTTTACCATTCTTTTTCTAACATTATCCAAACTACCGACCGGTAACGAAACATAAATAGACATTCACCATGTTCATTTATTGTTGTTGTTTTTTTCACTAATTCTTGGATTCATACATTAAAATCGATAAATTAAAACAACGTTGCATTAACAACCGCTTTACTTATTTCGTCTCCCCAATCAATTCTCATCTGTTTTGCCAGCGACCGACCGTAAGTGCTAAAGTTTAAAAATGGAACATTTCTATTTATTGTTTGTTATTCCAGAGTTGCTCTCAAATGCAGTTCTTTTTTTTATTAGTAAAAACAGTGATTAGTTGATTTTGCTCTTCTTGCAATCCACTGAGCGGGACAAAACAAGAGGACATTTTTAAAGTTTGCTGAAATGCTCGCAAAAGATTTGATTGTTACAGTTACTGTTGTGGTATTTATTTACAATAGGGTTTTAGTTATGTTTAGTCGTGTTTGAATTCGGTGAATTTGAATTTACAAAAGTGAAATCGATGTGGCGGAGTCTTCTACAAGAAAAATATGAATTTGATTCAATTGTTCCAGCCCAGGAGTGGAAACTAGTGCCTTACTAATTATTGGTAATTATTCTCTGGTTAATTTTCTTTTTTTTGTTTTTTGACAATGTTCTATCACTTTTGGCTACAAATGTGGCCATCCTAATCTAAACTTAACTGCTACATTGGGAATGTTTCGGATCGTCTTTTTTTTTGTTCTGGAAATTTTGCTTCTACACGCAAAAAAAAACCGCGGTAGAAACTACCATTTCGAGGGTTAAATTAAGCGCAAACGCCAACAATTTTCAGCTGACTATAAATGCGTTTGATTTTACCATGCCTGCGATTAGTTCGATCATGGTGCGGTTGATATCAATATGAGGTCTGTCAAATATACCACAAATGTTGAAGGTTTTACCATAAACGTAGTAAATTTGACTGAAATTTCATGGTAGTTTTAAAGATAGGCATAGTCGGGTAAAATAGTAGTTTTTACTACAAGATTTTTTTCTGTGTAGTAATTTAATGGTGACGGTACATTTTGTAGTACATAATTTTTGTTATAAAATATTCTTAATGTGTAGAATGTTCAGAAATGAGTATTTGATTTATCACAATTCCTTCGTTTTTCGCAAACGTCATTCGGCTTTGTAATAGAAGGAAATTTTGATCAAGGATTTGACATTCAGGCATGGTTTATATTTGGTTATAGAGTGCCTGCTATGAGAATGACGCAATGTTGCAGTTTTAATTTCGAACAAAGATTAACAGATAATTGCTGCTCTTTTTTCGATTTTCACGCCACTTTATTTGTAGGTTTCTCTAGTTGGTAAGATCTTTGCTTATTTATTCGATGATATTGCTTGCCTTGACTCTGTTGACTTTTTTTTATGTTTGTTTGTATTATGCATTAATTGGCATCTTGAGTGTGAGTGGTGCAATAAATAGATGTTTTTTTTTGAATGTTGGATTCTTCACATATTTTCAATGTGTAACGTTGTTCTTTTTTTCGAATACAAGAGTGACTTTTTCTCCACAAATTTGAGTAATTCAAGATAACCTTACTCAAACAACCAACACTATTGGAAAGTATCGGGACTTCAAGTTTTATTAATTATCAAGAAGGAAGGAGTCATTGTGTAATGAATGTACACAGCAAAAAGAAGTCGCCGAAATTGTCTGAACACTGCTAATACGAACACCACTATATGAATATTAATGTATGTGTGCAATGATAGAGAACTCGTTTTACCACAGTCATTTTTGCTCTGTAAAATGGCGTCGAATCAAGAATGCGTGCGTGAATTAATTTTGCACAAAAGGTGGAAAATCCAGATACATCGCTCGGCGATGTTGCGAAGTCTTCGAATATCGCAAAACCGCCGGTTACTAGAGTGTTATAAAAAAAACCTTTCAGCATCGTTAAAAGGAAAGGTCGGTTCCGAAGGCAATCATGGTTCTCGATTCTCGAACAGTGGTAAAAGAGTTTAAGAAAAAACCGAACATCTCAGTCCGAGATGTGGCCAAAAAAGTGAAAATGTCTCCATCATTCGTCCAGAAAGTGAAGATAAGTGCGGGTTTGAAGTCCATCAAAGTAAGTGTTGCTCCCAATCGTAACGATACGCAGATACGTCTGCTTGGTAATGGACGACGAAACATATTGAAAAGCTGATTCCTCGAGAGTTTCATAGATCGGTTCCAAGAGGAAATGTTGCTGAACATTTTAAGCAAAAAAAAAACTGTCAAAGTTTCCAAAGAAATTTCTCGTACGGCAGGCAATATGTGGAAGAAAAAACTAGCTTTAAACTTTAGATTACCTCATGCTAGTTCCATACCAAATTTGTTAATTGTGTGCAGCAAATAATGACATTCTAAATTTTCATCAGTCTATTGACCATCTGGAATCGACGTGTTAAACTGATTTTGTTTTACCGTTAACATTGAAGTGATGTTGAAGAGCGAAATGACTTCAGTTTAACTGATCACATTTATGCTAGAAATTAGAGACCTCGGAGTATCTACTGCAGCGAGCCATACGAACTACTCCGGCCATTGATCTGCCTCGTTGATGGTTGGGCCATAGTTGAACTAATACCACCACCGCCGCCCCCGAACCTCCGTCCCCCGAAGTTGGTCGTCTCCGTCAGCGAGTAGTGTCGTAGCTTGGAGTTCAAACTAACACTATCGCTGCCATAGTCACTACGAATGTAGTGCTGAAAGTGATGCATATGCTGCTGTTGCTGCTGCTGCTGCTGATACTGTTGCTGCTCAGCGGTCATCTCACCCGGCCAGAGGGAGAGCGAAGATGCGATCGAATGTAGCCCGTCCGATAGTCGATGACGTCGCGATGCTGGGATGGAGTTCCGCTTCGTGGATGACGGCCCCATCTGAAATGAAAAGAGGGAACAGAACGGGCGATGAGTTATGATTTCGTAGTGAATTTTGATATTTGTTCCGGTCTATGTTGCCAGAGAACGATAAGAGAATTGTCTCAAATGCCTTCAACACTGCTAAGTGTTTCTATTTGTTAGACAGATTTAGGTAACCAAGTGCAAACTCACATTTGCTTCTTGTAGAAGTTTATGTTTTTTTTGTTATTCGTTTATTATCCGTCAGCCTATCTTCTCACAACGTGGTGACAACCGCCGACGCCAGGAAGACAACTTACCACCTGGACCCTACATATCGCACTCATCAACACACGAGCCGGGCCGAACGGCTTTACTTCTCTTCCGAAGATAGATTTTTTCGCCTCAGAGAAACCACCGACCTCGACTGGGATTGAACCCAGACCCACTGGGGTGCCAAGTAGCAGTCACTCTTACCACTGCACCAACGGCGCCAGCAAGTTTATATGTTACAAAATAAATCTTAAATGGCGGCTTACCACCAAGAAACTGGCATCACTGCCTACGTTGGTGTCCCAAAATAAAGGGTTTCCACAGTTAAATTGCATTACTTTCTGTAACATTTCGCCCTTTGGGTTGATTTCAACGAAATTTTGGGTGAAATGACCTCAGTGTGTATTGTTTACACTGCGTGAGTTTCATTGTGAAATGTGTCGTAGTTTAGAAAATGGAGTCGAAGGAACAGCAAGTGCGCGAGAACATTTTGCACACGAACCTCGACAACCCACTTCTTTCGCACCGAGCCATCGTAAAGATGTTGAAAATTCACCAGCCTATAGTGTCTCGTGTCATAAAACGTTTCGGGGAACGTTTAACTGTCGATCGGAAGAAGGTGAGTGGTAGAAAAAGTGTTCCGTACTGTGTGAAGGATTTCCGAGCTGTTCCGTTCGGGATGTCGCGAAGAAGCTGCACTTGACCAAAAGTTTCGTGGAGAAAGCCAAGAAACGAGCTGCGCTCCGTTCATTCAAATTTCAGAAAGCTCCAAACCACAATAAAAAACAGAATAGGACATAGTTGGACATGTGGACACGTTTATTTGCAGTTCATATTGTAAACAAACTCATTGGCTGTCCCATAGAAAAATTCAACATGGCTGAATCATTAGTTGGACACCTATGACACCTATAATATACTGTAGGAGTTTATAGTAGGCTTTGATAATTATAAGAGAGTTAGGATGGATAACAACTATTAAGCCTGGGACACGAATATATTAAAATTTCGTTCCACTTTGATTTTTGGGAGCCTTGAGCTCCTATAATAGCTGTGCTAAATTTCAGTTCGATCGATGAAACTATATTTTAGCACCTGCGGTTTTAATTTTCCATACTATTTTTCATGGGGAAACTTACTTTTACCACAGAGAACAGACATCTAGGCTCGAACATTTTTTTTCCAATTTTCTGTGTAAATTTTTAAAAGCAAACCGTTGGAAAAACAACGCCTCCTAGTCTAGGTTTCACAAAACTAAAATTGACAGCCTATCAAATCTCGAGGCAGGCATGTGGCGCCATCAATATACAATTCAACAAAACTAACGAAAACGAGCTGTAATTTTGAAATGGCAGTTACAGAAATTAACACACGGAGGGCACTTCAGCTTGGATGTCTGTTCTTTGTGCTTTTACGACGAAAAATCTGGCGAGTGACCCGATGTCCTCTAAAAATAAGTCAATCCTCAAAATGTCCTCTAAGATTAAAGCTAAGTTTTCTCATGGAAAATACTGTGTAAAATTAAAACCGTGGGCACGATCGAGCTGCACATTTTGCACAGTTATAGCGCTCAAAAGGTTCCCGCAAATCATACGGAAGCTGGAATTTAATTTTTTCCCCCAGGCTATTAAATATGCATGTTAAACATAACTCCTCTAGACGCCAAAGAAAGAATACGCAATTCAATGCATCTCCCAGTTTCGTTTATTTAATACTCACGTTGGTTCTCCTATTCTTCTTATTAACCAAATGGACTTTTTCGGATGGTGATAAAATAAAGCTAAGACAGATAATTGCTTTTGATAAATTTCCCATGGAAGGTAATTATTTAAGCTTACTAGCAAAAAAATTCTACGCCCTTGCGAGCGGCCTTCCAGCAGTTAACCGGAACATTCGCCATGGCGGACGAAAACATGCGTGTAGGCATGTTTTTGAGTTCTTTCTTCGTTTTATTTATCCATTCCTCCTCAGTTTTCGCGACAAAATTGTTGGAGTAGATCTTACGCTTCAGGTTGGCCCAGACATTCTCAATGGGACGCAGCTGGGGGACGTTGGGCGGGTTCGCCGTCTTGGGTACCACATCGATATTCAGCCGCTCCATCTCCTCCAACGATCGCTTCGAGTAGTGGGCTGACGCCAGATCCGGCCAGAACACCGCGTCTTTGCCCTTATGGTATTTCTTGATCATCGACGCAACTTCCGGCAGGCATTTCGTACTATAAATTTCCCCGTTCACGGCCAGCTCGGAGCGATAGAAGAGTGGCTTTGACATCCCCTTCTCGCTGATTGTCAGCCACAGCAGCACCTTCTTGGGGAACTTGGTGTGTGAAATGAACATCTTATTCAGCCACTGCCGCGTCATTGCCTGCAGCTCCAAAACCAGTGGACGCGACATCCACTTTCTGACATGTATGTTCATGTTCGCCAGGTACTTTTTCACTGTTTGGCCGGTTGAACTGACCTCCCGGCCAAGCGCACGCAGCGATGTAGCGCGTTCTTGTCGCTCAGGGTCGTCGGCCGTCCGGAACGGGCTTTCTTTTGTGGGCTCTGGATTATTGTATTAATAGGAATGCCAAGATTGTTGTAGATGCCGGGAACGGGCGTGGAATCCGGATCGTCCACAAAGTGCCACACCCACGATGTCCGTTTTCGACGCGGCCCGGTGCTTCCCTCGTCTGCCCTTGTTCACTATCTCCCCTCTGCTCATTTGTTGCTGGTTTTCGGGGTCATATGACCCGGAATGGATTTAAAAATGTTATAACTTTCTAAAATAAGCATCTAGACGTTTGAATTTTCTTGACTTTTCCTAAATCATAGGAAGTTACGTTTCTGCATCAAACTAATTTTTTTTTTTGACATTTCTGAAGGGCTGTTTAAAAAAAGTTACGATAAGTGTTTCGGGTCATATTGACCCGGATTTTAAACTCACATTGTGGAAAATTTATGTAACCAAATTTAAAGTTTTTGGAGTCAAAATATTTATAAGAGTCCCTATTCTTAGTTTTCTGGTGCGAACAGCCCTTTTAACCCGATTGGCCACAAGGAATCTGTGCCGGAAGAGGGCATGTTTGCCACGATCCGTGAAGCGGCGACAGATACAAATTTTCACGGAGTTTTCGACGGCTCAAACTTCATGACTTTTCATGAATAGTCTACTTCTAGCCTTGAAATGGACCAATGACCATATTGGTCATTCCGGGACAATCAGGATGCCCCGGAGGAATAGTTTAGGAGGGGACAAATACCGATTTTCGCAGAAACATGCCTTTCGACGGGTCAAACTCATGATTTTTGTTGAGCAGTCTGGGTATAGCTATGAAATGGAGTAATGATCATGTAGGCCATTCTAAAACAAACCAAATGCCTCGGAAGAACCCTTTAGGAGGGGACAAAAAGGATTTTCACCGAAACATGCCTTTCGACGTATCAAACTTTATGATTTTTTATAAGTAGTCTACTTCTAGCCTAGAAATGGCCCAATGACTATATTGACCATTCCGGGATTTTGGAGGAGACAAATGCATATTTTTGCCGAAACATGCCTTTCGACGGCTCAAACTACATAATACTTCTAGCCTTGAAAGGATCACTGATTGGCCATTCTGGGACAACCCGGATGCCCTGGATTTTGGTGGGAAGAATACAGATTTTTGCCGAAACATGGCTTTCGGCGGCTCAAACTTCATGATTTTTCATGAGTAGTATACTTTCAGCCTTGAAATGGACCGATGATCATATTCGCCATTCTGGATCAATCCAGATGGCCCGGGAGAACCTTTTATGCCTTTCGACGGCTCAAACTTCATGATTTTTTTTGTAAACAATCCACTTCGAGTTATTAAATGGACGTAACGTATTGACCATTCCGGGACAACCCGGATACTCGGAGGGTACCCTTCAAGAAGAGACAAATACGGTTATTTTTTTCTGAAACATGCCAATGCTACTAAATTTCGACCATGTATGAAGATATTGACAAAGCAGCTATGGTCACTCATTCAAGCTAAGAGTCATATTCAAAGGAAACCATGTCAATTTCACATTTACTATCTTGTTAATGTCCAACATGTGCTGTTTTCATTATTTGCTAAATTGGTAACAAAATTAAACAAATTCAGTTAAATACATCCATGGAGCCGGCAAAGTGAATAAGCATTCACTTCCTCAACTGTCTGGATAACAACCGGGGTTGACCGCCCCCCCTCGCCCGACCACGCTACGCTACTGCTCATAAATGAGTAAAAATGATAAACTAAGAAAGCTATGTCAATTGGATCAGTTTTTCTTTGATTTTGGAAACTCACGAATTTTATGACCGTGCTGTTTACCGAATTTGCCAGATTTCGGTCATTGCGGTAACCAGGTCGGTAATCGAGTTCGCCAGCTTCCAGAATCAGCAAAACGGATCCAATTGACATAGCTTTCTTTGTTTACTATTTTTACTCATTTATAAGCACGTTGGGACGTTTTAGAATATTTCCGTGTGATTTGAGAACAACAATAGAAAAGCAATCAAATTTACCAGTAATCAGCCCGAGGTGCCACAAAGTTCTCATTTTGGCCCATTACTGTTTATTATACTGCTGATTTTTAATCATCTGATGGAACCCATATAGGGTGTGGGACCAATTATCGTCACCAATCGCTACAACACCAACCGTACTAGAACCAAATGACTCAAAATTCTGTTCATGAATAGTTTCATATAGACACTAGCCTTGTAAAAAAAATCAAATCATTCGGTTTCAATACGGCAGAGCAAAAGCGATTGGCGACAGGAGTTGGCCCACTGCCAAGTTGGCCTAGCACCCTATGCTGACGACATGAAACATGAAGTTGTAGCCAAGGCTTTAAATGTTCACAGCATATTTACATTTTCGCGTTCACTCTTCAAATATAGCCACTACAACGATTCAAAGAAAAGTTGGCACCTTCAGCCTCACTTTTTTTTACTACGATATTTTTGCCAAATTTACCATTCTTCCTCCCATTAACGTTTTAATTATGGTTTATTTTTCCGAAGATCGAAATGATCAACAAAACATGATCCCTCCGATTTTTCTTAGGGTCATAGGATCAATTTAAAAAATCGAAAATCGATATCAATCCGATCGATCTCGTAAAGATCAATCCAAGATAACCCAATCCTAGTTCGTATGTAAATAAAGGCAAATATCATTGGTCCATTTCAAAGCTAGAATTAGACTATTCATGAAAAATCATGAAGTTTGAGCCGTCCAAAGGCATGTTTCGGTGAAAATTCGTTTTTGTCCCCTCCTAAAGGGTTCTTTCGGGGTATCCGGGTTGTCTCAGAATTTCCAATATGGTCATTGATCCATTTCTAGGCTGGAAGTAGACTATTCATGAAAAATCATGAAGTTTGAGCCGTCGAAATGCATGTTTCGTTGAAAATCTGTATTTGTACCCTCCTAAACGGTTCCGCCGGTGCACCCGGATTGTCCCGAAATGGCCAATATATTCCATTTCTAGGCTAGAAGTAAACTACTTATAAAAAATCATAAAGTTTGAGCCGTCGAAAGGTATGTTTCGGCGAAAATCCGTATTTGTCTCCTCCTAAAGGGTTCCCCGGGGTATCCTAATTGTCCCGGAATGGACAATATGCTCATTGGTCCATTTCTAGGTTGGAAGTAGACTATTCATGAAAAATCATGAAGTTTGAGCCGTCGAAAAGCATGTTCCGATGAAAATTTGTATCTGTCACCGCCTCACGGATCGTGGCAAAACATGCCCTCTTCCGGCACAGATTCCTTGTGGCCAATCGGGTTTAAAAGGGCTGTTCGCACCAGAAACTGAGAATTGGGACTCTTATAAGCATTTTGACTCCAAAAACTTTAAATTTGGTTACATAAATTTTCCACAATGTGAATTTTAAATCCGGGTCAATATGACCCGAAACACCTTATTCGTTACAAAATGTTAACACCCAAGGCATCGATTTAGTTTTGACGGCGCACAATAGAGACGCTTGGTAGATTGAAATCAAAAACGTTAAGCATTATCATGTAAATGTTAACTAGAAAATGAGAAGAATGATTAGTAATTTCCATTTAATTCCAACCACCTTTATTGCTTATCTTGACAGATACGCGTATTTCGTCTACAATGTACAGACTTCTTCAGTGTCGTGTACTAATACTCGACTAGTATTAGTACACACACTGAAGAAGTCTGCACATTGTAGACGAAATACGCGTATCTGTCAAGATAAGCAATAAAGGTAGTTGGAATTAAATGGAAATTACTAATCATTCTTCTCATTTTCTTGTTACAGGTATTCCACTAAACAGCTCACACTCTCCAGGATTCATGTAAATGTTGTTGTAAAAAAAAATTCCATTAATATACCTATCCCAAAACGTTTAAAAGTGTTGTTATTGTCAATCTGTTGAAACAAATATACGCATTTTTGGCAAAATCAATTTTAGTTCTTAAAATGAATTTTTTTCTGCATAAAACTTAGGTAAACAATTTTAAAGATTTTTAAACGAACATATGAATAATTTCCCAAAAGTCACGTTTTGGTCCTTCTTTGACTTTAAAAAACTTCAGCGCTTCTTAATCGTTATTCTAAAGGAATTTTCAAAAACACAAGGTATGCAAAGTTGTTCAGTATGACGAAGTCTGGACATAAATAAGGTATCATTCTGAAATTCGTCCACTGAACCACGAGTACTTTCAAAACAAGTCGATATGAATTCAAATCTGACAACTAAAGGCGCCGCTATAGAATAAATCTAGGGTTTTTATTCATTAGGGCGAATCTAGAATTGAGAGACTCTCTCTTGCCTCGTTCTCTTTCATTGATTACAGCGCCATTATAAAACTATGGATTGATTCTTTAACACAGATCGCAAGATAAGAGTGCTAGCTAGCATATTGGACAAACAGACAAACGAAAAATGTGAAAATGATTTAGCTATTGGTGAAAGAGAAAGTAAACAAAGAGAGTCTCTCAATTGTAGATTCGCTCTAATGAAAAAAAAAAACCTAGAAATAAAGGATTCTTCACTGAAAAAATATTTCACTTAGCTACTACTGGAAACACATGTAGATATTTCCCAATACCAAAAGAAGTGACTTTTACTTGAATATTCACATAGACAAAAGAATTCTACTTGACTAATCATTCACATTTTACTGGACACACAAGATTCACTTCATTTTTCAAAGCATTCTCCACTTCCTGAATCACATGAAAGTTAAGTGAATTTGTAGTGGATATTTTCCACTGATTATGTGATATTTTATAAGAGTCTGATCCTCAAACTCGCAGAAAGCATTTACTCGAAGCCTTTTCAACATATCACTGTTTTGACAATCAAAGTAATCTATCTATTCATCCACTCCACGGATTGGACCAAGCTAAAAAAAAAACAAATTTTTCGGCAACATGTGACAAAACAAACGTAAACACGTGCCAAAAAGCTAATGAACTCTTTCCGCGAATGCTTCGTTCAACTAATTCGAATAAGCTTGTTTCTTTAGTGCCTCTTTTCCAGCCTGTTGTCATATGATACGGTAAGTCATTCACAATTCATCGTTTTCATAGTAGCCGAGGTGGCAGCGTGACAGCAATCTTTAAATAACGCTTTTTTATACCGCCTACCTGGCTATGACGTCGCCTGAATATATGCCACTAGTGTAGAAGCGGCGTGGTTTCGACGACGACGACGATAAGTACAAAAGGCTTTCTTCATTAGCTTCAAGTATGTATGCATGTATAATATAGTGGGAAGGTAAATGCTCGAAGTAAGGAGAAGCGATTTTCTGTCAATTTCAGTGTAACCCGATGTGGATTAATACCGGAGTGGGTAAACATTTAGGCTCCACCAACAGTAGCCATTCTCCTGCCTGGCTTTGAAAGAGTTGACGGTCGGTCGGTCGGTCGGTTGGTTGGTCGGTTGAATGTTTAAGTATAGTATTACATGAACTCCCTCCCCTCCCTCCCCTTTGTGCGTAGTATTTTTTTGTATCGCGCATTAATGAAAAATTATATATATTTTTTTTTTTATATATATTTTGTGGGTGTTTTTCTCGAAGCTAACAAACTTTAGGGATTTTAACACCATATATATAAAAATTCTGTTGGGGTTTTTTGGGGGGTGGTGTGTTTTGGGGTTGGTTGGGGTTTTTTTTATGTGGGGGGGGGGTGGTGTTCTCCGGTGGGGGGTTTTTTCGGGCGGGGGATTTTTATTTTTTGGTTTTTTGGTGTTTTCGGTTGTTGCGAAAAAATAGAATTTTTTTTCAGCCGTGGGGGCGTGTTCATTATTGTTGTTTTTTGTTGGCGCTATTAAAAGGGTTATGGGTGGGGAATTTTCCCGGCGGAGCTATTGGAGTATAGGGGGGGCCCTTTGATTTTTTGGTTTTATTCCCCGTGGCCCCGTTTGGTGGTCCTTGGTTGGGGGTGAGAACCTGGCCTTGTGGATTTTTGTGTGTGTTTTTTCATTTTTTTTTGCTCAAATTTTTCAGAGCTGTTTTTTCCCCTGTGTTGATTTTGCATTAAAAAAAATTTTGAAAAGGTTTCCCCAAGTTTGGTTCCCCTTAGTTTTTGGCCGCCCAAAATAAGACACAGCTTCACCAAAAAAGTACTTAAAAAGGCGGCTAAGGTTTCATTCTGCTGTAATAAAAACACAAAAAAAAAAATATATGATTTTCAGATTTTCTGTAACTTTTTCGCTTAATACCACCCATCATTTTTTGCACAGTAGAGCTGTCAACTTGATCTGCCATCTTTTTCCACCACTTCTGCAAATCAGATGGTTTTTTTGATTGTTTTGCCACATTTCTTCAGTTTGTTTTTGATAATTGCCCAATATTTTTCGATGGGACGAAAATTTGGACAATTTGGTGGGTTGAGAGTTTTTTCAATAACGTCAATATCATTCTGCTTATACCATTCCATGACATCCCGGCTGTAATGGCAGCTGGCTAAGTCAGGCCAGAACTTCACCGGACCGTCGTGCGATTGAATGAATGGCAAAATTCGCTTCTGAAGACACTCCTCCTTGTATACCTGCCCATTCATAGTCGCTCCAGTGATGAAAACCTTCGTTTTCTTTCCACAACTGCAGATGCCTTGCCATATCATCAACTTGCGAGCAAACTTGTCTGCATAGACAAATTTGAATCTACCTGGAGCATCACCCTTGCGTTTGGCAAGGTAAAATTTGTGTCCCGGGAGTTGTCCAAAGTCCATTTTAACATATGTTTCATCGTCCATCAAAATGCATCCGTTGTATTTCGTCAGAACTTGCTCGTACAGCATTCTTGCGCGGCGTTTGGCAACCAGGTTCTGTTTCAGGGTCCTGTTGGGGTGCTTGCTGGCATGGTACGACTGGAAACCTTCACGCCGACAGATTCGTCGAACTGTACTGTACGGCGCAGAGAACCTTTTCGCCAAATCACGCAAGGAGATCCCAGGATTGTTCCGGACTGCCCTACGGACTTTCACTCGTAGTTTCTGGTCGTATGTTCCACTTCTACGGTTGTTTTGTTTTGTGCGATCCAGCGATAGTGTTTCCCGGTAACGTTTCAGCAATTTACGGTACTTTGCGATTTTCAACTTGAGTGTGCAAAATTTGTTCCCCTTTCCTTTTCTCTTTTATAATTTTTTAAATTAAGTTTCAATACCCAACAAAACTTCCCCCCCAAAACAACAAAACCACCCCAACAACCCCAATGCCTTCCCTTCAAAACCACCCAAGCCCCCGCCTTATCCAATAAATAACCAAACATAACAAACCAAATCTAGTCCCAACCACCCCCGCCCCAACCCGTTGGCTCCATTTTTTTTTCATTACTCTGCTCCCCCTCCGTAAATTCACTTTTTCCCCCCCCCCCCCATCACCCCCTTTTTGTACACAAAAAAAACAAAACCTCCACAAAACAAAAACAGTTCCCCCCCCCAACCGTCTTTTTGCCCCCATTAGCGGTAAATTTTACACATGCCCAAATTTTTCCACAACCTGCCAAGTGGTTATCGAGATGGCTTCCAAGCAAGAAGTGCTTCGACAAAAAATTATGGTTGCAGTCGTGGAAAATCCAGGCCAGTTCCACAGGTAGATCGCGAAACAGTTGGGAATCGACAATTCGACCGTGTCCCGTGTGGTAAAATCGTTTGAGGAAACACGGCAGCGGAAGAAAAACGAAGACAGCCGACCCCGTGAACGCAAGGAAGGTAACAGGTTACTTCGAGTGCAATCCCAATCATTCGATTCGGGACGAGGCCAAGAAGGTCAATTCTTCCGTCTGCACTATGGTACGAATGGACAAATTTCGCGACAAAAATCGATAACGCGAAAACCATTAACTTTAGACACATGATGTCTTCGGAAGATTTAATTTAAAAAATAACATTTATTATTTGGTTTGGGTGGTGACTAGGGTGGTCCTTCAATGTTCATAATAAAAGTTTCAACTTTTTATTCTTATGATTTAGAGAATTTTTTGCTTCTACAGAATTGTAGATAATTTAATTTAACGAAACTTTGCTGATAAAACTTAACTGCTTTCTCATCTACGTATCGTTTTATAACAGTTTTTCTGACTTTCCTCAGGGTGGCACTAGAAAAAACAGATTTTTTGCTGTAACTTTTTTATTTCCATTTGAATTTGAGAACATTGCAGAGATGATTTTTAGGGCATAAAATGACCTTTTGAAGATACAAGATAGTTGCTAGTTATTATAGAAAAAAAGTTGTAGGGGTTGAAGTGTAAAAAAAATACGTTTTTACAAAATATCTTACTCCCTTTATTGCAAATATTTGCAAACATAAAATACGTAAACTGAAAGTACAAACTTCCATCTACAAGATCCATGTCAAATCGTTTGTCCCCTTATGTCACTTTTAGGAGAAAAGCTCGTTTTAAAATTGGTAGTTTTGCATTTTTTCTGCATAATTTTCAATCACCAGCATCAACAATTATCATCAAAGAGCGTAACAAGTATTAGTTTTGTATTGGGGTTAGTGGCGCAGGTGTGTTAGTGACGATGATTTGTAGTGCAAAATGTTCAATGTGTTATGTCTGTGTGCCTGTGATTGTAGGCCCAAATAAGTGACGCATGAAACAAAGACTGTATCTCCCACGAAAAGACAAATAATTTAAATGTTTCTTTGTTATTCTGTTTCTTATATTTTATTGTTTATGTGTACATATTTACATTTCGATTCTATCGCCTTTAGCTTTAATGATTGCCTCTCTTCGACTCTCTTCGGAAAGGCATTACAAGCGGCACGCACCTGATTTTCGGGGATTTCATCCCATATCTTCTGTATGGTAGCTTTGAATGTTTCAATACCCATTGGTTTGAGATCTCGAAAGTGAGCTTCCATGATTCCCCAAATAGAGAAATCCAGAGGATTTGCATCTGGCGAAGAAGCTGGCCATAATTCCTTAGGAATGAAGTCTGGCAAATTCTTGGTGCACCATGCTTGGGTAATCTTTGCTCCATGGGACGGCGCAGAATCCTGTTGAAACACCCATTTGCGGTTACCGAACATCGTTGAAGTATGCTTCTTCAAATGCTTTTCCAGGACCTCTTTTACGTAGTATGCTGCGTTGATTTTTACACCCTTATCAATGAAAAGCAGTGGTAGACGACCTTCCGCAGAAATCGCTCCCCAAACCATGACCGAAGCGTTGAACTGTGCGAAATGATGAAGGGATATCCTGAATACTCTCTGCATAGACCCTGTCATTTTGAGCGTTGAAACTTTGCTGCAATACGAAATTTTTCTCATCCGAAAACACAATCATGGAATCACCGTGCCGACGAAGTAATTCGCGACAACGAATGACTCTGTTCTTCTTGTTGGCTTCCGAAAGTCCATGAATTTTTCTTTTCTTGTACGGCACCAATCTCAAATCCTCTTTGAGAACTGATCTGATAGTTTTCCTGGAGACGTCCATATCCTGAGCCAGTTTATATGAAGAACGACAAGGATTTCGGCGAATTCGCTCACGCACCGCCTTTACAAGCCGTTTGGTACGTACACTGCGAGGACGACCTGGTTTTTTCTTTGGATCGATGGTTCCCCTCGTCCTCCATCTTCTCAACGTCCGGTCGATTAATGTGCGGCATATTCCTTCCTTCCGGGTCTCGGCCAGTATCTGGTTGGGACGCTTTCCCGCCAAATGCAACTGCAAAATCCGTTGTCTTTTGAAATCCATATTTTTCTTAGGCACTTCCTGTCGACGGAATCTAGCGAACACTAGTTTGTTTACATATTAATCAGTCCCTCTTTAATATGCTGGCAACCAGATGGCTCTTGCGATGGCTAGAAGAATTCCACACTGAAACAAAATACTGCGTCACTTATTTGGGCCTACCCTGTCATTCAAAACTTCAGTTCCATTGGACATCTTAGCCGACTAAATGTGGATCATTGTTTATGACGAAGGTGTTATTCAATTCAATTAGCGCTAGGGCACCGTATACTAACTATGAATTAGCTACCGCTGGCTGCCAACTGACGAGAATATGCAACGGTGAGTTAAATGAGAGCAAAGTGAAAGCCAATCAAACAAACTTTTAAGCTGAAAAATTCGAATTGGTCGACCTGAAAAGGACGGATTTCAGATCAGGCTTGAGTTTAAGCCTTAACCTCTGTATTCTGTGGAAGCGGATTATTTCACTCTTCGTCGTTGCAGCTCACTGGCTAACTCCAATAGCTAGGCAGCTTATCCCTCGCTTATAGCCAACAGGCTCACACCAGACAGCAGTTTATACCTCGTCGTTGCGGCTGCCATCTGACGAGAATATGCAACGGTAAGTTAGAGAGTTTTCAATCAGACACACTCTTTAGCTACGACAATCGAGTTAGTCGTCGAACGAATTTTAAATAACGAGCATTTAAGCTTTCTTCTCGGTTGTCTTCATCCAAACGTTGAAAAGGTGGCTAAGGAAAAATACCCACGCAAATATTTCAATTTTTGCAATTACAAAGGGTGAGTCGATAAATATTGCAGCACTTTCAAACTAGCCCAGCTTTTTTCATACTTGACCGGAAATAACCAATTTTTTGGTGAGTTTCTCTTAAGAGTGTATTTTACATGAACATAGTTGTGCAGTTGTCAGTGAGATTTTTGTCAAGATGAAAGAATATCAGCAAACCGCTCGCGAAAGGATTCACCCACATGCAAAATCCTGGATTGTCACATCGCGCCTTGGGAAAACTGATGACAAAGATTTCAGGATGACAGAGGACCTCAAGCAAGGAGCTTAATGAGAACCGGGAACAACGCACGCAAAAAAAAAAATAACGAGTGGGCGCTGCTTGCTGATATCCAGTCAAATCTGAACATTTCGACGCAGAATTTGGCCAAAGAAAAACTTGATGTTTCGCAAAGTTTCGTCTAGAAACGATCAGAGGGAACGAACGAAGCGGTTCAGGCCACCTTGGGTGCAGAACTTCCTAAGCCGGTTAGAACACCACCAAATTATGGTGCCCGGGAACTGGAGTATTTCACGGATGAGGACAAATTTACTGTGGATGACCGTTTCGAACGGAAGGAGCTGTCGAAAATCACTAGGAAATACCTGATTGGACAGGCCATATGCATTTGTGGCAAACGGAGTGAACCATTCGGGACCGAAGCGTAAAATTTGGAAGAGCAAATGAGAGGCGAAAGACGACAAGAAAATGATGAGAAGGTGAAAAAAAAAACTGAGAAAAACGTACCGGAAACGACTGTACAGGTTCTGATGGAGGGCATCAATAGCAAATGTTGAACATTTTATTCAAAATCATCCTTAAATTTAACCCATGTATGAAGGCTAAAATAAATACATATACTGAACTTTTGTAAAAAAATGGTTCCATTTCGATAACAATAGTCGATATACCAATCAATCGTAAGTATCGCAATAATTATCGACTCACCCTTTAAAAACCTCAGATGTGCGGGCGACGCTTAGAAAAAGGTCATAAATGAGCGGGCTCAGCTTAGCTTACTGGAAATAGGATACATTCTATGTATCTATAATATGTTTTTATGATAACATAACACATAACACAAGACATATAAAACACAAACATAGAGTATTGCTGTCGTTTTGAAACGTCTGATGGAAGCGGACCAAAATGATCAATGTCAAAAGGAACGGGTTTTTTTTTTGGAATACTGTACAAAGCGCGACAATAGGAATTAGGATCGGAATGGATTATACAACGGATACAATTCTTAATAAATGCTTCACAATTCCACCTCCAACCTCTCTCTCAACTCGACAATGTCCTTATCTCGACCTTGCGTAACTTGAAGTTGAAAATCAAGATCATCTGAATTTACTGCGAAAATTACTTGATCAGAGTTATCATAAGTTACGATATTGGCACTAGGCAATCGACTCACATGACTCATAAGCCTACCATGGCGATATTAACACTCTTTTTGTTCAATGTCATAGTAAGTGAGTTACAATCTGTAATGATGCGGAACGGAATTTCTTCCAAATAGATGCGGAATTTCCTTAACGAGTAGATAATAGCTAAAGTCTCTACCTCAAAACTGTGATAACGCGATTCAGCAGCGGATGTTCGTTTGGAGAAATACCCGATTGGGTGAAATTTACCATCGTTCTGCTTTTGCATCAGTATACTACCAAAACCTTCACTACTGGCATCACAATGCAGTTCTGTTTCTCGCTTTGGATTATAAAGAGCAAGGACAGGAGAAGACACCAACGTGCTTCGTAGGGTTTCAAAAGCTTCTTTTCATTTCTCGTCGAAGTGAAATTTGACTCCAGGATTAGTTAACGCCCGTAGAGGCATAGCAATTGATGAGAATGATGGAACAAACCTTCGAAAATACAAACCCAAGCATTTACTAAGATACTTCACTTCACAAGGAATTGACAGTTTTTCAATTGCAGCTAGGTGCGAATTGTTTGGATTAATTCAATTTTGGCTTACAGTAAATCTCAGTAATTCAATCTCCGTGAAACCACATTCTGAGCCTTAATCTCTAGTCTGAAACCTGCCAAAGTACGAAGAACCTGTTGCAAAACGTTAACATGTTCCTCGATCGTAACCGTTGCTATTGTAATATCGTCCAGATAGACCGTTACAGTTCCTTCCTTAATGAATGGTGCTAAAACAAAATTGACGAATTTCTGGAACACTGCTGAAGCGTTACGTACTACGTAATCCAAATGGCATCTTTAAGTATTCGTATTGTCCACCAGGGGTGACAAAGGCCGTGTACGGAATAGTGTCCTCAGCTACTAATCTGATGAAACCCATTCTTTAGAACCAACACTGTGAAATACTTCTTTCCTTCAACACGTTCCAGACAGTCATCTATCAACGGCGTAGGATAACTATCGCGAACTGTCAATTTGTTCAATGCACGATAATCCACGCACATTCGTTTTTCACCACTCTTCCTCGTTCTCAAAACGATTGGAAATGCGTAGGGAGAATTACTTGGTCGTACAATTCCATCACTCAACAATTCCTCATGTGGAATGTGGTCAACCTTAATTTTGTCGGAAAAAGAAAGGCTCCTCGGCGCGAAATTTATTGGAATGTCGGAAGTCAGCTTCATTTCGTAGTTATGTTTCGTAATGTAGTTCTGGATTCATGACATATTTGCAATCACTGTCAATAGTGTCGATGCAGAACACTTCAGGAACAGAAGAGTAGTCCATCAACGTAACAGGTTTGTTTTCCTAAAGCGGAACGGAACAGGTAGACAACACGGAAATATCGGAAGTAGCGGAAGGATCGGAAAAGGCGGAACTTAACTGGGCGGAAGACGAATCAGTCGAGACCAAAACAGTCACATTGGAAAAAAGAATGTTTGCAACCTGGGAGGAATTCGATCCATTGGAGATCACGGTAGCTGGCCGATAAGCACATTGGTTACAAGTAGTAGTGAGTTCTGAAGGTGCATCATTAGAATAATCAAAAGCGCAATGTAACACTTTTCCAGAAAATTTTATTCGATTTGGGTCAGGTCCAATTTAAAATTAAACTTTTGGTTTTATTTCAACTGAATCAATAAATCTCAATACAGTTATTCCAACTTCTTTCAAAAAATTCCATCCTAGTAATAACGGAACACAAAGATAATTATTGGGTACTACATGTACCTTTAAATATGTTTTTCGGTCACGAAAGGAGATAGATGCTTCAATAACTCCAAAGGTACATAGTGGGTAGTTGCCTATGCTCTTGTACCATGAATTTACCTTCTCACTCGGTTCCATCGATTGTGGAACCATCGGGCGTCGTACGAAACTAATTGGACTGCCCGTGTCGAACATAGAAAGTACAGGGGTACATAAGTGTGTGCTACAATCGCTGATTGAGTCCGGATCGGCGTAGAACACATTTCTCGCAACTGAACATATCGGCGGAAAAGCTGCTTCAGGTGAGCTAGATCTCTGGCCGGGTAAAGAACTGCAATGTTTGCTGAACTGTCCTGGAACCCATCGATAATGAATTGTACGGTTTGATTCTCGTCAATGTTCGCCCGAGAGGCGATCTCTTGCATCCTCAGAATGCACGCAGTAACCGACATTTTAGAAGCCTCAAAAGTTGTTTTGCGCAGCTTGTCAACGATTTCAGAAACCGTGTAAACATGGCCGAAGTTGTCCAGGAAACTAACACGGAACTGTCGATAATTTGCGGACTTATCAACACGAAGAAAACAATTCCGCCTCCGTTCTCGGTTCCATTAGACGCCCAACACATTTCAATTTGAAGTCATAACATTTATTATTATCACCGTCTTCGATAAAAATAATCGTACAGACTGAACTACTTAATACTAGTTTACAATAACTTAAAGTCTAAACAATTGTACTTATTCGATTTTTAAAAACATTTTTGGATATATCAAAGTCGAATTCGTCACATACAGCATTGAAAGTTCGAAGACACGAATCAAACGGATTATTATATTCATAGTTAGTGCGGTGATAAGGAACAGCAAGCATCGGATAATTTCGAAGTCGACGAGGAGGAACGTTCAGTGAAATCTGCTCAAGCAGCGCAGGGCAGTCAATAACGCCGATTAGGATGTCAAAGACCAGCAGACGCTGCATTTTAACACGCCTGTCAGTCAGTAGATCCAAACTTATCAGTTTGCAACGGTCGGAGTAAGGGGGGAGATTGTTCGGGTCATTCCAAGGAAGTGAACGAAGTGCAAAACGAACGAACTTCCTCTGTACGCGTTCAATGGAAACGATGGGTGCCACATAATAAGGAGACCAAACGGGGGCCGCATACTCAAGGATGCTCCGCACCAAACTGCAATAGAGTGATTTTAAAGCATAGATGTCAGTGAACTCAGAGGCGTGCCGTCGGATTAGCCCTAACACTGAGAAGGCTTTAGCAGTCGTGATTCCCACATGCTGATTGAACTGTAGCTTGGCATCGATGGTAACTCCCAGGTCGCAGATTGAAGCCACACGATCCAGATGCGCAGACTCCATGCTGTACTGGTGATGAGCGGGATTGTTGGAGCGAGTGAAGGATATAACTTTGCATTTATCTTTATTAACACGCATGCCATTGCCGCTACACCAGATTAACAATGTGTTAATATCCTCTTGTAAAGCGACACAGTCGCGTGGAAAACATATTACACGAAACAATTTGAGATCATCGGCGAACGATAGTTTGAACGACGAGAGGCACAAGCACAAATCGTTAACGAAGATGTTAAATAACAGCGGCCCAACACGCTGCCTTGGAGTACTCCTGACGTGATGTTGAGTTGACGAGATCGTGATGAATTGACGTGCGCTGTGCGGCCGGAGAGATATGAAAAGAGCCACTTCGTTAGCCAGTCAGGATAGCCGATGCGTTTGAATTTGTCAATGATCAAAATGTGAGGAACTGTGTCGAATGCTTTAGCAGAATCGACTTACACCGCGTCCACTTGCCTTCCCAATTCAATCTCTCGTGACAGAGAGGTAACGTAGCACATCAAGTTTGTTGTTGTTGAGCGATGTTTCATGAAGCCGTGTTGATTATCGGAAATTAATGGTGCGGCTACAGTGTAGAGGACATTGTGCATCAGCTTTTCGAAAACTTTGCTCAAACAACACAGAATGGAAACACCACGATAATTTGTGACTCGGTTGACGTTTCCTGATTTATGGATGGGAACGATAGAAGCAGTCTTCCAAACGGAAGGAAATGTTTTTTTCGCTAAGCGATCAGTTGAATAAAATCGTGACAGGGGCTGCGAGTCCCACAGCACACATTTTCAGGAATAGTGGTGGTATGCCGTCTGTTCCGGATCCTTTCTTGGAGTCGAGAGTGTGTATGACATTCAGCACTTCATCAGAAGAGAATTGGATGACGGGAAAGTTAATGTTGTGCGAAGAAATATGCGCAAAGCAATCGAGACGTGGTACAGGACACGACTTACTGAATACATTCTCGAAGAATTCGGCGAAGAGGTTAGTGGCTTCTGCGTTAGAGCTAGCATGAGCCTTCTCATATGTAATGTTGCAGGGGATGCTAGCAGAGGATCTCAGTTTTCTAACGAAACCCCAGAAACGTGTTGGTTCCTGTTTGATGCTTGCTTGAATCCTGGATAAGTAGTCGTCGTGAGTGGATTGCAAAACAGATTTGAATGTTGCCTCAACTTCTCTTAGAATGGTTTTGTCGGCTTCAGATTTCGAGAGGAAATAGTGATTACGTGCCTTCCTGAGTAAGTTGCGAAGATGTCGCCACTCAGAGGTCCACCACGGTTTGTTGAAAGTCGAGTTAACCGCACGTCGTGTGCGCGGTACAAAAATGCTGCAAATTTCGACGTCGAATAGTAAAACGAACGGCGCATGATGGTTGTCAATTGGTAAAAGGCTCAACTAGATCTAGAAGTTCTGGCAGACTTACAAAAACCAGGTCAAGGATTCGACTGTTGATGTTTTCGAAGTGGTTAACTTGCCGCAGGCCAGTAGCAAATAATGCTTCGATGAGAGACTGCTCGTGTTCTGATGAAATGTTTGTAGGGATGTAGCCATGTAACTCTTCGTCCAACTGCCATCGCAAATTTGGGAGGTTGAAGTCACCCAAAGACAAAATGATATCCTCTGCTGACGCACTGTTTACGAGACTCTGCACTGCATTTACATGGTCAGAATATCGGTCAGCGGACGAGTTGGGGGGGATATAAATTGTGATGATGTAGAGGGAGCGGTGATCCAGACTCACCCGAACCGCTACTTGCTCCAATTGTTCGCTATTTGACAGTGGAAACGCCTCGCAGCGTAAGTGATGCTTCACGACAATCAGCACACCACAAGTGATGACTGCTTGCTGCACTGCGGTCGCAGCGGAAAAAAGTGTAGTCGGGAGAAATCTCTGCGCTTTCGATATCGTCACGAAGCCAGGTTTCGGTGATAACGAGCAAATTGTAGTAGCAACTGGACAGCAGCATACGTAGACGAGTAATTTTGGTGCGCATACCTCGCACATTCTGGTAGTATACCGATAAGCTGGATCTTGGCCTGGAATCGAAGAGCGATTCAAGTCTTGTTGGGCAATTAGCGCAAACGTACTTGCCTGAATTAACGTTTTGGAAACCCCTTTCCCTACACCCACACGTAGGGCCGGGGCGGCTGCTGGTCGGTGGCTGGAGTGGCTCGACTACGGTGGGGGGATCGGGGGCTTCCATAGTGCTGTGTTCGATGCGTCCCGGTGTTCGGCTCACAAGCTGGGATTGTTGAGATGCGTCAAACAATGGAAAAACGCTGGAAACGGAGGGCGAATCAGGTCTTGAAGGGCAATTAGCGCATACGTACTTACGTGTATTCACGTTTTGGAAGCCCCTTTCTCCGCACCCACACGTAGGGCCGGGGCGGCTGCTGATCGCTGGCTGGAATGGCTCGACTACGATGGGGGGATTGAGGGCTTCCAGAGCGCTGTGTTCGGTGCGTCCAGGATTAATATTTTGTGATAGAGTGTTGCTTGTAGCTGCATTTTCACTGTTGGGGTAGCTCTGAGTGCTACTGGTTATGCGCCTGAATTTGCAGTTGATAGTCTCCGAAATTTTTGGGACCTGTAGTCCTCGAACTGTCGAAACATTATTTCCTCTGGCCATGTCGAGGGATCAAGTGCGTTGTTCTTCGAGGCTGGATCGAAACCAACTTTGAACGAAGTAAATGACATGTTGCTTGTGTCAGTACCTTTGGCCACCAGTTTTACCACATCGGGATTGTTATCCAATCCTAGGTTTGCCTTAACCATTTCCACAATTGCTTCATTCGTCACATCAGGTTTAATACGAGAAAAATACAGCCAAAACTTATCAACTGGTTTTGTGCTGATCGGTACTGAAACTACGTTTGGGTTGAGATGCCGATCAGCACTCAGAAGATGTACGTACTCCTGAATCGAATTCACGGGGCCGTTTATTGGCACGTATCGATTCAATAGCTGTCGGCCAGCGATTGAGTTTTGGGGACTGTAATGACAGTACAGGCTTGGAAGAGATCTTTATTATTTCCATGTGCAGGCTATTAATAGCATTAGTAAGCGATGTCAGAGGCGACTTTTCATCCGCATCCTGAATAGTCGGTGGTTTTCCTTGCGTTTGCTCGATTTCTTCCAATTCCCGACGCAAATTAGCGATCATCTTGCGTTTCTGCAGCATTCTCAATTCCACATCCAGTTCCTCGTCGTGCACTGAAGAACTGTCTTCTTCGTTTGGCGCTCCGCCCTGTGCCCCAAGATGGCTTTCGTTGAGCACTCGCAGGTGCCGCACTGTAGCTGACGGCGGATTATCAACTTGGTTTTCCTGCAGCCATTCAATCAAATCACTTTTCGTCATTCGACTCATTTTCACCGATTCACCATTTTATTCGGCGTGATGAATTTTAAAATTTTCCACAGGATACTCGAAAAAAAAACACGAGGCGCGAACTTTTAACTTTTTATTTCTTTTTTTTTTGCTTGTTGGAACACGAATGAATCAGGAAATGGAACAGGACTGTACTCAAAATGGAAAAGGCCTATTGCACACTGAACTGAATAATCGGTACGGAAATACACTCGTCGGAAGTAGTACAATATCGTGTAATAAGTTCCGAATACATTCGTAATGCCAATTTACATACTCTCCCGTTTCATTTTACTCAATTTTTGAGTACAATTGTATACTATCTCTTTTTCTCTCACGGAAATATTACTCAATTTTCGTAAAAATCGGATCTACTCATAAAATTGAGTAGAACCACTTTTTACGAAAATTGAGTAACATTTCCGTGAGAGAAAAAGGGATGGTATACAATTGTACTCAAAAATTGAGTAAAATGAAACGGGAGTGTATGTATAGAAAACGGAATGCTACACTTGAAATACATGCTAACCAAATTAAACTACAATCTTTAATATGGTTTTATGATTCTGATCATTTTTTTAATGATTAATAAATCAATTTCGGTTTTTGAAGATTCTCAGTTACCAAGTTTTCAAGTAATGATGCACTTATTTGCCTTGTGAAGCAACATTTCGTATTCATAGAAGGGATTTTTTTTTGTTATATTTCCTTTCCTAGAATTTCCTTTGGCTGAAAGCCTTGATGGCTGTAAGTTCTGTAAGTTTAAATATACATTGTTATAGCTTTCAGCTAGACCAAACGGCCCGAAATTCCATTCACTTCCATGAACATGGAAGTATTGCGAACACATATTTTCCGATTTTAACATTCGAGTAAAGTTCGCACGTTCATCCGTGTGCAAACCTGTGCGTCCTTTCTTCCTTTCAGACAAAGCAAAATAATTTTTTTTGCTCCTGCTAAGTAATCACATTTTTTTTCTCACGCCTCCGCAATGCTTATTAAGAGCATGCTTTCAGTCATCATCAGCTATGTCCGAACAGGAGAAAGTGAAAATGCGCAAACTTTCATTTATCCTTATGAATAAAAAGCTCCAAGTTGGCAATTTCATTTTGACTACATTGTCTGCCTTATTCGCCGGATTAACAACCAGGAGAAAACCCTCCGGAACGAGAAAAGATGATGCTTAGATGCTTATCGCTGATTCTCTACATAAATCTACCATATATGTTGTGGTTTGGAATGAGATATGTATTGTCTGATGATAAATGAGGATCAATTAATTAGAGCTGATGAATATATACGTATCACAACAGAGCTAACAGACAGGGAAATAGCAGTCATACCGAGACATAGACACAGATTGAAACAGGAGAGACAGAAAGAGAGATAGACAAATAGGGTGATTGTACTTACCGTACAGGACACTATAATCCCGGGCTTTGACGTGGCGAGCCTGCAGAAACCGCTGAGACGGATGATTTAACAAGCTTTAGTAGGTGACTTTGGAGTGTTCTGCCATGATGACTGTTGTTTTGGTGATGTCCTGATGGTGTTGTTGTTGTTGTTGTTGTTGTTGGCGGTGGTGATGATGGTGGTCGTGGCGGTGAAAGTGAAAATGGTGGCTCCATCCGGGAGACGGTGAATCCTATCTGGCCGTCGAGGCTGGCGATGCCATGACGATGTCCCGTCTACAGAACGCCGGACGACTGGCGGTCCGCAGACGATTCGTGATGTGAAATTATTTGTGGTGTGGGTTTCGGATAGCAATACGGTGTTGGTTGGGTATTGGGTGGTGTGGTCAAATGAGTGTTGTGTTAGTGGACAAGAGTACAGAGCAGTAGGAAAGAAGAAGAAAGAGAAAAATAGGAAATCAGACAAGTGGTATGTGATACTTGTGGAAGCATAGCTATTTAAAGACGACTACAAGTGACTAAAAGCGAATTGCATTTCTACGATATTAGGATACTATTTACTTATAATATATTGATTGATGCGTGTGCTTGTTCGTGGTTAAACTTAAGTAAAGAAGGGTTGAAAAGCAAGTCTGTTGTACACGGCAATGAGCAACAGGATAATGGAGGAGCAGATCATCAAACGCATTTGTGACATCGCTTGTATAGTACAGTGGTGTCACTAATATAACTCAACCACCTGCTCCACATCGGTGTCCAACTCATTACGCACACGAAACTACACGCTTCCATGGCCGGTTCCTCTCAAATGATAATCTAAGCCCCCCTAAACATACTATATAAAGCTAGGGAAATATTTCTTTTGCCTGGTAATGCTACTGATTTGTCATTTTCAAGACATCGACATTGGAAGAGCTTAGAATATGCAGTTTGATGTATGCCTGTTTACTATAAAGCAAATCTACTGTCTAACTGCCAGATTTGCCAACAATTAAACTAGAATGCATTGTGGTGCCGTTTTTTGGTGTTGGTTAATTGCGTATAGTAAAACCAAGTATCATTGATTATAATTAAGGGTGATATTGATAATGTGTGAGTCCGTAAGAAAATGCTTGTATCTGTTTTAACCTGAAAAAAGGAAAAGTAATAACGTTCACTGTTGTATGTAAGCGATCCTAGTGGAATAGGTAGGTTTTCTACGCATTATTAATGTTAACCGTATTTCGCAATAATGCCCCGTATTATGGTTTTCTGGAAATTAATTGATAACTTATGCATCTTCGCTCATATTATTTCATAGTGTATCAATGAGCATTCCTTGAATCTATGCTAGAAGCTTTTTTTTATTCTAGGAAAATTGAAGAAAATCATTACTTAAATACAACCGCCCCCAAACATATCATTTGCTTCTCCGCATACTGCTTTCGAGTTTAGTCACCATTTCATACGTAATATTGGTACAAATAATAAATTACTTAGATACCCTTCTGAGCAAAATTAAACAGTTTTATTTTTTTTTGACGTAGGACCAAAAAGCCGTCACGGAAAGCGGTCAGGTTTTGAGCGTTAATATCTCAGTCGTTTGTCCAAACATTTTCAAAATGTTTGCCCCAATCGATCGGAAATATTTTTACGCATCGATTCCAATTAAAAAACTTTTAAAACTTTTGATTTCCAACACTAAACTATTAAAAACTATTAAAAAAAAGTGATGTTTTATAATTACGTTTTGCAGAGTAAATTTACTAAATGCCAAGTATTTTCATCTCAGATCGCATATGCAGCAGTGAACGATATACATATAAGGGGTAAACCTTCACAAAATGCTTCATCTGTCATCCAAAGTCCGCTCAAAGATCAGGTTACGCAATGCGTCCTCAATCTCAATGCCTCCCCTTGTGTTGTGCCTCCGGAGGACAGAATATCTGCAGAATAGATTTGCTCAACAGTGAAAGGCACTAAAGGGTGTATTCGATAAAAATGGCACACAGAAAATCTTCTGTAACTTTTGAATCGTATGAGTAAAAAACCTAGAAATTTGAGTAGATCTTATCCATAGTGTATTATTTACATCTGCCAAGTTTCATAGTTATACATTCAGTAGTTCCAGTCATGTCGTCGAAACAAGAAATTGTCCGTGAGAAAATTTTGTGCACTCACAATCAAAATCCAGGGGCGTCCCACCGGTGGATTGCTAGAAGGCTTGGAATTGCAAATACAACTGTGTCTCGTGTAATAAGAACCTTCAAGGAGCGTCTGAGTGTCCAAAGGAAGGAAGAGAGTGGTCGTAAAAGTGGTCCAATGGACAGTAAAATGGCCAGGAAAGTCCTACAACAATTCAAGAACCGTCCAAACATGTCAATTCGAGATGTCGCTAAAAAGTCTAAGGTGTCAGTCGGTTTTGTGCAGAAAACCATGAAGCGTGCTGGGTTACATGTTTACAAAGTGCAAAAAGCTCCAAACCGGAATGAAAAACAAAACATCACTGCGAAAACCCGCGCCCGGAAACTTTACACGAAGCTGCTCACCAAATCCGGTTGCATCGTGATGGATGACGAAACATACGTCAAGGCCGACTTCCGTCAACTTCCTGGGCAAGAATATTTCGTTGCCAAGTCGAAGTTCGATGTTCCGGAGGATGTTCGAAAGAAGAAACTATCGACATTTGCAAAGAAGTTTCTAATCTGGTAGGCGATTTGCGGATGTGGTGAAATAAGTGCTCCCTTCATCACTTCCGGAACAATAAACGGTGCGATTTACACGGAAGAGTGCCTTAAGAAGCGTCTCTTGCCATTCATTAAGAAGCACAAAGGATCAACTCTGTTTTGGCCTGATCTAGCATCCTGCCACTACGCTCGAAACGTATTGGAGTGGTACCGAGCCAACGGAGTCAATTTTGTGCCAAAGGATATGAACCCACCAAATTCACCGGAACTTCGTCCAATTGAAAAATTCTGGGCAATTATGAAAACTGAACTTCGCAAACATCCCAAAACTATAAAAACAGAGCTAGAATTGAAGAAAATTTGGGTAAAAACGACAAAAACACTGGGAAAATCGGTTGTACAAAATTTGATGGGTGGAGTGAAAAGGAAGGTGCGGGCATTCGGGATGGGAGACGAAATTGAATAAAACAAATGTTGTAAATCAAAACTCATTAGTAGTTCTTCATTCCCTGAAAATTTCAAGAAAATCCGATAATCAGTTTAATTTTGATGAGTATATATGTGTGTGCCATTTTTATCGAATACACTCTTTAAAAACATGAAGGGATTTTCAACTCGATCCTAAAACAATATAACATAAAAGTCTACACACTATTGAGTGACATCTTCAACAGATGCTCGGAACTGCACTTCTTTCCAAGCATCTGGAAAGTAGTCAAAGTCATACCAATTCGCAAACCCGGGAAGGATCCAACATCTCCTTCAAGCTACAGACCAATAAGCCTTCTTTAAGCGCTGAGCAAACTGTTCGAGAAGTTAATCCTCAATCGTTTGCTGCAGTTTGTCGATGAGCAAAACATCCTCCTACCGGAATAGTTTGGGTTCAGGAAAGAGCATTCCACTACTCATCAGCTAGTTCGGGTGATGAACACCATAAGAAGTAACAAAGCTGTATCCAAGTCCACTGCCATGGCGTTGTTAGACGTTGACAATGTCTGGCACGATGGGCTTGTATACAAGCTTTGTAACTTCAACTTTCCACTTCATCTGGTTAAAATCATCCGAAACTACCTTCAGCAAAGGTCGCTTAGGGTATCGTTGAATTGGTGTCTCTCGGACACGTTTTCAATCCCATCAAGAGTTTCGCAAGGTAGCCTGCTTAGCCCGTTACTACATATACAGCATCTACACTTCCGATATCCCTCCACTTGGAGAGGATTGCGTGTTGTTCCTGTTCGCAGATGACACCGAAATAACCGAAAAAGGAAGGATGCCTCGCGAAATCACAAACAAAATCCAACGATGCCTTAACACCTTTGCTGACTATGCCACCAAGTGGAAAACCAAAATCAACGCCTCCAAAACCCAAACAATCATTTTCCTCCATAGGCAGTCCCCCAAACTAAAACCACCTCCATCTTGCACGGTAGCCATAGACGGCACAAGGGTTGAGTGGTCCACCGAGGTAGCTTATTTGGGGCTGTTGTTTGACGAGAAACTTCTCTTCAGGTCGCATGTGGAGAGAACTTTGGTCAAGTGCTCCGCCTTAGTTAGGTTGCTATATTCGCGGATTTTCCGAAGATTCCGCCTCTCAGGGGTGAACAAACTGGCCGTCTGCAAACAGATCATAGCGTCTGCGATATTCTACGCTCCAGTGTGGGAATCATGCGCACAGACTCATAGGAACAAGCTGCAAGTCACGCAAAACCGAACGCTCAGAATGATCCTAGATCGCCCGTTTGGAACAAGGACGACTGACCTAGACGCGATCTAGACGCGACCGTTCTCAAAATTAATTAAAAAATTATTGACATTACGAACAAATTTGTACAGAAACGTAACGTGCTTTAATAAGCACCCTGTATATGGTAGGTTAGTTGTAAATAGTAGGTAAGTTAGTTGTAAGATGTTAATAATAGTCTTAGGTAGTTAGGTAGTTAGGTAGTAAAGGCTAAGTTGTAACACTTCCAAAATTAACATGTTCCAAATAACAAATAATGAAAAATAAAAATCACTTTAAGGAGAAGAACAAAATGATTCATTCACTCGGCAGCCTTGGAGCTGTTCAGAGCGTCAATTAGCCAGTATTTAATTTCCAGCTGGCGGTGACAAGTACCCTGGAGGGTGCTCAGGCAAGCAGCCAGGTTGCTGATGGCTTTATCGCCTTTGGCTAGGCAACCGTTGCTTGGTGGTGCTTTGGTGGTAGGAACTGTATAAGCCAGCCACCATCATCATCGCTAATGTATGCAGAAAATGCATTAACTAGCAACAATAGCATGAATTGCATGAACCAGTTATTAGTATAGACACTGTATATAGACCGGACAACAATTGTCTTATGCAGCCAAACGAGCTGTCAAAAAATGCAGCCAAACGGACTGTCAACTTTTGATTTACTTTAAAGGAGCAAGTATTGTGATCAAGTATTGTTTTGACAAAAGCCAACAAAATAAATAAGGGATTTTTTACTTCCATATTCAGTAAATGTAAGTATTTTCGGTGTATTATTTATTGCCGTTTGGATTGCTAAAAATGAACACAATTCTTTCTCTACACAGTGCCGAGCATAGGACCACCATTTCAACGTGTATTTCACAGCACTATCAATTATCGTTTTTACAAATGATACATTAAGTCCCGAAATTGTAATACTTAGCATTTTAGCTGTTGTTGAGGCTATGGCTACATTATTTGAGGTTATTACGAGTACCAGAAAATGGCCAGCGGAAATATCTGAAGTTTATACCGGAAAACCTTTTGCAGCCTGCTGGTCCTCAGCATCGGATGATACTTGAACGCAATCTACGATGAACTGCATCAGAACCCGACTTACAAATGCGACGTGTTCTAAAGGGTGATACGGTCAAAATTTGGTCAAGGGAAAACGCGTGTAAATCGGTGAAATCGTTTATTTAAAAAATCAAATTAAATTTCTTTTTCAAGTTCAATTAGTATAAAATTCAGGAAAAATATTCAGTTAGGCTTCCGCTTTTCCAAATCCGAATTGCCGGGCCTTACGCTTGACCCCTGCCATCAGATTTTGTACAGCCACCTTGTCCACCTTCTTCGCCGCAGAAAGCCAGTTTGCCTTGAACTGCTGCTCGTCCTTAGCAGTTTTTTTGGTCTTCTTTAGGTTCCGCTTGACAATAGCCCAGTATTTCTCAATTGGGCGGAGCTCTGGCGTGTTGGGAGGGTTCTTGTCCTTGGGAACCACCTGCACGTTGTTGGCGGCGTACTACTCCATGGCCTTTTTACCGTAATGGCAAGATGCCAAATCCGGCAAAAACAGTACGGAACAACCGCGTTTCTTCAGGAAAGGCAGCAGACGTTTATTCAAACACTCTTTCACGTTAATTTCTTGGTTGACAGTCCCGGAAGCTATGAAAATGCTGCTTTTCAAGCCACAGGTACAGATGGCTTGCCAAACCAGATATTTCTTTGCAAACTTTTCTTACGCAGCCATGACGCTCCCTCGCTATTCTGGCCTGATTTGGAATGGTATAAAGCGAATGGAGTCCATGTTGTACCGAAAGAGGCGAATCCACCTAACTGCCCGGAGTTGCGACCAATCGAGCGGTATTGGGCTCTCGTGAAGAGAAAACTCTCTCAATATAAACAAGAAGCTACAACTATTAAAAAATTACGAAAATCTTGGATAAAAATAACTTAACCATTAGGAGAAAGCACTGTGCAGAAGCTTATGAGTAGTGTTAAGGGAAAAATTAGAGAACCTTACGAAAAATCAACAAAATGAAATGAAGATGGGAAGAAAACATTGTTATTTACTATGTTTGAGAATAAAATAATCAAAAATCACAATTAGAGATATGTTGGAAGTTAATTAACTTAGTTTATATTCTTACAATTTCAAAGATCTGCGTTTAGTAAAATATTTGATTGAATTGATGTTCTTTGTCATCCAAGAATTCTCTGGAGTTCTGGTCCTACACAGTTTGAAAGAAACACATAATTTTCCGCGTTATCTAATGCACATATATGCAATGCTTGATTTGGAAAAAGTTCATGGGATATTTTCTGTAAATTTAAGCTAGATATTGCCTAAATCAGGTATGTTGTAGGTAAGATTGCAAAAAACTTCGTAGTTTACAATTGCTTTGGCTAGCAATTGAACATCATTTTTGTCTGTGTAAGACCTACAAGCGTAATCAGAGATATGATGGGAGTTTATTAACTCTGTTCTTATTCCTAGAGGCCCAGAGTACTGATTGAAATAATACTTTGGGTTACGTAGATGTTCTTTGCCGTCCAAGAACTGCCTGGAGTTAATGTCTAAATATCTACAATCGTGATTAGAGATATGTTAGAAGTTTATGTATTCGGTTCATATTTCTAGCGGTTCAGGGATTTAATTTATAAAACAGTTTTGCATTGAAAAGATGTTCTAGGTCATCGAAGGATTCTCTAAAGTTGAGGTCCTGAGCTCTACGAGTGTAAGCAGAGATGTGTTGGTTGTTTATGAATTACGAACCCAATTCCTAGACGTTCAGCGATCAGAGTGCAATCAAATACTGGATTGAATTGATGTTCTTTGCCATCCAAGAGCTGTCTTTAGCAGATGTCTTCAGATGCAAGCAAAATCAGAGTGTTGCAAGCTTAATGATTTAGTTCGTATTCCTAGAGGTTCAAACCCCTTATTAAAATAATATTTTGTGTTAAATATATGTTCTTTGTCATTCAAAAACTCTCTGGAGTTAAGATCTTTTGTTGTTATGTTGGTAGTTTAAAAATTCGGCTCATATTCCTGGAAGATCAGAGACCTGGAAGTTCAATAAAATATACGATAGAATTGATATTTTCCGCCATTAAAGAGCTCGATCTATAAATATGCGTAATCAGATATTTTTATTTTATTTTATGGATCACCCATTTGCGGTTATCGAGCATCGTTGAAATGTGCTTCTTCAAATGCTTTTCCAGGACCTCTTTTACGTAGTATGCTGCGTTGATTTTTACACCCTTATCAATGAAAAGCAGTGGTAGACGACCTTCCACAGAAATCATTCCCGAGATCATGACCGAAGTATGATTTTGAAAGCGTTGAACTGCGCGAGTTTAAGAAGGGATATCCTGAATACTCGTTGCATAGACCCTGTCATTTTAAGCGTTGAAACTTTGTTGCAATACGAAATTTTTCTCATCCGAAAACACAATCATGGAATCACCGTGCCGACAAAGTAAAGCGCGACAACGAATGACTATGTTCTTCATGTTGGCCTCCGAAAGTCCATGAATTTTTCTTTTCTTCTACGGCACCAATCTCAAATACTCTTTGAAAACTGATCTGATAGTTTTCCTGGAGATGTCCATATCCTGAGCCAGTTAGTATGAAGAACGACAAGGATTTCGGCGAATTCGCTCACGCACCGCCTTTACAAGCCGTTTGGTACGTACATTGCGAGGACGACCTGTTTTTTTCTTTGGTTCCCCTCCAATACTGGTTTCAGTTTAGATATTTAGACCTTCAAGACATTAAATCGTTCTTATAAACTTCTATTAATTGAATTGAAAAGAGCTTGATTAATTACCGAGTGGTATATTAGAAGTTTAGTTTCGGAATGCTTGTCAAAGAAGCCAAGATTGCTATGATGGAATTTTAACGATTGCTTGAATTGCTTGAGGCTGCTTCGATGTCATCCCCTCTCAATCGTACAGTCCTAAATTCCCTTGTAATTCTTGAAATCTTCCAGAATCCAGGGACTTGGTGAATATATCAGCTAATTGGTCTTGAGTACTATCTGCCTCCAGTTGGATTCGTCCTTCAGCGATATGGTCCCTGATGAAATGATGTTTAACATCAATATGTTTGCTTCGGTTCGTCTCCAAGTTGCTTGCCATGGCTATACAGCCTCAGTTGTCTTTTAAAATTGTTACAGGTGTTTTGGAATCCTTCACCTGCATGTCCTCCAGAATTCCAGCCAGCCAAAGGGCTTCAGCAGTAGCAGCACTCAAAGCGATGTATTCACTTGAAGAAATGGCCACGGTAGTTTGTTTTTTACTACACCATGACACTGTGGATCCAAAAACCTTAAAGATGTATCCGGACACAGACTTCCGATCCTCGTTGTTAGCCGCCCAATCAGCATCAGCAAATCCAACAAGCCGCGGAGCATCACTGCGTTGGAACGTCAGTATGGCGTTCGCGTTTCCTTTTAGGTAACGGACGACTCTCTTCAAACATTGCCAGTGAGCTTCCGTTGGATTTGGTTGATATCGGCCCATGACCCTATTGAAAAACAGATCTCCGGGCGAACGCTCAGCATTTTATACATTAAGCTGCCTAACAGTTCTCTATAGGGTTCTCTTGTAGGTGTCCCCTCTCGTTGTAGTTTCAGTCCTTTTTCCATAGGCAACTTTGCGGGATTACATGCAGCCAATCCGAAATTGTTCAGAACCTTTTCCACGTGCGCCTGCTGTGAAAGCTGAAGAATTCCAGCTTGCCGGTCGTACGCGATCTTCATTCCCAGGAAATGATGTGCGTCTCCACAATCGGTCATGCAGAAAACAGTTGATAGTTGCTTCTTTAAACAAACGATGGATTCCAATTTCCTCCCCGCGATTAGTAGATCATCGACATACAGCACGATGTAAAGCTCATCATCTACATTGCTTCGGATATACATGCAGTAATCATGACGAGATCGCCGGAAACCCAGCTTGATTAATTCGGTGTTGAATTTCTCATTCCAGCAACGCGGTGATCAGCCCATATAGGGATTTCATCAGCTTACACATCATATTCGGTGGAGCCTGGACGCCTTCCGGGATTTCCATGTAAGAAACGCGGTTTTAACGTCCATCTGGTGAAAATGGAACTGCTTATGGACGCCTACAGCTAGCACGGTCCTGATGGTACACAGCTTCGCAACTGGTACATAAGTCTCTTCGAAATCCACGCCGTGACGTTGCAAGTAGCCCTTTGCTACCAACCGGGCTTTATAACGGGAAGTATGACCATCTTCAGATTCCTTCACGCGGAATACCCACTTGGATTTAAGGGGCTTCACACCCCGCTGGCAGGACGTCAGCTCCCACACACCGTTTGCCTTCATGGACCTAAGTTCGTCATTGATAGCTTCCAACCAATTGGCTCGATCATCCCGTCTCTCTATGTCGCTGTAGCACTGAGGGGTATCTGTGAAATACGATCCACCAGAAGTTGCTCTGTAACCAGTGAAAAAAATTCAACAACTTACCGGGGAACCTGCGCTCCCGTTCGCTGCGCCTCAACGTCGGCTGTCCATCGGACTCGAGTTGTACTATTTGCGAAGGGAGCGCCCCGGTTTGATCCATCTCGAAAACGTCCCTGCCATTAGTAAGCAGTGTACCCGCTTGTAACAGAGATTCGTCATCAGCCAGCGGTTCAGCATTAGGAGTGGGAGTGCCTTCACGAAATATTTGACGTTCTTCGGTCAACGAATCTGAATCTTGAATTATGTTTTCTTCATACTCGTACTGTACGACTAGTGGAACCTTTTCATGCTCTTCCCGACTCTTTTCATAAAGAAAACTGGTTTCATGAAACTTTACATCTCGGGCAATTATGATTTGTCTGCACTTCCGGTCCCACAAACGATAGCCGTTGGGAGCATATCCAACCATGACGACTTCGATACTCTTAGCATCCAACTTTTTTCTATGCTGGCAAGGGATTCATGTGAACGCAACCAAAAACATGGAGTTTTTCCAGACTTGGCCTCTCGCTGTACCAACACTCAGCCGGCGTTAGGTTTCTCGACAGGGCGGCGGTAGGACTTCTGTTTATCAGATAAACTGCTGTAAGGACAGCTTCCGACCACATTGTTTTGGGAACATGCGAATCGATCAGCATAGTGCGGACCTTTCCAACTACGGTTCGGTTGAACCTTTCCGCGACGCCGTTTTGTTGAGGCGTATAAGCAACAGTCGGTTCGACCTGAATCCCTTTCTGCGAATAAAACTGCTTCTGGTTGTTGGAAAGATACTCACGGCCTTGATCAATTGTCATTTTGGATATCTTCATATTGAACTTCGCCGTCACCATCGCCTCGTACTCACGGAATCGAGCGAACACCTCCGACTTTCTCTTCATCAGGAACAGCATAGCGAAGTGGGTGTGATTGTCTATGAAGGAAACGAAATATTTTGATCCGTCTCACGCAGTTGCTTCTATCGGCCCACAGACGTCGGAATGGATTCTTTCCAGTGGTCTTGAAGATATTGGACGGGTTCCGTTAAACGGTTCACGGCAAAGTTTCCCTTGTACGCACGCGTCGCAGATCGCCAACTTGTCTGCCTTGAAATCAGTGCCATCAACAAGGTTGTTACTTACGATCGCTTTCATTCCTTGACTGAGATGCCCGAGCCTCCGGTGCCACAAACTAGTCGCTTCAGCTTGACACAGATTTGCAGAAGGCACTGCAATGTCGACCTCAATCTCGTACAAGTTACCTCTCAAATTCGCAGTAGCAATGACTTCGTCGTCCTTTTCCAGAATCGCCACGTGATAATACATTCCGTGCAATGATCTATTGATATTTCGTTTGACAAGGGTGTCGTAGGACAATTAATTAATCGAAATAATCATTATCGATTAATATAACAACACAGTAAAAATATTTTCCCGAGAAACGGGTTCTTTTTTCATTAAAATAATAATTTCGTCAAAAGAAATTATACTACAGATTAAAACACAAAGAAAATAATTTATCAGATATATATAAATATATATATATATATAAATATATATATAGATATATATATATATATATATATATATATATATATATATAAATATATATATATATATATATTTATATATATATATATATATATATATATATATATATATATATATATATATATATATATATATATATATATATGTATATATATATATATATATATATATATATATATATATATATATATATATATATATTTATATATATATATATATATATATATATATATATATATATATATATATATATATATATATATATTTTGTTGATATTTTGGGCATGCAATGCGTTACCGCACGGCTTGTTTCGAAAGAGTTGAATTTCGTGCAAAAAGTCCATCGAAAGAAGATGGCTGAAGACGGGATTTCCGAGGCTAAAAAGGCTGCAACCTTCATAAAACCCATCGTAATGAGCCCGTGCACTGAAAAAATATTTCACTTAGCTACTACTGGAAACACAAGTAGATATTTTCCAATACTAAAATAAGTGATTTTTACATGAACATCACATAGAAAAATAAATTCTACTTGACTAATCATTTACATTTCACTTGACATATAAGATTCACTTGATTTTGCGAAGCATTTTCACTTCCTTAATCACATGAAAGTTAAGTGAATTTCTAGTGAATATTTTCCACTGATAATGTGATTTTTTATTTGGTGTACGCTTTGCTAATCCGATCACTACTACATGAATATTAATGTATGTGTGCTATGATGAAGACGTCGTTTGGCTACAGTAACCTTTTATTCAGTAAAATGGCGTCGAATCAAGAACGCGTGCGCGAAGCAATTTTGCACAAAAGAGTGGAAAATCCAGATATGTCGCACGGCGATATTGCCAAGTCATTAAAAATCGCAAAATCGACGGTTACTAAAGTGCTAAAAAACTTTCAGCAGCGCTTAACTTTAAAGAGAAAGGTCGGTTCCGGAGGTAACCATGATTCTCGTTTCGTCGCGGAGAGGAAGAAAGTGATTAAAGAATTTAAGAAGAAACCGAATATCTCCGTTCGTGATGTGGCGAAAAAAGTGAAAATGTCTCCATCGTTCGTCCAGAAAGTGAAGAAAAGTGCAGGCTTGAAATCATTCAAAGTAGGTGTTGCTCCAAATCGTAACGACAGCCAGAACAAGAGCGCAAAATCTCGATCGAGAAAATTATATGACACTATGCTGAAGGAATACGACTGCATAATATTGGACGACGAAACATATTGCAAAGCTGACTTTAAGCAGATACCGGGACTACAGTTTTATACCTCGTTGCAAAGAGGAAATGTTGCTGATCGTTTTAAGCAAAAAAATTGTCGAAGTTCCCAAAAAATACCTCGTATGGCAGGCAATATGTGGATGCGGTCTCAGAAGCGACATCTTCATCACGACTGGCACTCTAAATGGACAAATTTACGTAAAAGAGTGTCTGAATAAACGACTGTTGCCGTTCATTCGGAAACACAACGGTTCGGTGCTGTTCTAGCCTGACCTGGCATCTTGCCACTATGGAAAACTGGCTAAGGATTGGTACATTGCTAATGGTGTAAATATTGTCCCAAATTATTGCAATCCGCCAAATTCGCCAGAACTCCGTCCGATCGAAAAGTATTGGGCTCTGGTCAAGAGGAATCTTCGAAAAATGAATAGCGTAGCAATTGATGAGAAAAGCTTCAGGCGTAACTGGCAGAAAGCTGCAAAATTGGTGACGGATGACACTGTGCAAAAACTGATGGAAGGTGTCAAACGAAAGGTGCGGGCATTTGGATATAACAGGTCAAATTGACTTAACTGTATATGTTTTATATTTGTATTTTTATGAAGTCTTAAATAAATGATTTACTTTTGATTTTCTCATATTTTCCATTTAATACCACTAATTTCCCGTTGACTACTTTTTGGTGTGCACATTCTTTAAGTTATATGGTTATAATGTCATGTAAACTTCTGTCCCCTGAGACCGACACATGCAAGCGTCTCTTGGCACATTAGAATGCGTTGAAAGAGGCGAGAAAATAAATTCAATAAAACACATCTTTCTTCAAATTACGTATGTGTCAGTTTCAAGAGACATAATTTTACACGAAATCTTGTCTTTAAGTTCCCCGACTTTTTAAAAACATGAATTACGTCTCGTGTAAAATTTATAATTTCTAAGTGTGTAGAAATGTTACTTAGGTCCAAACCGGAAAAACGAGCTTAACCTCCTCAACAGATGCTCCCACCGCCCATTTTTTTTTCACCACACAAAAGGGCATTTTTTTTAACTCTTTCCTCCGACTATTCATTCCCCTTTCCTTTGATGTCTACTGAAGGCGTATCATTAACTGGTTCCGTTTCAAGGTGACATGCAATGTCTTCAACGTACTATTCCTCATCGTAGCTCCATGCACGAGGTATGCAAACGTCAATGCTAATGCTAATGCTAATTTAGAATGCATTACTAGACATATCGATTCAATGTGGCCAAGTTTAGGTCATTTGAAGATCGTGAAGATAATCTTCCAGCTCAACAAGTAAAATCATAAAGATGAAATTTGTCAGAAGCAGATAATTTCCCATCAACATGAGAGGCTCTAGGAGTGGACAGTAATTTATTGCTAGAACTAAGAGAATTGAAGAGAAAGCATTGATAGTTCCGTTTAGAGTAACGGCAGCTTATGACAATTGGAAGATGCAAGTTGAAAACGAGCGGAGGGCATATCAAGGTAGTATACAACCGGGCGCATAATCTTTTACCAAACTACCCCAGATGCGGGGTAGGCAAGAGGGAGGATATTCCCTTGACTGGTAAAAGAGTATGCGACCGATCCTGCTCTTATACTACCGATTGCTTGGTTTCTCTTCAATTCTCTTAGTTCAAGCAATAAATTAATGTCCACTCCTAGAGCCTCTCATGTTGATGGGAAATTATCTGCTTCTGACAAATTTCATCATTAGATATCGTTACTCCGCGCATTAGAATAATACAACAAAACAACAATCAAAGTGCAGTAAAATCATGATGACTAAAACATGTGAAAACGAAAATCTTGCTGAAGTGTATAACTATAAATTGGAGAATAAAGCCTCAACTGCTTCAGACTAAATCGATCAACATGATGTCAACATGATATTGTCGATAGTTGCTGAATTGATTGGTACCTAGGCCAAATGAAGGAGCTAGACTGCAACCACTTCCTGTTACCCTAATTGCTCAACATTTCAACAATAGGGCTAGTGGCTAACGAAAAAAATGGCTTTGGTTTATTTAAATTGTTTATGCCATATCAACTTCTACCAAATCAAAACAGTTGCTCAATTCAGGACTCGTGAGCACTATAGAATGAAAACATCAACACTCTAATGACCATATCGTTGATATGTAAGAATAGGTATTGATATCAGCTACAAAAACATGTATACTGAGCCCACTAGTGGAAGTATAAAAAACACATTTATAGACGATAGGCATTGACTTCCTGTATCCAGTTGGTATGTAACAACCTGGAAAGGCATAGAAAAACCATTATTTCATCCACGTACAAGTTACGATAAACAGAAGACATGCGCATTATCACTCCCGGTTATTCTCACCAGACAAATCCAGCATCCTATTCGATAGTTCCCTATCATACGAGAACCAAACCATAGTATATATAGAAGGACGTCGTCCGCTTCAGCCCTCAGTACGCATCGATATCCTTGAAACGCTTTCAAATCGAAACCCGCATAATCTAAACAATCATTACGACATCCGAAAAGCTTACGCAAACGATTAAAGGTGCCTAAAACCTCATTTTGCAAAATGTGTGCCATTGGATCATTTAACAAGGAAAAGTGAATTCCCTATCGCAACAAAACATTCACCTGCATAAGTGCTGACGAGCACCCATTTTCACGGGTACTGTATTGCCGATCAACAAATCAGCTAATAACGTCGATAACAATTGAATTGATTTTCCCCTTAACCAATCAATCCAAACAGATGAAAAGCAATCGAGATGGGTAGAAAGCATGAACCGATGAAAACATCTTCCTCGCGATGGCAAAAGCTGCGAGCCAATCTTCCGCGTCTCGTCGACAAGTACTGCGGTCACGATTTGAAGAGCTGGCAATCGTTCGATGGATTTATGACGCTTATGTACCGCCCAACGGATGCCGCTGCCCTCGGAGTAGCACGGATACTGTTCGGTCTAATGATGCTGATTGATATTCCCGAGGAGCGCGGTGGTGGAGATCTAGACTTTCGCTGGGGCGATCCCAGTGGCTGTAAATTTCCACTGTTCAACGGTATGGAACCGATGAGTTATCCGCGAATGGGAATCGTATATTGCATTATGTGGCTGGGGGCATTGGGCATTATGTTGGGCTATCGATTCCGGCTAACTGGCTTGATGTTTGTCATTAGCTATTGGTACGTGTTTCTGTTGGACAAAAGTGCTTGGAATAATCATAGCTACTTGTATGGATTGCTCGGGACGTTATTTTTGTTTACGGATGCCCACAAGTTCCTGTAAGTTAGTGGTTGAATTGTCAAATCGTCACATTTAGTAATCGAGTGCTTGTTTCTAGTTCTTTGGATGCTCGTAGGGACAAAACCCTACAGCCAGAAGTACCGTTTTGGAATTATTTTATACTGAAATATCAGTTTTTCATATTGTACTTCCTAGCGGGACTGAAAAAAATGTGTGCAGAATGGCTTTCCGGATATGCCATGACCAATCTGAGCTACCACTGGGTGTTTCTTCCGTTCAGGTATGAAAACTAGAAAATCGTTTATCAATTATCAATAGCAGTACAACTGAGTTCTCTTCCAGGCTACTCATAGGACCGAAACTCACTGACCTATTGATTATTCACTGGTTTGGTTGCATATTCGATACATCGGTGGTATTTTTCTTGATATATGCCCCCACTCGAAAAATTGCCACACTGTTTGCTTGTGCGTTCCATCTGATGAATTCACGCCTATTCCACATTGGTATGTTCCCATGGGTATGTTTGACGCAACTTCCCCTATACTATAGCGTCAGTTGGCCGCGGGTAATGTGGAAAAGGCTATCACTCAATAATAAGTGCAGCGATAAGAGTGACAAAAAGAAGAAGACTCAAGGTAGCTCGAAACTTCTAAGCACATCAACAACTCGAAAGAAACTAGCCATGTTCTCCATGCTTGTCTATTGTGGATTGCAACTATTCCTCCCATATTCTCACTTCATCACCAAGGGATATAATAACTGGACTAATGGGTGTATGGGTACTCATGGGACATGATGGTACATGCCTGGGATACTGTACTCACATCTATCAAAGTGGTGGACAATCATAACAACCAAATCCTCTATCTACTACCCTACGCCTTTGTGGATAATGATCGATGGACCAAGCATGCAGACATGGCTTACCAATTTGCCCATTGCATTGATAGGAACATTCAGGACGAGTACCGGGCTAATGGAAAATCGATGACAAACTTTTCAGTCCATTTCGACATCTGGTGCAGTATGAATGGGCGATTCTTGCAACGCATATTCAATCCACAAGTGAACATACTAACAGCTAGTTGGTCACCATTCAAAGCGGTCGACTGGTTGCTACCACTTCTTCATGAATTCACAGAGATGCGCTCCATGATTGATAAAACGACCCACGAAGTGCACTCTTGGAGTAATACTTCCGATGTGTTATTCGTAGCGGATTTTCCTGGATTCACATTAGATAATTACATAGTTCCCGATATGGACAATGTTACCTTAACCATACTAGAAGGAAGCGTAGAATACAGACATGCCAATACCACTAATAATCTACAAAAAGGACAAAGTCTGGAAAATATCCCTCCAATGTTCCACCATGTGACCACCACTAGTACGACTCCGTCATCTATGTTGTATACATACGTTAACAAAACTATGAAAGCTTCCGCTACGGAGGATCATCTGCAGAGAAAAGGCAAGCCAAACCGATGCTGCCGCTGTGGAAAGAATTCAAACAAAGATACCACAACTATGTACGATTTTTCAGCACGTGTGGGAAATTCGTTGCTGTACGAAATTTACGGCGTCCCGATGCCGAGGAGAGTGAGAATCACGCCAGATGAAACTACTTGGACTAATGAATAAAAGAAATTATGGCCTATTATGGTTTTTATATTTTAGTTTTAATCTGGGGTGCGACACATTTTAATCCAGATTCAAGATGATCGAAAAAAAACTCACGCTAGCGAATCAATCTTTGAAAAATCTTGTTTCAGCTTGTGAATCTTAATCAATCTACTTGCATCGTAATGCATCTTTTTGCAGTAAATCTTTAAAATCTTCATCAAAATCTTTAAAATCTTCTTTCTATCTACAATCGAATCAACTTTACAGAGCCAAGTTTTCTTGTTTATATACATCAGTTATCTTAGAACTAAGGTTAAGGGGATAGAACCGATTACTCGCGACCGTCTCGAGGTTAATAGGAATAACAATTGAACGGATGGGAAGATGACGGCGGGAATTTTGAAGAAAGGTTAAGACACAGCACGTTTATTTTAACATTCAGAACTTGGCTAAAAACTTATAATTTTTCAACTTTTGTTTTAACGTTTTCAATTTAAAAAATATCACTCACTGAGGGAGACACACAAAAAAACACACACAAACACAGATAAAAAACAACTTATAGTAAACAATACAGGTTAAACTAACCACAATCTAAGGCTAATGTTAGTCAAAAACACATAAATGAGTTTCATAAACTCCAGATCGCGTGCAGCCAAAATGTCTCGAATCGGTACATTGGGTTGTCTACCTCGAGCCCGAAGGGAATCATAAGGCTCAGATCTGACTCCACGATGCTCAGCACAACACCAAATAACGTGATCTGCGTCCTGGTAACCTTGTCCGCATTCACAGAGATTGCTGTCTCCCAGCCCAACACGGTATAAATGAGCGTTTAAAGAATAATGATTAGACATGAGGCGAGGCATCACACGAATGAAGTCTCGACCCACATCCAATCCCCTGAACCAACATTTCTTAGACACCTTAGGAGTGATAGAATGTAGCCATCTACCCAAATCTCCTTTACTCCATTTATACTGCCAGCTATCGAGTGAAATTCGTTGAAGGCGATTTGTCGGTCATAAATATCGCCTTCCATAGCGCCCACCCTTGCAAGCGAGTCCGCTTTCTCATTGCCCGGAATTGAACAATGAGAAGGGACCCAAACAAAGATAATAATAAAAGAACGTGTAGATAATGCACTTAGAAGACCTCGTATTTTCATAAGAAAATAAGAGGTGTGCCTTACCGGCCTCAAGGAGCGAATAGCCTCTATAGAACTGAGACTATCCGTGACGATGAAGTACTGATCCGGTGTAAGTTAGGCAACAATCTCTAAGGAAAAATGAATTGCCGCCAATTCCGCGACAAAAACAGAAAAAGGTGCTTGAAGTTTACGAGCGACGCTATAATTTTCATTGAATACACCAAAGCCAGCGGAGTCCTCTATCAAAGACCCGTCAGTGAAAAACGTTTTGGTGGAATCAACTAGGCCAAACTTTGCAGCAAATATCACCGGAGCAATCATAGGACGATGATGCTCTGGGACTCCACGAAGCTCCTGCTTCATTGATAAATCAAAATGAACCGAATTTCCGAAATCGAAGAAGCAACCAAGATTGGGGATATTCAGCAAAGGGCTGACCTGAGTTATGTACAAATGGTACAAAGTCATGAAGCGAGTTTGAGGATTCAACTCACGAAGCTTCTCAAAGTTTTCGATTACCTGGGGGTTCATAACTTCACACCTGGTGAGGAGCCGGAGAGATAACTCTGTAAACCGATCCGAGAGTGGCAACATGCCGGCCAGCACTTCAAGACTCATGGTGTGAGTCGAGTGCATGCAACCTAACGCGATACGAAGACACCGATATTGAATACGTTCCAGTTTTATGATGTGCGACCGAGCCGCTGACTGAAAACAAAAACTACCGTATTCCATAACCGACAAAACCGTTGTCCGGTACAACGTTAGAAGATCTTGTGGATGCGCTCCCCACCAGGTCCCGGTAATTGTTCGAAAAAAGTTGATCTTTTGCACTTTCGCATCAGATACTCAATGTGGGATCTCCAGGTGCACTTTGAATCGATCCAGACTTCAAGATATTTCAATGACATGGAATGTCATATCGGTGTACCCCTAATTTGAAGCTTCGGTTGTGCTGGGTTATGCTTCCTAGAAAAAACTACCAACTCAGTTTTCTCCGTAGAGAATTCAATACCTAGCTCGAGAGCCCAAGTAGACAAATTGTGCAAGGTATCCTTTAAGGGTCCTTGCAGATCGACCCCTTTGGGTCCCATGACAGATACTACGCCGTCATCTGCAAGTTGTCTCAATGTACAGTTGTCACTTAGACAACCATCAATGTCTTTGACATAAAAATTATACAAAAGAGGGCTTAAACATGATCCCTGGGGGAGACCCATGTAGCTAAATCATGAAGCTGTAGAGGTTCCATGAAAGAAGCTCATATGTTTCTCTGACAGCAAATTATACAAAAAATTATTCATTAATGGTGAAAAGCCACAAGCGTGGAGTTTATCTGAAAGAACTTCAACAGATACTGAATCAAAAGCCCCCTCTATGTCCAAGAATACAGAAGCCATTTGCTCTTTTTTAGCAAAAGCTAACTGAATATCTGTGGAAAGCAACGCGAGACAGTCGTTCGTTCCCTTACCCCTAAGGAAACTATATTGAGTATCTGAAAGCAGATTGTTCGTCTCAACCCATTTGTCCAGACGGAAGAGGATCATTTTCTCCAACAACTTTCGAATACAAGATAACATCGCGATGGGTCGATAAGAGTTGTGGTCGGACGCGGGTTTACCAGGTTTTTGAATGGCAATAACTCTCACCCGTCTCCAGTCATCCGGTACAATGTTGAGAGCCAGAAACTGATTAAAAAAGTGCACCATGCGTTTCTTAGCGACGTCTGGGAGGTTCTTAAGCAAGTTGAACTTGATTCTATCAGCCCCTGGAGCCGTATTGCCACACGAAAGGAGTGAGAGTTCTACCATTGAAAAAGGTTGGCTGATCTCATCTATCGAGTTCGTGGTTTCGCGAGGAAACATTTGTGCTGGCACAGAATCGGATCCATTGGTCCGAGTACTCCTCGCTCTCGTTGTTCGTAGTTCGGTTACGCAATCTTCGTGCCGTGTTCCAAAGCGTACTCATCGACGTCTCGCGTGATAGCCCGTCCACGAATCTTCGCCAGTATCCGCGTTTCTTGGCCTTGATGAGGCTCTTAAGTTCGCGTTCGAGAGCCGTGCATACTTCGAAGTGCTCAGGTGTTCCACGTCTACGGAAAACTTTAAACGCGTCGGACGTTTTGCGGTAAACCTCGGTGCATTACTGATCCCACCATGGAGAAGGAGGTTTATTGCGAGATGACGTTCCTGGAACTGGTCGAGTTTGAGCTTGAAGCGCGTTTTCCAAAATCAGGTTGGAAAGAAAGTTATATTCCTCCAGCGGTGGAAGCTCTTCTACCGTTGTTACGGCTTCATCTATTGCTGTCTTGAACCTTGTCCAATCGATATTACGTGTTAGGTCATACGTGACGTAGATGGTTTCCGGCGGATTGAACCCGGTGCCAACCGAAATTTTTAAAAGCAGATGATCACTACCGTGGGAATCCTGGATCACATTCCGTGTGCAATCCAACGATAATGAATTCGAACAAAGTGTGAGGTCTAAACTACTGCCAGGTGAGGATGGACCAGCCAAACGTGTTACTTCTCCATTGTTGAGAACTGTCATATTGAAGTTGTCACAGAGGACATATATCAAAGAAGAACGGCTGCCTGTACCGTGAGAGTTAAAATCTCCCATGATCAACCGTGGAGCAGGAAGGACCGAACAAATATCTGAAAGTTGTTTTCGGTTTATTGAGGCTCTAGGAGGAATATAAACGGAAGCAATGCAAAGGCTTTTATTTTTAATAACAGCCTGACATGCGACAACTTCAATACCTGGAATTGGAGGAAAATTCACTCTATAGAAGGAGTAGCACTTTTTGATCCCCAGAAGTACTCCTCCTCCACGTGAATCCTCACGATCAAGACGAATAATATTGAAATCATGAAACGGAAGATTGATTTCGGAAGAGAGCCATGTTTCACAAAGAGCGAATGCATCACAACCGGTATTGTGAGTTAAAAATTTGAATGATTCCAATTTAGGAATCAAACTTCGACAATTCCACTGTAGAACAGTGATCAAATCCCCGACCTCTTTTGGCAAATTATCCATCGAAGGAAATGATAGCTGCAAGGAGGGGCCACTTTCATGTTAATTTCTTCAAAAAAGTTTTCACAGTGGGAAGCATTGCCATAACAATGCTTTTAAGAGGGTCAGAAATTTCGAGGCACTTGAAAATACCTTCCACAATATCATCGAATGAGAACAGTCCAGATGAAGAGGGGGCTTCTGTTCTTAAAATCGTGGCATCAGGGGTGTTGGATGTCCCCGGGAGAGATTGGGCATGTTGATTTGGGGCTTCTGTTCAGCTACATTCCGTGCTCGGATACGTCTTCGCTTCCGTGAAGCACCTTTCGGAAAACTGAAAGGTGTCCCCTCCTCAACCAAGTCCGAATCAGACTCGTCATCTGACAGAGCAGCAAAAGGATTTGTATTGATATCGGGTGGCGAGGCTTTCTTAAGCATTTCTGCAAAAGATTGCCTTGAACGTTGTTTTAGAGAGCGTTTCAATTTTTCCCCCGCGTTTTTTGTACGCCGGGCATGACGAGAGAGCATGGGAAGGAGTTCCCTTGCAGAAAACGCATTTTAGTGTGTTATCTGCACAGGAGCCAGCCTCAAGTTTCTCCCCGCAAGTTGAGCAGCGTGCCTTATTGCCGCAATGGGAGGTCGTATGTCCCATCTGCTGGCAGTTTTGGCAGATCATTACCCGGGGTAAAAACAACCGCACAGGTAGCCGAAGTTTGTCCAGTTCTAAGTAGTGAGGAAGGGCAGAGCCAGAAAAGGTCACCCGAAACGAGTCTGTGGGGGTAACTTTTCTTAACCATCGCTACAATCTCCACACCACGAGCTGGAATATAAACTCGATATTTCAGTATAAAATGCTGGGAAGCAGCAATCTCACACGGAGTTTATTAAATTTTACTTTCGTGATCTCTGTCACGGCTGAGAATCGCTTCGTCAGATCACTAGTAATTTGGTATGCATTCAAAGGTTTCTTTTTCGAGCTGAAAGTATACAACCCATGGACCGGCCGAATCAATTGGATACGATCGCGGTCGAAATTTTGTTTGTGCCTCCCCATATCAGGTGGCAAAGGCACTTTTTCAGCCAAACCGTCCATGTCGAAGAAAGCTCTTCAACATACACGATTCGCCTTACTCGTGGGAGCGTTGAACGTCCCCAACAACAAACACAAAATACGAACACAAAATACGAACACAAAATTAAAGCTAAACTCTATTTGGGATGAGAGACAGCGAAAAAAAAAACTTAACTAATTTTACTGACCTGTTGCTGCTAAAAATTACTCGATGCCAAATTTGGTACCATTTGCTTAATAAGTCCTCGAGTTATGCAGAAATTTGTGTTTCATGTGTATGAGAGCCCCGTCCCTTCCAGTGGAGGGAGGCGTCTCAAACCATCATAAGAACCTTTCCCGGCCCCAAAAACCTCTGCATACAAATTTTAACGCCGATCGGTTCAGTAGTTTCCGAGTCTATAAGGGTCAGACAGACAGACAGACAAGTCCAACTTCGCATTTAACAGTGGGTGAAACAGTGGTGGGTGGAGGTAAGCTGAACAATGTTGAATTAGTCTATAGCCAATAAAATACGCTTAAGGCTGCTCATTCACGACTGGAGCGTCCGGCGCTTGCGCACTGCTTTAGTTTGGAGCTATTTTGCTGGTTTTGATTAGGGTGTCTCTAAAAAATCAGTTTTTTTTCATTCTAACTTTTTAGTTACAATAAAATACAAGGAATACAATAAATTCAAGGAAAAAATAATATTCAGACGAAGTGTAGAAAAAAAAATGATGCATGGTTTTGCCGAACTAAGTGTTTGGTGAAAAATGTGTCACTCATGCTAGTTTGGAAGGCTTTTGTGGAATTAATAATAGTCACGCATAATACATAAAGCACTAGGGAGCAAAGCGACGCAAAATGTGAAACTCTCTAACCTATCCATTCCTCAAACCATCTGCTTCGCAAAGTACTAACCATCGCTTCCATCTTACTCTCCATCTTTCCAGCACAGGTCACCTACTTTCGCATGGCTCTATCTTGCTGATCATTCCTACCTCGATGAACCTCGCAACATCGCTCGGGAAAGCATGGTTCACATGGCAGGCTCCAAGCTGCTGGCACGGCTTCTTCTGCTGATCTCATCGGTTACGCTACGTTGTCCCTGCTGGCCCTAACCCGGTGCAATATCGGCGGATTGATCGCCACCGAACACGGTCTAGCCAACGGTGAACGGGGTGCTCCGCAGGCCCTGGTAAGCCGCTGCTGGCGATGAGGAGTACGGTGCTGGTCCCAGCTCTGGCATACGGGAGTCCTCCGCTGCGCTATCTTCGGCGAATCGTTGCGCTCGAATGATGAACAGCAAAATGGGTATCTGCAGATGCTGCAACAGCGTGAAGAGGAAAACCTCAAGGAGGTAGCGAAGCTAACGGCCGAGATTAAGGCTCTGAAGTTGCAGATTCTGCAGCTGAAAAATGTTCAACAGGTTTCGACTGGTGAACTGCTTCCTAACGGAAGCATTAGTAGTGGTGGTGGAGTTGCGCCGAATTCTCCTCCGACGCCAACCATTCATGACTGTTCCGACTTTCATCCGTCGGCAGGTTGGATCTGCGGAGATTCTCCACGGGCTTCCATTGAACGGTGAATACGAGGCGATCCCCCATTTAACCATTTTACATTCGACCGGGTTTACCCCATCGAACTGGGATTGGGTAAACGGGTGGTTGAAAAACCGATCGGATACAAGCGACGAGATATCCTGGGAGCGTTGAACAAAGCGATCCAGACGTTAAACCGAAACATAACGTCGAATATGATGAAGTACACGTTGGATGACTTCACCGAAGGCATCTATCGAAATGAACCGACTACGGGAACCCAGTATGAGTTGTACTTCCGTACGAAGGAGGTTAACAAGAGTGCCTCGGCCAGTGGACAACACCACGATACTCATGGCATCCACGGAACGACCAAGCTGCTAGTAATGAGACCTTTTGCTCCACTACAGACAATTCAGATGGAAGCGTTTCCCAAGCAGCAGGAAAAGGAACTGATCCATATCATACTGCCTCTGTCCGGACGGACGTCTACCTTCCAGAGCTTCATGGACAAGTACGTGAAGATCGCGCTGAAGCACGACAAGAGAGTGCACCTAACGGTTGTCTATTTTGGAGAAGACGGCTTGTCGGAGGGCACGATCGACAATGGGCGGGATGAGTCGGGATGAAGAATTCTGGAGGAAACTCGTCCAACCTAAAATTGTTGGCGTTGGACAAAACGTTCTCGAGGGGTAAGTTGGTTGTGGGCTTTGATAACAGTGACCAGTTTTGATGGGAGTGTTCCTTGCACTCGCATTCGACAGCAAAAGCCCTGCGAGTTGGTGCTGAAAAAGTCTGGAGCAATGATAATGTAAATAAGGACAAGGACGTGCTGCTGTTCATGTGTGATGTAGATATAGTATTCAGTGCTAAATTTTTAGATAGATGCCGGTGGAACACCAAACCCAACCGCCCGGTGAGACTCTCAGGCGGTTGTTCAAACAATCCTGATTTTGATGTGTTTCGATTCGTGACAGGTCTGCTACCCGGTGGTGTTCAGTTTGTACAATCCCCTCGTAGTGTACACGCTGCAAGGCAGGAAGTGCCTCCCGAGACGGACCAGCTGCTTATTTCGAAGGACTCCGGCTTCTGGCGGGACTTTGGATAGCGGTATGACCTGCCAGTATCGGTCCGATTTCCTCTCAAGGTGCGTGGATTTGACGAGGAAATCATTGGCTGGGGCGGTGAGGACGTCATGCTGTATCGGAAATATGTGCGATCGCACATCAAGGTGATTCGGGCTACGGACCCGGGTATTTTCCACATTTGGCATCCCAAGGTTTGTACAGGAGTGACTGCGGGACAGAGGCTCTCCGTGGATCAGTACCGAGCTTGTATTCGATCCAGAGCGCTGAACGAAGCCTCCCACGCTCAGTTGGGCTTCTTGGCTTTCCGGGATGACATCGTGGCTAACGAGGGGAAGATTTTAAGCGGACTGAAGCATGGCAACTCGAGTAAGGTGAGTCACAAGGTTAGTAAAAATGGTAACACCAGCAATGGAGGCAATAAAACGAGTAAAGACTCGGAAAAGAAGCTTACAACGACAGATCAGAACAAGAAGAACACATGATCTTTCATGATACAACATCAGGAAAGCATTTGGCGAATAGAATTCTAGATACGATCCTTTTGATATAGGACCAATAGTTGAGACTAAAAAAATGTAGACAAATGTCGAGTAGATTCCTGATGTTTGTAAAGCGGCTCATGAGATTTTACTGGACAGTTGTCATTCCATTGAGGTTAGGGTTTTTGTCTGCGAGAACAAGCTGTAAATAAACCAAAGTAGGATAACATTATTTTCCCCCTTCCCAGGCAATAGATTACAATTTGAAAACTTTTTAGATCAAATATAGCAAAAAAAAAATCACAAATCAAAATATAACATTGCTCAACCCTTCCCTAAATTGAACGGGAAGCAGACGGTTTACGGTCACTAAACAAACTAGCAACTGTTAGAAGACTACTACATTTTTTTTTCTCTGATGACACCTCTCAACCATGACGCGGCGTGATGTGATTGGTGACGGGTGGCACGCATAAGTCAGGACGTGGACAGTTTGGCGATTATCGACTGAACGCAAGCGCAGATGACGGAATGGTCCGGAAGCGATCGTTGATAGGAAATAGAGCGATTCGAAAAATTTGCCTTGTTTAGATTGCCCGGCAAGGTGCATAATTAGGGTCGGTATTATTTGTATCACAGACGCGTTATCTAGTTTGTAATTCGTTTATCGTGTAAATTTACTAATTTTCCAAGTGACCTGAAGCGAACCATTATTAGTTCCATTGCCAAAAAAGCAGAATCTAGGGAGGTAGCAAGAAAAGCGAAACAATATTTGTTATCATTGAGATTGGTTTCTATTTTTGAAAAAGCGACTGGTTTCGTTTGCGAACGGGATGATAGATCGGTTGTAAATATGTAGGAAATCATGAAATTAGTATGAAGGTATTGAACAATGAGAATAAAAATGACTTTTCAAGTACTAGAATGTTTACGGTTTTGTTGATATTATCTTGTCGATGACAGCTATGCTCAGAAGCGTCACGACTGAAAATCGTGATCAATTTGATGTCAACACAGCAAACGGTCGAACGGTAAGTATTTAAAGCGCTGGAAAGGCCTATGAAGAACAGCTGTAGAAAGGAAAGTCACGTATGAATTAAACGTCAATCAAGATGTCCTCCAAAGTTTTGCTTTTTGCTGCTTTTATCGTTGTTGCGGTGGCATTGATTGTAACAGCTCAAGAACCACCGAAATTCGAAAACTCCTAAACAGGATGAACTTTTATCATTGAATGCATTAAAAAATCATCAACATCCTGGTAAAAATCGAATACCTACACAGAAAAACTGCGATAGTGCGGATGAATCCAGATTCTCCGAAATGGAACCGGGGTAAGTTTATGCACCGAACTGTGTGACGCATCAAACGTATTTACAATTTCACATTTTCTTCCGATAGAGCTCCTTCCGAAAGTGGGCAAAAGGAAACTGGATGAAGGCCCTAATAGCTTATGTTAACTGCTCGCTTGGAATTGCAAGGATCGATTATGCCATATATTTTACAATAAACAGCACTATTTGCACCGCATTCAAATTGGTACTGTTTCTTTTTTTGTATTTTTCGTTCTAATGCGTATGATTATCAGTGCCGAACCGACATAAATGACAGGGGAAAAAACATAAAAAAAAAAAAGGGAATTTCTCTGCGTTCGCGGAAAACATTAGTACTTTAGAAGCTCATCGTTGAACTTTTGTTTATTTGAATTCAGCCCTGACGAATGCAGGTAATAAAAAGCCTTCTACTGAATCGCATTGTCCCATGGCAATGAAAAGTAATTTCGAAGGATTTTCCTGGTGGTTTCGATTGGTTTATTGTTCTATAGAAAGCCACCCGTTAGACTAACCGGTGGCTCAAATGGTTTTTTAAGAATCACAAAACATTGCCGGCGTCGGTGGTGTAGTGGTAAGTGTGACTGCTACTTGGCACCCCAGTTGGTCTGGGTGCAATCCCAGTCGACGTCGGTGGTCACGTCTGGTCACGTCTTCCTTCGAAAGGGAAGTAAAGCCGTTGGTCCCGGCTCATATTCATGAGTTGTTAGGTAGGGTCCAGGTGGTGGAGTCGTCTTCCTGGCGTCGGTGATTGTCACCATGTGAGGAAATAGGCCGACGTAAAATGAAAAAAAAAAAGGAATCACAAAAGTAGCGTCACTTAAACCACTGTAACTCGATAAATAATAAACCAAACGTCATGAAATTTTGACAGTAGTCTTTTGAAGGTTGGTACTTACGAAAAAATATTTGGATATTTTATTAGTGGCACCATCTGGTAGTTAGGCCTGGGAATTATTGACCGATGTGTTTAATGACCAGATTTGAAAATCGGAATACACTGCACGGACCTGGACGCTTGTTTTGTTAATAACAACTGTTTATTCAAACAAATTTGGAGAAATTGTTCAGCTTTTTCTTCTAGAAAGCTGAATAACTTCTTCAAATTTGTTTGAACAAGCAGTTATTCGACACTGATGTTTGTTGTAACCGGTTGCAAATAGTGGTACAGGCTGTAAAGGTTAAATTCTTACAAGCAATAAGTAACCCTGGAGGAGCAGCGAGTGCTTGCTTAGGATGTGGCGGAAGTGGACTGTGGGCTCTGTCAAATGTCTTTTAAAATATTGAGGCACAGGGCTGGTATTTAGGCTATTTTTCTTTCTCAGTATGGAAGGGTGACACCATCCAGAATTGGCATGCGAGCTTCCTGATAACCATGTGACTACGATAGACGACAATCTACAACGAGTGGAGATAACGGTTCGGATGGGGATTAAATAAATGATCCGAAAACAATATGACCGACCATGGCAAAACGCCCGACTAAATACGCAGACAAACTTGGAAAAAGCCAAGATCACCAGTTCCGAACCTGGAGATCAAAGCGAGTACCAGCAGTAGCAAGTATCAAGGAGCAGCTTATTGCTGTTTTGGGAAGGGTTCCTGACCCAGTTTTTCACACCGAAACTGCAATTTGGAAGGTCTAACATGGCGGACCGTAAAAACAATTCTGCAACGGAGTGTCAACAAAGAAATACGGACCAGAAGAATTGGCGAAGATCACAGCGACGAAAAAGAACTTGCAATGCAAAATTCAGATCGTGAAATTGTAGATCTCTCAATTTCATCGGAAGCACACGCATACTCTTCGATGTACTGAAGGTCCACGTGTTCAGCATCGGTTGGTGGCCGACAAACGAAAGAACGTGCAGGTTGAGGATCAAGGGTCGGTTATTTAACTGTAGCATAATCAACGTGCGTAGCCCACACTCCCGAAGCCCATACTCCCGAAGGCTTTTTTCGGTGTTATCGACGTCAGAACCTATTGTGGCGCAAACATCGTTTTTTATCACTGATAGATAAACTGTGCCCAAAACTCTCCATCATCAACAATGTACGGTACCGACGGCCGCCTTGGTACGATCTAGAGCAACTGAAACAACCGAATGTCACCACCGTGTATGTGCTGCATCTTGAAGCAGCGTTGCTGGACGAGGACTGGACGAGGATTGCTGGAGTACTGTCAAATCAGCCATGAGGAGGTGAAGCAGCTGGGCCGTTCTCAAGAAACACGAAAGTTCTGCCAGAAACTCAACGCATCTTGCGAAGGCATTGTGTTACGAGCCGAAATGTGCAGGGATAAAGATGGAAGCATCTTGATGGACGGATGTGAGGTGATTGAAAGGAGGAAGCAGCACTTCGTCGAACATCTGAATGGTGCAGAGAACGTAGACAGTGAGGATCAAGACAGCAGAAGTAATGACTGCATCAGTATTCAAGTAACATTGCCAAAACCATCCTGCTTTATTAAGTTTTATTAAAATTGTATGAAAGCCACCAGAAATCAATTTGGTTTTATTATGGCACCAAGAGGGGCCAATAGGTTTCATATCTAGTCAGGTTTATGAGAACCAATACAACTTGTTTACAACGATCTTAAAACCTTTTTTTTCCAAGTTCCTTTTACTCCTTTCAGTGGTTTTATTTCGACTTTATGAACTCATAAAATGCTGTTTTAAAATGCCACTTTAGGGCTCATTCATATTATTAGGTCCAAAAATCTTTCACTAGAACATTTCCGAAATCTTTGTGGTCTTAACAGGAATGAAACTAAAACTGTTACTTAGGGTGTTACAAAGATTTCGTGTAAAATTATGTCTCTTGAAACTGACACATACGCATTTAGAAGAGAGATATGTTTGATTGAACTTATTTTCTCATCTCTTTCAACTGATTCTTATGTGCTAAAGGACGCTTGCATGTGTCAGTCTCGGGGGATAGAAATTTACATGACATTTTGATAGTGTGTGCTTATTATTGGCTCGAAAAGAAAGATTCACCCTCACATCAAATGTAGCATGTACTAAACGCTTTTAAAACCGGTGGTTCTCTAAGGACATGAGACTTGGACCATGCTCGAAGAGGATTTGCAAGCACTTGGTGTATTCAAGCGACGCGTGCTTAGGACCAGTTTTGGCGATGTGCAGAAGGAGGAGCTGACTCAACTCTATGGTGAACCTAGTATTATAAAGGTAGCAAAAGCTGGAAGGATACGCTGGGCAGGAAATGATGCGAGAATGCCAGATAACAACCCTGCAAAGATGGTGTTCGCTTCAAATCCAGCTGGTACAAGAAGGCGTGGAGCACAGCGGGCTAGACCAGGTACTCAACAATCTGGCGAGTGTGGGGCGCAGCCGAGTATGCAGAGATGCAGCCGCGAATCGAGTGTTGTGGCTTAAAATGGTTGATTCTGTGCTATCCGTATAGATGTTAACCAAATAAATAAATAAAATAATAATTAGTTTATCGCAAACTACTAGGTGAGACAAAAAGTTTTGAAAGCGACATCTATAAAGCAGTTTCTACGCCATTTTATTTCATCTCTCATAAGAACGTACTCCAAATTTCATTTCGATCTGTCAATTCATTCTTTGTTTGCAAGCCATTTAAAGTTGACGTGTCAGTGTACTTTTAACAATGGAAAAATCCGAATATCATGCAGTGATTAAATTCTTTGTTTTGGAAGATTTATCGGCTACTAAGATCCATGCAAAGATGGTAAAAGTATTAAAGGAGTCTTTTCTTACATTTCCAATCGTTCATCGATGGGTTTTGGAGTTTAAGCGTGGCCGTCCAAGAGTTGAAGATAATCCACGCTCAGGACGTCCAAAAAGTGCATCAATACCATAAATCATAGCGAAAATACAGGATATGGTTTTGGAAGATCATCGATCGACTGTGGATGTGATAGCTGACACCATAGGCATCTCACAGGGAGCAACATGGCATATTTTGGCTGAAGTTTTGGGTTTCAAAAAACTGTGTGCACAATGGATGCCGCAGTTGCTAAAAATGCAACAAAAACACGTTAGAATGTGATTTTCTGAGCAACAGGGATTCGAAAGGATAAAAAGATTTTTCTGATGGCAACTAGGGAAGCGGAACCTATCTTGAGCTCAATAAGCAGACCTCCAGTGGAAATCGGTGAATATGCACTGAATACCGAACACTGTGTACACAAGTTATTCACAATTTATTCGTTCGCTTACCGTTAATCGTTTAGCAACACACACACAATTCGAAACTGATTTTAATCAAGAAAAAATATAAACAAGTTAACGCTCTCCACTACTACACCCAAATATATAAACGTCAACAAAACTTTTAAAAGGGCGTATGCTGCTTTAAAAACATCACTGTTTCTGTTGTCGCTCATATACTAAGTCGCACTTGCGATGCGGTAATGGTATTTTGACTGCCGAGTTTGCAACAAGCCTAGTTGTTGCGCATTTTAGCCCACTTTGATTGCGCGGTGTGGTTATATAAGTGCGACAACGCGAATACAAGTCCGATCTAACGTTGAATCGTGTCTGGGAGGAAGCTCTATATAGTACACATAAAATGTAACACATAGCTTTATCAATCTTCAAGAAAATTTCAATGCGCCGTATAAAATTAAAGCAACTGAGAAAACCCACCAGATTGTATTTAGTGGGCAACTTTGAAACTTTGGTATCAATTTTAAATAATGGCGTAACTGTTTTATCCAGGCTTTTAAGAGCTGCAAAGGCCACCACAATCAATCTCACTATCAGGAAGCGATCAAAGGATTTGACATTTGGCTTGTGTCGACTAGTGCTGGTTTGCATACAATCGTGTCGATTGTATGCAAACGTTGCATAAGTGCGCTGAAGACAACGACACGATTTGAGACAATCCCGCACTTATAAAATGTAAGTTTGGAGTCCAGTGGTGAGCGAAATGAGCAATATTGGTTGAGCATCTTTGGGAAACATGGGATATTGCTATTAGGGCACCTCCAATCCTGATGGGAAACTGGTATAGATCTAAATATTTAGATCTGAAGTGATCTAAATTCTTGCACCGCGGCGTTCTATATTGGCTTTTATACCACAATCTGATGTAAATTTTTGCATCTTCCAAGAAAACTGATCCAAATGATGCAATTTTTGGATCACTTTTTTTCCTTGATCTATTTTCTGTACTAGTGCTGGCAAGAATGCTATAGAAAAAAAAAGAATCGGGCTATTTGTCAAAGCCGTCATCAGAAAAAAAAAAGATAAGTAAAATTAAATCGCCGGAGCAAGAAAAAAGCGGATCGGAAAAATATGTGGAGATGACGAGCAAAAGGAGCAAGTACAAACTGCAGATGCCGGTATGAAGTTCAAAAAAGTAGAAGGGGATAAAAACAATATGGAACAGTCGATTACTGAGGAAGGTGCTAACCAGAATGACGTCGCCAAGGAACACCAGTAAGCGGTAGACAAGCTAAAGGAAACTGATACGAATTTGTATGCTTTCTTAAAATGAACGATAACAAATGAGGAGGTAGATTGTAATGATTTCGGACGAGAATGAAGATGCAGGTGAGAACGGAGAAGCAGCAATCCCTCCATGAATTGCCTGATAAACTGGAAATCTGCTAGTGACAAAAGCGATTTGGATGAGTAAGAAGCAGAAACTGCAATTCATGGAGTGCAGAGAAAAATAACCATGAAACTACTCAAACATGTACGGAAAAACTGACATCAATTTCTCTGACACTATTCGAACGGTTTGCAAAACTTACAACTGTCCTGTGGTCACCGTAAAGGCTGGAACGAACGTAATTCCTGCATTCAAGGTATAGGTATATTTTAGACGGAGTTGTTCAACTTGGTGTATTTTATTTGGGCAATGCCGTCAAAAGTTATCTTGGTTTGCAAAAATCGGAAAAAATCAAAACCATCAAGAAAAATAGGAATTTCCCAAAGCAGCAAAAAATTGTCCAATGAAGGAGACATTCAGCCTTATTCTGCGTGGCGTGTGAATCGGGACAACTCGCTCTCACATACGAGGCGACTCTCCGTGCAAATCAAATACAGAGTCACCTCACACCCTAAAGTTATCTGTTGGCGTACTTTGATATCTATTACTAACCAAACTGCCACTCAAACACCTCAATCATGCATTCTAAATTATCATTGATGTAGGCCGTCGTACCCGATACCCGAATGTCGCTCTGAAGATGACAAAGAGTTATTCCGCACGATAGTGTCGAACAATTGTTGGTTGTTGGTAGTGGTAGGGACTTGAAGTTTGAGTTCGTTTTGATTTCCCGGATCGGTGCAAATGTTCAGGGGTTTGAATTAATCCAGTTTACAGCAGGACAGCATGCCGAACCTTCATGGTTCATAATCTGCTTCGAGTAAATTTAAATTTGTGCTTCAACGATGACCTAATGTGTTTTTATGAATCAAATCCGTGAGATAGTAAATTTTGTTTTATTTTTATTTTGCATATTTATTATTTAAGGCAATGAAAGTGGATACGGTCTTTATGAATTTTACACGCATTCCAAAATAGGCAATGTGGATAATAATTAAGTGAAGCTTATGGTTTGGCCAAGCACATAATCGTTAGCAAGATTATTAGATAATCTATAGACTGAGCTTTAAACTGGTGGAAAATAGGGATACAAAAAAGGAAGCTAAGCGAAGTAGGGGATTGGGTTATTCCGGAAAATGTCGTAGAAATGTGGAAATGCCGGTGCAGAATAAGGGGGATTGTAAACTTCTCTAAAACACACCATCAGATCTGACATTTAGTCCTAACCAACTGATAGAATTGATGCCATACGGAGCATGATCTAGAATCTAAAGTGTTCCCAATCTTCCTACCCTCCGAAGGAAATAAAAGATCCCATCAATGCATGAATCTCACCTCGGACACTTGTAATGTGTCTACCATGCGTGTAACAATATAATCAACAATATTACTGTCTCTCACAGTACTCTCAAAAGCAACAGTTTAACGGATGGAAATTCTATGTGATTTCCGTTCGAATAAACGATGCTAGGGTGTCGATGGCATTATCAGTGACACCTACGGCTGCAGCAATTTTTCCAGTGGTAGCGTTGATGTCATCTAGTCTCAGAATTAGTTGGTTTTGTTTCGGCAGTTTTGGTGGAGCGTAAGGGATAATACACTTGACCGAACAGCTTGAAATGGTTTATCATATTCATTGGCTATAAGAAAAAAAAATAAGGAGAAATATATCCGTAAAACCTTCTCGAAATTCGACTCAATGATGCTCACCGACATGACAACAATACTGTTGTTGAAAAAGATAATCTCCACCGTAGTCAACGCAATTATATCCGCAACTTAAGCGTAGGTGCCACATAGGAGAAAATATGGAAGGTTATCTTCTTGTTTTCTTATAACATTCGAAAGAAGCGGAGAAATTAGAAGTTTTACTTTTAGTCAAGCTCATAACTTTCGATTGTAACTACTTCCAAGATGGTAGTACGGTGATCCACTTTGTGCTAGAAAATAAGAAGAATGATTAGTAATTTCATTCCAACTACCTTTATTGCTTATCTTGACAGATACGCGTATTTCGTCTACAATGTGCAGACTTCTTCAGTGTCGTGTACTAATACTCGACCAGACGAAATACGCGTATCTGTCAAGATAAGCAATAAAGGTAGTTGGAATTAAATGGAAATTACTAATCATTCTTCTTATTTTCTAGTTACAGGTATTCCACTAAACAGCTCACACTCTCCATAATTCACTTTGTGCTGCAACCAAAGGACAGGTGCCCTCAACCAGTTGGGTGAAATCTCAAGTCACTCACAGATGCATCCACAGCTATGTCCATATGCACATTCTTTCCATCTCTATTTCCACCCCATACATTTGCTGCAATTAAAGCAAGCAACAATTAGTAAAGATGTAAAAATACTGACCGAATGCAACCCACGCTTCTTGAGCAAATCCACAGGATCCGACACTGCTGGTGGAATGTTATCTGCCTTCGAAACTGGTATTAGCATTTTCGCAACTGATTGGGCGATGGCAAATGTTTTATCCGTCTCCGGTTTTATCGTTTTATTCCTCTTCCATCTGAAAACTTAAACCTGCAGAAAAATCTGCATTAGTGGCTGAAAGTAAGCAAACTTGAATCGAAAAGAAAGAATCGATCGAAAAATGAATACCCCAAACTAAACAACCTTTGATAGATGACTTTTCCCTGACCGGGCTGCCATTTTCTTTTTGCAAATACAACAAAGTTAATAGATCAGGGGTGCATCATTCTTCAGTTTGATCTAAAATTAGAAGATTCAATTTTTTGAATCCGATCGTTTTTAGATCAGAATATCCATCAGGATTGCAGATGCCCTTAATTGGTTCTCATATTCAAGGAGGACTGTGGCAGTTTCAATTCAAATCAATGATAAAAAGTTCAAAACTCTTTAAAAATTTAGAAATTGGGAGTGTTGGTGGAAAGATTTCTCCAAATACATGTTCCACAAGTCCATTGTCGAATACAGCTAAAATATAGAAGCGGTTCCATTCAGACAGATACCATAGTTTCAATAGAAATAAATCAATAGCTTACATTATTTTCGTTTCACCAGCAAAGTAAGAAACAGCTTCCATCGATCACTATCTGATTGTGTTTTGACGTTTCACTCGGATTCAATCTGTGTTGGGTAGCATGCATATAACCAAGACAAAATGAAAGGGTTTGTTTGTTATTCTTCCATGAGAATATTGACAAGACTCACCATAACGATGGGCATAGAATGCTCTATGAATGATTGAACACGCACACTGGCGTTGATGTGTATGCTATACAGTATGTGAGCAGTGCCGCCAAATTCAACAGAGATGGAAAAATATTATTAAATGTGGAATTTTATTTCTCGGTAAATATTGAAAAAATCTACAATTAGAAGTTTTTTATTATTTATTCAATCTTTGGAAAAATTAAATGTGATTTTTATGGTTTGTGCAATTACGCAACGAAAATGTGTGAGGATATAGTTTAATTAAAGAGAAAACTTGGAGTCTGGCTCGAGTATATTCCCTAGTACGGTTAGATCAATACGACGAATTTGCAGTGCAAAGGTAAGAAATTGTGTTGAAAATCTGACTGCTCATTATTTTTACGAAATTTAAGTCTCCGAAAGTTTTTATAGCTCCTAATTATATTCAAGACCTTATTTTATTTGCCAGGATGATATATTCTTGGTTACTGCGTCAATTTATTGGAGAAATTAAACATCTTTTTACGTTTGAAGTTGGATGACTGCAGAATATGATGAATAAAAGTACTATGGTGAGCATAGGTTCCGCTTCCCTACTTTTCAATTTACCATTTTGTCGAGCTACTGCCAGCACCCTTCGTTTATATGGAGCTGGTTGTAAACTGTTTGAAAATGAATGGAATTGTTAGAATTAAATCTGAATATTCCAGTAACAAACACTGTAACGGTTCTAAAACCGGATCATCATTGGTCTTCAAATTTTTAAGCATGTCTTCGTCGAGTTAGGAAAAGTTAATTTAACGTTATTTTCCCGTTTTTCATTATTTTTCATATCAGAAACATTTTCTACAACTGCGAGGCGAGAGAAACTGCTAGAATTACGATTAACATAATGATGAACTCAAAACTAGTGGTTTAATTGATTCGAAAATTTCGATGATCAATAAAAATACTAAAGAGTGTATCGAAAAGCAGTTAGCAAAATTCTAACAGTTAATACTCTAATATGGCTTACATATTTTTAGTGTCTTTTGCGGTGACATGTTTGTTTACATCTCAATAACAGTTGTAAAATCGATTGGTTTCAGTACAGTGGATCCTTTCAAAGATGAGTCGAATTAATCTGGACACGCGAAAGAAAATTCTGCGAAATTGGTGCTCGGAAAAGGGTGTCACGTACAACCAAATTGCAAAACGGTGAAAAGGAACCACACCAGTGTCAAAAGTGTTATCGAAATGTTCGGGGAAACATCCTTTGAGACAGCTCGGCCGGGACTTAAAAGTAGCTGAGTACAAAAGGACATACCCATCGGCATCGACGCGGGATTTGGCCATGCAATTCAACATCAGTATCAGGATGATTCAATGGATGAAAGTTCGGAACTCTCTGAAAACGCACAAGAAGCAGAAGGTGCCGAAAAAGTCCCTGGAGCAGCATGTTCGGGCCAAAACAAGAGGGCGTTCTCCGGTGACGAACTAGCCCAGGTGGCTAAAAGTCACCTTAATAAAGGGGGAGGGCGAAAACTGTTTAGCTGGATTCTGGAGAATAAAGATGGATCGCCGGCGTCGGTGATGTAGTGGTAAGCGTGACTGCTACTTGGCACCCCAGTGGGTCTGGGTTCAATCCCAGTCGACGTCGGTGGTTTGTCTGAGGCGAAAAAATCTGGTCACGTCTTCCTTCGGAAGGGAAGTAAAGCCGTTGGTCCCGGTTCATATTCATGAGTCGTTAGGTAGGGTCCAGGTGGTGGAGTCGTCTTCCTGGCGTCGGTGATTGTCACCATGTGAGGAAATAGGCCGACGTAAAATAAAGATTAAAAAAAAAAAAACACCGTGGTTCTGCTACCGTGTCACTTTCCCTCTCGCGGCATGCAGCCTGCATGGACCTATGAAGCTTCGATAAGCTTTATTTAAAGTCCTCACTAATAAGGTGTGGCCCAGTGAGAATTGGAACATAGACTTTTGCGCATATTTCGGATATACATTAACAAAATAGTATTCTGTTTTAACTTAAATGTTCGACTTTATGTGAACTTTAGAGGGAAAATACATCAAGATTTCCAGCCCTGGGCAGATGAACCCGTCGTAGTCACTCAATTACCTTTTGGGTATTTTAGAAACTTATCCGGAGGTGAGATTCGAACTCGTAACTTTGGCGTGAGAGGTATGGATGTTAACCACTGTCGACGTGAAGTTAGTAATAGCATATAGCTGCTCCGAGACCACCACCACTTTGTGAAGCGTGTCTTGGCCCGGATGGCCCATCCATGGCCTTCCTGCTAGGTGGGAATCTGGCCAGGCCACCTTTGGCGAACGGATTCGCCTCCTCCTGGGGTTTAGTTATATTGGGAGCTTGAGGCTCCATACTGTTGGATCCACCTTCAGCCGCTATCTAAACCCACGTGAAGAAGACGATATAATGAGCCCATGGTTATCTATGCAAGCAGGGAGATCATGCGAAGGTTGACACGATCCTTAATGGGGATAACGTGTTAAGAGTCAGATTAGCGCAAGTCAGGTATGAGCATCTGAGCCTACTCTCACTCGTCTTGAGTCGGTGGAGATTGGAATGTACTCAAATTTATTCGCTGCGAATATTTTAACCCTAGGTTGGAATAATTATTTTCTGAAGTGAAAATGTTGTCAATTTAACCCTTGCTATGAAGAAGAAATTTTGGTTTGAAAATAAACTGCGAGGTTTCCTGTGGCTAGGATTGGCTACAATCATACGCTATCCCTTGGGCGATAGAGATACTGATCAGATACTTCCAACATAGTCTTGCTTTGTTGCTTCGCCTATACTGACTGCTAAAGGAAGCTCCCGTGTATCTTATAGTGCCTCAAACTGAATATATCTCAGGCGAACATTTTCACTTTCATTCGATCAATTGATAAGTGGACAACAAATTGCAATCTTCCTGTCGTGTTCCCGGCAGAATGACGCGTTTCTTCTTTCAGGTAAATTGGTACTGTCTGATTACTGTCGTTCCAGTTGAACCCGGAGCAATTGACTAGCGAAAATCGATTTACCCTCGTTAGCTATTGTGCGATAACAGCGTTCAACTTGCGACTTTTTGTAAATTACATCGTTCGGAACGAGAGTAAATCGATTTTCGTGAGCCGATTATTTTAGTTTTTTTTACTGGAACGAGAATAATTCAATGTTTTTGTCTGAACTAGATTTTACTGGTATAGTTTGTTTTAGTTTCGATAACGGCTGGTAATTCAGCTCTAAACTAATTTAAGAAAAAAGATGGCAAACAGCCATGTGTAAAACTCGTAAACCAATTTGGTACCGTCTTGCGGTGTTTATTTGATCATACGTTAGGAGTATTATAATTTTCAAACATTTGGATAATAGTTCGTCAATGTAACCAAAAGTGTGCTCAGTGTTCAAATTGCGAAACCAACAACAATATTAAAATCAAATAATAAAGTGGAAGTTGTTCACCTTCTAGGAATAATATGAAAATACGTAATCTTAAGTTAGATTAGATGTCAGATTTTTTTTATACGTTCAAGCATGAGCAGTTATTGTAAGCATTCTGAAAAAAAGTTTCCAGTATTGAAACGGAAAATAGAAGGTACATATCTCTAAAAAGGGACATTTTAACAAATGTTTCAACTGCAGTAAATACTAACAGAATAAATCTACAAAGATCAATGAATCCCGCCTTCACGGTAATAAGATTTCGTACGTTTTGTAGGTTCCATTCATTCATGTATTCCCGCGCAACATTGACCTATATAAGGCGTAGTAAAGATCGCCCCTGTTAATCTTATGGCCAAGTGATAACGGGGCGAAGGCAAGCTCGTGACGACTTTTCTTTTTTTTTGTGTACTTCCTTAGGTAGCTGTTCCCTGTCTAGGTTAAACTGCGTATAATGTCCAACAATAGTTACTATGTAGATGCTCACATGATATAGCATACCTTGCCTAAACGAGATGAAATTCAATCACCCTCTCTTACCAAGAGTAACCTGAAGCTGCATAAGATTTGAAATACCTGTGCAGCGATGTTTTGTTGCGACACGTGCTTGAGCTGCATTTAAACTGATCATTCGCCTGGCGCGTCATAAATGAACAGCGACGTTTCAAAATGGCATTTGTATAAGCCACTATAGGTTCAGTTCTCATCAGCAGCTTTAGAGCCCAACCCCATTTGAGCGTCTTATGGGAAGAATAAAATTTACCCGTAAATGTTTATTTGCCCTTTTGAGATGTTCCTTATGATATATACATAGAACAATCCAAACTGAATACCCACTCAACTTGGTAGTTCTCGCGTGCTGCGGATCGACTATCGTCTGCCCACCTTGAAAGAAGACCGAGTCCGATTTGGCGCCATCAAGTGATCTTTAACATTACATTTCACTCGCTGTGCAGTGCACCTACTCTGCGGTATGGATGTTTACAGAATTAGTACTGATAGTAATTTGCAATCGATCGAATGCAAGAAATTTTCCTTGACATGTTTGACACATCGCGTTTACATGATGGTGCCAGTGCACACTCGAGGGATTAATCGATGAACCGAAAATTTTCCCGTTGGATGCTTGTTATTGCTTTCAGTGACACGTTTTTTGATAACTGGGAAAATGTGAATTTCATCAAACGTTTCACAGATATTTGCATCTTTGGTTGGTTATAAGTGTGATGATTTGCCGGCGCCGGTGGGGCAGTGGTAAGCGTGACTCCTACTTGGCACCTCCGTGGGTCTGGGTTCAATCCTAGTCGAGGTCGGTGGGATGTTTCTGAGGCGAAACAATCTCTGGTCACGTCTTCCACGGACAACTACCGTGAAATATCAACCTTGAATTCCATTTCCAAACTATTCGAAAAGTCATTCTGGGTGCGATTTCCAATCACTGTAAGCAACAAATCTCTGAGACTCAACACGGATTCATGTCAAAGCGATCTAAAGCTACGAACCTTCTTTCGTTCACGATGTTCGTTGCGGATTGCATGTTGCAGGGTTCACAAATTGACGCTATTTATACAGACCTCTGCCTTCGACAAGGTCAACCACGTCATTACGATAGCGAAGTTGAACGGCTAGGATTTGGAGGATGTGTTCTTCGTTGAATGGAATCGTGCCTTGCACACCGTTGCTTTGCCGTGAAGATCGGCAGTTCTTCATCACCTTGTCCACCAACGAGTGCAACTGAAGGTGGTCTTACATTGTTTACCACCGTCTCCCTATTAGAGTTCCCGTGTTCTCGATGGTAGTGCTCTAAGATCCTATATGTAATCGGATCATCTTTGGACAGGATCACAGGAAAGCGAGCGTCGAACGAAGCGTAGATGGAATTTTTAGTTCTTCCTTCCAAACGCAGGATGCCGAACTCGTCGGCAAAAGAACTTGTAAAGCTGGATTGGAATCCAGTTTTCCTTCGGCAAGTTCCGATTCAATAATAAAATCTTTAATTCGTCTGAACAAGTTTCAAATTGAGTGATCCGTATTAACCACCGTTCAGCTTGTGATAGCTCACTCTGTCGTAAAGAAGTTTGCGGGCGGGTAGGGTTTTATTTAGAAACTTGCCTTTCAGATCCGTTGCCTTGATGGTATCTATGGGTTCGTCATTTATTTTCCATCGACAATTGGAAATAAATCAGAACACTGACACCATTGTCCTCAGCAAAACAGTCTACTTGAAGATCCTTAAAATATCGATAATTGCGACAGGCATCTTTTTATGGAGTAAGACGTAATTGGCACGCAATTCTGCTTCGATCTATGCTCGTTCTAGATCCACTTTCTGCGGCCAATGCTTTTTCGCAAAGTATGAGAATTATTTATTTCAGTTTTATTCATCTGACAATATTTGGTAGTCTTAATGAATCTATATTCTAGTTCTAAATACGTCAAGACTAATAGTAAAATCAAAGTCAGGGTACCGATGGTTAAATAGGTTCAGCATTGAACGATTTGGCTTGTTCAGATCATACTCGTAGTAGCGTCGAGGCAAGCGAAAAAAAATCACTGGAACGAAGTGTGCACACAGGTACGTTTACGTCCAACATAGCCAGGAGATTTGCAGCGTCAAATTCACCAGCCAAAATTTTGAAGACGATCACAGCTTTAGCAGTTTTTCTACAGTGCTCAAATGTATTCAAGCCCAGCAGTTGAATAGTATGGCTTCGTACGGTAGCAGATTCAGTGGGTCATTCCAGGGAAGGAAGCGTAAGGCGAATCTAATGAACTTACGTTGTACAACTTCAATTCGGTCGACTACTGTTATATGGTAAGGGTCCCACACGACAGATGACGTTTCCAAAACGGGTCGAACCAATTAAACATACAGCGATTTAAGAGTATACGGATCACGGAATTCTTTTGTAATTTTTGATACGAAACCTAGTTAACGACGTGCTTTCCTGATGATTTCCTCGTAATGTTCCTTGAATGTAAGCTCCTTGTCTAAAATGACTCCGAGATCCCGTACAGAATCCACCGTTGCAAGTGATTCATCGCCGATAACATAGTTGTAAATGAGAGGTCGTTTTTTCGTTAAAAACTAATTACCGAACATTTTGAAACACTGAGCGTCATACCATTTGCGCGACACCAGGCACTAAGCCGATCAAGAAGATTTTGCAATTCGACACGGTCCGAAAACTTTTCAACAATCATGTATATTTTCATATCACCGGTATATAGTATGCAGAAATCTTCGCCATGGTACAAGGCGACATCATTGAAGAAAAGCGAGAATAGCAACGGACCCAAGTTGCTTCCCTGTGGGACGCCAGAGTCGTTAGTGAACCAGTCAGAGACAGCAGAGCCAATTTTATGTGCCAGTTTTCTACCACACAGGTAAGGCCTAAGCCATGCGACAAGCTGACCGGAAACTCCAAGCTATTCAAGTTTCGATAAAAGAATCGCGTGACTACCTAAAGACTGTATTCGGTGAAATTTGGACACACAAAATAGGTCACCAAAAATTTTCCTTGAGCCCGATTCTTTTCAAACTAAATGGTTAAGTTTTGACATCATTGGTTTATTGAACCTCTTCTCCCAACCCAAATGCCCGCACCTTTGCCTTGATCCCTTTCATCAAATTTTGGGCAATGATAGGACTGACTTGCTTACTTACTTTTAACCACACTTTCTTTAGTTCAAGTTCATTTTCTATCAGTTTTGGAGTTTTAACGAGCTTTTCCTTCATGACTGCCCAAAAATTTTCAATTGGGCGAAGTTCCGGAGTGTTTGGAGGGTTGACGTCTTTTGGTACAAAAACTACATTATTATCTTTGTACCAGTCTAAGACGGGCCGGGCATAGTGGCAAGATGCCAAATCCGGCCAAAACAGTGTCGGGCCATCGTGAGATCTCAAGAAGGGCAAAAGTCGTTTTTGGAGGCATTCGTCCTTGTAGATTTGTCCGTTGACGGTCCCAGAGGTGATGAAGGGCTGACTCATTTTGCCACATCCGCAGATCGCTTGCCAGACAAGGAATTTTTTGGCGAATTTCGACAGTTTCTTCTTCCGTACACCCTCCGGAACGGCCAACTTAGAGGTGACGACGTAGTGTTCCTGTCCTGGCATTTGTTTGGTGTCGGCTTTAATGTAGGTCTCATCGTCCATCACAATGCAGAACGGTTTTGTGAGCCACTCCCTGTACAGTTTTCTTGCACGAGTTTTGGCCACCGAGTTCTGTTTATCGCTCCGGTTCGGTGCCTTCTGGACCTTGTATACATGTAATCCAGAACGTTTCATTGTTTTCTGCACAAAACAAACTGAAACTTTCGCCTTTTTCGCAACATCCCTGATCGAAATGTTGGGATAACGCTTAAATTGGTTCAATACCATCCTGGCCTTCTCCGGATTTGATGTGCCACGTTTTTTGCCACTACCATTTTTCCGCTTGGTTGTCTTACGGTCCTTGAACGTTTTGATCACATGAGATACGGTTGAATGTGCGATTCCGAGCTGTTTTCCGATCCATCGATGAGAAGCGTCGACTCTGCTTGGCGTCCGCTTTAGTGTACGTCTCGTCGTCCATTACGATGAATTTTGGCTGCACCAATCAGCTTCCTGGCACGGGCTTTGGCCAGCCTATTCTGTTTATCGGTTCGGTTAGGCGCCTACCCTACATTGATGACATGAAGTCCGGCATTGTCTGCTACCGAAAAATTGACCGAATGGCGCCATCCGGCTTGAAGCAATCCCTCACCTTCCTTGCGTTCGTTCATGGGGTCGGCCGGTTACAACATCTCTCCCTTCTGGCGAGAGCGTCGAACGGAAGCCTGGTTCCAGCTCCCCGACAGTGCTGCGCGACCGTAAAGTGCAGAAGAAGCTGAAGAGGAAGACCAAGGGCAAGTTGGTCTCATCGTGCTGAACCTTGGGCCGAGAGGTTGGTGGAATCGGCCAAACGATGAAGAAGAACCTGTGTAAGATGGACATTGTTATGCTGAAGCGTCAGTCGTGGCCGGCCGTCTGAGCAGCAGGCAAACCCCCAGAACGAGTTGCTGAATGTGCTGGTGAAAAATATGGTTCCGGTGAAGCGTGTCGTCGCGGTGATAATGGATGACGAGACCTACGCTGGACGGCAACGATTAGCAGGAGACTGGGTACATTACGTCCCCAACCAAGGATGCTAGTTTTGACATCAAATGTATCTCCCATACCAAGTTCCCGAAGAAGATCCTTCTGAGTCTGACGATCAGCAAGAAGGGAATGTTTATGTCGCTGTTCTTTCCTTCGAGGCTTGCGATGAACGGAGAGAGATACAGTACGAAGTACCTACCGGACCTTGTTGGCTTTATCAAAAAGTAATACTTGAAGAAGGATATGCTCTTAAATGTTAAATATTGTACCGCATAGAAAAAAATCTGAATTTTCATTGTGATGTAAATATTAGAGCATGTGAAATTGTATTTCATTCCACACGAAGCAGTAACTTGCATGAAATAGTTCTAAAAAAGATGAACTTTTGTATACAACATTATCGGCAATGTATGGGATCGCAAAACTTTACACGATTTATAATTTCAATATTTATTTTTTGTGACGCTCCATTTATGAGTATGATATTGAACAGAAATTCACAATACTTTTTCAAGCTGTGCGAAGACTGACAACCCTCCCAACGTTCCTCAGCTGCGACCGATGGAAAATTTAGAATCTTAAAAGGAGGATCTATTCCGAGATCGAAGTAGGCACCAGCAATGTGTGGACGTGTTTTCTCTTCTCGCTGTCATTTTTCTCCGTTAGTTTTACTAAAAGTTTAGTAAAGTTTATATGTTGTAAACTGTATCATCGAAAAAAAGTCGCTGTGCGTCGTGGAGAAGAGGATAGCGATAAAACCGCGTTATTTGATGAACTTTGTGTATCATCGCGTATACTGCCGTTTGTTTAGCATTTGGCAATGTTCTTCAAACACTACTTCAGTGTTTCGGTTTCATCGGAATCATTCACGCCTTATCGAACGGCCTTACGCCAGTTTGCCGGGAGCATGTCAGTTAGCCGGGAGATGAAAAATCTCATACTATGTTTACCGAAATACACCTGATAATCTCATCGGGTGAAGAAACGGTGATTGAGATTTCTTCATCAGTATTAGCTTTTTCAGCTCCTTCTTTGCTTTTCCCTTTCACTTGGTTCTCGAATTCGGCTTCGATTGAAGAATTGAACAGAAGCTTCGGAAAAATACTAAAATGGAACAAACTGAGCATGATCAGTGACCATGAAACACCATACATTAGTGGTGAGATCTAAGCAAATATAAATAAATATTACATTCATACTACTAGCAATAGCACCACCCACCCCTGTTTCTGCTTTAGTTAATTCTTCTACTTTGTCATTATCAAAACAGAACATGTTGCGATAATAGAAGTGTAAACATAATACAAAAATTCAATAGATGTTAGTATTGTGTTTATGCGGGGATTTTTGTACGTGAAAGTGACATCGGAATGGTCGTGAGTGACCAGGCATTCTGAAATGGGTTACTGGATCCCAATAAAGCTAGTACCTTTCAACTCCCGGGCTAAAAATGTTTACAGTATGTGATTAGAATAGGAACAATATTAATGATAGCTGCAGACATTTTTCTTCCATAAAAGCACTGCCGGACAGTGGAAGTTGGATTATACGAACACATACACAAACGGAATAATTTCGTGGCCATGCTGACATCCACCTTTTCATCGGCCATGGCTAAGGTTCCGACAAACTACAGTGAGGTCGCTTGGTTGCGTTTAAGCATTTTTGTAGACGGCTTAATAGGAAGCTTGTTCAATTAAACTATCTTTTTTGTGATTTTTTTTATCGTCATCCGAAATCATTATATTTTTTTAATGCATACATTACGGGGCTTTGCCTACCGCTCACATTAGTATTCGTAGAAGGACTTTCACAGATATTAATTGAGGGCGTTTCACAGATATTAATTGAGGGTGTCTCCTGGTGGCAACGTAGAAATTATACACTTGAAAATTGTTGTAAAACTTAAACAGGATTGTACTTTAAATAACTAGTCAAATTATTAAACTTGCACTGTGCTTAGAAAAGTTAAAATCTTTCACCTTAATATTCAATTACGACTCGAAGACGCTTTTCAAAATTGTTGCAATCTGCACGCACCACCACATCTGCTTCAAGTCGCCCAGTGTTCCTAGCATGTATTCCCAAATACTGAAGTTTAGTGGGTTTAAATCAGGAGACGGTGCGGGCCATTCAGAGGAACTGATGAAACATGGTCAATTTTGCTTATGCGATGGAGCTGAATCCTGTTGGAAACAAAAACTTTCCCTTCCAAAACGTTTCTTAGAACAGGGAAGTATGTTGCCTTTGATAACGTATTGATAATTGATAGCCTTTGTTTATTTTCATGCCCCTGCCTATGAACAACAGGGGTAATTTGCCTTTTGACGATATGTCACCCCAAACCACCACCGCAGAAGCACTATTGTATCGTTCAACCTCTCAGCTGGTATTTCACGAAGACTTGCTGCATATACACGATCATTTTATTTGTTCAGAGAAACTTCCAAAATAAACAATTTTTCATCCGAAAAAAATATGGTATGACCGGCGTGCGTCCTAAGCCGCGATCTGGCAACTCTGTCGGCAATATTCTTACGCGCCAATCCGTAAATCCTAAAAGTAAAAGCCCCATGTCCAAGGTCCCGTTTCAATATATTTTGCATGGATGTGAGGCTCATTTTCATTTCATACGCCATTTTCTCGCCGGTCGAGCAGGATTCCTTCGAATTCGCTTCTTCATTGCTTTGACCACTGAGGGAGTGCGTACACTGCGTTTCTTAACGGGTTTCGTCTTAGGAATAACAGTGCCAGTATCCTTGAAACGTTTTATGGTCGTGTACACAAACAGACTTCAAATGCAACAGCTTCGTCTGATTTTCATGTTTGTGAATCCGTCAAGATACAAGATCCGAATTTGTTCTCTGCATGAAACTATTTTTTTGTTTTCGTAAATTACCTATTCTGCGAGTCGAATGAGGTGGAACGACTCGTAAAATAGAGTGAGTTGACAATTGTAGGGTTCGATTCTCTATTTGATATGCACGAAGAGTCACCTCCCTTGAATCGACAATTTTAACCTCGTAAGTGTAAGCGAGTTATTTCAAATCACTCGACTCGCAGAATAGGCCTTGTGGTCTCTTTCTTTCTTTCGTTAGCATTGCCTCCCTCATTGTGTATTGCACTATCATTACCCGAGCAGGAGACAACAACATATGAATACCTAATTTTGATCTTGATAACTGGCCTTGGTATTAAAGAGCTCAGATTAAGAGGTAAAATACCTAAGCAAAAAACGGTAGGGAACGGCTTAATCAGGGGTCACTATTTTAATCAGTTGTTAGGAAATAGGTCTATAACTCCTACATTTTCCAAATTATTTCAGTTTTAATGATACGATCATAAGCTTTATCTATTGGGTCAATGATTCGATGTATGAATCATGATTGATTACCAATTTATTACTGTCTTTTTGACGATTTAAAATACATCATCTAGAAACCATCAGTTTCTTACCTGCTGAAGAAGTTCGCTTAAATTTTGCCTTTGCGCATTTTGCATTTGATCGCGTGTACCCGGAGAACATGTCTTCATCAGCTCTCTCTCACATTTAGGCTTGTTGCCAGAATGTGATGTTGATAATTGAGTTTGAATTTATTTCATATTTAGATGATCTGAAATCAGTATTTATTTCATGTTTCTTCCAGTCATTGGAGGTTGATCTATGCTTATGATTATATTGTCCATCATCTGGCACTATCATTTGCTATAAAAAATATGTTTTGGAGCTGTCCAATAGTACCCAACGATAAATAATGCTTCGCTGTTGAACGGCAGCTATGGCATCACTGTTGCTTTTGAGAGAGCCCATGTTTCCTCTCTTCTTTGTTAACCATGGTTATAGCGCACCGGTATTGTAACGTGAAGCCTGCTGTCTCTTGCATTTGTTTGTTTTTAAACGAAGCATCCCGGTTGTCGTCACAGTCGCTTTGGCTAACATGTGCGTGAGAGTAAATGAAATAAGAAATACACATTGCCAATCTAAAGATCAATGACAAACTAAAAATTTGGTCGTGTAGGTCTGTCTCATAACCTGTTAGTAGACGAGTTTGTAATCGTAGCAATCGACATGTTTTGGTCGATTGTTTTCGAGAGCGGATGGGTAAAACGAAGGAGAGGGTTGAGGAAATTGACGTTTGCAGCAAATCTTGAACTGGCCTATTTAATTTCACCTTCGCACACATGCACAGAATCGCACTCATACAATATTGTTAGTTTATGTACAGATTGAGGAGCTGAAGAAAACATTTTTTTAATCGGAAAGCAATCCGCATGCGTTTAAGAAGTCCCTGAAAGAAGTCCCTGCAACTTTATTCCATGGCTATGAAATTTTCTGAGCCTAATGCTCGTTACTGAAGGTATGTTACGATAGACCAGACGTAAGCAGATGGATTAATGTCCGAATATTGGCAGTTCTAACTATAGGTTACATACAGCTTCATCAAATGTCTCAGGTGCTGACTAAACTGCTTAAAACCCGTCCCGTACCCTACCTAAGAATTGCAAGCAAAATATCTCTCGAATAACAAAACTTGTTATTTGGATACCTGGGAATACCTTAGAGGTACTATTTTGGTATTGTCTTACCTCAATTTGGTATTTGCATAACATTGTGGGAACAATTTTATGGTATTATTCTCAGGTATTTTACCTCTTAATCTGGGCTCTTAAATACCAAGGCCAGTTATCAAGTTATTCGTTCAAAGTTTGCCGGGAGCATGTCAGTTAGCCGGGAGATGAAAATCTCATACTATGTTTACCGAAATACACCTGATAATCTCATCGGGTGAAGAAACGGTGATTGAGATTTCTTCATCAGTATTAGCTTTTTCAGCTCCTTCTTTGCTTTTCCCTTTCACTTGGTTCTCGAATTCGGCTTCGATTGAAGAATTGAACAGAAGCTTCGGAAAAATACTAAAATGGAACAAACTGAGCATGATCAGTGACCATGAAACACCATACATTAGTGGTGAGATCTAAGCAAATATAAATAAATATTACATTCATACTACTAGCAATAGCACCACCCACCCCTGTTTCTGCTTTAGTTAATTCTTCTACTTTGTCATTATCAAAACAGAACATGTTGCGATAATAGAAGTGTAAACATAATACAAAAATTCAATAGATGTTAGTATTGTGTTTATGCGGGGATTTTTGTACGTGAAAGTGACATCGGAATGGTCGTGAGTGACCAGGCATTCTGAAATGGGTTACTGGATCCCAATAAAGCTAGTACCTTTCAACTCCCGGGCTAAAAATGTTTACAGTATGTGATTAGAATAGGAACAATATTAATGATAGCTGCAGACATTTTTCTTCCATAAAAGCACTGCCGGACAGTGGAAGTTGGATTATACGAACACATACACAAACGGAATAATTTCGTGGCCATGCTGACATCCACCTTTTCATCGGCCATGGCTAAGGTTCCGACAAACTACAGTGAGGTCGCTTGGTTGCGTTTAAGCATTTTTGTAGACGGACTTAATAGGAAGCTTGTTCAATTAAATTATCTTTTTTTTTTGTGATTTTTTTTATCGTCATCCGAAATCATTATATTTTTTTTAATGCATACATTACGGGCTTGGCTTTGCCTACCGCTCACATTAGTATTCGTAGAAGGACTTTCACAGATATTAATTGAGGGCGTTTCACAGATATTAATTGAGGGTGTCTCCTGGTGGCAACGTAGAAATTATACACTTGAAAATTGTTGTAAAACTTAAACAGGATTGTACTTTAAATAACTAGTCAAATTATTAAACTTGCACTGTGCTTAGAAAAGTTAAAATCTTTCACCTTAATATTCAATTACGACTCGAAGACGCTTTTCAAAATTGTTGCAATCTGCACGCACCACCACATCTGCTTCAAGTCGCCCAGTGTTCCTAGCATGTATTCCCAAATACTGAAGTTTAGTGGGTTTAAATCAGGAGACGGTGCGGGCCATTCAGAGGAACTGATGAAACATGGTCAATTTTGCTTATGCGATGGAGCTGAATCCTGTTGGAAACAAAAACTTTCCTCTCCAAAACGTTTCTTAGAACAGGGAAGTATGTTGCCTTTGATAACGTATTGATAATTGATAGCCTTTGTTTATTTTCATGCCCCTGCCTATGAACAACAGGGGTAATTTGCCTTTTGACGATATGTCACCCCAAACCACCACCGCAGAAGCACTATTGTATCGTTCAACCTCTCAGCTGGTATTTCACGAAGACTTGCTGCATATACACGATCACTTTATTTGTTCAGAGAAACTTCCAAAATAAACAATTTTTCATCCGAAAAAAATATGGTATGACCGGCGTGCGTCCTAAGCCGCGATCTGGCAACTCTGTCGGCAATATTCTTACGCGCCAATCCGTAAATCCTAAAAGTAAAAGCCCCATGTCCAAGGTCCCGTTTCAATATATTTTGCATGGATGTGAGGCTCATTTTCATTTCATACGCCATTTTCTCGCCGGTCGAGCAGGATTCCTTCGAATTCGCTTCTTCATTGCTTTGACCACTGAGGGAGTGCGTACACTGCGTTTCTTAACGGGTTTCGTCTTAGGAATAACAGTGCCAGTATCCTTGAAACGTTTTATGGTCGTGTACACAAACAGTCTGTCACTTCAAATGCAACAGCTTCGTCTGATTTTCATGTTTGTGAATCCGTCAAGATACAAGATCCGAATTTGTTCTCTGCATGAAACTATTTTTTTGTTTTCGTAAATTACCTATTCTGCGAGTCGAATGAGGTGGGACGACTCGTAAAATAGAGTGAGTTGACAATTGTAGGGTTCGATTCTCTATTTGATATGCACGAAGAGTCACCTCCCTTGATTCGACAATTTTAACCTCGTAAGTGTAAGCGAGTTATTTCAAATCACTCGACTCGCAGAATAGGCCTTGTGGTCTCTTTCTTTCTTTCGTTAGCATTGCCTCCCTCATTGTGTATTGCACTATCATTACCCGAGCAGGAGACAACAACATATGAATACCTAATTTTGATCTTGATAACTGGCCTTGGTATTAAAGAGCTCAGATTAAGAGGTAAAATACCTAAGCAAAAAACGGTAGGGAACGGCTTAATCAGGGGTCACTATTTTAATCAGTTGTTAGGAAATAGGTCTATAACTCCTACATTTTCCAAATTATTTCAGTTTTAATGATACGATCATAAGCTTTATCTATTGGGTCACTGATTCGATGTATGAATCATGATTGATTACCAATTTATTACTGTCTTTTTGACGATTTAAAATACATCATCTAGAAACCATCAGTTTCTTACCTGCTGAAGAAGTTCGCTTAAATTTTGCCTTTGCGCATTTTGCATTTGATCGCGTGTACCCGGAGAACATGTCTTCATCAGCTCTCTCTCACATTTAGGCTTGTTGCCAGAATGTGATGTTGATAATTGAGTTTGAATTTATTTCATATTTAGATGATCTGAAATCAGTATTTATTTCATGTTTCTTCCAGTCATTGGAGGTTGATCTATGCTTATGATTATATTGTCCATCATCTGGCACTATCATTTGCTATAAAAAATATGTTTTGGAGCTGTCCAATAGTACCCAACGATAAATAATGCTTCGCTGTTGAACGGCAGCTATGGCATCACTGTTGCTTTTGAGAGAGCCCATGTTTCCTCTCTTCTTTGTTAACCATGGTTATAACGCACCGGTATTGTAACGTGAAGCCTGCTGTCTCTTGCATTTGTTTGTTTTTAAACGAAGCATCCCGGTTGTCGTCACAGTCGCTTTGGCTAACATGTGCGTGAGAGTAAATGAAATAAACACATTGCCAATCTAAAGATCAATGACAAACTAAAAGTTTGGTCGTGTAGGTCTGTCTCATAACCTGCCAGTAGACAAGTTTGTAATCGTAGCAATCGACATGTTTTGGTCGATTGTTTTCGAGAGCGGATGGGTAAAACGAAGGAGAGGGTTGAGGAAATTGACGTTTGCAGCAAATCGTGAACTGGCCTATTTAATGTCACCTTCGCACACATGCACAGAATCGCACTCATACAATATTGTTAGTTTATGTACAGATTGAGGAGCTGAAGAAAACATTTTTTTAATCGGAAAGCAATCCGCATGCCTTTAAGAAGTCCCTGCAATTGGGAACTTTATTCCATGGCTATGAAATTTTCTGAGCCTAATGCTCGTTACTGAAGGTATGTTACGATAGACCAGACGTAAGCAGATGGATTAATGTCCGAATATTGTCAGTTCTAACTATAGGTTACATACAGCTTCATCAAATGTCTCAGGTGCTGACTAAACTGCTTAAAACCCGTCCCGTACCCTACCTAAGAATTGCAAGCAAAATATCTCTCGAATAACAAGACTTGTTATTTGGATACCTGGGAATACCTTAGAGGTACTATTTTGGTATTGTCTTACCTCAATTTGGTATTTGCATAACATTGTGGGAACAATTTTATGGTATTATTCTCAGGTATTTTACCTCTTAATCTGGGCTCTTAAATACCAAGGCCAGTTATCAAGTTATTCGTTCCTGCTCGGGTACCCGAGCAGAACACAAAAGCATATGAATACCTAATTTTGATCTTGATAACTGGCCTTGGTATTAAAGAGCTCAGATTAAGAGGTAAAATACCTAAGCAAAATACCTAAGAATTGCAAGCAAAATGTCTCTAGAATAACTAAACTTGATATTCCGGATACCTGGGTAAGTATCTGGTCACCTTAGAGGTATTATTTTGGTATTGTCTTACCTCAATTCGGTATTCGCATGACATTGTGGGAACAATTTGATGGTATTATCCTCAGGTATTTTACCTCTTAATCTGAGCTCATAAATACCAAGGCCAGTTATCAAGTTATTCGCTTCTGCTCGGGTAGCAGGGATAATCCTCTCTCGTACTATTCTGCTGCCTTCATAAATCTTTCCAAACTTTTCCTTGTTATTGCATATCGACAGGTTATGGTACGGAACACCATACCATGCAAATACTATTATGTAAAATGTAAAAACGTAAAAAGTAAACGAAAAAAGCCTCTCGTTGATGTAGAAGGAGATGTTCGCTCATCACCATGAATCAACAAAAGTGGACAGTAATGTTTTGCTAGTTTTTATTCTATAAGAAGAAAGTGTTGTTAAAGTTCCGTCAGTGTACGGTAGGTTAAAAATTGAATAGAAGTATTGAAAATTATGCTAAGGGCATGGGTATAGTGGTACTCGAACCAAGACGTAAATAGCTTGTAAATGTTTAGTTTGTCAGTAACAATTTTCAATGAAAATAGTAAAGTCAAAATCGGAAAAAGAGCAGATCCGCCAAAAAAAATATGCGCTCCGTAGAAAATCCAACTGCATCCCACAGATGGATCGGCAAATACCTGGGATTCCGCTCCCTGGGTGGTGAAGTTATTCAATGAGACCCAGCGGCGATCAGGCAGCGACAGAAAACCGAAGACAGTTGACCCGGTGAAGGTAAGGAAGGTGTTGAATCTATTCGAGCGTCGACCGATCCGCGGTTTGATGAAGAAGACGGAGGTTTCCCTCTGGTGTGTCGAAAAAACGTTGAAACGTACCGGCCTCCACGTCTACAAGATCAGGAAGGCAACAAACCGGAACGACAAACAAAATACGGTAGCCAAAACCTGACGGCTAACGAAACCGAGGTGCATCGTGATGAACGAGAAGACTTACATCAAGGCGGACACAAAGCAATTGTCTCCTGAGGAGATGAGGAAGAAGCAGGTGGACAAATTTGCCAAAAAGTTCTTGGTTGGCAGGCCATCTGTGGGTGTGGAGAGATGAGCCAGCCGTACATACGAAGGGTACCATGTATGGGCTAATTTATCGAGACGAGTGCTTCAAGAAGCGCCCGCTGCCCTTCTTGTGGTCTCACGGAGGCGAGTAGCTTCATTAATAAAATAAATAATAATAATAATATTTTGGACGGATTTGGCATCCTGCCACTACGCGCGGCCGGTGTAAGACTGGTACAGAGATAACAATATTGTGTTTGATGATGATAATGATGATTATGTAATACTACCATCTATTGTAGCAAGGTGACTTTCCATAGCAGTGGAATAATCTGGAAAACGATTTGATCAGGATCCTATTGATGTTTGTGATCATCAGAGAGAAACTTACGCGAAACAACCCCCCCCACCCGCAAATACAAAGAAAAGAAGACCCTCCCCCCCCAAATTCCCTTCCCTTCCTTTTTTTTCCTCCCCCCCTTTTTTATTATACCCCCCATACCTTAGCTCAATGTGCTCGCCCATTTGATATATCTTTCATTTAAAGTAATTTTTTATCAGCGCATGCTCCCTATCCAAATCGTTTCACTTGGGTGCCCTGATGGTCCCGCTTCCTTTCTCCTTATATGTTATTTAATATTTAGTATATTTTGTACACAAAAAATTAAGATATCATTATAGACAAAAATGCAAATTTATTCAACTTTCAAACTTTAATGATGTACATGGAACTACAAATTACACATGACACAAATTAAATTACTTGACCATGTAAAAAGAGCGGCTACAGTAAGTCAATACTAGAACATAATATGCGTATGCACAAAATATACTGACATAATGGATTGTTACTGAAAAATAATGAAAATAAGATATTTATTAATATCCTAATAGTCCTGGAAAAGCTGAAAATAGGAAAGATAATTCCAAAAATACAGACGTAACAATGTTTTTGTACCAAAAAACTTCAACCGAATGAAAAGTTTTGGGCCATCTGAAGGCCAAACTTAGTAAAACACCTAAAGTATTTAATAACGAGCTGGTTTTGATGAAATAGTGGGTAAAAGTATCAAAGAAGTCGGCCCCGCTATTGCCCAATACCTTAAGAGTGATGTCAAGGGCAAAATGCGGGAATTCGATCATGGAGAGGAGATCCAACAAAACAATGACGTAGAACCCTATCCATAACGTTGTAATCTTAGTTTGAAGGAAATCCGACTGAAAATAAAATTTTGGCGGCCACTTTTGTGTGTCTCATTTTTTTTCGAATACAGTCTTAATGATCTGATATATTGGTGGGATGAAAACATATGAAACTAGTTAGATAAATGCAAAACGACGTTGCATCAATTATATCTAGGAGTTCAAAAAATATCCTGGAATGTTGTAAAGTTATAAAGTTACAAATTAAGGCAGTTTAATATATGTGCAGGCGAATTTTAACGATGAATTGGATATAAATTCATGTCGCTTCAATTGAAAATAAGTTCGAGAAACTAAGATTTAGAGATTTGGAAAACTGTGTTAAGTTGGTATCAGGTTAAAAACACTCAAATACTCTAAACTTATGTTTATGCGTCCTTGAATTTTTGCTTGTCGTATTCAACGACGCAAAACAGCCGATGAGTTTTCAGGTTCTAAAGTTTATTGTTTCGTCTTTGGGCGTTGCTCATTGTTATCATTGTTTTAGCAGCATAGGACAGAGAACTAACATGAGATGCCTCAATATGAGCGCGTGAATATGCATGAGTATTTCAATCATTAGATTTGCTTGACAAATTCTGACTTAAGTTTATTCATGCCAGGAGTCTCTATAAATGAAATTTAAGAATGATTTAGAACACTGGATAGTATCGATGAATGATGAGACATAAATAAAGTCCTCTTAGATTTCAGACATTATGTGTTTCGGTATTCTACAAAACTTACTTTTGTTTGCCCCAAGGTTCGTTGAATCAATATAACGAGTCGTGCTGAAAAAAAAACATGTTTTGTTATTGCCCCTGGGAAAATGGCATGAAATTTGGAATGATCTCATCAATCTATTATTAATTACTTGATTCAAATTGCTGGAGACCCAAATACCAGTAGACGTCATCATTCTCGGAGCCGTTGTTCATTTTCAAATACCACCCGTTCCAGATTATCTAGAGTCGTCATACAACTCTTCTTCTCTTCTGGTCTGCGATAATTTGCCTGTTTTTCATGATTTTTTCGTACAGAATGTTCCTGGTTCCAGAAATATCATGTTTAGTCGAATCGATTTCGTAATTCGAAACTCAATGCAATGGATTAAAATAGGCCTGTTATGTTTTCGGGAATGTTCTTTTCTATGAAATTTAATTTCTATTTGTTGGATTGTATTGGTAATGGAGTAATGTTTGATCATGGGGTGTCTCACTGGACAGCAAATTGTAATTGTTTTGCAGTTAATTCAAATCACAATTTACTTCTTTTGATCAAGTTTGGGACAGACTCATCACGTCAGTTACACCGATTCAACCTGATGAATCCGATTTGATTTGAGTTGAGGCAATGCGTTTCAATTTTAAATTTATTGAAATTTTAAATTGATTCTGTTGCTTTCAGGAATTGAGATTGATTTCAAAAAATAAGTTTGATCGAATCCATGTGAGACTCCTCTTGTGTTTGATAGCCACTTTAAATAATGAAATTCCTTTATGCAACACATTATTATTGTTTTATGGAATCTAAAAACTTCTAACACCCAAGAACATGCCGTAAATAATATTTCTCATACAGTTTGGATCCACATGAAGGCTTATACATATCTAAGGATAATATTTATGTGGCATTAAATATGTAAAATGCACTTTTTTCAGAAATTTCATCGGGGTGGAATGTATTTTCCATAGTTGCCACTTTACAAAAGTTATTTCTTATATCCTAGACTGACATTTGTTTTAGTAAGCTTCTTAGTTCTGCTTGCGTGATATGATTTTTGGCAATGTTTGTATAATATTTGTATTAAACTTATCTCAGAGAAGTCGGTATTTATTTTGGTTTTTCTTTTTCTTTCTTAATTATCGAGATTTTCAGCCTCGGATTGGTCCATCTCGCGTCGTAGTCACTCAAATACCTCTTTTGGGTATATTCGTAACTTGTCCGGGGTGAGAATTGAACTCGTGACTTTGGCGTGAAAGGTATAGATGTTAACCACTACGCCGGTGACGCTCCCGCCCAAGCCGGGATTTAAAAAAATAACATATAGGCATTAGGAAAAATCTTGGAATTTTTAAATTGAAATCGGGTGGTCACCCTGAAAAATTAATGCTGCCGTTTGTTAAAGCCAGTTCAAACAATCGATCATCAATATTTCGGATTTGAATATCTGCTTATTAAATCTAATATGTATCACAGGTTGTGATAATAAAAATCAAAGAGTGATTCCGGCTCAGAAGAAACTGATTCAGCCATTTCTTTAAAGTAATGATACCAATATCCATAACGTTTGCCTCCAATTAAAAAGGGAACTTTTGATTATGTACCTATTAATCAATGACCCGTGGAGCTAACTAAAAACCGGTACCAATATGGAATTTTCTTTTCACCACTATTCTTCCCACATTGGTTCTAAATGAGTCAACCGAACCTAAACGCATCGTATAATGCACGCATGCATCGCCAGCGTGGCACTAGTGACAGGAAAAAAAATGGCTAGCCAAAGAACCAGCTAGCAGAAGAACGAACCTACACTTACACGTTCAGCATAGAAAGGTCATCATTCGAATCAGTAGGCCTTGGTGTGTCCATCACGTGATCCACAATCGACTCGTTCGGTTCGAATTATGTGCAGCATCATTGAAAAATTTGGAAAACCCATAGAGTGTAGCTGGCACACATGGCGTAGGAAGCATAGAGCAAAGGCGGTGAAAGTAGCGTAAAATGCGCCGACAGGAAAATATAATCCGCTCTATTACGGCAATGCAAATGGAAAATTACGGTGTATTCCGATATAAAGCCTGCCCACGTTAGATTTGTGACACCAAAATAATAGCAGCAAAAAAATTGTTTACATAATTCAACAATACCGATTATTTATTTCACAATAAGTTATATCTACATTAGAAACAGTTGATTAAGATGTTAGCACTTCTTTCTGTAAAATTCTCGAACTTTCTGTGGTACACCGCCATCAGGTTCCGTACGGTATCCTCAGATATGCCAGCCGTGCAATTCTCCATCGTCTTTTGTAATAATCGGTACCATTTGCTTTTTTCTTAATTTCGAAGAATTTCCACTTAGCTAGAGCCCAGTACTTTTCTATTGGGCGAAGCTCTGAACAGTTTGGTGGATCGGTTGTTTTTGGCACGTACTTGACCTATTGTACTTTATACCATTCCAGAACGGATTTCGCATAGTGACAAGAGGGCAAAACAGAGCTGAGGGAGTCGTGGCTTCTGATAAACGGTAGCAACCGCTTTTGAAGACCTTCTTTCTCGTACACATCCTTACTGATAGTGCCGATAGAGACGAAAATTTTAGATTTTCGGCCTGCCAACTCAAATACTTCTTCGGGACTTTGGACACCTTCTTTGTCGGCAACGGCGTTCCTTTGCATTGCGGTATAAAAGCCAGTCCCGAAAAAGGTTTCACATATAAGAGAAACATCAATTGAATTGCTAATGAGAAATCTGAAACAGTCGTCAGTTTTGTTGTGAATACCATTGGCATTTCATAATGAAATTTTTAAGCTTCTTGCCACATTATCCATAACAAGGGAAACAGTAATGGGCAGTGATTTCAAAGATCACTCTGATCTGTTGTTTTTTGGTTGTACAAGTTCTCAATCTCGAGAAAACATCAGTAACGATTCCGACAACTTTGTTGGAGGAGAAAAAGTCTTTTTCTGAGGGATGATTATTAGCTTATCTTTTTTGTACTGGGGTGTCTGTTCTGGTACAACTCCATGATGAGACGAAACGTTGGAATACATCGGAGTGCGTCTTTCCTAACATACTAGATTAGAGGAAATCTTCGGGGTGACACTGGAAACCTTCACGACGTGATCTTTGGAGTTTGAGCTTGAGCAGTTGACGATTCCCGGCGTTGCAAATTTCTGGCGTTAACAATTTCCTGGCGTTTCGTGCTTTGATGATAATTAGCGGTGTGCTGCAAACCACAGTTTGCACATAATAGTTGTTCCTTAAGGAGCTTGATGGTCATGTCCTCTCGGCTGGCTTTCAGCGGGCAATCAACGGTTTTGTGTACGTTTCCACATATGACGCATCGTGACTGACGGAAACGTTGTGCATATCCATGCTCAAACAATTACGGGTCCTTTTGTTTTTGCGGAAAAAAATCCCACCATTATCCATTGGTTAAATGACTTGATTTTCCTGAAAGTGTAGAGCTGAACGTTTCATTTGTTGAAGAAGATAAAGAGCGTGATCCTCTTTTCGTTTCTTCTTGAGCGTCATTTCTTTTGAAAAGCGTCGGGTTTCTTTTGGGAACACTTTGACTTCTCTGAGGCCATCGGAGACCTCCTCAACAGTCATGTCAGGAAGCCTTGTCAGGACCATTTCTGTCATCCGGTCTTCGTCCCGTACATAAGTGAATTTTTTTATTCCTATTGTTTCAGAAAGGAAACAAGCTTCGATTGATATTCTTTTGAGTACAAGAAAATATTGACTCCTGTTGATGTGTGTTTGAGGTTGAACATCGAAACTTCATTGATGGAGCTACCAATTTATCATAAGGTGATTAAATATAAAAAGTAAATTAACTAAGGATAACTATACTGAATCAGTTGATTAGATCCACATAGCATATTTCAGTTCTTAGGCGATACTCCTTTTGGGATGTTGTCTACTCTTTACCGCATAGGGTAAATTGCAAAAAAAAAAGTGATCGATTGAATATATTACAAAAACATGTGTCGATTGAATATATTACAAATGAGTCTCGACTTGGCTCATACCATTTAAAATCCGTTGTAGGTATGTGTAGATTTTGACAATTATCTCCACCCCTTTCTTCTTAATCCATCTACGCCTACGATGAAGCTACGGTATTTTTGTTTGCACCCAGTCAGCACAACAAGGTGCCCTAATTGCAAAATATTGACAGCAGTAAATTCAAGCTGATAATGGGCTTGACTTTCCAGAAGAAGCCATTGAGACATGCATGTACCAAATGACGTCCTTTTTCAAACATGTAACTATCAAGGGGTAGTTCTCAATTCATCATAATTTCCAGTGTGTAAACTAATTGAAAGCATCAATAATATCCTTCTTCTGCGCTGTTGTCCGGCTCCCCTTTTTTGTCCCCATCATTGCTCTCTGCCATCAAAAGCCGAACGTCAACGCCGATTCCAATCTCTTGATGTGTATATTTATGGTGGATGTAATAACTTTGTGTGGATTCTGTTCTTCCTCTATTGCTTTTTACGTTAGCCTGCATTTGAGAAGAGGGTTGTTCGAAAATTAACACCAAACATCATACCAAACTAACAGAAAGCGAACACATGATCACCCCTTTCCAAACAAGCACTCATCCCCTTCAGTCAGACGTTTCTGCTCAACACATGGTCCAATAATCAGATAATTCACGCTCTTGTTTTGCAAAGTCCCGTTCCTTCGATATTGATGGGTTCTCTTGCCTAAAACTTGCCCCAAAGTGTATCCTTCAGATCACATTACACATCCATAGAGCACATTGCTGCTGCTGTTTCTGTAGTCTGTATGTACGACAATGCGGATGTACCCAACTGCAGCAACAACAGCAGCTGGGGACGCATCCAGAACTTCCTCACTGGTTCGTTGTCATCGTCATCGTCTACCGGCACCGTAGTATAGGGATAATATTTTGTATGGATTCAAATTAAAAGCCAACCATCCGTTGCCGCTACGATGCTTCCTCTCTTGTTGCTGGGTCTTTCCCCAAACTCCCATTTGCACACAATGCATTCAGGCCCAGTGCAATATGGTTGAGACCAGAAAACGACTAACCTAGGTTTGCGGTTTAGAACCAGAGTGAAAATGAGAGTACATCATCAATTGGCATTAGCGAGGAGCCGAGGTGGCCAGAGGTTTGAGGTAGGAGCCGTGCAGTTTGTGCATTTTCGATAGTTGTTGCTGCTGGTTCTGTTTTGTGGCGGCGGTCTATTCCAGAGCGCAAGTAACCAAATGGGTAAGTGTTTGCATGCTGTGTTTGAATAATATAGCGGCTGAAAGGATGAGTATTGAGAACATTTGAATGAAAAACGCAGACTATGGCTTGGAGGGGGGACGCATATGCGTTCTGATCTGCTTAAGATACTAAGTAGAATATTTGGAAAACGATTGTAACGCGGCACAGTGTTGTTGAATTTTGGAAAGTTGTGACATTTTATAGGAAACAAAGACTTTGTTTTCTATGTTGAGGTACACTTTATGAGTACGAAAAACGAGAGCGCCGTCGAAATGCGAATAGCTTTCAGTCGTTATTTCTCGTAACATCAGTTGATTGGAAATACTTCCAACATTTTGTTGTACTATTCTGAACTTTTGATATATATCACTAAACTAAAAAAAACCCCTTTTACACCTCTAAAAAACCCCAACCCAAAAATTTACCCAAGTAACAATTCAAATGCAAATTGGTTTTATTCATGTTTTATGGTAGTTTTATCAAAGCATTATGGAGATCATCTGGTTTTATCAGGGCATTTTCCAAGTTAAGGTGGTTTTAATTGATTAACAGTTCTTAAGAGTGATTAAAGAACACTTGAAGAAACCTCCATAAAACTACATCATTTATAAGTGTTATTCACCTTATAAGTAATTTTATAAGATACTTGATTCCCCTCTCAAGACATCGTTTCGCAACTTTCATAAAACCTGATAAAAGTTTTGAAAAAGTTTTATGACATTCTTCTTTAAGATGAATGTATCTTGAAAATGCTGCCATAAAACGCTCTTAGAACCATTTGATTTTAAATAAGAGCACATACTCTTGAGAAAGAACATTATGTGAAAAATAAACAAACTGTCACAATGGACGCCCATAGGTGGAAGAAATTATAAAATAGTGGATCGTTCAAGCGGAAATTCAATAAAAACCTATCCAATATATTGAATACTCCTTCATCTCAGCCACCAACGACAAATTTTTTTTTGACCATCGCAGGATTCCATTGGATTCGCAGCCTACTGAGACTAACTTATCAGAAGGGTCTATGCGTTATGCGTCCTATTTTTTGTAACGAATCAAATTAAATGGTGCAATGTGTCGCCAGTTGAAAACCGAAATGCATAACTCATGATAATTGATTTTATGCCAGTTGTGCAAGTTAAACCTAACGTCCCAGGTAGTGCGTTATATGGCGCACCACCGTGGAAATACAGCGCAGTACTTTCGACGTAAGGTTTAACGTGCACTACGATAGTAAAATGTTATGTTAATGTTAAATTCTCCCGAGTCGTGCATTTCAGTTCCCAATAGGCTACACAATATTTATACTCGTTGCAAGTAAAAATTGGTATATCATCTGAGCGAAAATCGATTTTTCCCATGATCTATACGTTAAATCTAAAGTCGGAAGTAGTGCGCTGGAATCGCTCAGTGATCCACTACACAGCGCACTTCTTCCGACGTTAGGTTTAGCGTATAGATCAAGAGAAAAATCATTTTTCGCTCAACTGATGTTTCAGCCATCGACGCAATATTATTATCTGTTATTCTTCCCAAAACCATTGTTAGCATATTCAAGTTAGAGTTTTTTTTTTTTTTTTATCGACTTACGCTGGTGATTAAAAACAATAAATTATAAGCTGTAATTATGACTAAGAACAACAATTATGCATAGGCACTTTTGATTTGAACGTTCACATTTTCTTTGTTTATGATGTGCCTTCTCCACACTGATTTTATGGCTATCTTACGAAAGACTTGTTTACCTTGAGCAATTCAAACAAGTTTTATTCAAGCGTAACTCATCTTTTTCAAGAATAGAACAAATAAAGATGAACTTATCGCGCTCCTCAAAAAATCTTGTTAGTCTTGTGCAAGAAATATTAGTTTTATTTGCGTTTTATGGTAGTTTTAGATAAAACCATTGAAAAAATGGCGAGCGTGGCTATTCTGGATTCCCTCGGAATGGTAGCCATTTACATATGTATGCAACAAAACTCTCGTTTTTCCAATGCTACGAACAAACAATGCTGTTTAAAATACATTTTGAAACTTAAAATGGATTGTAGACACAATTTATTCAAGATCTAACAATTTATCAGCCTTGTCACCTAATTGTTGAATTTTCAAGTATTTTTTATTTTTTAAATAAATCAATGTTCTAGCAATAATTCAGTGGCGCATTAAAATTTTCGAACTTTTATGTTATAAAACACCAATAAACTGAATGTCGCATGAAAAATTTATCAATTGCAGGCAAAAAACAGATGCATTTATGGTCAATTTTACAATTAATTTACATACGTATCCACTTTGGAAAAGAAATATCATATGTATATCGATATTTTTTTTTTTTTAATAGCTTCCACTCAACTATAAACAAAAAAAAAGTCCCCATTCAGCAGAACGAATCGAAAAATGGAATCTTCGAAACATATTTGTGACGGACTGGAAGTGTTCTTAAAGAGGAAAATCATAAAACTATCAAAACTTGTGGTAGTTTTATCATAGTTTTAAGCATGTCTTGAATGTCATTACAAGTATGTACCGATAAAACTATCAAGTTTTAAGCGAACCTTGGGAAATAGTCTTGAGAACCTCCTGTAGTATGGGCCTTTTTGAACTTATGAGGGTTTTATGGCTGTTTTATCGATGTTATGTAGAATATCTAGTTTTATGCGTGGTTTTATCAAATGAGTCTTGAAAACTTCTTCAAGTGTACCTTAAAATTGAATTTGTTACTTGGGCCCTGCACGGTACAAAATCTAGGGAACTTCGGGAGACCACATATTTTTGTCCAAGAAATTTGTCAAATTGTTCCGACTCCAGACTTGAACCACGCGCCTCGCTGGGTGAACTGGCCACATTCCTGCTAGAACACGTAGTGGTCATCTCCGTAGAGTTTTCGTCGACTTGAGGCAACCACGTTCTCCAAACCTTCGTTTTATACTACGCCACGTTGATTTTATTGTTTTTCTTCACGAATACCGAGAGAAGCTTACCCCGCTTACAAAGTGCCTTTCCAAACCAGCACTGACGATGCAGTTTACGAACCGAGGAATGTTGATTTGAAATGCAGAAATGCTTGCCCTCGTTGTCGCTCATCAATCGATCATTTTGCGCATGTGAGGCTGCTCCAGCATAAATCAGTTGTGTTGTCCGACAAAATTACGTCGTGTCCAGCGTGCCAAGAGAGTATCAACTTGGCTCTATTTTTGTGGTAACTGCTGAGACGTCATGAACCTTACGTGTTTTGTACGTCTTACATCCAAGGTCTTTGCTGAGGATCGTGTGAGCGTTCAACTATTCGCGATATTTTCTGACATAGTAGGCGGAAATATTACAATTTTAGATAATTCTAAGCAGACGGTTTAGAAAAATTTGACTGATAAACAGGTAATCGGTGGGCGAGTTACTACCAGGTACTTCATAGCAAGATGCTAGAGAGCGGATCGGGAGAATTTATGAGCAACCTCCCCCTGCTGCAACATTTCAAACTCCTGTAGATTAATTGCATAGAGGAATATGACTGAAACATGAACAATTTTCGGACAAATAATCAAATCAAATAATAATGTATTTATACCCTTTGTTACGACTTTTAACAATAAATTTAGGATGTATTATGATGTAATTAATTGATAGTCTTTTTTTTTCAGTAATCAGTGACCAAAAGCAACCCAAACAATTGAGTAGTTGCTGAGTCACAACGCATTCAGTTTTAAATGGCCACATTGTGGGCTTGAATGCAACTGATTGCGTTTGACGTCAAATTTGTCTAGCGCATGAGTTCGGATGAATTATTTACTTAAATGTAATCAGAAAAACATGATCTATAATCTCGTTACTATTTAAGAAAAAACTTTTGTTAGCTTCGGAACCGAAACTTCAAAATTCTTCATGTAAATTGAAAATTGTGCAAACTTTTTCTTTTCTTTCCCTGCACAACTTGTAACAACCTTTAAGCCCTGCATAGAACCCCAGTAAACACACCCAGCAACAAATTATGAATATTACATGTGATGTAAGATGCTTGAACATCGAAAATACATGAATATAATCAATTCCTTTTACTCAATTTTAAATTGAAAATGACGACAAAACTAGATTGAATGCTCAAACGTTCAAAAATAAGTGCTAATTCATTTAAAAGTACATTCCCTGGGCATTGGCAAAACCTTGAAGTAGCTTGATAAGTACCAGGTTCCAGGGCTTAGCTGGATCTTTACCCAAACGGGAAAGATGCAAACCAGTGTTGCCAGGGGTGATGTGGACCAGAAGTGCATTTGAACCCTCTAGCATATTAACTTTTAATTCGACACCTTTCGTTATTTTCATACTATATAGAATTTGCATAATTTCAATTATATTACTGCTATTCAAAGAATCGTCTATTAATTTCAATACTTTTATTATAACTGAGTGTTATTATGGGTCTGCAATTTTCTGGAAAGCATCACCACACAGATTCTACGTTTGGTTTGGCTGTTTTTGGCAGAGGAGCGAGTATTTTTTTATACTTGTAGAACGTAAAAAGAAACAATACAAGAACCAGGAAGGCTAGGCTTGGAGCCTGGTAGGGTCCGTGGAAGAAATCCGAGTCTCATGGCGACGCAACCTGGATATTCAAACATCTCGGACTCTGGTTGGAACAAGACCGAGTAGACCGAGTAGCCGCCCAAGAAAGACCTACGTGGACGAATCACATGCATGCAAGTATCATCTAAGGCGGTATGTTCCCAACAAATCAAAAGCTAATAATAATAACAACAGTTTGGGTAAGTAAATGATTTAACATTTCCAAAACTACATACACATCATACATACAAACATAACTATATATTAAAAGACCGTCCACAAATATCCATGTTCAATAGTGCAGTTTATTTTCCCGATGAATTTAACGTCAAATACTTTGTTCCATTTGGGAGCGTAGAATAAAGGAGATAGATGTTACATTGTCTCGCCTGTACTACATGCAATTGCGCAGATACCAAAAATTGCACTGACAAGAATATCACTAACAATATAATGACACGGACAAGTACAAAAACACGGACTTTGACAAATACCTGGACAACAAAACACGTATACTGACTGATACTGAATTCCAAAAATTATCATTCGCTGTATGAATAATAAATATTATGCATACTCTTGTCGCAATACTTCTTGGGGTTGACTTCAGTACTACTAGTTATCAGCATAGACTACATCAAAGGCCTGAATGTCGTCCCTAAGAATTATTGTTTGGCAATTTACATGTCCTTTTGAAATCTAGTTACTACTGCATACGGCCTGGAGATGACTTCAGGACTGGGGGTTATTAACTTAGACGGCACTTTGCCCCGGATTATCATCTTTAGGAAACATCAAACAAAGCTCATGACTTCTAGGATAGGGTATCAATTTGAGCTTCCATTTAACGACTGCATAACAAAACATCATCGTGGGAAAATTGAAACTGAAATTTAGAAAAATACTACGGTCTAATACTACACACTTAGAAATTATGAATTTTACACGAGACGTAATTTATGTTTTTAAAAAGTCGGGGAACGTAAAAGATTTCGTGTAAAATCTTGTCTCTTGAAACTGACACATACGCAATTCGACAAAAAAGGTGTTAGATTGAGTTTATTTTCTCATCTCTTTCAACTCATTCTTAGGTGCTAAGGGACGCTTTTATGTGTCGGTCTCAGGAGACAGAAATTTACATGACATTTTGGTAGTGTGTAATTACTTCAACTAGTGCTCAAGCGGCCAACATAGGCTATTGCTTCTAAGGTATTGGTCGTAGTAGAGGTGACGTTGGGATAGGGTCTAGTCTTGACAACCAAGCTGTTACGCAGCTCCAGCTAGATACCCTCAAAAAAAAAATCATTGAAAAGTACATTAGTATACGTTTCAAGAATAATTAATCACAATTCACTCGTTTAATGCAGTCCCATACGTATTTACATGATCGTGTAATGATAAGTCTTCTTTCATTTAAGTTTATTGAAGTTTTTTTTTTTAAATCATTTATTTGTACAGGCTCAATCGAATCAACTTTACAGAGCCAAGTTTTCATATTTATATACATAAATTATCTTAAAACTAATGTTAAGGGGATATAACTATACAACTTTTGGATTTCTTTTGACTTGAACAATTTTGAGAACACAACACAGAAAAAAAAACTTAAAGTAAACATACAGGTTAAACTAACTACAATCTAAGGCTAATGTTAGTCAAAAACACATAAATGAGTTTCATAAACTCCAGATCACGTACAGCCAAAATATCTCGAACCGGTACATTGGGTTGTCTACCTTGAGCCCGAAGGGAATCATAAAGCTCAGATCTGACTCCACGATTCTCAGCACATGACCAAATAATGTGATCTGCGTCCTGGTAAACTTGTCCACAATCTCAGAGATTGCTGTCGCTCAGCCCAACACGGTATAAATGAGCGTTCAAAGAATAATGATTGGACATAAGGCGAGACATCACACGAATGAAGTCTCGACCCACATCCATCCCTCCAAACCAAGATTTCTTCGACACCTTTGGGATGATAGAATATTGCCATCGCCCCAAATCTCCTTTACTCCATTTATACTGCCAGCTGACGAGTGACTGTTGACGAAAAATAGTAAAAAATTCATTAAAGTCGATTTGTCGATCATAAATATCGCCTTCTATAGCGCCCACCTTTGCAAGCGAGTCCGCTCTCTTATTGCCCGGAATTGAACAATGAGATGGGACCCATACAAAGGTGATGATAAAATAACGCGAAGATAAAGCACTTAGAAGCTCCTGTATTTTCATGAGAAAATACGAGGAGTGGTTTACCGGCCTCAATGAGCGGATAGCCTCTATAGAACTGAGACTATCCGTGAAAATGAAATACTGATCCGGTGTTAGTGAGGCAACAATTTCTAGCGTAAAGTGTATTGCCGCTAATTCGGCGACATATACGGAACAAGGAGCTTGAAGTTTACGATTGGCGCTATAAATTTCATTGTATATCCCAAAGCCTGCTGACTCCTCAATCAATGACCCATCAGTGAAGAACGATTTAGTGGAATCAATGTGGCAAAACTTTGCAGCTAATATCACCGGAGCAATCATAGGACGATGATGCTCTGGGATTCCATGAAGCTCCTGCTTCATGGATAAATCAAAATGAACCGAATTATCGAAATCGGAGAAGCGAACACGATTGGAAATATTCGGCGAAGGGCTGACATCCTGTGTTATGTACAAATGGTACAAAGTCATGAAGCGAGTTTGAGGATTTAACTCAAGGATCTTTTCAAAGTTTTCGATTACCTGGGGATTCATAACTTCACACCTGGTGAGGAGCCGGAGAGATAGCTCTGTAAACCGATCCGAGAGTGGCAACATGCCAGCCAGCACTTCAAGACTCATGGTGTGAGTCAAGTGCATGCAACCTAACGCGATACGAAGACACCGATACTGAATACGTTCCAGTTTTATGATGTGCGACCGAGCCGCTGACTGAAAACAAAAACTACCATATTCTATAACCGACAAAACCGTTGTCCGGTACAACGTTAGAAGATCTTGCGTATGCGCTCCCCACCAGGTCCCGGTAATTGTTCGAAGAAAGTTAATCCTTTGCTGGCACTTTCGCTTCAGATACTCAATGTGGGATCTCCAGCTGCACTTTGAATCGAACCAGACCCCAAGATATTTAAATGACATGGAATGAGTTATCGGTGTACCCCAAATTTGAAGCTTCGGTTGTGCAGGGTTATGCTTCCTAGAAAAAACTACCAACTCAGTTTCTCCGTAGAGAATTCGATACCTAGCTCTAGAGCCCAAGTAGACAAATTGTCTAAGGTATCCTGTAAGGGTCCTTGTAGATCGACCCCATTGGGTCCCGTGACAGACACTACGCCGTCATCTGCAAGTTGTCTCAACGTACAGTTGTCATTTAGACAACTGTCAATGTCTTTGACATAAAGATTATACAAAAGAAAGTTTATCGAAGTTGATTTTCTCTTTCAGCCGTCATTCGCCATCCGTAAGCAAAGTGGACTAATGTTTGGGATTGTGGAATTGACGGTAGACTTTAAATCCGGTGTATAAACCTGATTTCTTGCTAACAAAAGAAATATGTAGGTAATTGTCGTCCTGTGTGTTGTATGCTGTGTTCCGTGTACAACAAAGATTAAATTTGTGATGTGTGTGTGTATGTGTGTGTGTGTGTGTGTGTGTGTGTGTGTGTGTGTGTGTGTGTGTGTGTGTGTGTGTGTGTGTGTGTGTGTGTGTGTGTGTGTGTGTGTGTGTGTGTGTGTGTGCAATCAATCTCACACTGACCGGCAGTGCTTTAATGGAAGAAACGTGTCTGCATTTCCTCAATAATTTATATGTTATCACTATGTGCAAACATTTTTAGACCTGGAGATTGAAGGTGACAGCTCTATTCAAAATCCAACGACCTATTTCAAGAATGCCTTTTCATACACGTACATTCTGAGGTCGTCTTCATATTCAATAAGTCCCGCGTGAAAATCTTCACATCAAATGCATATGTGAAGAGTTTTCACACTTCCAGAATCAAAAATGGAAATTCTTGATCCTGACGTGTATATAGTTAAGATATACTTTTGATAATATAAAACGACCTCACCAATGTTCCTTATCTGATCCTGGAAAGCTCGTCCGGATGCGGAGCGGGGCCCTAGAAAACAAAAAATGGGAAAAAAAAAACTACCGACGCACATTCTATTTAAAAAAAAAAGAACATAACACACTATGAGAAGTATTCCATTCACGACGTCCTACGCAAAGCACTTGGAGAAACTATAATTTCACCATTTATTTTAGTTGAATGAAGGAATTTGATTGATTTTATTTCCGCGAAAACGACGCAGCAAAAGCAAAACACGTTATTTTCAAAGCACGGTTTGCTGCGATCTTATTTTCATGCTCTTTTTATGTGCATGAAAATAAACTTAAATTTACATAATAATTTTAACTGTATAGAATAGCGACTATGAGTACAAAGATTGAGTCAAATATATTGAGATTTAGAGGCGGCACAATCGACTTAAAGTTGAATTTCCTATTTAAAAAAAGAGGTACTTTCATGGAAATCAAAATAACTAATTCATTTTTTTCAATAAGTGAGCATATTAATCGTTGATTGCTGAATAGGTGATGAAATAAAAAGAAAACCCTAACAGTTCTTCGAACTAGAGAAAAATATTATTCTTTTTATTTTGATGTCCAAAGAAAACAGTTTAGTTAACTTATTATTCAGCACTAATAACTCTTGAGCAGTAGTGGTAAATGATCATTTTTCGCAATACAGTCGCTTGCTGCGAAATGTTGAGGTCCGCACACAAGCAATCGTTTTAAGGTACAGTTCAAGCGAACGCGAAGGATAGAAATTTAGAAAGAAAAAAATGTCATCCTTTATTGCCGACTTTTCAAACAGAAATTGCGTGTGGCTGTATTTGAGATCTCGATTAAAAACGCACTTGTTTGCTAATCTTTGATAATGAGTTGTTAGTATCCAGTCAACAACCAGCGCTATAAGCAATTAAAGCCTTATTCTGAGCGACATAAATCTATCTATCTAACAACTTTTTTTAAACCCTCAGCTGGTGGCAGCATAAATATTTCGTTGCCTGTAGAAACAGTTCAAAAATGTAATGCTAGTTTACTTTTGCGTGTGTTCAATTTGGGCGTAATGAAAAATGTAAAATGATTTGGAACACAGCACATTTACCACCACTGCTCTTGGAAAACATTCTTCGCAAATGATTTTTTTTAGGAATGGATTATGTTTTAAGATTTAGCTTAATAGAGTTAAGTATTGATAACCTTCCTTAACCCTTTCATCAGTAATCAGGCTTGTTTCAAACAAATCGGTTAAACAACAATTCACTCAGGTTGGATGGCAAAAGTACCATTATCAAGTGAAATGAAACAAAACAAAATATATACCTTCACCAAGGTGCAGATTCATTCTGTCAAAAGACAGCGGCAGGATCCGTGGCGCCTTCGAATGAAGACTTCAGATCACGTTGCATTGTGCATGGTTTGTCTTTATTATAGTCTTATCTCGCTCATCAGATCGCGTTCGTCTCTCATTCTAGCAATTTCAGTCAGGAATCAGCCAATACGTAAATCTTCCCTTAAAGTCAGTATGCCTTGCAGGAGGAGACCGACGACGTATCGTTTGACCACGCGATCGGTTCCACACGCGACATCCAACGAAAGAATTTGGCCACTAGATTTTCAGGTCGTAGTTTCCCTAAAGCCATAAGGGAGTGCTATTTTCGACGACACAGGTGAGAATGATAGTATTTTTGGTTTCGTTGCTCACCTGTGACTTTGGTCAGCGGGCGTGGGTGCAAATGGAAAGCAATTAGCGTGGCAAATTTTTGCGGCACGGGTATTAATTCATCCTTTTCCGGATTATTTTGGGCGGTTGTTCTCGAACTACCCTCCTCTGGGAATTTTATGAAATATAATAAATATTAAATCAAGCAATATCAGTATTTGTATAATATTTTAATAATTGCGCTCTCTATTGAAATGTACATGAATGGGAAACCCGTTACAATCGAAAATGGAAGAATTGCTTCAGTTGCTATTGTAATGGAACTTCAAGACTCCCGACAACCATTCATACACCCACACGCAGTCTCTGGAGTAATGAGAAAATAGGGTGCAGTCAATGGTGGAGGAAATTAAAAGAAAGAAAGAAAGGACTTCTGATTGCCGTCATGAAAGACTTGGTCAGTTCAGAATATTTACATAATTCCAGGTAACCATGAGGAAGCAACATTGTAAGGAAAACAAATGAAAGAGGAGGATCTACTGCGTCATGACTTCCTGGGGTAAATTTGAACAGTAAAGGGCATTTCTTAAAGATTTTTATCTGCATGAAATTTCTGTTAACAGATGGAAATAATAGCTGTCAATGGATTTTTAATTGTTAAATCAAAAGATTATTTTCAACTTTGAATAACCAAAATAAATCAAATCATTTTCCTGCGGTATACGTTACTAAAAACTAGTTAAACAAAGATTTTGACAACATAATTTACTTTATTTTTTCTCACTTTTCAGGTGCATCCATAATCAAAATGTGTCATCCAGTTGGACTAAATATCAAACGATTCCACTATCATACTTTCAGTTACACGACTTTTCAAATGGATTAAGAGCAGAATGTTCCTGCACAGAGTAAGAGCACTGATGTCTAACTTCTCTCGGTTTGCTCTGGCAATTGTCCACTCTGATTGGTCCTCTGTCCTCTACGCTGTCGTCGTTGACGGTCAGACAGGTCATACGTTTCGAACCGGCCGTCTTTCGTGAGCAAGAGAGTGAACGAGCAGAGCAATGGAAGAGACAAATCTTATCGCACACTCTTCTTCTGTCATATAGCAGACGGCGGAGAGCGTGAGCATTCAGTATAGCGGTAATTGTGCATCGACCGGCGGCATTCGAATTTATTACCAGACGTCGGGATGCAGGTCGCATTCAGTCTTCGATAAACAGTCGAAGCGTATGGACGAGCTCTTACTTAGTTGTCCGCAAAATTTAAAAGGTTCCTACTGTATCAGAAACAAATGATAGTACCTAGAGCTTTAGTGAGCATGCAGCAAGTAATTCAATATAAAAAGTAGGAATCGTCGCCAAATTTGAAGCAATCATCCTATTGGAACCAATCAGCGATACATCTGTTAGAGCAAAACTACAAGTGCCGCATATCATACACCCGTCCGTCAATCCGCAATCATAACACTAACATCAGAAGTGTTATCATCAACAAGTGAGAGAAAAAGAGATTTCCTCAAGATAAGAGACGCAATCCAGCAAAGTGAAGAATATTGTAATTTGTTAACAGGAGAAAGAAGAGATTCGGAGAGTGAAGTGAAACTACGTCTTTTGTTGTAAATTATACCTTTGAAAGCCAAATTGATAATGGCAGTCAGGCAAATGTTCCGTTGAAGTGTAGTGAATTCGCCGTGAAAAATCGGTGTACATGTCTGTAACTTTGTCCTTAAATTGTATATATTGTGTGCAAATTCAGTAGATCAGTGTCACAAATTGCGAAAAGCTCAAAGTGTACTGTTCCTTATGTCTAGAAGAAAACCAAGCAAAAAGGAAACATTCTACACAATCCGCAAGCATAGCTAGCGGCCTTTTGTGAAATGAATAGCTTCGTATAAGATTACCGCGAAAAGCCGGCGTGTGAACTTTCTAAAAATACTCGTTTCAAGACAATCTGCGGCCAAGAAAACGAAAATTTCCACGCGTTTTTCTCGAAGTGGACGCTGCCATCGGTATTGGTAATCGTTTATACTGCAAGGATCAAGCAGAAACGACTGATTTACGCCAAACGGACAAATAGATATAACGATCGTGTTACCAATTCGATAGTTTGCTCCATTCGAGACGTGTCAGTTTCAAAACAACCAACAGAGCCAAGTAGGCGTTGTTGGGATTCGGAAGGGATACCGTTTGGATTTGAGGTAAGTTCTCTAACGTACACCTACTTGCCTGAACATTCGAGCATTCGGAATGCTTTTATGTATCAATGACAAACCCCACAAATCGCATTCGTCCACCAATGAACAAATATGGTACCTCACCATCGGACATATGTTTGTAAACATTGTATGCCCACGTCAGCAGCCAGCATGACCATCAGAAATATACTCGTTCAAATATTGGGGGTGTAAACGAAACGAAAGTTGTCGTCAACTGCATTGCCTGCCTGCCTGCCTGCCTGCCTGCCTGCCTGCCTGCATGCATACATGCATGCCAACACATGGAATGTCATCGGCGTGGCAATGCAGAATAAAAAGACAAACAACGCACAGTCAAGAAAGTTGGAAACACTCCATACTGGATGGAAAAGCGCCTAGTCTTGGCTCTCTTCGATTTGGTTGAAAAGTCCATAGAGTAGTTGTAGCCGCAGAGCTCGAAAAGCACAAAAACCAAGCAACCTTTTAACATTTTCTCGTTCATTGAATTGACGCATGCTTTGATTTCGTTGGTTTCCAGTTTTAGGGCCTGCTTCCTCTTTTATGAATGCATTGCTGCTGGATGGGTGACTCGTGATGGGTTTTGTGTTATGCTTCTAACTGCCTGCCTCGTTGAATGTTCGAGAAAAGGCGAGACATTAGCTAGGAAGATGATTTTTGTTTTTGATTGCATGTTTGATCAGTGCTCGTTTGATGTAGGCTTCAGATGTCGACGCTAATAGGATGTGAAATTGAAATCAATCAGGGTGTCTAAAAGCGCCTAATTATTCCGCTTTTGAATTGTCATTGGAAAATCACACAATCTATGAACAGCAACTTATTAAATGATAATTTATTATGTCACTCCGAGATCCGACAATCTTGTTTGGGTTTCACAATTGTCCTCTCAAAGCACCCAAACTTTACTATGAGAACTTTGATTCATACCAGGAAACATAAAGTGTTAAAGTAATAATTTGATCATGGAGTATTTATCATTGAATATGAACCCATAGTCTAATAAATCTTTCCATATTAGATTATTTTAGTCAGGTTTTTCCTGATTCAGAACGTGATTCAGAACGCTACATGGTTTAAAATTGTTAATTATTATCGATGAAAAAATGGTCTCATGTTCCTATATTCATCCTACGCTTCATCAAGAGATTGGAGAATAATTAAATTGGTATCTTCTCGTAAAATGTTTGCTTATGGTTACTAATAATGACAAACATCACAAACTATTTTACTTGCACGCCAATCCTTTGATTTCTCGTAGAATGACTTGCGAATGATGAGATTAATATAGGAATCGTGTTCCTTTGTAGGAGTATTCTGATATCACAAACATCGATATATTTGAATTCAAATTAATTTTAACTAGCATTTTACGCTAGCAATAACTCCAATGGGTCGCCCCTGGTTTAACATGAAGCACTCACCAGTTGTATGGCTGCGTTTGGCTGTGAAGAAAGATTTAAAATTGACTAATATTCTGGAACATTCTCGTTCAACTTGGCTATATCTAAATAAACTTTGAACTTTGATTTGAAATAAACTTCATTTATTTGGTGGCAAGATTGACGATGGAAGCGATTTGACAGGCGCTTTAAGGACGTCGTGCCTTTATGGAGCTGCTCTTTACTTCCCGTCATTCTAGTGTCACACTAAACGAATAGCTCGAATCTTTAACTCTCATTTGACCAGTTGATTGTCAAATGGCTAAGAATGACGTAAAATTCTCTCAGTCTGTCTTTGTGTAACTTCGAAACTCAACCAATTCAATTATCCTGAAAATGACGATTTGTCAGGCGCCTTAATGAATACAGTTCTTCATGTTTCCTCAGTATGGTGTCTCTTCGAGCTTTGCTCTGGTCTTCCGAATATGAAAGATTAAGTAAATTAGCATCCGTTTTTATTGATGCTTCACTTCGATTCACCACTTTTACTCTGCTTTGATACTGCTTTTTGCTAGCCCTATGTGTCACTCCGAGCTTTTACCAGCTAGAACTTCTATTGCGAAATTGGTTTCTTTCCCCCTTCATGGTATCTCCCTACTGTTCCTCAGATTTGCTTTCAAACTGTGAGTTCGGATCCGATTAGAAAAGTTTTGGACTAAAATTATTGATATATTTGTCTAGTTTTCAAAATTGTTTAGGACATCTGATTTGAGTTGGGCATCTCTGATCATAAGAAACCTACTCCAAAAGTAAGTTTGTAGGTCTTTGCTGATGTTTGCTTCGTGTCTTGTTCCTGGAGAACACAGTTCTATATATCGAAAAAAAAAAAAACGAAGACAGAAGTATGATCTCCTCGTCCTACGATAGCTTCAGAACATCCTAAGAAGTTGATCATCTAATGAGGTTTCAGGTATTTAAGATTTCGTTAAGATTCACACTCAAAACATCTAATTCAAAAGTGTACAACTTTCTTTTTTCCGAGCTTCATGTACTCAATTTAAAAAAATTCCAATGATTTTGATTCCGGAAGATATGGGGAAAATTATTTATTCGAACAAAACAGATCACCTTGCCTTCTTATGGCTATGTTTTAATCAATTATTGCATGGTTAGAAGTGCAGCAGTTTAATATTGCATATTCTATTCTGAATTCTTATTCAAGTTTCTGAGAATGCAGGGTTTTGTCTCATATTATTTGCATCCTTTTTAATTGTCTTAAAAGGAGGAGAATTTCTGCTAAGGCATATTTGTTAGGCTGTTCTCTATGCATCGGAGCAAACTTATAGCGTTCACCATTGAATCAGGATACCGCTTCTGAACCAAAAAGTTTGTTTGTTTTTGCCAGAATTTCATAATCGAAGACATTTTGAACTCAATCTGAAGATTGAGAAATAGCGATGTGAATATTTAGAAATGTGCACAAAGTTGCTCTAAGAATTCCCTAAATTGTTCACCGAATTGTCCCTGGCTTCCCTGACTCACTTGTTTCCTCGATACAACCTCAAGACAAATTAACATATTCAAAGCATGCGTCAATAGAATTGCAATAAGCAAAGTGTATACGGTCCGAACTTCTAGTACACAGTGGGTGGTGCTGTACACCTAATTTGTTTTTTTTTTTCGGCTGTGCTGTATCCAATGGAGCAGATTTTCGGTGTGTCATTAGATCTATGATATGTTTAGCTTATGGCCACTTTCCATATCGACCAATGCATCAGTTTGAGTAAGACGAATATAGTTGATTGAAAAATTAGGGGAACTTCGTTTTCTCGGTGAGTGATGTGAGAATTCGTTAAGCTATCGTCTGATTCGATTCTATTACCGAAAAGACCTCCCTAGAGTTCTGACTGGTGGGCATGTTTTGAATGCTAACATATGCTCTTGTCCTTCTATTTTTATTGTGGTTTGCCATGAATACCTGCATAAATTGTTGTTGACAAGTTGACAAGAAAATATTTCATGTGAACCGTCTGAATTCTTTAGACTGCATAGTCGAAACTACTGCATTTCCATCGATTGCAAGAAAAAGAGAAATTTCAGTTTAACCATACCAAGTTAGTGACTACATACTGATTACAAAACCCGTGTGGCCGTTATAATCACAAAGCCTCTTTACATGAAAAATAAAGGGTGGTATACGCGAAATTGTTCGTTTGATTCTCGAATATGATAGTTGGTTTCTGCCACCAAATAGAATTGAACTTTCTTTTAAGGTGAAGGTTTCTAGAATCCAACAATGGATGCCATCATGACCAATTTGCATCGCCACATCGAAAGACCAAATCTAAATGAAACTACAAATATTTCACATGTAATGCTTTAATAGAACGCTTGCAATTTGGCATTGAAAATCTTTGAAGTTACCTAAATTTGTAGCTTCAAAAACTCGAAGGTGTCATGCGAATCTGCCATTGTGGCACACATATATTATCAACATCGTATAAATATGAAAAATAAAATTCTTACGACTTACTGGCTTGTGCTGTTCCAACGTCCCAATAGGACCGCACCTGCGTTACAATGGTTCGTCACGAAACTCGGTTGAAGGCCACACGCTTCCAACATCTTGCTCCACTTGATCTAATCATCTTGATCGCTGTGCTCCTCTGCGCCTTATTCTGGCAAAAATAGAGACAAACACAATTTTTGTGGCATTCTTACAACATTTTGGAATTAACATTTGTTGAACATAAAGTCTGTTTCTTCAAAATAAGCACATCATCAATAACAACTTGATGATAATGTCTTCACTGATGGCTATCAAACTAATTTGTTATATCCTACAACATTTGCGAAGATAATCATAACCAAAGCCGAAAAAAAAACATTCCAAAGTAACAGTTAAACGGATTATTGTAAGTAGCAACAAGCGTCATATAAATATATACGAACACCAGCAATTTGCTGATCCTTGTGATATTCAGTGTTGTAGAAATTAAGCGAATTACTAATCAGTTATCTGATCAGTACGAAAATTTCGTAAACCTCACGAAGAATATACAGTATTGGACAAAACCTTTGACGCTAGTACATTAGTAACAAAAAAAATATGAACGGTCAATCTGGTAAAAATACAATACAAGGCATTCAAAGCATCACACTTTTGTTGTTAATCACAAAAACATAAATCACTAAAAAAAACACAAACACGGGTAAAAATCCATGTAAAATTCCACATAATATTCATTTGTTGACCCATAAACAGAACCCTCTGAGAAACACATATGAAGTTTATGTGGTAAATGAAAAGTATGTGTGGCCACACCTCGTGATTATTTGTACACATAGGAAGTATGTGTGGTTACAAATCGATATCATTTGTTGATCAAATTGCAAAAAATCGTGTGTGGGACACGTAGTTATTATCATTGCTTTTTTTATCAGTGCACAACAATATAGAAGAACAACAACAAATAACTAATTTTCTTTTGGACAAAACAATTGCAAATGCGAAGTTGCAGATTGTCAGATTGAATCTTAAGGTGTCTGACTGAAATAGAGCGCAGTGAACTGCAATCGATTTGCTCTCAATTCAAAGCGAAGGATTCCGATTTAGTACTTTTGATCAATTTTCCAAACACTCATTACGTCAGTTGCAACTGACATTTGAGTAAAGAGAAAGCGTTGTTAAATTAAACAGTTACGCATTTGCTGTCAAGCTGATTCATTTCGATGTGTAGCGAATTTTAGATTCATTCAGTTGCTTTCAGAAATTGAAAATGTTTCACATCAACAAATTTTATCCAATTTCCTTATGTCGAATTGTCATTGTGAGATCTTGTGAATTCTCATGGATATTAAGTAGCAACCTTTTTTTTTTTTCAAAAACTGCCCGCGTCACGGGCTTCGCGTCCGCTTGAATTTGCTTAAACTGGTCTTATTCAAACCTGTGGTTATTCTACGTAACTCCCAAATTTCTTATTATTTTTTGACTTCCTTGTGACGGCTACATTTTCAGTAAATTACGTACAAATCCCGATGATGCTTTTTTTTTTCGAACTTTGACACATCATCAAATTTTATGGACTCAATCGTAACTTCTTAACTCTGCTCACGCATTTCGGCACCCCCATTTTCCTGTTTAAACAGTTGGTGCTCTATTAAACCCCTAGAGACAACACAGTCTAACGATCTGGCTCCAAGGAGTGTTCTCTTAATTTAATCTATTTTTATTTGACCATTTTTAACATTAGGATCCACGCTGTGATCCGATCGTCTCGTCCGGTTAACCCACCCGTACTTTATCCTCCCCTTCCCCAACCCTGCTTTCTGTCTCTTCAACCCGCCCTTCAATTCATCCAATTTCTTTACCCCTAACCAACTCTAACGGCTCAGCTTCCCACCAAAACTAAACTATTATTATTATTTAATCTATTTTTCAACTTTGAACCCAACATAGCTGTGCCGGTGTATTGTAATATTTCGAACTTAGGTTAGAACTGAGTCGCGGGGTGTGTGACGCTGGTTGCTGGGTGGGCGAGACCTATAGGCTACTGAATTCCCCCTCGTACCGTTTTTTTCATGTTTTATATCGTACAACAACCCGGTTTTGAAACCTTTTAAAAACTCAAATCTACTCTATATTTATTTATTCTCAAACCCAACTCCTGGCGGCCTATATTCTTCGGCTCTCACTTTTCTGGTTGTTATATTTAACAACTAACACCGGTAATTTTTAAAATATCATCAAATATCTACCATAATATTTCTTATTTCTCAACCCCTCTGAGTCAACAGCTCTAGATCTACGTTCTGCTTCCTGGTTTCCCCGAAACACTTTAATACCATATTTTTTCAACTCCTATAAACAACTCTTTTGCATCCACCACACTATTATTATTTTTTCTTAGTTCTAACAACTCCCGCACAAGACTATAAAATATTCCAATTAATATTTGCAATTATGTTCATGATAATCTAGAATCGTTTCTAGACGTGTCGCGTGGTTTTCGCTTCCACTGAAACTAAACTTCTTGTTAAGTTTAGCCATTATTTTTTCAACTCATATAATACAATCTCTTTTGTGGATCCACACGGCAGTTAACATATTATTTTTCTTATTCTAACCAACTCCACTCATAAAACTATAAAATATTCCAATATATTAAATTTTACAAAATCATGCAATATGTACCTTGTGGATGCTGAGAAGTTCAATTATCAACACCTTTGCTAAAAAAATCAATTCACAAGTTGGCACCAGACGTCTCGATGAATGAAGAACACAACAACATTAAAAGTTAAAACTGCATTATTTTTGTCCAACGCAGAATGATACTTGTCACCAGACCACTGACCACTGGCTCTCAGTTGTCAGTTGTCATCTCCGACCACCAAAAGTCATACAGTAATCCATATGTTTCCTCTGAACTCAGAAAAAAATAGTAAATAATATAGGAATCCAGTACCAGTTGCAAATGTTATGTGCAATACCCAGGTAACCAATAAGCATTAGCATATGCAGTAAATCAACCCTAAATCTGCATTTCAGATGTGACAACCATTATATTAGCATTATATCAGCATCTTGAATGCTATCTGTTGTAAAGTTGCATTTCAAATGCTATTTAAATGCTTGTAGCCTGTTATAAGCATTTTGAATGCAAAATAGCATTAATGAAGCATTATCATAGCATTGCAGTAAAGCTGCCGTATATTGGGCCAAAAGTGGCATTTATGTTGCATTTAAGGCGACTTAATTGCTCGATAGGCTGTCGTAAAGTCGCTTTGGAACTGCTTATTGGTTACCTGGGTACTGTACTCTATCACAAAACGAGCGTAGCATAGAATTAACGACAATTTGCGTTCAAACTAAACTTTCAGTCCCCTCCGATGAAAGTTTGAGCATACCGTAGCTTAAAACTTCAAAACGCAAATGTCTGTTGCCATAAAACATTCCATGCGGAGCTAAACACTCATACGGTTTGACAACATTCAAATAAATATTAATTCTCGTTTACTGTTACGACATAATTTGAAATGCATATTTTAAAACACCATTTCAAAAGCCGGTGTTATGATTTGCATTACCGACATATAACAACCATGAAGTTCTCTGGATTCGAGCGTGACGTATCAACTTTCCAGTTAGCCATAATAGCGTTCTCTCAATGCCCACCATCACGCTCTGTACCTACTTGCCGAATTCACCAATACACTCCCGCGCACCAGCTCAAGTTCAAGTTCAAATAATTGGCAAAAGCACTCTGGGACCACAGTCGAAAATATGATTCACAATAATAATCGTATTAGATTGTTGGTGACGGTGACACGCCCTTACAGCCAATCTCGTTCATTAGAACTGTTGCTGTCACTATTAATAGGCACATGATGATCAAACAGGAAAATCTGGATGAACTCAGTTGAAGCTGCCATCTGGTCATCCACGAGCTATCGGATTCAATTTTAAATGGTTCCTAAAATAGCATCAAATTACCCATAAAAATAAAACAAAATTACGATTTAATAGGAAAACATCTCCCCGCGCTCGTGCAACTCTATCAACGTTGATTAGCCGCCATAGGAAGCGAGCGGGAGGTGAGTGCAACTCATGCGGGTCAACGGCGACTCCATTATCACCGGTAAGGTGAGCCACTTTTGCTGATAGCAGTCTGCTAGGAGGAATATAGTAACACCAGTCTTAGTTCCCGGGAGAGCTTGTCGCTACACCTCACAAAACAACACTGACTGAATCATCCGACCGGTGAGTGACCGGAATTTTTTTTTTCAGTCCGCCCAAAGCCACTTTTCCAATGCACCTCATAAGCCTCACACAAAACAATGCCCGCCTTGGTTTTTGCCTTGTGTTGGCGACGTTGATAAAAAGCTGCTGCTTAATTTTACTACATGGGATGCGCTTTCGAGGGGGTGCCAAACAGCGGTTTTAAAAACAAGTCAATTTAACTTACTTTCGATCGCAGGAGTCTGTGTGTCGGGGTGTGTGATAAGATGTTGACTTTAAAACGCCCTAGCAGCAGCAGTCTGGTCAAGAGCGCGATTTTTGAGTGAACGTGTGTCGCTTGTTTTCTTTTATTGTGCTGTTTTTTTTTTTTTTTTTGTTATATTCATAGAGAAAAAAAATGGTCCGCTTATCGTCAGCGTAGGTTCTATTAGCGGAATCGTGTGTGGCGATTAGGGTAATGGTTTAATTATTGCATCAATGGGACTGATAGGGTATAGTGAGGTTGTGTACTCGCCTAGGCGCCAGGTGAATTCGCACTTTCGATTTGCTTATGGTGTTCATATTGGTTCCACGGGATTCCTCAATATTCAGCTATCATGTTTGTTGAATTCGAACAAAGTTTTGCGATCAGGTAGGACGTTCCCTGGGATATAAAATTGTCTTGTTCCACAACAGCATTCCTCGTATAATCAAGGTTCTACGGAAAATTTGATCGTTTGACTTATGTTAATTATTATTTTTTGAACGCAACTGAATCTTTAGTAATATTCTTAACTTGATTTGGAAATTTTGCGTAGTTGAAAGAATATTCGATTTTTTTGTCTGATATCAAAAAAAGGTTTAACTACTACTAAGTTTGCTAGAGTTATATCTTATTGCAACACTCCATAAAATTCTACGATGTTCTCCGTTTTTTAAATAAATTTTCTTAAGTTTATGCGAATAATCAACAAGGCTCCTGATGTTTTGCAAACTCCACCTAAACCAAGAGCTCTTACTTATCGAGAGTTTGCTCAGGTCCTTAAAAGTTGAATATGACGTACGTCTTCTACGTTATCTAAACTGATCTATTACATGAAACAATTCTCGAAAATTCAGCTCGCTTATACAAAGCTCTCTGCACTGAAAATTTATTTTCGTTAATAAACTTTCCCTCGTTTCGTAAACATGAATTTTGTACATGGAACATATGTCTCGTATATTGTAAAAAAAACATTCATATTGCTTTTTATCTGGTGAAATGCTATCATTACACCTTTTTGTATAACGCACGAAATGAATTTCATGAAGACCAGCCAATCGCTGCTTCTCATTTATAGTGATCATGCATTATTTTCGCCCATCTCAGCAGCAACACCATCACGTTGCTGCTGAGATAGGCGGAAATAGTGTATTTATCCCAAAATAGAAATTAAAGCGCTGTCGAGATTTATAACTTCATACTCATTATTCAAGTATCTTCTCACGAGTCACCATGGCCTAGTAAGATCAGCTACGGATTCAAGAACAGCTCTTAGCAAAAATGCATGATCGAATCCCATCTCATAAACAATTAAAAAAAAACGCTGGACAACTCCACGTGACCGCGCTTTTTTCTCGATCGCATTTAGAGTCGATATAGTAGATCTATCAGTCCTTCATGCAGCCACCAGAGAGACGTTTTTTTTTTAGTTTGTAACAACATTTTCGGTGGTTTTTCTGAGGCGAAAAAATTTGGTCACGTTTTTCTTCGGAAGGGAAGTAAAGCCGTTGGTCCCGGCTCATATTCATGAGTCGTTAGGTAGGGTCCAGGTGGTGGAGTCGTGTGATTGTCACCATGTGAGGAAATAGGCCGACGTTAAATAAAGGAAAAAAAAATTTCGTAGCTCTTTGTATTGTTTTCGTACAATGCACGAATGTTCTTTCTGTGTTCGATTTCAGCAAATGCTTCGTGCTTTTGACAGTTGCGCGTGTGCCAATAATTACAAAGGAAGCTTCATAAAATGATGATGTGATGTGATGTGATGTGATAGGAAGCCACCACCAGTGCAGGACTTGCCATGTCGTACAGTTCCTCCCAATGGCAAGATCAAACTGTACATACCTGCAATCCCCACTATTCCGCTGTATGAAGGGCCAAAAACGGGGGTATGGACCGTAAGCAGAAGCACTTACACGAAACCCACGGAAAGGTATTTAGATTTCCGTCTGGTAGTTTGTTAAAAATTAGAGTTAGCAAACTGACTGTAGACTGTCGGAAGACAACTAGACCTTCCTTGATCTAGATCTGACGATTTCCACCAAGGAAGGTACAGTTGTTATCCATAATTTGGGCCAGATAACCACGAATCCCTCGTCTAGCCTACAATTCGTCAGGGTTTCCCTCCTTACCCTTTGTTATTGCATGTAGTTGTATATAAGTATTAAAAATTGACACCATATTTTTTTTCTATTGCATGATGTCAAAGTTAACGAAATATTATAAAAGTTTATGTTGTGTTAATTTGAAGGCAGACATAAACCCTTCAATAACATTTGTTTTTACTTTACGTTTGCTACCTTCTTTGCCAGATGGTTCCTCTGAAATTAAAACGTTAATTTCTCCTTCCCAAAATCTGTTAGTATTATCTGACCTTTTACTTTTGTTTATTGTTTTACTTTATTTCTGTTTTAGGTGTTTATATTATAAGGGAAATATTAGTACTGATTATATTTTATTAATGTATTTATGTTGAGAATTTATTTTTGTAAATTTTGTAAAATATGTCTCGTAATTTGTATGAAACATTTGTATTGCCTGTCATCTAACAAAATGCTATCATTACATCTATTTTGTTCAATGCACAAAATGAATTTCGTGAAGACCAACCAATTGCTGCTTCTCCTCGATCGTACTCATAAATGTTGGTGTTCCTGCTGAGATTGGCGGGAATCATTAATTTATCCCAAAATATAAATTAAAGCGCTGTCCTCAGTTAGAACCTCACGCACCTTAATCAAGTAACTTATCGTGAGTCAACATGGTTTAGTGAGATCAACCATGGATTCAATAACAGCTCTTCCTAAAAATACAGTATCGAACCCCATATCAGAAACATTAAAAAATAAAACGCTAAACAACTTCTCGTAGTTGCGCTTTTTTTCAGTTATATTTTGAGTCGATAAAGTAGATCTGTCAATCGTTCATGCAACCACCAGAGAGACGTTTCTTTTTTATTGGTAACAAATTACTTGTAGCTCGTTGTATTGTTTTCGTACAATGAACGAATTTTCTTTCTGTGTCAACAAATGCTTCATGCTTTTGACAGTTGCGCGTGTGGCATTAAATACTTCTTAAAAAGTACAAACGAAGAAAACAACGAATAGATTGGTCAGTCCTACCTTCGATTTAGTAATATTAGCGAAAATTAATTTTCAGTGCAGCAGAGCGAATGAATCATTCGAAATTTTACGCGTCTGTTAAAATTTATCATTTTTTTCTGTGTGCACTTTATCACGACAAGGTTGTCAAGTTTTCACATATTGAATCCGAATTTAATGAAAAGAAAAAGGCTATAGACATCTAACGTTTAACCTAATTTCAAGACGCCCGATCTTAGTGCTCGAAAGTCACTTACCCACTAAACTGTCACGCCCTACGCCCTAACTTCAGCTGATTTATTAGACCAATTTATAACCAGCGTCACTTTCGAAGCGACCTGAGCGAACTAACGGACCGGATCCAACCGTGACTCGTTGCAATCAACCGCCGCCCTTGGGTCGCGATTGCCAGATGAATTAATTGCATCCCAATTGGTAACGCCCTACACGGCGAGCGGCGGTCGTCTTGGGTGCTCATCCGATGCGATGGAAACCGGGCAACATTGTAGCAACCATGAAGCCATATTTATAAAGCTTTGCCACGCAATCAAAGTAAGCCATACGATGATCCGACGGTAGCTGGTGTAGCGGGTTCGCCGAAGATATCGAAGAAATTTTACCTTAAAGTATGGTGGATGAGATACCCTCTCGACAGTGCAGAAATCCAGTTCTGGTGGAACTTGTATTCTAATTGTACAGTCTAAAACAGACCTCTCAACCCTACCTACGCACCAACGATCCAAAACGCATTCACTGTCGTCGACGTCGTCGTCGTCGTCGCCGTTCCATAAAAGGAGTCGAGCCGACCATACACGCTTTGATTGGCTGGTATTCCTATTCAAAACTCGAAGAATGATGTGTGTAGGCATTTTTGAATTATGGGCCGATTCAATTGGTTTATGCCGAAGAAAGCGCCTGAAATAAGTAGAGCTGACAATGCATAAATTAAGGGGTTCCAATGTGGAAAGGGTGCAGATTAATTGCGTGGGTATGCTCTCGGAATTACGATAATTGCATGTCTGCTGCAAGACGGGAAATGGCCAATAATTCAATTAGAGCATCTTGCGACCTGGCCTGACTTCGATGAATCGGAAGTAACTGCATCTAAAGCGGAACATTGGAACAGCATAAACTGCATATTAGATGACCTTCAACCGGTCAGCTCCCTCTCTGTGTATGCGGATAACTCTGTCACAACTCACAAGCATATCCCTATAGAACCAGTTGGTAATCTGACATAAGTCGAACAGTCAGTGGAACGGCATTGAATAATTCATGAGTTAGTATGCAGTGCGCAGTGGGAAGACTTTGCACACACTTCCTTCTCACGCGAGCTATACAGAACTCACGAGACTTCGTTGATGTGTTTAATACCTACACAACAAATCGTGTCATCGTAGATGTCGCGAGCGGTGGCCGATAGGGTCAACGTTCGCCGTTGGCGGTGTACATAATGCAGTAAACAGTATTCATGGTATCGATCACTCGTTGTCTGTAGTAACTAGCAGGTGTTATCTGCTACGATCCGCAAGTGTTGTTTACTACTTTTCGGGATTGTAAAAAAATTGCAATGACGTCTGCTGATTTGGACAACGAATACATTAGGATAAAGACTGCGATAAGTATGCCGCGAGATGACAGATCGAGAGCGTAACAACTAGAAGATAAAATGCTTACGCTTGCGCGAAAGTGAAAGTAGGCAAACCGAGCAGAATCGTATGATCGCAATGTTAGCGCATGCAGGGGGCGCCTCATGGTCATTCAAAAATATCATTGCATCTGAGCAATAAGCAAGCCTTGGCCGCGAAATGGAACGGCTTTGTACGCGTGGATGCAACGATCTGACATTTTAAATAAACGCAAACAACCGGGTAAACCAAGGATGGCCCTCTGATGGCGGTCATTCCCTGAACAGTTGCGGAAATTCTTTAAAATTTATTCCGGACATGCGCTACCAATCTTAATAAACAATAAACTGAACGATTCAACACGCGCTGGGATGATTGTGAAAACGTTGATTTTTTTTAGGTTCATATTTCAAGCCAACGACGGCTCGAAAACATCTAATTTCGGTATCCTGGTCTCTTGACAACAGCGTTCACTACAGTCATACCATGTCAGACGGACGCAACTCTGCAAGGCGATAAGATATAACGAAATTTACGAAGAAGAAGCGCCACGAGCAGCATGCATTCCCGGCTAGGAGCTAGCCGACTTGTCGCCTGCGATTTTGCTTGTTGTCTTCGGTGGTAGCAACTGTACCCCAATCACCCGGTCGTCGCTTGATTGCTTGCGTGCGTTTTGCCATGCCAAGCATGGCGCGACATGGACATGTGATTCGTGCGTGAACGGCAACACAATTAGTGCAAATTTTCGGAACCGGTTGCTGCGATGGAGAGTCGGGCCGGGTTTTTAAAAATATTATCGCCGTATTTATTGCTGTGGTGCCAGCGACAGTAGGTACTTTATTGATTGGGAATTAGCTTGCTTTTTCTGCTGCTGGCGCTTAGGGGAAAGAAGCATGTTCCCGAGCAAAATTCCATCCAGCTTAATTTCAAACGAAAACAACGGCTTGACTTCTTCGTGGGGGAGGTTGAATGTCTTGAGACTAAAGTGCGCAACCACGCACACTGGGACAGAGTCGAAAAAAATCCGGAGCAAACCTCTAACTCGCTGGACTTACGAGTTAAACATAGGGTATGATAGCGTCATAACAATAACATAACCGTAAGGCGCTAAGAGGTAAAATCCAGGATAATAACGAATAACTTGATAACTGGCTTGTATTAAGAGCAAGAGTAAAATACCTGAGTAAACCAAGAAATATTCCCACTTATCGAAACCAAGGATAAGACATACAAAATATATCTCTCATTTCCAGTTCCCATAACATGTTTTTTATCGTTATATTTTTCTTCATTATATTTTACTCAGTTTTTACCTCCCCGCAAACAAAACAAGAATACCTATGATCAAACTGAAAGACATAATAAAATCCTAACAAAAATACCAATCACAAAATATACCAAAATAAACATATTCCGTACCTTATACAATATGCTATTATTTGCACTTCTTACCTCACGTTTCATCTCGCTGATTTTATCGTCATTTTTCTCTTAATCTAGTCTTAAAACCAACTTACAATAAAAATTATTCAAGATATTTTCTCCTCTTGTCATATCTCCTGAAAAAACCGTATTTGGCTATTCACCTTTCACCTTACAAATCTCGCCAACATTTACGTTTTTCTAAATTGTTTACTGATTTTTTCTTCTTAAAACACTTTCACAATATAAAGAACTATATGAAAAACTAGGAAAAATTTAAATTAACACTTCACTTGATCACATTTCGAAAAATTAAACACACTTAGAAATTACTGAAAATTTTTCAAACTTACCTATCAAAGAGACGTAATTCATTTTGTAAAAGTCGACGAATTTCTGCCCCGCGACCAACAATCTTCAAACCCCACAAATATTCCCCCAAATCTCACCTACTCCCCCTCCCACTACTTAATTCAACTTTCACAACGTAAACAAACATTTCGTGTACAAATATATGTCTCATGAAACCGGACACACAGATGCAATACGTTACAGGACTTCTAAAGATGTGTTTGATCGAATTTCGACTTTAAACTCGCGCATTTCCTTCATCGTATTAAAAACTTATGCCACAACTCCATCCCCCACCCCCCCCCACACCCCAAACCCCCCCGCCCCCCCCCCACCCAAAACCTTCAATCCCCACCCCATTCACCTCATTTACCCTCCCCCCCGGTCTATTTTCACACTAAACTTCTTCTAAATATCTGGTTCCCCTTCCGCTCGGGCCTTTACATTGCGACCGGAACCGTTGGCAGGAAATTTATCTGAGCAAGTGCCTACAAAAACGTCTACTGCCTTTCCTAAAGCGACACAATTGTTCCGTTCTATTTTGGCCGGATTTGGCATCTTGCCATTACGGAAAAAGGGCCATGGAGTGGTATGCTGCCAACAACGTTCAACGTTCCTCCCAACACGCCAGAGCTCCGCCCAATCGAACAATATTGGGCCATCGTCAAGCGGATCCTTAAGAAGACTCAAAAAGCTGTTTTGAGCGAGAAACAGTTCAAGGCAAACTGGCGTTCTGCGGCGAATAAAGTGGACAAGGAGACTGTAAAAAATCTTATGGCAGGTGTTAAACGAAAGATCCGGCAATTCGCATTCGGTAAAAAGGAAGCTTAGCTGAATATTTCTCCTGTATTCTGTATTAACTGTACTTAAAAAAGAAAAAGAATTTGACTTATTAATAAAAACTTTGATCGACTCACATACATTACTGTTTGGCCAAATTGTGATCGGAACACCCTTTACACTGAAATAAAAAAAAACTGTTTCAGTTATTTGGGAAACCCCTATATTTTATAGTCGTATTCTAAATAGATAGTATTAACTTAGCTCATTTCCTAATGAAATAACCGACAAAATAGACCCAGTGTGAACCGAGGCTTTATGGTGCAGTTCGTTAATTGGTCATCAAATAATGTATTCATATAAGTATTGCGTAACACATCTTGAAAATTTCCTGCAACCCATCCCGAGCAGGAGAAAATAACACACGAATACTTTATTTTGATCTTGAAAACTAAAGTTCCTATTGATGAGCGCTGCATACCTAAAAGGGTAAAATATCTCATAACTACAAGCAGAATATCGTTCGAATAACAACACTTGTTATTTAAGATATCTATGAATACCTGTGAGGTACTGTTTTGGTATGGTCTTACCTCAGTTTGCTATTGGCCGTATAATTCTTAGGTATTTTACCTCTTACACAGTGCTCATCAATACCAAGTTCAGTTATCGAGATTCCTACTCGGGTTGCTTGCATAAGCTTTCAAATTTATTTATTTGGACACTGATTTCGTTTTAAATTTTCTGCTGGATTCCACCCGGCATGCATTATAGACAGCACAGTGTCTGTAGCAATAACAACGAAAACAGGTTTTGGTCTCGCTGAAAATATTCACGCATTTATTTACCCGCATTTTTTGTCACTGTCAACGGTCTTTTTCTGCGCATGCTTGGTACACTAAACGTTCGCTGCTTGATAAATGTTCAATTCGACTATTCCATGTTGTCAAATGCATTGGAAATGCATCCAGTTCATCTTGTCACATTTTCTTAAAATGCGAATTTATTTCACTCAGCGAATGCCTTGTGGAACCCTGTCAGGCAGTTTTTCAGTGCTCGATCTTTCATTTAATTTAATTGTCGAATAAGTTTAATTTACTCTTCCTTCAGACGTTGTTCGGAAACTTGTCCAATAATACAAATTAACCTGCACATGCATAAAGACCAGAACAACCTCCGGTTGTGCGTTTAAGGCAATAACATCTTGGTGACCTTTTCGAATTCACAGAAGGGCAAACCTGATTCGCGAGGGTCCTTTGATTGGAATTAACTGGTGCGAACATTGCCGCCAACATTGTCAGACTCCTCGATTCACATCTTTCGACGATTTCCCAATAAACTAAATCAAAACTTTGCTCAAGGCTTATGAAAATTACCGCAGCATAAATCAACGCCTCCATGTACCGCGTTCACAATAACAATTTGCAAGTGTCCACGGTTGCATGCAATGCTGATGCAAGTAATCATTTTTCTGCAGGCAAGAGTCGATGCCTACATAAAATTCTCCGTTGCCGGGAAATGTGTAGGCCGGCCGGTTGGTCTCCCAAGCGACCGAAAGCTATGCTCCCAGCTCAACAATCCACTTCAAACCGGCAGACTTGTTTATTAATGTTGCAGCCACACACTCCACCGAATACCTACACATAATTTCCGCATGTGTGTACTTGCGTCGCAAGAAAGTAGTAGGCACGGAGTGGGATAACCACTGCAAGATCCCGCCTACTAGTTTACATACTGCTATACTTGATTGGAAATGCATTTTCTCTCGTATCTCGTTTTCCGGTGCACTTTTTCATTCCTTCAAAAGATTGCATGAAGCTACGGCTTTCGATTCGAGGATAGATTGGAGTCTATCGCTTCAAACGCACCGAGAAGCTGTTAAACCGGGATCAGCCCACCGTCGACGTCGTTGGGTGAAGGAAGGCCAAATTGCATACGGTCCGGGCATTTTTATAGCCCCCTCCTTGTGTCGGTAGATATTAACATTGACACCGTTGCAGTGATAACAGTGCATGTTTTGATGGGGTGGATTTCTCTTCCTGTGGGCTACCTTATACGTTGATTAAGAGTTGCTTGAAAGTCGTTTCTGGCTGTCTATAAACGTAAACGTCTGGCTGAATATTGATAACATTGACGTTTGGTGACTGTTTTTGCATGCAAATCAAATGGTTTGATTATTGTAATTGCTTTAAAAAAAAATATAAGCTTTTTATCGAGATACTCTATAGGGTGTCCCAGAATAAATAAACATGATTAAAAATCAGGATCAAAAAATTATTTGTTTTGGAAGAAATTTTATTCTTGTTTTATGATTTTTTTTTATTATAAATCATAAGCCAAGGAACGCACTTTTGCCCTAACGCTGCTCATCAGTCTCTGCAAAGACGCCTTCACAATTGTTTTAGACATTTTTTACCAGTGCTCGCAATTTTTTCGATGATATCTACTGCTCTAACATGTTTCCTTAGATCGGTCGGACTTGAGGACAGTTTGGCGGATCCATAAGTATTGATTTTTTTGCGTCCTATCATGCTATTGTGTCTTTCGCATAATTCACAGATGTATGTATCAGTCTTCATCGTGTAAATAGCTTGCCAAACCATTGCCTTTTTACCGCATTTCTTGATAAAAATTGACTTATCGACATCATCGACGTCCTGGCCATCACGCACGGCTAATACTGATCTCCCAATTTCCCACACGGCTTCCGAGCCCGCCATTTTAACGGTTGCAGCCTGCTTTCCACTCCGGGTTGGCATCTTCTGCTTCTTGAAGGTTTTTAGATGGATACTTGCCTTGGCACGTAGGACTTTTAGGTGGATTCGTGCTTTGGCACGTTGGACGAACAGAACTGCTTTTATTTTATTCGAAAAAGCCATCATGATCTTCCGATCCATTGGAACTAGTTTGCGATCACATTTCGGTGCGTCCGCAAAGCTTCAATCCTCACCAACCTTCCGGGTGGCATATCGAATCGCTCCGAAACCCACACTTTCCAGTTTCGCCAATTGATATAGTGAAATATTGGGAATAGAGCTTCATTTGTGCACAATCTGTTTACGCTTTTCAGGAGAAATGCCTTGCCTTTTGATGACTTCGTTGTAAAAATTCAATTCCGACACACAAACTTGTTTTTCAAAATGCAAGCAAAAACACACAAAATCAGCTGTCTTACGTCATCCGATTTCATGCAGTTTCGTGTATAAATCGTGCTTAAACTTTCTGGGACACCCTATACTAAATAAAACTGTTGAATGGAAATATTGGCACATTATCAATCATGCGTATATTACGAATAATCGCAGCAAGCCACGTTTTTGAATTGACGTGTTTTTCTTTTGCTCCGTCGATTCCGCGAAAACAAACATTTTCTTCAGGATGTGATACAAAATATCCAAATCGAACATTGATTCATTGATTGGAAGTGAACCAGAAGTGACTGTACGAAGAGCGGTTCCAGCGTACCTGATGTTTCGTAGTGTGTGTTAGCGTTTGTTTCGGTTATGTGGCACTACGTCACCAGGCTACCGTTCGAGAAGTTGTTTTGGAAAGGAACTGCATTAGAAGCCAAATCAATTGCGACGCTGGTGTTCCACCTGAGGAGACAGAACATGGTGGCGTCCATCTGGAATCCAAGGATATTTGCTGGAAGCCGATTTTTGACATCCTCGAAAAGATCCTTAAAACATCCTCAAAAAAAAACCGTTGCTAAATCCGTGAACAAAAAGTCACGAAAAGCTGAGCTGCTACTACAGTTGAAATCATGTTTTAGTTCCCATTAACGTGGTCGAATAAATAATATTTACATGAAATAAATCCCGTATGATCTGCATTTTCGTAACACTCTAGAGAATACAAAACACAATCGTGGGTTCGAGATTTAGGATTTCGTTCATGAAACCGTAAACTCAGTTCACGCAAAACTGCAGCTGTCATTAAGCTTGCTTTGTTTTGTTATGAAGATTGCTCGAGAGAAGCGGTTTCAATAGCGCCGTAGCCCGTCATCCTTTGAGGAGGAATTTTAGATAGAACCTGCTCCATCAACTTGAAGAACACCGGGAATTTAACACGGTATATAGAAGTTTGCAAATGTTTCACATTTCTGAAACGAAGTGATGGTGGAGAATCCGGCAAGAATGAAGAGGCATGTGCAAAGTAACTCGCATTGATGATCACTGCTCCTTATTGAGGACTGAGCCGAAAACAAACTTGCAAATCATTTTTTCGCATATCTGGATGCCGGAGACCTATTATTTTTGAACTCTTCCGTGGTCTTGCACTCCTTACCACTCTTCTTAAAGTTGCGGTTGACGATAGCCCAGTAGCTTTTAATTGGGAGGATTGTCTTTCTCAATCAAATCTACTCCATTTTCTTGCATTGTACTGTGGTTTTGGCGTAATGGGCTGGCTAAAAAAAGTGGGAACTTGTGCTGCTTGTATAACGGAAGCATCCTTTTCTGCAAACACTCAATACGTTAAACTTGGCACTGATCGTATCATTCGTGATGAAAATCGATGACTTGGAGCCGCACGAACAAATTTCCTGCCATACGAGAACCTTCCGGTAAAATTTTTCCACCACGAACGACTTTTCGGAGATGCTCACATCTTCGTCGATGGCCTTGGTGTAAAATTGTGGTCCTGGAAACGTTCTGGAGTCCTCTTTCACATGTTTCGTCATCGATCAAAACGTAGGCAGACGGTCGTTGCAAAAGTCGTCTGTATAACTTTCTGGCTTTGGTATGGCGCCCTGGAGTTTTGCTCAGCACTTTGTTCTACTATTTTCTGCTTCTTATAAGTCTTCAGGTTGTTGCGCTTTTTGATTCTTTGTACCATTCCGACGGAGGTACCAGCCTTTTTGGCCAAATCACGAATCGACATCAATCTGTTCCGTAGGATGAGGTTGACAACCTTCCTATCGAATTTTGGGGCAGCTGGGCCTGGTTCTTTCTTGACAACTCATCGAACGAGTAGTGTTTCCCGAACTTGTTGATGGTAGATTTTACGGTGTCGTGATTAATTCCGAAACGTTTCGCTATTTTGTTCATCGAGACATCCTTCTCACGAAGCCACGTGTCCACCAATTGAATTTTAACACTCTTTTCGATTCGCGGCATCTCGAAAACGATCACTGTTTACCGAAAGTTCAGGAGCTGATCAAGTTGTTGACAGATGACCGCGTCGAATGTAGGTAGGCCAGACCCCAATGAGGTGTATACAGGTGGCGAAGAGCAAGGTGTTTGTCGGTATTAGTAACGAAAAATATAGTAAACAATCCCTAATTTAGTGACGTAAAACTCCAAAAACAAGCGGAATGTTTATAACAAAGCAAGTTAAATAGTTTTTATCCCCATCCTTTTAGTGCACAAGAAGGCATTTTTCTGCCGAAACAGCATTTAAAGAATTATACCTAGAATTGCGAAAATAAACATTCCGCGGACTTACATAGAAAGATTTGAGCCTGCTCATGGATATACTGTGAATTGGTTGAAAAATTAAGATTTATAGACACAATAAAAAATCTACGTCACGCATGTTTACAAACAACAGGCTTGTGCATCATCTCACGAATGCAATGACAGTATTTTGCTATTACACTAATATACTAACCACTTGTGGCTCTGCCAGCCTGTATAGACCTCATTGGGTAGGCCAGACCGATAGTCTTATGCGTGTATGTGCGAGCGCATCATAAGCGTTGCCAGGTTATTTTCGATACAATCCTTATGATGTTCTATTGTATGTTTTAGTTTTCATTTTCATATTATTTCCTCTTCCCGCTATTTATTTTATTTTGCCTTTTATAGATGTACCTGGTTATGTAACTATCAATGAAAATATTGAATATTAATATTGATTTGACATTTTACGGTTCGAACTTTTTTTTTTTTTAAACAATATCAAAAAAACCCAAATTTTTTAAAAAAAAACTATTGCTGCCTTTGCTGTTATGGTTTTTTTTGCGGAATTTTGTTTATGTTTCCGTGATTTTGGTTCATGGTGTATGTTCGTAAAGGGAAAAAATACTTGTTCCGAAATTCGTGACTCGTAGTTGACACATTTGGGAACGGATTATTTTCCGTGTAACTTCTAGGTTGAAACTTCTTGCATGCACAAAAAAAGCTTGTCAGCAGATTTGATCCATCATCCATTACAGACAGTGAGAGTTATATTGCGAACCCAAATTTGAGCGTTGTTGAGACCATTCGATCGGATATTGAATAACCCTGACAAATACTAATCGCCAAGTTTCCTTCCTCGCAAGACCCGAAAAATCAAGAGGAGAAATGCTATTTACTGTGTATTTTCGTGGATCGAGTTTTAATTAGTATTGTGTTTATTTGTTATATAATATTCTCACCATTCATTCAAAATTAACAGTTGTTGGATAACACAAATCGAAAGCGAGTTCACCATCCCTGTTATGTATGCTACATCGTAGAAGCAAATTGCCACGAACTCTCTCGAAATCATATATTTCAATCGGGGAAAAATCCATACAGGTATACCTCGATTATAAGTACAAGGTCCTCAAATGACGATTACTCGCAAATGGCAAACCAATTCAACAAAACTTTACTATCAACATGTAGTAGAACGTTCCTTCTGTCTGCTGCAGTTGTTGATATTCCCAACTGGTTTGTCATTTTCGAAAAATCGGTGTTGGACGAGCTATGTGCCGTGTACATATATTCGAGGTATACCTGTACTGCCGTTAAACGCATAATTGTCCCATGTTCTATGGGGTTTTCCTATATACATGGGACAGCTATGCTTATAACGGCAGTGTATATGTAGTCAAAAATACATCTGGCATTCTCCCAACGAAGATCCGAATTTAAACCCTAAATTGGTTCTAATTCAAAGCTCAAAGTATCCAATTATATAATCGGCTTTCTATTTTGGGTAACCAAACAGTCGCAAAACAAATGCAAACATTCGTGAGCACGCGGCCCGAGCCGGCATTTCGAGGCGATGATTGGCTCTAATTTTAAAACTCTGTGACATCCACGTGGCCAGGGTGCCTCGCTTGTGTCAAACGCGATCGAATATTTTAATCCTCGCTGACAAGGGGGCCCGATCGCATCACGAGACTACGGGCGGCTTCGCTTGATGCGCGATTCCCCATTTCGGAGATAAATAAGACACGATTCTATTACTCTTCAAGCATGTAAACAAATAACCAGCCACACGCGACCGTTGCAACTGAGGGGATCGGGGAGGGGTAGCTGCGCACAAATCTCAGAAAGTTCTGAGCGTCAATTCAAAAGAACCTATCTGCTTTGATCGATTCTCCTCTCTATCTTAGCTAAAGAAGCGTGCATTGGTCGTTAATTATCCACACAAAAAATCAACAAACGGAATCAGTCAAACCCGATAGAACCTTTTGAAACATCTACCTAGAGTTTCCAAACCCGTTCGGGTCTTTCGGTAATCAGCTGTTGTAATGTAGGTCAGCGTGCAATGATGATATCAGTTTTGTGCTGCCCAGTGTCAGTAAACTGAAACATCCTTCACTCATTGGTAGCGTGACGAACATGAGAGCTTCACACACTAAGTCTGCTCGCTTATCGCACTTTGATAGATTCGGGGTTCACCTCGACAACCGGCAACTCCTAAAGTGTGTCAAAATTTCAGGTTCACCGATGTTTGTACTCGCTCGTATATGACGTGTGAGTTTTAGAGTAAATCACATAGTCGATCAGCTTCGAGACGACCTTCTATACCACAGTGCTTTCAAGGCAGCGAGGCAACAATTTCCAGATTGTTCTAGCTGAGAATGAAAAAGACCGGATTATCGTGAGGTTCTGGAAGTTGTAAATTTTCAAAACTAATAACTTTATTTACTACGAGTGAGTCACACATTGTTTTGTTCCGCTTTGTAATTTTAAATCCATCGCAGCAGTCTGCAGGTTACTGCGATTTGTCTTCGGAAGACCCAACCAAGGAAATCATGAATGGCACGTGAAGTGTGTCCTCGGTGACCATGGCTATGTCTGTTTGTGTATAATGAGACTTTAATGTTGAAATGAATCCTTTTCTGTTCCTGGCATGAATACCTATGTAAGTACTGTTGCTGTTTTGTTGATGATTACAGAAACCCTTGTGCTACGGGACAAGCGCCCTCAAAGTAGACGATCTTTTTGTATTCGTCTTGTCTCGTTGTCTTCAAATTAAATGATCACTCGACTGGCACATGATTATCAGCGCCCATGGTGAGCGCGAACACCGGCTCACTATCACGTTTCAATGTTCGATAGGGAATGTTTTCAAATGAAATACCCAACAAAAACAATCGATCGCGTGTGCAAGACAGTTTCCTAAATGGTTGAAGTTGTCAACTTTCTGTGTGATTTGACCGGTGCGGTTTGATCAATTTTTGACAGCACGCAAAACTTGTGCGATTCTGATGCAGTTTGAAACGGCGCTGCCACATCCGCCCTTGTTTTCAGGGTCAACGAATGTCAGGCCGTCACTACACTACGAGGTACTGTAATGGTAGATCGTGATCCAGGTGGCGTACCTTTCCTGATTCCTATTTACAATCTATTTTTGATTGCACTCGTCGCTAGAGAGTGTTGCGGCATACACTGGTTGTGGTGCAACCGTAGCGATGCCCGATGATGCGCTGCTCCTTATCATGGGATGCAATTTTTGTGTTGGAGGCGCCCATGATGGGTCTAAACCTGCTACGCCCTTCGTTGTTGTCGTTATTACGAGTTGGTGTGTTCACGTGTTGGTGTCATGATGGCAGTTTGGCGCCACTATTGTAGAGAGAGGCAAGTTCGATTTTTGATGTTAGATTCGATTGAATCATTCCGCCCTTCGCAAGGTTTACATTTGCTGCTCTAAATCTCCACACTTATAATTAGGCTATGTTCTTTTTTATAAGGCGAACAAGCGTTTTCGTTGGCATCTGAACAGTTCTGGTTGTCGTCGGTTTGATTCAAGGTGATCGTATGTATGTGTGTATTTTGATATTTTTTTTGTTCGTAAACCACCAACCGGATTTCGCTTGATGCTATATCAACTTCTTGGCGTCTACTTTGGTCTTAAGTAAACACATTGTCCGGAATAACATTGGAAGAACTGAGTCAATATGCTTATCTTTAGTCATATTCTCATCTTTTCGAGACAAAACCAGTGAGCCTTGGGGCACTCAATACAATACAATCGATTCATCATAAAAACCGAAGGGAACCGCAAAATTGCTTAGGACGACCTTAGGATGCAACAAATGCCGATTATAATATTTTCCGCCTACTTTGCTCTCGGTGCAACAATAATTGGCAGCGCTTGCTGTGGTGGATTTTTCACACCAAGAAGGTTTTATAAATATTTCGCTCGATCAAAAGACCGCGGAAAGTATGACCAAAATAAAATGAAAAGACGTCAACCAAGAAATGTACTGTGCGAGGGTGTTTGTAGGTAGTCTGTTTCTGCTTTTTTTACTCTTGGCGATATTCCTCGGTTTGCAGAAGGTAAACATTTGGTTACTTTCAAGATGAGTAAAATGTAAGGTTATGATTCTTTTCTTTTACCTGAAGGGAAACGAACTGTTATCAAGGGAAAAGGGGATGTCTGCCGTTATCAATAGCAGACGGACGAATAATTTACGGTGCCCTTAAAGGTTGGCTGGCCTACCTGTAATCTTCGGTGTAAGACGCCTTGTGAGTGAAAGTTTACTCATCCGACCTGTCCTTCTCACTCACAAAACACGAGGCCGACCCGTTGGCGCCGATCTCCCATCCGATGAAGATCACCTCTCTCAATCTCAAATGTTTAATGAAGTACGGTTTCAAGAGTATTCGTGCGCCATTGGTCACGAGGTATAATATGGGATGACACCCAGAGCATTTTGCGTCGTTAGTGGATGATTTTTGTTTTATTACACCCTTGCTCGTGCACCCTGCACAACTCGTAGACGAAGGATTTATGCCTTGCATGGATAGAAGAGTGAAAGCAATTTCTAAGCCTATGACATAATTTACTCCCTTCGAGGCAGATGAATCATTGCTAAGTTTAGTCAGGAGGCAACAAATATGACACATCTATTTGAATCACAAATAGATAAAAAAAAATGTATCTAAATCCCTGGTAGATACGTAAAATTGATAACTTAAAAGGCTATTTCGATCTGGTTTTCTTAGAATTTTACATTCTCCGAGTATAACCGAACTTTGGTCATGACCGTGGTTTCGGGTGTGTGATTCTACAGTCACAGACGCTCTTCATCCATTTCTCCTTCGTAGCACTTTCCATATGATTAATCTTTATACCCATCCGAGCAAAGCAACCCGCATTCATCTTCAAATTCCTTAAAAACGAAAAGAACGACCTACAGTAGAGTGAACACCAGAGGGACCGGTAAATTTAGCGTTTGGTTAGTAGGAGAGGTGTCGCGCTTAATCTATTTCGGCTGTGTCTCCTCGATGATAGAACGAAGAGCATTAGACATCACGCCCTCAGGGCGTGATCAGCTGTCGTGAGTTTGAGTTGATGCTCGAGCCCTACATCTGATGCAATGCACTTCTTACATTTCGACAAAATCAAAGATGGCAAAAATCAACAAAAGCAAGCTTATCTGCGCGAGCCTACAGATTAGTTGTTCAGTTCCATGTGTTATTTTATCAACTGTGATCGGCAAAAATAATCGCCACCCACGTTATCGGATGTTTTGGAAACAGATCTATTATTAAATATAGTACCATTTGCTCCCGGATGCAAATTTATGCCACTCGCCTCGCTGAGCTTTGTTAATCAAATTTCTAAATTGCTTCCATCATCACTGCATTGGTTCACAATGATTCTGTTTGTGCAGGCTGACATTTTATGTTCTTCTCCTGATAGTTGTTTACTTGGGCGGAAATCTTCTTTGCGACTTCCGTCGCATTGCAATGGTGCATTTGCCTCGCGTTGTTTCGCTCGGGGTGACGTCTGTCGATAGAGCGGCGAACCAAATTTTCTATTTATGGCATGGGCACGACGATCATCTCGAAAAATGCAGCCGTGCACGGGCACCAGTCTTCAATATTTCGGCGTAGACTGGCATGGATTTTGGCTTTTAATTACACTCGGAGTTCAGCCAACTGCGTGGATTAATGGCAAATGCTATTTCGGGGTTGAGTTAGTCTGGCCGCTTCGTTGAGCATTTCTAAATGGAAATGTTTCGAAGATTCGGAAATTGCTGTCACGGAAAGGGAAGCACGTTGGATGGGATTTCCGAACTATAACTGTTTTTGAAAACATGAGATCTGTAATGTTAAAAAAATACATGTATCTCAATATGTATCCGATTTGTATGAACACGAGAACAAGTTATTCATGGCTTATTCAAATCTTGGGTGAAGTTTGTGTGAGCCTGTAGAATTTCAGGCTGCACTTAAGTGATTAAATAGATTACGGAACAGACTCTGGCGTTAAGTAAAAACATTAAAACACGATTTTGTCACAGGTCCAAATTGCACTTACTCCGGAAATGACTTCGATGTGGTCTCATTCATCGAACAGCAGGAGGCTTCGTCCTTACCAGCGGCGAACGATTACACTCACAGCCAACCATCTTTGGTTTGTTGATCATTTCGCTTTATTGTTATTGTTAGTATTATTATTGTTTTCACACTGCCTGTAATGATTCGTATATATATCATCACATTGCATCGACAGAAAACATGATTGACACGCGGCAGTCAGTCAAGCGGCGAGCGAGCGCAAAGTGATAATAATACATTGCTAATCGCGTTTCGCGGCAAGTTCACTTCTTCGATAGCTACGACGACCTTCTGAAGGATTTCCCATCGAACACGGGCGTGCTCGTTGAACCGATTCCTGAAGTTTGTCGATAGTTGTTTTCATTTTGAAGATAAAAACCACTGTTTTTCAGTTTGAGTTTTCCCATCACAGCAACCTATTGGGGCGCCCGCGAGAATAAACGCTCGATCATCGTCGAGGTCTGTTTGACGCTTCGAGTGGAATGCCGTAGCAGCATCGAAATAGGCGCTGCTTGAGGATGCATCGGCGACGTAAAGTGGCGTGAATGATTCTGTAATTTATTTCAATTTCTCCTGGACAAGAGCTTCTAAAAGGGCGGCTCGGTACAACATATAAATAGTGTAAATGAGGTCGTTCATATCTGGTTCTTGTGAAGTGCGTGCTGGCCACATTGGAGAACGGTGTAGTTTTTCGTCTTCTTTGAAAATATGGGAAATTTGATGGCTTCAAGTGGTATTGAATATCTACCGTTCGCCTGCCGTCTTCAGGCTCGGTAGAGGTGATACTTGAACGGGGCAATTTGTAGAATAACAACTATCGATGAAAAGTGCTGAATGCATTGCATGATATTCCTTAGAAGCAGGTTATAACAATCATTATTCCGTGTTGGGTATTTTGATCTATTGTGATGAATAGTCATAGTTTTTAGCTTTCAAAAAGAACCGTTTACTTCGTTTAACGTTTGAGGTATGTGGAAATGGTATCAAGTGAATAGAACAGAGCTGTAGAAAGAATCTGATCGGGTTCTTCAATCGTCTTTCTATTTCGTAAATTGTTTAACCGACTCATTCTCAGTTTAGTACCTATAAATTCTATATGAGGAGAAGAGCCAATCGATGAAGAGAATTGGTTAAAGTAGATAGAATCTTTTCCCCAGTATTTTATGTGTCCCGGAACCTTTCAATTGGAAAGTAGTAATAACCAATCGACGAGGCAACGTTAGTAAAAACTTATTTTTTATTTAAAAGTATGGGTTCCATTTAGTGAATTTTCACCTAAACTTGACACTTTGAAAATAAATAAATTCGAAGATCCCTCGACATGTTTGAAAAACCCGCTGATCGAATGATTTTCGGGAAGGTTTTCGTCTAAACTTACTGCTTATCCGCCAGCAATGAGTCTGCTGTAGTAGCAGGGTTGACAACTCTCCGATTAACCGATGGATTAGTTCTAGCTGTTTTCTACACAAAGAAACCCCTTCCGTGGTAGTAAAGCATATATATGTATGGAAATTTCATTAATTCATCAAATTTTCAAAAAACCCGGTTTTCTTGGTTCAAAAATCATAGTGACAAATGGCTTTGTTTTTCACCAATCGAGCATAAATATTGACAGCAATACATTTCGACATCGGTTGCCTCCTACATGTGACTACCGGCAGAAACGGCTGCTATCGATTAATTGGAACACAGCCTCAATACCAACGACTTAGGAATACTTAGGATTTTTTTATAACTAATACACTATAAGATAGAGCTTTTGTTTTCTCAGATATGATCCTAGAAATAAAGATGTCCCATGTGTCAAACCAACCTCAACATATTAGTTGGTTTGTTTGTTATATTACTCTTGAAACTGTATGTGATCTCTATCTCTATCTAGAAATATTCAAGCGTTATTTTGGCTAAACTTTCCACTCCCTCACGTAAACTAACATCACTAACAAACTAACATTGTTGTAGAAGAAACTTTCTGATAGTTTTCCCAATCTGAAAAAAATATTTCACCTAACTACTAATGGAAGCACATGTAGATATTTTGCGCCGTAGTGCAAACCTGATGAAGGCTCTTTTGCATACGTTCTATACAATTAATCTAGACGGTGTTATGGAGGAATCCAGGTAACGCAAAAGTGAGGTTAAACTTCGTAGATGGTGCTCGTAAAAAAAAGGTTTTTCGAGCTATCTAAGCAAAGTAATTGATGATCAAAAGAGCAGAAAATCGTCGATAATGACGATACTGACCAATTCCATACAGTTTAAAAAAATAGCCAGAAAGTTATTCGAAATTTCAGTTTTAGATACTACGATGTTAAACCTCACTTGGATTCCTCAATTCAGCATCCATTGTTTGTTAACTGAATTGAAGTTAAGTGGTTAAGTTGAGATTTATAACATAATGATGTTTGGAAATCCCGAGTCCTCTCTTAGCTTGGTCGGTAAATGCACTGCTCCAAAGCAACACCATACAGAAGGTGGCTTTATTCGATTCCTGGTCTGGTCTAGGAAAATTTCTCGACTCCCTGGGCATAGAGCTTATATAATGAACTCTAACTACTAGTGTATTGCGGTTTCGTCGTTTTTTGTTTTTCCAACGGTCATAAGATCAAATAAAAAACTGATTTATATCTTGTGGTGATGCATCAATATTTTAAACTGATGCTCTAAGCTACAGTTGGTTGCTGTACAAATTTTTTTCCCGTTGATGTTCGATCAAGACAATGAAAACAAAACTACTTTTCTCTAAGGAAAGCGTAAGGAAGATTACAGAAGGATGAAAACTAAATTTGATTTTAAACTCGACAATTGTAAAGTGATTTCAATTTGATATTGAATCAAAACTAGTTTTCGAATTGATATATATATGATGTGAGACTTTACTCGGGTACTCAACCATGTAAAAAACTTGAGGATGATTGAATAAAGATCCTGCGATTGCTTCGATTGTCGAGGCACTAACCGGTACAGTGATGGATTTGTTTTCTAGTAAACTGCGGGCAGCCAGCCACTTGCACACACTTGCATGGATTCGTTTATTTTGTAAAACGCTTTATGGATCAAGATGGGCAAAATTGCCATTTCCGAAAGATATGATTGCAAAAATTGAAACATTTGCTTCTCGCATTTTTTACCACCTTTTCAACTTTTGGATGTTGATACCTGGCATTGAATACTCTCAATTCAAAACAGTGGAAGTCCATTAGAAGGCTCAGAAGCGGGCAACAAGGAAATACGCTAATTGTGATCAGCAACAAGCTTGAAATACTCAGAAAGAAAAAGATCGCGTATCGTCTCACAAAGAATTATTCGTTGTATAGAAAATCCAGCGTTGAATTCCGCTTTGACGACCGACATGGGTTAGTTTCACAAAAGTTTATTTTTCTAAACAAAAATACATAGATGGAAATACACTACCGTGCAAAAGTATAAGGACATGGTTTAAAGAAAAGTAATTTTTGAGTTTGTAATTATATTTTATTGTGCTAAACTGGGTTTTATGATCGAATTTTATAAACTAGAATATTAATTATTTTGTTATGATATACATACATTTGTATTAAATTAGCTTATTACACACTTAGAAAATTTTACAGTATTCGGTAATTTTTTACCGAACTTTCAACAGCTGAACGTTCGGTAATCCTATTTACCGGATTTCTGTGAAATTTTACAGTATTCCGGTAAAAAAAATACCGGAATAGAAATTCGTTAAATCGGATTACCGAACGTTCAGCTGTTGAAAGTTCGGTAAAAAATTACCGAATACTGTAAAATTTTCTAAGTGTGTACTATTAGTCAAAATAATATTATAGAATTATCAAGAAACTAAAAATTCTCATCGTTAGATAGCATAATTGTTGCGCTATAATTTCAAATATAATATGAGTGCTTATGTATTAAACAGTCATTCTGGATCTACTGTACTATTTACTCCCTCTACTGTATTGCCTATGCACTAGAATAGTAAAATTCGCGCTCATCATTGTTTAAACGCGCAAAACCGATTACGATCGCTGAAAATGGCTCGAAAAAAGGAAATTTATCTTAAAAAATGTTCAGAAATACTTATTTTGAGAAAAGTGGGCAAAACTATTCGTGAGATTGCAAATATTATTAGTGTTTCAAAGTGTGGAGTTTAAACCACGTTGAAGTGGTTCGCCGAAACTAACTCAAATACTAATCGAAAACGGCTCTGTCCAATCAAGAAAACCCCTTATCTTACCTTACCAATCAGACCAAGGCCGGTGTGGCCTCTGCTGTACACAGAAGTTGTCTCCATTGTAATCGGCCTACGGCTGTACCTCGCCAGCCTCGCTGTCTGCGAAGAGTCCGCAGGTTGCCTTCTACTTGATCTATCCACCTTGCTCATGGCGCGCCTCTTCTTCTTGTACCCATTGGTTCGTTTTCGAGAACCATTTTAACAGGGCAGTCGTCCGACATTCTTACGACATGCCCAGCCCATCGTAGTCGACCGATTTTAGCGATGTGTACGATGGGAGGTTCTCCCAGCAACTGGTGTTATTCGTGGTTCATTCGCCTCCTCAACGTTCCGTCTTCCATCTGCACTCCACCGTTGATCGTATGCAGCACCTTCCGTTCAAAGACATCAAGGGCGCGTTCGTCCGTTGGCGACCCCGGCGTAGTGGTTAACATCCATACCACTCACGCCAACGTCACGAGTTCGAATCTCACCCCAGACAAGCTACGAAAATTCCCTAAAGCGGTGTTTGAGTGGCTACGACGGGAGTTGAACCAGCCCGAGGCTGAAAATCTCGATAATCACGAAACAAACAAAAAATTGTTTGGAGGATGTTTCAGCTACGATGGCGTTGGAAAACTGGTCAAAATCGACAGATAGATGCGGAAGTCACACTATCACAATATTATTCGCCGAAGGGCCATTCCATCTGGCATTGGTTTAATCGGTTACGAATTTATCTTTCATCAAGATAATGATAATGAACCTCCCGTCTGTTCATGAACTATTTACGGTCGAAAGAAGAGGAAGGTGTGCTCAAAACCTGCCAACCAGATCGGATTATTATGGGATGAGCTCGACCGACATGCACGTGACCTTTGAAAAACAGTTGTTCGGCAGTCTAAAAGCAGCTTGGGACAATAGCGTGATATTTTTGGTACTTTTTAATAAATTTTGAAATAAATAACTTGCATTAACAATAACCATAAGAAGGGCCTTACCATCAATTCGGGGAACCTCCCAACTATATGCGGTGGTTATTTCATCTGTAATATCGTTCGTGTGTGGTATCGGTTTATTTTGTTATACGTAATGCGACAGAACTTGGCAAAACTGTCAATGAGAATTTTGTTCGAATTAGAGAAGAAGGTTGGCAAATTTGATTGCTGTTAACTTAAATTCAGTCAAAAATTAGCTCATTCAATGGTTGAGTAGATTTGTCCCAAAGTGTCATAATTTTCTCGGGAAAATTTTGGTTTACATTAAGGACTATAATACAATTTTTGTATATTTGTATTAGAATTGTACTTGGAATATATGGAGATCGCAGCAAGCCGTGCTTTGAAACTGACGTGTTTTGCTTTTGCGGCGTCGTTTTCGCGAAAAAAAAAACAAACAATACTTAGTTATTCAATCTAAATAAAAAGTGAAATTACAAAATCTCCGTGTATTTTGCGTAAAACGAAGTGAATGTAATCCAATCCCTCTCTGAATGTGTTTTGGTCGCTTTTCTTCAGATGGATGGTGCGTCAGTAGTTATTTACCGTTTTGTAGTGCTCTGCCCCGCACCCGGAGGAGTTTTTCTAGCTCAGTCAAGGAACTTGGTGAGGTCATTTTATATTATCGACAATATACTCATATATATTCCATGATCAAGAATGTCAATTTTGACTCTGGAAGTGTGAAAAATCTTCACATATCCAATTTGTTATGTGAAGATTTCCATGCGGGGCTTATTGTACATGAAGATGACCTCAGAATGTACGTGTAATAACAGGCATTCTTGAAATGGGTCGTTGAATTTTCTATAAAGCTGTTACCTTCAATCTCCAGGGCTAAAAATGTTTGCAAATAGTTGCACAGAGAGAAATTTGATAGTCAAATTTACCATTATTGGGGGTTTAGATCTTTAGATGACTATTGCAGTATAGTGATTTAGAACCGACTATGATCATGGTCAAAACTACCATTAAAAATAATTGATCCAACATTTGCTATAATGTCGAAATAGTCCTTGGTACCATGATCATAGTCAAGAATGCCATGAAAGTGGTGAATTCGACCATTTTCATGGTTATTGTAACCATTATGTGCGATAGTCATCCTGACCATGATTTAATTGTCGGTATAACGATAGAATTTTTCTCAGAGTACAACATAAAAAATCATCGAAGAAATGCAAACAAGTTTCTTCCATAAACGCACTGCCTGTCAGTGGGGGATTGATTGTACACACACACACACACACACACACACACACACACACACACCACACACACACACACACACACACACACACACACACACACACACACACACACACACACACACACACACACACACACACACACACACACACACACACACACACACACACACACACACACACACACACACACACACACACACACACACACACATACCCATAATTGTACTTGGGGCAAATTTACTCAAATGAATTACACTTAACGGACTCAAATTTGGGTTGTATACAATGACCGTGATTGATGCATAAATCATGAACATTCAACAATCAGCCCCATTCGTGTTATTTTTACCAAAGACCAGCGGTTTCGTTGCACGTGCATCGAAGGATGCCGCGTCTCGAGACCGGCCAATAACAGCAACCATAAGATCCATCAAATAGATCACGCCACTTGTTTCACTATGCTTCGTTGTGGTCAAAAAAGAAAACATACAGAGATATCTCCGTGCATAAGGTCATCTATAATGGCTGTGATGGCGGCAACGACGACGACGACGACATCGATGCACCCGTGTAATCTGTGGTGGCGTCGTGAAGGCACATCGTAATGGCACCATCGAAAAGAAGTCCAAACAATTGATAGGATGACCATTAACTGCCCTTTCCGATTCGTACTTCCTGTACCGCCGGTGTGCTGTGGAAAATGATGATTGTACATTGGGGCGTGGCCTCGTTGGCAGTATCGTTAACAGCACTAAGTTCAAAAGGGCATGCTGGTGAAATTCCACGTCTAAATGACGATGTACTTTTCTTTATCAATAAAAGCTCATGAAAGAATCGATTTAAAGTATTCAGAACCAGTGATTTTTGACAACACCTTTGGTCACAATTACATGAACATAGCTGTACTTAGAATTAAACATTAGAGGCCCCCCACAAGTGTAAATCTGGCCCTGGTCCTTACGTAAAATTGAAGCTTGCTTCCTATCTTCACTTCCGTCCATGAGATTTCAAAGGAAAATTCAATTGCCGAAATTTATTGCCAACCTATGGCAGCTTTCCAAATGCTCTGTGCACGAATCCGGGTGTGTTCATTCACAACCCGTCTGGTCTCGGTGACAGATAGTGTCTAAGGTCGCACAGAGCTATGACTATCATCAACGGAAATGCAAGACTTTCAATTATGCATTATGAAACTGCACTCTATCATATGCCAAATCGAAACAGCCTTGCTTTAAGAACACGGTGGTATCTAGGTCGATGAACAGTACTCGATCGTACTCGATGCAATGAGATGCAAGCAAGAGCGCATCTGCCCAGCTCGTCTATGAAGAGACGTAAAGTTTCTGTGCGTTTATGACAACAGCATCTCAAATAATTTCCATATAAACGGTGAGATGTATCGCATTTCATCTCCCGGCCCTAAATGCTCAGCCGGCGGCTGATGATGAATGGAAATTAGAGCATGGCCATAGTAGACAACATGCTGGTTTCCATGGCGATTCACTTAGTATCACGCGCCTCCTCGGAAATTTATTTCGAGAGACAATGCATCGCCCTTTCGGTCCGATTTGCGTCATGCGAAAAGTGATAAATGAGAATATATTTAACACTTGCCCATGGCGGAGGAGGATGGGCGAAGCTGTCAAACCGATTCGATGTTTTCCGAGTTGCACGCTTCATCAAACACGCGCTGTTTGTTAGCCTTTGGGGGGAAAATGAAAACGAACCCATTTCCCAGGCTGTGTTCATTTGGGGCTGATGCAGCAGTGATCGCGAAAACCAAAGGCTATTTTTACCAATCAGCTGCTATACATTTTATCAACATGAAAGGTACATAAGATCACCACTCGCTTGACGCAATGTGTCGCGCGTGTCCTCGCAATGTGCCGGCTCAGTGGCTTCTTTTTTCTTCCGAAATATTTTGACTGCCATTTTTTAAAGGTCGAAAAATAAAATATCCGTCAGTAATGGCATGAAAGGTTCGATTTTGAGTTGTTTATCATATTGGCCTATATTCGGCTTGGAGCCGTGTCATCAGCTGTGTGACCTTCCGAACTAATGCAGTGGAAAGTTAGACCATTTTTGATAGGAAAAAACGGCTGTTTTCAATAACGACTTTTTTCTCATTTTTTTTCGCATTGTAACCAGTTTTGTTTCGGTTTGAACGATTTTTCTTTTGCTGGTGAAATTTTATTCTAGCAGTCAGGACCCACAAATAAACGCGGAGTAAACATCACATGACATACTTTGATGATCTGATGCAAAATAAATTTATATTAAGAGGGTGACGTGTGTTTCCTTTTATTTTTGATTATTTCTAAATTCAATCAAAATCCTTGTGCCAGGCACGGCTGATAACGCTGAAGAAATAGTCACGGGCATGCCCGATAAGAGTAAACAAAATGCACGAGTTTAAATCCGTTTATCGTTGCACTGTTGAACATGTAAAATCAGGTCAACTGATTCATCAATTCCTATCTATGTTCCTATCGCAAGCGAACCAATACAGTTGACTGGATCACAATCCCTAGCCATGTTTTAAGCCATTTTCTTTGTTCTGTTTTTTTCATTTGCAGTGACAATTCCGCTCATCCGTACCCCATCCGGAAGGGTGTCCAGCTCGGTGAATGCCAGCCTACGCAGAGATGCTGGTATCACAAAGGTCCACCCGGTCTACAATCACTCACTCGTGGATTACATTTCGAGTCAAACCGGCGACGGAACACGCTTCGGCTACAGTGGCGTACCTCCGACGACCCGTAGCTACTGTCGACCGGCTTCACTGAAGCTTACCCCGCCGCCCTTGCGTCGCCAACTGACGCCACCGAGTCCGATCAGCTCTAAGACTAAGGCTGAGTACCAATTCACGAATTAATTTTAATATTCACTTAAACTTGACTGCTAGAAAATAATCGCGTAAGTCTGCTACTCGAGCTGACTCATTTCTGACAGACGGCAACTCAATTTTGACAGACACCTTATCGACAGTTTGTCGATCGATAACAAGGGGATTTAATCGATTAATCGACTATTTTCCATGTGTCAAGTATAATTAAAATTAAAATTAATTCGCCAATTCGGAACACGCCTAAATTTTCTGGGAGCGATACTGAGACGAGAAGCAGCTACTGTAATAGAGCAATCTTTCTTCATTCCTTGCCACAAGTAAACAAGTTGGTGTCCGCATTATTTCTTCTCCATATCACGTCGTTCGCAGCATTATGAAATTTAATAAACTGTTTGACGGTCAAGCAGTCTTCAAGTGCACCCAATAGTTTGACTTCCTCAGGAACCGAAGGATCAGAACGAATGTTGGCCGCATTTGACGGAACAGACAGATGGCTGGCACTGGAGGGCAATGATTCAAAATCCACCGCATCTGGTTTCCATGGCTAACTTCCGCTTTTTCTGATTCCATTTCTGGTTGCTGTTTCCTTTCCCGTAAATGCATCCAACACTCGCTTCATAATAGGACAGATTTCTAGCTCAAAGATTGTCTGATCTCCACGCCGACTGCGTTCTTCGAGAATGGTATCTTCCCAGTTCTTCTTCAGTGGTTCGAAAAAGCTCATGTCGTGGGGTTGCGTAGAATTCTTCATCACTGTTACCAAACACGGTTATTTCGCACAACCAATTGGAAAGCCGACTCGTCCAAGTTGAGCATCTTGAGCGGCAACTGCAACAGATGTTCCATTCCCTCGCCTGTGAGTTGCTTAAGCACTTCCTGGAACCAGTTCCTTGACTGATGCTCCGTTACTGCCGTTCTGTGTGTTTCAAATACTTTAGATATCCTGGCGAAGAATTCAGGATGCCTTTTGACACATAGGAACATCGATTTTTGACCGGGGTTTTCAGCTTCGTAAGCCAAAAAAATTGTCCCAGACTGATCCGGAGCATTCTTAATGTGGTTGGAAGTCCTTAACAAGCAGCATTCTCAATCCACGATCATACGTGTGCATTCCGCCGATAGCACCGATAATGTACCAGGTTTTGATCTGGAATTGTATTTCCAATTGATCTTATCGCGAATATTCTGCGGAACATGGAATTGTTTGCTCGTGGATCTCACTGGTAATCCCCGCCGGATGGCGTCTAGTGCTTTGTCAAAATCATTCGCAGAATAACGTTGCTGCTGGAATTTCTTCTGGCTCATCCTGTAAAAAAAAAACCAACCGTAGGCATGTCATTCATATTACAAAAAATTTCAATAGACGGTGAGTAGAGACTGCTGTTTTCTGGAGGATTTTTTGTTTGGATTGAAAAGCTACTGTAAAAATTATTTACCTTTACCTTGGCTTAAAATACATACCTCAAATATTAGGTGTATAGAATTTAAGAAACAACAATCCACTTTAATACTCATTTGATCACTAAAAAGAAGCCAACGTAGCGAGCGCTTTTCTATCTTCAATGCTGGTAGAGAGCTAAGTTTCTTAAGAAATAAACAAATTTAAACCTCACAATATAACTCTTCCACGACTACTTTAACAGTCTTCCACTACTACTTTAACGCAAAGACAATTCTTTTGTAATTTTTCAGTGAAGATGATGCAAAACGTAATATTTTTTCACTATTTCGATCAAACAATGAGGCTTACTTCAAAAGTGCACGGTGAATGGAGCACGCACGGCGACTGGGTACCTGACGGTACTTTCACTCGATTTACTTACGTTTGGTTTACCGCACGGAGTGAGTGAAATGAAATTAACTTTAGGTATTTCTTTACTTACCGTGTATCTCAATAAAATGACGTCAAAAAAAATTGGGAACAAGCTGATATAGAGCTTTTACTAAGGAACTCTTTGAATAATTGTGAATCAATCATGTTGATGGATCATTGAAGTGATGTATTATTTTTTTACCAAAACATCGAATCCAGAACGCACCAGAACGGCAAAGCTAAAGTCAAACTATATGCAGAGGTTTCAACAGCTATGGGACATCTATACAGTTTACTTTTAAACGGACTGAACTTAATGATGGAAAAATCTAGTTCACTGTTTTTTCGCCTCTTTGTTCTACAAATCTGATCGAGTTCTCACTCAATGTCGACCTCTTCCTATCGCGATGACGATCACCATCATGTACAGAGTTGGCTGACATCAGTTCTTCACTGATATCGCTGATCGAAACTCCTTATCGACTGTGAGAGAAAATACCAAGATTATTACTTCATCTCTCTAGAATAATGAAAATGCGAGGTCTGCTTGAACCTGATCGATATGAGAAAATTTCCTAGCCAATTTGTATTAACTAGTCACTGTAAGCTGAACAAACAAATCGAGTATCCATCATCTGGGTCTGAGTCTCCTTCGTTTTTAGAAAAACACAAATATGTAAATCAACCATTGCGTGAAGACGACCTTTTGTCCTTCTCTGTTCTTTTACCCTGCCTAAGTAAGAAGCGCAAGTGGTCTCTATTATTTATCTTTTTTTCGATTTCTTCTCTTCCACAAAAAAAAAAACAGGTTGGAAGCGGTTTGGCGTCCGCCTACATGGTATACGACACCTTCTCCTTCAAACTAACTCTTCCTCCTAAGTCCAGACGGATTGAGTTTTGTGTTTGCTACAAATGTGAAGGCGGCGAATTCTGGGATAACAACGATGTAAGTGCGCTTCCAGTTCCGACTAGCAAGCACCATCTCATCCATTGCGTAGTCATAAATTTGAGTAATGTATTTGTTTTCTTTCTCTCGCTTTCAGGGTCGCAACTATTCTCTCACAAACCGTGTCATGCCCCGCCAGGACTCGAGCATATTCTTCCCCTCGCGTACATTTAGCAGTAGTAACAGTAATAATACTAGTAACAGCACCTCCCCCAATAGTACAAACATCACCACCACAACCATCAATGGTCAATGTTCCAGTTTAAGTGCCTATAGTTCGCAGTATGTGGACCCAACGGTCGATCTGGATACGTGGCGTCACATGCATCCGGAGGCCCATGATGGACCCTATTGGTAATTTTTCTTGAAAAAAAAAACAATCACATTCGATCAAATGCTATAAGCTAGCTATATATGAGATACAGGGGAACAAGTGACGGATATTAGCACGGCATCGTCAGTTTAGAACCTATCACTGGAAGCATATCGAACAAGTGTCTGATCACTTGTACAAAACAGTAAAATACAACAAATCTTAATGCCAAATTCTAAAATTTTTACAACATACAGCACCTTTTTGGTTGGCATATTGCGCGATACTGCATCAAAACAAAACAAATCAATGTAACAAGTGTTAAGTGTGTACAAAACGTTACTTGCAAGAGGGATCCATCATACAAAAAAAAAAACGAACAAACCAATCTCAATATCTAGGCTTAGTAGGCAGATCAACCTTCCTCTTCTATGTCAAGACAAACTCATCATCACTGATCGCGAGAGGCAGTGTAGTCGCAGAATGACAGCACCACCCCCCAATGACCAGAACAAGGTAACCTTCAAGCTCTTAGACACACAAACGCACTCTATTCTACCATTTTTCACCTGTGTAATTTTCGTAGTTGGTTGGTTTTTCTGTGTACACATTTCCATCCCTGGATTGGTTTTATCAGCATAGTAGACAAAAATGACACCCATTTGTGAGCGTTCAAAGAGGTGTACTAATAATACCCTCCACTAACAATATTCGACTGCCCCTCCCGGCGATGATGGTCTTATTAGGTAGGGAAACTCGTTTGCAAACGACACACTTAACCTAAAAATTGGCCGACTTTTACGATAACAAGGTGTGAAATTTTGCCAATTTTTTACAATTTTTTTTTGCGAGTATCCATTATCTAGATTCATGTGTTTTTGTGCGATAGAAAGCTACTAACCCTTTACTAACAACGCTTGCTTATTGATTAATCGCTTAGAGCAAAAATAAGGCTTAAAGATCACAACAAGGATCGGAGCCACATTCGCAGTAGAATTTAAGTAGCAGTCAGTATAGTAAACCATGACGATGACAGTGCGATTTTATTGAATCAAATATGCTTCCCCGGATCAGTGTGTTAACAAAAATATAAACAACAGAACCTTGCGTGACCTTGTCGGGTCAACGGCGGGCAACGTACCTGTACTTCCTTCCCATACTGAGATCATTATTTATCGTACCCCATTTCCTATAACTGCTATACCAGCATTGCTCAAGTCTCGTGACCTATCCCGTGGATACCATGCCTATCCGTTGTTTACGAATCGGCTCGCTATTACATTCACGACCTGTTATAATTTCCAATCACCGCGATCAACAAGTGTGTCCACACGCAGCAGTGCACTGCTCACGGGTAACGGTTAACCGTTTTTCGGTGACTAATCGCGCTAGCTAGTTGAGATGATTGACAACCGGTTTCTACACTTCCTCATAAGTCATTCAACCAAAGAGAGCTGTCGCTGCTCTATACTCTTGTAGGAGTTGATGCTGGTTCTAATTTTCCCTGATCTCAAGATCACCGTCACGGCGTGGCATCGGCGTAACAGTGATCGATTTCATCCAGGAATTGCATCACAGCAACGGCGTCTCCTAGCGTAGCAACAGATCAGGTGGACTTTTCTAGACGCTGATCGGAAAATTCGATCTAAAGTGATTGTAGCTTACGATCGACACCGGGTGACCCGTTGCATAATGAAAACCAGGTTTCGATTCGAAATCAATCGAAATATACATATGCCTTGCGTGGTGTGACAATACTCGGAGACGGAGAAGTGGTAAACATAATTTCCTGTTCTTGAGTTTGTGACTTAAAAGCTACTTAGGAGCCAGCCGTATTGTTTTATGACATCGAACGGGTGGGTGTTAGCGTTCTGCCGTCACACAATTGAAATGCAATGATATCTCTTATCACCACTGGTGTCATTAAGTATTAGGAGGCACTTTTTTTCCGTAATCTGAACGGACATTCCAGAAGGTTTGTTTATTGGTTGGTTTTGGTCATCAAGTTACTCTGATTATCAAAAATCACGGCCGTGAAAAAAAATGTTCGGATTTTTTCGATATTCATTTACGTTTGTAACGTAAGCCGTTCTATATGACAAAACAAACAATGTCTATTTTAAGGTTAGTTATCACAGAAAGAGAAAGTCGATTTTAAAGGGGCAATCAATGATTCATATTCTTTTTTCTTGGCATTTCTCAAGCTCATTGCATATCTCAATCAGCTTGTTGTCTGCTGTCAACTTAGTGTTCTAAATGTACGAGTACTTCCAGTTATTAATTGCATTAGTATAATCTTGTGGCAAGTACCGTAAACGGGAGTAACATTGATCAGTGAGGTAGCATTGATCGTTTTAAGTTGTGTTTCAAGATGATGCGAAAACAAGTTTATGTATACGAGATTGAATGATTTAACGTATTTCTGATAGCAAAAAAGTAGATTTTAATGCAAACATTGATCAGGTATTCAGTAGCATTTAACACAAACTAAATAGAAGAACCGTAAAGAGACCCTATATTTCTAGGAGTTGAAAAAAAGAATACCCAAAAAACTGACAAGTAGGCTTCATCCGACTACATAGTTTGTTCAAGTTTGATTTTTTTGAACATTCCAAAATTCTTAGTTCAACAACTAATAACCTTTATCTGTCAAAACTTCAATTGGCCCGCATTCTACGGGATAGGCCCGAATAACTGACGTATGTATCTCGGATCCCCCATGAAAAGCAAACGATTTTATTGTTTTCTGTTTCTTATATTTAATACTTCATATAGAAACGTATTGTCGTCGGGCTTGAAACCCGTAATAAATCACATCCGACAATGGATTTTTCTCCCGTTCACTATTCAAAACTTTAAGTCGGACATAGTGCGCTGTATAGTGCATCTGAAGTGCTATACAGCGCACTCTGCCCGACGTGTGTTTAACGTATCGAACAGGAGAAGACCCCATTGTCGGGTGTGACTTATTCCGATTTTCAACTGGAATGAGAATATTTACATTTAGATCCTATTGCCTTTCAATCAATAGGCGATCACTAAGGCGCTCTAAGTCTCCTTAAAAACAAAACATTACATGAGGCACGCATCCGATTTTCAGGGATTTCATCCCATTTCTTCTGTATGGTAGCCTTGAATGACTCGATACCCATTGATTTAAGGCTTTGGCAACAGGCTTCCATGATTTACCAAATGGAGAAATCCAGCGGTGTTGCATGTGGCGAATAAGCAGGTCATAATCCACGTTTGGGTTTGGCTCCATAGCACACGATGGAATCTTGCTGGAACACCCATTTGCATTCACCGAACATAGTTGGAGCGTGCTTCTTCAAATGGTTCTCCAGAACTTCTCTCACGTAGTAAGCCGCATTTATTTGACACCTCTGTCAATAACAAGCAGTGATAGACGACCTTCTGTAGAAATCGCTACCCAAACCATAACAGAAGTATGGTTTTGGAATCGTTGAACTGCGCGGATCCTGAACCGACGCGACATAGACACTCTCATTTTGCAGGGTTGAAGCTCTGCTACAGTACGAAGTTTTTCTCGTTCGAAAACAAAATCAAGGCATCGCCGACGTAGCAGTTTTTGGCAGCGAAGGGCTCTATTCTTATTATTAGCTTCTGAAAATCCATGAATTTTCCTTTTCTTATATGGTTTCAACGTTGATAATCTTTCTGGTGGTTTTCCGGGAAACCACCAGATCCCTGGCCAGTTTATATGACGAGCAACAAGGATCCTTACTTTTGCACTACCTTCATGAGCTTTTTGGTTCGTACACTGCGAGAACGGCCAGGTTTTTCTCTTCGGATCGATGGTTCCCGATGCTGTTCATCGCCTCAATGTCCGGGTGATCAGTATGCGACATATTCCTTCCTTTCTCGTCTCAGCCAATATCTGGTAAGGACGCTTACCTTGCAAATGCAACTGCAAAATTATTTGTCTTTACAAATCCATTTTTTTTTTGGACATTTTCTGTTGATGTAACACAATGACAAGTTGTTTGTTCAACCTTTGTAAGTCCCTCTTTCAAATGCTGACAACCAGATGGCGGTCGCATAACCTAGACGGATTCTAAACTGAAAATAAAAACTGCGTCAGTTATTTGGACCTACCCCAAGGGGTCGGACTTCATTTGATCAGATCTCCTCATTTAACATTTCGATCTAAGCATGTGATCAGAGGATTTAAAATCTTTAATGGCAACTCCTCGTGGTGTGTTACGGATAATCAGATCTACCACCGTACCCTAGTCTGAACTACTTCAAACTAGTTTTTTGTTTGTAGTCCAAGGAACATATCTAAGTACTTATTACATTTTATGCCTTGTTAAAAGTGACAATACTTGGATAGCTTTAAACAAGGTAAACATGGTTTAGTCTTAATTTATGTGATTTCTTGGAACTACGATTCTGATGCATGGCAAGTATGGAAGTCATGAATTCGATGAATCCGGGTTTGGCTAACAAAGCAGTGCTCTCACTCTTCAAAGGCTATAAATAGAGGAAATTAGTTCCCGGGAAGTTCTGATTAGTTTCCAGAATTCTTGGATCCAACAAACTAAAAGGCACGTACTTTAGGACAAACCACTTTAAAACAAAAGAATTCACCTTTCAATGAAAACCACCACACGATAGTCAAGGTACCAAAAAGTGACCATTGATGTAAGTGATTGGTAGCGATGAAAATGTCCACCGGATGAAAATATGGGAACTGTTTGGAGAACTACATAAATCACTTCAAAATTAACGGAGACGAGCGAGAAAAACAATGACACCAGAAAAAACACGTCAACTCGAGGCCAAAGCACACTTCGATCCTTACCAACTCTGGTTCGTTGTGGTTATGCAAGTGAAAACTAAATCCCTTTCGAGTTACTTCAGTTGTGGTCTGAGCTCACTGGTAATATTGTTAAACGGCACGGACACTCGTTTCAGTTAACCCGTCCTTCGAGCGGTTGTTCGCTTCCTTGGCCGGTACGATTAGCGTCGATAAATGTTGTGATTTCGTCCTCGTTGATGTTTCCTGAAGTTGACGTTCAGGAAACGGTTTCTCGCATTCCGTTTCCTGGTTTGTGGATTTTGGGTAGTACTTCTATGCTCAGTTGAATCGGTTTCGAATCCCGTGAGCAGCTTGCTACCAATTTGCACTACTTCGAGGTCTTTTCCCTGTAGGACATCAAACTCTGTTAGGTGTTTACTGTTGGAATCGGAAGGCAATTTTCGACTCGGCCGTTTGATTAATTGACCTCGAGTCGACGATTTTCTTCTGCTTAGCAACGTGAACCGGGATTTATAATACGAGAATACGTAAGAACTAAGAGTTTTGGAATCCGTTGATTGGAGAACAATGCGACTAGACTTGGATGAATTCGAGATAGAACAGGAATAAGGGCGAATAAAACCGCATTCGCTTCATCGATTTCCCATCTTTCAAAATAAAGTGACAAGAAGCGAGATTGACTGTAATTTTTCACCTCAGAACGAAAGTTTCTATGGTAAAAAAATGCAGTTAAACTTGCTTTTCGTCAACATATTTTAGAAGAGGGAAAGCGCTGAAGAAGAGCAATAGATTAAATTTTATTCGCCCTTATGCCTGGTCTATCCTTAAATTCAAACTCAGCAGCACCTGCGCGATAACTTATAAGGCGAAACGTGCTAAACTACCGATGCGAATGAAAGCTTTCCAGCGTGGCTGATTGTCATTAAGGAATGTGTTCAGTTGCTTTGTGTGTGCTTATGTCGGGTGAAATTGAATTGGGATTTATTGCGTGCAGAATCATCCACCTATCTGCAATAATCGGTTCTCTTCATCGATTTTCTCTTTGAACAACATTTCTAGGGGTTTTTTTTTCATTAGGGCGAATCTACAATTGAGAGATTCTCTCCGGGCTCGCTCTCTTTCATTCATTACAGCGCGATTATAAAACTTTCGAGGCATTCTTTAGTACAGATCGAAACACAACAGTGCTGGCTAGCATACTCTACAAATAGTAGAATAAAAAACGTAAAGGTGATTGATTTATGAATGAAAGAGAGCGAGCCCGGAGAGAGTCTCTCAATTTTAGATTCACCCTAATGAAAAAAAAACCCTAGAATTTATTGGTGTGCAATGTCAATTGCTCAACTAGCACCTTTTATATACTGTATTTGACCAGTTTCGAAAAAATCAGTTTACTGCAAAGAGAAAATCGATGAAGAGAATCGATCACTGCAAATAGGCCCTTATAATTCTGAACGCTAGAGTTTGTAAAGGTATGGACCTTTGTCAAAAAATGTTCCGTTGATTCGATTGATACAGATTTGTTCTAAGCTGAAGAGAATACCTACTTTGTTTGTATCAATGTGAGGCTTATATCAGAATTCTAGACAAAATAGTCAAAAGGTCTAAAGTAACATTTGTAAACAATGACTTCTAGCGTATTTTTCTGGGATCTGCTTGCTCACACAAAAAAAAATAGTACCAGAAACAGCTACAGGGAGTTATTACCTTCCCGTCGGTAGTGGATATAGATGTTAGCAACCAGGCATTTCCAGGAAATTTACGATTTAAGTCATTGTTTACAATTGTTATTTTCGACCTTTATACGATTTTGTCTAGAATTTATCAATTACAGAAGGACGCCATAAATGCAATTATTGATTTTTGTTTCTTTTGCTTATATCTTGGATTAGGTAACCTTTATTGGTATGTTTGATAGTTTTGGCTAAGTTTCAAAAACAATCAATCAGTTTGCAGTAATAATGCAAATAGAAAATCGATCATTGCAGGCATGTCTTTATGACTCCGTCGTATTCCAATCGTGCTATAGAATGTATCCTTTTCATTTCAGGTATTTTCTTCAACTTTGCAATTTGAAAGGCGACGCTTGATAACAAAAGTCGTCCATACTTTTACAAAAGAATTCAACAGAAAATTACTCACACTCAAAAAAACCGTCACGTTACTTTCGCATGAACTAGTGACCTGGTGGGTGCATAACAAAAAAAAACATATGCGCCTATCGGTACATCCGGTTTTTACAAAATCTGCTTCATCGGGAAACAACGTGTCGATAATGTTGAGTGTGTACACTGTAAATATGCTTTTCCCACTTTGTTTTTTTTTCTTCTTCTTCAGTGGATGTTTCGCGTTGTTACACAAGTTGTATCGAAGTTGTTTTCTTGGCAATTTTTTGCATTCATATGTGCCATATTTGTGAGGTTGTGTAGCTGAGAGAACAACTTCGACTGGAACTGGTAAGCAATGTTGGAATTATGTTTCGTTCAAATGAAATTTCAAATTGAAAATGTCATTTTCTAAATTTTTGTGGTGCTTCTCGGGGCTATCCGCCGAATATGATAATACTACGAGGCAATTTGGAAGACTTCAAAGTAAGTACCGGCAACGTATTTCTCAGGAACTGTGTATACAGTAAAGCGCAATGGTATGATGCTGAAGTTGATGTAGAGCCGCACTGGAACCATAAATCAGGTTAACTCTGTGATCAGAGCAAAATTAACGTTGGCATCGCCTTTGAAAACCGATACAACAGAAAGCGAGTACCGTCACTATCAACCTCAGACAACTACTAGTGATGGAAATTGTAATTATTAAACCACGATTTACACGGCAATGGTAATATCTGTGAATCCTTATAAACGATCAATCTTCTAGAAAAGTGTTTGCAATATCTAATCGTTGAAAAAATTAGGCTTTTTGATGAGAAAGTGATTGAAAATTATGTTATGTGATAAAGTCTGTCTACGTTAGATTTCGGACACTAAGAAAATGTGATGAAAAAATTAGACATAATTCAACTAAACCGATTATTTATTTTAGTATAATAGAGTCATATATACACACTTAGAAAAAGTCGTGTAAATTTATGACTAAAAGAATGCACATAAATGGAGCGGCCTTTATGATTTAATAATCTGTTGCGTGAACAATTAAATCAGCCAAATTAAATTTGTTCTGTAACCTTATTGTGACACATGTCAAGTTGATGTAATATTTCAAGAAGATCAAGAAGAAAGAAAAAAGGGAACGTCCATTAATTATGTCACGCAAAAAGTGACTTTTTATAACACCCCCCCCCCCCCCCTTGCCACGTTTTTTGTATGGACTTTCAAAATTTTTTGTATGGATTGTCACGTTTTCTTAAACCCCCCTCCCCCCTTACCGCGTGACATAATTAATGGACCTTCCCAAACGAATCTTTCATTGAGAAATGAATTTCCATGATTGTAATTTTTGACCCCAATTTTATAATCAGGGGGCGCTATCAATTTAGCTCTTTTTCTCTGCGGAAACAATATTGAAACATAACAGATTATAATTCATGTCTTGATGCGTAATGACTATATTACAGCTGAGGCATTGATTTGGATTTGGTAGCCACCAGTGGCTTGGTAGATTGCAAATGATAGCCGATTTAAAAAATGTGCAGTTCAGTTTACTACCGCAGGAAGCAAAAGAAAGATTACACGTCGATAACTGCCCAGAGTCGAGATTTAACTGAAGCGCATATTATGCAAAGAAGGGAAAAGTCTCTCAGTTCAAATAAATGGTATTTTAATTTTAAAGGACAATGGCGAGCATCCAATATAATTTCTGAAGGTCGTGTAATATTATATTATTTAGATTGACCTTATTTTTGTTTATAACGGATATTTGAAATATCCTAAATTGAACATAAAGATACAGCAGCAATCCCTTACGTCGACCTAAATTGTTAGATTTATTCAAATTGTTTTTCTTGTAATTTTCATATTTTTTTAGTGTGTACCGTAAAACAGTTGATTGAGATGTTAATCCTTCTTTCCATAAAATTCTCGAACTTTCTGACATACATCCGCCATCAGATTCCGTAAAGTATCCTCAGATACGCTAGCGGTGGTGGTTCGCCAGCTTCTCTTGAAATCGTCGATCCCATTTGCTTTCTTATTTTCAAAGAATTTCTGCTTAACCAGAGCCTAATATTTTTCTATCGAGCGAAGTGCAGGACAGTTAGGCAGATTGGGTATTTATGGCACGTTTTTGACCTCTTGTGCCTTATACCATTCCATGACGGATTCTGCATAGTGACAAGAGGCCAAATCAACCCAAAACAGAGCTGGAGAGTCGTGGCTTCTTAAGTATAGACGGTAGCAACCGCTTTTGCAGAAATTCATTCTCGTAAGCATCCTTGTTAATAGTGCCGGTAAGGATGAAACTTTTGGATTTTCGACCACAACTACATGTAACCGGCCAAACCAAATACTTCTTGGGAAATTTAGACACCTTCTTTGTCCGGAAATACTCCGCAACGGCGTTTTTTTTTGCATTGCGGTATGTAAAGCCAGACCCAGAAGCTGTTGAAAGTCTTTGAGCACATATGTCCGTTATGGTACAAGACAATTTTGGCAAAAACTTGGTTACTTGGCAGAGTTACGCTTTACTTTTTGCATTTCCAACTTTGCGAGTCATTTTTCGCACAGAAAAGTTGAGATTTTTTCCCAATAATGGCTTCCACCTTTTTGTCCATTTGTTGGAAGCTTACTTTTCGGGTTTTTCCGCTTCCAATTTTCCAATCCACAGTCAAGCGCTGGTCATACGATTTGCAAAAACACTAAATATGGTAATTTTTTGAAATTTTAATTTCATGGCAAGATTGCGTACCGACAACGTCGGATTTTGCTGCCATTCGCACACAATACGTTTGCGCATTTTCACTTGACACAACAAGCATGTAAATATGCCGTAATAACGAAATAAGGTGGAAAGTTTAAGCTGTCATACAATTGAAACGTTTCAGCGATCCGTGAAATAATTCATAAACTAAACAGCACGAATAGTGTTCGAAATTTAACGTGGACCGGCTTTAGATGCTTCTCCAACGACGTTATTTTTTAAACGTAAAATACTTGAATCCCTTAGGACTTTCAAACAAACTAGGACCACCGCCACAACGAATAATATTTCCCTGATACGGTGGTGATGTTAGTTTCCGTGGGGCTACGGAAAGTTTTAGGGTATTTACGTTTGAATCTTTGTTTACCTCTTTGTTTACAACATCAGATAAGTCGTTTTGGTTACGTTATCGAGAACTATTGTCGCCTTGTATGTCTCACCTCATACGCAAAATTGGCCTAATTATTAGTGACACGACTCGTACAACACGGGACCAAATTGTTCGCTACTTCCTTACCTATCATGCATCGTTCTGTCTGAAACAAGTACTCTGAACACAAAGCACCGTTTGATTCAATAAAACGCACTACACACCTGGGATCACATCACTTGTGCAGTCCTTCTCATCAAAGCTGGGATCCTAGACAAACCCTTCGCCAAACCCTTTCAACCGAACGGACCCCCTTATAATACCCTTCCATTTCTGCTCTTGTTCCTTCTTTCCAATAACAGTAAGGACAGCCACTCCCATCAAGAGACCCACGGCTCAGCGACCTCCAACTCCCGTGAATCGTCCCCGGATCAGAAACCAGCACTGGTTACTGCTCCATCACTTAAGTCCTCGGCCAGCAGCCAACATCCGGTACCCTCCACCCAGTCAGCGGAAGTTTTCTCAACGGCGGTGACTCCATCCGAGCCTCTGATGACCCTTCCCAGCACCAAATCTCAATCCCCCCTGCCAATCCGACGCAGTTCGTGCGGCGACCAGTTTGCCAATCGGCAGCAACAACAGTACCGCAACCATACAGTTAGCTACCCGCGGGACACTGGCCGTCGATACTACGTTCGCGAGCGCAAGGACAGCGAAGATCTACTAGCCAACCTACTCAACCTACGGGACCTCTTGCTGAACCAAAACGTACACGTGTGATAAGCTGTTCGATTTGTAACAAACTAGAGCCCATTTTACGTAGACTGGTAATTGTGTGCGCGTAGTAAACATCCGTGTAACCATAGAAACCACGGATGTTTTCCTGTTGCTACTTTTATACTACAAACACAGGAGGTATCTGATGCATGTTAGTGAGTAGGTCATACATACAGCATAAAACAAACAGTTTTGTCTCGTACTACTCTTAATGGGGTTCTATATAGCAAACTCTTCGTTTTTATCTATCTGTGTAAGTTATTTTTTTGTGTAGCAATTCATGTTAAAATATTTGTAAAAAAAAAACGGAAAACCAACAGACCCGTACCCATTGGAGATTAGTGTTTGAACAGGACTGGGGCAGAAATAGGGGACTACTACCTGATCGCCAATATCAAAGTCACGTGCTGGAACGGTAACTGTGGATTGTGCTAAAACCGAAAGCATCCTGCTACCAATTATTATACTATTTATTTATTTCTTTCACACGTTTTACACTATCGACGCAACCGCGGTGATCATATTTCGATTTATTTTACTCTATGGGTTTTCGATTGGCTAAAGCCACGGTTACCGGCCAGCAACGTGACATGTAGTATGAACATAACCTTCGGATGAACAGAGATGAGACAGCCTATAATGGAATGACGAAAGAAACTAGCAATTCAATAAGCAAAACAAAAGGATGAATCAAAGACAGATGAAAACTAAAACGCAAGTTGCAAACTAAGAAGAAGTAGCAGGAGCAGCGAAGAAGAAGAAATGGAAACCAAAAGACTGATTGTGTCCACAAATTACATTAATTTGCATGCAAGAGTGAGATTGATAGAAAGGTAGAAAGAGAAAGATAGAGAGAGTCAGAGTTAAACCGAAACAATTATCGATGAAAACTAAACAAAAAAGAGAAGTACAGGCTCAGGAGTTTGAAACAACTCGGCAAAAAGTCTCCCATTATTTTATTACTTTTTACAATTACGCAAACGTATGAAAGAAGGTTAATTGTCGAATTAAGGAGATAACAAAATGTATGAAAACAGCTCAAAGATGCAACGGCCATATCTAATTGTAGAAAGATGAAAATCAAAAGTAAACGAATGGGAAAAGGCAAACAACTTTCTGCTCAGCGAAGGTTTTAAAAACAATCAAACGGCAATGTGAAAGACTAGCTCAGATATGAACTGATAAATGTCGAATGATGCGATCCAATAACACTACTCCAAGCGGATCGCATTACCTATAACAAACAATACATTATATGAAAAAGCAGACCTGTTTTCAACTCAACTGGTGAAGATATTAATACCTTCTTCTTTTTTTTCTGAAAACAAAGGGTCCCTCTTACCTGTCAATAATTAGCTCAAATACATCTATTTACGTGTACTTTTGTAGTCAAGTTGCTAAATTATCCACTGCTTACATGAGCTGATTCTTGTACTTTCTACCGAGGAATGGTCTGCAATTACTAAGAAATAAGCAAAGCACAATTGCAAGCTCTAATCAAGCAAAGAATATGATGTAGTTCTCACAAAAAAAAAAATTATAATTATAACAGATATATGAACCGTGCTTTTTTCTTGCTCGCTGTACATATTAAGGTTAAAGTTTACACACAAAAGATGAGCAAACTACAACTTTATGTCTAAACTAGAAACGCTTATCTGATTTTATACACACATATTTACAGTTATACATTTACGTCGGAGGTATATTCGTAGTAAAGATGAATCGCACTGAAAGGAACATTGGTCTGCCGGAACGTGCACGTTTCAAACAAAACGCTAAGATGTTGAAATGGAAGGAATAATGATATAAAAATCAAAATGTATGCAATACCTGTTAAGGTATGTGTTGTAAAAGCAAAACATTTTTTTTTCTTTGGAAAATCAACAAAGCAAAATAATTTGATGATATTAATTTTATTATTAATTATAATTTCCTATGGTTTAAGTAGCTACATAAATGTATATAAGCGTAGCTTTCTTGGAAGCAACACTCAGTGAAGAAGAATAATTTTATAATAAAAAAACATCAGTTTTCAATGCCGGAAAAGTGCATATCACAGCCGTTCTAAATTATCTCGAGAGTCCAGGTTATGGTTATACTTGCTACTTCAGAATTCTAGCTCAAACCAATAACATTAACAAAAACAGAGTAGATGTTCTCCGTGTTTTTCGGGCAAAGTCTTACTAAATTCAATTAAAATTAACTGCAATTGAGGCGCTTTGAAGCCAGTTTGTTATTGTTGGCTGTCAAAATTGAGTAAAATATGTGAACAGACTGCCGTTTTCAATGGTCCATGCAATTTGTAATATGGTTTCAATTGAAAACCAAATTTTTGACTAGCGACAATCGACTTTACTCTCGTTCTGTACACAGAAAAAAGTCTTGCAGTAAAAACTACTATTTCACCTGACTATGCCTATTTTCAAAACTACCATGGAATTTCAGTCAAATTCACTACGTTTATGGTACAACCTTCAACATTTGTGGTATATTTGACATACCTCATATTGATATCAACCGCACCATGGTTGATCTAATCGCAGGCATGGTAAAATCAAACGCATTTATAGTCAGGTGAAAATTGTTGGTGTTTGCGCTTAATTTAACCCTCGAAATGGTAGTTTTTACTGCGGTTTTTTTTGGCGTGTATGTTATACCTAATGTCGGAAGTAGTACGCTGTATGGCGAATCTGATGCGCTATACGACGCGCTACTTCCAACATTAAGGTCTGTATCCACATTAATCCCGACGCCTTCAAATCATTGTAACTTTTGAAATATTGCACGTAGGAATGAAAAATTTCACTGTGGTATAGCTGAGAGTCTATGATGAAAAAAACTATGATTGATGTTTACATTTCATGTTAAGTATTCAAGATGGCGACGAAAAAAAAACAAGTGCGCGAGCGAATTTTGTACGGGCGTACGGCAAATCCTGACTTGTCAATACGGGACCTTGCAAAAACATTGGATTTGCCTAAATCCACTGTTCACGATGTGCTCAAATCATTTTCGGAACGTTTGACGGTGGAGAGGAAACCGAGAAGTGACAAAAACATTGGACGCGCTGATCCTGTCATGGACCGAAAGGTGAAAAGGATATTAACGAAAAACCCAAATCTCTCCATTCGAACGGTGGCTCGTAAAATAGGGATGTCGCCTGGTTTTGTCCAAAAATCAAAACAACGTTTGGGACTTAAGTCGTATAAAGTAAAAACAGTTCCAAATCGCAACGACAAACAGAACTTGGCAGCAAAATCACGGGCTCGACGTTTGTACTGCGAATATTTGACGAAGTTGTCATGCGTTGTTATGGACGATGAAACTTATGTCCTGGAGGATTTCAAGCAGCTTCTAGGGCTGGCTTTTTATTCTGATATGGCCAGAAATGCTACAGCTGAGCATTTCAGAACGAAGAAGGCTTCGAAATTTCCCAAAAAATACCTTGTGTGGCAAGCAATTTGCACGTGTGGCAAAACGAGTAAATCTTTCGTCACTACAGGCACAATCAACAAGGAGATCTATCAGAAAGAGTGTCTGCAGAAGCGATTGCTACCCTTCATCAAAAGTCACAAAGAAAAACTTTTGTTCTGGCCCGATTTGGCATCATGCCACTATGCTAAAACTGTGATGGAGTGGTACCAAGCAAATCAAGTGAACATTGTTCCAAAAACCTCAAACCCGCCAAATTGCCCAGAGCTACGACCAATCGAGAGATATTGGGCTCTGATGAAGCGGAAGCTTTCTGGAAAGAAGCAAGGTATCAAAGACATCAAACACTTCCAGCAAATTTGGACAAAGACGGCTTCTACGATTTCTGAAGAGTCTGTACAAACCCTAATGGACGGAGTTAAGCGCAAAGTTCGAAAATTTTATGCAAATACCTAATAACTATGTTTTGTCTTCACGAATTGTTAAAACACATCCCATGAATCTGAAATAAACAACTACGACGGAAATATAATGCGAAATTTATGTTTTATTCATGTTTTTAGGTGTCCGGATTATTGTGGATACAGACCTTACATGTACGCGCCGCGCACAGTGTAGGCGGGTATTCCCAGCTCCGCCGGGAACTTCTCCCGCACGATGCGTTTTACGCGTCCATACTTTGATAACACCGTAACAATCTCGGGAACCTCCGGTGGGAGATCGTATATTCGCACATAGCAGATATGATCCTGGGCATGTGACATGTGCACTTTGACCTTTTTTTTTTTTTCCATTCCCATAATGGAATATCAGTTCGTCCGAGTTGGCAGTCAGCGCGTGCAACATCGACCGCTCCGATTTGAACTTGACGAGAAGGGACTTTTCATCTGCTATTCACTTTCATCAAGCTTCCGCATCCAAGCCTTCACGAAATTTCTGCAACTTCGCCTTGGGCTGGTTTATCCGCTCCATTGCCGAAGGTAAACCGCACAGTATTTTCAAGTCGCACATTTCTGTTACCACAAAAACGACCGGGTTGATGAAAAAAGAACAATGTAGGGAACCGTTCTCTTACATTAATCTCATTGTTCCTATATTCATCCTACATTTAATCAAACAATTGGGCAGTTGAAGGATCGGTTTCGTTTTCTAATAATGTTTGCTCACGTTAAATAACTACAACAAACATTACTAACTAATCCTGTCACGTGTATATCGTTTTATTTCAAGTAAGATGAATATAAGAAACAATCATATTTAAGATAGGTACATCTTCCCCAAATTGATTACAATGCCGTAGAGAAGAAAGAGTGATTGCGAGCAAACCCATCAACTGTCCCAATCGAAAGCAAAAAGAGAACTCATGTGAGCGAGGAAAAACCGACTTTATCGGATCAGCGACAATCGATTTTACTCCTGTTCCCAGAGGGAGGTGATAACTTTTGTCGGAAAGGTAGTGCGCTGTATGGCGCAACTGTTGGGTTCCACAACGCGCAACTTCCCATATTAGGTTCAACGTATGGATGGATGTGGTAAAATCGATTGTCGCTAGCTGATAAATCCCGTTTTTCAACCGGAAACCGTAATATAGGGTAATGGGAAACAGTCGTTAGTCTAGCGCCTTCGTTCAGCCTACGTACCGAATAGGGTACGTGTCCCTTGACTCAGCCTACGGTGCAAATTTGATCGTTTACATTTTCTATCATAACTCATGAAGTATTTGAACAGGTAGCTATATTTAACTACCCATACACTTGCTTAGAGAGGTGTAATAAGCCATTTGGTAGTATGTATCTCGAAAAGTTACACAACTAATTTTATATAGTCACAAACTTTCGAGGGATATGGATGTAATGTCGGTCTACGAGCACCAAATTGGGTATATCTATGGATGCAACTTCGTCCCATTCGATAGATATGTTAGTAAATGTTGACTACGTACGGTTTTTTTTGATTTTTTTTTATTTAGGCGTTGCCAGCTATATTCGCTCACCAAACAAAAAAAAATCTTAAAACAAACTATTATAAAACTGCTTAGAAACACTTAAGTGATCTTCACATATGATTTATCGGCCATTCCATAATCAAAACATTATAATTCATTGTACACAGATTTTGTTCCTTTGGTTTGTGGTAAGATGAGCCATTTGAAAAACATTCAACCGAAACTTGCCCATTTTTATTGAAATTTTACCTGTAGCAACATTTTTGTTACGCTTTTTATACAACAGGCCATAGTTGAGAACATAGAATAAAATACGTTTCTAGCATTGGGTCTACGGTTTTCTACTTAAATCATTGTTATTTTAGCTATGTGAACAGTTATTTCAGAACGTGTGACTACTTTCTGTACATCTTGGCTGCATTACTTGGTTTATCGGTTTGATTTAGCCAAATTTAGATCATTCGAAGATCGGGTAGATAATCTGTTCAGCTTAACCAGTTTAGTCATGATGTCAAAACCATTATTTGACTGGTTAAGCTGAACAGATTATCTAGACGATTTTCGAATGATCTAAATTTGGCTAAATTGAGCCGATTAACGAAGTAATACAGCCAAGATGTACAGAAAATCGTCTCACGTTCTAAACTAACTGTTCACATAGCTAAAATAACAATGAATTTACTAGAAAACCGCACAGAAAAAAATTAATGAATTTTAACAGACGCGTAAATTTCCCTCGTTTAATTCTAAGCCAAAGGAGTCGTAATCTTAACGTAATCTGGCTTAACTTTAGATGAAATATCCCATTATTTTCTGCCAAATGTAGCATTCCCTTTATGTGCATTAGATAACGCAGAAAATTCAGTGTTTCTTTTTATCTGTGCGTAGACCCAATGTTAGAAGCATATTTTCTTCTATGTTCCCAACTATGGCCTGTTGTATTAAAAGCGTAATAAAATTTTTGTTATAGGTAAAATGTCAATAAAAATGTGTTAGTTTCGGTTTGTGTGGTACAACGTGGATAGATAGCCAACACTGCCAGTAACGCCCGTTACGTTCCTTAAATATGGTCTATCTTGTACGCATATCTTTGGCATATCACTATCATAGTAGGCATGGACACATGACTAAGCATCTCCCCTTTTCTTGTCTGTCAGTGAACGAGGTAAGATCGTCCTAAAGTATAGTGCAGCGCGTTGGGTGATTCCTTAGTTCCCGGACATTCACATTGGCGATCCGGCCAGACTGCTGAATTTTCAGTAGAAAACCGAATAATATTAAACTTACTTATTTGTCCTGAGGAATCACCCATCGCATTGCAGAATTTTTTAGAAATTTGAAAAAAAAAGTTCTTGAACGTGGAAAGTCGAAAAAAAATGGCTCCCAAGCGTCGAAGCTTTAATTTCACTTCAAAATTTCTCAAAAGGAATATAGTGGACACAGTTAACCTTCCAAGAAAAATGGTAATAAAGCAAAGTAGTGCTGCCTTTAACGTGACCCAGGATGGTCACAGTTTATATTTCTGGAATGCGGCTCGGGATGACCGCGATTTTGGTTTGGAAGCGGCTCGGGATGACCGCAGGTTTGTTTTGGGAGCGGCTCGGGATGACCGCGATTTTGTTTTGGAAGCGGCTCGGGATGACCGTGATTGTCCTTGAATGCGGCTCGGGACGACCGCAGGTTTGTTTTGGGAGCGGCTCGGGATGACCGCAATTTTGTTTTGAAAGCAGTTCGGGATGACCATTATTTTGTTTCGGGAACGGCTCGGAATGACCGTGATTGGTTCTTGGACCTGACATGGGTGAACACGATTATGTCTTGGAAGCGACTCCAAATAACCACAATTACATCTGAATTGGCAGGACCTTCCACAGGCACAGCCAGCATGCGTTGGGAAAATATCCAACCTTTCCCGAACGATGTGCCGGCGAACCAAATGTGGGAACAATGGAATCGATTTATTGGCCGGTTAGAAATTGCTGCAACGATCCAGTGAAGCGTTCTCAGATACTGTACCTATCTTTAAGTGAGAAACTGCAGGGAATAGCTAGAGCAGTCAGGCTTCGCCCGAGCCTACGTGAGCCAAACTGCTATGAAAATTTCGTTAAAAACATCGAAACCTATCTTCAATCGATGGTGGACATTACTGCTGAACACGAGACATTCTCGAATATGAAGCAGGGTGCAGATGAGCCAGCGATAGCTTTCCACGCACGCCTGATGGAAAAAGTGCGCCTCTGCAGTTACAGCAGCAACGACGAAGACCGATTTATCCGGATGCAGCTACTAAAGGGAATGAGGAACAAAGAACTGGCAAAGACGGCGAGAATGCTTGGATATGAAACGGCTTTCATAGTCCGATCAGCAACCCGAGAAGAAGCGTACCTAGCCGGAACATCACAAACCGAATCCTCTGAAGCTTTTGAAGTGGAACGGCAGTACGTCGCAACTGAAAACAGTGGAATACAATCCAAGAAACAGCGAGTTACAGATGAAGGTGGACATCATGGATTAGGACGTCGCTCCCGTTGTTCAAAATGCTATCGACTATTCCACAAGTTCGGGTCTTGTCCAGCCGTTGTTTGTAAATGCAACGCTCGTGGAGAATGGGGTCATTTCGAAGCAGCATGTCGGAAGAAGAACACGAACAGCATTCAAGCTGAGCGGGAACACGCCCAAGAGTGGCCTAATGAAAAAGAAGATAAGGTAAGTGTCGATAAGCTTTGAAGACGCTAAAATATAACATTTAAGAAAGATGAATATGTTAAAACAGAAACAATTGCAAAATAATTAAATATTCGACAAAACATCCAATTGTGTTCTCATTCATATTCTAGCAAATCAATGCGTTGTCGCTCACAGATGCGCTTGTGGAATGTCGGCTTGGATCTTCGACCCCAATCCGATTCTTGATAGACTCTGGAGCGGATGTCAATATCATTGGTGGCGACGACTGGAGTAAACTCGAATACGAATTCAATTCAGGTTACGCGAACCTGGAGTTAATAAAATTGTCGACCAACCATGATCTTCGATCTTACGCTTCAACCAAACCAATCTCGGTAAAATGCGGGTTTAGGGCAAAAATCGAGGTAGTAAGGTGCCAGAAACCGTCTATTATTGCTGAATTCTTGGTCGTCACGGATGGTCGTCGTTCACTCTTGGGTCGGTCTACGGCAAACGATATGAAGCTATTAAAGATAGGTGTGTCCGTCAACGCCTGTGAAGTATCGGAAGGGAGCGGAATATTTCCGAAGATACCGGGTGCAGTCGTAAAATTTAGCGTTAACAAATCCATACCACCGATCAGAAACGCGTATTATAACGGGCCGTCGGCCTACAGAGAAAGTGCGAGAACAAGATTCCAGAATATGGAAGCTCAGGGAATCATCGAACGAGTAACATTCGCCCCTAACTGGATTAGCGGTATGTCCGCCGTTGCCAAGGGCAATGACGATTTCCGCCTAGTTGTCAACATGCGAGCACCGAATCGGGCAATCAAACGTGAATATTATCGACTACCGTTGTTGGATGAAATGAGGTTCAAACTTCATGGGGCAAAATTCTTCTCGAAGCTCGATTTGACAAACGCCTTTTACCATCTAGAACATCATGAAGAATCGCGCGACTTTACCACCTTTCTGTCTGAACATGGCATGTTTAGGTTTACTCGTCTGATGTCTGGTGAATTGCGCTCCGGAAATTTTTCAACGGGAAATGTCGCGGATCCTAGAAAAAATAATAGTATACATAGATGATATATTGATATTTACGAAAACTTTGGAGGACCTGCATAAAAACGGTGGCTCAAGGACTCGGGATTTTGAGGGCGAACAATCTGACCATAAATTCCGACAAATGTGAGTTTGACAAAACAAGTATTTGCTTCCTAGGACACGAGCTGGACGAAAACGGATTTAATATCAATGAGGCAAAAATTAAGGACATCCGCAGGTTCAGACCTCCATCTACAGTTTCTAAACTGAGAAGTTTCTTGGGTCTGGCATCCTTTTTTGAGTTTATTAACCGTTGGAAAACCAAATTATTTTCCACCCTAAAAACACACTATTGACACAATTCAAACACCTTCCACCACATGAAAGATAAATTTCCATCATTTCTGGCATCACTTAAATGCATGTTTACATAATTTCTTAGATTGATTATAGGCCAATCTCTGCGCTGTATAAATAATCCATTTTTGACAGCATTATATTCTAAATAATCACTGTATGTTACATTTCATGTAAATAAACCCGTCTAACCTGTCAAATATAGAAAAGCTGTAGAACGATTGCAAAGTCCTCCTTTCGTTAGCTTTATTTTGTTTGCATATCACTTTGCAGACAGGCAGCCAGATAGGTTTATAAATTACATTAAACAGTTTATTACTCGTGAAATCTTTTATTCCAATATCATGGACGAGGTATGTTTAATTCCTAGTTTTATTCCCCTTATTTTTAGTTTTACTTTTTCAAATATTGCAGGATTACTTCTGGAAAAAACAGGCTTACGCATGTCGTGGCTCCAACCAGTGACGGAATGGTATCGAATACAACGATGATGTTGTTGAATACGTTCTGATTCGCCAAAAAATATAAATTTCACGATCACAATCTGCAAGAAATCGCCGTCACCGTGAAATTTCTTTCCAATTTCAAATAGCTTTTATTTTTACAAAAATCACAACACTGTTTAATACTTCGAATGTTACGAACGCGACATAGCGAATATTTCATATCCTATATTAATTAAATTTGTCACGATCATTTCACGCTAGAACGGAAGGCAAGGCACAATCATTGCAACAAGCAAGAATAATTGGTCATGAAGGACACGAAAAGAGTAAAAGCAATATATGCGCAAGCATGGTCGTAATCTTCACTTCTCCTTAACTTCGTATTGCCCATGCGGCGCTAGACATTCAAAGGGAAGCTTTGAATTGAAATAAACCAGTTGAATCTGAACATCGGAACAGACTACACTCATTCTCCTCACTGCATCAATCTTGTACCTTCTCAAGTACCAGTAGCCCCGTCGATAGCATCAAGGATGCCAGATATACAGACATGTCTGTATTTATACAGACATTTCACCATGCGAAAAAAATACAGACATTATACAGATTACAGACATTATACAGACATTTGGAAAATATTACAGACATATACAGACATTCATTTTGGCGAATTTCTAGATTAAAAAAAACATGGCGATAGGGAAAGTCACATACGTCATAGTAAGCAAATCATTGACTGTCTGAAGTTGGACCATTTTGTTTGCGAAAAAAAACCAGTGAGGGACGTAGAAGTACAAGTATGTGCCTGGTATTTTTATAAGGTTGTTTTCACTGATTTGACCATTGTCTAGGATGTAGCATTGAAACGAACTAAAAAAACGGCCATGATAACGAATTTCCCTGGCGAATCGCATCACCAAAAATTGGTGGCAATGATGCAGTCCAAACTATTTAGTCTTATAATCGATGAGTCAATTGGTCTTAGTAATGAGGACTTTCTATTGGAATAGCAATGAACTGTCAATTCGAGATTCTTTTTTATCACGTACTCGAGCTTTTCTGAAGCGGATGCTACTACGGTATACAGTACCATTGTTACTAAGTTTAATGAAGACATTGATTTTGTACAAAAAGAAGTTAATAGGGTTCGGTGTAGACGGAGCGAGTGTTATGCATGGTGGAAAGCATTCTGTTAGTGTACTATTTAAAAACGACTGTCCGAATTTATTAATACTGAAATGCCTTCGCGATTCATTAACATTTTGTGATCATGTAAAAATATACCATCTTCAGAAAAAGTCCTTTAAAAAGAGCAAAGTTCAACGAACTGCAACCCCTAATAGAGCTGAAATCTCTAAACATATGTTACATCATACAATTATTTCAATTTACTATCAATAAAACCAATGCTCGCAATCGCACTGCCACATAAACCATGAATGGCATTTTGTCGGCCAAAGAGTACGATAGATCGCCCAAAAGGCAAAACGGAGTGGTTGAAATTTCATGTAATTTGAAATTTCTGTTGACAAGCGATATTTACAGCAAAATTTATGTAGCTCAAGCCTTTGGAATTAATTAATGTTGTAGTAGTGAAGTGAAGGTGTTTCCCTCAATTTATAAATGATGATAATAAGCGACTTGCCTAGAATTTTTCAAAACATCAAATGTAAAAGATCAACATATTTTAATTTGTTCATATTTAGTGTTGGAAAAATGACAATGATGACAATGAAAGTTGACATTTATATATAAAACATGAAATTGCAATCTCTTTTGCGATAGGTTTTTATTCATGCGATGTTAACAAAACATTATCTCGCCTCTACTCGTTAGTCAGCATCGATAAATAGGATAAATAGCGCTTTTCAACATTTTTTTTTCCATTGCAGCACCTTAAAACCAAAACGAAAACCCTGATACAGACAAATACAGACATTTCAATGAGATTGATACAGACTTTTGAAAAAAGTATCTGAAAACCGACTTGTTGACCACTGTGCACTGTGCGTCTGTTGTCTTAGACCTTTTACAGATGCCGAGATTCCAGCACATCGTAAACCGCCATTCTAGTGTCCGTCGTCACCTACTTACCACCTACCTAGATTCGTCATCTTTTCTCCAGGACAGGTCAGCCGCGACACCGCGAGCGCTCGCCGGATTGCATCAAATATCATCGAGATACGTGCCGGTAAACTCCAGTGTACACTACAAGTAAGTACACCAAATTAAACTGAAAAGTTACAATCGTCTAGAGTTAATTAATTTGATTTTTTGAGCGCCTTTTTTTTTATCAAGCGAAGCCCTTCTGGTTGCCCAGTATTGTACGGAACCTGTGGTTAGCTCCAAGTCTCGCGCTGCTGAGTATTGTTGGGCAAAACATTAGTAACGAGATTTTCGTCCCATCAAAAATGTTTGGGCTACTATTAAGCGTAAATTAAAGATATGTGGCAAAACAGGAGTTTTCACTGTCTTATTTCGAGAAATGCTGGAAAAACTACAAGGTACAGCCCAATGGGGTTGGGCACAAAGGTGACGTAGGACTACGCAGCAATCTAATTCCCATACACGTCAGGGCCATCCGCGAATTGATTTAAGTCAGTCCTGAAAAGGGCCAAGAAAATTCTATTGTACACTCTTTAGAAAGTATTTGGTGGCTCTTAATTATGATACGGCCCCGGTTGTATTTTCTACGATGGTTGAGGGGGCCACTATCTCTAACGCGTAGAAGATAGTTATGGATCTGTTGGTTCGTTGATTGTTCAACGTTCTTTGTCATTTACTCCGGGACGCGGCGTTTAAAGCAATGCCATGTTCAGCCGGTTTGGTCCTCCCTTAGCTCAGTCGGTAAAGGCGCAGCTACAAAGCAACACCATGCTGGAGGTGGCTGGGTTCGATTCCCACCCAGGTAACCTATAAGCAGACTCAAAGCGTCTTTACGGCAGCCTATCAAGCAATTAAGTCGCCTTAAATGCAACATAAATGCCACTTTTGGCCCAATATACGGCTGTTTTACTGCAATGCTATGATAATGCTTCATTAATGCTATTTTGCATTCGAAATGCTTATTACAGGCAATAAGCATTTAAACAGCATTTGGAATGCAACTTTACAACAGATAGCATTCAAGATGCTGTTATAATGCTAATATAATGCTTGCAGCATCTGAAATGCAGATTTCGGGTTGATTTACTGCATATGCTAATGCTTATTGGTTACCTGGGAATTGTGAAAGCAATAAGCTTGAAATGGTAAAGAAAAAACAAATGTTCAGCCGGGGCGCGGTAATGGAAATTTCAAACAGCATAAGAGAAAAATTCATCCAAACGAACTCTTCAGTCGGCAAACTAATTTGGTCGTCCTGAAAAGGACGTATTTAGTTGACGGAGGAGAAACAGTTCGCGATTGAACTTGGGCTTTCTTTCTTGGTTCATCTTGCGGGATGATTGATTCTTGTCTCGTTATCACGGGCGGCTTTTTCCGCCAACTTGTAGGCTTCAGCAGCCATGTCTCTCGCAGCGAGGTTGTCGGGAGCATTGGCAACAACAGCCAACTGCACCAACACCTCTCTGGGCAGCGACTGCTCGCCAGTTCAGCCGCCAACTACGATCCAACTGCAGATCCTACTCTCCACGACCGCCGGAAAACTACACGGTGTTTCAATAAGTTCGAATACAAGTTTTCATCATTGCGTAGGTATGCGCCATGTACATATTCTGCATTGGTATTGGTGTCAGCTTTAGCTTCATTCATACGCTACCGAATGTGCGCGGTGTTGACATTCTGTTAGTTGTTGTTTGTTTGTTACGCGCGATGAAAGAGTATCGGGACTTCGTAATTAAGCGTTTTTTGAACGGTGAGCGACCCGGCGATATATTCCGGCTATAAACAATCGCATGGGGTCAAGCGGAACTTTGTCTACACGACCATCAGGCGATACCGGGAAGTCGTCCTCGACCAATGACCGTGCGAGATCCGGTCGGCCGCGTTCAGCAAGGACGCCACGGGTCATCAAGATCGTGAGGGAGCGAATTCGGCACAAAAAGAACCGCTCAATCCGGAAAACGGCTGCAGATCTCAACGTTTCCATTGGAACCGCTCACACCATACTCACCAAGGACCTTGGTTTCAGGCCTTACAAAAAACGTAAGGTCCATGGCGTTTCGGAGGCTACCAGCAAAAAGCGGTTGGATCGAGCTAAGAGGATCCTCTCTCGGCACGCTGGTCAGGAGTTTGTTTTTCGGACGAGAAACTGTTCGTGCTGCAGCAGCCGCACAATGTGCAAAATGACCGGGTGTGGGCGCCATCGAGGGACAGCATTCCTGAATCCAATATAAACATCCCTCGGTTCCAAAGTGCCGCGTCGGTGATGGTTTGGGGGGCAGTATGCAAACGTGGTAAGCTACCCTTGGTGTTTATTGAAAAAAAAAACGTCAAAATCAACGCGGCGTACTACAAAACTGAGGTTTTGGAAAAGGTTGTTGCCCCCAGTCTCCGAAGCCTCTACGGCGATGAGCACTACGTGTTCCAGCAGGACGGTGCACCAGCCCATACGGCAAATGTGGTTCAAGCCTGGTGTCGGGACAATTTAACCGACTTTCTGGACAAAACTTTGTGGCCTCCCAGCTCCCCGGACTTGAATCCTCTCGACTTTTTTGTTTGGTCCTATATGATGGCGAAGCTGAACGAATACAAGGTCAGCACTTTGGATCATTTCAAGACGGTAATTCTCAAAATCTGGGACGAAATGCCCATGCAGTCCGTGCGTGCCGCCTGCGACGCGTTCGAGAAACGTTTGAAGCTCGTTAAGGAGTACAAAGGGGGGGTCATTCCAAGAGAAATGTTGTAAACGTTCCTTGTAAACATAGCTTTCAATAACATAAATCCAAAAAATAAAAAAACATGTTTTCATTTTTTTAACAAATTTTGAAAGTGTATCCGAGCTTATTGAACACCGTGTAAATCAAAATGCGAAGGTGTACCAATTATATAACATTCATGGCTGCCTAGGAACCGTCCTTTACTTAAATATGAAGTCTGTGCGCGGAAAGTACTGGGCATTTGGTAAATTTACTATGAAAAATCAATATTATAAGACATCACTTCATATTTGCGTTAATTTTATTAGTTGCATGTTAAAAATCAATAGTTTGAAAAATTTAAATCGAAGCGTAGAAAATGTTGTTGGTGCAAACATTTTGGAATTCAATCGTGGAATGACCGAAATACCGTTCAAAACCTATATATTTTTCGTGACGCTTCAAATTTTCGCAATTCGAACGTGTACCCCAGTATTGAAAACACAGACGTAGTCCTACGTCAAAAGATGGCAGATAAGGTAGACAGTAGTACTGTACAAGATATGCCGGGGGGAATTCAGCGAAAAGTTTGAACATTCATCTGGAAACCTGACGATTTTTGCTTCTTGTATTTTCCCCTTAAAGCTTAGTAAGAAACCGAAAGAAACCGACCAAATGATACCCTTGGATATATTTTTCATTATTCAGTCTCGGAGAAATCACCCACACAGAAAAAAATAATGAACTTTAACAGGCGCGTAAAATCTCCCCTCGTTTACTTCCAAGCCAAAGGAGGCGTAAACAGGCGAAATTGTTTGCAATCTTTCATGCGCCATACAACAATGTTTGCAATATTTCATACAGCAGGCTAGATTCAGGCGTTATCTGGCTTAAATTTACATGAAATATCCACAGGACTGAAGCTGCTGTCATCCACCAACAACAATCGTGAAGAACTTGGTGCTGCGTGTGGTGCTCATTTGACAGCTCGGTTTTCTTGAAGGCTATATGCACCAAACACAATATTCGCGGCGGAAGTTGTCGTCTTTTGTCGTTAATTTGATTCGAGAGAAAAATCCTCCGTGTTGTTCTTAGTGAAGTGGTTTTCACAACGATAGTATTTTTTTTTTCATTGTTTATCAGCTAGGTATTATAATGTTTTATCTAAATTACTGATACTAGTAACTAGAAAATAAGAAGAATGATTAGTAATTTCCATTTAATTCCAACTACCTTTATTGCTTATCTTGACAGATACGCGTATTTCGTCTACAATGTGCAGACTTCTTCAGTGTCGTGTACTAATACTCGAGTATTAGTACACGACACTGAAGAAGTCTGCACATTGTAGACGAAATACGCGTATCTGTCAAGATAAGCAATAAAGGTAGTTGGAATTAAATGGAAATTACTAATCATTCTTCTTATTTTCTAGTTACAGGTATTTCACTAAACAGCTCACACTGATACTAGTAGTTTGGTAGAAAAAATATTGTAAAGAAATATAATCCGTTGTGAATTGAGCTTAAAATTTTAAAATCGTCACTAGCGCCACACCAAAAGTGGCAGGATTCTAGAACTAACGCTTTCTTCAGTCCTCTGGAAATATCCCATTATTTTCTGCCAAATCTAGCATTCGCCTTACGTGCATTAGATAACGCAGAAAATTAAATATTTCTTTTATCTATGGTCATTTTAAATTGGTTTAGAAGCCGCTGCCGTTAGCTTATTAAAAAAATTTTTTTATAATTCTTCAGTAAAAAAATTCATAAACTTTAATAATATTATAATTTTTTTTTATTATTTTTTTTTCAAAAGTTCCACTCTTCCAAGACAAAGAAAAACGAAATGTCAGGCAATTAAGATCATTTCATTAAAATTCCTGCAACGAAGGCATTGCATTTGATCAGGTTTCGCACCGATCACATAAATATGATGTCGTAAGGGAAATAATAATAAAAATTTGTATCACCTTGATTAAATTGATCCAATTTACTGAGCGCATTATTCTTCATCTGCTTCTTTCGTCGCCCGACCGAAATTGCAAATAATTATTATCATTTCACTTTGCATAATTAGCTTTTCTTTGCCTTACTGCTCACCCTCACATCTGTTCCTGTAAATCCCTCTCAGCGACTATCCCAATCGGCACTTGTCGTTCCGACTTGATGAAGAAATGAAATGTGATGACCGAATTTTCAATCGCTTCCATGATGACATTTCCAACTTTCAACCGAATGAGCCGACAAACGCAGTGCTTCCCGCAAAAATCATCGTCGATTGTTGGTGATGGGTTGTTCAGTAAAATATGAGCGGTGTTTGATATTTCTAATAATTTAAACAACATTGAGTAAAATTTCTACAGAAAATGGAATCATAATACGTCAGTTTAATTAAAAATAATTGGTTTTAAATATCCACGCCCCATCACAGCACGCAACCAAATCCAATCAGCGGGAGTTGATCCCGTTTTCATTGCACTCTACTTATAGGCATTTATTTAATACAATATCCCCTTATGGTTGCAGAGAAAAAAAAAGTTTTTAATTAACTTGCCAAACGATTTTACGACGATCACTGGCCGCCGCCTCTGCCGCCGGGACTGCCTCCGTTGCTGAGCGGTAGAAAGGGATTAACTCTGCTCCTTCTGGGCGATCGAGGTTCCGGTATATCTGCCATGTCGTCATAAAAACAGAACGAGATTACTAATTAGTCCACTTGGGGTGTTTCCTTTCGCGTTGCACTGCTTACCATTAAAGTCCATGATGCTCGGCGAGTAGTCCAGCGGGGAAAGCGGCTCGAACACCTGTTGCTTCGGTTGGTGGTTTCGGGGCGCCGTAGGGTTGCCGTTGAACTTAGCAGGTTCGTCCATATCTTCGGCCCAGGGGTTCATGGTCGTGTTGTCGTAGGCTGAGGAATAAGGGTATGGATTTGTTTGTATTAAGATTAAATGTGGCGGCTCCGGAAATCTAAAAATACCGTATTGAGCCTCCGCAGTTCGTTCGCTATACGGGTCTCCGGTTGGGAATAGGGTCGGGACGACCTGATGTGGCGAAGGGAACATAGAAATGTCGTATTCCTTCTTCTTCAGCTCACTATGGTCTTCATCATGGGGCTCTCTGCTGAGCTTGGAAATCCTGTGAAATATCAATGATTTAACAGAATATCTCAGGGTGTTATGGGTCGTTTACCTCCTGTAGTCCTTGAAAAAATCAATCTTCCAGATACTGTACAGCACAAAGATAAACGCCGCCAAGACGCACAAGCTGATGGCAATCCAGATCAACAGCACCGATGCATTCTCCGGCATCTTGTAGACCTCGATGCCCACCTCGGCCAGGCTCATTGCACCGAACTCGTTCCACATCAGTTCGAGATAGGCCGTCGTCAGCTGATATTCCACTTCTGGTTCTTCGGTAGTTGTCAAAGTGATGAATCCCTTTCCCAGTCGAGTCTTGCCTTCCAATGCTTCCGATTCTTCCTCGATCACCACGATCGGTCGCATCGGAACAGCAAATTCCAAACCGACGCACTCCTCGTAGCCTGGCCAAGTATCTGGACACTTCTGCGCCAAGATTCGTATGTCGTCAGGTCTGCAAAAAGTGTGAGACTAGACAACCCCGGCCTAATATTAACCGCATTGCAATACTTACCTACAAGGCTTGTATTTAAGCTGATGCAGTTCCACAAACGCATTGGACGCGTTCGCCAGGGCCATTTTGACAAGTGGCCACGTGTCGACCGAAACCATCATGTTCCGACTGATGGACACTTCCTTTCGGATCCACTGAAGCTCCTCCCGCGGAACTATCATCTCCGTAGTGGTCGGTGTGGTAGGAGAAACGACGGTGCCAAACGGAGCGTACGTTAGCCGGAAACCTTTGTGCGAATGAGTGTCCGATTCATCGTGCTGCGACACGAAGTGGACTGTAAAAGTAGTTGTGTGGGGAATGAGGAAGCGTATTGGGGACGATATTTTCCCTGTCAGAACGGGCCCGTTTTCATCCTTATCGGTAACTGATCCTCCCCGGATGAAGAGAAAGTCGGATTCATGGTCCAGGTCAATGTCGTGAACGGTAATCTGTACACCGATTCCTCCCGTGACCGTGAAGCTAGAAAGAAAGCTCTGTTATATCTAAAACTCTCTCAAGAATTTGAAGATCATTACTTATTGAAACTGTTAACCGAATTGGGATACGGCTTAGGGTAGTCTGGTGACATCAACACTAGCTCTTCTGGGTGTTCCTCGATGAATGCGGCGAACTTATTATCTAGCGATTCCGTATCTGGCACGTTGTAGATTTTCGGTGACCTGATCAGCTGTATAGAACTGGACACACCTTCTGAATCGCCACTTGCTTCTTCGTCTTCAGTTTCACCGAAGTCAATAGTTTGTTCACTATTCTGTTCTACGTCATTTGTCTCCGTAGAAGGTTCGTCCCTGAGATCATCGTCAACCAGTTCAACAATCGTTGCATTTTTCACCGTATCCACCATATCATCGAAAGCTATACTAGGCATCGAAATTGGAGCGTCGTAGTCATATTCGTAATCTTCGACCTTATTTGCAGCATCTTTTGAGTCATCACCGTTTTCACCGCCATCTGGAGGGCAGTTGACGTAATCGAAGGTGTCGAACGAAGGTTCCACGCTTTCATCAACCAATCCACTTCCCTCCTGCAGCAGATATTGCAGCTTTTGACCGAATGTCAATTGCAGCAGTACTGTAAAAATATAGATATGAGTAGGATTACCCGAAACAGCCTGCCGTCACTTTATTTGTGTTTCTCCATTTCAATAGATCCAGAAGACTCTTATTGTCAACCAATTCTGTGTTGATAGCGGCACAACTGTTTATCTTATCTTTCTTGAACGTATATTGAAAAACAGTCACCGAGAGAAACATGCCCTTAACACGTCCATTAAGTGTTCAATTGCCTCACCTAATATCAGCAAACCACCAAGCTGAAAAGCTTTCATTCTAACGTGCTAGGTGTCTCCGATGTCAATGTTTATGATAATCTACTAAACCTAATACAACAAATCCGGATTCTCTAAGGCAGCTTAATCATGATGGCAAAAAATTTAAAACAGTCTTGCTTCACTTACGATGGTACCCGATTGACTGACTGAGACTAAACATACGAGCCTTTCCCCTTCCCATCGGCTGGCAGTCGTTATCAACTTTAAAGAACGGTTCTTATCTGATAAGGGGAAGAAGGCGCTATCAAGCTCAAAATAACTGCAAATTAGGGTACGTTCACACGAGATGATGGAATTTGCGCTTACTTCATGCTATTGTCTATCTATTTTTGAGTCAATTACGTTATCTTACGTTAATTACTTCTATTAGCTGGTCCTGTGATGAACTAAAATAATTCTTCTGTAGTTGATAAAGGGTGGAACGGTCAAAAATTTGTCAAACATGATGTAGTGCACACTGATTAGTATATTATATAAATGATCCATCTTTATTTCTTTATGAAGTCCATCGTTTACAAAACACAGTAAAATTATTTGATTAGGCTTCCGATTTTCCAAATGCGAACTGTCGGGCTTTACGTTTCACACCTTTCATCAAGTTTTGTACCGCTGTTATATCCACCTTATTTGATGCTGAACGCCAATTTGCCTTAAACTGTTTTTAACTTCCAACTGTTTTGTAAGTTTTCTTGAGGTTTTTCTCTACGATTGTCCAATAGTTTTCAATTGGGCGCAGTTCCGGCAAGTTTGGAGGCTTTTTCTCCTTGGGTACGATTTGCACACTATTGGCGGTTTACCATTCCTGAGCCATTTTTTTCCGTAGTGGCAAGAAACGAGGTCTGTCCAAAACAGCACGGAACAACTATGTTTCTTCAAGAAAAGCAATAATCGTTTTTGCAAGCATTCCTTTACTTTAATTTCTTGGTTGACAGTGTCAGTTGTTACGAAACTTTCGCTTTTTAGCATGCAAGTACAAATCGCCTGCCGAACCATTTTTTTATTTTTGTGAACTTTGACATTTTTTCCTGCTTGAACTTATCTTGAACTATTCTTTTTCCGGTAGCCGTATAAAACTCTTGACCTGGGATGTGCTTCAAATCAGCCTTGACGTATGTTTCTTCGTCCATTACGACGCAATCAAACTTGGTCAACAAACTCGTGTACAACCTAAGCGCTCTTCCTTTGGCTGTTGTGTTTTGCTCATCATCTCGACACTAGAGAACTCAGTGACACTAGTAACCTTAAATGTTGACAATCCGGCTCATTCCTTTGTTCTTTGCACTGTTGTGTGGGACTTTCCCAATTTGTTTCCGATATCTCTGATAAAAAGGTTGGGAATGCGTTTGAAAATGCTGGCCACTATTCTTCCGGTCACTGCGGCTTCCTAGTTTCGGATTCCTCCTGATCCCGGCAGTCGTCAGACGTTCTTCGAACACTTCTATAACATTCGTCACGGTTGATTTGGCAATATTAAGTGATTTTGCCCAGTCGGCGTGGGAATAATTTGGATTTTGCTGATGCACGTACATAATTTTGATACTTGGCTCTTCTTGCTTTGACGCCATTTTGACAACAGCATAGTAAATGGCAAAAAACAAAATATAAGTCAACATTCCGTACGCATACACTGAACCCAAACATCATCCCAAGATCGTCTGAAAAGTAAATCGATTGCACCCTTAAACGAAAAGCATTCGGAAATTGGATGATCGTCGTATGGTAAGGTTCGTATGACAATCATCCATGTTTCGTATGACAATCAACTAATTTCAATATGTTGTTTGTTCGTGGACATCATTAGCGATATAAGAATGGTTTGAATAAAATTTAGCGGCATTAAATATTCCCACATTTTACTCCCACTATTATTCACCATGGATTGCTGCGGGAGCTCAAAAAATGGAAGAGACAGGAGACATGTCTCCATTTTTTCATTTGAAGCGGTTGGGTTTCTATCCTTTATTCATGCTGGTTCCAGTTCGGATTCGATTGATAGATTGTTTACCGAATGATGTGAAGTGAAATGATTTTCAGCTTCATTTCAAATGATTTGCTTTACAGGGCTTTTCCAATGCAATACGCATTCCACTTTGGGATGAAGATTTTTCATATAGTATACATACGAAGTTGAACGGGAGGTCAATCTTCTTCGCGTATTATTAGATATTCAACATTCGAAGGAAAATCTGTTTTCTAGAAAACCGTCACCCACATGCATTTTTATTTATTTATTTAAATAGCCATACATCGTATTTACGATATGACTTCATCTACAACATTTCGCCAATATACTCGGTCTATGGCTGCCTCTCTTCAACCTCGTTGACGACCCACACTCGCCAGATCCTGTTGCACCTGGTCCGCCCATCGTGCTCGCTGTGCCCCACGCCTTATTGTACCGGCCGGATTCGAGGCGAACACCATTTTTGCAGGATTGTTGTCCGGCATTCTCGCGACATGCCCTGCCCACCGTATCCTTCCAGCCTTCGCGACCTTCTGCCCGAGTAACACATCTTCATGATTTAATGTTGAGTAAACTTCTATATAACCAAATCTAGTCCTATAAAAGTATTTTCAACCGTTATATAACTTGTGTGTTGCTTGGGTGAATGCTGGGTTCGCCGTAGAGTTCAGCGAGCTCGTGGTTCCATCTTCGCCGCCACACTCCATCCTCCTGTACGCCGCCAAAGATGGTCCTAAGCCACATGCATCTATCATTCGAAAATGCGATTTTAATATCTCGATATGAACGGACGGAAGATTCATCCGATAAAAGGAGAATGTTTGGATTTAGTTTACACCTACAAAATTAGGAGTGTTCGAGTTTTTTAAATGCATGATTAAAAAAAACTACATCATATTTGAGTCGACCAAGTTTTGACCGTTCCATTTTTTAATATGATTACCTTTTGCATAAGCTGAATTTAAATTTTTGTTCAAGGTGATTGTTTAAATACTTTTACCTATCTCTATGATCATAGTCGAAGTCTTCAAAGCAAAAAACAATATCGCATCAAAGTGCAGGAGCATGTCAACCATGTCGAAAATACGGTATAATTTTCAATATTGTTGAAACAGCAAATGTACACAAAATAGACGAAATAAAGTCCATCGATGTAATATAGCATAGGGAGATTTACCTATTCTTCACTCTGACAAATAAACTTCAGAATTTCATAATGTTCAACTTATGCACGATGCTTTGCAATTTCATAAGGCTGACTTATGAATGGTTTTTGTTTTATACGACGTTGTTCTTGTACGCCTTTCAGCTTCTCTATTTACAAATGTTGATATATACTAGTGGGCAAGTCACTGGACCCTTAACCTCAACGTTCAAGGTTCAAATCCAGGTTGCTCCATATTTTTATTTTTTCAACATAATCATATTTAATAGGACAAATCTCGAGTAATTCATGATTAGGGCCTTAAAGCCGCATGTAAACAATGACTTTAAACGTCGATTTCTCTCGAATATCAAAACACTCTCGCGAATTAAAAGCGTCTGGTAGAGGAAGGTTTACTATACCATGTGGTGTACAGATATCAAAGGATTATTGAGATTCGTGAAAGGTCCTAGTCATGAATTTCTCGAGAAATGTATGAGATTAATACTGATTTTTGAAGGCAAATAATCATAATGCAATATGATGAAAATCGAAAGTTTATTTCGCTGAGTGTAGGCAAGCTAAGCAGAGTTCACCTTCTCATGAGTGTTTGAGTAGCGTCGTGTACACATCTGACGTTTTAGTATGTGTACATTTATTTGCTCCGTGATCATTTCAACCGACAGAACTAAAGACTGTATTCGATGAAATTTGGACACACGCAATTGTTCGTAACTTTTTAGCGTGTGGGTAAAAATTATTGAAATTTTAACTGAATGTATTTCATTGTGTTGTGTCAATTGTGTAATGAGTTTCGTGAAAATCGGTCGAATGATTTCAGTGATGGCTTCGAATGAAGAAATAGTGCGCCAACAAATTTTGGGCACTCACTTCGAAAACTCAAACGCTTCTCATCGATGGATCGGAAAATAGCTCGGAATCGCACATTCAACCGTATCTCATGTGATCAAAACGTTCAAGGACCGTAAGACAACCAAGCGGAAAAATGGTAGTGGCAAAAAACGTGGCACATCAAATCCGGAGAAGGCCAGGATGGTAATGAACCAATTTAATCGTTATCCCAACATTTCGATCAGGGATGTTGCGAAAAAGGCGAAAGTTTCAGTTTGTTTTGTGCAGCAAACAATGAAACGTTTTGGATTACATGTGTACAAGGTCCAGAAAGCACCGAACCGGAGCGATAAACAGAACTCGGTGGCCAAAACTCGTGCAAGAAAACTGTACAGGGAGTGGCTCACAAAACCGTTCCGCATTGTGATGGACGATGAGACCTACATTTAAGCCGACACCAAACAAATGCCAGGACAGGAACACTACGTAGCCACCTCTAAGTTGGCCGTTCCAGAGAGTGTACATCACCTCTGGGACCGTCAACGGACAAATCTACAAGGACGAATGCCTCCAAAAACGACTTCTGCCCTTCTTGAGATCTCACGATGGCCCGACACTGTTTTGGCCGGATTTGGCATCTTGCCGTCTTAGACTGGTACAAAGATAATAATGTAGATTTTGTACCAAAAGACGTCAACCCTCCAAACACTCCGGAACTTCGCCCAACTGAAAAATGTTGGGCAATCATTTGCCATCAAAGCTTGTTAAAACTCCAAAACTGATAGAAAATGAACTTGAACTAAAGAAAGTGTGGTTAAAAGTAAGTAAGCAAGTCGGTCCTATCATTGCCCAAAATTTGATGAAAGGGGTCAAGGCAAAGGTGCGGGCATTTGGAGTTGGGAGAAGAGGTTCAATAAACCAATAATGTCAAAACTTAACCATTTAGTAGTTACTTTATTTCCAGAAAGTTTGAAAAACATCGGGCTCAAGGAAAATTTTTGGTGACCTATTTTGTGTGTCCAAATTTCATCGAATACAGTCTTTATCCAGAACGGCTTGAAAGTGTTTATTTAAATCGCCAACTTCTCAGGTGAGTGTAATTATTGTCGGCAGCACCCTTTTTATTCTGCAATCGTTCCATGTAAACTGCGTATAAAAAGGTTCAACTATAAGCAACAAATAGCAGCAGCATTTTCGAGTGTACACACTTAATTGTTTTTACCGAGCTCAGTTAAAAAATTACCGATTTCTCAACAGCTGAGCTCTCGGTGCTCACCTCTGTAATTAATTTCAACTAACTAACGATTACTCGGTACAGCATTAACTTCAGCGATATTTTAATAATTAACGAACTGATCTACAAAATTAACTGTACAATCCCTTAAAAAAACATCGGTGGGCTGCAAAATGGTGAGTAGACAACTGGGATGGAGCGTGCGTCCCACCGCATCTAGCACTGGTCCTCACAAGTTCCTACCTCATGCTTCCACGGGTCAAGAGATGACAAAGACCGCCAGCTAAGGGTTGCGTACTTGGCTGGTAGTGCAGCCCAGGCACTGTTGTCCTTCTGACTTCAGCTAGATTGAGGAGGTGCGTTCCGAGCGTCTGTCCACCAAGGAGGTGCGGCTCATACAGCGTCTGTCCTGGCATCCAGCGGCTGAGTGGGAAACGCTGTATCGCGTCATCTATACCTTATGAAGCAGTCCCACCAACGCGATGAAATCTTACCCTACCACACATAAAATGGAAGTGTTCTTTATGCGGTGTATAGTTTCGGATCATCTATGGAGTTATGTTGTTTAATAATTTTGAATTTTTTGTTTCCTTTGTGGCAGTGATAATGCAAGAGTGTCTACAATTGCAGCTGGACATCAGTCTACAGACATGCAGACAGTACAAATATAATTGTTACTATCATTTTGTATTGTGGCATCCCTTCACAATATTTTTAAAGCTATTTTCAGGTTCGCATCTATGCATCGTCGTAAGTTTTGGCCCACCTAACCCACGATAGGTTTTTGAAAAGAAAAAAAAAAAAAAGGATGGTTTTTAATGTTTTTTTTTAGAAAGGATCATACGACAAATTCTACTAAATAAAATTTCCAAAAAAGTTTAATAATTCAAAAACTTAAATTGTTGATGATCTCTCATTTTCTATTGCACAGATATAAAGAATTATTTATGGGCCCAGTAGAAAGCAAGAGTTATCGGAGAATTCAAGTTTCATTTTTCTTTTCTCTCTCTGATTTTTTTTGTAGATTTATTAAGCTTCCGTTTTTGGGCAGTAATCATAATCATATGAAATTTATTCCGGCTAATTGTTAGCTTAAATTTTCTCTGCTATTCTGCTTGGCTACCCGGTGATCAACCTTCTTTCATTATATCACTTTGGGAATTTTTGCCGTTTCAGAGTTTCAATCATCTGACATCGCAGCGGAAGGGACAAATGGTTGCATTTAATTTTTATGTGTATACTATTACAACATCGTATTATTTTCATCATATCATCATTATTTATATATTAGTATAATCATATTAAAAATATTTACTAAAAGATTAATAATAATAATTAAATTTCATTTGCAGGTTACAAGGAAATAGATTCCAGATAGTACAGATATTTTATTTCAATGTATCTAAAGGTGTTTTTCTATGAATTTAAATCATTGAATATTATTAAAATTAATAAATGCTCTTCAATTCTGCTGATTATGTATATCTATATGTCATGAATACATGCATAGTTGTTTGATTCATGTATAATTAAATGTTTTATGTTTTATTTAATTGCAATAAGACCTTCACATTCCAGAGTTTTATTCATCTGCCACTGATTGAGCTGTAAAGATGCACCAAGCTGTAAAGATGCACCAAGCTGTAAAGATGCACCAAGCTATGATTATTATATGCCTATTATTTATATTTTAACTATTTCATCATATTATTTAATTTATAACCATATTTTAATTACAGGATGACGAATTCCAACCATGGCATATTTTAATTAAATATAATAGTATATTTCATTGCTCTATTACATACTGCATATATTGCATATTATGACATATTATGTACATTATATATGATAAATACTGGGTTGGGAGGGAGCATCAGGGCATCATTCAAGCTGAAACTGGACGATGGTTTGATTGACTGCCTGAGTCTAGGAGGGAACGAGCATTATCATTTTCTTTATCCTACCGATTCGATTGTGACGCTGCGAATTCTACTCTAACAGTTTCAGTGAGAGTGACGCGCCCTTCTTAACAAGCCATCCTGTAGAAAGCTTAATAAGTATTGCGAATTGGGTTATTCGAATTGTTGGATCGTATCGTTGGAAGGAGATTCTTAATTTCCCGTGGATTTCACGTGAGTGTCTCTGCTTACGGGTCCACCCCTCCGTTTTTGGCCCTTCATACAGCGATATTGTGAATTCAGATCGGTGGCTCAATTTGATCTTGCTATTAAGTGGAGCTGCATCCAAGCCAAGGGCATGAAAGGATGGTGGCTACCATACATACATACATACATACATACATACAAACAAAAATAAAATATAGCACACACGATACTTCTTTTTTCAGTTTAATATTTTCCTCAACAAAAAAATCCAGCAAAATCCTCCAAAAAATTAAATTTATTCAAAATGCTGGTTTTTTCCCAAATTCTTAATCCATCCAATTAACCCGGGACAGGACGATGACAGAAGAAGCAAACGATCGCGTCAGCCATTTTGCTGCAGTTTCAAAAATTAAATAAAAATAAATATTAAGATAACTTTCTAAACAATTCAGCAATGCTGTTGTCCACTTCAACCAGCGAGTTTTAAATTACCTCCATATCACAATGTGTATAATGATCTATTCAGCGAAGAACACGCGTTTAGTCAGAAGCGTTCACTTAATAACTGAGCTTTATAAATAAAATGGCGTCATGTAGAACGTTGAATAAGCCAGCCGGAAACTGAAAGTTTAGTATGTTTATTGACGACAACTCAGTAAAGCGTGTTTTTTTTTGCTGAATGTTCGCTTCGCCAAATTACAGGTTATGTGTATTAGCGACACCTGTATTTTATTATATTCTACAGAAAATAATAATTATAGAAACCAGCAATTGTTGTACAAAATGCCGTTCTCTCAGTATATATTCATTTTTAAAGAATGAAATTAGCAAAAAAATGTTACCGAGCTGAAATTATGGATTTATATTTGATGAAACGGAAAACTAAACGGAATGCCTCACTGTTTGAGAGGTAAGAAATCTGAAGCTAAATAAGTTTTCATATGAATACATTAAGTGAAGCGCTTTGATGGAAGATTATATGGAATTAGAAGTTTGAAAATCGGTTGCCGAGAATAGACTATATTGCCAAAGTCAACATTTCCCCTAGCATATATGTTTGATTTTACGTTTGTTTGTATTTCAGTACGCTTTGCAATATTGCGTCCGTGCTTTCTAAGATTGTTTTTGCTGTGTTGACAAAAAACGTGCCTGTGAATATTATACATTGCATTGTTTCTTTCACTATTCTTTTCACGCCGTTTTTTTTCAACTTGAAATGGAATGTAAACAAAGAACGGATTGACCGATCGAAATGAATTTTTGAGTACGTTCTTATGAAAGATGAAATATTAAAATGGCGTAGAAATTTTGGTTTTTCTACTGCTCCATAGATGTCGCTTTCAAAACTTTTGATTTACTTAGTAGATTCGCTATCATATTCAATCTTATGTTCATTTATGGTCACTCCGGGCGAAGAAATATTTCGTGGTTGGAAATTTTCTCGACATTGAGCTTGACTCACAATGTACAAATTCATGCATTAGTGTTGGAATAGAAATCTCCCAATTAATAACTGTGGAAAAGCGTCTAGAATAATTACTTGAGAATAGACAAAATCTCGTTGAAAAGATCTTCAAAAGTTAGTTAGAAGAAATCAGTTCGTGATGAGGCTTCTATTTTAAATCTCCCAAGATTATTTTTTTTTACAATACCTCCCTCTGAGAGCAGTGAACACATTTAATGTGTGATACTTAGATGTTGATAATTAACTTACGACTAAAAACAGAGACAGACCATAAGTACAAAACAAGCTGCCATAATACTAAATTATATATTTCTGGCAGTTCGGAAGCACGAAAGCACAGCCGGTCATAAACGTCCAACACAACAGCTTCATAAAAAAAAAATTAGAAAACCCTTCTTTAGAAGAAAGAAACGCTCACATTCATATTTCATTTTTGGGCCGCGTTGGAAGCAAACAGCTTCCATCACGATGACCAGGTCAGATTGCAAAAAAAGAAAACATTTCCTGAGCATGAAGATAAATTACCTTTACCATGATAAGTCTTCTTCGCCGCCAACGGAGACTTTACGATCATTATGTAACGCGCCATAGTAATGAACTTCATTCATAAATTATTCAGTGAACCAGTATATTTTGTAAACAGGAGAATTGATTTCAGTCCTATTCCAAAAGCTTACGAAATGAAAAGTTTATGAATCACAGTGAATTCTGGTAAACTTCTTCAACACTGTTTGTATAACTTTTTGTTTACTCTACAGTTTAGAATAAGTGGATGAAGTCATTCAATCGCCAGTGAATTCAATCGTCCCAAGCCCATTAAAAAACATACATGGAAGAATATTTATTCCTAAGCTAGCCTCAAACTAGAGATGGGTACATTTAATTTTGTTAGGCAGCTCTTATTTTGGCAGGCAAAATCAATAGAAAGTTTATTAAAAATTAGAAATGCATATAACATAAAATGAGCCGAAGGAGTGCTCAACCTTGCATCACCGTATGACCGCCAACTTCGTTTGTGGTAAGATTACGTCGCCCACTCCCGTGTCGCCGCCATCATCGTCACGGCGCACATAAAAATGTCTATCTTATCACCATTTAATTGCAGCATTAAGATCGCCTTTACGATCCCATTCTGGGGCAAACTTCCCAGAAATTCTCGGAAACTGCGTCCAACATGCACCACGCAAATCTGCTAGGCCGCGGCTTGAACCTATCAAACATTCATAAAGCGTGCAGATATATTGTATCAATTTTCTCCTTGTCCACGGTGCGTAGCGGCTCAATCTGGAACGGTCGTAAAATACAAACAACTCCATACCTACCCTGAAACTGGAACGGGCGAAAAAAACAAGCCAGAGTGATGCGTGGTCGTCCTCCTACTACATTGGTAAACCGTCCGTGATGTTGGTCATTTAAAGTAATACCAGGTTGAATATTTCGGTCGATTTTATTGCATTTTGAGTATCACTTGCCAACCTGGTTTTAAGCAGCGGGATGGCTGCTGGAGGCGTTACTGTCAGCACTGGGTCTTCTGCAACGTGATGGAGAATTCAATATGACCGTATTAAAGATACTTCTTCTTGGCTTTCGAAGGGCCTTATCGCGTGGGAGATCGATTGACATACAAGTCGATTATCAAATTTGATTATGTCTGAAGTAGTTACTAGAATAGCTGTTCGGTCGATAACAAAGGGGTGGTCGCTCAGCGCACCTGTTTTGAGTCAATTTTTTTCTATGTGTGCATCAAGTGCATCGCAACTTGGGCGGAACATCCCAGTGTGCCCTCGTTGCAGATCTGTGGTTAAAAGACTGTAACTAGTCATTTCAAGTTTTTTGACGTAGGGCTACGCCTTTGTTCTCAATACAGGGGTACAGGTTGCGAGTACCAAAATTTGGAACGTCACGAAATATGCTTAGGTTTTAAGCGATGATAAATAAGTAATTTCACGATTGATTTCTGAAATGTTTGCACCAATCGACCGGTACATTTTCTACGCTTCGATTTCTATAGTTAAAACTATTGATTTTTAACATTCAACTATTGAAATTAATCTCTAATATAGGGTGATGTCTTATAATGCCGATTTTTTAGAGTAAATTTTCTAAATACACAGTACTTTCCTGTCACAGACTTCACGTTTAAGTAAGGAACGTCTCACATGCAGCCAGGTTTACCACATGCACAGATTTACACCGATTTTTTTAATTTTTTTTTCATACAGATATCTGTATGTAAAGATTACAGTTTTTTTTAGATAAACCAAGATTTTTAAGAATTTTGGCAATTGCTTGTCCACTCAAAAACCTCAAGTTTAAAAAATGACTACATTTTAGGTTCCAACTTTATACCAATTCTACTATCAGTGTGCTTTTTTAGAAAACAATTGACACTGACACTACTGGGGACCTAACGGTCAGTCATTTTCCTGTAGCCAACATCTCTAACATCCAAACGTTAGAACCCAAGTTACCAATAAGCATTAGTATATGCTGTAAATTAACCCCAAATCTGCATTTCAGATTTTACAAGCATTATATTAGCATCTTGAATGCTATCTGTTGTAAAGTTGGATTTTAAATGCTATTTCAATGCTTGTAGTCTGTAATAAGCATTTCGAAAGCAAAATAGCATTGATGAAGCATTATCATAGCATTGCAGTAAAGCAGCCGTATATTGGGCCAAAAACGGCATTTATGTAGCATTTAAGGTGACTTAACTGCTTCATAGGCTACCGTAAAGATACTTTGGAACTACTTATTGATTACCTGGGAAGATTCATTGTTTATAAACAATACTGGCGTTCGTAGCCGAAGTAACAAATATCAGGCGGGCCTTTAATATTAGAATAAGGCCCGTGATATGTTGTATACTGTCACATTTACAGTTTTTTTTTTTTAAATGAGCTGTGCATGTTTTAACCCCTGTTGAATAGACTATATATAAAATGTCGACCAATTGATGGATGACGATAATTTTGATAACTAGAATTAACTGTGGAGAGCTCTAGATAAAATGATGATGTTAAATTTGTTTTTTTTTTCAGGGTCATAAGTTTTTCCACTGAAATTCTGGAAATGTAAAATGAAGAATTTGCTAGAAAAGCGCTACAAATGTTGCCCCATTTTTAGAAGTTTTGTGGACGAAGACAAGTAGCAGGAGGTAAGAAAACTGAAGGAAAGTCAATTTCAAACGGAGCTTTTAGTCGGTATTCCGATCAAAAGTGTTCGCTGTTGTGGTTGATGCGGTAGACGATAAGATGCTGGGAAAGCTGATTTTGTCATCATGTCAATTTTAGTTTTATTCCAGCCGTATAGTATTCCTCCCGGCTCTGTTGATAAAACTACATTCAAAACTGTTTTGACTACCAACACCTCCTGTATGCTTCTTTATAGCCAAAATGCGTACAAAGTGGCCCACTCTATAGATGGTTGTGAAAACAATTTAATAAAACCTTTATAAGACCATAAAGATTTTGAAAATGTTCTAGTGATAGATGCTATGACCACTTGAGAACCTTCATAAAACCTATTGGCTGCCATGAAAACCAGCATACGGCCAAATGGCCACAGCTGTCAAACTTCACTTCACAGTGAAGTTTGACAACTGTGGTTGGTTTTTGTTGTTCTGCTTTGTTCGATTCTCTGCTCTTCTGATTCATTTAGCAGTAAATAATATCTGAGCAAAAAGTTCTGGTGTTGTAAGAAATTTTATTTGATAGCAAAATATCCAAAACAAATTGACTTTTAAACAGCGTTTCATGCTCCAAATTATATGCGCATTTAATTGTGTGGTGGCATGATAAGAGCCGAAAATTAATGCGCCTCGGAAATTATGCGAGTTTACAACAACGAAAACAGCATTACAACAAATATATTCGAAAAATTAATCATGAGTTTCTTGAAAATTGATGAAATTTAATAGGTTAGGTGTCCAATCTATAGTTCACTGGCAGTAGATTTGAAATTTTTTGCATTTATTTTTCTACATTTCAATTATTTCTTATATTTCAATATGGCGATTGGAGAAAACATCCCAGTTTTGCCATAAAGCCAAGTTATCTTCGCAATGACAATATAAAACTATTTGGTCATTTGGTGACTTCCCTCAATGCCAATTTGCTGTTTAATGCATTTACTGGAGGCAAAATGGTTCTTAAATGCTTTTTCAACTGACCATAATAAGATAATCTGAATGAGTCCTAAACGGCATTTCAAAACAGCATTTTACGAGTTCATAAAGTCGAAATAAAAGCTTTGATAGGAGTAAAAGGATTTTGAGAAAACAAGGTTTTAGGATCGTTTAAAACAAGCTGTAAAGCGGACTAAAATATGAAACCTTTTGGCACGTCTTGGTGTCATAATAAAACCAAATTGATTTCTAGTGGCTTTGATGAAACCTTAATAAAACTTAAAAAGCAGGATGGGTTTGGCAATGTTACTTGGGGTTTCTCAAATCATCTATGGCTTCGTTTCTTTTTGACGATTTGACGGGACTAGTTAGAACCGCTATCATAGGCGTAGCCAGGGGGGGGGCAGGGGGAGGCAGTCCCCCCCCCTAAGTTTTTATTTTATTTTTAGAATTTTATTATTTGTTTTAATATATTATTATTTATTTTTTATCTCTAGAAGGTTGCAAGGTACCTTGTTGCAATACAGTTGATGTTACTACAATACTACTCAATTAAGTCACAAGCAAGTCACTGTAACCAAATATGACGATTTTGTGTTGCTTGGGATGTTTGTCAGATTGCTCCTTTGCCTAAATGAAAAAGCTAAACTACGCGAAGTTGCCTCGATTTTGTAACAAGTTATAGCAAAAAAGCGTAAAAAATTGACATCCATGAGAAAATAGTTATAATTATATTATAGTTTTTAAATAGTAACGAGTAACAATTTTATTACAATATTTTTCCTTTAACCAAGAACCCATCCTATGTAGCCTAAAGTATCTAAAAACTCCAAGCAGCACACAACAGTCAAAACTGGTTTCAGCAGCTCTATTGTGACTTAATTGAGTCACAGAGCAGTCACCTTTACTGGTTTGAAACAAATATGCTACTAGGGAAATATCTCTTAATCTATAATGTTAGCTATTAGATAAGCAATGATTGATTTTTTTCCCCGCTAGCTGAAAGTTGAAGAAGCTATGCTCAATAAAATGTTCAGCTCTTGGTTAATCAAAAAACTGAATATTCAAACCTATGCTATAGCTTTCAGAAGCCAAATAATACTAGATTAAGAAACACAGTTGATAGTTAGAAAGAGTATCAACGAAAAATATTTATTTGAACTATTCATGGCATGGGTCAAACCGCCCCGTTACCCCGCTTTCCCCGTTTTAGGGTACTGTAGTTTCATATTATTAAGAATATATGTTGATCATATCTTACAGTTTGATTCAGCGTGTGAGAAGCAGAACAGCAAGCTAGTCAGAGCGAGAAGTTGCAGTTGTCTTATCCTATTCAAAGAATTTATCCGTTTTTATGAGCATGAGCAGGATAATGAGCATGATTAACCGCCCGAAGTTGTTATTCCGTTACTGCCAGTTCAGCTGTTATTACTCAGAAGATCAACAGATGATGCAAACATGGTCAATGTGTAAAACTGGTGATCCCAAACTAAGGCAATACCGGCGCTGGCCTCGCCCGAATGCAGGTCAAATAAGGAAAAGGTAGGAATGCGTTAACGTTTATTTGAACGTTATATTGGAAGCCGAGACCACCGCTGCACTTCCACGAGAAATCACTGGGATTTTGGATAATAAGATTGGGTGGCAGCAGGGTTCGTTTTGGTAAACAATAAGCTGAATTCACGCTTCGTTTAGTAAAATATTTAAATACTAGTACCGATTTCTGATTTGAACCGATTTGAACCAACAGTAAGGATGCTATTGGGGCCACACACAAAGTGTAATGGTGGTTTTTCATTGAAAAAACAAGGTGATTTTTTATAATGTTGGAAATCCGATTTGATCTGAGTTAAACCAATAATAAGGATGCTATTGGAGCCACTCACAAAGTGTAATGGTGGTTTTCCGTTAGGAAAACAAGGATAATTTTATGAACGCTTGAGAGACGCTTTGTTGTTCACTTACTGTGATCACTCGATCGTTACAACGAATTATAGATAACCGAAACAACACGAAACGCGCCATGCTCGATAGGAAAATAGTGCGTAAGAAAGCACCGACACAACCTTTCACAGCCGATGCTCGAACCAAACTCTTTTTTCGTAACTTACAATTTTTACTACTGTATTCTACAATCTATTGCACTACTGTAACTAATAACTGTATCAATCAAGTTGAAGTGTCTAATGAACAATCTATGCTAATCCATTAAAAATTGCAATTGAGGGATTTCGTAAAAATAAGAGTCCGTAGATGCATTTTGTGCCTTCTGGTAACTTTATGTTTCTATTGATATCCATGCTCACCGGTTTAATACCAACCGGGAGAGACTTGGCCTTATACAAAAGGATTTCATTATCTCCAGTCCGCTCAACCAATCGCAACGTTTTGTGATAGATTGGACGGATTATTATAATTTGAGATAACTCCATGCAGATGTCTTCCAAGTTTGGCAGATCGACAAGCAATCGGTGGAGAGTTTAGAGGAAGACCGGAAGAATAAGCGATGGTTCTGCGCGTGTTTATAAACAGAAGAACCTTCATAACAAAACGAATCATCGGGTAAAATACATTCACAAGCACTCGGTTACTATTTTGCATGACAAAGGCATAAAACAAGAATAATGGAAATTCTTCAATCAAATTCATACCACTACAAGTCGAGAACACTCGTATGAACTAGGAGGAAAACTACTATCAATGTCGATGTTCATCACTTCTCATTCCTAACTTGATTTCGAAAAAGTTGCTCTGCTGGCGAATTTAGTGCACAATGTGGAAATTGCGCAACGATTTTTTTAAAATTATAAGCAGTCTAAAGCAGTTATTTGATTCATTTTATCCAGAAGTACCATAAATGGGCATTCGAAAGTTTTTCAAAAGTAAGTATAATATTTTGCAGCATGTAATTAAAAAAAAACAAGCAAACAAAACAAAACGAATGTTTTTTCATGCAGCTGAAATAACCACGAATAGAAAAATATGCAAAATGGTGGTATTTCTCGAATTTGAACAACAATTTTAATGTAATTCAATGATACACCGTTTTGGTTTCATACTACTCAGATACACATGATTGCTACATATACCGTGTTTCGACAGAACGTGTTTCAGTTGGATCATATGAATTTCTTTTCGTCATTGATGAATAAAATTTCTTAAATTATTTACTAACTACTCGTGTGTTAAGAATGCAAGTAGCAACAATTCAGCACATAAAACATAGCTTGCTTACATTTGTGACTTACGTCGTTTTAAAAGGTTATGTTTGATGTTCCTTTTTAGAAAATATCATATAAAATAATTATACTAAAGGTAAGCAAAGGGGACACAAACCATGATCTATAAACCACCAAAACTCAAAATGTATGTTTGTTAAAAGCTAATCACTTATTATTTGAACAACCATTAAAAAAATATAATCTATTGAAACGGTGTGAGCATGGTGAGTAAAAAACGGTGTTTCTTCTGTGTTGCTTTGGGTGAGAGGGTCGCGGATGAAAAGTACATTTTCAGTACAAACTGCAAACAAATTCGGTGGTTATTCTATACAATAATCCAACATGACCCGTTAAATGTTTGGCATTCAATGTGGTTTGATTTTAAAACATGGGAAAAATCTAAAGTTTCTAAAATCGTTTTTTTTTATTTCAGAACAAGCCTAGAATTGTTTAATCTTGTTGCAAGAAACGGACGGGTATTGTCAAATACTTTGGGTGAGAGTAGAGAAGATAATCCACCCGTCATTCAGGCGTATTGTCACATAAATGGGGCTCCATTCCCGCTTCATCTGTCGGAACATGAAAATGACCCTACTCTGCATATTGGGATAAAGGGGTTCATTTATTTCTCATTATCTCTCGCTCGCACTTATTCTACCCAGTAGGTGCAATTTTGTGCGATAAATTTACGTTGAAAATCTCACACGAAAAAAAAAACGAAAGAGTTGAGGATGGGTTTTCTTCAGATTAGTGCATTATCCAGTGATTTATATCGCGTTTTTATTCACCTAGCGTACCTGGAGTTTGAGTTAAATAGAGAACACTGAGAACATTTTTACGAGCTGTATATCGACTGTAATCTGAAGCGTAAGTTATTTTTTTTATGATAATTTACAAAATTTAAAGTATTGTCTTCTTTAGACCATATCGTCAATCAGTTCATGTGCGATTTGGTATCATTTTGTGTAGTGTTCGGAACATGCCACTACTGCAAAAAATTGCGAGCGTTATCTGTAGGCTCGACGGGAAATTTAAGACGGCATCTATCAACTATACATCCAACAATATGCGTTGATAGAGGCATACGATCCGCGCCAGCTGGGAAATCTACAATGCAATGCGAGGCATCTGGTGGACAGCTCGGTGCAACACAGAAATCAACCGCGACTGGGACAGAAGAAAATAGAGTCACCATAAGTGCTTCATCATCTAGACCGCCTGCACGTCCACAATCAGTCCCTAGGTAATTGATAACGAATTTTGTTGATAATATAATCAAACCCATGCCTATCCAACGTAGCAGATCAATTGACATTCAGTTTATCAAGATGAGTTGCAAGGAATTTCACCCCTTCTCGCTAGTTGAAGCTGCGGAACTCAAAAAATTTGTTGAATTGTTGTGTCCTTCGTATAAGCTCCCCAGCAGAAAAACGCTCACAAATAGCCTGCTACTGGCAGTTTACAATGATCTATTATCATCAGTGCAAAAGCAGTTAATTGATGCTCCAGCTGTTTGTATTACATGTGATGGTTGAACTAGTATCACAAACACAAGCTTTTACGCGTTGACTGCTCATTTTTTCGACTCAAACACGATACTTAAATTTGTTTTATTAGAGTGTTCGGAATTTTCCGACAGACATACGGTGGAAAATATTTCTGCATGGATAACGGTAGTTTTGACACGGTTTTCTATAAATTTCAAAATAACAGCTCTCGTAACTGACAATGCAGCAAATATGAAGTTAACCGCCACACTACTCAAGGTGCGTCATATAGGGTGTTTTGCACATTCGCTCAACCTAGTCGTCCAAACAGCCATTTCCATATCTGTAAAGGTTATTGTCGATAAATCCAAAGCGATTGTTCAATATTTTTAACAAAGTAGCCATGCCCTCAGCAAGTTTCAAGAAATGCAGTGGAAATTGAACATGCCCGAATTAAAATTGAAACAAGACGTTCCAACACTTATGATATGCTGGATCGATCACTACTCAATAAGGAGGCTGTTGTATCTACATCAGCACTTATGGATTCTAATCTGTCCTTGGAATCTCATGATTGGATAGCAGTCGAACACTCAGTGAAGATTTTAAAAGTGTTCTACGACGTAAATGTTGAAATATCTGGAGAAAAAACTGTATCTCTATCAAAAACTGCTGTACTTTTGCGATTGATGATTCGACATGTACGGCAGTATATAGAGCGAGAAAAATAATTTCCAGATTTCATTGGAAAACTCTGTGATCAACTCACTGCGGGGTTGACGAAGTGATTTTCTGGACTAGAGTCAAATGAACTAGTATCTCAATCGATTTTACTAGACCCTCGTCTTTTTTTTTCGAGCACTGGACGGATCTCGATGAAACAACTGCCAAGTGATAACTGCCTACTGAATTTAATTGAAATCAATAAACTGTTTTCAGAGAAATCACCGGAACATGTTTCGGTAAATATTGGTGGTGAGTAACTACAATGGTGATTAAATCAAGTGCCCAGGATAAAACTGGCTTCATCTGGGTTAGTGCTCGGATACTCCCAAAGTGTAAGAAAGGTTAGAGTTCACCGTAGGTGGATCAATTTTTTTTAAAGAGCCATTGAGCCGCTCAAATGAGCCGGTTCTTTCAAATGAACACATTGCTCTGAGCCGCTCATTCAAATGAACCGTTTTGCCCATCTCTAGTTAATGTTAATTGTTCAGTATGTGCAACCACTGGTTGGAGACGATGTAATTCTCTCTCTCTCTCTCTCTCTCTCTCTCTCTCTCTCTCTAAAAAAAACTCGCCCCCCCCCCCCCCCCTATTTGAAATCCTGGCTACGCCTATGCTTCCATTGCTTCTTCAAACTCGTTTTCTGTGAATGGTTTATTATACGCTGCTTCATCCTCTTTGATAATTTTGAGCGGTGTTTTTTCAATCCGGTTTTTAATTGACATGAAATCCTGCACGTAAATGTTATCACTAGACATTCTTCCGAAATGCTCGGCTAGGCTCTTTAATGTTTCCTTGTTTGTATTTATGCGTTGGCCATTATTTTTTATTTCTCTGATGATTGAGGGCTTGTATTTTCCTTGAATTTTTCTAAAGTTGTTCCACAACTTTTTGGCCGGAGTATGCACATTGAATTTTTTCACGAATTCTTTCCACGAGATAGTTTTTGCTTCGTTAATGATTTTTGTGCTTAATTGTTGACCTCTTGGTATTCATTTGCTAATTGGGAGTTGAGAGCATTATTTTTTATTATTTTTCCACTTAGGGAGAGCTTTTCTTCTAGCGTTGATTACAGAAGCAACTTCATCATTCTACCAAGGTACACGTTTCCCTGCAATGTTTCCTTTGGCTTTTGGTATAGACTGCTCTGCAGCTAATATTATATTGTGAGTGATTTCTTCGATTTGCTCGATTGTGTAATCCCTCGTCGGTATTTCGATAATACTTTGGTATTATCCCCAATCTGCTTCTTCAATTTTCCACCTTAGACTACCTTCACTTTGTTGAGAGTTTGACATCATCAATATGATTAACGGGAAATGGTCACTCCCGTGCAAGTCCTCAGACACAGTTAGATCCACAATGCCTGCAAGCTGAGTGGTGCAGCAACCGATATCGATACAGAATCCAGTTCCCGTTACACTATTTATGTAGGTACTTTCACCGTTATTCAGAACTATCAGCTTATCTTCACTTATGGCTGATTCTAATATTTTTCCTCTCATACTGACTTCATCAGACCCCGAGAGTGGGTGATGTGCATTAAAGTCACCTACAAGAATGAATGGTTTAGGAATTTTTGTGCAATTAGTTCCATGATTTACTGCATTTACTGCAATTGTTTCTAAGTCAGTATTTATATCAATAATATTGCTGTCGACGTCACTTTTTTTTTTTTTTTTTTTTTTTTTTTTAACTCTTTATTTGTTCCAAATTTATTCATATTTACATTTCATGTTAATCTAGGTGCTCCAGCTACTACCGTAACGTATCAACCTTAATTGTTAAAATATGTATCTAATTTTGTTTACATGGTTCATGCCTTAGCAGTTCAGTATTTTAAACAGGTTTTTATTCCTGCATGTCAGTATAACAATAATAATCTTAAAACTAAAAACAAACTTAAATTAATCTTAACTAAGCATAAAGGGAATTAATCATTGCAATAAAAGATTGCAACGATTTTTGTCTGAAATTATTAATTATTTTGTTGGACATTTGTTCTAAAGTCTCAACATTCGAAATTCTATGTACTTCGTTAGTACTGTACCAAGAAGGCAGCTTCAAAATCATCTTCAGAACTTTGTTCTGAATCCTTTGAAGTATTTTTTTCCTGGTAGCACAACAACTAGACCATATTGGAACAGCATAAAGACGTCACTTTTAATTGCGGTCATTACTCCGCCTGCTACTTTTGATCCATCTATTCTCGGGCGATGGTATGTTGTAAATCCTCTGATGTTCGAATGATTGTCATTCTGGCACATGGTTTCTTGAAGACATACTGCTATACGGTGGTTCAAACTCAGGAGTAGATTTAAGTCCGTTCGTCTCTTACATTCCATGAGATTATATAGTTATCCATTGCGTGTGATATTTTGTTATATATGTGGGTCTGTTTTTGTCTCTACGGGGGTCACAGGTCGTCATCTGAATTATCTTCTTGTTCCGATATAGATATATTCCACATCCTCACTTATCAGAGTAATTTTGTTTCCTTTCTTTCTTGGAGGAGATGCTGGGGAAACCTCTTGGCTTCTGGTGTGTTTAACTGCTGGTTTTGTGCCAGTTGCATACAAATTCAGTGTTGCTTGCAATTTAGCGTACCTTTTTGGAGATTTCCTAATTCCTTTTCGGCCGTTTTCTATGTTCTTCTTCGTGATATGCCTGATTGAGCAGATTGCACTTAGTTTTCATTTCTTCATACTGATCTTCGATATACTTCACCTTTTTTTCGTTTTCCTGCACAGCTTTATTGAAATTCCCTCTGAACTGTTTAAGTTTTTCTTCTAATTGGCTTTCCCTTTGTGTTTTCAATATTTGGGCATAAGTCTTCTTTTCTTCATCAAGTTGTTTGATTCTTTCTTCAAGTTGTTTATTCGATCTAGATCCTTTAGTGTTCGCGTAGGATGCCGCGTTATTACTTTCAACGACTTTCCTTGCTTCCAAAGCGAGATATGTTGATCGACTTTAACCTTGTTAATAGCTTTCTCTTTCACCAGAGCTGGACACCCTTTGTAGAAAGCACCGTGGGTGCTTCCAAAGTTAACACATTTTTCGACATTCTTACATGTCTCGTGATATGTTTTACCGCACTTTCTATACTTTTTCCCGCTGTTACAGTTTTTTCCGATATGCTCAGACTTCAGGCACACAAAGCACCTCAGAGGATTTGGACAATTTTAGCTATCTTTGGCGGTACCATTCCACGCACTTTTAGAACAAAAATTCCTGTTGGGGTTGAATCCTTTTCTCGGCCTTTACTAATTTGCTTCATTTCCACTATTCCTTGATTTTTCAACTTTGCACTTAGGTCAGCATCATTTTTGTTCTTCAAAGCATGACAGAAAACAACAACCTTGCTTTAGTTCAAGGTATTGTGTTTATATACCTTTACAGTAATTCAGTCAGTCATCTCGGAGATTTTTTCCAGGTTTTTGCCCTGATTCTCGTTTTTCACCGTCACCAAAATTTTTCCGTCTCTCGCTTTCATTACTTTTGCTACTTCACCACAATAGCTTTCAATAACCACCGTAGAAGTTTTTACCTTCCTATCCCCTTTCCAGAACCATCACTTTTTCTCTAGAGGTGCCTCCAGAGGTTTCCACCAAACTGGGGAACTAGAAATGTTCATTTTTCTACTTTCCAAACAGTTAATTTGCTATATATTGGCCGTTTGAGGTTAATACTCGTGTTATTTTATTTGGTTGATACTTAGCACTCCGCGGTTATTAGTCCCCGATGGCTGATGACGGTTCACTTTACCGGTGCAACAGGAGTGTAATTGGACACTTTGCTTACGTGAATTAAATTGCTCCCTCACAAACAGTCAACTGCACTGCACCGTAGTCAAGCTCGAACTGTAATTATGCTATCAGGGCTACTCATGAAGTGTGATGGTGGATTTTTCATTGTGAAAACAAGGTATACTTCAACCTTCCAAATGCATTACTCAAATAAACTGTTGGAGTATGATTTTTTGAATATAGTTAATAGCCTTAGGTTGGACGGAACTGACCGCTCAGAATCATTGCTGGCTGATTGTATGTGGACCATTTATTTATGAGTGTGCCATCTACGAAAATGGTCGCCAAATTGAATTATAATTTGACTTTTCAACTGCTAAATATCTTAGAGTATGTAACCTGATCAGGATCATTGTTCTCATCCAAAGACATAAGGAGATAGATTCAGGACGTCTCGTAAAAGTGGTAAAAGTGGATTTCAACAGAACTAGTTAGTCGTGCGGAATATCAAAATTTACCGAATTTCATGGGTAATACACCAGGAACCATTTCAATGGTTCAAGAGAGCCGTATGTCAGATCGTTACTCCGTTCCAGATGACCATTAAAAGTGGCCAAATTATGGTTTTTACCGATCCTAGTCGTGCGACGTATCAAAATTTGCAGGGCTTTTCATCAGAAACCACATCAATGGGTCAAGAAAGCCAGATACTAGACACCAGATTTGGTTGATTTATGAGACGGTTTTATCAAGGGCTAACTGTTGTCATTAGTTGAAGGAAAATAAGTCAGTAACATCAACATCTTACACAATATCATAGGGCTTATTATGTGAAACTAATGTCAGTCAATAAGAGTGATTGTTTAATGGGTGAGACATAATTGAGTACATGTCAATTACACTAATCTCATTTATAAATTCCATACTAAGCACTGAACGTGCTCATTTAAATTTCCTAAGTAGGCTACATGCCAAATCCTAATTTTAATGTTCGGTAAAAAAAATACGGTTTTGATCAGTAAAATAGAATTTCTACTGAATGATCTGTAAAATTTCCCCAGTTTATAGATATCCGTTAAAAAACTACAAGTTTCAGCAATACGTATGAAAATATTACTGAACTGATTACTGAATTTATATTTATTTTACAAATATGCTTTGTAAACTAATAAACTGTCATTGAAAATCCACTGTTTAGTAAATGCTTTACCGATAAAACCATACTAAATACTAACGCAAAATGTGAAAATCACTGGAATTCAGTAATCTTCACTTAACGCTAAAGTGTAAATCACACCTGTCAAACCTCTGCCATTTTCACGTACTAAAGCGGTGGCAGCTGGTCAAAATAATATTTTCTTTGATTCTTTCCATTGATTCTCTGAACGAGTTAAAGGCACCAGACTTATTTACAAGTGTTAAAACGTAGGCAACAACAGATGTTTCTAAAATCGTTAGCTGTGAATATTCCTCAGCCAACTCCTAAATACATCGGAAGCCATTACGTTGTTCGCTGTATTGATGGAGTCAACAAAACTGTCCGTGTCTATGAGCCATTCATGTACATCCCCATAATCCAAACCTTGCAGCTATTATTTCGGAATCCTGAGACCAGATCTCTTCAGGCGCATGAGAATACAGCTTAACATTCACAGAATTATTTTATGACCCGCTATATGCGTTTAACAGGAAAAAATAAATTTTTAAACTGATGTTTTTGTAAAGTTTATCCAAATTCGGTATTGATTGATGATGTATTCAGTAATTTTTGGTAGCTATCGTGCTGCCAATTTCACAGCTTTTTACTGTTAATTTTACTAAACTTCCGTGTCGCTTACTGAGTTTTGAGCAATTTTTTTCAGTTGAGATTTCATGACTAGTTTGACGATCGTTCATTAAAAATACTTTTACTGAATTGCTTACTGATCACTCAGCTGTTTGAAATTCAATAAAAATTTTACTGAGTTCAGTAAAAAAAACTTAGTGTGTATATAACTTTTGCCATTATTTACAACTTTTTAGAATCGTCTGAACAGTTTTAGTTTCACAATTAGCCTTGTTGTCAGAATGCAAGGTTGGTGAATAACATTTTGATTTCATCTCAACTTTTTTTGAGTTAATATTTTATTTAACATATTAAGGTACGTACACTCAGTAGCAAAAGCCGACCAAAATGTTTGCTTCCAAAAAACGTCCTGTTCAACCTTTTGTAACATAATTGTTAATTATCAATATTTTTGGCTGAAATTGTACCAATATATACCATATATGACCAAAATTTCATGTTGGTATAATTTTTAAATTTGAAGTAACGATAACATATATAAAAAGTCCTTTTTGGAAAAAACAATTTTAAAAATCCGTATTTTTGTGAAGAACTTAGGTAACAAAAAAATATTGATAATTGAAAAAGTTACGAAAGGTTGAACATGACGTTTTTTGGAAGCAAAATTTTGCTCGGCTATTTTTTTGCAGCAGTCTGATTAGGCTGAAGAGAAGTAAGCCTAAACGGGCTACGCACCAATAAATAGCTGTTTTAATGTTCCACTTCACCGATAAAAACCAACCAAAAACCAAACAGTACACGTTCACGGTGATTAAACTCAGTTATTAAACGAAATTTGGCTTAAGAAAAGGTTGTAAGTGAATGAAATTGCAATCAAAAATGGAAGAAACAGCAAGCGCTCAATATGGCGCTTCGTGAAGGTTTCGACAAGTTTAGCGAAAGCAAACAACAGAATGAAGTTTCTTCTAAGCTGCAGAAAGGGTAAGGTGATTTTGTCATGTCTAAAAATCAAGAATGATATTACATTACATTATGAAATATCGAAACGAGAGCTGCTAAAGGTAATGTTCAAACACAGGATTAGACTTCTCAGTTTGATGATTTCGGACACCAAACGAACAATGGCGCATCTGAAAGAAGTGAAACAAAACATGGAACGTAATATGGAGGAAAGATTCGAGCAAGGACAAACACAGAGAATAAAGGAGAGGTGGAGACAATCATCAAGTCATCAAGTCAAAGAACGAGAAATGCGAAAAATATTCAGAATGAAAACATCACGAATAATGGAAATGAATACTGAAACCGAGTGGTTCGATAACACGAAGAACATGGCAATTCCAGATTATGTTGAACGAACTCTCATGTTGGGTCCAAATTTCAACATTGAAGACAGAAAAGACATCCCGTACATCGAGTTAGTGGCAAGCATCGAGAAAACCATCCAGAACAAGGAGAACGCGGATGCGGAAATCAAATCGGAAATATCCAACGCGATGATCAACATCAACATCAATTATCATCGGCAACCACGCCACGTGCCACAAGAGTGGATCCAAAATCCAACGAATCCAACCAACAAGATTCTAAAAACAATAAATAGTTTCATCAATGAATGACACACACAAGGACAAATCGACTTCCATACACAAAAGAAATTGAAAGAGCCGAGTTGCAACCACGGATCTACGGTTTACCAAAAAAACATAAAAACAATAGACCGCTAAGACCAGTAGTATCGACGATTGGATCAGCAACATACAACACGGCCAGGTATCTATCCGACATACTAGGTAACGTTGTAGGAAACGCAAGAAACTAACTGTACGGAACCGACTTTGCGAAAGTAATTTCAAATCTGAACTCAGACGAGCGAAGTTGAGCAAATTTTCTCGTAGAATGTGGTGTCTCTGTAAATGTACCGGTGGACTTCCCCATTGAATGTTTGGTGGAAAGGTGGGCTGGAAGTGGAACTACACACGAACATCGACATGGATAGTTTCATAAGGGCAGTGAAACATGTAGAATATATTCTTTACTTAATTAATTGCACAGGAAAATAATATTCTCCAAAAACCGAATATTTGCGTTTCATTGCCGTCGGTCGGAGAATAATATAATAATTACAGAAAATAATAGGTACCCGTTGAAACGACTTTCAACAAAATATAATTTTCGTTTATTGTCACGTGGTACAGCCAGTCGGTCGAGTAAAATGCCGCGGTAGTAGATCACTTCTGTCTCAGTTCGTCCAACGGGTCGAAACCACTCACCAACATCGAGAAGATAATTTCCTAAGTGTCCTGGAATAGAACTGGAGCACATCGCATATTCTCGCAAAACTGTATTGGAAACGTTGGGTATCGGACTATCTGCCAGAGATCGCCCGCCTTTTCTAAATGGTTCCGTCACACCAAGCCGATCACCGTTGCAGACATAGTCGTTATCGTCGATCCCAGCATGCCTCGTAATTGTTGGCCGAAGGGTAAGGTCACCAGCGTCAAGGTAAGAAAAGATGGACAGGTTAGGTCTTGTGTGTGTGTGTGTGTGTGTGTCCAATCTAACACCCATCGGCCGGCAATGGTATTATGGAAGAAATCTGTTTACAACAATCATTCAAGTGACCATTGGAAGCAGCTTTAATCCGGGAGCTAGAAAGTGATAGCTCTACTGCAGATCCAGCAACCCATTTCAGAATGTCTGGAGAGTCACGCCCATTCCGAGGTTACTTTCACATACAATAAGCCCCGCATGTAAACATTACCGATATCATTTGGATAAGGGCACTGCAACACACTTCCAGATTTGGAAATTTTAAATTTCCAAACCAGGCACGTGCCTTTAGTATTTTTTGAAAATAAGATTTTTGTTATATAGTTAGATACATCTCACCCATGTCCGCCTCCTCAATCACACTATCTTGTTCATTCGTATAAATAAAAATTGTCGACGTTGATTCGTGATTAATTTCATGCACTCGCGATTAAATATGCGCAAAAATTAACGTTACTAAACCGCCCGCTAGATATGCAACCTGAATAACACAACTCTGTACACCCCGTGGTGAATGCACCTAAAATTATGTGCAAGCTTTTCACCCGCCCATGCGCGTTGTTTTCGTTTGCTGCTTCTGTCCAGCAAATGGCCGTTCTCTACATTGCACTAGTCTTCTTTTTTTCACTCCACACTCTGCCAATAATGCAAATCCCCGTTATGTGGCGACTTTATATTGAGCTTCAAAACTGCTAATAATCATCGATTCACTCGCGACAAAGCGCAAAAACCCTCTAAACTAATAAATTATGCCCGAGTGTCACAATATTACCACTAATAACCAAAACTAAGCTGATTTCACTCTTCTTCCGGGTGCGGGGGCGAAGCACAAAAACAAACAAAAAACGGGGAGACACTACCGACACTCACACATTTCGAGAGGGAATCGATTATATTCACTACGGCTTACACAATTTTCGCGGAGATTTTATGATTTCACTGTTAGCTCAAGTTAAATTACGAATTATTGTTTGATTTTTTTTCGCGAAAACGACGCAGCAAAAAACAAAACACGTCAGTTTCGAAGCACGGCTTGCTGCGATCCGTGTGGTACTGATGATAGCAAAGTATACATAGCACAGACGAAACGTATGTTGGAGGTGCGGAAGACAAGAACGATGCCAAAAAAGGAATCCAAAATTAGGCTTACCCGATCATACGATGGAGGAAGGACACGTATTCAACTACGAAAAAACAACTGTACTGGAACGGATCGAAAACCGGGTTTAAGAATGATCGCAGAGGTATTCCACATCAAGAAACAGGGAGAAAAACAGACAGAGAACCTACAACGTGAATGTGGCAATTTCAACTCTACATACAATGAACTATTGACTCGACTACGCCATGAACCACGCACACAAAAGAGCGATGGAATGAACGACACCGATGACGAAACACGATGACAAAACGCGATAACGTAAATGATGGACGGGGAGCGCACCAAAGCTTGTTTAAAAAGGGGGTTGGATGGGAAAAATTTCTAGTATAGTTTTGACGTAACAAGTAGTTAGGTAACAACCCGCAGAGTTCTAGTTTGGGTTATATTAGTTATTGAGTTTTACTTCAGCAGTAACGAACTATTCTAAAAATCCCACCACAATTAAGTGCTATAATTGACCATATTTTTGTCTTAATTTTAACGCTGAACAGTATTCATTTTTATGTGGTTTGTGATATGTGTATTAGTTAAAGGAAAAGGTAAAAATAATGCTGAAACGAGGCTGAACATTTCAGTCAAGTGATAGTTTTCAACATATAGAGAAGCGAAAGAAATCGCCGTGAGTCATATTTATTTGGGTTTTGCCTGATAAGATAATCCATCGAAGCATAATGCTGAAGACGAAAACACAGCAACAGAAAAACATTCTTAATACTATTATCAGTGTTCTGCCAGACAATCGACCCATCACGTCGCTGCAACTTGTAGAGGATTACGAAAAATCCCCAAGAAATTTTCAGCCCATAAATAAAACTTATGATCAAGATCAAGATGCCGATCTTTGGCGTGAAAATATTCTCTTCGGCAAAAGAAGTTGCCGCTATCTGTGTCAATCGAAAACAGAAGGACTGCCTGACTATATACTGGAAACATTGAGGGTGATTGGTGAGAAGGAAGCCTTACCGGAAGGCTTCTCCCAGTTGACCCGGACGGCAGACAGTGAGCAAAAAGCATGGCGCAAAAAACAGTTGGTTTACCGACTGCCCAAGAAAGGAGTAGCCAAGCAAGCCATCACCGATATCATACTATGTTCCAGACTGCGGCAGGCCCCAGATGGATTTACCTTGGCGGGGTAAGTTATTTCCTCTGTTCACTGTTATGTCTGTCTAATAATTATGCAAGTGAAACAGAATGAAAAAAAATGCTCATTCATCTTAAAACCAGCTACAAATATGGGACCATCGTGATAAAATACCTGTTTCATGTTTCTGCCTAATGAATTCAATTTTAAGATTTTGATCTACTTAGTTTTGTTGCTACAGCGCTTAATATAGTTATTTGTTTCCTTGCCCTGATATAAAATGTAAACTTTTTTTTTTAATAATCGTTTATTTGTACAGGCTCAATCGAATCAACTTTACAGAGCCAAATTTTCATATTTATATACATCATTTATCTTAAAACTAAAGTTAGGAGGATAGAGCCGATTACTCGCGGCCGTCTCGAGGTTAATAGGAATTACAAATTACGGATGGGAAAGAGGGTGGGAATTTAAAGTATGGTTTACATAACACATTAAATTTAAATTCTAAATTATCTAAAAACTTATAACTATACAATTTATGGTTTACTTTTGACTTGAACATTTTTTGAAAAAGAAAAAAAAACACACATACACAGATAAAAAAAAACTTATAGTAAACATACAGGTTAAACTAACTACAATCTAAGGCTAATGTTAGTCAAAAACACATAAATGAGTTTCATGTACTCCAAATCACGTACAGCCAAAATATCTCGAATTGGCACATTGGGTTGTCTACCTCGAGCCCGAAGGGAATCATAAAGCTCCGATCTGACTCCACGATGTTCAGCACAAGACCAAATAACGTGATCTGCGTCCTGATAGCCTCGTCCACACTCGCAGAGATTGCTGTCGCTCAGCCCAACCCGGTATAAATGAGCGTTCAAAGAATAATGATTGGACATGAGGCGAGACATGACACGAATGAAGTCTCGACCCACATCCATCCCCTTAAACCAGGATTTCTTCGACACCTTTGGGATGATAGAATGTTGCCATCGCCCCAAATCTCCTTTACTCCATTTATACTGCCAGCTGACGAGTGACTGTTGACGAAAAATAGGAAAAAATTCGTTGAAGGCGATTTGTCGATCACAAATATCGCCTTCCATAGCGCCCACCTTTGCAAGCGAGTCCGCTTTCTCATTGCCCGGAATTGAACAATGAGATGGGACCCATACAAAGGTGATGATAAAATAACGCGAAGATAAAGCACTTAGAAGCTCCTGTATTTTCATGAGAAAATACGAGGAGTGCTTTACCGGCCTCAATGAGCGAATAGCCTCTATAGAACTGAGACTATCCGTGAAAATGAAGTACTGATCCGGTGTTAATGAGGCAACCATTTCTAGCGTAAAGTGTATTGCCGCTAATTCGGCGACATATACGGAACAAGGAGCTTGAAGTTTACGATTGGCGCTATAAATTTCATTAAATATACCAAAGCCTGCTGACTCCTCTATCAAAGATCCGTCAGTGAAGAACGATTTAGTGGAATTAACTTGGCCAAACTTTGCAGCAAATATTACCGGAGCAATCATAGGACGATGATGCTCTGGGATTCCATGAAGCTCTTGCTTCATGGATAAATCAAAATGAACCGAATTGTCGAAATCGGAGAAGCAAACACGATTGGAAATGTTCGGCGAAGGGCTGACATCCTGTGTTATGTACAAATGGTACAAGGTCATGAAGCGGGTTTGAGTATTCAACTCAAGGAGCTTCTCAAAATTTTCGATCACCTGGGGGTTCATAACTTCACACCTGGTGAGGAGCCGGAGAGATAATTCTGAAAACCGATCCGAGAGTGGCAACATGCCAGCCAGCACTTCAAGACTCATGGTGTGAGTCGAGTGCATGCAACCTAACGCGATACGAAGACACCGATACTGAATACGTTCCAGTTTAATGAAGTGCGACCGAGCCGCTGACTGAAAACAAAAACTACCGTATTCCATAACCGACAAAATCGTTGTCCGGTACAACGTTAGAAGATCTTGTGGATGAGCTCCCCACCAGGTCCCGGTAATTGTGCAGAGAAAATTGACCCTCTGCTGGCACTTTCGCTTCAGATACTCAATATGGGATCTCCAGGTGCACTTAGAATCGAACCAGACCCCAAGATATTTAAATGACATAGAATGAGTTATCGGCTTACCCCAAATTTGAAGCTTCGGTTGTGCTGGGTTATGCTTCCTAGAAAAAACTACCAACTCAGTTTTCTCCGTAGAGAATTCGATACCTAGCTCTAAAGCCCAAGTAGACAAATTGTCTAAGGTATCCTGTAAGGGTCCTTGCAGATCGACCCCATTGGGTCCCGTGACAGACACTACGCCGTCATCTGCAAGTGTCTCAACTACAGTGTCACTTAGACAACCGTCAATTCTTTACATAAAAATTATACAAAAGGCTTAAACAGAAGCCATTTGCTCTTTTTTAGCAAAAGCTTACTGAATATCTGTGGAAAGCAACGCGAGACAGTCGTTCGTTCCCTTACCCCTACGGAAACCATATTGAGTATCTGAAAGCAGGTTGTTCGTCTCAACCCATTTGTCCAGACGGAAGAGGATCATTTTCTCCAACAACTTTCGAATGCAGGATAACATCGCGATGGGTCAATAGGAGTTGTGGTCGGACGCGGGTTTGCCAGGTTTTTGAATGGCGATAACTCTCACCCGCCTCCAATCATCCGGTACAATGTTGAGCTCCAAAAACTGATTAAACAAGTTCAACATGCGCCTCTTCGCGACGTCTGGAAGGTTCTTAAGCAAGTTGAACTTGATTCTATCAGCTCCTGGAGCCGTATTGCCACACGAAAGGAGCGCGAGAGAGAGTTCTACCATTGAAAAAGGTTGGCTGATCTCATCTATCGGATTCTCGGTTTCGCGAGGAATGATCCGTGCCGGCACAGAATCTGGACAAACTTTTCGCGCGAACTTGAGGATCCATTGATCCGAGTACTCTTCGCTCTCGTTGTTCGTAGTTCGGTTACGCAATCTTCGCGCCGTGTTCCAAAGAGTACTCATCGACGTCTCGCGCGATAGCCCGTCCACGAATCTTCGCCAGTATCCGCGTTTCTTGGCCTTGATGAGGCTCTTAAGTTCACGTTCAAGAGCCGTGTATACTTCGAAGTGCTCAGGTGTTCCACGTCTACGGAAAACTTTAAACGCGTCGGACTTTTTACGGTAAACCTCGGTGCATTGCTGATCCCACCATGGAGAAGGAGGTTTCCTGCGAAATGACGTCCCTGGAACTGGTCGAGTTTGAGCTTGAAGCGCGCTGTCTAAGATCAGGTTGGAGAGGAAGTTATATTCGTCTAGCGGTGAAAGCCTTTCTACCGTCGTTACGGCTTCATCTACTGCTGTCCTGAACTTTGTCCAATCGATGTGACGGGTAAGATCATACGTGACGTTGACAGATTTCGACGGATTGAACCCGGTGGCAACCGAAATTTTTATGGGCAAGTGATCACTACCGTGGGGATCTTGAATCACATTCCATGTGCAATCCAACGATAATGAATTCGAACAAAGTGTGAGGTCTAATCTACTGCCAACTGAGGATGTTCCAGCCAAACGTGTTACTTCTCCATTGTTAAGAACTGTCATATTGAAGTTGTCACAGAGGTCATATAATAAGGAAGACCGGTTGTCGTCGTACAGTTCTCCCCAGCCTGTACCGTGAGAGTTAAAATCTCCCATGATCAACCGCGGAGCAGGAAGAACCGAACAAATATCTGAAAGTTGTTTTCGGTTTATTGAGGCTCTAGGAGGAATATAAACGGAAGCAATGCAAAGGCTTTTATTTTTAATAACAGCCTGACATGCGACAACTTCAATACCTGGAATAGGAGGAAAATTCACTCTATAGAAGGAGTAGCACTTTTTGATCCCCAGAAGTACTCCTCCTCCACGTGAATCCTCACGATCAAGACGAATAATATTGAAATCATGAAACGGAAGATCGATTTCGGAAGAGAGCCATGTTTCACAAAGAGCGAAAGCATCACAACCGGTATTGTGAGTTAAAAATTTGAATGATTCCAATTTAGGAATCAAACTTCGACAATTCCACTGTAGAACAGTGATCAAATCCCCGACCTCATTTGGAAAATTATCCATCGAAGGAGATGATAGCTGCAAGGAGGGGCCACTTAATTGTCAATTGCTTCAAAAAAGTCTTCACTGTTGGAAGCATTGCCAAAACAATGCTTTTGAGAGGGTCAGAAATTTCGAGGTACTTGAAGATACCTTCGACAATGTTATCAAATGAGAACAGCCCAGTCGAGGAAGGGGCTTCTGTTCTTAAAATTGGGGCATCAGGGGTTTTGGATGTCCCCGGAAGAGATGGAAAGTCCTGGGTGTAGTTAGTACTACGAAAACCAGGAGGAATTGGATTTTCCTTTTTCCCACCTTTTTTTGAAGTAGGCATGCTGGTCTCGGGCTTCTTTTCAGCAACTTTCCGTGGGCGGACGCGTCTTCGCTTCCTTGAAGCACCTTCCGGAAAAGTGAACGATGTTCCCTCTTCAGCCGAATCAAAGTCAGACTCGTCATCTGACAGAGGAGCAAAGGGATTTGTATTGGCATTGGGTGATGGGGAGGCCTTTTTCACCATTTCGGCGAAAGATTGCCTGGAACGCTGTTTTAGCGAGCGTTCTATTTTTTCCCCGTGTTGTTTGTACGCCGGGCACGAAGAGAGAGCATGAGGAGGAGTTCCCTTACAGAAAGCGCATTTTGGTGTGCTGTCTGCACAGGCGCCATCCTCATGTTTCTCCCCGCAGTTGGAGCAGCGTGCCTTATTGCCGCAATGGGAGGTCGTATGTCCCATCTGCTTGCATTTTTGGCAGATCATGACCCGAGGTACAAACAACCGCACAGGTAGTCGAAGTTTTCCCAACTCGACGTATTGAGGGAGGGCTGAACCAGAGAAGGTCACACGAAACGAGTCTGAGTTGGTAAATTTCTTTTTACCCTCACTGATCGATACTGTGCCTAGTTTTTGCACATCCAGTATCTTGACTGAAGGAAGCAGAGGGTTCTTAAAGCGACCAACCCCCTGCTTCAACAGGATCTCAGGGGTCAAGCTCGCTTCGGTGACCACCCCTTCAATCTCAATACCTCGAGCTGGGATGTACACTAAATATTCCAGTGTAAAAAACTGAGAGACAGCAATTTCGTTAGCTTGTTTAAGGTTGGACACAACAACTTTTAATTTATTGGGTCTCACCTTAATTATCTCGGTCACGGCCGAGAATCGTTTCGTCAGATCGTTTGAAATCTGGTAAATATTGAGAGGTTTCGTTTTGGGCCGAAAATAGACAACCCAAGGACCAGCTGAACTATCTGGATAAGCACGCGATCGGGTAACTTTAAGAGCTACCCCATCATTTGGCGGCATGGATCAATCATCTTCCGACAAAGCATCCATGTCGCACCCGTGGGAGCTTATGATGCTCAACCACTAACGCAATTATCTACAATCAATCACAGATAAACAAACTAAACCTAAGCACACAACAAACTAAACCTAAGCACACTCTCTCACACGCTCTCACACACTCTCACTCACTCTCACTCACTCTCCACACAATACAAAACAATATATTCAGAAGAAAGAGAACAAAAGCTTATCTTATATATATCACTGATCTGCTGCAGCCGGGCGACGAATGTGCTGCTGTCGAACGACGATCCGTGGCCGCGTGTGCCGGCTAGACGTTGAGCTGAACGATGATGATAATGATGACGATGATGATGTTGCTGATCGGTGGTGGTTAGAAGATGATCGACTGCACGCTACACACGATGGACTGCTGGTGTGCGTGCCGTATAGATGCGGAGCAATATGGCGTTTAGGTCGTGGCAATATCGCTAATTGCAATTAATGACGTTGTTGCACTGTTTAACACTCAACGTTTTCTACTTCAGAAAACTAAGACTCGGTTTCACTCGCGACTCAGAAAAAAAATAGCGCTGAAGGCTTGAAACAACTTGTGAAAAGCTTCCAAAGCAACGGAAAGCTGACCGAACGAACTGTTCCGTTCGCTTGTTCACTGGGCAATGATCAGTGATATATATATAAGATAAGCTTTTGTTCTCTTCCTTCTGAATATATTGTTTTGTATTGTGTGTGAGAGTGAGTGAGAGTGAGTGAGAGTGTGTGAGAGCGTGTGAGAGAGTGTGCTTGGGTTTAGTTTGTTTATCTGTGATTGATTGTAGATAATTGCGTTCGTGGTTGAGCGTCTAAGCTCCCACAAGCGAGCCATGGATGGTTTGTCGCAAGATGAATCATCTATGGCGATAAATGATGAGGTAGCTCATAGAGTTACCAGATCACGTGCTTATCCAGCTGATTCGGCTGGTCCATGGGTTGTCTATTTTCAGCCCAAAAACGAAACCACTGAATCATATATTATCAGTTTTTCAAATGATCTGACAAAACGATTCTCGGCCGTGACCGAGATTATTAAGGTGAGACTCAATCAACTTCGGGTCGTTGTGTCCAACGTTAAACAAGCTAACGAGATAGCTGTCTCCCAGTTTTTTACACTGGAGTATTTAGTGTACATTCCAGCTCGAGGTATTGAGATTGAAGGGGTGGTCACCGAAGCGAGCTTGACCCCTGAGATCCTGTTATAGCAGGGGGTTGGTCGTTTTAAGAACCCTCTGCTTCCTTCAGTCAAGATACTTGATGTGCGAAAACTAGGCACAGTATCGATCACTAAGGGTGAAAAGAAGTTTACACCGTCAGACTCGTTTCGTGTGACTTTTTCTGGTTCAGCCCTCCCTCAATACGTCGAGTTGGGAAAACTGCGACTACCTGTGCGGTTGTTTGTACCTCGGGTAATGATCTGCGAAAAATGCAAGCAGATGGGACATACGACCTCCCATTGCGGCAATAAGGCACGCTGCTCCAACTGCGGGGAGAAACATGAGGATGGCGCCTGTGCAGACAGCACACCAAAATGCGCTTTCTGTAAGGGTACTCCTCCTCATGCTCTCTCGTCGTGCCCGGCGTACAAACAACATGGAAAACAATTAGAACGCTCGCTAAAACAGCGTTCCAGGCAATCTTTTGCCGAAATAGTGAAAAAAGCCTCACCATCACCCGATGCCAATACAAATCCCTTTGCTGCTCTGTCAGATGACGAGTCTGACTTTGATTCGGCTGAAGAGGGAACATCAGTCAGTTTTCCGGAAGGTGCTTCACGGAAGCGAAGACGCGTCCGCCCACGGAAAGTTGCTGAAAAGAAGCCCGAAACCAGCTTGCCCATTTAAAAAAAAGGTGGAAAAAAGGAAAAAATAATTCCTCCTGGTTTCCGTAGTACTAACTACACCCAGGACTTTCCATCTCTCCCGGGGACATCCAAAACCCCCAAAGCCCCTATTTTAACAACAGAAGCCCCCTCCTCAAGTGGGTTGTTCTCATTTGATGACATTGTCGAAGGTATCTTCAAGTACCTCGAAATTTCTGACCCTCTCAAAAGCATTGTTATGGCAATGCTTCCCACAGTAAAGACTTTTGGTAAGGCAATTGACAATCAAGTGGCCCCTCCTTGCAGCAATCATTTCCTTCGATGGATAATTTTCCAGAAGAGGTCGGGGATTTGATCACCGGAATTGGAATTGTCGAAGTCTTGTTCCTAAATTGGAATCTTTTAAATTTTTAGCTCACACTACCGGTTGTGATGCATTCGCTCTTTGTGAAACATGGCTCTCTTCCGAAATTAATCTTCCGTTTCATGATTTCAATATTATTCGTCTTGATCGTGAGGATTCGCGTGGAGGGGGAGTACTTTTGGGGATCAAAAAGTGCTACTCCTTCTATAGAGTGAATTTTCCTCCAATTCCAGGTATTGAAGTTGTCGCATGTCAGGCTGTTATTAAAAATATTGCTTTGCATTGCTTCCGTCTATATTCCTCCTAGAGCCTTGATTAACCGAAAACAACTTTCAGATATTTGTTCGGTCCTTCCTTCTCCACGGTTGATCATGGGAGATTTTAACTCTCACGGTACAGGCTGGGGAGAACTGTACGATGACAACCGGTCTTCCTTGATATATGACCTCTGTGACAACTTCAATATGACAGTTCTTAACAATGGAGAAGTAACACGTTTGGCTGGAACATCCTCAGTTGGCAGTAGATTAGACCTCACACTTTGTTCGAATTCATTATCGTTGGATTGCACATGGAATGTGATTCAAGATCCCCACGGTAGTGATCACTTGCCGATAAAAATTTCGGTTGCCACCGGGTTCAATCCGTCGAAATCTGTCAACGTCACGTATGATCTTACCCGTCACATCGATTGGACAAAGTTTAGGACAGCAGTAGATGAAGCCGTAACGACGGTAGAAAGGCTTTCACCGCTGGAAGAAAATAACTTCCTCTCCAACCTGATCTTAGACAGCGCGCATCAAGCTCAAACTCGACCAGTTCCAGGGACGTCATTTCGCAGGAAACCTCCTTCTCCATGGTGGGATCAGCAATGCACCCAGGTTTACCGTAAAAAGTCCGACGCGTTTAAAGTTTTCCGTAGACGTGGAACACCTGAGCACTTCGAAATATACACGGCTCTCGAACGCGAACTTAAGAGCCTCATCAAGGCCAAGAAACGCGGATACTGGCGAAGATTCGTGGACGGGCTATCGCGCGAGACGTCGATGAGTACTCTTTGGAACACGGCGCGAAGATTGCGTAACCGAACTACGAACAACGAGAGCGAAGAGTACTCGGACCAATGGATCCTCAAGTTCGCGCGAAAAGTTTGTCCAGATTCTGTGCCGGCACGGATCATTCCTCGCGAAACCGAAAATCCGATAGATGAGATCAGCCAACCTTTTTCAATGGTAGAACTCTCTCTCGCGCTCTTTTCGTGTGGCAATACGGCTCCAGGAGCTGATAGAATCAAGTTCAACTTGCTTAAGAACCTCCCAGACGTCGCTAAGAGGCGCATGTTGAACTTGTTTAATCAGTTTCTGGAACTCAACATTGTACCGGATGATTGGAGGCGGGTGAGAGTTATTGCCATTCAAAAACCTGGTAAACCCGCGTCCGACTACAACTCCTATCGACCCATCGCGATGTTATCTTGTATACGAAAGTTGTTGGAGAAAATGATCCTCTTCCGTCTGGACAAATGGGTTGAGACGAATAACCAGCTTTCAGATACTCAATATGGTTTCCGTAGGGGTAAGGGAACGAACGACTGTCTCGCGTTGCTTTCCACAGATATTCAGTTAGCTTTTGCTAAAAAAGAGCAAATGGCTTCTGTATTCTTGGATATCAAGGGGGCTTTTGATTGAGTATCTGTTGAAGTTCTTTCAGATAAACTCCACGCTTGTGGCTTTTCTCCATTAATGAATACTTTTTTGTACAATTTGCTGTCAGAGAAACATATGAGCTTCTCTCATGGAACCTCTACAGCTTCACGATTTAGCTACATGGGTCTCCCCTAGGGATCATGTTTAAGCCCTCTTTTGTATAATTTTTATGTCAAAGACATTGACGGTTGTCTAAGTGACAACTGTACGTTGAGACAACTTGCAGATGACGGCGTAATGTCTGTCACGGGACCCAATGGGGTCGATCTGCAAGGACCCTTACAGGATACCTTAGACAATTTGTCTACTTGGGCTCTGGAGCTAGGTATCGAATTCTCTACGGAGAAAACTGAGTTGGTAGTTTTTTCTAGGAAGCATAACCCTGCACAACCGAAGCTTCAAAATTGGGGGTAGACCGATAACTCATTCTATGTCCTTTAAATATCTTGGGGTCTGGTTCGATTCAAAGTGCACCTGGAGATCCCATATTGAGTATCTGAAGCGAAAATGCCAACAAAGGGTCAACTTTCTCTGCACAATTACCGGGACCTGGTGGGGAGCTCATCCGCAAGATCTTCGAATGTTGTACCGGACAACGATTTTGTCGGTTATAGAATACGGTAGTTTTTGTTTTCAGTCAGCGGCTCGGTCGCACTTCATTAAACTGGAACGTATTCAGTATCGGTGTCTTCGTATCGCGTTAGGTTGCATGCACTCGACTCACACCATGAGTCTTGAAGTGCTGGCTGGCATGTTGCCACTCTCGGATCGGTTTCAGAATTATCTCTCCGGCTCCTCACCAGGTGTGAAGTTATGAACCCCCAGGTGATCGAAAATTTTGAGAAGCTCTTTGAGTCGAATACTCAAACCCGCTTCATGACCTTGTACCATTTGTACATAACACAGGAAGTTAGCCCTTCGCCGAATATTTTTTAATCGTGTTTGCTTCTCCGATTTCGACAATTCGGTTCAATTTGATTTATCCCAGGAGGGCTTCATGGAATCCCAAAGCATCATCGTCCTATGATTGCTCCGGTAATATTTGCTGCAAAGTTTGGCCAAGTTGATTCCACTAAATCGTTCTTCACTGACGGATCTTTGATAGAGGAGTCAGCAGACTTTTGTATATTTAATGAAATTTATAGCGCTAAACGTAAACTTCAAGCTCCTTGTTACCGTATATGTCGCTGAATTAGCGGCAATACACTTTACGCTAGAAATTGTTGCCTCATCAACACTGGATCAGTACTTCACTTTCACGGATAGTCTCAGCTCTTTAGAGGCTATTCGCTCATTGAGCCCAGTAAAGCACTCCTCGTATTTTCTCATGATAATACTGGAGCTAAAAAATGCTTTATCTTAGCGTTATTTTATCATTACCTTTGTATGGGTCCCATCTCTTTGTTCAATTCCGGGCAATGAGAAAGCGGACTCGCTTGCAAAGGTTGGGCGCTATGGAAGGCGATATTTTGTGATCGACAAATCGCCTTCAACGAATTTTTTCCTATTTTTCATCAACAGTCACTCGTCAGCTGGCAGTATAAATGGAGTAAAGGAGATTTGGGGCGATGGCAACATTCTATCATCCCAAAGGTGTCAGAGAAATCCTCGGTTTAAAGGGATGGATGTAGGTCGAGACTTCATTCGAGTCATGTCTCGCCTCATGTCCAATCATTATTCTTTGAACGCTCATTTCTACCGGGTTGGGCTGAGCGACAGCAATCTCTGTGAGGGTGGACAAGGCTATCAGGACGCAGATCACGTCTAGTTTGGTCTTGTGCTGAACATCGTGGAGTCAGATCGGAGCTTTGCGGGATTCCCTTCGGGCTCGAGGTAGACAACCCAATGTGCCAATTCGAGATATTTTGGCTGTACGTGATTTGGAGTACATGAAACTCATTTATGTGTTTTTGACTAACATTAGCCTTAGATTGTAGCACAGAGAACAGACGTTCTTCTTCGGTCTGCTACTTGTGTAAAACTTTAAACCGACATTTCAAATGCATGTCGTTATGCTCCTGGTAGGCGGCGCTGCAGTTGTGCGATAACTGTCATGTAAATGTTTATCAATTAAAAGCTTACACATAACCTGAAAAGTTTTGTTTGTTTTTCTCTACACTTGTCTCTTATTCCGCCTGCCCATATTAAATTTTACACACGTTTTTTCAAGAACAGGTTTATGGACATCAATGTCTGTTCTCTGTGATTGTAGTTCGTTTAACCTGTATGTTTACTATATGTTTTTGTTTTATCTGTGTATGTGTGTGTTTTTTTTCTTTTTCAAAAAATGTCCAAGTTAAAAGGAAACCATAAATTGTATAGTTATAAGTGTTCTGATAATTTAGAATTTAAATTTAATGTGTTATGTAAACCATACTTTAAATTCCCTCCCTCTTTCCCATCCGTAATTTGTAATTCCTATTAATCTCGAGACGGCCGCGAGTAGTCGGCTCTATCCTCCTAACTTTAGTTTTAAGATAAATGATGTATAAAAATATGAAAATTTGGCTCTGTAAAGTTGATTCAATTGAGCCTGTACAAATAAATGATTATTGAAAAAAAAAATTGGAAAGATTTGGAAAATTTGAAAACTTTTGTCACATGAATAGCGCTAGAACTTATTATTATGACGGTAAACTATCACCTTATTATTGCGTTTATACTAATCTTCATTGCTTTTTTTGAAAGTTTTACCGGTCACTTTTGAATTATTGAAAGTGAATTATCAATTTTGTATTGCTGTTTTAAGTTTTTCTAGTGCGAATTTTTATTTTTTCGTTGGCACAGTGTTTAATAATTTAGTGGCAATTTTGTGAGTTTTCAATGCTAAATGTTCATAAATTAGTGTCAGTATATATTTTAGTCGTAAAGTTAGAGGTCATTGTTTTGCTTTTTCGTTATGCTTGTCTCTTTTTAGTCACATTGGAGCGGTCCATTGTTTTTGGCGGATAGTGCTATATACCTTCAGCGTATCGTTATCCAAAACGAACCGTGCTGCTAACCTTTCCCCAACTATCCAACATCCCAGTGATTTCTCGTGGAAGTGCAGAGGATTTCTCGGCTTCCTTCAAAGCGAGTATCATGCAGCCTTGGTGAAAACACCAAACCATTCTGCACGAGAGCCGAACTTGACTGCAAACACACCACCATGTGGCTATAATTTACCACTTCACTTTCGTGCTTATAGATGAATCCGCAACGCAATGGACGCGACACGAGTGTACACGCTCGTGTTTTGCTAGACACCGTGTCTTGATTTTTGGGAAAACACCCGAGCCGAGTGGTTACGATCACGAGAAAGCTCCCAACATACACCCAGTATGACACTGGTTACCACGGATAGAGCATTGCTCGTCGGATGATTCTAAAAATTTGATAATTTGACTTATAGGTTTGTTTTCTTGGTTGTTCCGTGACGGGCGCATAAGTTGATTGAGTTTAACAAGCACGGCATGGGAAGAAATAAAATAAATTAACCACTACGCGTGTATTCCACAATCGGACACAATCGGAAACACTCGGCTGTGGCGTTTGCCGAAATATCATACACGATGTCCGAAGTCAAAACACGAGCACTGGCATTGGTGTTGTACCCACCGCGTTGCGTGTAAGTCTGGAAGCATGAAGTCAAAGTGGTGAATGTAATACACGCGCCAGCGTGGTAAAAAATAGCTCGGCGTGCAGTGTAAGTTTGGAAATATGGACGCTACACTGGGTTGGAAATGAAGAAAACGAATTGCTTGGAAAAGGAGAAAAATGATGGAATACTAAGCTTCAGTCATGCAATCATGCACTTAATCGGAAAAATAGTAATATGTTACTTGCAATTAATGTACTAATATCTTTGAATATAGATCTCAACACATGTTTGCATGGAATAAGTTGCCATTATAAGTGGTAAATGTTATTTTTAAATTTAAAAAATTGTATTTTCAATGTGATGTAAATATCAGAGCATTTACATTTTAGTATATCATATCACGCGAAGCAGCAACTTGTTTTTTTTGTTTCGTTATTAGGGGCTATGCATAAACCACGTAGACTTTTTTCGGGGGAGGCGGGGTTTGACTTTGGTCTACGCTCCATACAAAATTTCAAAAAATTGTATGGAGAAAAGTCTACGAGGGGGGAGGGGGGATCTGAGATTTTCTAAAATGAGTCTACGTGGTTTATGAACCGGCCCTTTTTGAAATTTTAAGCTTCGGGCTGAAACATCTCCCATCGTATTCACTCAAACATCCCTTTTAGGGCATTTTCGTAATTTGTCCGGGGGTGAGTTTCAAACTCGTGACTTTGGCGTGAGAGGTATGGATGTTAACCACTACACCGGGCAGCAACTTATATGAAATAGTTCTAATAAAGACGCACCATGTATGTACATGATACTGAAAAGAAGGAAAAGAAATTCACACTACTTTTTGGAGCTGTGTAAGGTACTCACATCGGTAGGTCTATAACTGTGAGTTTATATGCTAGAACTGAATTTAATTTTGAGGTTTCATTTATTTATTTATTTTTATTAACGAAATTTTATTGATGACATGTAATGGCCGACCATAGGAATCTATAGGACATATACTCGGAATGCTAGATTTGGCACCAATTTCTGAGAAATTTCATGTAAATCTATGTCAGATAGCGCCTAAATCAGGTATGTTGCAAAGAACTTCGTTGTTTTCGCGTGCTTTGGCTTGCAATTGTACGAGGGGATATTTTACGTGTCTGTTAATATTCATCTTTTATTTTTTTATGTAATTTAAATATGTTGGTGTTTGTAATCCAGTATCACATTAATTTACTACGTCCTATATTGAATAACAGCAAAAGGAAAAAAAAAATATAATTGAAACTGTAATCCCTTTTACCTATGCCAATTTTGTGAACCTCAGTGATTTGTTTTTTTTTGTAATTTACGTGTATCATACATATTTTACTACATCATTTTCGAACAAAACTTTAAAAAATGCTATATCATGGAGCCATCCTAACAAAACAAGATATGGACCCGCATAACCACAAACCATTCCTGGCCGTTTCTCATATTGTTGACGACCGTTTCCGTTATTGTTACGACATTTACACTTATAGTTGACAACTATAAAGTAACAATCCTATTAGGCTTAGTGACCTTGAACGAACGCACACTAAAGTGCCATTTAGATCGCAGCAGTGCAAGTAAGAAGGAAAATCTTTTGGAGGAAAACAAACCATCATTCCTCTGCATGTGCCAGAAAGGGTGAGTTGATTAAACGTCAAAAAGCCTAATAGTTTTAGCAGTATGTCAGATGGCAACAATATGCTGAATAGGCGGTTAAGTTAGGTTACCATAAAAAAATGAAAATTTTCACGAACAAATGTTTTGCTATATTCTATGCCAAAAAGTTGGTATATAATCCAGACCGAGTCCAGACAGTAAAAAATCTTTCAATGACAATATGGCATACATTAACAATATATTTTAATGTGGAGGTTATATGGTGAAAATTGGATTAAACTATTTGATAACAATAACATAAAATGTGATAATATATCTTACATTCGAAGTATAGTTTTGACTGTATAGCTTATTGTTTTTCGTTATGCGGGCAGTTACTTTATCTGTCAAGCTTTAATAGTCGCAAGCATCTTAGCGATTTCGTTGTATTTTTGTAGTTTAATGGTTCTAATTTATAAACTTTCGTATGTTTGATAAATGTCAAGCCTTTTTAATGTGTTGCATATGTACACTGGTGATAATTAAGTTGCTGAAATAAGCAAAATGATAATGAAATACTTAATTGTATTATTAACATATGCTCAAATGACAGTTGTATGTTATACATCTGAATAGCAAAATTTTCGAGACAGTACCAGACATAAATGAAAACTGTAAGTAATTTTAAATTAAACTTGATATATTACTACAAAAGAGAGTACAAACAATTTGAATAACTAACTAACGTAGGATCGGATATACGATTTTTATATACTCTAATAGAACGCTGGACGAAAAAATTTTATGCTACGAGATTGCAATAACCTTAACACATGTTCCACCTCATCATATTAGTCAATAAATGTAAAGAGAGGTTGTATCTTCTTGTAACCGAAGTGTCGGTTTATACCTATGATACCTATGACCACTTAAAACTCCTTGCAACTGCAAATAGACTCAAACTCAACAAAGTCGGCACTTCATGTTGGTATTTCCTAGCCCGTTCACTTAGCTGTGGTTTCGTTATATAGTTGACAGAAACAGAGAAAATCTAAATAATCCACTCATGCATGTCGAATGGATGACGAGGCATTTGGCTACCTCAAGTCTTTGCTACTCCGTCATTACATGCTATCATTTTCGCTCGACAGGTTCGAATTATTAAATGGATTTCTTATTGCTCATCCAGAAAACAGATGATGGTGGATGGTTGAACGTCTCTCTATGTAAAGTTCTTTTCATCTTATACACACGTTTTTTTTTGCTAACGGTCCCGTCGTGATGTTTAGCTTTACATGGCACTTAATTACATATGTGTACAATACTGCCGTTCACATTCTGACGTGCATTTAGCTGCCCTTCATCGATCCACCATAGATATGCCGTCGCTAATGAACTTATATCGTCTGCAGCAGAAGAACACTTTAAAAAGACGTTAATATATAAAAGCTTCATCGATCCACGAGCCGATTAATCCGCTGCTTAGGTAATGGCGGGTGGTATGTATAAAGGGTGGAGTGTACAAAGGGTTATGACTGCTAGGTAATAACCAACACTAACAAGGCATGCCAGGCTCATATGGAACATTTCAATCCATAATCCCGACTGAGTCAGCGTTTAAACCTGATTTCTCAAACATCTTAGAATAGAATACGCGGTGCTGCTTACATTGTAGGGCGTGTGACGCCCATGAGACATAAGGGCACAACCCAAAAAATATCAGTGTCGAATAACCGCTTGTTCAAACAAATTTGGAGAAGTTATTCAGCCTTCTTCATGAAAAAGCTGAACAACTTCTCCAAATTTATTTGAATAATCAGTTGACCAGCATTGATGTTTGTTGGGTATTATCCTTAACCTAATTTTGCTTCGACAGTTCGACTAAGATTATCGATCCAAACCTTATGACGTTATATCATGAAACCACTTGTTTGTTTGTTTGTTTATTTACGACACTTTACACAGTCGTGTGCATTCGTGTCGGAAAAATCGGAGTTATTTGATACAGAGTGGTTGTAGTTTCTAATTTCTTCTTCTCTTCTACATATTTTTCTTCTTCTTCTTTCTCTCCTTCACTTCATTTAATTTGATCTTCTTCATCATATTCACTTTCTTCTTATTTCCTTTCAAAGTAGTTTGTAAAGACCACTGTTGCGCAGAAAATTTAACATTTGTGCTGTTCGTTCATCTGTGTTATCCAGGGCATCACGCAGACTAGTTTCGATGTTGTTGCTTCTTCTTTCTGCATCGTATTTCCTGCATTCTAATATTAGGTGCCGTACATTCAGCACCGTTCCACAACAGTCACAGTTAGGCGGGGGCTCTTTTTTCAATAGGAATGTGTGCGTAAGTCGTGTGTGGCCTATCCTCAGACGAGTAAGTACACGCTGATCAGCTGTGCTACCTTGTTCCGTCCATCTGTGGGTGTCACACTTCACTTCTCTGAGTTTCGATTCTCTCGATTCGTACCATTTGTTGCTCCACCAGTTCCTTATGCGTTGTCTGATTGCTCTCAGTGTATCTTCCGCTGGGATTGGGATATCAATGGCCGGTTGTTGTTTAGCTTCGTTGGCAAGTCGGTCGGCTTCGGTATTCCCATTGACGCCAGCGTGGCCAGGGATCCAGCAGAATTGAATCGATCGAATTCGTGCTGCTTGTTCTATGTCTTGGATCCATGGATGTTTCGATTTCCCTGTTTCCAAGGCCTGTAGGCAACTTGCAGAGTCAGATAAAATTACCAGATCGCTAAGGTTTGGTATCGCGATCGCCATTTTTATTGCATACGCTTCCGCGGAGAATATGCTGCACTCCTTTGGGAGACTGTATGTGCCAGCTATGCCATTGTTATAAAAAGCTGCCCCTACAGTATCTCCATACTTGGATCCGTCGGTGTAGACTACGGTAGACTGGTTGAAGCGTGTTGCCAACAGTTGTTGTACGATTGGTCGCACTTTTTCCGGTGGATCTCCGGCTCGTACTAATCGCTTCACGTCCCACACAACTGCTGGTTTGCGAGCGTGCCACACTCGTTCGCTCGACCTTGTAAGTTGGCCGACGGTTGGTAACGTAGTCCTCGTTAGTTCTTCAAGCCGATCCGAAGCTCGTCGAATCGAGGGGAGGGTGTTATTGTTGCGATTCATCGATAGCATTCTGATGGCCGCCCGCGCTATCGCCTGTGTCGAAAGCAGTTCGAAGGGTAGTGTGCCCGCTTCGGCCATGACTAAGTTGATCGGGCTGGTCACGAAGGCTCCAGAGCTAAACCGAACCATTCGGTTGTAGATTGGGGCTAAAGTCTGCAGGGTCTCCGGTCCTCCTCGGCTCACTAATCCAACACCGTAGATCAACTTCGCGGTAACTATCGCTGAACCAACCTGCAGCAGAGTTGTTCGATTGCCACGTGGAAGTTTGGCGCCGATCATCTGCAGGATCCGTAGTCGAGACTCGCATGCTTTCTTCACCGCTTTGCAGTGCGGCTTGAACGGCAACGTCCGGTCCAGCGTGACAACCAGGATCCTCAGACGGTTGGTCTTCGGGATGGGGATTCGATCGATGGTGACCTTTTGCGCCGGCTCTCGACGCGCATTAGGGCTGCAGTAAAATGTCTGTGACTTCGTTGCGGATATGGCAAACCCCACGCTTTTTGCCCACTTGTCCACCGCTTTGACAGCGGCCTGCAGTTTTCGGTGCAAGCATTCCCCTTTCGCCCCTCGTACCACGAGGAGGATGTCGTCCGCGTACAAAAGAATATCGACTCCAACGGGCATCGCAACGAGGAATAGTGTCACAGACAGTACGGAACCTTGTGGCATTCCATTCTCCAGTGGGTACTCACGAGACTTGTGTCCCACTAAGGACACTTGGAACGTTCGTTCTGAGAGGAAACTCTGCAGCAGATTCAGCATCCAACCACGTATTCGCCAAGACTTTAGCGTTCGCAATATTCCGTGTCGCCAGGAGGTGTCGTATGCCTTCGACCGGTCCAAGGACGCTATCAAGCACTGTTCGTCGGTAGTAGGCAGCGATCGTTCAAGTTCGGCAAAGAAGGTGTCGGTGCCGCGTCCTGCACGAAAAGCGTGCTGTCGCTTGTCGAGCCGTCCACTTGACTCTAGCTCGATGATTAGCCTTCGATTGATGATGCGCTCGAGGAGCTTCGCCATGCAGCTGGTGAGCGATATCGGTCGGAAGGCATTCGGTCCGGATTCGTGGCAGTTCGGCTTTGGTATTGGAACGACAATGGCATTCCGCCAGCTGGCGGTAAACTCGCCATTGCGCCAGATATCGTTCAGCAACTTGAGGAGTGTCGTTTTCACAGAAAGCGAAAGACGTTGCAGCAGAGGATACCCGATCGAATCTGGGCCTGTTGAGGCGCCTCGCCCTTTGTCGAGGGCCCACAGAAGTTCGTTCATGGTGATGTCGATGTTATACGCATTATCGTTGTTGTGCGAGAAATCTATGGACCCTCGTTCAGCTGCCGTTTTCGCCATCTGGAATGATGGAAAGTAGCTGGAAGTCACCGACCTTTCGCAGAAAACGTTCGCCAGTTCTTTTGCCACTTCTTCGGGGTCGTCAGTGAACCCGTCCACTCGCTTAAGGATTACCGGGCGCTGTTGCCAGTTGCCATGCAAGTTGTTCACCTTCCGCCATAATTCGGTTGCCGTGCTACTCAGTGATATGTTCCCTACGAAGTTTTGCCACGACTGTTCCTTCGCTTTGTTTACCGCCTTTCGTGTCGCTGCTCTTGCTTGCTGGAACCTCGCCAATGCTTCGGGTTGATCTGGATCGGATTGTTGAAGACGTCGGAGAGATCGAAGGCACTTTCACCGCTCTCGGATTGCTGCTTTTGTTTCGGGGCACCACCACGGTACCGCTTTCGGTCCGATTCGCCCGCTGGTTCGTGGTATGGAATTTGTCGCTGCTGCAATAATTTTCTCCGTGAAGCTGCTCACGTCCCACTCGGCCTCTGGCCGGATGGTTTCCGCAAAGTATAAGTGCAAGTTAAGTGCAAACATACCACCGAAATAAAAAGAAGTTCAATAACTCTATAATAGTTGAGATTTGACAATATTATGCGTAGAGTGACTTTTTATATCATCAAATAAGGTCTTCTTGGATCTTCTTCTTTTTTTATATATATATATATACATATATATATATTTATATATATATATATATATATATATATATATATATATATTTTAAATTCAAGCGTCATAAACCAAGCTCATACATATGGTTAACAAACCGCCACGCCAAATCAGTGATTTTGCTTTAGTGTTATATATTTTGGTTGTTTGGGAATGTCTGATTTCGTTGTTAAATAATCAACGTGTTGATGGAAGTGTTGATTTTTTACTTTCTTTCAGCTGAAAACTGGGGGCTGAGGAAGCATCGAGAGCTAAAAAAAGTTTACGGTGATGCTACTCTGAGTGGAGGAAACAACATCCGTCGTGATTGGTTTCGTCGCTTCAAAAACAGGTGATTTCGATGTTGATGATCGTCTACGTGAAGGAGGGCCGAAAAACTTCGAAGACTCAGGGGTGGAGGCATTGCTAGATGAGGATCAGTAACAAACGCAAGAAGAGCTTGGTTCGGGATAAGGAGTTTCCCTTCCAATGCCGTTTTTTAGCGATTGCATGCGTTGGGAATGATTCAAAAGCAAAGGAACTTGGGTTCATCTTGATTTCAAGGCAAGAGATGTTGAGCATCGTTTTTTCATCTATGTATGAACAACTGCTCAAAGCGGTAAAAAAGGAAGAGTTTTCTACATCGCATTGTGACGGGTGACGAAAAATGAATTCATTACAGTAATGCCTGACGGCAACATTCATGAGACTGCCCGGGCATGCTTCAACATCGTCGCCTGAGCAAAGATATTCACGCTGCGAAGGTTATGCTGTGTATTTGGTGGGACCGAGTTGGTGTTATTGATTATGAGCTGTTGACACCAAACGAAACCATTACCAGGGAGCGGTATCCTGAACTCAATGGATGCGATTGAGCCGAGCACTGTGCAAAAAAACGGCTTCTGTTTGAGCACAGACACAAAAAAATGATTCTTCAGCATGACAACCCACCGTTGTGACCTCTCGTTTTGAAACCCGTAGAAAACCTACTTGGAAACGCTCAAATGGCAAATCATACCCCACCCGCCATATTCTCCTGATATTGCACCGTCCGATTATTACTTGTTCCGTTCGATGGCACATGGTCTGACAGGTCAACAATTCCACTCATATGAAAACATCTCAAAATGGCTTGGATTCTTGGATAGCATCAAAAAGCCGAAACAGTTCTATCGAAAATGGTATTCAAGTTCTACCAGAAAGATGGGAAAAAGTCGTAGCCTAGGACAGGACCTGCCAGCTGTTAGTGCAAAAACAAGACCATTTAGCTGTCAAAAAAAGACCGTTTCTTATTGTGGTCGCTTTGACAACCACCACTACCGCCTCCGTCGAGTTATTTTACAAGCAGGCAGTTTGTTGTTGGTTTGGCGGTGTTGCTAGTAGTCACTATTTTTTCACTTTTTTCGTTTGTGACAACTAGAACAAAAGTTCACTTTTGCAGTGGTTCGAAATGAAGTGCAAAGCGATAAATTGTGGTCGCAGTGACGTGTCACATCCGGGTCTCCAGTTTCATCGGTTCCCGAGAGATCCAATCGTTCGCCGAAAGTGGATGAAGGCCTGCATTGGGAACGCACGTGAGGAAGACATTCTCCTTGCTCAAGATTTCGCCCCACAGCAGAATTTGCAGCGTAAGCATCAATGAAATTCAATGAAACCTCATAAATTAACGATTAGTTTGATGCAGCTTCATTTCCAGAACGGCAAAAGAAATGCCAATGGAACTTGGAATATTCCAATTGCCGTCACTCCGCCGGATGAAGAGTGGCAGGAAATGGAGGTGGTTGAGAAAATTTATGGTGATGAGCATAGTGGAACAGGATATGCTGCATCAAATGGAGAATCTACGGATTATGAAATAGTGGAAAACATTGACCAGGTACCTATGCTAGGAGGAGATGCTATGTCACAGTCTCGACTACGAGGGGAAATTTTTCGTTTGAGAGAGCAAGTTACCAAGCTTAAGAGGTAATTTGCTAAATATTCGATTGGATGGAATGCTTTCAGCTTCATTGAATCACATCTTCTACTTTAGATCGATTCGTCGTTAGAGAAGTCGTTACGGCAATCTGGTTGCGCGAAAGAAAACAGATGATTCGGATGTCGTAGATTCGAACTCGTTGGATATTGCCTGTAAAAAAATTTTCAACGACTATCAATTGAAGCTTCTCTCCGGAAAAGTTCGTCAAGTGAAGCAGTGGTCGGAAGCAACGATAATGGATTCGCTGCAAATCCGATTTGCATGTCAGGGTGGCTACGACAAGCTAATAAAAAGAGGCTTTCCGCTCCCATCGACTAGAACACTGCTGCGTCGAATTGCAGACGTTCACTTTCCTCCTGGTATAATTAAATCATTCTAATGTTCTGTAAAAGTTTTAGTTGATGGTTTCGAAAAATTTAAGTATCCTTGAAGATATTTTTGGACTGCTGAAATTCAAAGTGGCTGGCATGACAGAAATTCTCGACGGTTCTCGACGAAATGAGCATCGACGAAGCAGAAGAGTGGTGTGCAAGCACTAAACAGTTCGTTGGAAAGACGACTCTGCCTCCATCTGATGACTTAGCGTTTAAAGGCTTGGTTTTGATGGTTGTTGGAGTTGCTGAACGGTGGAAGCAAGTTGTTACGTACGAGTTTACGAAAGCATCAATTCCTCCAGAGCAACTCAAGAAGCTAGTGTTGTCCGTTATTGAAAAATCGGAAGAGCTTGGCTTGCGAGTACAGTTTGTTACCTCTGACTCCGGTTCCGAGAATTAAAAGATGTGGAAGGATATGGGGCTGAACATCAAAAACCAGAATATCTTGTCTGATCTGGAACTGCAGCATCCCATCGACAACAGTCGAAAACTGGAGATCGTGCCCGATCCAGTCCATGTTTTTAAAAATGCAATTCATGGATGGATCAACAACAGATTTCTCGTCGTTCCAAAATGGTATGTCAATAAAAATGGCCTTTCATCGGATATTGTGCATCGGGATCATCTGAAAGAGTTGGTCGAATTCGAGGCAGGGAATCAATTGAGAATGGCTCATAGGTTATCTCCAGCCGACGTGGCGTTTGATGTTCCTGTTTCGTCTGTCGACAAAATGAAAGTATCTAACGCAACAAAATACTGCAATAGAGCGGTTGCTGCTGCGCTACGCGTAGTGGCTTCCGAGAAAAACCGACATGAACTGCTAACCACAGCATGCTACATTGAGGACATGTCAGACTGGTACGGAACACTCAACAATCGTTCGGAAGATCATGCGCTGCGCCAATCAGACCCAGGTAAGGATTCCACAGGTAAGGATTCCACGATATCATTTTACAGGTAAGGATTCCACGATATCATAAAAACATCGATACTTTTACTTCAAAGCAATAGCGAAAGAAAGTATCGATACCAGGAAAATATCGTATCGAACATATCGATACCTACGGGGATCAAATGAATACTTTTCTGTTAGCTCAAAGTAAACTACTGAATTTATCAAATTTGTAAAGCAATTAGAATTGATCTTGTACGGTATCTTCTAAACATATTTTGAAAATTTAGCAAGTTGGCAGTCATTTTTAGACATACCTCGCCATACAATTTTAGACTGCAAATGAGGTCTATCACCTAATTTTGAGTGTAACACAAATTACTAGTCACCCTGTATATGATAGGGGTATTAGTATTTATGAATTTAAGGAGATACGCCAGGATTTACATGAGAGGCTAATGATTTCATTAGCACTCATTACAAAGAGTATTCATTTGAATCAAATATTTTCAATTCATACCTTCTTGGTATCGCATTGAAATGTAACAATTACAATTATTTTATCCCTAACAATAGGAAACAATAAACCGTCTTGAAAATACCACTCGTTTAATTTACGATGTACGTGTTGGAGAATTATGCCGATGGAAACCGTGGAAGACTGGACTAGTTATATGCACGAAAGCCATTATCCGACTGATCTTACGATTTTTTGCTAGTGGTCACAAGAGGATCTTCACTTCCCGCTTTGTTCAAGACTGTCTGGAGAGCCTTTTTTCAGCTATAAGATCCAAGCAACGTCGACCCACACCACGGGATTTTGGTAGAAACTTAAAGACAGTAACATTATCGCAGTATATGGCTCCTGTTCCAAATTCGTCATACTCATTTGACGACCAGGAACATCTGGTAGGAATGGCAGATTTTCTTTTTCAGCGTCGCAAGCAATCCAACGAGCAAAATACAACAGCATCAGATCGACAGATGACAGTTGTCGACAACAGTGATGCAGTAGATATGGATTATGAAATGCTGCAGGAAGTTTCCGGTGAGGTGCTGGACCGAGGAGAGCTGAATGCGCTCTTCTACGTTACGGGCTACGTGTTAAAAAGTCTAGCGAATAAGGGTACTGTTTGCAAGCAATGTGTCAAAATGACGGAGAGTCCAAAGGGTGCTCACTCCGACTATCAAAGCTTCACTTTCTATCGAGCGAACACCATTAAGAAAAACATCCACTTTCCATCCATTGATACCTTCTATTTTTTCAAAGCCATGGAAATCGTGTATTGCAATTCGATAAACTTTATCATTTCGAACAAGGATAAAAACAATGTTGAACAGAAGGTAGTGAATGAATTGGCACTCCTTCCGAACATTTTCCACTGCTCATCCTTCAAGATGACATTGGTGCGACGTTATGTATCATTCCGGCTAAAGTCAGGGCAGAAGCGTAAGCAACGGAAGAAAAAGTTCGATAGCAGAAGTATGCTATCATAGAAGCTGGAATGGTGAAGGGAGAATGCATATTTGAAATAATAAATGAGAAATATTAATCTGTTTAAAAATGTAAAGATCATTTTCTTGTGGTACCTTTTTTTAATCCTTAAAATACATCCACATTGTTTCTCTATGGCTAGCAAAACAAATATTCATTAATATTAAAGTTTGCTCTTACTAGAAAATGATATACTGTTGGGTTTTTGGATTTGTAAAAATGATACTTTCTGGAAAAATAAAGATCAGCAAAAAGCTTACGAAGATTTAAAAATAACGCGTATTATTTATTTGAATTTTTAATATCATCCTTTTCTTCCCTGTAAGGCAGTTTTGTATTCGTAGAGCCTCAAATTCACGATCCTCTCCATTTAAAATATTGACAATTGTTAAACGTTTACCTTATTGAATATTACAAAATATTAAAAGAATATTGACGAATTTTGATTATATTTTTAATTACATTATTTTCAATAGGATTACTGTGTAAACATATCTGCCAACACTGGAGCGACCCCCGTATCATAGCAATCATAAATTTATAAGAGGTCATCTCTCTCTGAGCTGACAGGTCCTGTCCTAGGATTCGATCAAGTGTGCTGTGCGCGATATGCACGGGTCGAAATCGTTAGCACAGTGGGGTGGAATGGGTGGTTTTTTAAGATGCCAATTGAAGACCTAACATCGTGTTCTAATAATGAAATTGCACGAAAACTAAAAGAGATTGGTGTCAAGGAACGAATCATAGAACATGATAAGAGGCTCAGTTTAAAAAAAAAATCATGCATTATCATGCATTTATTGGAAAAAATCTGCAAAAATGTCCGAAAAATTACCAATTTCAAACTTTGTTATTCTTAATATGTAACTTGCCTCATTCAACAGCGCAATTTTGTGATAACGATTTAAAGCAAATTTTCTTAGCTTTCGAATGAACGTAAATTATTTACTCTTAAAAGCATAATCTTTGCGTTAGTGCAATTTAAGAACAAACATACCACCGGAATAAAAAAGTTCAATAACTCTGTAATAGTTGAGATTTGACCATATGCGTAGAATGTTTTTTTTCATCAAATATGATCTTCTTTCTGCTCCTGAAAGATTCTTTAAAAGGAACCAAACAACCTGTATATACACACACACACACACACACATATATATATATATATATATATATATATATATATATATATATATATATATATATATATATATATATATATATATATATATATATATATATATATATATATATATATATATATATATATATATATATATAAACGTGAAAAGACAGTACACGATAATAAAACTTTACAATTGAATTATGTGTTTTTCAGCATCCCGATATTTTATGTATTCCATATTGTGAAAAGGGATAGAGGTAGAGAGGGTACATGTTACTATAAGCAATGAAACATACTGTATGACTGTATGTAATTACTATGCGGCATGAACGGAGGAGGTTGTGTGTTATGAAAATAATGTCTCAAAATAGAAATAATAGGAACACGTTCTGGCGAAAAGTAGCCCGATCTGAGAGAGAGAGAGAGAGAGAAAATAATGCAAAAAATACTGAAACAGCTCAACAGGTAGGTCATTCCTTATTTATGGGATGCAGAATCAATCTTTCAATAAAAAAAAATGTAACACTAAAATTCAGAGGATCTAACGCGTTAAATAAGATGGAAATTAAATATTTAAAAAACGAAATTTGTAAAAAAGTTTTATAGTATGATTGATTTACATTATTGAGAAGGAATTTAAATATTTAAGTCATGAATAAAGTTATTTTTGACTTGCTTTTAAAATTTAGTATCACCTAAAGGGCTTCCGCGGGCTCCGTAGTCTCTCGAAGGCGACCTATCGACGGTTGGTAGTTCTGTTAAACGTCTGCTTGGGCGTCCGGGACTTCTAGCGCCTGTATTTACTGTTTGACCCGAATTGTATGCTTCACGAGACATAATATTCCGCGAATAATCCGCGGTCTTCGTCAATTTTGTATGTATGTATTTCAGGTAATTGTGTTGGGGTAAATTTGATTCAGTAATTGTTGATAATTGTGTGATGAATGTGAGACAAATGTGATGTGTTTATGTGCACAGTTTTTATGTGATTAGAAATGAAGGATAGACAAAGTTATCAAAATTGTAAATTCAAGTGATAGAATTGATGGCGTTCGATTAGTGGATAAAGTGTTTATTGTGTATGGTAGTTGTGGGATTAGAAGAAGAAAGAAATTGAAAAATGATCATTAACTTTGACTGTGAAATAATGTGTTGAAATTATGACTATGCTACTACATTCCATTGAGATGACAAAAAATAGAATGAACGCGGTGAAGATGCACTGTTCAATGAAAACCTTGTTCCTCCATTTTTATTTTGCATTTTTCTGCCTGGTACAATTTAATACGCCTTTTATTTTTTAATGATTTCATTACAAATAAACTGAATTCACGTTAGTTACTGTGAATGCCAACTACAAACTTGCTCAAAAAGTCTGTTAATAATATTACGAAGAATAAGGTGAAACATTGCAATTATTACCTTCATGAAGTTTTATGGCAGTGAATTAAGTGTAAATATGGCATTTTAAAAATAACTCATGGCCATGGACGACAAGAAATCTATTGTTAATGCTCTCGAGTGTAAACTTAAGATTATGCTCAAATCATAACATAGCTTTTTCTCTTTCCGTGTAACAGTAATGTACATAATTCATGACTCTATATTGGGATGTGAAAAGACATGGTATTGTGCTTTTTTGATATCACTTTTAACGACAAGGTGATTATCATGATGTTCAGTTTGATTATAATCTTGCATGTTACCTGCACAAGTGTTAATGGAGTAGGTATTTTCGACCATACGTACGTCATACAAATTACGTTTTGCAATTTTGATGAAGCACCGCACCTGTAAATTATGATTGCATTCGCTTTACCAATTTTTTTGTTTTGAAATATTAAATAATTAATTTCAACATATAGAGCAGCATATTTTGAAAACATGACAAATACAGCCGAAATATATAACAAAGGGTGATGATAATAGCAAATCTAATAATAAAAATGATTAAAATAAAAGTAATAAGAATAATAAAAATTTATATTACTGTAACATTTGTCTTCAGAGTTGCAACGTGAAAGCAGAAAGAGCTCCATAAGACGCACCAGATGGATTCGGAACACGTGGACGAAGAGGCATAACGAATGCTTGGTGAGGTGCTCTGCTTGAGGTAGCCATCCAGGGAATTACCATAGGTACATTTTATGCGAAGGGGTAGAAGACCGATGTATGAAGTTCAATGCAACGATCCAACATGTTGATACATGTTAGATAGAGTTTGGTATGGATAAATCTCGATCGGTTAATCTTTGTCGTAGCCAAGTTGTGGACCAGAAGTTTTCGCGCCAGCAACCAAGATGAGACTCGATGTATGGTTAAAAACGAGTCTTACAAGTACCTGGGAACCCTGCATACCACGATCAAAAAGAACTGCAGGCATGAACATCAAAACACATAACTTTGTTACCGAGAGAGCGAATTCAGCTCATTTCAGCCATTTGTCGACATGTTGGATGTAGAGTTTTAGCAGAGAAATACCACTTAACTAGAGTACAGCTTCTTCCTGCTGCTTGTTTGGATTCAAGATGCATGGTATGCAGCTTCCAGTCTTTTACCTCAACTCGGATTTTCGGACTGCTACAGTAAACTTTTTGGAAAAAGCTAAACATGTGCACAGCTTGTATTAAGCGAGGTTAATCAATTAAGCATGATTCATTTAAATTCCATTTCTTCTCTGGCCATTACTGTATCTCAACTGGTTGGAACAGATTGCCGTCGATCGATTATCATACATCGTTATCATGTTTCACCAATGTTGCACCCTCATGCTGAGGAATAAAAGCATATACGAATGCAATAATGATGCACTGACATAGAGACTTCTGAAGACATCAAATGTGACAAAAAAAAAAAATACCAAAGATTGTACTAAGATACCAGGACTACCATCAACCAAATTCTAACATGTTGCGGAAGTAAGCACTTATCTTGCTTAGACTGAAACATACTCAGTGCAAGTCATCAAATCTTATGTAAATAGACTAGATCAAATGGGCATTACATATTTAGAACTTTAAAGATAAATTGACTGTCGGATAATGACTACTTAATCTTTAAAGATCCTAGAGGAATTTATTATAAATTATTGCTTCGAATACGATTGATTGAGAAGGCGTAATTAAGGATGGTAAAATCGGTGGTAAAAGAATTTACACGTGTCAGTTTCTTGTTAGCAAAACCTATACGGAGCTAAGCTTCTGTGTATTTACCGTCTGAGCTAGAGGAGGACAAAAGGTTATTTCTCTCCGCAAATACCATCTTCCTCCTCCCCAATGCTGTAAGAATAGATCTATTATATGAGTTTCTGAACATGCACTCATTTGGGTGCAGTACATACTAACATAAATCGTAACAGGTTCAGCGACAAAACGACTCTATGTGGAGGTAGCTGGATTGGATTCCCTGTCTTGGTCTAGATACTTTTTCGTCACGGAAAATTTCTCGACCATTTGGGTATAAAGGGTATGATTGAATTAACTACACGATCGTATTATCCCAAGTAACACATTACGATCATTATTAGTTGTCGTAACTTGATTATGACTCAGCAAGTCATATTTATGTTTTCTCCAACTGAATGGCAACAAATGGGAAGCTAGTAGGGATGAAATTGACATCAAAACTCTTTATTATTGGGGATTCGTACAGGTTGGGCCGAAGAGTGTGAGATTCCCAAGTTGCACCGAACACATTACAAATATGATATGTGCATGTGTTTTTTTTTTTTGTATTTTGTTTTTTTACGCAGTTGGAACTCCTCTGCGGGACTGCTCTATGGTATTACTTCGTGGAGGGTCATGGCCATTTGGCTACACTGAGAGCCATATAGCTCCTACTCCTTGCCACAACCATTTTTAATCTCGCTGTTCATTTGGTTGAGCCATTTCGCTACTACCCTCAACGTCATCGAATTGAGTAGTGACCGACATCGGGTCTACCCTTCTCCGACGGAGGATTACCCTCCTGTGGACCCAAAAGCAAACGACGGTGAGCCATTGAGCTGCTACATAATGACGCAATCGACTCGAGTAATCCCGACTGCGAAACTACCATACAACATTACCACAAGATCGACAACCCGCTACTCCACTCTATCACTCGCCCTTCTTGATTCTCCAGCCATTTTCGGAAAAGAGCCGACATTTTTTTGATCTGCGTAATGGATCCGTTAGTCGCATTCCAAACCTTTCGTTATGACACATTTTATAGTCGACGTTAATTGGGCTGGTATCTGCCCCACTGATGGCAAGCACTAGCTTCGCAATGGTCCAATCGTGGGAAGTCACAGACCACGGGGTACGGTTTCTCTTGGACATCAGCGCACTCCGGACAAAAAGGGTGACACTCCTTCCTTTTCATCCAGATCGACAAAACTGGTATGGGCAGGTGCGTCCATCGACCGTTCACCCCCGTGTCTCATTCTCGTTGCAATTTAGTCATCGACTCCGCTCTCACCAGCTTTCGAATTCCTCTGATATTTCTCTGCTGGCTAACATTCACTGTCCTCCACGATAGTGATGCCAATCGGGATCATTACCGTCCAGCATGCATCACTCCGATGAAATAGTTCTGTCCGCACTCACGACTCTCATGGCCATGAGCCTGAACGAACTGTTCAACTTCTCCCTGGTTTCACTTGGTTTCCAGCGCTGCAATCCAGGCTGGACATCCGTATTCTCAATATCGATTATGATATACAAGCCAGTGGACGTTGCTTGCTACTGCTAGGTCCGTAGCTATTCAGCGCATGATTCTGGCTACCGCATGGCCTTCGCTGCTCCTTCCCACAGGCATAATTTATGTGGCTTCAGAAATTGAGCCGGTCGTCGATCACCACACCCAGATACTTCGGTACGCGCTATGAGGCTGTGGCAAAGCCCTCCGATGAGGATTTCTGCTCGCTGCACTTGGCTTTGCAGTTCGCAGACCGCCAGCACCGTTTTGTTGTGGGCTATCTGCAGCTTCGACCCCTGCATCCAGTTTTCAATGATGCCGATTACTTCGGTCGCCATTTCCACTTCTTCCAGTGTTTCGCCTTTTACTGATAATACGATGTCATCTGCAAAGCCCATGATCACTACGAATTTAGGAAACTTCGGCGTCAGCACCCCGCTGTACATCCTGTTCCAAAGTGATGGGCCAAGGATGGAACATTGCTGAAGTCCCACCATAATGTTCATCGTTTTCCACCCACGGAGGTCTCGTAGATCAGCACCCGGTTCTGAAAGTAACTCTTCAGAATTCTGTACAGGTAATCAGTGACCTTTATTCTGTGCAACGATTAGGCAAGAGCCTCCCCAGCTGGCGCTATTGAAGGCGTTCTTAACGTCGATCGTTACAACTGCGCAATATCGATCGCCTCTCCGCTTCTTTTTGGACGCCTTTACGGCTGTCTTGACCACTGTCCGAATGGCATCCACCGTAGACTTCACTTTTCCGATACCGAATTGCATCCTCGATAGCCCGTGCTCGCTCTAAGTCACTTTGGTGAGCCTGTTGAGGATGATCCTCTCCAGGAGTTTCCCAAGCGTATCCAATAGCTTCATATTCGCGCCGACGATGCTGGATCCCCCGGAGGCTTTCCTGGCTTTGGCAACAACGCTAGTTTCTGTATTTTCCACCTGTCCGGGAAGTGGCGTTCCTCTAGACATTTCACCAGCAGCATATCCATGAACAATTCCGGGAATGCCTGGATCGCCACTTTCAGAGCCACATTAAGGGATTCCATTCGGTCCGGGTGCCTTCCCACCTTAAGCGCTTTTGCCACTGCCAAGAGCTCCTCGTTCGAGACTTGAATGCCCTCAACATTCACTTGTCTCTTCCTCGCCGTACGGTGTACGCATTGGCTATGTCGTTGGATCGTGCGTGGGGAAAAGTCCGTAAGCGATAACTTTCAGTTTTTCTGGACATAGCTCTGCAGCCATTGATGGGCGCTTTGATCTTCGCCCAGACAATGCGGTACGCGTCACCCCCGGGGGTTAACATCAGCAGCTCGGCACAGCTCCTTGTAGCAGTTCGTCTTGCTCAGTCCTATCTCTAGTTTTAAATCGGTTCTGGCCGCTCGGAACACCACAATATGTACGTCTCAGTCTACTCTGTTTTAGCTATCTGGACACGTCTTCTGGCTCTGAGATAACTAGCGTTAAGGATGCTGAGCTACTCATTTCCACCAGATAGCTGAGCACCGCTTCTTTCTCGGCATGGTTGCGTTGTACGCCCCTGCCAACGTATTCGTCCGCTCGTCCGCGTTTCGGTTCGAGAGTTTGAATTTGAGCAGAAGTACCTCAACAAAGAGTTCCTTGTCGAAGACGCAGCAGTATTTCTCCCACTTCCGCTCGCAACTATTTGTCGCTTCGTATTGCGGCAGAATTTCCCTCCTCGAATGCTATACCGGATCACCAGATGGTCGCTAGCGGGTACTCTCCTCACACACTCTCGATTACATGTTAGTCATCAGTGACTGATTACTGAAGGATTAAAGACCGTCCTGCAAAAAGTGCTGGTGGAACTACGTTTGATAGCCTGTATTTTCCAGCTTTGTCAGAGCTTCTTGGAGCTGCACCGTCCAGCGTTGGTACATCTGCTGCTGCCCCACTCCACAGCCCAAGCATTGAAGTCTCCTCCGATGACCATTTTTCTTCTTCCGATGAGATTTTCAGTCAGTGCATCCAGCATCTGGTGGAACTGCTCCATGGTCCACCTTGGGGGTTCATAGCAGCTGCACACTACCCAACAGGCTTGCTGATATTCGCATCATTTTCCCCTTATTCACTCATCGTGTGCGAAGATCTTCGAAGCATCGATATACAACCAATCCTCTCTAATGAAGAGCATACCAACGTAAAAGCATACTGCGGTGAGTAGCCCGGCTGAGAAGAATATTAGTGGCAATGCAAAACTGAAGCTTCGTTCTTCGTGCTCTTCGGCTCTGACTCGTTCACATCGTGACTAGCAGAGTGGTTTGATTGACCCGAGTGTTCTTCGGTCTTGTCGCTCTTCTTCACATGCGTTGATCTTCATGAAGAATGAAGAATGAAGATGCAACGCGTTTATTCTTCGACGCGAACCAGGAAAGTTGTTCGTCACAATGAAGAACGGCAAAGTTTGAAACAGCAGCTTAGTGGTGTGATTTAGGAAGTGACGGAAGCTAGTGGTGCGATTAAATACCGCTGCCTGGCAGAAAAAAAAATGATAGAAGATGTGATTATGAGCCGAATACGTTTGTGGCCGCCAATTTTAAAATGCATTTCATTTCGTTATATCCCGATGTGGCTCGGCGGTTGGGTTTGGGAAAAGATAACCGTAGTTTTCGTAGTGATAGTGGGGATGGACAGCCAAGTAGTAGCAAAACTAATAAGGCTCTTATGTTGCTGAAAGCAAATGAATCCCTGTTGTCGAAGGTGGTTGATGTATTGGATGCAGAGTTAAATTAAGTCTGCTTGGTTTTGAAGATTTTTTTTATCGTTATATTGTTTTATTTCTCTCTTATTCTACTCTTATTGATACTGAATTGAGACTGAACTGAAATAAGATTTGTTATACTACAGATAAATACTACAAAAACAAACTAAAATCTACTCTAAGAGTCACTAAATAAAAAGAAAAACCTGAATTTCTCCAACTGAGGCAAGAGCTGATCCTTCTTACACTTCCCCAGGGGTGTCTGGAATATGAATGTGGTAGTGGACTCTTGATCGTATCACCATTGCACTTCTTTTTGAATTTTCATGTAATTTGTGCTGGCGCATTATGGGTTTTAGTAGAGTAAAGCGTGCCCCATACTTATGAATCTCCTTAAAAACCTTCGAAACAGTCTCTGTCGATAACATATCAAATCTCCTTGAATTCATCTTCAGGATGAGAAAATAATATCAAAATATTTGGGAAACGTGCAACGAACATTGTAAACTTCACGTTGATGCCTCGAACTTTCCTCATTTAATGTTTAAGTCCCATGTTTCGTGGTAATATCGTAATATGTAGCGATGAAAAACATTTTTCATTGTTTCTCATTAAATAATTTAGCTGTTAATAAAATTTAGCTTTTTAAGGAGATGCTTATCGTGTCGTTTGTTATTAGACACCACGAAAAATATTAGACACGTATTTTTTGCCATGTCTCTGTGCATGTTAGGGTGGTACAAAAAGTTCATTTTTGTTTAATACTTATTGTTGAAAGTTATTCGTGTCCTTAAAACTACAGGATCGCAACTCAATTTCTATACCAAATGGAAGCGTTTTAACTCTGACTTTATAAACATAATCACAAATTGCTGAAATTTTGAACCATGTTACATAACTTATCAAAAAAAATTAAGGATGTTTATTTGTTAGCTTTTGAAACACACTTTTTAAAGCAAAATTTCCTAATTCTTTATAATTTCAAATTCATATCTTTGGAAACACTGAACCGATTTCTTAAACTTGTATACCAAATAAAAGCTTGTCTTTGAATTTAAAAAAATAATAATTATATTTCATGGTTTGCATAGGGAATTTTCTAACTGCTTATTATATTTTTTCTTGAAAACTTAGACATTTTTACATAATACATGTGTCTTTTTTCGTTTTTGGGCTACATATTTTTGAAATTTTCAATCACCACTGTTTATCAATGATGACGCATGGTAGTCTAATCGTATTCGAAAATTTAGAACCTGATTTTTTTAAATAACGCTGTTTTTATGATATGGTATGTAAAAAGGTCTAATCTTTCAAGAAAATATAAAGAATCAGATAGCGCCCCTTGGCTACAAACCATCAAAGCCATAAAAAACTAACTGTATTTTTTTTTAACACACAATCACAACACAGTAGCCGTTCGCTAATTGGGGGATAACTGCAACCCAATTAGCAAACGGCATTCCTAAGTTGGGAGGCATCGACAAACGTCAATGTTGAGCGGGGAGCGCTTGCCTTTTTTTTCATTTATTTTGTTTGCTAAATTGTTGGTGCGAGCAGCTGCTAAGTGCGCCAAACGTTACAGCAGAATGCCAGTCAATGGATCAGTAGGTGATCAACGCAATCATAACTTTATACAAACGAAAACTGATGCTGAAGCTCTTTTTGAAGGACGAGGATTTGTCTCTTGAACAACGACTGATGTATGTAAATGTGTCCTTACGGCAGGTTGTTGATTGGATTGCTAAAGCATGGCCAGGTTACCTCTGAAATCTCTTGGAAGAAGTTATTCGATAAGTTTCCATGTTACGAATGGAGCCTGCCAGAGCGGGCGTAGTCTCATTTTGCAGATGAAAAATCTCTTGCAGTATCGATTTACGGAATAACTGGGACAAACACAACTGACGAGCTGTGTTTGTCCCAGCTTTGGCTTGAAGTCCACTTACTAGATTCCAATAGTAAGATCGTCACAATGACGATCGAGGCGTTAAAAGATAAAGAAATAGTAAGCTTACTACTGAAAACTGATAATTCTACCTGCACGGAGGGAGAATGGTTGGTTACCATCGTGGAGTCCATGAACGAAAGTGTCCTAGTCGGCGGAAACGACGAACCTATTGACATTGATTTTACAACCGCGTTGAAGTCGCTTGATAAAGTGATCCAATTCGTCCAAAACAGCACGTTCAAAACTTTAAAGCTGAACTCCCTACGATCTTTGCGGGCAGCAGAGTTGAAATAACGAAATGTGTAACATTGTTTTTATATTTTGCTCCGCTCGTAACATGAATAAACTTGAATTATGTTCGCAACATCTTTTTTTTCTATCTTGTTTTCCAATGTATGTAACAAACCTTGAAAGATCCCTCGACAAAAATGCCATTGAAACGTAATCATAGTGTTGACATCAAGTTTTGATGCATGATTTCTTTTTAATTGGGTACCAACTCAATTACCGAACCGCCTACTAAAAAACGCCCCAACTAGAAAACCCCTAATCGCTGTATATGATTATGTTACATTTTTCCTACCTAAAAACAAGATCAAAAGAGCTTTCCTTTTGGTTTTCAATAATCGGTACACTGGTTCTAGAGTAATAATTTTAGAAGTTATTTAAAAATAAATGATTCGGGCCACCCTACCACGAAAATGATTACTCTAATGCCATAATAAAAATATATCTGTTTATAATTTTTTTATTTTTTAGAATTGCTATACAATTCACTGTGAGATTGTAGACAAATACGGGTGGAAATTGTTTTAAAACGTGGGTGATAAAATATACGAAAGAAGGAAATAATTGGAAAAAATACTAAATAATGTATATTAAAATCGTAATTGCAATCCGGAATGAGTCACGTGGCAAGGGTTTACACTGGTTCTGGGTGATGCAAGGTGGTTCATGAATTTAATGGGAAACATATTATGAACCTGGCGATGCATGTCTCGGCGAAAATCAAACGTACATACTTAAGATGTTGTGGGAGCGCGAAAAGTCAAGTACATGTGAGCACCGTCAAACTTCATGTGGTGGTAGTGGTCGTGATAGTGGTAGTGGTAGTGATATATGTGTTAAAGAAAAAAAAACCGCCGAAAGTTGACCAAATCGACAAGTTCTCAAGTGACCAAAGGATAAAAAGTGATCTAAATAAAAATGGAATATTTCGAAGGAAAAGTTTTTCAAAACGGAAAAATTAAAGTTATCAGCGTACCCGGTGATGGTAATTGCTTGTTTTACGCAATTGTGCAGCAGATAACAGGATGGAAGGAGTTCAACAGCAAATTTAAGGAAAAGGCTAATGAACTCAGGAAACAAACGGTGGAGTATCTGTGGGATCATATGAGTGAAATGAAAGAAGTCATTATGGCAGAGGCGATGGATGGACAGGTTGAAGGATACGACGACAACAAATGCATGGAAACAGTGATGCACTACATCAACAAACTATCCCAAGATGGTACATGGAGAGGAGCGGAAAGTATCATGGCCATGAAAGAAATTTTAAAAACAAATTTTCGCATATTCAATCCGAATTACGATCCACTGTTATTTCAGTATGGCAATGGCTCAAATAAGACGATCGAAATATACTACAATGGTGTAAATCACTATGACAGTGTGTACAGAAGAGAGGAAAATGAAGAGGAGAATGAGACCACAGATGTTGAACAGGAACAGAAGGATATGGAAAAAGGAATGGAAATGAAGAAGAAGGATTATCTCGAAAAACGAAAATGGAAAATGAAGAAATTGAGAAAATAAAAGTTATCAACGATATATTATGGATGACGGTAAAAGAAGGACGGATAGAGGTGAGAAGAATCATTGAGGGAATAGAAAGCCTGATTTGGTCTGTCTGCTATCAAGTGAGCAGAATTAAGCCGGAATCAATAGCGTTTTCTGAACTACCGAAAGCACTAGAAGCAGCTTTAAGAAGAGTCACAGGTGTACAAACGGAAAGCATACATCCAGTAGATTTAATTTGGAAAGCAATAGCTAACATAACAGGAATGAATATAAAAATATACCAGAAACATTCTGAGGCAAAAATATTCGAAATGGAAAACGACTAGAGCAGGAAACGAAGAGATAAGCATTAGTAGAGACAAATTGATCTTTGTCAACATACAAATAGATAGTGTTAAGAAGGTGTATCTCAAAGAAAAAGAAGCGAACTACAAACAAAAAGCAAACACGAAAGAACAAAGGACGAGTGAAGAACGCGAACGAACGAAAACAGGATCAGGATCAATTAAAATTGCAAGTTTGAATGTTAGAGGATGCTGTCAAAAAAGTAAGTGGGAGGAAATAGATGAAGAATTATACCAATCAGGAGTGGAGGTAGCAGTACTACAGGAGGCAAACGTACTCAGAACAAAAGTCAACACAAAAAACTATGAATAGTGGATGTCGGATAGAAAAAAAACAAATAATATGAGAGGATTGGCAATTTTGAACAAGTAATATGGAAAAAAAAAAAAAAAAAAAAAAAAAAATATTAACAAAAATGTTATGTCAGCAATAATCCAGTGTGATGGAGGAGAAGAAAGTTGGATCGTAGTGAATGTTCACGCACCAAATAGAAATGCAAATTCATTATTTGCAAATTTAGGAGCATATGTGAATAGCCATCCAAAAAAAGATAAAATGATATTATTAGGAGATTTCAATTTACAGCTAGGAATAGAGAACTCTGATGAAGATGACATGAATAGATTGGGAAAGTATATAGGGCACACTAAAACGAACGAAAATGTAGAATTTATGAAAATATTTTTGAAAATGCATCACATCAATGTAATATCTATGCGGTTTGATAAATCTGTATTAAGTACACGGACAAATGGAGAAAAGAATCTCAAATAGATCATATTTTAGTTGCAGAGAATACAACAATCAAGACCAAGTTCATAAGAGCAAACTGGACAGTGATTCAAACAGACTACTAAATTATCATTGCAATCATAGAAAATCAACAATGGAAGGCAGAAGTGAAACAGAAAAAAAGCAAAAAAAAAACTACAACTACCAAATGTTTTACAACAAAATGCACCAAAAACAAAATTTCACGAAGAATTTAAGAAATATGAACAGATATATGTTGAAAATATTGAAAAAACAGAAGCCTATGAGAAATTTACTGAAAAAATTACTACTAGTGCTAGGAAAGCGTTAGAACGTGTTAAGAATCCTTCGACGCTAAAGAGGAAAAAAGCAATCGAACCGCTCTTAAAAGCGAGGAAGAGAATGAAGATTGCAAAGACTAGAGGTATAGATACAACATGGTTCAGAGAAAATAGAAACATTAAAAGACAAGAATATTATATGGCAATTAGAGAGCATAATGAAAAGCAAGTGTTCAGGTTTTATAACGAATTGCAAGATTATGAAGTAGAAGAAAGAATAAAGAGGTCGTAAAGCTTCTAGCAACCGACCAATCAGTTTGCTTTCTTCACATAAGTAAGCTTTTTGAAAAATAATTTTGAATAGAATGATGCTTCACATCAATACAAATTCAATTTTTGCTGATGAACAGTTTGGATTTCGCCAAGGGCATTCAACTACGCATCAACTTTTGAGAGTTACAAATTTAATTCGTTCAAACAAAGCTGAAGGCTGCTTCACTGGAGTTGCTCTTCCAGACATAGAAAAAGCATTCGACAGTGTTTGGCATGAAGGTTTGATTGCGAAACAGAAAAAGTTCAATTTTCCGCTCTATCTCATGAAATTAGTTCAAAATTACTTAACTGATAGAACTTTGCAAGTAAATTATCAGAATTCTAAATCTGATCAATTGCCTGTTAGAGCTGGTGTTCCTCAAGGTAGCATTCTTGGGCCAATACTTTATAACATTTTCATTTCAGATCTCCCTGATTTACATCAGGGCTGTAAAAATATTGCTTTGCTGATGACACAGGCATTTCCGCAAAAGGAAAAAGTCTTCGTGTTATATCCAGGAGGCTACAAAAAAGCTTGGACATTTCTACAGATTATTTTCAAAAATGCAAGATTTCTACTAATGCTTCCAAAACTCAACTTATAATATTCCCACACAAGCTTAGAGCTGCATTTTTTAAACCAAGTAATAGTCATATGGTCACTATGAACGGAGTTCCAATTTCTTGGTCAAATCAAGTAAAATATCTTGGACTGATAATTTATATTACTAAATACGCGCCAGAATTTTGAAAAAAAACTGGAAGTGTGAATGCCTCTCATGTATCCAATTGATACATGACAGTGTTCATGCGGGGCTTATTGTATATGAAGATAACCTCAGAATGTACGTGTATGAACAGGCATTCTTGAAATGGGTTGTTGGATGTACAATAGAGCTATCACCTTCCATATTCAGGGCTAAAAATGTCTGCATCTATAAATAAATACAAATTATAAATATAGATGCAGACAGGTTTCTTTCATAAAAGCACCGCCGGCCAGTGGAATATGGACTGTACACACACACAATTGCTATACCAATTCACTGTGTTGCTTTATACGCGACTCCTGTGAACGGCGTAAAAATCACATAAAACCGTAAAACCGACCAACAAAAAACAATGGTGTTGAAAATGGGGTACGTCTCGTAGGTTATATGATTTCTTCTTATTTATGATCTGGCCAATGACTATAATCGTTGATCACTTACAAACCACAAGACTACCACGCAATCCAACAACACCATATGATAGAGCAAACATTCCTCAACCACATGCCGTTTAAAGTTGTGGTGTTTTTATGATTCATAAGAAATCGAAATCGATTTGAAACGTACCGCGTAAAAAGCGATTTTTAGGAACATCTGCGCAAAAAAGCCGTGAAAAAAACCGGAATAACCGACTCCAGTGTTTAGTAGATGTACTAGTTATGACTAAATAACCAGATTAATGTGTGTTGGTATGGTTTTTCCATAACAGACTATATGAGAAAACGTACCATAATAAAAATGTACGGCAATAAGGAGTGTATCGAAAATAAGCTATCCACAAACTTTCTTTCAAATTATGTTGAAAACCGATATTTTATTCATACAAAAAATTGATCCTTTATTGTACGAGGTTAAACTTGAACATAATGAAGACCGGATGAAATTTAAGTTATTCCTTCACGAATTTTCGAACTTTGGATCGAATGCTCTTCATCAAGTTCCGGACAAGTGTTGCATCGCATTTTTTGGACGCTTGAGCCCAAATTTTTTTGAACTCCTGCATGTTCCCAGCTGCCTTACCAGTCTTCTTGAAGACCCTCTTCACGATTGCCCAGTAACGTTCGATGGGTCGAAGCTGAGGGCAATTTGGTGGATTGATATTTTTCTCAACGAAATCTATACCCTTTTCTGCAAGCCAATTGAGAGTGGTTTTGGCATAGTGAGCCGACGCTAAATCCGGCCAAAACAGTGGAGGTGTACTATGCTTCTTATATAAAGGCAACAATCTCGTCTGGAGACACTCAGATCCATAGATTTCTACATTTATAGTTCCGGTAGTGTAAAAAATGGTTGACTTCAAACCACAGGAACATATTGCTTGCCATACCAGTACCTTTCGACCGAATTTCTCCACTTGAATCGACCTGTCCGCATCGCTCACATCCTCCTCAACGACGGCAGTAAAGTATTGTGGACCTGGAAGGGTTTTTGAGTCCTCCTTTACATAGGTCTCATCGTCCACCAAAACGCATTCATTCGGACACTGCAAAAGACGCGAATACAATTTCCGGGCTCTTGTTGCTGCTCGCTTCTTCTGTTCTGCACTTTGTTTCGAGATTTTCTGCTCCTTGTAGGTCTTCAGGTGGTTTCGCCTCTTGATACGCTGGATCATTTCGACACTCGTTCCTGCTTTTTTGGCCAAATCAAGTATTGACATTGATTTGTTCTTCATGATTAGAGATACCACTTTCTGCTCCAGTTCGGGTTGGAAGAACTGGGTTTTCTGCCTCTTCCTGGTTGCTCATCCAAAGAATAGTGTTCCCCAAACCGATTAATGATGGTTTTAAGACTCGCATGATGAATTCCAAACCGCGTCGCCAATTTTCGCATAGTAATACCCCTTCTCACTTAGCCATGTGTCCAGAACCTTAATTTTTACTTCCTTTTCTTCAATACGCGACATTTTGAAAACGCAGAATCTGAACCGCACAAACAAGTAAACAAAAGAAAGCTGACAGTCAAACGCACAGCATGCAGTGTTCAGGGCATAAAAAACCATCACAAATACATGCGTACAACGCAAATGTATGTGGATAGCTTATATTCGATACACTCCTTAACTGGTACAGCTTCAGTTCCAACCAACCAACAAAATATTTTTCGTGAAGAATAAGCAGCAGCCTTTTCTTCATGAAGAATATATTATTAGGTGATCGCTACTGAACTGCATTGCATCCGAAGAATGCTTCTATGAATCGTACAAATAGAATATTGAGAGTGAGTGACCTAAGCTTGAATATGTCAAGTAGTAACACGGCGAATGGCGAATAAGATAGAAGAGACGAAATAACCGATGTTACTCCGTTTGCATGACCGATCGGGCTCGATGGTTTGAATGTATGTTCACTGCTGTGGCTCGACTCTGTGGCGAAGAGCAAACGTGGTGAATGAATAATGTTTGCGATAATCCGCAACCTTGACTGCTTACTCAACCCGACTCCAACAGTTGTGATCTCGTCAAGACCCTTGCACTCGACCACAGTCTTCTCTGAGAGAGCTCTAACTATCGCCTGTTCACCAAGAGACTTTTCGACGAGCGTCTTGAAGTTGTGCTCTTGATGGCAGGATCCTTCTTCAGCTCGAAGAGCATCTCACCTTTTTAAAAGTTTACTTAGTTTTCACCACCTCTTCTCCTGGCTCCTCTCCAACTCCGGATCAGGTCTCTTTTTTCGGAGGAGTTCAGCGCACGTCGTTCCACTTTTTACCTCAACAATTAGTAGGCCGTGTTGTCCCCATTTCTGCTCCCAACGAAGCAAGTTACCTGGCTCTTCTTCTCTTCTGACGTTTTTACTTGCTGCTGGTTTTTCTTCCTTTTGTCTGCCTGGTTGCCGACAGTGCGCCATTCATTTGTTTCTCGCCTTTCTCCACGTCGTTTTTGAGATTTTTCAACTCGTCCTCATCTCCTGTTGTGTCCCCTTTTCCTTTTCTCCGAGCGTGGATTCTGGGGTTACTTTGGCGTCTGCAGTTCGTCGACCGTTGCCTTTTGGCTGTCCTCAAGAACCTTTTCGGCAGTCTCTGCTCTCATCCCTCAGTGCATCCTGTTCGTGTTCGGCTGCAATCACGGCCGATTTGGATACGCGTCACCATCTCTTTGGTTTCCCTTGTGGACGTTGTGCTCGTCCTCTACAGGTAACCACAGAGGTCGTCGATCCGGTTTCTGACTACCTCTATCGGGTCTTTCTTCCCAACACTGTCCCCTCGAGTTGTACTACTGCTGCGTTGCGGGGTGAACAGTTGGGTCAGGAACCCCTGTGACTTGCTACTGCTGGTACTTGCAGTGGCCTCCGATTTCGGTACTGGTGACCTCTGTAGCTTTCCGCTTCTTGCGAACACTATCGCACCTCCATCAACGTTGTCTGGCGTTTTGCCATCGTCGTTTAATGTGTGTGCGTGTGTGTGTGTGTGGGTGTGTGGGTGAATGTGCGTGTGTGTATGTGCGCGCACGCGCGTGTGTGTGTTTGTGTGTGTGTGTATGTTTGTGTGTGTGTGTGTGTGTGTGTGTGTGTGTGTGTGTGTGTGTGTGTGTGTTTGTGTGTGTGTATGTGTGTGTGTATGTGTGTGTGTGAGTGTGTGTGAATGTGTGTGAGTGTGTGTGTGTGTTTGTGTTACAAATTATGCCACATCAGACATTTGTGGACCGATTATTTCAGTTATGTTATCGGCTAATGAAAGCAACAACCTTCCCATAGAACGCTATTATTTTTTTTTCCATTCGGACATTTCGTTACGGAGATATGAGCGAAAGTGTATTTTACGGCGTATCACTATTGTTATCAAACTGTCCAGTCTCTGATTACATACTCAGCTATTTGTGTACCGATTTTACTTTTGGCAACACATTAAAGCTGCATAATTTTCAAAAAACTAGTGAAAATTTCATTATGATTGGATAACTCTGCATGGAGATATGACCAAAACAATACCTGAGAGCACATAATTGTAAGATTGAAATATACTCGTTACAGTTCAAAACCGGACAATACAATTCGCACTAATCGATCCTGCTGGCATTCTATAGTGTCACATCTTATGCGTTGTATGGCGCATCAGATGCACCATTCAGCGCACTAGATGCGACAATATAGACTCTATAGAATTAGTGGATCGATTGACGCAAGTGGTTTTGTCCGGTTTTGAACTGCAACGAGTATATTCAAAAATTACAAAAAGTCTCCATTTACTATAATTGCACAATTTTCAACGAAGCTGTACTTATTTAGCATCTTGCATCCATATCGATAATCAAAATTGAAGGTTAGGATTGTCTAATAGTTCATTCTATAGAGAGAATATTTGAAATTACTTACATAAACAGGTCGTTGAACACTATTATTTCCAATATTTTCATCACATCGACGAACAATACGTTCAATATCAAGGGGTGTCTCACTAGAATCGAGCGAAGCAAATTTCAATCAATTTGAAGTCAATTCACAGCAAAAGGTCTCCGATTAAGTATGTTTGATCAATATTACAACACATTCATTGCGTCAGTTGCACCGATTTGACATTTGAGTTGAAGGAAAGCAAAGTTTTATGTTGCTAAATTCAGCAGCTGCGTATTTTCTGTCAAGCTGATGCATTTTCATTTGTAGAGAATTATATCTAATTCGTCAAATCATGACGATGGTATCCATGTGCGACACCCTTTGTTCAGGATTGTATAATAGTTCATTTCATTAACTGAATATATCAAATATTTCTGGAATTTCCTTTAATTACTGACGAAAATAACTATCCAGTACTATATTTTCCATTTTTGAGTTCGTAATCCTGGTGAAGTGTAAGAAGGGTTTAGTCTCACCATCGGTGGATTAATTCGGGTATTTAAATGTTACAACACATGTCTTACGTATTTCAAAAAACTATTGCAAAGAATGAAATTTCTACAAAATTTGTCAAGATGGTTTTGTTCGTCTCGTTTCAAACGGCAAATAACAGTTTCTGTTATACTATAATATTAAACTCATAATTATCAAATATATAAAAATATAAAAGAAAATATAATCAGAGTAAAAAATATCACCCACAAGTTGCACGGTGGAGGAAAGTTGCCAAGAAAAACCAGGCAAAATTACAAATTTAGTCAGGGAGAATTTTCAAAATAATATTTTTGTTCACTGATTCTTTATTATTTTTGAGTAATGCCTGAAAACCTAAGTATCACGCAAATTAGACATTAATCTTGTCCGTTGCTACAAAGTATAAAAAACACCAACGGCAACATATATTGTCAGCATGCATGCATATACAAGGTTTTTGCTGTCAGGACAATTGTTTTGAATATTATTAATCTTATCGATCTATTTTTGACTAAAAGTTCAATCAAATCTTTATATATGTTTCCATTTGTTTTCGAATTTTTCAGCCAAGCATAAGAAGACAATAGAAAGAAATTGTACCAAATTGTTTTACGACTGGGTATACATCTCTAGATGTATACTGTCAATTAAAGAAAAACTTAGTATTAATCTTTGCAACTGACGCATTTAACTCAAACGCTAAAATAACTAACAGTAAAGATTCAAAGATCTTGTTCAAATTTCAAGAACAAAAACATACAATGCATTTATTTCTAAAAAGGAACAAAGCATGATGCCAGTTCATACTCTGGTCAATAAATAAATCTTGAAAATATTCAATATGTTACCTTTTACAATATTTTAAATTAAAAATCTTCTTATTTATTTAAATTCTTGAGATTTCATCCAGTCTTAAAAATGTTTGGCGCAGGCTTTCTTATTCTCGACTAAGGAACTTGGGTTCTTCATCACACAGATAATGGTTAAACATGAAAATGATTAATTATCGGCTCCGTTAAGTTCTGCCAGTTTAAATATAAATGAAATAGATTACAAAATGACAATTTTTAAACTTATTTATCAGGAAAACAAACCAGACAACCATCTGAAAAAATTGTCAGGTATATTATGTCAACCGATGTATTAATATGATCTTAAAAATTAAATGTTAATGTTTTCACAAATAGTGCACCATCTAAAAAAAAATTGTGTTACATGCGATTAATAACCATATTTCTCAGGTCTTTAGAAAAAAATTCAACCATACAGCATATGTTCTCTATTTTAGTATTTAGTTCACTTGATGACATATAGCGCACCTAAAAGTGTGACTTATTTTGCACCCACACGAGGGATTGCACGAAGCATATGAGAAAGATCTCTAATTACAATTGTTAACAAAAGTAAACTTGAATGGTGCAACCTGCGCGAACCAAAGCACACCCATGCAATCCAAAAAGATTATCTAGAAGGTTCCCCTACATTCTATATTCAATTTTTGGCGTGTTTATGGATCGTGTGGCAGAAGCCTTGCAAAGTTTGTTTGCAAAGAAAATGAAAGGCCTTCTTCAAATGTTTCGCAAGATTTGTAAAATCATGGTTCGTTGATCAAATTGCCCCACAATCATGTGACCAAAGTGCAAAAAATAAAATAATGCATTCTAAATTAAACTCAACTGTAGAGCTTTTTTTTTTCAATCGCTGAACTTGAAGCTAAATGAATAAACTTTTGCTATGCGTTGAAACTCATTTTGTTATTGTTGCTACCAATAATAAGTACAAATTACCCAAAAAGGCAAACCATGTATGACTTTTGGTAAAATGAGCACCTATATTCCTGTGTTTTGTTGTAAAATAAAATTGATAGTGTTCCTTAATTTGCCACTCAGTTACTTCAGCAACCAGCTTCATCAATATTTCACCAATTGATCATGTATTTTTCAAACCCTTAGATTTCGAGATACCGGTGCTGACCATCTTATCCATACGATCAACTAGCGTTGCTATTCCCAACTGAATTCGACGAGTCACTTCCACCGTTAGAACAATATCGATTCCTTGCCGATCTGATCTAAAAACGTGGGTTTGGGGCACACAAAAAAAGTTACAAGTGGACCCTAAACTAAATCCACCCAAATTTTCATTAAATTCTACTCAACGGTTAAAAAGTTAGAGCAATTTCATAGTGTGGCAATTTCACCGTGGACACCCTTAAGTCAAAGCAAAACGACGTGCTTATTAACAAAATTTTGTTAAGAGACTCTCACAAGAAACCTCAGTGACCAACTTGTACATGTGTAACTGCTTATCTATTATCTACTACAATATGTGTAACCGCTTCTCTGTTATTGAGAGTAATAAATACTCAAAGCGATGGATATTTTTTTTTTTTGTCTTGATTATCGAGATTTTCAGCCTTGGGCTGGTTCATCTCCCGTCGTAGTTACTCAAATTCCCTTTTTGGGTATTTTCGTAACTTGTTCGGAGGTGAGATTCGAACTCGTGACTTTGGCGTGAGAGGTATGGATGTTAACCACTACGCCGGGGTCGCCCCCAAAGCGATGGATATTCGATATCGCTTAAAAGGACTGCCCGGCTTTTGTTTCATCACAAACTATTCTTAAAAAAACGTCTTCACATGGCGGATTGCAGGACAAACCGTTCACAAAGCTGAAAATCTATATGGATCATCTTTCATCTAACAACTAGAAGCAATATGATGAAATGCAATCTGCCGATACCTACCAGATATTGTAAAAATACGCCTGCTAGACTTGTTGAACTCCTTCATTGAAAATAATTTTGCACTGCTTGAGAGATGACGGGTAAGTAATAGCTATACAAAAACCTGGCAAGCACGCGTCTGATCATAACTCAAAACATCCTATTTCTATGCTTTCGGATTTTGGGGAATCGTTAAAAAAAAAATGATTCAGTATTTCTGGACAAGAAAGTGACTTTTCATGCAGTCTTCATTGAAATCCTGTACGATAATCTGCAGAGAATTGCACTTCCTGGAGATTTCAATATTTGGTTGCCAGAAAAGCAAATGAACTTTTTCTTGAACAACTGAAGACATCCAGAATCATTGGGGCCTGCCCCAAGGCTCATGCCTCATTCCCCTTATGTGTAACTTTTACGTCAAATATTTTGAAAGTAGTTTATTGACGACCAGTGACAAAGTAATGGGGTAACCAACAAAGTACATAAAAATTCAACCTTTTCATATGAGATTTTTTTTACTACACCTTTGATAGTTTATTTGATTTTTTGAAATTACAAGCCATTTGGTGCTATGAATTAAGAGCTGTAGCTATCAATGTGTTAATTCAGCGTTTCTAAATGTCTACCAAAGAAATGGAAATACCTGTGCGTCTGAACAATTACAATTAACGTATATATTAACGTAGTTTGTTGTTTAATGTACAGGGTGTGGCAGAAAATAATGCGAAAATTTGTTCTTTTTCTTTCAAATCCCATGTTCAACTAATTCAAGCATTGATATCAACATTTTCGAGTGCAGTTATCTTTATAAAGTCCTTTTAAACAAATTTATACAATATGTCTTCCATTTTTATTAATAACATCCTCGAGCCGACGCCGGAAGCCAGAGCATGCCTTTCGGACGTAGTCCTCCGATATTGACTGCCATGTGCGTGTTATGGTTGACTTCAGGATCTTCACACTAGGGTGTGATGTTTTGCAGGCTCGTGCTTCAACATATGCCCAAATCGAATAATCCAACGGATTAAGATCTGGACTGCTAGGGGGCCACAAATCCTTCGGCCAAAACTTCATGTTATCGTTCAACCATTGTTGGGTTCGATTTTACGTGTGACACGGCGCTCAATCCTGCTGTAGGACAACGTTTTGGTCCTCGGAGAAATTGGCACTTGGTCCTTTAAAATACCGATATACACTTCGGTATTGATTTTAACTCCAGCATCAATGAAAACAGGCGGCATTTTCAAACCGTTGGATGCCACCAAGCCAAACATCATGACACCAGCCGGATGTTTGGTTTGAAATTTGAATTTCACTTTTTCCGGAACGTTCTCCATTTTCTGCGGTGAAATGAACCGGTCGCACCGGTTGGCCACAGCATCGATGCTGAAAAGCTTTTCGTCGGAGAACAGGATTATCATTTTTTCCTTCTTCAACAAGGAAAGCAATCTCTTGGAACGAGTCACTCGTAGTTCCTTGACCCGGTCTGTAATCAAGTGACGTTTCACTCTGGCTCTGGAAGATGCATGCAGGTCTTCTTTGATGATTCTCCGCATGGATTTCTCCGAAATATTGGCTTCCTTTGCAAGTTTTCTTGTGGAACGCACCGGGTTGCGAGCAATTTTTGCACGGACCGATTTGATCACGTTCGGCGTGCGTGCAAAGCGCGGACGTCCGCTTCCTGGCTTCCGCTGCTTAGGACCATCCTGCAAGGACTTTTTTATGCGGTAAACTGTTGCCAAATGGCACCCTACCACCTTACCACCAAACACTTTCGACAGAAATTAGTCACTAGCTACACAAATTAACCCAAAACTCAAGTATGAACATTTTCGCATTATTTTCTGCCACACGCTGTAGTTTAATAAACGTGGTTTTGTTTTTATGTTCTACGCTGTCATTTGATATAAACATAAACATGTGGCAGAATCTTCCACCTGAAATTGTATAAGCCTCTTGAGCTGAGTTCCACTGAAACTTGCATTTGATTTTATTGACGTTAAGCTTAATCAAATTAACAGCGTTATAGTTGGATTTTCACTTCTTTTAAAAATACGCAAAAGTCACAGATATTTTTCTTAATTTATAGTCTCGGGCTGGTTTGTCAAAGAACAACTGTGGATTACGTATGTAAATTATAATCTATTGACGAAGAAACTAAATTGAAAATGTGCCACTTAGGTGATAGGGACATAAAAAGTTACTACTTAATTGTTGATTTTAGAACTGAATAGGTATCAAGATCACATATCTACAATCACATCTATACGGACAAATACATAATACGCACCCATACCCGAGTAGAGTCTGGGATCAAATAGAAAACTTAATATGTTGTTGTGATGCTGCTCATAATGTTTGCTCAGGTCGCTGTCGTTTTTGTTATGTTAACGGTTAAAAGATCAAAATTGACAGCAACAATTTATTCCTGTTTCATCAAATTTAAAACTGATCTTGCTATCAGTGAAAGTAAATTTTAAAGTCAATTTGCTGTGAATTTTTTCCTGCTTATAGAAAAATGAGCATCCTACGTGATGTTCTCTCCAGCCAAGGAAAACAAAACTACTTTTTTTAAAAAAAAAGTGAACGAAATTGGAAATTCGAAAATGAAACCAAAATTTGATATACAATTCAACAATTGTGAAGTGAAATCATCATTCCTTATCATGCGCTGAGCCAATTAACATCGCCTGGTCTCGTAACAGCATTCTTTGCTTTAGAAAAGCTGCTTTTTCTTCTCAGAGGTTTTGCTTCCGTGTTAAGAGTGAAAGAGTGCGTAAGTGCCAAGTGCGCGTGTTGGAAGGTGCAGGTTTTTTTCTTTTTTTTTAATTAGTTCGTTTATTTGTTAGGCTCAGGCGTATGTAACACTTTATGGAGCCGATATTCAATATTGTTATTTACAATGCATAATTTTTCAATTTTAGTAAAATGGGGAGTCAATTACTCGTGGCTAGCTCGAGATTAATGGGTCACATTATCGTTTGGAAGGGGCTAGGCAGGTAACTTATTTATTTATTTATTTATTTATTGAAGGTATTATTTGCTACTCATGGTTGCGACATCTACCAAATCCACGGTCCCGGTAGTCCCTTTCAGGCACTAAGCCGCAGATGGGTGACCACTGCTTGCTGGGCAGGTACAAGTAGCGCGGAAACAAAAGGATAGTATAACTGGGCCACAATGGCAGGTTGTTTACTAGACTGGAGGGGAGGGGGTGATGATATTACACGGCCCAGAGATAAACCATTGAAAACTCTTGACATTTCGCGCGAATTCCAGCGAAAATATCCTGGTGTCTCGATTCACAAAGAGAGAATTAATAGACTGCGTGAAGAAGCGCTGAATTTTGAAATAGCTAATAAGATTGCTAACCACGAGATTTTGAGTACCGAATATTGTGTATATGTCCCTTCGCGAGATGTGGAGATCGATGGCGTTGTCTCCGATGCGGGTCTGACTGTCGAGAACTTCCAACTGCAAAAGACTGGGTTATTGCAGCAACACATTTCGTTGCGAAAAGTGTGGTGAAAACCACACTGAGGATTCTCACACACAAGCTGTGCAGAAATGTGTTCATTGTGGTGAGAATCCTCACTCATTGAAGGAGTGCCCAAGGTATAAAAGGCAATCTGTTGATGTGCAGCGTTCCATCACTGGACGCTCCCGGCAGACTTATGCAGAAATGCTTAAATCTGCAACAGCCATTCTTGACGAAAACCAATTTTTGATTTTATCAGCTGAATAATCGGACTCTGACTCATCTGATGTAGGTGATTCTATAGTGGTACACGCACCCGGATCCTCGAAAAGGAAACGTTTCTCTCCGAAAGTGCACCGTGAGATAACAAAAGTCACCTCCACAGGATTGAAACATGTTCAGGCAAATGGGGAACAAATTGCAAAACCGAAGGCTCCTATTGCTCCAACGCCTGGATGCAGTATAGACTTCCCACCATTGCCCAAAAGGAAAAATAGAAATAAAAATGCTTCTCCTCAACCAAAAATCCCTTTTTAAATTGAGTGTATTGGTCGAAAGATCATATTTCATCACCTTTGTATGGGTCCCTTCACATTGCTCAATCCCAGGCAATGAGAAAGTGGACTCGCTCGCAAAGGTGGGCGCCCAGGAAGGCGATTTGTATTATAGATTGTTTCATCGAGGGCGTGGTTTAAGGACCTGCACGTTAGCCGTGATTTTATCCGTGTGATGAGTAGACTTATGTCCAACCATTACCAGTTAGATGCACACCTCTAGCGAATTAACCTCGTGGACAGCTATCGTTGCCAGTGTGGAAACGGTTATGATGACATCGATCTCGCAGTCTGGCAATGCACGGATAATGACGCCGCCAGAACACGACTTTTGAATACCCTAGAGGCCCAAGGAAGACAACCTTATGTTCCTATACGAGATGTGTCGGGATCTCGCAATCTGTGCTATATGCAATCGATTTATATGTTTTTTTTTTCCAAATGTCTAGTATAAGAATTTAATCTGCTTGTGGTTTTGTTTTTCTTTATTCATTAGTTTTTGTTTGTTTTGTTCCGACATGTTGAGGAGTTTCATCGTCGCCCAATGGTTACACAACACATACCGGCCAAACACAAAAATAGAGCCCTGACCATTCCGCACCAAGTTATTGTGCTGGCGACAACTATCCGATGAGACAACAGAATCCTATTTCCATGTTCCTCTGTCCAATCCATCCCCAAAAAAATGTCACTTATTTTAACCTCGGGTAAACCGCGAGTAAACGGCTCAAGTCCTACTAATCCTAGTATTAAAAAAAATTCAAAAGAAGTTAAAGTCGATCGTCAATCAGTTCGGACGCCTTTTAATTTCATTCCTCGCCACGTGCGTTTTCGCGTTTTTTTTTTACATACCTACGTTTCGTTTTTTGCTTACGCGCATTTTGTTCGTCATGAGCTGTGAAATTTGCTCGCTCGATTCTACCGCCGATGCGGTATTGTGGACCTGCATAGGTTGTTCGCGTGCCTTTCATGCCGCCTGCGTGGGAGTATCTGTCCAGCGTAACTCTCTTAGAAAAAAGGATAAGAAAATTGATGTTATGTCTTATGTCCTGCCGTGCTGCAGCTCCTGCCAAATCCTCCTAACACTTAATTTCGAAGTTCAATTGCTGACAAAGCAACAGGCTGAACTAGCCGAGAAAGTGGAAAGCAACACACAAGTTACCCATCGCGCGACGAAGGAAATTAATGCTACTGTTTTGAATGATGGAATCTGCCGCCTTGAGGGTAAGCTCAACGAAATACAAGAACAGCTGACGGTGATCAAAAGCAGCGGTTCTGCTGGCATTAAAAATCGCATAACTTCGCTTTGTGATATTGCCATGAAAAAATCTAAAGAAAATCTATCTTCGTTAATGGAATCAATGACGTCAGGTTTAACCAATGACCTGGAATCTTTAAATGAACGAATTAAAAAGATTAGCCGAATTTATAGCTTCTGGTAATGTTATGTTAAGCAATCCGATGTTTGGAACAGACATAATGGAAGAGCTGAAATCTTTATCAGCCATCGTAAATGCAATTGAGTCGAACATTATTTCCCACTCACCGGACTCTGCTGATTCGCTCGAAGATGAGCTCAACGATGCCAATAATATTCACCCGGTTCAGTCAGACTGGCGCCTTCTTGGAAGTATGGAAAAAAAAGCTTCACTTAAAACAACAAAAATAAGCCGAAAATGCAAGAAGGCGAAAAAAGCAATCGCGTAACAACTACAGCAACAACAGTCATTACTATAGAAGCCAAACCAGTAGGCTCAGCAATATTCAAGACAATCGCCAGAATCAATACTCAAGACATCCGTAAGACAACTATCAGTACACCAATAATTTCTGCAACAACGACGGAGCTCTTAATATCATGAAGGATCACAGTGGTAACAGCGTACTACCACCGGACAGAATACTTCTTGCCAAGCTTCTTGCGGCAGCGAAGGAAAGATTTTCCAAACCACCGGGATGCTCCTCATTCGATACACTGACTACCCACCGGCCATTACAGTTCCAGAGAGGGGAAATCCTGGCTCATGACGAAGTTGCTCTTCAAATTCTGCTACATCATGTGAAACGTGCCAGTGCCATGCTCATCATTCGTGTTTTCGAAGCAACTGACGAATTTCTCAGAGGAAGGATATGACGATACGGATAATTAGCCTGGCGATCACAGCATTTTTCAAAACAGTAGAAATTCCGGACAGGTGAATATTAGTCAAAGTCCATTAAGCTCTTCACCCCACCCTCATTCCACGAATGAAATCACGGTATATTGTCAAAATTTTAATCGGATGAAAAGCGCTGCTAAGATCAGCGAAATTCAATGTAAAGTTCTTAGTAGTTTTTATACCGTGATTCTAGCAAATGAAACTAGTTGGGATGAGAGTGTAAGAAGTGAAGAGGTTTTTGGTAATAATTATAACGTTTATAGAGATGACCGTAGTTATCAATGGTCAGAAAAAAAGTGGAGGTGGAGTTTCAGTTGCAATTTCAACTTGTGTTTGTTTCGGTGTACTTTTTTCCAAACAATGCCCGTAAGGAAATATATGATAAGTTTTTTACTAATGCCGAAGAAATTGTATCTGGTTTACTCCCTGAAGTAAAAGTACATATATATGGTGACTTTTTTCAACGCAATGTTGATTTTATTGCTGACATTGATAATGAAAGCATCCTACTTCCAATAATTGGGGAAAATGAGACGCTTAATTTCATATTTGACAAAATTGCTGATTTAGGACTTCATCAAATAAACCATGTGAAAAATCAACAGAACTTTTAGTTAGACTTTCTGTTGACAAATATTTTCGATGATTTCTGTGTTCGTGAATCATTGACTCCAATATGGAGAAATGAAGTATTTCACACAGCAACAGAATATTTTCTTTTTGTACAAGGAAATGAGACGCCTGATTGCAGACTCGAGGAAGTTCTTGACTATAAATCAGCTAATTATGCTAACATAAGAAGCAAACTAAACTTAATTGATTGGCAAACAGTATTTAGGATTGAAGATAATGTTGAAAGTGCAAGTGAAGTGTTCTTCACTAAGTTGTTTGCAAGTATCCAGGAAGAAGTACCAGTTAAAATACGTAGACGAAGAGTATTTTCAAAGGATCCAGTTTGGTTCAAAAAACATATTAAAAATTTAAAAAACCGTAAGCAAAAAGCGCATAAAATTTACAAAAAATATAACAGTTCCGTTAATTTAGAAAGCTATTTGAACATTTGTGATGAACGTAATTTGGCTATGAATATTGCATTTGAGGAGTATAATTCAAAAATTGAACGTGAAATTGGCCAAAAAACTTTTTTAATTACGTGAATACCAAATTAAAATCAGACAATCTTCAATCCCGTATGTATTTTGACAATAGTGAGAGTAATAAGACAGACGAAGTATGCAATTTATTTGCCAAGTTTTTTCAAGAAACATACACAACATACTCAAAAGCAGATCGTGATCGGCAATACTTTGGGTTGTATCCTGAATATTCCAGTGACATAAGCGTGTATCAAATCTATGTGCATGAAATCTTGGAAGGGTTAACACATTTAGATGCATCCAAAGGCTCGGGACCTGATGGAGTTCCTCCTTTGTTTATGCAGACTTTAGCAGCTGAGCTTACTTCTCCATTGTTTTGGCTTTTCTAATATGTCACTGGAATCCGGAGACTTTCCAAAATTATGGAAGAGCTCATTTCTAGTGCCTATTTTTAAGTCTGGTAAAACATCTAATATTCGTAATTATCGGGGTATAGCCCTGATCTCTTGCATTCCAAAACTGTTTGAGGCAATTGTGAATGAAAAATTGTTTAACCAAATCAAAAATAGAATAACTAATAATCAGCATGGATTTTTTAAAGGTCGTTCGACAACCACAAATTTACTAGAATTCGTTAATTATTCTCCGGAAGCCATGGACAACGGAAACCATGCAGAGGTTTTGTACACAGATTTAAGCAAAGCATTTGACCGTGTTGATATACCTATGTTTATATTTAAATTGCAAAAAAATGGGAATTCAGCCCAAATTCCTCAAATGGCTTAGTTCATACCTAACCAACCGTGATCAAGTTGTAAGATTTAAAGGAAACCAATCAACACCTATTCATGCCACTTCAGGAGTCCCATTAGGACCACTTTTATTCATTCTTTTTGTAAATGACTTATCTTTTATTCTTAAGAAACTTAAATTTTTAATTTACGCTGACGACATGAAACTTTATTTAGAAATAAAAAATGCAGAGGACATCAACCCGTTTAAGAATGAGATATTGTTGTTCCATACTTGGTGTAACAAAAGTCTGCTACAACTGAATGTGAAAAAATGTAACTTAATTACCTTCAGTAGAAAACGAAACATACCTAATATACAAATAACCTTAGGCAATCAGAATGTAAGGAAGTGTAATAGAGTTAGGGATTTAGGTGTTGTCTTAGACTCTAAACTTACGTTCATTGATCATTATAACACAATTATAAACAGAGCTAAAACATGCTAGGATTTGTTATACGTTTTTTATATAACTTTCATGACCCGTATACGATAAAAACATTATAGGGTAGGGAACGGCTTAATCAGGGGTCACTATTTTAATCAGTCGTTAGAAAATTGGTCTATAACTTCTTCATTTTCCAAATTATTTCATTTTTAATGATACGATCATAAGCTTTATCTGTATGAATCATGATTGATTACCAATTTATTACTGTCATTTTGAAGATTTTAAATACATCATCCAGAAACCATCAGTTTCTGACCTGCTGAAGAAGTTCGCTCGAATATTGCCTTTGTGTATTTTGCATTTGCATCGCGTGTACCGGAGAGCATGTCTTCATCAGATCTCTCCCACAACTAGGCTTGTTGCCAGAATGTGATGTTGAATATTGAGTTAAATTTATTACATATTTAGATAATCTGAAATCGCTATTTATTTCATGTTTCTTCCAGTCATTGGAGGTTGATCTATGCTTATGATTATATTGTCCATCATCTGGCACTATCATTTGCAATAAAAAATATGTTTCGGAGCTGTCCAATAGTACCCAACGATGAATAATGCTTCGCTGTTGAGCGGAAGCTATGGCATCACTGTTGCTTTTGAGAGAGCCCATGTTTCCTCTCTTCTTTGATAACCATGGATATAGCGCACCGGTAATGTAACGTGAAGCCTGCTGTCTCTTGCATTTGTTTGTTTTTAAACGAAGCATCCCGTTTGTCGTCACAGTCGCTTTGGCTAACATTTGCATGAGAGTAAATGAAATAAGAAATACACATTGCCAATCTAAAGATCAATGACAAACTAAAAGTTTGGTCGTGTACGTCTGTCTCATAACCTGCTAGGAGACGAGTTTGTGGTCGTAGCAATCGACATGTTTTGGTTGATTGTTTTCGAGAGCGGATGGGTAAAACGAAGGAGCGGGTTGAGGAAATTGACGTTTGCAGCAAATGGCCTATTTCATTTCGCCTTCGCACACATGTACAGAATCGCACTCATACAATATTGTTAGTTTATGTACAGATTGAGGAGCTAATCGGAAAGCAATCCGCATGCGTTTAAGAAGTCCCTGCAATTGGGAACTTTATTCCATGGCTATGACATTATCTGAGCCTAATGCTCGTTGCTGAGGGTATGTTCCGAAAGACCAGACGTAAGCAGAGGGATTAATGTCTAAATATTGGCAGTTCTAATTATAGATTACATACAGCTTCATCAAATGTCTTAGGGGCTGACTAAACTGCTTAAAACCCGTCCCGTACCCTACATTGCTTATGTCAGATCAATACTAGAATATTGTAGCATAGTTTGGTCTCCATTCACGATAACACATGAGGAAAAAATAGAGTCAGTACAAAAACAATTTTTTTATACGCACTAAAAAAGCTAGGATGGACTGTATTTCCTTTACCATCTTATAAGCCTCGATGTATGCTTATTAATATTCAAACATTAAAAGAGCGTCGTGAATTTGCTATGGCGTCATTTATAAATAATATAGTCTCACACAGAATTGATGCAATGGAAATTTTATCAAAACTAAACTTTTACATACCAACAAGGACATCGCCAGTTATTTGCAACAAATTATCATCGCATGAACTATGCAAAATATGGACCGATTAATCAAATGATGGCTAATTACAATAACCATTGCAATAGTATAGATTTTACAATATCGGAAGAAAAATTAAGACAATACTTCCGCGCGTGCTAGGTTTAAGTTAAGTTATGTACTTATTTTAATTAAAATGGTCTACAACTGATTGACGACGACAAATAAATAAATTAATAAATAAATATTGTCATTACATTACACAAAAAACAATGAATTATCGGCTCCGTAAAGCTAACACAATTGAGCCTATCAAATAAATGATTTTGTTAAAAAAAAGTGAAATCAAATTTTGATTTTAATATGATATTGATATCAAAATCAATTTTGTAATTGCAATCTTTATGATGTAAGACTGGGGTACTCAGGTGCCCAATCACAGGTTTTAGCTCAAAAACTCTCAACAATTATACCTACGATGAAATACTAGTTATAAGCCGTATAATCAGTTTTGAACATTTAATCAGCGAACCAAACACTCTAAAGAAACAAACTTCTATATGTAAACAACAAGTTGACGACACAGCTGCAGGTTTGGTTGAGATTAGGTGGATTACTTATTTTGACACTAAAAAATGATAATATTAAATCGAATTCAAGCCATTTCAGGAGTATGGCAAGGGTCAAATCTTGGCCGTCTTCTGTTTATTTAATAGGTAGAGAATATTTATCTGATACTAATAAAAAGATTAAGTGCTTATTTATGAAGTTTTTTTTTAATGAAACCTGAAGCTTTTTTAAATCAGAATTACAGAAGGCATTATTGGCGTCAAGAGTGTTATTCATACATTGTGTTCGAAAAGCTTTTTACCTCAAACAATAAAAAAAAATAATTCAATCCCGTTGCGTAGAAAGCAAATCACACCTTTTTTTCTCGATTACTAGAAAAGTGTGAAAGAATTGTGGATTAAGGATTTATCTTAGATTCTGAGTTAACCGTTATCAAAACTCGTATATCTTGCGTTTTATTTAAGATAGCAACTCAGCAAGATGATCTAGTATGGGAAAAATCATTACATTCATAAATTTCTTAACAACTACGAACTCATTAGCAAAACAGGTCAGACAAGAAGGTGTGCAAAAATCAACGGGTATCCTGGACGTCGGTCGTCTCTTCATTTGACTACCGGCAGGAACGACTGCCATCGGTGTATTGAATGATTTACTACATGATTCAAACTTTTGATAGTATTTTTCCATATCTGAAATGATCTGAAATGATCTGAAATGATCAAATCTGAATGATGGAGGCGTTTAAAGAATGGAAGAAAACGAATTGTACGATGTTTTTCATTTCGTCAAGGCTCTGTGTAGCATGAGTATGGGCAGAATTCTGAGCCATCTGGATCGCATGATGCTGAGGAGTCATTTGCAAAATTGGTCCTTATCTGTGATACAGACATAGGAGAGAGATCAATAGGGATCCCGACGTTTTTTCCCCCTAAAGATCTATGCTGAGCCATACACTCTTGAACGGTATGTGCAATGGGATATTTATTACAGCACCGTTCAAAAGAAGTCGAACTGTTAGGATAACTGGTGTTAAAATGCGCCCCTTGAGAAACTCATCGATTTTATCCACTAATTGATCAAAAATATTCACTTTATTTTAATGAGGTCATTAGTCTAATCTGTTCTTTATATGTTCTCAGGAAAATCTAACCTTAATATGAATTTATTACTGAAAAACTGATTTTATAAAAAATGTTCTCAGAAAACATTACACGGGGTATAATGCACCATTTAGGAGTTACCAAATAATTTGTTACATTTCCGGTCAACTGACCGAAACAATTTGTGGTAGCACTGATTTGTTCACCGTTGCAGAAGAGAATTTTTGTAAAAATACCATCCTCTGCTTTGTTATAAGTATTTTGATGAAAATGGTGGATTAGCAAATACTGCTCACCAAAATTATGTACTAACTTTTGAGATACAACTTCAGATGAGTTACTTTGGATGCTTTATTTTGGATTATTTTCTGGATTCTGGATTTTGCATACATCGCAATTTGATCAGGAAACAAACCGGTTGTTCAATATGAACATTGTGAAAAATTTCTCGTATTTGGGATTTTTCAAGCAACTCGACTGAAATATATTTATCCATTAAATTCATGAATCACATTAAAGGAACATAACCTAACAAATTGGTCTTCAATTGACTCGATAGCTGCGCACTTAGAGGTTTGATTTTTCTGTAGGATAACTGTTATTATTTTTAAGATTATTTCAATTTCTTTTAAGGCGTGTTTCGTCCTAACTTACAGTTCAACGTTCAATGTGAATATGTATATAAATCAAGTATTGTTTGTCCCACGTTATGTATTTGTTCTCTTGCCTGTTCCTGTCTAGATGATAGCTAAGTATTATTTTTAAGCAATTTCAATTAATAAGTATTAAGTTTACCATTTCAAGTAGAAAAACATAGGTAAAAAGAAAAAATAAGATTGTATAACTTAATAATTCAATATAAACTCGTAAAACTTCGCACTAATCAACACTGACATTTGCCAATCAATTCTCATTTTGACATCCTATATCTGTCAACTTATGACGCTTGTACTGTCTTAACAATATAAAGGGTCTATCACTTGACGCAACACACCACCCCGTAATACCCAATCTTCAATTAGTCTTACTTTCCTCTTGTATGTCGAGTAATGCCACTTTTGTTGAAGCCCTTTGAAGTACACCTGAATCTGTCTTAACATCTACTTTCCTAGCTTGACCGTCTGTCGCCGCATATGCTTTCACCACTTGCCCACGTAGCCATCCATTTCGAACACCTTCGTCAACGATGATGACCAAGTCCCCAACTTTTAGAGGACGCACCTCAGTAAACCATTTCGTTCTTCGTGCGATGGTCTGTAGATACGCTTTATTCCACGTCTTCCAAAACTGATCTAGGAGATTATTAAGGAGTTTCCAGTTCATCTTCGGGGAAATAGAATTCCCAACAACTATTTTGGCAGCGTTATTGGCTCCGCTTGAATCCATTAATAAGAAACTGTTTGGTGTTAAAACATCCTGGTTAGGCTCATCAAGTGAAACAAATGTCAATGGATGTGAATTCACAATCATTTCAGCTTCCATTAGGAAGGTGGTAAACTCTTCGTCGTCGAATTTATCTCGATGACACAATGATTTGAAAGCCTCTTTTACGGAGCGAACCTTTCGCTCCAACACTCCCCCCATGTGGGGAGCTGATGGAGGGGTAAAAGTCCACTTGGTATCTGCATTTTTGAATGTGGAACTAACCGCTCTGTTAATACTTTCGATCTCATCTGCCAATTCTTTTGCAGCGCCTCTAAAATTTGTGCTATTGTCGCTAAATATTTCTCGCGGTGAACCTCGTCGAGCTATGAAGCGCCTAATAGCCATCTTGCAGGACTCAACAATCGACAAGGAATGTACCCCCTCCAGATGAACTGCCCTAATCGTCCGGCACATGAAAAGTGCTACCCATCTTTTGACGTTTGTGCTGCCCCTCTAGACAATCATCGGCCCAAAGTAGTCTAATGCGACGAAAGAAAACGGGCGTACATAGGGTTGCACCCGTAGTTGAGGTAACGCTGCCATTTTCGGAGGACGTGGAGCCGCATGAAATACACAACACCACATGCATCGTTTAACCACCTTCTTGAAGACAGTTCGAAGCTTTGGTATATAATATCTTTGTCGTAACTCGTTCACTACGATCTCGACGTTGGCATGCTTAAATCGTTCGTGATAGTGCAACACTAACAACCCTGTCACGTGGTTCTGGCAGAACGATAGGATTCCGAAAGTTGAAAGCATAGTAGGCCGTTTCAGGAGCAATACGGCTGTTCATTCGGAGTATTCCATCATCATCGATGAAAAGTGACAGTTTACATAAAGAACTGAAACGAACTCGCTCATGCACTGATAAATTTGCATTCCTCTTTAGAATGGAAATCTCATCAGAAAATTCTTGCGCCTGAACCATTTTCCACAAACTCTTCTCAGCCGCTTGATAGTCATCTTGAGTCAATACTACATTGCCTTCAGGTGTTGGAGTTCTTGATTTGAGTGCAGAAAATCTTCGAAAATGGTGAAGATAAGCTATTCTCTTCTCTTCATTTTCAATTGAAAGAACGCTGTGAAATCCACTATTAAATCCAGGGGTATCTCATGATGTAGGTTGACTACCTTAAGCACCTCAGGTGAATCTATGATGCTTGGTTGTTTGACGGTCCATACAGTCTCCGGTTGCAGAATAAATTCGGGTCCACGGTAACATTCACTCTCCGAATCGAAGTCGGGTCCATTGCTCTATTTTGTGTCGAAAATATTCTTTTTTTGTAGCATTCCAATGCCATTCACTCATCTCGCTCTCTGTGAGTATTTCGGAAACCCGCAGCGCCACGTATTGCCGATACCTTCGTGGATCGGCACGGAGCCAAGATAAAAACGGTCGTTGAATCGGTCCATAGAAAGCGCTTCGTGATTTGAAGCTAGTGGTTTTGCTCAATTGTCTTCATGAATCGGACTCCGACCACACCAGCATTCAATTCACATCGCGGTACGGAAAGTGGTTTCAAGGGCGTAACTTTTGTCTTCGCAGCGACTATAGCACATTTTGGGATTCCATTGTCAACGATTCGAAAATATGCAACAGCTCCATATGCCTGGTCACCTGCATCCACAAATACGTGAAGTTGCAATGAATCATAGCGGGATAGACATAATTTGGACAATAACAACGAGGAATTGTCACGTTTTTGAGCTGTGGTGTTAATGAAACCCATCGTTGCCAGTTCAAATAATCCTTCTTGTTAATGGGATCATCCCATTTCACATTGGAACGTCAAATATCTTGAAGAAGCAGTCGCCCATGGACAGTGTAGTTTGAAATGATTCCGAGTGGGTCAAAATAGCTCATTACTACTCTTAGGACTTGGCGATAAGTGGGTACGATTTGACCGGAAAGGAGAGGAATAAAGTCTTCTCGGAACTGGGCTTAAAATGCAAATGTGTCGCTTTCAGTCATCCAAGACATTCCTAGAACCCGCTCCGTAGGTGTGGACTTCTCTGTAGAAAAGTTTTTAACTACTTGCAGGTGTGTTTTCTCTCCAACTCGTTGCAAAATTTCTTTGGAGTTTGACTGCCAATTCCTGAGTTCAAATCCAGCTTTGAGGTTCATCGCTCGGACATTTAGTGACAACTGAACAGCCTCGTCAATAGGATCACGGCTGTTCAAGAAGTCGTCAACATACGTGTTATTAACTATTGCATCCGCTGCTTCAGGACAGCTCTTTCTGTGCTCGGATGCGTTTGAGTTCTTCACGTATTGTGCCGAACATGGTGAGCAGCACGCCCCAAATGTTGCCACATCTAGTACATACACCGTCGCTGCTTGGAGAGGATTTTGGCGATACAAAAATCGTTGAACTTGTCGATCGTCTTGCTTGATGATGATCTGATGAAACATCTGACGAATATCGGCGGAAATAGCGTACTGACGATGACATAGAACTGCTAAAAGAGGTGTCAGTAGATCTGGCCCAGGTAAGAGAAGTGAATTTAGGGAAATTTCGTTTACTGCAGCCACCGCATCCCAGAGCACGCGAACCGTTTTAGGTTTTCGAGGATTGCGAACTACACCTTATGGTAAGTACCACGTACGCTTTGAATTTGTCGTCTCAAGTTCCTTTTCTGTCGCTATATGCGCCTAACCCAGCTGCAAATATTCTGCAATAAGATCATCAACCTGTTTCTTCAACTCTGGTTCCTTCTGCAGCTTACTTTCTAGACGTAGCAGACGCTTTTTGGCCATGTGATAGCTGTCCGGCATTTCAATGTCGTCTCTGCCCCAAAGTAAACCCGTTTCAAACTTACCTGATAGTGTGCGTCGGGTTGTGTTCTGCAAAATTCGTCTGGCACGCATATCCTCCACTGATTCTAAGACTGGCCCATTCGCCCCTAGATTATCCATCATGAAGTATCTTTTAACTAATTTGTGTAGATTATCGTCTTGCGAGCAGCCACAGGCATGAACCATGAGATTGACGGTAGTATATTAATAATTAAATCATCCATGTGCTATTCCAAAACTGCTCCGGAAATCATAATTCATTTCCGTGCCCACTTACATAAAAAATCATAAAACACTGAATTTCTCCATGGTGTTTGGAAAAACTTGCATTTTTTATAAGGTTGTTTGGAAAAAATCACTCTCGTTTACACAGCAAATACGAGTCTCCACTTCGTTCAGCGCAAGAAGAAAGTTCGTTCGATCCAGCGCTCCGTTATTTTAGAAGATTTATTCGAGTGCGATCCTTCGAAATTATTAGTTTTTTCTCATAATTTATTCACTCCAGTGAATAGAGTGAAAGTGAGTTTATTTTTCTAAGAAGGCTGTGTGGTTTTCCAGTAAAATTAGAAAATCAAGCAGTGCTTGCTGGCGAATTATCAGCCTAATTTTCGCTTCATCTCCGCGTGGTGACGCTAACCAGCGATACTACATCGCCAACGGTCATCCGACATCGTTGAGCGAGTGCACCCGAAGGCGATCGGATTCACCCGTACACCCACGCAGCGCACCGCTTCCCGCAGCCCGCATAGAAGTGCGACGTTCACGCATACGGTGCGTCAGCAGCAGCAGCAGCAACAGATCAGTAATATTAGTTAAGTTTTTTTTCTCTGTCTCTCATCCCAATAGAGTTTAGCTTTAATTTGTGTGTTCGTATTTTGTGTTTGTGTGTGATTTAAATTGTTGGGGGCGTTCAACGCTCCTACGAGTGAGGCAAATCGTGCATGTTGAAGAGGTTTCTTCGACATGGACTCTTTGGATGAAAAAGTACCTTTGCCACCTGATGATGGGGTGGCACAAACGAAATTTCGACCGCGATCGTCTCCAATTGACTCGGTCGGTCCATGGGTTGTCTACTTTCAGCCCAAAAGAAACCTTTGAATGTATATCAAATTACTAGTGATCTGACGAAGCGATTCTCAGCAGTGGCAGAGATCACGAAAGTAAAATTTAATAAACTCCGTGTGCAGGCTTATGAGATTGCTGCTTCTCAGCATTTTACACTGGAATATCGAGTTTATATTCCAGCTCGTGATGTGGAAATTGTAGGAGTGGAAACAAAGGCGAGTCTGCGCCCTGAACTTTTGGAGAGGCAGGCGATTGGCCGATTCAACAACCCTCTGCTTCCCCAAGTCCAGATACTGGAAGCACAAAAGTTGGTTAAAGTATCGCACAGCGAGGGTAAAAAAAAAGTTACCCCTACAGACTCGTTTCGAGTGACATTTTCTGGCGCTGCCCTTCCTCACTTCATAGAGCTGGGAAAACTTCGGCTACCTGTGCGGTTGTTTGTATCCCGGGTAATCATCTGCCAAAACTGCCAGCAGATGGGGCATACGGCATCCCATTCCAGCAATAAGGCACGCTGCTCCACTTGCGGGGAGAAACATGAGGCTGGTCCCTGTGCATAACACTAAAATGCGTTTTCTGCAAGGGAACTCCTCCCCATGCTTTCTCGTCATACCCAGCGTACAAGCAACGCGGGGAAAAATTGGAACGTTCTCTAAAACAACATTCAAGGCAATCTTTTGCAGAAATGCTTAAGAAAGCCTCGCCACCCGATACCAATAAAAATCCTTTTGCTCCTCTGTCAGATAACGAGTCTGACTCGGACCTGGTTGAGGGGGGAACATCTTTCAGTTTTCCGGAAGGTGCTTCACGGAAGCGAAGTCGTATCCGAGCAGGGAAAGTAGCTGAACAGAAGCCCCAAATCAACATGCACAATTCAAAAAGCAGCGAAAAGAAGGATAATCCGAATCCTCCTGGTTTTCGTAGTGCCAACTACACACAGGATTTCCCATCTCTCCCGTGGATATTCAAAACCCCTGATGCCACGATTTTAAGAACAGAAAAGGGCTGTTCTCATTCGATGATATTGTGGAAGGTATTTTCAAGTACCTCGAAATTTCTGACCATCTTAAAAGCATTGTTATGGCAATGTTTCCCACAGTGAAAACTTTTTTGAAGAAATTAACATTAAAGTGGCCCCTCCTTGCAGCTATCTTTTCCTTCGATGGATAATTTGCCAAAAGAGGTCGGGGATCTGATCACTGTTCTGCATTGGAATTGTCGAAGTCTTATTCCTGGAATCATTTAAATTTTTAGCTCACAATATCGGTTGTGATGCATTTGCTCTTTGTGAAACATGGTTTTCGCCCGAAATCGATCTTTCGATTCATGATTTCAACATTATTCGGCTTGATCGTGAGGATTTACGTGGAGGAGGAGTATTTTTGGCGATCAAAAAGTGCTATTCCTTCTATAGAGTGAATTTTCCTCCAATTCCAGGTATTGAAGTTGTCGCATGCCAGGCTGTTGTTAAAAATAAAAGCCTTTGCATTGCTTCTGGGTATATTCCTCCTAAAGCACCAAAAACAACATCCAGATATTTGTTCGGTTCTTCTTGCTCCGCGGTTGATCATGGGAGATTTTAATTCTCACGGTACAAGCTGGGGGGAACTGTATGATGACAACCGTTCTTCTTTGATATATGACCTCTGTGACAACTTCAATATGACAGTTCTCAACAATAGAGACGTTACACGCTGGTCCATCCTCAATTGGCAGTAGATTATACCTCACACATTGCTCGAATTCATTATCGTTGGACTGCACGTGGAATGTGATCCAGGATCCCCACGGTAGTGATCATTTGCCTATTAAAATTTCGGTTGCCACCGGGTTCAATCCGCCGGAATCCACCAACGTCACGTATGATCTAACTCGTAGTATCGATTGGACAAAGTTCAAGACAGCAATAGATGAAGCCGTAAAAACGGTAGAAGGGCTTCCACCGCTGGAAGAATATAACTTCCTTTCCAACCTGATCTTGGAACGCGCGCTTCAAGCTCAAACTCGACAAGTTCCAGGAACATCATTTCGCAGGAAAGCTCCTTCTCCATGGTGGGATCAGCAATGCACCGAGGTTTACCGCAAAAAGTCCGACGCGTTTAAAGTTTTTCGTAGACGTGGAACACCTGAACACTTCGAAAGGTACACGTCTCTCGACGCGAACTTAAAAGCCTCATCAAGACCAAGAAACGTGGTTAATGGCGACAATTCGTGGACGGGCTATCGCGTGAAACGTCAATGAATACCCTTTGAAATACGGCGCAAAATTGCGGAACAGAACTACGAACAACGAGAGCGAGGAGTATTCGGACCGATGGATCCTCAAGTTCGCACGAAAAGTTTGTCCAGATTCTGTGCCAGCACAAATGTTTCCTCGCGAAACCACGAATTCGATAGATGAGATCAGCCAACCCTTTTCAATGGTAGAACTCTCTCTCTTACTCCTTTCGTGTGGCAACACGGCTCCAGGGGCTGATAGGATCAAGTTCAACTTGCTTAAGAACCTCCCAAACGTCGCTAAGAGGCGCATGTTGAACGTTTAATCAGTTTTTGGAACTAAACATTGTACCGGATGATTGGAGACGGATGAGAGTTAATTCCATTCAAAAACCTGGTAAGCCCGCGTCCGACCACAACTCCTATCGACCCATCGCGATGTTATCTTGTATTCGAAAGTTGTTCGAGAAAATGATCCTCTTCCGCCTGGACAAATTGGTTGAGACGAACAGTCTGCTTTCAGACACTCAATATGGTTTCCGCAGAGGTAAGGGAACGAACGACTGTCTCGCGTTGCTTTCCACGGATATTCAGTTAGCTTTTGCTAAAAAAGAGCAAATGGCTTCTGTATTCTTGGATATCAAGGGGGCTTTCGATTCAGTATCTGTTTAAGTTCTCTCAGATAAACTCTACGCTTGTGGCTTTTCACCATTAATGAATAACTTTTTGTACAATTTGCTGTCAGAGAAACATATGAGCTTTTCTCATGGAAACTCTACAGCTTCACGATTTAGCTACATGGGTCTCCCCCAAGGATCATGTTTAAGCACCCTTTTTTATAATTTTTATGTCAAAGACATTGACGGTTGTCTAAGTGACAACTGTACGTTGAGACAACTTGCAGATGATAGCGTGGTGTCTGTCACGGGGTCCAGTGGGGTCGATCTACAAGGACTCTTACAGGATACCTTAGACAATTTGTCTACTTGGGCTCTAAATCTAGGTATCGAATTATCTACGGAGAAAACTGAGTTGGTAGTTTTTTCTAGGAAGCATAACCAAGCACAACCGAAGCTTCAAATTTGAGGCACACCGATAACTCATTTCATGTCCTTTAAATATCTTGGGGTCTGGTTCGATTCTAAGTGCTCCTGGAGATCCCACATTGAGTATCTGAAGCGAAAATACCAGCAAAGGATCAAATTCCTTCGAACAATTACTGGAACCTGGTGGGGTGTGCATCCGCAAGATCTTCTAACGTTGTACCGGACAACGATTTTGTCAGTTTTAGAATACGGTAGTTTTTGTTTTCAGTCGTCGGCTCGATCGCACATCATCAAACTGGAACGTATTCAGTATCGGTGGACGGGCTATCGCGGACGGGCTATCGCGTGAAACGTCAATGAATACCCTTTGAAATACGGCGCAAAATTGCGGAACAGAACTACGAACAACGAGAGCGAGGAGTATTCGGACCGATGGATCCTCAAGTTCGCACGAAAAGTTTGTCCAGATTCTGTGCCAGCACAAATGTTTCCTCGCGAAACCACGAATTCGATAGATGAGATCAGCCAACCCTTTTCAATGGTAGAACTCTCTCTCACACTCCTTTCGTGTGGCAACACGGCTCCAGGGGCTGATAGGATCAAGTTCAACTTGCTTAAGAACCTCCCAAACGTCGCTAAGAGGCGCATGTTGAACGTTTAATCAGTTTTTGGAACTAAACATTGTACCGGATGATTGGAGACGGATGAGAGTTAATTCCATTCAAAAACCTGGTAAGCCCGCGTCCGACCACAACTCCTATCGACCCATCGCGATGTTATCTTGTATTCGAAAGTTGTTCGAGAAAATGATCCTCTTCCGCCTGGACAAATTGGTTGAGACGAACAGTCTGCTTTCAGACACTCAATATGGTTTCCGCAGAGGTAAGGGAACGAACTACTGTCTCGCGTTGCTTTCCACGGATATTCAGTTAGCTTTTGCTAAAAAAGAGCAAATGGCTTCTGTATTCTTGGATATCAAGGGGGCTTTCGATTCAGTATCTGTTTAAGTTCTCTCAGATAAACTCTACGCTTGTGGCTTTTCACCATTAATGAATAACTTTTTGTACAATTTGCTGTCAGAGAAACATATGAGCTTTTCTCATGGAAACTCTACAGCTTCACGATTTAGCTACATGGGTCTCCCCCAAGGATCATGTTTAAGCTCCCTTTTTTATAATTTGTATGTCAAAGACATTGACGGTTGTCTAAGTGACAACTGTACGTTGAGACAACTTGCAGATGATAGCGTGGTGTCTGTCACGGGGTCCAGTGGGGTCGATCTACAAGGACTCTTACAGGGTACCTTAGACAATTTGTCTACTTGGGCTCTAAATCTAGGTATCGAATTCTCTACGGAGAAAACTGAGTTGGTAGTTTTTTCTAGGAAGCATAACCAAGCACAACCGAAGCTTCAAATTTGAGGCACACCGATAACTCATTTCATGTCCTTTAAATATCTTGGGGTCTGGTTCGATTCAAAGTGCTCCTGGAGATCCCACATTGAGTATCTGAAGCGAAAATACCAGCAAAGGATCAAATTCCTTCGAACAATTACTGGAACCTGGTGGGGTGTGCATCCGCAAGATCTTCTAAAGTTGTACCGGACAACGATTTTGTCAGTTTTAGAATACGGTAGTTTTTGTTTTCAGTCGTTGGCTCGATCGCACATCATCAAACTGGAACGTATTCAGTATCGGTGTCTTAGTATCGCGTTACGTTGCATGCATTCGACTCATACCATGAGTCTTGAAGTGCTGGCTGGCATGTTGCCATTCTCGGATCGGTTTTCAGAATTATCTCTCCGACTCCTCACCAGGTGTGAAGTTATGAACCCTCAGGTAATCGGAAACTTTGAGAAGCTTCTTGAGTTGAACCCTCAAAATCGCTTCATGACGTTGTACCATTTGTGCATAACACAGGATGTCAGCCCTTCGCTGAATATTCCCAATCGTATTTGCTTCCTCATTTTCGGAAATTCGGTTCATTTTGATTTATCCATGAAACAGGAGCTTCGTTGCATCCCAGAGCATCATCGTCCTTTGATTGCTCCGGTGATATTTGCTGCAAAGTTTGGCCTAATTGATTCCACTAAAACGTTTTTCACTGACGGATCTTTGATGGAAGACTCCACTGTCTTTGGTGTATACAATGAAAATTATAGCGTCGCTCGTAAACTTCAAGCACCTCGTTCTGTTTTTGACGAGGAATTGGCGGAAATTCATTTTTCCTTAGAAATTGTTGCCTCACGTACACCGGATCAATACTTCATTTTCACGGATAAGCTTAGTTCTATAGAGGCTATTCGCTCCTTGAGGCCGGTAAGGCACACCTCTTATTTTCTTATGAAAACACGAGGTCTTCACGTTCTTTTATTATCATCTTTGTTTGGGTCCCTTCTCATTATTCGATTCCTGACAATGAGAAAGCGGACTCGCTTGCAAGGGTGGGCGGTATGGAAGGCGATATTTATATCCGACAAATCGCCTTCAACGAATTTTTCTATATTTTTCGTCAGATATCACTCGTTAGCTGGCAGTATAAATGGGGTGAAGGAGATTTGGGGCGATGGCTACATTCTTTCACACCTAAGGTGTCTAAGGAATGTTGGTTCAGGGGATTGGATGTGGATCGAGACTTCATTCGTGTGATGTCTCGCCTCATGTCTAATCATTATTCTTTAAACGCTCATTTGTTCCGTGTTGGACTGGGAGACAGCAATCTCTGAGAATGCGGACAAGGACGCAGATCACGTTATTTGGTTTTGTGCTGCGCATCGTGGAGTCAGATCTGAGCTTTATGATTCCCTTCGGGCTCGAGGTAGACAACCCAATGTACCGGTTCGAGACATTTTGGCTGCTCGCGATCTGGAGTTTATGAAACTTATTCATGTGTTTTTAACTAACATCAATTATAGATTATGGTTTGATTAACTTACTTGTTTAGATACTATAGTTGTTGTATATGTATTCTTCGTACGTGGAGTAACGATTATGATATAGAAGGAGATGTCCGCTCATCACCATGAGGCACCAAGAGTGGACAGTAATGTTTGCTAGAATGAAAGGAACTTTCAACACTTACTCTTCATATCTTTAATTCTAGCAAACATTACTGTCCACTCTTGGTGCCTCATAGTGATGAGCGGACAACTGCTTCTACATTACTTGTGTAGGTTAAATTTTTGAGGAATGTGTGCGTCAGTGTGTGATTGTGGTTGTGTGTATGAGTGTGGTTGTGTGTGAGAGTGTGGTTGTGTGTGTGAGTGTGGTTGTGTGTGTGAGTGAGTGATTTTTTTTAAATTGAAAACTTTCAATTAAAAAATTGTAATTTGAAGTTCTAGATATAAGAAAACCATTGTTCCTTATGCTTTGTTCAAAATTTCCACCGCAATTTTCCCATCCATAAAATTGTAATTCCTATTAACCTCGAGATGGCCGCGAGTAATCGGTTCTACCCCCTTAACCTTAGTTCTAAGATAACTGATGTATATAAACACGAAAACTTGGCGCTGTAAAGTTAATTCCATTGAGCCTGTACATATAAATGAATTCCTTTAAAAAAAAAACACACACACAGCGTATAAATCATATGATAATCGAGGAGAGTTTATATAGCAATCTTATAATTGAAACTGGGCTTCAAATGGTGAGTTGACAACTTCGAAGGAGTGTGCAAAACCGATCTCCGGTCCTCACAAGTTCCTACCTCACGCCCCCACGAGTCATATGATCACAAAAGACTGCCAGCTGAAACATGGAGACGCTGGTTGGCGTAGCCTGGGCAATGTTGTCAATCTGACAATAGCGAAGTGAGGGGGTGCGACTGAAGATCGTGTACCTTTAAATCATATTGTATATTTTCCACTCTCAATTTAATAATAATTTCAGCACGCTTTAGAATCATCTTTGCATTCCCAAACCATGTAAGACCCTGGAGCAACATGACAACCATAAAAGGCTCAATTTATTTTTCATGAAATTATAAAATTCTAAAAAAAAAAATTTCACAAAATTCATAAGAGGCTGGCATGTGCTTATAAGCAGTATAGGATTATATTTAAATATTTTGATTAAGTGTATCGAAAATAAGCTATCCACAAACTTTCTTTCAAATTACGTTGAAAACCGATATTTTATTCATACAAAAAATTGATTCTTTATTGTACGAGGTTAAACTTGAACATAATGAAGACCGGATGAAATTTAAGTTATTCCTTCACGAATTTTCGAACTTTGGATCGAATGCTCTTCATCAAGTTCCGGACAAGTGTTGCATCGCATTTTTTGGACGCTTGAGCCCAAATTTTTTTGAACTCCTGCATGTTCCCAGCTGCCTTACCAGTCTTCTTGAAGACCCTCTTCACGATTGCCCAGTAACGTTCGATGGGTCAAAGCTGAGGGCAATTTGGTGGATTGATATTTTTCTCAACGAAATCTATACCCTTTTCCGCAAGCCAATTGAGAGTGGTTTTGGCATAGTGAGCCGACGCTAAATCCGGCCAAAATAGTGGAGGTGTACTATGCTTCTTATATAAAGGCAACAATCTCTTCTGGAGACACTCAGATCGATAGATTTACGCATTTATAGTTCCGGTAGTGTAAAAAATGGTTGACTTCAAACCACAGGAACATATTGCTTGCCATACCAGTACCTTTCGACCGAATTTCTCCACTTGAATCGACCTGTCCGCATCGCTCACATCCTCCTCAACGACGGCAGTAAAGTATTGTGGACCTGGAAGGGTTTTTGAGTCCTCCTTTACATAGGTCTCATCGTCCATCAAAACGCATGCATCCGGACGCTGCAAAAGACGCGAATACAATTTCCGGGCCCTTGTTGCTGCTCGCTTCTTCTGTTCTGCACTTTGTTTCGAGATTTTCTGCTTCTTGTAGGTCTTCAGGTGGTTTCGCCTCTTGATACGCTGGATCATTCCGACACTCGTTCCTGCTTTTTTGGCCAAATCACGCATTGACATTGATTTGTTCTTCATGATTAGAGATACCACTTTCTGCTCCAGTTTCGGGTTGGAAGAACCGGGTTTTCTGCCTCTTCCTGGTAGCTCATCCAAAGAATAGTGTTCCCCAAACTTATTAATGATGGTTTTAACAATCGCATGATGAATTCCAAACCGCTTCGCCAATTTTCGCATAGTAATACCCTTCTCACTTAGCCATGTGTCCAGAACCTTAATTTTCACTTCCTTTTCAATACGCGACATTTTGAAAACGCAGAATTTGAACCGCACAAACAAGTAAACAAAAGAAAGCTGACAGTCAAACGCACAGCATCCAGTGTTCAGAGCATAAAAAACCATCACAAATACATGCGTACAACGCAAATGTATGGGGATAGCTTATATTCGATACACTCCTTAGTGGTATTATTATTAAATAAGCCATTTATTTCAGAAATCATCAAACAGGACTCTTCGATTACTCCAATTGCTATCTTTGAAATGTTACTAGAACAGTATGAAGAAAAAATATTACAACATGTCTTATACAATAATATTTTTTATTGAAATTTCATTTTGATTTTTTGAATGATTTATACTGTGTTAGCTTTTCCAGGACAAGGAGGATATTAATGCATATCTAATTATTATTTATTTTCAGTAACAATTCATTGGATGTCAGGAGGTGGCAACGGAGTCGGTGATAGGCTTTTGCAATTATTATTGAATGTATTTTTCATTACCGTTTTGCAAATGAACTTTTTACCAAATTCAAGCGAATATGATTCATACAGCGCAGTATTCATTTAGCTTGTGTCTGATTTTACAGTTCAATCCTTGTCATTACTTTATCATTACTCACAATATTATATTGAGGTTATAAAAATCAGCATCAAGCAGCAAATTGTGACCAGTAAATAGGAGTAAAATAAAATGATTAAATTTCAAAAGATGTAACTTATTCGCTGTGTGTGTGTGTTTATATACATCAGTTATCTTAGAACTAAGGTTAAGGGGGTAGAACCGATTACTCGCGGCCGTCTCGAGGTTAATAGGAATTACAATTTTATGGATGGGAAAATTGCGGTGGAAATTTTGAACAAAGCATAAGGAACAATGGTTTTCTTATATCTAGAACTGCAAATTACAATTTTTCATATATATAAACATATATATCTATGAAAAATTGTAATTTGCAGTTCTAGATATAAGAAAACCATTGTTCCTTATGCTTTGTTCAAAATTTACACCGCAATTTTCCCATCCATAAAATTGTAATTCCTATTAACCTCGAGACGGCCGCGAGTAATCGGTTCTACCCCCTTAACCTTAGTTCTAAGATAACTGATGTATATAAACATGAAAACTTGGCTCTGTAAAGTTAATTCGATTGAGCCTGTAGAAATAAATGAATTCATTAAAAAAAAACACACACACACAGCGAATAAATCATATGATAATCGAGGAGAGTTTATATAGCAATCTTATAATTGAAACAGGGCTTCAAATGGTGAGTTGACAACTTCGAAGGAGTGTGCAAAACCGATCTCCGGTCCTCACAAGTTCCTACCTCACGCCCCCACGAGTCATATGATCACAAAAGACTGCCAGCTGAAACATGGAGACGCTGGTTGGCGTAGCCTGGGCAATGTTGTCAATCTGACAATAGCGAAGTGAGGGGGTGCGACTGAAGATCGTGTACCTTTAAATCATATTGTATATTTTCCACTCTCAATTTAATAATAATTTCAGCACGCTTTAGAATCATCTTTGCATTCCCAAACCATGTAAGACCCTGGAGCAACATGACAACCATAAAAGGCTCAATTTATTTTTCATGAAATTATAAAATTCTAAAAAAAAAATTTCACAAAATTCATAAGAGGCTGGCATGTGCTTATAAGCAGTATAGGATTATATTTAAATATTTTGATTAAGGAGTGTATCGAAAATAAGCTATCCACAAACTTTCTTTCAAATTACGTTGAAAACCGATATTTTATTCATACAAAAAATTGATTCTTTATTGTACGAGGTTAAACTTGAACATAATGAAGACCGGATGAAATTTAAGTTATTCCTTCACGAATTTTCGAACTTTGGATCGAATGCTCTTGATCAAGTTCCGGACAAGTGTTGCATCGCATTTTTTGGACGCTTGAGCCCAAATTTTTTTGAACTCCTGCATGTTCCCAGCTGCCTTACCAGTCTTCTTGAAGACCCTCTTCACGATTGCCCAGTAACGTTCGATGGGTCAAAGCTGAGGGCAATTTGGTGGATTGATATTTTTCTCAACGAAATCTATACCCTTTTCCGCAAGCCAATTGAGAGTGGTTTTGGCATAGTGAGCCGACGCTAAATCCGGCCAAAATAGTGGAGGTGTACTATGCTTCTTATATAAAGGCAACAATCTCTTCTGGAGACACTCAGATCGATAGATTTACGCATTTATAGTTCCGGTAGTGTAAAAAATGGTTGACTTCAAACCACAGGAACATATTGCTTGCCATACCAGTACCTTTCGACCGAATTTCTCCACTTGAATCGACCTGTCCGCATCGCTCACATCCTCCTCAACGACGGCAGTAAAGTATTGTGGACCTGGAAGGGTTTTTGAGTCCTCCTTTACATAGGTCTCATCGTCCATCAAAACGCATGCATCCGGACGCTGCAAAAGACGCGAATACAATTTCCGGGCCCTTGTTGCTGCTCGCTTCTTCTGTTCTGCACTTTGTTTCGAGATTTTCTGCTTCTTGTAGGTCTTCAGGTGGTTTCGCCTCTTGATACGCTGGATCATTCCGACACTCGTTCCTGCTTTTTTTGGCCAAATCACGCATTGACATTGATTTGTTCTTCATGATTAGAGATACCACTTTCTGCTCCAGTTTCGGGTTGGAAGAACCGGGTTTTCTGCCTCTTCCTGGTAGCTCATCCAAAGAATAGTGTTCCCCAAACTTATTAATGATGGTTTTAACAATCGCATGATGAATTCCAAACCGCTTCGCCAATTTTCGCATAGTAATACCCTTCTCACTTAGCCATGTGTCCAGAACCTTAATTTTCACTTCCTTTTCAATACGCGACATTTTGAAAACGCAGAATTTGAACCGCACAAACAAGTAAACAAAAGAAAGCTGACAGTCAAACGCACAGCATCCAGTGTTCAGAGCATAAAAAACCATCACAAATACATGCGTACAACGCAAATGTATGGGGATAGCTTATATTCGATACACTCCTTAGTGGTATTATTATTAAATAAGCCATTTATTTCAGAAATCATCAAACAGGACTCTTCGATTACTCCAATTGCTATCTTTGAAATGTTACTAGAACAGTATGAAGAAAAAATATTACAACATGTCTTATACAATAATATTTTTTATTGAAATTTCATTTTTGATTTTTTGAATGATTTATACTGTGTTAGCTTTTCCAGGACAAGGAGGATATTAATGCATATCTAATTATTATTTATTTTCAGTAACAATTCATTGGATGTCAGGAGGTGGCAACGGAGTCGGTGATAGGCTTTTGCAATTATTATTGAATGTATTTTTCATTACCGTTTTGCAAATGAACTTTTTACCAAATTCAAGCGAATATGATTCATACAGCGCAGTATTCATTTAGCTTGTGTCTGATTTTACAGTTCAATCCTTGTCATTACTTTATCATTACTCACAATATTATATTGAGGTTATAAAATCAGCATCAAGCAGCAAATTGTGACCAGTAAATAGGAGTAAAATAAAATGATTAAATTTCAAAAGATGTAACAAACTTTTTCAGGATACCTCAAGTCAAGAATTTGGTGAAATGCTGCTATCGCTGAAAATGAACGAAATCGTGCTTAAGCGCGAACCACAGAACTCTACACTTTAACATTTTACAATATTTCTTGCATTTCAGGATCAACCGAATGAAGATCATATATTATAGATATGAATGCTTGTAGTATTTTTCATTTACATAAATATATACACCATTATATAAATATTTCATGGGAATGGGAGGGACCATCAGGGCACCCGATTGAAGCAATCTGGATGGGGAGAGTGGGAATGCCAACTCCCCATTGCTAACAGTTTGTGAATAGAGGGCGGGCTCCTCGCCTATTGGGGCATCTGTTCGATAGCTCGCTCTTATGACCAATTGTTCAATCTTGTTGTTGGAAGGAGATTCCTTATATCCCTGTGAAAACGTATAAGTGATGTTGCATATCGATCCACCAACCCCTTTTTGGCCCTTCATACAATGGCATGATTAGGATAATCAGTGGTTATTAAAGCTTGATCAAGTCTAACAGAGAGGAGAGCCCATTGCTGTCGGACTAGTCTCCGTGCTACAATGGGTGGTAGTACATATCATACATCATACATCATACAATCTTATAATTGAAACAGAGTTGTCAGGAATCACGTAAATTTTTATAATTTTTCAGCTCAGTTTATAACCGCAAAGCAAGTTGAGTGGGCTGGATTCGGTTTCTGGTCTAGGAATGATTCTTATTGACAATAATTCGGGATTATGTTCCCTGGGTATATACAACTATTGCATATTTTACTTAAATGTTACGTATAGGCGATTCCCATGGAATTGTACAAACTGATGACTTGGAACTACAATTATATGATTCTATGAACTACAATATATGATCACTTTACCAAGAAATATAGCAAAATCCATAACAATACCTTATGCCGTTTTGCTATAAGATTGCTATGTGAACTCTCCTCGATTATCTTATGATTTATTCGCTGTGATTTTTTTTAAAGGAATTCATTTATTTGTACAGGCTCAATGGAATTAACTTTACAGCGCCAAGTTTTCGTGTTTATATACATCAGTTATCTTAGAGCTAAGGTTAAGGGGGTAGAACCGATTACTCGCGGCCATCTCGAGGTTAATAGGAATTACAATTTTATGGATGGGAAAATTGCGGTGGAAATTTTGAACAAAGCATAAGGAACAATGGTTTTCTTATATCTAGAACTTCAAATTACAATTTTTTAATTGAAAGTTTTCAATTTAAAAAAAATCACTCACTCACACACACAACCACACTCACACACACAACCACACTCACACACACAACCACACTCATACACACAACCACAATCACACACTGACGCACACATTCCTCAAACATTTAACCTACACAAGTAATGTAGAAGCAGTTGTCCGCTCATCACCATGAGGCACCAAGAGTGGACAGTAATGTTTGCTAGAATTAAAGATGTGAAGAGTAAGTGTTGAAAGTTCCTTTCATTCTAGCAAACATTACTGTCCACTCTTGGTGCCTCATGGTGATGAGCGGACATCTCCTTCTATATCATAATCGTTACTCCACGTACGAAGAATACATATTCAACAACTATAGTATCTAAACAAGTAAGTTAATCAAACCATAATCTATAATTGATGTTAGTTAAAAACACATGAATAAGTTTCATAAACTCCAGATCGCGAGCAGCCAAAATGTCTCGAATCGGTACATTGGGTTGTCTACCTCGAGCCCGAAGGGAATCATAAAGCTCAGATCTGACTCCACGATGCGCAGCACAAAACCAAATAACGTGATCTGCGTCCTTGTCCGCATTCTCAGAGATTGCTGTCTCCCAGTCCAACACGGAACAAATGAGCGTTTAAAGAATAATGATTAGACATGAGGCGAGACATCACACGAATGAAGTCTCGATCCACATCCAATCCCCTGAACCAACATTCCTTAGACACCTTAGGTGTGAAAGAATGTAGCCATCGCCCCAAATCTCCTTCACCCCATTTATACTGCCAGCTAACGAGTGATATCTGACGAAAAATATAGAAAAATTCGTTGAAGGCGATTTGTCGGATATAAATATCGCCTTCCATACCGCCCACCCTTGCAAGCGAGTCCGCTTTCTCATTGTCAGGAATCGAATAATGAGAAGGGACCCAAACAAAGATGATAATAAAAGAACGTGAAGACCTCGTGTTTTCATAAGAAAATAAGAGGTGTGCCTTACCGGCCTCAAGGAGCGAATAGCCTCTATAGAACTAAGCTTATCCGTGAAAATGAAGTATTGATCCGGTGTACGTGAGGCAACAATTTCTAAGGAAAAATGAATTTCCGCCAATTCCTCGTCAAAAACAGAACGAGGTGCTTGAAGTTTACGAGCGACGCTATAATTTTCATTGTATACACCAAAGACAGTGGAGTCTTCCATCAAAGATCCGTCAGTGAAAAACGTTTTAGTGGAATCAATTAGGCCAAACTTTGCAGCAAATATCACCGGAGCAATCAAAGGACGATGATGCTCTGGGATGCAACGAAGCTCCTGTTTCATGGATAAATCAAAATGAACCGAATTTCCGAAAATGAGGAAGCAAATACGATTGGGAATATTCAGCGAAGGGCTGACATCCTGTGTTATGCACAAATGGTACAACGTCATGAAGCGATTTTGAGGGTTCAACTCAAGAAGCTTCTCAAAGTTTCCGATTACCTGAGGGTTCATAACTTCACACCTGGTGAGGAGTCGGAGAGATAATTCTGAAAACCGATCCGAGAATGGCAACATGCCAGCCAGCACTTCAAGACTCATGGTATGAGTCGAATGCATGCAACGTAACGCGATACTAAGACACCGATACTGAATACGTTCCAGTTTGATGATGTGCGATCGAGCCAACGACTGAAAACAAAAACTACCGTATTCTAAAACTGACAAAATCGTTGTCCGGTACAACGTTAGAAGATCTTGCGGATGCACACCCCACCAGGTTCCAGTAATTGTTCGAAGGAATTTGATCCTTTGCTGGTATTTTCGCTTCAGATACTCAATGTGGGATCTCCAGGAGCACTTTGAATCGAACCAGACCCCAAGATATTTAAAGGACATGAAATGAGTTATCGGTGTGCCTCAAATTTGAAGCTTCGGTTGTGCTTGGTTATGCTTCCTAGAAAAAACTACCAACTCAGTTTTCTCCGTAGAGAATTCGATACCTAGATTTAGAGCCCAAGTAGACAAATTGTCTAAGGTATCCTGTAAGAGTCCTTGTAGATCGACCCCACTGGACCCCGTGACAGACACCACGCTATCATCTGCAAGTTGTCTCAACGTACAGTTGTCACTTAGACAACCGTCAATGTCTTTGACATAAAAATTATAAAAAAGGGGGCTTAAACATGATCCTTGGGGGAGACCCATGTAGCTAAATCGTGAAGCTGTAGAGTTTCCATGAGAAAAGCTCATATGTTTCTCTGACAGCAAATTGTACAAAAATTTATTCATTAATGGTGAAAAGCCACAAGCGTAGAGTTTATCTGAGAGAACTTAAACAGATACTGAATCGAAAGCCCCCTTGATATCCAAGAATACAGAAGCCATTTGCTCTTTTTTAGCAAAAGCTAACTGAATATCCGTGGAAAGCAACGCGAGACAGTAGTTCGTTCCATTACCTCTGCGGAAACCATATTGAGTGTCTGAAAGCAGACTGTTCGTCTAGTCTAGGAATTACAATTTTATGGATGGGAAAATTGCGGTGGAAATTGTGAACAAAGCATACGGAACAATGGTTTTCGTATATCTAGAACTGCAAAGTACAATTTTTCATAGATATATATGTTTATATATCTATATATATAAATATATATATATATATATATATATATATATATATATATATATATATATATATATATATATATATATATATATATATATATATATATATATATATGTATATATATAAATATATACACATATATTTATATATATATATATATATATATATATATATATATATATATATATATATATATATATATATATATATATTATTTATTTAAATTTATATATATACATATATTTATATATATTAATATATATATGTATATATATATATATATATATATATATATATATATATATATATATATATATATATATATATCCCTATATATATATATTTATATATATATATATATATATATATATATATATATATATATATATATATATATATATATATATATATATATATATATATATATATATATATATATATATATATATATATATATATATATATATATATATATATATATATATATATATATATATATATATATATATATATATATATATATATATATATATATATATATATATATATATATATATATATATATATATATATATATATATATATATATATATATATATATATATATATATATATATATATATATATATATATATTATATATATATATTATATATATATATATATATATATATATATATATATATATATATATATATATATATATATATATATATATATATATATATATATATATATATATAAATAAATATGTATATATATATATATGATGATGATGATGATGATGATGTAATACTACCATCTATTGCAGCAAGGAAACTTTCCATAGCAGTGGAATAATCTGAAAAACGATTTGATCATTATTCTACTATTGTTTGTGATCATCAAGCTCCTGTATGAAGGGCCAAAAACGTTTGGGCGGGCCCGTAAGCAGAGACACTTACGCGAAACCCGCGAATATAGGGAAGAGAATCTCCTTCCAAAAGCAAGTTCACACTCACAGCACTAGAATCGAGCCCTCGATTGACAGAATAAACCCAATAGATGGGGTCGAAGAGCCCGCCTTCGTTCCACGAAATGTTAACAATAGGGAGGAGGCAGTCCCATGCTCCCTATCCAAATCGTTTTACTTGGGTGCCCTGATGGTCCCTCCCTTTCCCCGTTATATGTTATTTAATATATAATATATTTTGTACACAACAAATTAAGATACCATTATAGACAAAAATGCTAGTTTATTCAAATTTCAAACTTGAATGGATTGTTACTGAAAAATAAATAAAAGTTAGATATGAATCAATATCCTACTTGTCCTGGGAAAGCTGAAAACAGAATAGATCATTCGAAATATAAAAGATAAAATTTCAATAAAAGATATTATTTTATAAAACATATTAATATTTGTAATATTTTTCTTTATACTGTTCTAGCAACATTTCAAAGATAGAGTGAACGAAGAGCCCGGTGGGATAATTTCTGAAAGAAATGGCTTATTTTACCATAATACCACAAACACAACATTAAAATATAATCCTACATTACGTATAAGCTCATGTCAGCCTTTTATGAATATAATAGTTGAAGTTCAGAAGTGCAATTTTAAATAAAATGGTATGCTGAAATGCTGAGATACAAATTCTGCTTTTGATGCCTGACATGTTGCTCCCGGCTCTTACTTAGTTTTGGAATGCAAAGATGATTCCAAAGCGTGCTGAAATTATTAGTAAAATTAGAATAGAAAATATAGAAAATGATTTAAAGGTATAAGATCTTCGGTCGCACCCCCTCACTTCGCTATTGTCAGATTGACAACATTGCCCAGGCTACGCCAACCAGCGTCTCCATGTTTCAGCTGGCAGTCTTTTGTGATCATATGACTCGTGGAGGCGTGAGGTAGGAACTTGTGAGGACGAGAGGTCGGTCGCACCCTCCTTCGAAGTTGTCAACTCACCATTTGAAGCCCATATAAATAAATATTTATTATATATATATATATATATATATATATATATATATATATATATATATATATATATATATATATATATATATATATATATATATATATATATATATATATATATATATATATATATATATATATATATATATAAATATATATATATATATATATATATATATATATATATATATATATATATATATATATATATATATATATATATATATATATATATATATATATATATATATATATATATATATATATATATATATATATATATATATATATATATATATATATATATATATATATATATATATATATATATATATATATATATATATATATATATATATATATATATATATATATATATATATATATATATATATATATATATATATATATATATATTTATATATATATATATATATATATATATATATATATATATATATATATATATATATATATATATATATATATATATATATATATATATATATATATATATATATATATATATATATATATATATATATATATATATATATATATATATATATATATATATATATATATATATATATATATATATATATATATATATATATATATATATATATATATATATATATATATATATATATATATATATATATATATATATATATATATATATATATATATATATATATATATATATATATATATATATATATATATATATATATATATATATATATATATATATATATATATATATATATATATATATATATATATATATATATATATATATATATATATATATATATATATATATATATATATATATATATATATATATATATATATATATATATATATATATATATATATATATATATATATATATATATATATATATATATATATATATATATATATATATATATATATATATATATATATATATATATATATATATATATATATATATATATATATATATATATATATATATATATATATATATATATATATATATATATATATATATATATATATATATATATATATATAGCGATTCCACGGGAAAAGAATAGAGTTGAAAAAAAAAGTTGTCCGATTTTGCTCAAAATCGCTTGGTATGTTCTTCAACGATTTCGATGTACTTCGATTTAATCGATTTAATTAATGTACTTAAATTTGCTAAAATGGTCAAAGTATTTGTTTTTTATGATTTTCGAAATGTTGGACCACAACGACTATTTATTTTTATATATTTTTTATCAAAATTCAAACATTTTTACATAACATATAAAAAAATCTCAAATGTTCATCGAGCCGTTTTTGAGTTAATTTTTTTTGAAAATTTCATGTTTTTTGCCCAGACACACATGGAATGAGCATCATTTTCCAAATTTGGCAACAAGCGCTGTCTGAGAGAATCTTGGGAGGTCGGAATTGGCCATAGGGTCGGGATTGGACCAGGCTCCGCTATATTAAGGAATTGGAGCTCAAATCTCAAAGCTTTAGACTACAAGCAAGGGTTTTCTCAGATTACCTTCAATTAAAACTCAGCATTTAGTTTGATTATTTAATGATTTTGATTTTGCATAATTCATCAAAAAAAAATATTACATAGCAAAATTCTAACAATTTAACGCACTTTTCTTCATCTGAAAACGAAAACCGTTTCACGATAATGTAATTTTCACTTTGTGGCTTAAAGTAATGAAACGATTGTGTCCCAGAGATTTGTTTTACACGAGTATAACGGTTCTTTATTTTCTTTTCCATTGCATTGTAATCTTTTTCCGAGAAAAACTCGTAATATATTTTGGAATCTACTTTAGAAACAGCCCAAGAGTAAAGTTCGTATGCATTTGTAATATGATGGCCTTGTAAACTTGCTTTTGAAGCGTTTCGCTTTAGAACTTTTTCAGGTGCGTTAGCTTTTTTTTAATGAAATTCACACAATTTGTTATAAACAGCCGAACGGCAACATGGTTATGTTTAGTAAATTCTGTGATTGCTATAAAGCTTGTTAACTTTAAATTTTGTGCTTCATCCTTATAATATATGGCAAAAGGATGGATTGTGCATTGAGCGTTTGCCCAATGAAAACCTTGTATAGCGTCTTGAATAACAAAAGAGTAATTTTTAGAGAAGTCAGCAATTATAATGCAGTCAGTTGGTTCCAAATTAATTTTTAGTTGTTTTAAGTAGTTACCTTGTTGCTCTGCAATAAAATTATGCGGAGATAATTCGCTTAATTTTTCTAAAAATGTTTCCACAAACTCTTCTGCATCCATTCGCATTGAATTTAGATGACAACGATCTGTTTGCTTCCATTGCTTAAATTCTAAGGAATCGATATTTTCAAGAAAATTCATCAGGTCATTCTCCAGTGTCTGCGTACCCAGGCAATGATCACAGGCTTTCAACCAACATTTCTCTGTAGGATTTTCACATAGTATTTTAAAAAACAAGTCATGATACGTTTTTAAATGGTTAGGAATAAGGGGTTTTAAACATTAATTTCACATTCTGATGATAAATGCATACGCAGACAGTATGCGTTCCACTTGAACCAGCCAGAATACAATTTTTTGAGCGGCTGCTGGAAAACATTGAAAATCCAATTTTAAAAGTAGGATATTGCTCTTTGAAAATCAAATAAATTTCACGAAGGTTACATAAAAGTAACCTGCGCTGAACATGCACTTTTTCTTCTGCCATATTTTCAATAACGAAATCCTTTTTCGCAAGACATGCTCTGCTTATCTCGTCACTATTATAAAAGTCCCTAACTACACTTAGAGTATCATCGCTCAAAGATAACATATTTACTCTGGTCTCCGGTGTGCTCATAAAACCTTTTTCAATCTGTAATTCCTTTGCAAGTTGAGCAGTTCGTTGCGAAACACCGAATTCTTGCATAATTTTGTATGCAGTCCAGGATTTGGGGAGAGAAGTTAGAATCCTATATCGATCGTTTCTGTCAGATGTTTCATCAAATTTTGCCTTCATCTGTTGAAGAATTTCCTGTCCGTCTCCGGGTTTCTGGGCAGCAGCGCTACAAATTGATTCAGCACTCGTTGATTCCAAAGAAAACAAAGATTCTGAAAACAAGATGGAAAAATATCATAATTAGTTAGGAACATTTTTATTTGTATAATGTAATACAGATTGTACTCGATTATTTGAAGTATGATAGGCAACTGCTCTACAAATTGAGCTACCAGGTTGGATTAGGTAAGATTATAAGGAACTGATATTTTTTTAAATTTGCTGAATAATCGAGTACAGCTTGTATAACGTAGCAAATCATGAAGTCTGAATAAACAAAAAGAAGAGATTACTTACCAACACTAGGAACAGCGTCAATTTCCGATGATCTAGCGGCATTGGGATCGATTATTTCGAAACCACCATTATTGATGTTTGCTGGTGCGGCGAAATTGTTCACTCTAGATGGTCCGGCCACGGCGAAATTAGTGGTGGCTGATGGTCCGGCAACGGCGAGATCATCAAGTTTCGATGGTTCAGAAACGGTGAGTTCTTGATTTCCACATTCTAGATTAACTGCACTTGGAGTTGCTGGCTCGTTTTCTTTCTTTATAAAGCGATAAAGTCTGCAATAGCAGGTATTACAAATGTAGGAACAGCTTTTATCCAATTTTATTCTCCTTTCCGCTGCATAACCATATAGTTTAGGAGTAACTTTCTTGTAACTATTACTCCAAACATGGCAATTTGAGCATTCGTGCTTCATTGTATTAAACGTTTAAAATTAACACTTCATTTGATCACTTTTTAAAAATAAAAAATAAAACATTGAAACACTTTTCTCAAATTTTTGCTAGTACACGCGAGCAAATTCCTTTTAATTCTACTGGAAGCTTACTTACAGAATTCGAGTGCTCGACTTGAAGGGAACATCACAGTAGGTCTAGTATTTATAGTAGGTTTGTTGGTACCGCAGTGTGTGAGGTAGGGGAGGTACTTGAGTGTGTTTATGTGTTTGTTTGTTACCTAAAATGTTGTTTGATACCAACAAGGTTATTCATTATTACTTCGTTTGAAGGTAGTCAAATTGGTGTTGTGTTGTTTAGTTAGTTGTTTTTGTGATGAAGGTATAAATTTAAACAGCCACGAATATCCGTTTCCTTGACCCTTGCTAAGCAAGTTTTTGGGATTTTGTTTGTGGATTGCTATGCTTTCCGCTACATTTAGTTTCGTTGAATATATGTTCAGCTACTTTTGATTTAAAATAAAATAACTACAATGAAATAATTCCCGCAGTTATTTTGAATTGATGGAAAATGATGCTCATTCCATGTGTGTGGGAAAATTTTTTTTCAAAAAAATATAACTCAAAAACGGCTCGATGAACATTTGAGATTTTTTGATATGTTATGTAAAAATGTTTGAATTTTGATAAAAAATAAATAAAAATAAATATTCGTTGTGGTCCAACATTTCTAAAATAAAAACAAATAAAAATAGTCTGACATTTTAGCAAATTACAGTACATTAATTGTTTTAATCAATATATTTAATAAAAACAAAAAATAATGAGCTTTCTATTCATAGAAACAAATTGCAAATGGACCCAGTGGTTCAGAGGTTTTGATGTTTTTTAAATAATTTTTTTTGAAAAATGTCGATTTTGCTGGTAACCCTATATCGAACATGGTCATCCTAATAAAAAAATTAAAAAATACGGGTCTTATTATTTTCGATGAAAAACATACCAAGCGATTTTGATCAAAATCGGTTAACTTTTTTTTCAACTCTATTCTTTTCCCGTGGAATTGCTGTATATATATGTATATATATATATATATATATATATATATATATATATATATATATATATATATATATATATATATATATATATATATATATATATATATATATATATATATATATATATATATATATATATATATATATATATATATATATATATATATATATATATATATATATATATATATATATATATATATATATATATATATATATATATATATATATATATATATATATATATATATATATATATATATATATATATATATATATATATATATATATATATATATATATATATATATATATATATATATAAAGCTGCATCACTTTGAACATAACATAAAGACAGTTCTTACCCAGTAGAGAACGACTTAAGTTCTTTTTTCGTGACCCGAAGGCCTCTGATGATAATTGGCGCAATCGGCGTGGATTTGTAACAAGTGTGTTTAAGTGTGGTCTCCAGAATTATACCATCTTTAATGGTTTATTCAGTGATTTGTGCTGAAACATATGTGTGATTTCATCTGGTGTAGTTCCTTTCCGGCGGATTACCGAAAAGCAGTGAGTGAAACCCAGCGGCCACCTTGTGACAATCCGGCGCTTCCAAATGACGAATGAACATCGTCTTAAAAACCAGAGATTTGCAAATTAAGCACGTCTTTATCATTTACTTTGACATCTCTAGTGGATTACTAGTAGATTCTAAGTGAGTATACCCTATCTTTCTTCATTGCATCCTTTTGCTCTTCTACTATCTGGTTATCTGGTTTAGATAAACCAACCGCTTAATAAACCCATTTTCATTTAGCAGCTAGGTGATTTTTTTTATTAACAATTTACCATGAAATTTTTTAATAGATTGGTTGAATTAACCTGATAGCACGTAAGAAATTGATGACAAAAGTGAGTGAGTGATAAAGAAGAATTAGTGCAGTGAAAAATATATGACCACCAGGAAAATGGCTTCAGAAGCACTCCAAAGACAAATTGAGGAGCTGAATGCTCAGTTAGAGGCCCAACGCCTCCAAATTACCACCCTAGAGGAGATTAGAGCCTCAGTAGGGAACGGTAGTAGTTCGTTTGCCGTACAAAACACCACGCAGACGACAAAGAAATTCGATGCATCTCGCATTTCAGATGCAATTAAATTAATCGTCACTTATAACGGTGATCCGAAAACCCTTTCGAGTTGCATCGCCTCAGTAGAAAGCAAATTAGAATTTGCAAAGCGGATTTTCCCCACAAATGCAGATGAAATAAACGCTCTACCTATACGGTATAGCATCATTAGAGATAAAATTACTGACAAAGCCAATGCGGCTTTAATTCAGAACCATACACCCGTTGAGTGGGGTGCAATCAAGAAAACGCTAGAGGAGTATTTTGGAGACAAGAGGGATCTAGGGACCCTAGTCAGCCAAATCTCTTACCTGAATCAAAATTCTAGAAGTATAGATGATTTTCACAATGAAAGAGCAGCAAAGATTATTTTAGGCTAGGAAATGAAACAATGCGCTAAAACGCTTACAACAAGTTATGAATACACGATTACCAATGCGTTCATTGATGGTCTCATTGAACCACTTCCGCTTCCCAGCGTAGAAGGGAGAAACAATCAAAACATATAGTACCACAAACAAATCCTCTAAATAAACCTGTGACCAGTGATGGAAAAAATCGCATCGAATAACGTTCAATTTTCAATCTTTTGCGAACACGCTCTTGGAAGAATTTCAATCTGAGTGATCTTCTGCCGACATCATAACAAACCGGAGTGAATGAAGAAGAGAGAAAAAAGAGAAGAAAAATATGACATCGGTCACGCATGATTTTGTGCATGCGTTGAATCATTCCTACAATGCATTCATTGTACTATGAATGACAGATGAAAGAATCGTCTATGAATGCATGCATTGATTCACGAAGATTGAATCGCCTCGATCGCCTCGATCGCCTCGATAGTGCAAAAGTTGGCTATGATTATTACGGTGTTGTGTGTTGCTGTTGCTGTTTGCTGTTGTTACTGCTTGTCGAAAAAACTCATTCACGTTTTGCTTCACGATCATCTTTGAATCACAGTGATAAACCAAGTAAATAACCAAGTAAATTGGAAGTAAAATTATGAGCACAATTTATGTTTTTAAGAACACAATTTTTGTTTTTGTTTTAATTTTTATAATGAAACGATGGTGCACGCAAAAACCACCCTGCTGCAGGTTGATGGGAAATTTGCAAGGAAATTTGCTACAAGGCTGTAGAAGAGTGTGGACAAGTTCATAACCGAAAATTTTACGTGACATACTCTGTAACAACATCCGACCGTCAATGCTGCACTGGATTTACTGATGCCGACAGTGGCCGAATCTGGATATAAGCCGGCAAGGAAGATGTCGAAAAAACTTCAAAAATTATAAATATTCAAAAATTATAAAAAGCTAAGTTATAAAATTATACTCAAATTGAGCTTCAAATGCATGTAAGATGAGTGAAGAGAAAGAATAACGTCAGTTTGCCTGATACTGTTCACTTCGGCTAGAATACTTTTAGGAATATTTCCTGGTACTCAATCAAACGTAATCTGAGCACAATGATCAGTATCCGGATCATCCAAAATTCAATACTAATGACCACTCCTCGTTCCGACATGCGGCACATCATTTTACATTAATTATAATTAATTAGTGTAAGATGATATGTCACATGCCCAAGTTTTGTCGGAACGAAAAGTGGTCACTGGTACCGAATCTTGGATGATCCGGATACTGGTCATTGTGCTCAGATTACGTTTAAAAAAGTACTCTGGTACTCCAACTTATTCACCTTTGAAAATTAGCGTTTGATGATATGTCGCAAGCCTAGTTTTGTCGGAATGAAAAGTGGTCCTCCGAACCGGATTTCGTGTGATCCGGTTACTGTCAACTATGACTAGATTCCGTTTGGGAAGGTACTCCGGTACTTAATCACACTCGTCTCAGTATATCAATGTAAAATTATATGTCGCACACCCATGTTTTGTTGGAACGAGAAGCAATCTACCGAACCGGATCACGGGTGATCAGGGTACTGCCCAAGTAGCAATTCAAATGCAAATTGGTTTTATTCATGTTTTATGGTAGTTTTATCAAAGCATTATGGATCCGGTTTTATCAGGACTTTTTCCAAGTTAAGGTGGTTTTAATTCATTAACAGTTCTTAAGAGTCATTCAAGAACACTTGAAGAAACCTCCATAAAACTACATCATTTATAAGTGTAATTCACAAACTGTCACAATGGACGCCCACAGGTGGAAGAAATTAAAAACTAGCGGAGCGTTCAAGCGGAAATTCAATAAAACCCTATCCAATATATTGAACACTCCTTCATCTCAGTCACCAGCGACAATTTTTTTTTTTTTTTTGGCCATTCCATTGAATTCGCAGCCTACTGAGACTAACTAACAAAAGGGTCTATGCGTTATGCTTCCTATTTTTTGTAACGAATAAAATTAAATGGTGCAATATGTCACCAGTTAAAAACCGAAATGCATAACTCATGATATTTGATTTTATGCCAGTTTTGCAGGTAAACCAAACGTCTCAGATAGTGCGTTATATGGCGCACCACCGTGGAAATACAGCGCAGTACTTTTGACGTAAGGTTTTATGTGCACTACGATTGTAAAATGTTATGTTAATGTTGAATTCTCCCGAGTCGTGCATTTCAGCTCCCAATAGGTACACAATATTTATACTCGTTGCAAGTAAAATTTGGTATATCATCTGAGCGAAAATCGATTGTTCCCATGATCCACACGTTTAATCCAAAGTCGGAAGTAGTGCGCTGGAATCGCTCAGTGATCCACTACACAGTGCACTTCTCCCAACGCTAGGTTCAGCGTACAGATCAAGAGAAAAATATTCTTTCGCTCAACTGATGTTTCAGCTATCGACGCAATATTATTATCTGTTCTTCTTCCCAAATCCATTGTTAGCATATTCAAGTAAGAGTTTTTTGAATGTTTTAATCGACTTACGCTGGTGATTAAAAACAATAAATTATAAGCTGTAATTATGAACAACAATTATGCAAAGGCACTTTGATTTGAACGTTCACATTTTCTTTGTTTATGATGTGCCTTCTCCACCCTGATTTTATGGATATCTTACGAAAGACATGTTTACCTTGAGCAATTCAAACAAGCTTTATTCAAGCGTTACTCCTCTTTTTCAAGAATAGAACAAGTAAAGATGAACTTATCGCACTCCTAAAAAAAATCTTGTTAGTCTTGTGCAAGAAATATAAGTTTTATATGCGTTTTATGGTAGTTTTAAATAAAACCATTGAAAAAATGGCGAGCGTGGCTATTCTGAATTCCCTCAGAATGGTAGACATTTACAAAAAAAAAATGCAAAAAATCTCGTTTTTCCAATGCTACGAACAATACCTGCTGTTAAAAATACATTTTGAAACTTTAAATGGATTGTAGACACAATTGATTCAAAATCTAAAAATGTATCAGCCTTGTCACCTAATTGTTGAATTTTCAAGTATTTTTTATTTTTCAATTAAATAAATGTTTTAGCAATGATTCCGTGGCGCATTAAAATTTTCGAACTTTAATGTTATAAAACACCAATAAACTGAAGGTCGCATGAAAAATTTATCAATTTCAGGCAAAAAACTCATGCATTTATGGTCAATTTTACAATTAATTTACATACGTATCCCCTTTGGAAAAAAAAACATCATATGTATATTGATGTTTTTTTTTTCTCTTAAAAAAGTCCCCATTCAGCAGAACGAATCCAAAAATGGAATCTTCGAAACATATTTGTGACGGACTAGAAGTGTTCTTAAAGAGGAAAATCATAAAACTACCAAAACTTGTCCTGAATTTAATTACAATTATGTACCGATAAAACTATCAAGTTTTAAGCGAATCTTAGGAAATAGTCTTGAGAACCTCCTGTAGTATGGGCCTTTTTGAACTTATGAGGGTTTTATGGCTGTTGTATCGATGTTATGTAGAATATCTAGTTTTATCCGTGGTTTTATCAAATGAATCTTGAGAACTTCTTCAAGTGTACCTTAAAATTGAATTTGTTACTTGGGTGATCAAGGTTATGGTTGTTGAGAAGGTTCTCTGGTACTAAATCGTACTTGGCTTTGAATATCAGCGTGAAATGATATTTCGCAAGTCCATCCGTCGCAATTCGGAATAACTCTGTGATCAACGGAACTTTAGCGTCAAAAATCGGTTGAGAAATGTAAAAGTCATGATTTTTATTACCAAGCAAATCGTGAAGCGGAAAACGCTAGTATAATTCAGTTGACTTCTATTCCACTTAACAAACAAATCTATGAATGCAATCTTGCATTCATATTGACTCGAAATTTTGATTCACGGATGATTCTCTAGAAGGCTAATAGATGATTCACATGATTCAAAATGAATGTGGATACTGCGTGCGCGCTTTGATTGAATCATTCATTCTCTATCTTGGCTCACACATGGCTTCATTGGTATAAACAATCAGCAGAGATCATTTGAAATATTTCCATGTGACTATGATTGATCGAAAAAGGAATGTCGAAGCAAAACACGGAATCGACTGAAATCATACACGCGATTGAATTTTTCCATCCTTGCCTGTGACACAACAAAACAGTTGGAAAACTAATAAGTATCAAACTCCCTATCAAAGTTTTCAAAGATTTACTCCTCAAACTAATTTTAGACCACAGTTTCAAAACGCAATTGTTCAGAATTCTCAATACCAAAGACAGCCTCCTCAAAATTTCCAGCACCAAAAGCAGCTTTCGCAAAATCCTCAATACCAAAGACAGTTTCAACAAAATCCCCAATTTCTAAAACAAGTTGCACCATACATCAAACCTGACCCCTCAGGTTAATCAAAACAGATGATGCCTTACCAAAAGCAGGCAGCTCAAATAAATAACCATGAAATAACACAGTTTGAAAATTATGAATATCCAGACCAAAACATGACCCACGGAACAAGAAACAGCAATAATGCCGTCTGATTCAAACGAAGATGACGAAGAATTAAATTTGTTCGGATTTCGACCTGCTACCAATACAATGAAAAACTATTTCCTCCCATATTTGGAAATCCCTAGGAAATCAAACAGGCCCCAGAGATTTCTAATCGACACAGGAGCTAACAAAAATTACATAACCCCAGAATTAGCTCCCATCAAATGTGTTAGATCAGGACCACAACACAAAATAAAAAATATAAGCGGTGCACATATCATCGATAAATTCACATACTTGAATCTTTTTAACACGTTTACAAACGGTGTCAAAAATATTTCCTGTTTAGATTTTTTGACATTTTTAATGGGCTTATCGGATTCGAATCGTCACAATAGGTGCCATTATCAATACAATATCTAACTCAATTGCTATTAAAAAAAAACCACAATACAGCTGAATGTGACTCTCGTGAAAGAGTTTACAGTCCGAATCAAAGAAGGAGATTTTCTTATTGAACGGGACATTATGTTGGGACAAGATGTTGTAATACCTTCAGGAGTATACAGTGCTTGAAATGGTATGACTACATATCCCGTGATAAATGTCAGTAATAAACAGATCGAAATCCAAATAGACAAAGAAGCTTTACTCACAGAGCTTAATAATTTCGATGAACTTTCTGTGAAAGCACGCAACATAAACAAAAGAAAAAATAAACCCAAAATAGAAATCAAAGAAAATATAAGAACTGATCATCTAAACAGAGAGGAAGAAGAGAAACTTCTCAATGTATTGAATAATTTTCCAGAAGTCCTTTCTAGTGACGATGAGGAATTGACTATTAGTAGCGCTATACAGCACAAAATCAAAACGAAAGATGATCTACCTGTATACAAATCATACTGATGCCCCTTTTTCCACAAGGAGGAGGTACAACAGCAAATCGGAAAAATGTTGGACCAAGGTATAATTCGGCCTTGGAATAGTCCATGGTTAGCACAAATGATATCCCAAAAACAGCTTTCAGTGTCGACTACTGGACTGTGGACACTATGAGTTTATAAGGATGCCATTTGGGCTTAAAAACGCACCTGCCACGTTCCAAACAGTAATGGATAGCATCCTCAGAGAACATATTTGCGTGAGATACGTGGTGTACATGGATAATATTATCATCTTCTCCACCAGCCTGCAATAACACCTAGTAAATCTTTCAAAAATTCTAGAAACTCTACGCAAGTTCAATTTGAAAATACAAATCGACAAGTGTGAATTCTTGTAGAAAGTAGTGGCCTTTTTAGGGCATGTGGTAACGCCCGACGAGTCAAAAAAAACCCTGAAAAGATCACAGCAATCCAAGAGTGGCCTCTACCTGGAAACGAGAAGGAATTAAGAGCCTTCCAAGGTGAAGTAGGTTACTATAGGAAATTTATCAAAGATTTTGCAAAACTGCAAAACCTTTGACGCAACAATTGTGCAAAGGAGAAACTATCAGTCATACTCAAGAATTCGTTTCAGCCTTTGATTGTTGCAAGAACATTTTAACCAGTAGCCATGTGCTACAGTACCCAGATTTCACAAAGCGATTCCTGCTTACTACAGACTCTTCAAATTTTGCATTAGGTGCAGTTCTGTCACAAGGTTCTATCGGACAAAACAAGCCTGTAGCCTTCGCTTCACGTACCCTAACTAAAAGCGAAGAAACATACTCAGCCAATGAGAAAGAACTCTTGGCTATTGATTGGGCATGCAAATACTTCAGGCCTTACTTGTTTGGTCGGAAATTTACATTATATACCGACCACAAACACCTGATTTACGCTTTAAACTGGAAAACAGCAAATGATAGGCTCGTACGGATGAAATTACGGCTAGAAGAGTTCGCTTTTGACATCCAATATCGGGTCGCTAAGGGCCTGTTCATAAACCATGTAGACTCATTTTTGAAAATCTCAGACTCCCCTCCCCCCTATTAGACTTTTCTCCATACAATTTTTTGAAATTGTGTATGGAGCGTAGACTTTGGTCAACCCCCCCATACGAACATACGAGGATACTCATTTACCTCAATATATCGTCGAATCATTACGAGGGTAGCATTTGGAATACACTTGGCAATTAAAATTTTGAGGGATCACATGCATCCGACAAGAGTCAACTGCATCATCAGAACGGTGGATAAAAACGCTCGAAATAGCGTACAAAAACTATTTTTCTAGTAATAAGACATTTAAAATAAAAGTGACACAAAATCTCCTACATGACTTACGGAGTATTGAAGACGAGGTGGTAGAAGAAGTACACCAACGTGCTCACCGAAGTGCCGAAGAGAATTATGCTGTCATCCAAAGGACGTTTTATTTTCCAAAAATGCGAGCCAAGATACAGACTTTCGTCAACCTGTGCGAGACCTGCTTGGAATGTAAGTACGAGTGAAACCCCTATCAGATCAAATTTTCAGAAACACCAATTCCAAATAAACTTTTTGACATAATACACGTTGACATCTTTATTTCTAGACCCAATACTTTCCTATCCGCAGTAGACAAACTTTCAAAATTTGCAATACTTATCCCTATCAAGTCGATATCCATACCCGATGTAAAACGTGGCCCCGTTAAATTGATTTCGATGTACGGAACACCCCATATGATAGTTTGTGATAACGAAGTTGCGTTTGAGTCGATCGAAACTCGAGGACTCCTTCAGAGATTAAGAGTGTAACCGTACTACACCCCATCAAACCATAGTGAGGTCAATGGAATAGCAGAGCATTTCCTTTCTACCCTTAATGAAATATTCCTTTGCATAAAACAACAGTATAGCGATCTTTCCAATAAAAAAATATGTAGAAAAGCTATAACTTTGTACAATTCCAATTCATAGTGCAACCAAATAAAAACCTATTGAAATATTGTATAGCTTTAAAGATGGGGAGGAGAAACTCCTTAACATAGACACCATTTTAGAAAATCGGAACAGAATTTTTGATGAGATCATTGAAAAATTACACAAGAAACAGAGAACAGATTTAGATAACAGAATCAAAACTAGAGAAGCTGAACTTAATTTTAAACGAGAGGAACAAGTTAATAATAAGATACAAGGAATAAATAATACGAGAAGACCAAATTTCAAAAAGGTATCAATTAAAAGAAAAACTCCACAAATCTAAGCTTAAATGGAAATGAAAGATCTGAAAATAATAAATAAAAAAGCCATTCCCAAAAAATCTTATAACTATCATATACATTAAATTTTAAGTACATAAAAAAATTTAAATTGTAAACCCCATTTCCGGATATTTATCCCGATTTTTACCTCAATTCCCGCCTGTAGAGAGTATAGCATGTAATATGTTATTACGTGCTTCGTGCAACACAAACAACATGATTAGTTTAAATGTATGTAATATGTATTTAATCAATCATACCTTAGCAAAATCTAGAAAACAATAATGCTACTCCACAGAAAATACTCTCATATTTTAAGAAGTTTATATTGATCATCACTTTTCATGAACATCTCTAATAGGTTAGATTTGAACGACCTTACTAGTGTCCTTTCCCCCTGCGTTGCGTGGAATCACAAAGTTTGCGTTGCTAGGAGTATCATAAAAAGTAGGCATTGAACGTAAAAAAACAGTCTTGTGAATAGTGTACTAGTGAAAGGCAGATCAAGAAATGAGCTCCAGATATTGGGAAGTTTCCACTATGGATTACGCTGTTGACGATGATCAGCGGAATCACGACAATGGCACAGTCGGTGGGGAACCCGGTGCTCTGAAGTAAGTTTAATTAAATCCTTTTTTTGTTTTCTTCTCACCACCAAGGAGTGGAGAGGACCCCAAAAGCAAACAGAGAAAATAGAATAATACTGGCAGAAAAGGAAAATGCATTTGACCCGGTTCCATTCCCGCTTTATTCTTAATTTTCTGTGTCCCCGGATTGTTCACGCTCTAGCCTTACTCAATACAAAAAATTTCACGTCCATCCCAATCGGCCGTCTTGATTCAAAAACATTATTGGAAATCCTCTCTCAGGAAAATGGAATCCAAACAACCACCAATTACCACCGTGGTCACCATGGTAGTAAACAATTATACTTTTCAAGTTGCCTTGCAAATCCATTTGTCGTTTTGTGACTCTAATCCTCAATTTTAGATGGTCAAAAATCTCATGCTAGCCAAGGTTCACAAATATTGATGATCTATTGCTATTTCTTCGTTCTATGAACTGAAAATTCACAGTAAACTTGTTTACGAGAATATCCAATCTATGGTGACTGAACTCTGAATGGTAGTACAGCTCTGAGTTGCTGTTCAAGAAATAATGAGTTTTGAGTGTGGCTCTGTTCAGCTCCGAGTGGGGTTCGATAGTGTTGTCAAGCACTTGAGTTTACAAGAATCTCTGAACGGTCTTAGGAGATTGGAGAAACACTACGCTGTGGTCTTAAAAGTCACATTTATATGCTCTAGGTAAGCTCTACATAGCTCTAAATTGAGTTTGTGACTGAGCTTGAGTGGATTCGTACAGCTCTGAGTTGCTGTTAAACAGTTTAATACTAGAAAAGACAACGAGATCTGAGTGGCTCTGTACAGCTCTGAGTAACTGTGGTGATAGTGGTATCATGGACTTGTGTTTACAAGAGACTCCGAGTGGTCTCAGGACTCTAAAAAAAAAACTTTGCACTGTGAGCTGATAACTCACTGTGTTTAAGTTTTTCTGTGCGGATTGTAATTAGCTTTGCACAGCTCTGTGTTGCTGTTCAACCATTTTAATCATGATCATGAGCTCTGAGTGGCTTGTACAGCTCTGAGTTGCTGTTCAACAGTTTCACATTAAGAGATAATGAGCTCTGAGTGGCTCTGTACAGCTCTGAGTGGCTGTTCGATGCTCTGGGAAAGCTCTACATAGCTCTGAATTGATGTTTGTGACTGAGCTTGAGTGGATTCGTACAGCTCTGAGTGGCTCTAAACAGCTCTGAGTAGCTGTGGCAGTAGTGGTATCATGGACTTGTGCTTACAAGAGACTCCGAGCGGTCTCAGGACACTTAAAAAATAAAAATTATAAAAAAAAAGAACTTTACACTGTGAGCTGACTCACTGTGTTTAAGTTTCTCTGTGCGTTTTGTAATTAGCTTTACACAGCTCTGTGTTGCTGTTCAACCATTTTAATCATGATCATGAGCTCTGAGTGGCTTGTACAGCTCTGAGTTGCTGTTCAACAGTTTTACATTAAGAGATAATGAGCTCTGAGTGGCTCTGTACAACTCTGAGTGGCTGTTCGATAGAGATATCTAGCACGTGCGTTTCAAAGAGACTTGAGCAGCCTTGGGAGCTTCGAGAAACTTGACGCTGTGGGCTGATAACTCACATTGTTTAGTTCCTCTTAGCAGACCACATGAAGAATTTATAAGTTCTGGGTAGCTTTACACAACTCTGAGTTGCTGTTTGTGCCTCAGCTCTGAGTGGCTCTGTACAGCTTTTTCGTGGCTGTTCGATAGTGATATCAAGTACTGCACAGCAAAAAAATATGAAAATTACACCTGATGTAAACCGATTCAATTTGAAAAATACATCAATGTTTAGTCTTACATTAGTTAGAATTTCAGTTAATTTATTTTTTATTTATTTATTTATTTATTTCACCGCCTCGAATGTTTAAAAAACAATTCCACAGACTGTAACTTATTCTAAAACCTTAATCCTACTCTTAAAAACAGCCTTAGACACATTAAAATCAAACATAACACTAGCACTATTGAACGAACGGAAGCATCTGTCCAATGGATTGCTAAATCCATATGTGGTTTTATGGCGTCTGATAAACAATAATTCACGCTCACGCAATTGTCGAGAAGGTGCATAAAACGATACATTGAATAACAACGAGGGACAGTCGAGATTTCCTTTTATCAGGTCAAACACGAAGAGCCTTTGCAATTTAATCTGCCTGGAATCAAGCTTTTCCAGAGCGATGAGTTTACAACGGCATGTATAATCGGGCAGGTCCGCTGGGTTCGACCAAGACAGCTGACGAAGAGCGAAACGTACAAAGCTGCGCTGCACACGCTCCATCCGTTTGATTTGCGTTGCATTAGACGGCATCCACACAAAAATAGCATATTCCAGGATGCTTCGAACTAATGGGCAGTATAGCGACTTGAGTGCGTCAATATCGTTGAAGCTCGTGGTACAGCGTCGTACGAATCCTAGGGCTGCGAACGCTTTAGCGGTAGTTATGTAGACATGCTCATTGAACCATAGTTTACTGTCGATGTTTACTCCAAGGTCACGGATGGATTCAACGCGTTCCAAGTATACTGGTCCAACCGAATATTCGAATTCAATTCGAGACTGCCGACGAGAGAATGCAATGGGCTTACACTTGTTGATGTTCAATTCCATCCCATTCTCAAGGCACCATCGTTGTAGTTCATCTATATCGGCCTGAAGCGCGCAGCAGTCAAGGTGAGAGGTTACAATGCGATAAATTTTTAGATCGTCAGCGTAGAGCAATTTTCCTGATTTCAGCCGAAAGCATAGATCGTTTATGAACAATATGACGATGAGCGGGCCCAGAACGCTGCCTTGTGGCACACCAGATGTGATGGAAAAGACGCGAGAGTGCGATCCGTTGATGTTGACAAACGCATTACGGTCAGACAGATAAGAGCGCAACCACTCTGTAATCCAATCTGGAAATCCCAAGTATCTAAGCTTCGCAACAGCAAGATCGTGAGGCACTTTGTCGAACGCTTTGGAAAAGTCGAAGTAAATGGCATCTATTTAACGCTTGTTCTCAATTTCCGTTGATACAAAATTTGTGAACGTCATGAGATTCGTTGTTGTTGAACGCTTCCTAACAAATCCGTGTTGAAACTCAGATAAAAATGGTTGAGAAGCAGCGTACAGGACATCATGAACTAATCCTTCGAACATTTTAGCCAGGCAGCACGAAATGGAAACGCCACGATAATTCTCAACTGCATGACTAGATCCTGCTTTGAATATCGGGCAGACCGAAGCTGTCTTCCACAGTTTCGGGAAGGTACAGTGGCGAAGCGAGCTGTTGAAAATAATTGTCAAAGGCCTTTGCAGAGACTCAGCTCATTCTTTAAGGAACAAAGGCGGAAGGTGGTCGGTCCCAGGTCTTTTGGAAACGTCTAGCTTATTCAAGGCAGACATGACATCATGCTGTGTTATTTCGAAGAGCGGCAGATTCAGGTCGAATAATGGGCAGTTCCTGAGGCTGTCAGGTGAAAATGCTGGCGAATTAGTACTGTGTACGTTTTCAAAGAAATCGGTAAATAGATTGGCTAATCCATCAGGAGAATCAGCAGTCGAATTTTTGAAAGTCATCTCAGCTGGAAATCGATTTGAGCGTTTGCGGTTACGAATAAATGTCCAGAAAGAGGAAGGATCTTGCTTCGCAGTCGTCTCCATGCGGGTGATGTAATAACGAAATGACGCAATTTGGCATTCGTTGTAATTGGATTCAACAGAATGAAGATTGTTACGATTTTCATCTGTTCGCGCTCGAAAATAACGCTTGTGGGACTTAAGAACAACGTTACGAAGGTGCTGTAGCTCAGGAGTCCACCAAGGATGCTTGAAAGGCTGTTGTCTACATCGCTTACGTGGCACGTGTTCGTCCAAGATTCTGTACAGAGTGTCATAAAAGATACATACCGCCTCGTCTGTGTCCTTGTCACGGAACATCATATCCCAATCAACGACAGAAACAGCAGCATTGAGATCCACAAAGTTGCATCGTCGAAAATCGAAATTGTTAGTCTGATTCGGGCTCTCGGCTAGCGGCATAAAAGTATCATTTACGCCGATACGAAGAACGAATGGCATGTGCAGACTGTCAATCCTGAGAAGACCTGACGGCGGCTCGATTAGTTCAACGACATTTGGATCGGTGACGAATGCTAGGTCCAGTAAGCGGCCCATAGAGTTTGGAATCTCGTTGACTTGGTGAAGACCAGAAGCGACCATCGATTCCACAAGCTCGATTTCTTGTTCGGATGAAGCATTGGATGGCAGCAGTCCATTGACATCCTCGTCGTTTATCCAGATAAGCTGGGGAAGATTATAATCACCCACAACAACGATTATGTCGGAATCCGAACCACGTTCACTTAGCTGCTGAATCACTATAGAGTGCGAGGAATATAACTCCGTTTAGGATGCCTACTCTTGAAGCTGCTATACTAGCAGATCTTCACGGCGCTAAATGGATCACGACTATTGATCTCAAAAGTGCTTTCTTTCATGTTGTATTGCATGAGGATTCAAGACATCTTACTAACTTCTTTGCGGGTGACGCAACCTATCGCTTCAAACGGCTACCGTTTGGCCTTTGCAATGCGCCGGATATCTTCCAAGAAATCTGCCAAACTGTAATTCTAGAAGGGTGCCACGGGGTTCGTAATTATCTGGATGACTTTATCGTCTTCGGGAAGACTCGCGAAGAACACGAGCAAAACTTGAACGCAGTCATGCTTCGCCTTCAGCAACGCAACGTCATTTTAAACACTAGCCAGTGCGTTTTTGCCAAGCAGTCAGTCAAGTTTATTGGATTTAATTTATCAAGCGATGGATTGCGTGTGGAAGAAGATAAGCTCAAAGCCATCAGAAAGTTCCGCAGACCCGAAACCCAATCTGAAGTAAAGAGATTTTTAGGATTGATTAACTTTGTGGAAAGGTTCATCCTCAAAAGAGCTGACAAAACGAAATATTTGAGAGAACTGGCAAAATCCGAAACATTCTATTGGAGAGAAGAGGAAGAATCCGAGTTCAAGATGCTGAGGGATGAAGCATTGCATACAATTACGAGACTGGGATACTTCAACGCTGATGATGAGACGGAAGTTTTCGTTGACGCTTCCCCAATCGGACTGGGGGCATTAATGGTGCAGTTTGATCAAAAAGGTAGCCCGAGGATTATAACATGCGCATCAAAAGCATTAACAGAGATAGAACGAAAATACCCGCAAACCCAAAAGGAAGCCTTGGCCATCGTTTGGGGTGTGGAAAGGTTCATACTTGGTGAAGGACGTAAATTCTGCAAACGATCCATCTCTCGGGCCGAAGCCTGGGCCCTTAGACTGCAACCATTCTCGTTCACAGTGAAACGAGTTCCATGAAACTTCAATATGGCCGATGCACTGTCGAGATTAATCGATAGCTCTCAAGAGGATTGCTCGTTCGAGGACGCTGACGATCATCATGTCACGAGATTGATGCAGGTAACATGAACCTGACCTGGCAAGACATCGGGGGTGCTTCCGAATCCGATGAGGAAACCATAGATATTAAAGGCGCTATTCTTTCTGGAAACTGGGGCGAGAATCTACGGCGATACGAGGCACATAAGAATGAACTGCGCGTCTTAGGTTCAATCGTATTCAAAGAGGATCGGGTCATCCTTCCATCGACGTTGCCCAACAAAGCGCTCGAAGCGGCACATCTAGGGCATCTTGGAGGCACCGCGATGAAGCAAATTTTGAGAGAATATTCCTGGTGGCCGGGTCTAAGTAAGGATGTTGAACAGTATGTTAAACAATGCGAAACGTGCCTCAAGTTATCGCGAAAGAACCCTCCGATACTTCTCTCTAGCCGACAACTTCCCGAAGGACCATGGGAGATCCTTCAAATTGATTTTTTGTCCTTGTCTGGCTGTGGATCTTGCGAATTTTTAATCGTAGTTGATATATACTCCAGATTACTATCAATATCGAAAATGAGAACAACGGACGCTAAGAGTACCAATCAGGCTCTCATGAAAGTTTTTTCCACATGGGGGCTTCCCTTGATCATGCAGAGCGGTAACGGTCCACCGTTACAAGGAAGTGAGTTTACGGAATGCTGGGAAAGTAGAGGCGTCAAAATCCGGAAATCCATACCCGTAAGTCCACAATCAAATGGTGCAGTCGAGCGTCAAAATCAAGGAATCATCAAGGCTATAGCAAGTGCTAGAATAGACGGCGTTCCTTGGAAGCTAGCCCTCCAACAATATGCTCATGTGCACAACACAGTGAAGCCACACTCCAGGCTGGGGATTACCCCATTTGAATTACTCGTCGGGTGGAAATACCGTGGCACTTTCCCGGCACTCTGGAACTGTAAATGTGACTCACGGATAGACAGAGAAGATGACAGAGATAAGGATGCTTTTACCAAGCTCATAAGCAACCAATGCAGATGCCCGGAGAGGAGCAAAAGATTCTGATATAAAAGTAGGAGACAAAGTACTCGTTGCAGTTCCAAAGCAAATCAAAACAGACTTGTTGTTTTCAACCAAACGATACACTGTCCTATCGGGTAACGGTGCTAAGGTAGTCGTACGAAGCGAGCACGGCATTCAGTATGCACGTGACGTACACGATGTTAAGCGCGCACCAGGATTTGCTATGAACTCATCACTATTGGATTCCTTCAAAAATATAGAATCTTCAGGGTCTGGAAATAGTGAATTTGAAGCACCTGATAGTTCTTTATCTGATATTGTCAATCAAACTCGAGGTCAAAAAAGAGAATTTGAAGAATGCAGTGAAATGTCGTTAGCGGAACCTCCAGAAGGCACACGTAATGAAGCTGATGTAGAGGGTGAAAACGTAAATTATCAGGATGAAGGTGCAGAAGGAGGTACAGTCAATCATGACCGGTCGGCAGTTGAATCAACAGGACGTCTGAAGCAGATCATCAGAAAATCAAGAAAATTTAAAAGTGCGGACGTCAACGACGAAAACGTAACCAACGATAGTTCAATAAGGATCGAAATTTCGATTGTAGAGGTTACAGGGTGCGGAGATGGAAACAGCAAATGAAAAGGATGGAGATCGCCAATCGGATGGTCAAGCAAGGCGACCCCAACGAACCATAAGAAAGCCGGAGAGGTTCAAGGACATGTTCGTATATACCGTTTTCGAATAACTGCGGGAATAACAAACGAAGTACTAGATGGTCCCCACGTAAGAACAATAGCTCCATTTTTATTAATCATGACAAAACAACACCCATTAATCCTTGTACTACTGTGATATATTAATATTTCCCTGCTACTTCTTTCGTTAGATAGTTATGTAATCTTAATGTTTAATAATAAATGAGCCATCTTTCTACACGAGCCGGGTTTAATTATTGGATGCGTTACCATTTCTATAATACATCCAAAGAAATGAAACATTAGAGTAGGCAAGAAGGTGAATGTAGAGAGTATAGCTTGTAATATGTAATTACGTGCTTCGTGCAACACAAACAACATGATTAGTTTAAATGTATGTAATATGTATTTAATCAATCATACCTTTGCAAAATCTAGAAAACAATAATGCTACTCCACAGAAAATACTCTCATATTTTAAAAGGTTTCTATTGTTCATCACTTTTCATGAACATCTCTAGTAGGTTAGATTTGAGCGACACACAAGCGGAATCACAAAAATTGCATTGAACGTAAAAAAACAGTCTTGTGAATAGTGTACTAGTAAAGGCAGATCAAGAAATGAGCTCCGGATATTGGGATGTTTCCAATATGGATTACGCTGGTGACGATGATCAGCGGAATCACGACACCGCCCTAACCATGACATCTTCCCTTTCAACGAGAAGCCTGAATACAGACCCCTCGCTTCTACTTAACATAGGAAAATGTAAAATTAAAACAGGAACCTTAAAAATTATACATCCCATAAATTTAACAGAAATTCAAGAATCCATAGATTATCTCACTCACATTAACCAGAGGATATCATGACTAACCGGAACCATCAACAATATGAAAATTTTTGATGAAATGAACTAATAACCAACGAGATTACAGCAATAATTACGATCATCAACATCGATATCGTCAACAAACTTCTAGAAGACCTCCAGGACGCCACTATTTTATCGAAAACGTCAGTAGCCGCTAACAAAATACTTTCAATTCAAGAAATATCAATTATAAAGGCACTGCTTCAAAATTAAGGCGTAAAAGTAAATCTCCCAGACGAAGCTCTTCAACAGGTAATCCCGAAATTCGCAGCGAGCCAAGAGACTTTTTTGTATATCATTCACCTTCCACAGCTAGAAAACAAAATATCAGCAGTTATTCAACTTCCCCCTTTGGCACAGAACGACCAGATCATTTACAACTATTAAGAATACATCAAAGCAGGTGACATCATGTACGCCACCAGCAACCCAAGCCAATTTGTCCAAAAAGCATCATATTTGAAAACACTGAATGACGCTTGTATTCCCTCTCTTATACTCGGTAGAGAATCTGAGTGCAACTCTACCCATTTCAACAAAACAACGCAACAATTAATTTCAGACGAAACAATCTTGATTCAAAATGCAAGGAATAACCTAATACAAAGAAACTGCGGGCCAGACGACCGTACCCTAGTCGACAATTACACGACCGTACCCTAGTCGACAGCAGCACCGAGAAAGCAGAGTCGAGTAACACGAGTAGCAGTAATAGCATAATGTCCAGTCAGGAATTTGTTAGAAGCGTGAGTCCTCTGTATAACTTTGAAAATAAAATAAAGACAGTACCGACCAAGTAGTGAACGAGTAAAGTTTTTTTTTTAAAACGTGCATCGAATGATAATTTAAATCTATATATGGATATTTTTATATATATATATATATATATATATATATATATATATATATATATATATATATATATATATATATATATATATATATATATATATATATATATATATATATATATATATATATATATATATATATATATATATATATATATATATATATATATATATATATATATATATATATATATATATATATATATATATATATATATATATATATATATATATATATATATATATATATATATATATATATATATATATATATATATATATATATATATATATATATATATATATATATATATATATATATATATATATATATATATATATATATATATATATATATATATATATATATATATATATATATATATATATATACATATATATATACATATATAAATATATATATATATATCAATATATATATAAATAAATGAACATATATATATATATATATATATATATATATATATATATATATATATATATATATATATATATATATATATATATATATATATATATATATATATATATATATACAGCAATTCCATGAAAAAAAAGTTATACGATCTCTCAGAATTTTATAATATTCGGTAGGATTGTTCAACATCGAAAAATATTAGACCCGTATTTTTTTATTTCGTTATTAGACTGGACCTTTCTGCGTTAGACTGGTCCAAAAAATCGTGATTTTTCAAAATCTTCAATTTTCAAAAATTTATAATTCCTAAACCGTTTAACCGATTTTAGTCATTTTTGGCCATTGTATTGGTATTTTTTTGAATTTCCAAGCAAAAATACGAAACCTTTGAATATATCAATTTTTGTATGAAAAAAATACAAAACAAATAGTTTTTCTTGAATTTGACTGCGAGGAGCCTCAACGACTCCTTGTTTTAGTATTTTTAAATGAAAGAGCATTTAATTTTACATAACATATCAAAAAATTGGAGATGTTCTGCGTGTCGTTTTGGAGATACAATTTTTTAAATAATAAATCATTACTCTTCATTTTATACATCACCCGCCTGTAGAAACGATGAAGATGCATGGTAGATGGTGATCGATTATATATATATATATTATATATATATAGGGAAACTGCCCCCATATTAATCTCATTGTTCCTATATTCATCCTACGATGAATCAAACAATTGGGCACTTGAAGGATCGGTTTTGTTTTCTAATAATGTTTGCTTACATTAAATAACTACAACAAACATTACTAACTAATTCTTCAACTGTCCAATTGTTTGATTCATCGTAGGATGAATATAGGAACAATGAGATTAATATGGGGGCAGTTCCCCTATATAAGATATATATATGATCAATATTTAGATTCACCTCATGAAAAGACGCTCAATTTACTCTTTTATATCGAAAAGCGATAAATGAGTTGCCGTACATTCTAAGAAGAATATAACTTTAAAATTGTCAGCATGCCTGCAAAAGGATGTTCTTTAGAAAATGAATTATTTCGAACTAAATTGATCTATTAAGCCACTGTTCGTTAAATTCCTCTAATTATAAGCGTTATTCAGCCCTTCCGGTACAATGTTTTGACTAGTTAAAGCAGCTAGCATCTTACAATTTTGAATGTTATTGAAGCTAATAAAATATGTGATGGATTACACTCTATGTATTCAAAAAAAAACTCATGTTTTGTATCATTTGTGCGTTACATAAATTGACGATAATATCAATTTAAGGTAGCTTAACGAGAAATGGAACGAAACTCACTACGGTAGCCACTATTTCGCTGTTTTGAAAGTGTAAATTTAATATTCTATACCAGCTATGGTATTGAAAATTTATTAATACGAGTGCGCACATCTGGTAAGCAAAACGATACAGTTTCAGTCATGCCACCGATATTTTGCATCTCCAAACGGCGATATAAGACAGAGACAAAACATAAAAAAAAAAATGACATGGCGACCCCTTTCACCTTAAAAGAAATCGATTAAAAAGCTGTGCTGAATGGCCATTTTCACCATTTCATTTATCAATTATGTATGATATAGAAAACAATGCCAGAGCAATAGAATGTAGAGAAAAAGAAGCTACCATTAAAAATAATATTGAATACCTACCGAATTTGTTATCACTGCGTTAGTGAAGCTCGTTTGTTAACTGATACTTGGTGACTTTTAACTGTTCTGATGAATAGTTGACGAATGTTTGCAGCATCGACAAGCTGTACGTCTTCGAGTGATCGGAAATTTAACTACAGTATTAAATAACGCATATGTTCTGACTTACGTTAGCGTACGCTTCTTGTTTGTTGGTACATCTGAAGAATCATTCCTTCTACTTATTTCCATTTATTCTAGAGCACACTATTCTCAAGAAGATTCTTTGTTGATTCTTGATTATTTTTTTATTACATTATTTTGGCGAATTATCTTAACAGCTTGCATCGGTGGTAACTTTTCTTCTTCCGAATATGAGTAGAGCATTAGCGATGGGGACGAGGGCAGCTTGTTTTCTAGTTGGCTCTACTCCTTCGATCACTTAACGATATTTTGCTAACCTGTCATGGCTTACGCTTAATGCGTAATTGTTTTCCTTTTCCTGTTTCGTTCAGTACATTTGAGCATATTCTTGCATTGGTAACGGGATCGCTGTAGTGGTTTGTAGGTAAAAAAAAATAGTTATTTTTGACAGAATATTAAGAGGATAGACAAATAAGTTCATCATAGTGATTTTTCTGCTACTACACTAAATCTACGTAAGTCATTGAAGAAGAGCAATTTTCGCACAACAAATTCCGTAGAGCTTCTCTGAATATTGCTAGGTATTTTTACATAACCTGCAATACATTTAGCCCCAAAGAATCAAATCCTAGATGCGCCATTGAAAAGTTCCGCATTTGCAACAAATTGATTGTGAATTATCTTAAATATCAATTTAAGATGATGTTGCTTAGAGTCTACTTCAAGCATCGGCTATGAATAGTGGTGTCGATGCTTTGTTGCGCACTATTTTGCTATCGGGCATAGCTTGTTATATATTGTTTCGGCTATCTATTGTTCCGTGGCACAAGTGCTCGATTTAGTAACCACTATCACAATTCGTGAGTGTCCTCAACAGCATCCTTGCCGTGGGTCTGAATCGTTCTAAACAGGGTAATATAATTACCTTGTTTTCCCTATGAAAAACCACCATCACACTTTGTGTATGGCACTAATAGCATCCTCACTGTTGGTTTAAATCGGTACTAATATTTAAATATTAGTGTCTTTTTTACCAAAACGGACCCTCCTGCCACCCAACCCTTCTATCCAACATCCCAGTGATTTATCGTGGAAGTGCGGAGGTGTTCTCGATTTCTAATCAAATGAGTATCATGTCAACACATTCCAACCCTTTCGGGGATTTTTACACATTGAGGATGTATGTTAGCCCCTATCAATCGATCATGCTCATGCTCAAGCTCAAAATAGGTTGAAGTACCTAATTTGATATAGGTGTAACTACTTAAAAATGTGCAATTAGTATTATAGTTTGTGCAAAGAAATTAACTCACATTTTTTTTTAATATCATACTGGTTTGGGTCAAAGGGTGTAAGATTTTTGTAAAACTTTGCCCGCGCATAGAGTTGATGGATGCATAAGCTGAAAAAAATCAGAAAAATCAGGGTTGCCAGTTTTCCTGGAAATCACAAGTTAAAATTTGCCAATTTTTCCGGAATTCACTTATTAATTATAACATAGCATTGAAGAAAAATATTTTCCCATTTTCCCAAAAAATAGCATTGAAAAAAGAAATTCGCTCAAAAATACAAAAAAAACAACATAATCTGAAAGAAAATTTCATGGTGGAGAAAAACTACAAGGAAAAGCCGAAAAAACTTTGTTCTTAATTCGATAACTTTAAATGGTGAAATGTTCACGATGGTATTGTTTTTTTTTCTGAATCGTTTCATGAATTCCTGATCGCGTACAGCTAAAATGACAAGATTCTTGGTAATAATTTAAGAATATAATTTTTACCCAACTATGTCGGCTCTTCAAATACCTGCTCTCACATTTAATATCAGTCTGTCGCAATCCTTCGACGCATCAGAAACTTCATTAGGGAACCATGATCTTATTTTTTTAAACATTTGGGAAACCATTCTTATGTGAAAATGTCCACTAGAAGCTTTTAATCGTGATGACTTTTCATCGACGGATATCCTCAAAAACTGTTTAAGAGGTTGTATTTTGTTTCAAAATTAATCAAATATCGTACAAATTTCACCGTGAAAGGAATTTCCTTTGCTGATTTTGGTTGGGATTTTGTGTAGGTTTCGTGGAAAGAGTTTCCTGCGATGTAACTGACGAAGTTGATGGTAAAATTAATTCCACAAATTTTCGTTCTACAGAAGCGCTAATAGTATTTTTATAATATTTATATGTGTAATATTCAGCGGCAGTGTATAAAGAGTTTCATTTTATATGTTAACCATTAATTTGAGTAACTGTAAACACTTGTGTTTTCACCACTTTGCCACTTTTTAATTCAAATGGATTACAACATAATGGACCTTCGTAATATATTACTTTTTCCATTTTTGATTATGATGTAATCTTCACTTTTTAATGTATCGGTTTATGTCAATACTTGTAACTTGATGAACCAATGATACGTTCACATACTTAACGTTAACATTGTACACACTTTTATTTGCGGATTGATGACTACCTCTGCTTAAATAATCTATGTACCAGGCGGCAACTTTGAAAATAATTAACAAATTGAATTATTTACCTGTGAAATGTACCTATAAGGAAAAAAATACAATGGGTTTTGGAGATAAGGTATGAAAATACGTTACAGGCCGTTAAAGTTTTGCGCATTAGTCGAAGAAGAAAACACCATCTTGAAAATTTCGGCTAAAAGCATTCAGTGGCTTAGCACTCAGTGCTCAGCACTCAGTGCTCGCCACTCAGTGCTCAGCATTCAATGCGCAGCACTCAGTGCTCAGCTAACATATATTGTTATATTTTTCGAAAATGCATCGAAGTTTCGAAAATTTTATTTAGTTATAAAGAGAGAGTAATTGACTCATGGTTTTGATATGCACTGCACTAAGTGCTTAGCACTCAGTGCTAAGCACTGAGTTTTGAACACTGAGAATGGGCACTGAGAGCTTAGCACTGAGTGCTGAGTACTGACTGCTGAGCAATGAATGTTGAAACTGAGTGCTGAGCACTGAGTGCTAAACATTGAGTACTTGTTTTTGTATGTAAAAATTATCGTCATATCTTTTTAGCACAATATATGTGCTCAGGGCTCAAGGTTCAGCACTCAGTGCTTAGCACTGCTTAGCTTAGTACTGTGTGCTGAGCACTGAGTGCTGAGCATTGAGTGCTGAGTATTGAGTGCTGAGCAATGAGATATATATATATATAGTTAATATAAGTTGTTCTTTATTCAGAAACCGTGTAATGGCGCTATAACCATGCATTAATTATATAGTTTTACTACATTTTATGCTCACAGCGTCAACCCAACCGATTAAGTCCCAATCGTTTGAAGAACATGGAGTATCATTTAAACTTGTTAGATAAGATGCTCCTAACGACCAACCATTGATTTTAAAATAGAATTTTGTTCTATTCTCCAAACGTGGTATTTTGTCAAACTGTTTAAACCGACTATTCATTTTCCCTTTTTCTTTTATGTCTACTGAAGGTTGCGTGGGTTCCCGCGTCTTCTTAAGATAGATACTAAATAATCCCTCTCGTTCACGGTTGCATGGACGTGAACAAATAGAGATTGAGGAGTGTCTTCTTGGATATTACTGCGTGGAGTAACGTATCAGTATCTGATTTCGTTTCATGGTGATATGCAATGTCAACAACGAATCATTCCTCATCGTTACTTCATCCACAATGTGTGCAAACGTCTAAGCTATGCTGTTTGCCCAAATCAGCCAACCTGTTATTTTCAATACCTGAGTTTCAAGTTATAACGGGGTATAACTAAAAAATGAGAATGATTTTAACTCTCTCATACCAAACCACAAACGTGCTCAGAGAAAAGAGAGATTATGGAAATCAATGCTCTCTGTCCCCCCAACATAATCGCATGTTTTGTTTTATTACAACTTGTTCAGTTGTGTTCAAAATGCCGTCGAAGCAAGTAGCATTACGCGAGCGGATTGTCAGCTCTATCAAACGAACATAAATCACGGGAAAAAGTTCACTGTGAACCAGTTTAAAACCGAGAATGTTCCAGTTTCAACCATCTATTGTATCCTGGCATCCTCAGGAACAGCTCGTAGGATTGGTATTGGTAATAAATAAAATAATGGACAAGAAAGGACTTGCTCCATAGTACTTTTAACAACAAGGATTCGATTAGTCAATCTGATGCAGCAAAAATTTCAAGACTACGCAACCTTACATCTGCAAGACGTTGAAGAAAATAGGAATAGTCTGCCACAAGAAATCAAGAGCACCAAAATACACAGAGCAACAGATATCAACCGTATAATACCAATGCTGCTGGATGACCCGAAATCACGCCGGAAAATGTTTCGTTTTGGATGATGAAAGCTACTTCCCTCTCTCAAAAACCCACATGTCAGGAAACGATCGATATTATTCTGATAATATTTCTACTCTCTGAACGTGAAATATAAGTTTAAGCATAAGTTTGAGCAGAAGGTGATGCTTTATATCGCCATATCTGAGAGAGGATTTTCCAAACCATGGTTCAAGCCCAGTGGTTTGGCTATTAATCAAGAAGTGTACCAAATTCAATGTTTGAAGAAAATATTGATTCCATTTCTTCAAACATATCATGCAGATGGAAATTACGTGTTTTGGCCGGTGAAGAACGAGAATGCGAGAAAAACATAAACCTTCTTGGAAAGCCAAAACATCCCGTATGTAAAGGGTGATACGGTCAAAATTTGGTCAAGGGAAAACGCGTGTAAATCGGCGAAATCGTTTATTTAAAAAATCAAATTAAATTTCTTTTTCAAGTTCAATTAATATAAAATTCAGGAAAAATATTCAGTTAGGCTTCCGCTTTTCCAAATCCGAATTGCCGGGCCTTACGCTTGACCCATGCCATCAGATTTTGTACAGCCACCTCGTCCACCTTCTTCGCCGCAGAAAGCCAGTTTGCCTTGAACTGCTGCTCGTCCTTAGCAGTTTTTTGGTCTTCTTTAGGTTCCGCTTGACAATAGCCCAGTATTTCTCAATTGGGCGGAGCTCTGGCGTGTTGGGAGGGTTCTTGTCCTTGGGAACCACCTGCACGTTGTTGGCGGCGTACCACTCCATGGCCTTTTTACCGTAATGGCAAGATGCCAAATCCGGCCAAAACAGTACGGAACAACCGTGTTTCTTCAGGAAAGGCAGCAGACGTTTATTCAAACACTCTTTCACGTAAATTTCTTGGTTGACAGTCCCGGAAGCTATGAAAATGCTGCTTTTCAAGCCACAGGTACAGATGGCTTGCCAAACCAGATATTTCTTTGCGAACTTTGACAGTTTCGTGTGCTTGAAAATATCTGCTACCTTTCCCCTTCCTTTTGCCGTATAAAACTCCTGTCCCGGAAGCTGCTTGTAGTCGGCTTTGACGTAGGTTTCGTCGTCCATTACCACGCAGTCAAACTTCGTCAGCATCGTCGTGTACAGCCTCCGGGATCGCGCTTTGGCCGTCGTATTTTGTTTATCATCGCGATTTGGAGTCACTACCTTCTTGTAAGTCGATAGTCCGGCTCGTTTTTTGGCTCGATGCACGGTTGTAGACGATACACCCAGCTTATTTGCGGCATCTCGGAGAGATAGGTTAGGGTTTCGCTTGAAACTACCGGCAACTCTCTTTGTCGTCTCAGCGGCTTCCGGTTTTCGGTTTTCCCCCGATCCAGACTTCCTGGCTGTCGACAAACGTTCCCCAAACACTTTAATTACATTTGTAACGGTTGATTTGGCAACTTTTAGCGATTTTGCCAACTTTGCGTGCGAGTAGCTCGGATTTTCGCGATGCGCGAGCAAAATTTTGATACGCTGCTCTTCTTGCTTGGACGGCATTTTGACAACTGAAGAGTGAATTCCAAAATCAAAATAGGAGCAACATTCTACACACACACACACCTTCAAAATGAGGGGTGTTCAAGTTTTTTAAATGCAAAATTGAAAGAAATACGTCAAGTTGATATTGACCAAATTTTGACCGTATCGCCCTTTAACCAAACGTTACCGAAAAATCGCATCCAACAAATTTTTCCCAGTGTCGCCCGATTGAAGATTACTTTGGATATTTGAGTTTGCTGGTGTACAAAAACAACTGGAGATCCAAAGACTGTAAACAACTGATTAATATCAAAATTAATCAAAATTAAACTTAATTAATTAATTTATTAAGTTTAATTAATCAAAATTAAACTTAATTTATTATGAAGAGACGTGCCATCAAAATAAATCAATCAGTTTTCCTTTCTATAAACAAGTCTTCGTTATGGCCCATAAAGAAGATTCTCATTTTTTAGTTATACACACTTAGAATTATATGCTGAGTCTCGGCTTTTTTTATGTTAACCGATAATCTCGGTTTCGGTCACACTGAAAACTCATATAGTTAGCTGGAAATCTCGGCATGAGCAAACTGATGTATCGGTTAAAATTCGAAACAAACAGAAATGAGGTTAACCGAGATTTAGGTTAAATTTTGTGTAAATCTTCGATATTTTGAATTGAATTTTTATTGAAATATTGAATATTTCATGCCTATAGGTAATACCCTACAAAGATGGTGTTTGCGTCGAATTCAGCTGGTATAAGAAGGCGTGGAGCACAGTCAGCTAGATGGGCGGATCAGGTAAACCTCTTGGTTTACCTTGGAGCGCGTGGCGCGCAACCGAGAATGGTGAGAAGCACCCATGAACCGGGTAATTGGCGTAGAATTGTTGACGAGGTTTTATCAATGTAATTGATATAGCTATGTAATGTATGTAGGCAATACCAAATACATTTCATGGTGACAGGTGCAGGGGAAGGGTTCGTCGAGTGGAGGTGGTGCGAGCCAGATGGCACTGTCTGCCGAAGTTTAAATTCTTTAGTTAAATACTATAAAAACTGTCAATTTCGACATCGGTAACATTATGTTATTATTATTTAACGTACTTTACAACGTTTTTTTTACCGTATTGTATTTTGATAACACAAACGAATCACGGAAATTGAGTTAAGAGTAGGTTTTTTCGTCCTTAGTTGATGCTTTGACTAAAATACACGGTTTATTTTATAGTACATTGTTGGCTTCAAAACTAATCGGAAAAGAAATTTTTGATTGCGGATGTGGTGTTATTAAAATGCCGCTGCAGCTCTTCGACATAGCCCCCAACTACTTCTCGACAGAAGAAACATATTATGCATGACTTTTCAAGCTAAAATGGAACAGATGAGTAAATTAATGTGTACTTACTCAAAATATCACGCAGTCTTACATCCTCCTGCTGCATTTTATCGAGAATTTGCTCCATTTTCACCGCTTATTCATCGTTTTTTCACCGTTCCAAAAACAACTTACGGCTTACTCCACTTACGAATGAAAACAATATGGCACATGGCGGTTGACAGATAAAAAGCCGAGCCTCGGCTTACAACACTGCTAAACAGATATTTCGACATGATAGGCAGCTGAGGCTGGTTGAAGTTTGGTTAACGTTTGTGCTCGGCTCCTAGTGTTGCCGGTTTAATCATGAAGTTACCCGATATTTCAGTTTCAAGTGATGCTGAGACTCGGCATCGTTCAATTTTTTTTCCGAGTTATCAGTTAAATATGAAAATGCCGAGTGAATGTAGCTTAATGTTTAACCGAGCCCGTGAATAATTTTAAAGTGTGTACCCCGTTATTAATGAAATAGGCCCATAACTCTGGTATCAGACTAACCACCGAACCCTAGTCCGAATTAATTCAAACTAGGGAACATATTTGTTTTTTTTTTTTATTGTAGTCAAAGGCATATTTCTTAGTCTTAATGTATAAATGTTAGTTTTGTAAAATTTCAATAGATTTAACATAATTTTTCAGGATACTTCAAATCAAGATTTTGGTGAATTGCTGCTACCGCTGGAAACAACGAAAACGTGCTTAAGCGCGGAACCACAGAACTCTACACTGTAACACTTTACAACATTTCTTGCATTTCAGGATCAACCGAATGCTTGTAGTATTTTTCATTTACATAAATATATACACTATTATATAAATATTTCATGGGGATGGGAGGGACCATCAGGACACCCGATTTAAGCACTCTGGATGGTGAGAGTGAGAATGCCAACTCCCCATTGCAAACAGTTTGTGAATAGAGGGCGGGCTCCTCGCCTATTGGGGCATCTGTTCGATAGCTCGCTCTTATGACCAATTGTTCAATCTTGTTGTTGGAAGGAGATTCCTTATATCCCTGTGAAAACGTATAAGTGATGTTGCATATCGATCCACCAACCCCTTTTTGGCCCTTCATACAATGGCATGATTAGGATAATCAGTGGTTATTAAAGCTTGATCAAGTCTAACAGAGAGGAGAGCCCATTGCTGTCGGACTAGTCTCCTTGCTAAAGGGCGATACGGTCAAAATTTGGTCAATATCAACTTGACGTATTTCTTTCAATTTTGCATTTAAAAAACCTGAACACCCCTCATTTTGAAGGTGCGTGTGCGTAGAATGTTGCTCCTATTTTGATTTTGGAATTCACTCTTCAGTTGTCAAAATGCCGTCCAAGCAAGAAGAGCAGCGTATCAAAATTTTGCTCGCGCATCTCGAAAATCCGAGCTACTCGCACGCAAAGTTGTCAAAATCGCTAAAAGTTGCCAAATCAACCGTTACAAATGTAATTAAAGTGTTTGGGGAACGTTTGTCGACAGCCAGGACGTCTGGATCGGGGGGAAATCGAAAACCGGAAGCCGCTGAGACGACAAAGAGAGTTGCCGGTAGTTTCAAACGAAACCCTAATCTATCTCTCCGAGATGCCGCAAATAAGCTGGGTGTATCGTCTACAACCGTGCATCGAGCCAAAAAACGAGCAAGATTATCGACTTACAAGAAGGTAGTGACTCCAAATCACGATGATAAAAAAAATACGACGGCCAAAGCGCGATCCCGGAGGCTGTACACGACGATGCTGACGAAGTTTGACTGCGTGGTAATGGACGACGAAACCTACGTCAAAGCCGACTACAAGCAGCTTCCGGGACAGGAGTTTTATACGGCAAAAGGAAGGGGAAAGGTAGCAGATATTTTCAAGCACACGAAACTGTCAAAGTTCGCAAAGAAATATCTGGTTTGGCAAGCCATCTGTACCTGTGGCTTGAAAAGCAGCATTTTCATAGCTTCCGGGACTGTCAACCAAGAAATTTACGTGAAAGAGTGTTTGAATAAACGTCTGCTGCCTTTCCTGAAGAAACACGGTTGTTCCGTACTGTTTTGGCCGGATTTGGCATCTTGCCATTACGGTAAAAAGGCCATGGAGTGGTACGCCGCCAACAACGTGCAGGTGGTTCCCAAGGACAAGAACCCTCCCAACACGCCAGAGCTCCGCCCAATTGAGAAATACTGGGCTATTGTCAAGCGGAACCTAAAGAAGACCAAAAAAACTGCTAAGGACGAGCAGCAGTTCAAGGCAAACTGGCTTTCTGCGGCGAAGAAGGTGGACAAGGTGGCTGTACAAAATCTGATGGCAGGGGTCAAGCGTAAGGCCCGGCAATTCGGATTTGGAAAAGCGGAAGCCTAACTGAATATTTTCCTGAATTTTATACTAATTGAACTTGAAAAAGAAATTTAATTTGATTTTTTAAATAAACGATTTCACCGATTTACACGCGTTTTCCCTTGACCAAATTTTGACCGTATCACCCTTTACAATGGGTGGTAGTACATATCATACATCATACAAGGCATATTTCTTAGTCGTTATTAAACAAAAGTGACCATACTCGAATTTAGCCACCGAGGATGAGCTTGGAATGGAAAACAGGGTAAATATTCATTTATGTGAATTCTCTTTTTGTATTTGAAATTCTATACTTTGAATTGGTTAGGACTAGGGCTCTGATGCATGGTCAATATCGGAGTCATAGTTTGTTTTCTTTGCAATGAATCCGGTTTTGACTGATAAAAAGGCGCGCCTTTAAAGATTGCTCTCACTCCTCAAAGGGTTTAAATAGTGGAAACTTTCAATAAAAGTCGATTCATTGCCAACGAAGCAAACAATGACAACTGTAACAACACCGAATACTTCATAATTTCTCAATAGTGATGAAGTAACTCGACATGCGCTGAACAAAGGATACGGGATATACTACAATAGATTTAATTACTGGTGGCTTAAGTCCCAAACAGAGAAAAAAAAATTCAATGAAAAGCTGACAACATCCACTTTTAACCAAACAGTGAAGAAAACTTATACGACAATCGATGCGAAAAAGTTACAAAAAATAATTCCGGACACGCTTTAGATGTAATCGTATACACGATACGGTTGGGGAATGCAAGCACCCCAAGCTTCAAGTGCTATTTATCAATAAATATGCAAAAACACTGTGGCCTAACATTGAAATTAAGAGTGTATTGTACCTAATTTAACATACAGAAATTTTTTTAATTCTACAATGTTTTATGTACACCCAAAAATATCATTAGATCAGCAAAAATAAAATCTTGTGGGTTAAAGATACCCGAGCAGGAGAAAATAACAAATTTTGATTTAATACCTGAAGTTGGTATTGATGAGCGCAGCATAAGAGGTAAAATACCTAAGAAAAATACCTAAGAACGCCAAGCTAAATATCTCTCGAATAACAAAACTTGTTATTAACTATGGCTTGACGTGCCGCAAGGGCTCAGTAGGGATTCTTTATCAAGATCCGAAGCTAAGAGTCAGTTCCATTGTGGTTATATCACAACTTTAATTTTATAATTTCAGATCATCCATGGAATTTTTAGTATTGCATAATAATTTTAAATTATTTTTTTTTCTCGTGGTTATGATACATTGTCTAAACTTTCAGGTTCATTATGGATGCGAAAGCCCGTCTACAACTGCAGCAGGACCACATTCTGCAGACATATAATTACAATTAGAATTGTTATTATCATGTATATTATAACATCCCTTCACTTTATTTTATATGACATTTTCAGGTTCGCATTTATCTATCTTTGTAGGTTTTAGCCCACCTTACTCACTTTACGTATTTGAAAAGAGGTTTTTTACGTTTTTATAGAAAGGATCATTTTTTTTTTTGTTTATTTTTTATTTTCCGTGTTTGGCATTACTCATATGGCATACTCATATGAAAGTTATTTCTCCATATTGTTAGCTCAAATTTTCCTTGCTATTTTTCTAGGCTGCCATAAAATTTCTTTTATTATATTAACAAATGTTTTGGTCTAGGGTTTCAAATGGTGAGTTGACCACTTCGAAGAAGGGTGCAACCGACCTCTGGTCCTCTCAAGTTCCTACCTCACGCCTCCACGAATCATATGATCATAAAAGACTGCAAGCTGGCACGCCTGTTGTCAAATTCAATTTAACGAAGTGAAGGGATCGTGTACCTGTAATGTTTATTGTTTATTTTCCATTATCATTTAATTAATAATTTCAGCACGCTTTGGAATCATCTTTGCATGTACAAGGATGGGATGGGACCTTTACTTTTTCTTACTGTTTAGATAGACGAAATGTTGGCCTCAGCAAAACGGACTGATCTCGGCAACCTTAGGTTTAGGAACCTATTATCCTGTGTATTCTTCCATCAATATAAATATATTGATGGAAGAATACACAGGATAAAAGGTTCCTAAACCATATTTATTATTAAGCGTTTAACATATTTATTTTTTTACTTTTTGTTTAGCTTTAATCAACATATTGTGAGCATTTTCTGATAAAAAGCGAGCCTGAAGGCGGTGGCCTTTTTTCTCAACTTAATTTCTTAAATATTTAAATACGAAAATTGCAAACATCGCTTGCTGAGTAAATTCTAAAGCTTACCCTCCCTACTAACACAATTCCATCAATATAAATATATTGATGGAAGAATACACAGGATAAAAGGTTCCTAAACATATTTATTATTTAGCGTTTAACATATTTATTTTTTTACTTTTTGTTTAGCTTTAATCAACATATTGTGAGCATTTTCTGATAAAAAGCGAGCCTGAAGGCGGTGGCCTTTTTTCTCAACTTAATTTCTTAAATATTTAAATACGAAAATTGCAAACATCGCTTGCTGAGTAAATTCTAAAGCTTACCCTCCCTACTAACACAATTCCACCCTTCCAGTGACACTTATGACGAGTCGTAGAGTTCTCCGCATCTCTCTTAACCTTCCTAATACATTAGGAAAAGGTTACACATAGGGCATTCAGGGTCAAAAATGACCCAAGACTTTGACACGCTCCCAAAACTTTATTTTTGAACCGATTTTTGTTGTCTTGGTCTCACATAAAAAATATGAGTTCTCAAAACGACATGCTGGCCTTTTTTTTAAAACTGGCCATTCTGGACACATAGGAACCCAGAACTGGTTCCAGTATGCATCCGAAGAGGACAATTTTGGAATCCCCAGTATCTGTACCGTTCAACGGTTCAAAATTCATGGTGAGTTTGGCGCGTGCGGTCGTTGTGATCGGTTGTGTTTTCTCTGGAGTGTGTTTTGAGTGATGTACGGTGCGGTGCATACTAATGCAAATGGCGACGAGGATTAAAATCGGGGAGTTCAAAGAAAAATTTGACTTATTTTTGGTAGAAATTTACGCGAATTAAAGTGTGGTGTCATGTGCACGATGAAAAGTGTGTGTGTTGGCAACGAGCTGACGTGTTTTTCGGTTTTCAGTTTTTTTTTCGCTCAATTCCATTGAATTTGAAGGGAGGAACGGGAATCAGGATTAACCATTGCCCATTTCAATGGGAAAGGGCGAGGTTTAATCACCACTAAGTCGTTCCAAAAAGGTGATTTTGTTGTTGAGTACATCGGTGATTTTGTAACGTTTACCGAAGCAGGGAAGAGATTTACGCAGAAGATGACAGTAAAGGCTGTTATATGTACTATTTTAAACACCAAAATGCGCTGCATTGGTAAGTGGGTTGGAACCTAGTGGTTAAAATGTGTTAAACATTTATTTTCTTCTAATGATATTTATCTATGTCAGCATCCACGCGAAATAGCTAGATTAAATCACAATAAACACACGAGATAATGATTATTCCTGAAATGAATTCCTGAACTGATGGGGAGAGGCACTACTAGCGAAAATGGGTGTTTTTTCACCTATTAATGGGTTTTTGCAAACGACCGTGTACTGTTCTATGCGTCATGTGTGATTCGTCGCACTACAAGCTTTCATGTTGCATCCGTTTTGTGTGTTACGTCGATGTGCAGCATAAAATGTGACATAAGCCAAATGAAAATACCTCGTCGAAAATCCTCCCTATTTTCCCTCCAACTAAATAGGTTCGTGTCGGTGCAATAGACCGTCGAGTGTTGTTACTAATCGACCGATTGTTGCAACGACGCTTACGGAAATTTAACATAGCGGTAAGTCAACGCGCCAGTATTCGAAATTGGCCTATGATAACTTACAGAATCGGTTGATTAATCGATTGTTTTAAACATTTGATTGTTTAGAGCTCCGACTTAATATATTGATTAATCGAGGGTTAAGTTGCTTAGAAGTCATTCTATAAGGGACGTAATAGGTTGATTAATAAGTTATTTACAGTTGTTTGGAACAGATAGTCACAATTAAATCGGCCAATTAATGATGTGTTCAGCATCTGAATGCGTCAGCAGTTGGAATTCACTTACTAAGAGTAACAGAATCAGTGTACCAATAGATTTTCTATAAATTGAATCAGTAGAATAGGGTGACTAATTGGCTGATAAATGGCACTGAAATTGACCAACGAAATGGGTCGATAAATTAGTTGTTTGGAATAGTCATGGGTTGATGTAGAAATACTATATATACTCAACCAAATCAGTTGTTTATTCAAAGAATAACATGGCCCAGGCCAAAATAACCTTAATAAAGCTTTTATTAAGGTTAAAATAATCATGTATAATTAGTTCATTCTCTTCAAAGGCGTATATTCCGGGGATTCTATTTTTTCGTTTGTTTTCTCTGAGCATGCCATCTTAGCGGAATGCAGTGGATAGACGAAATCGAATGCTGGAACATTTTGCTTGAAGTAACCTTCGAAATAATAATCGCTAGGTTCTTCATTTGATCTGCGTTTATAAAGGACGCGGGATACGCCTTTGGGATTGCCTCTGGAGCCGCCATTGACTTTGATCTTGAATCTGCCCACGGGGTAGGAATTGAAGCTGATTTTGGTTTCTGGACATGGGTACACGGAGAAAAGCAGCTAGAATATGCCACACGTACCATTCTCCGAAATGGGAGGTCCATCAATATTTAAATCAACAGTTCTTTCTTCCATTGCGGATATTACTGGATCATCGGTTTGAAGCTTTGAATCCCGAAATACACAAGCTCTCGTAGATGTACTTTCTTAGGAATAACGGCATGTTGAGAAGTTTCAAGAAGAGTAGAGCGACACTCTAGATCTAGATCTCATCGCTAAGAATGTCAAGTGAAGCTCCAGTAGCCTCCACACTAAGATGGTATTGAGATACGAAATTGGCCAAATTATATTTCAGGGGAACTTTTGTCCCTTGAATTGCAGTCGAACATGTCGCGCAATCACTATCAGGGTCCCCAGATTTTCCAGTATCGTCTAGAGCACTCCCAAAAAAATATTTCTTCAATATAATCCTTTGAACCATGTTCCGCACCGACTTCGTTCAACATCCTACATACTTGTTGGTCGTCAGTAATTTCCTCCATCATGATATTCTTTGATGCCACAGCACCGTATCCTTCTTCAGATCGCCCTTGTTTTCGAAATACATCCTCCTTTGCTTCACTCTCATTTAAATGATTTCGGTAAATTTCGTCATATTCTTTCATTTTCTGTTCTATTTTCATTTTTCTCCAAACACTTCAGCTACTAGCCATTATAACTAAACTTTCTTACAAAATAAAATAAAGAATAATCTACAAGTTCAATCAAATCAATGTAGTAACAGAAAAACACCAACACAATAAATCGCTGCATCTGCTACTATTCTATTGATAAAAATATACTTGAGCCCATTCACTAAAAAACAAACCCAAATTTGATAATAAATATTGCAATTTAATCAAGTCTTATGCATCCCGATATAGTCAACTGTTTTAACAACCGATTAAATTTGGTACCAAATTACTAAGATTGAAAAAGGTTTAATTCACCTATGAATATACCAACGAAATACACCCACTGACACGAAGTAATTAAGTCGGTAGATTAATAAACTGACTTCGAAGACACCCGATTTCGTCGGCCGATTGGGAAATTTCACAGCTGTCAAATTTTTTACGGGGTAGCAATGGAAATGAAGTGCAATTTTTACGCTAAAAAACAGCTGATTGAAAAGTATAAAGTTACGGTCGTTCGGAGTCAATTGGTAATATTTTTCAGTCCGGTCGCAATGTAATAGCATTGCGAATTGTAAATTGTGAATTGTAAAAAGTGTCCATTCTTGGGTCTGCTGTCTGGTCGTTCAAAACGAACGGCTTGATAGCTGCTGCTGCTTGCTTCGAATCTGAGCTGGCGATTGCTACGTTTGAGGAAGAATATTGACGAGAAAATCTGAGCAGAAATAAAGTGCCTATATCTAGAACAAGATTTTAGAGAAAAATACCAAAACCGTGCCAAAGTGAATTTTGATTCGGTGTGCAGGCTTTTTTAATCGGTGCAAGAAGAGTGTATTAGACGCAGGTATCATGTTACTACCGGAAGGTTTCCGACACGTCGGAAACGGCCGGCTTGATGTGAACGAGTGCCGACTGCAGCAGCTGCGGGTCCAGCAGGACTTGGCCGAGATCTAGGACACCGAGGAGAGCTGGTTTGCAAGGCTACAAATAATTTATTTCTACCAAATTTTGAAGACTATATCTAATATCCTGTTTTATTTTATTTTGTCTATTTTGTTTTGTTTTGTTCGTTATGCTTGCCTCTTTTCAGTCACATTGGAGCGGTCCATTGCTTTTGGCGGATAGTGCTACATATTTTTAGCGTATCGTTAACCAAAACGAACCCTGCTGCTAACCTTACCCCAACTATCCAACATCCCAGTGATTTCTCGTGGAAGTGCAGAGGATTTCTCGGCTTCCTCCAAAGCGAGTATCATGTCAACACATTCCTTCCCATTCCCTACTTGACCAGCATTCGGGCACGGCCAGCGCCTGTATTGCGTTATAATGGGTCACCAGTTTTTACACATTGAAGATGTATGTTAGTCCTAAACATCATCTGTTGGTTCTTTGTGTAAACACAGCTGATCTGGGCAATAACGGAATTGCATCCGTGGGCGGTCAATCATGCTCATGCTCATGCTCAACGGTTCAAAATTCATGGTTTTGAATACTGATATCCAAAAACATCATACCATAGACCATAGACCAGAACATTTGGCCACATCCGGAACCGATTCCTGTATGACCCAAAGATTCATGATCAGAATCCGAATAATTTCCGGTTGCATTAGCTTCTGGTTCTGACTCAACTACTTCGTCATCTGAAGATCCAAAATCAAAATCATCATTCATGATGAAATTCAAAATCAAAGTGATATATTTCAAATAAAGCTGGTGATATGGAACTGAGTTTTTTTTTAACAAAGTTAGCCCTAATTTGTGCAATACATATTTTAACAACCACATGAACAAGTAGAAATGTTCGAGTTTCATGTTTTACAAACTTGAACCCATTATGTTTTGTTTTTCAAAACAAGATCACGACTTGAATTCGACTAATAATCCCAGAATCCAACCCTGAGTCGACTTTGTACGTGAGAACCGATCATTTTTTCAAAAATGTCCTTGTGATAAAAAAAAACAAAATAATGCCACCTACTAATGGCAAAGATCTTCAGGAATTGGGAACTGTAAACACATAATGTAATATCGTTGGGAAGCGGAAAGCTTCCCTATTGGTGATCTTGATTAGCGTGAGCAATCTCCAGTTGGTGATAAAATGGCCTACAAAGATTTGTTAACAATTAGCGTGTCCTTTTTAGATGTAGCTCTTGATTTCATGTTTACAATTGAGCTAGCTATAAGTGGTTTCACTTTTTGATCCATAGTGCAACTGATTGTACCATTAAAGTAAAATACAATACTCTCATTTTCGGTCTTGTTTTGCTTGTGGAATTGTAGCTGATAAATAGTTTTTGAAAGTTGCTGCTTGACTTGCTACACAGAACTGTCGCTGTCAGAATCGGAAGTAACAATAGAAACGAATAGAAAAGAAGTTGTGTTCGTGCCTATTCAACTCGGGTTCGAATCATTCCATGTGTTCGTGTACAGTTTGGCTATTTGAAATGCAGTTTCAATTCACGCTTGAAACAGATTCATTTTTTGTGAATAAAAAATGCCTATTTGGTTTACTGGGTGTTATGTGCGGCCTTTTACAAAATAAAAGTTCAAGATAAAAAATAATAATTTTAGAGCCATCGATTATTATCGTGGTATTAGTGTAAACAGTAACCTGTATAATAAATCATGAATTTCGAGCTATCGAACGGTACAAATAATTGAGGTTCCAAAATAGTCCTCTTTAGGCCCTACCGGAACCGGCTCCAGAGTATCTGGGTGTGGCCAAATCCTCTAGTTTTTTTTTTTTTTTTTTTTTTTTTTTTTTTCCCCAAATAAATATTTTTATTTCTATGTTAATTATATAACACTAATTTATATTCATTAATTAACACATACTTCTTCGGAAACAACGCTTATTAACATCACGGGATACATTAAAATTAAACACGTTATAGCAGCTGTTGAAAACGCGACACATGCTTAGCACAGGTTCGTGTTTGCCGTAGTTGGCCCTTGAGTGCCGGTTTATAAAGAAAGATTGTAAACGTAGGTTTCGTCGTCGAGTGTTGATGTTCAAGAGACCAAGTAAAGAGGAACAGTCGATGTTTCCCTGAAGGAGGTCACCAACAAAACACGCTTTGGCCACCATACGCCTCCATTCCAACAATTCCAGGCTGATGAGTTTTGTACCAAAAACTACAACTTGTACAAAACTACCGCTAGAAACTATCACAAGCGATCAGTGGTACATGTGCGAGATCCAACGAGTTATTATTGCCAGTTGAGGTGGCAGATGTATCTGTGCCTCAACCTACCCCGCAGTGGGATGTTTGGCAATGATAACGTCCTTGGTTCGAGTACTACTTTACCCATGCCCTTTCGCTCAATTTTCAATACTTCTATTCTATTTCCAACCTACCGTACACTGACGGAACTTTCAACACTTTCTCTTCATATCTTTCATTCTAGCAAACATGACTGTCTACTCTTGGTGCTTCATGGCGATGAGCGAAACATCTCCTTCTACATCATAATCGTTACTCCACGCTCGGAGAATACAAACATAACAAACAACTACAAACAGTATGTAAAACCCGTAAATGGTGGTAACCATTAATTCATACTGGTGGGGACTAGTATCACAACGCTTTACGGTCTTTCTTTCCGAGGTCTCTACATTAGAGATGACGAGAACAAAACTAAGTAATTATCAGTCGTTGTGTACCAAAAACAAACCCAAAAAGGAGGGAGTTTCCTCTCTCATGTACGTATCAAAACAGAGTGTGTACAAAACTACCGCTAGAAACTATCACAAGCGATCAGTGGTACATGAGCGAGATCCAACGAGTTATTATTGTCAGTTGAGGTGGCAGATGTATCTGTGCCTCAACCTACCCCGCAGTGGGATGTTTGGCAATGATAACGTCCTTGGTTCGAGTACTACTTTACCCATGCCCTTTCGCTCAATTTTCAATACTTCTTTTCTATTTCCAACCTACGGATACTGACGGAACTTTCAACACTTTCTCTTCATATCTTTCATTCTAGCAAACATGACTGTCTACTCTTGGTGCCTCATGGCGATGAGCGAAACATCTCCTTCTACATGAAGGTTTGGTTATTTATTTTTACCACAGAGACGAAATCAGTCGATTATTTCCTGTGTTGAAAGATACAATTTCCATAAAATTACAAAGTGAAGTTCGTCAAAACATTCAAAAGCGATTATTGTTTGCCCCATTGGATTTATTGTAATACAAATATTTGGAATTATACAAACATTAGCAAGAATTTGTTTAATTAGCCTCATTTTGGAAAATTAAGCCTAAACAATATGTTTACTCGCGCTAGTTTTAGATCAGTGGTTCACTGTAATGCGATAAACAAAAGAGTAGTAGAGTGCTTTTTATCTATAATCTAGATGAGAAACAGAGAGGCAAAGCGCTACATGGCAAGGAAGGAACCGTATGTAGGATTGAACTCCCATAACCGTCTGCTCAGCTCGACTCTTCGATCAACAAGCAAACTCGATTTTATTAAGATCGAGTTTTATTTTTCTGAAATAGAAAATCTGTAGTGAAAACGGTGTTCAACGATAATTGATTTACTGCAATCAAGTGACAAGCCATTTTTCCGCATCATCATCATTCCGCAGTTCATCAGCTAGCCGTTTCATTTCATCGTAACGGTTTGCCGCATCACTCGTTGCGCTTCACTCCTCCCCGGTATAAGCGACCACGAACGTTCATCACCCAGCAGCAGCAGCTTTATGTTTCACTCTTTCTCCCCTGAATAGATTGTATTTCCATTTTGTGTTTTCGTTTGTGTTAAGCTTTATCTTTATTGTATTGAATTGTATTGTATATTTTGTTTTTGTAATTGCCTCAGTGGTTGAGCGTCATAAGCTCCTACGGGTGCGGCGTGGATGATTTGTCGGAAGATGATTCATCCATGTCGTCAAATAATGAAGTGTCTCAAAACGTCAGCCGGCCACGGGCCTATCCAGATGATTCAGCTGGTCCATGGGTTGTCTACTTTCAGCCCAAAACGAAACCTCTAAATGTTTATGAGATTGCTAATGATCTGGCGAAACGTTTCTCTGCCGTGACTGAAATTATTAAGATAAGACTTAATAAACTCCGAGTCGTTGTGTCCAACCTGAAACAGGCTAACGAGATTGCTGTCTCTCAGTTATAGAGTGTAGAGTGTACATCCCAGCTCGAGGTATTGAGATAGAAGGTGTGGTCGCCGAAGCGAGTTTGACCACTGAGATCCTGCTGAAGAAGGGGGTTGGTCGATTTAAGAACCCTCTGCTTTCTACAGTGAAGATACTGGATGTGGGAAAACTAGGCACAGTATCGATCACGAAGGGTGAAAAGAAGTTTACACCATCAGACTAATGACCTTCTCTGGCTTAGCCCTGCCTCAATACGTCGAGTTGGGAAAACTTCGACTACCTGTGCGGTGGTTAGTACCTCGGGTCATGATCTGCCAAAAATGTTAGCAAATGGGACATGCGACCTCCACTGCGGCAATAAGACATGCTGCTCTAATTGCAGAGAGAAACATGAGGATGGCGCCTGCGCAGACAGCACACCAAAATGCGCTTTCTGCAAGGGAACTCCTCCTCATGCTCTCTCGTCGTGCCCGGCGTACAAACAACGCGGGGAAAAATTATAACGCTCGCTAAAATAGCGTTCCAGGCAGTATTTTCCGAAATGGTGAAAAAAGCCTCCCCATCACCCAATACCAATCCCTTTGCTCCTCTGTCAGATGACGAATCGGACTTTGATTTGATTGAAGAGGGAACATCAGTCAGTTTTCCGGAAGATGCTTCACGGAAGCGAAGACGCGTTCGCCAACGGAAAGTTGCTGAGCCGGAGCCCAAAACCAGCTTGCCCATTTCAAGAAAAGGTGGAAAAAAGGGAAATCCAATTCCACCTGGTTTTCGTAGTACTAACTACACCCAGGGCTTTCCATCTCTTCCGGGGACATCAAAAACCCCTAGCGTCCCGATTTTAAGAACAGAAGTTCCTTCTCCATCAGGACTGTTCACATTTGATGATATTGTCGAAGGTATCTTCAAGTACCTCGAAGTTTCGGACCGTCTTAAAAGCATTGTTATGGCAATGTTTCCCACAGTGAAAACTTTTTTGAAGCAATTGACTATAAAGTGGCCCCTCCTTGCAGCAATCATTTCCTTCGATGGATAATTTTTCAAATGAGGTCAGAGATTTGATCACTGTTCTGCAGTGGAATTGTAGAAGTCTTGTTCCTAAATTGGAATCTTTCAAATTTTTGGCTCACAAATGTGATGCATTCGCTCTTTGTGAAACATGGCTTTCTTCTGAAATCAATCTTCCGTTTCATGACTTCAATATAATTCGTCTTGATCGTGAGGATTCGGGCGGAGGAGAGGTACTTTTGTGGATCAAAAAGTGCTACTCCTTCTATATAGTAAATTTTCCTATTCCAGGTATTGAAGTTGTCGCATGTCAGGCTGTTATTAAAAATAAATGCCTTCCGTTTATATTTCTCCTAGAGCCTCAATTAATCGAAAACAACTTTCAGATATTTGTTCGGTTCTTCCTGTTCCGCGGTTGATCATGGGAGATTTTAGCTCTCACAGTACAGGCTGGGGAGAACTGTACGATGACAACCGGTCTTCCTTGATATATGACCTCTGTGACAACTTTAATATGACAGTTCTTGACAATGGAGATGTTACACGTTTGGCTGGTCCATCCTCAATTGGCAAAGTTTAGGACAGCAAAAGATGAAGCCATAATGACGGTAGAAAGGCTTTCATCGCTGGAAGAATATAACTTCCTCTCCAACCTGATCTTAGACAGCGCGCTTCAAGCTCAAACTCGACCAGTTCCAGGAACGTCATTTCGCAGGAAAGCTCCTTCTCCATGGTGGGATCAGCAATGCACCGAGGTTTACCGTAAAAAGTTCGACGCATTTAAAGTTTTCCGTAAACATGGAACACCTGAGCACTTCAATGTATAAACGGCTCTCGAACGCGAACTTAAGAGCCTCATCAAGTCCAAGAAACGCGGACACTGGCGACGATTTGTGGATGGACTATCGCGAGAAACGTCGATGAACACTCTTTGGAAAACGGTGCGAAGATTGCGTAATAGAACTACGAACAACGAGAGCGAGGAGTACTCAGACCAATGGATCCTCAAGTTCGCGCGAAAAGTTTGTCCAGATTCTGTGCCGGCAGGAATGATTCCTCGCGAAACCACGAATTCGATAGATGAGATCAGCCAACCTTTTTCAATGGTAGAGTTCTCTCTCGCACTCCTTTCGTGTGGCAATACGGCTTCAAGGGCTAATAAGAACAAGTTCAACTTGCTTAAGAACCTTCAAGACGTCGCTAAATGCTGCATGTTGCACTTGTGTAATCAGTTTCTGGAACTTAACATTCTACCGGATGACTGGAGAAGGGTGAGAGTTATTGCCATCCAAAAACCTGGTAAGCCCGCGTCCGACCCAACTCCTATCGACCCATCGCTATATTATCTTGTATTCGAAAGTTGTTGGAGAAAATGATCCTCTTCCGCCTGGACAAATTGGTTGAAACGAACAGTCTGCTGTAAGATACTCAATATGGTTTCCGTAGGCGTAAGGGATCGAACGATAGTCTCGCCTTGCTTGCCACAGATATTCAGTTAGCTTTTGCTAAAAAAGAACAAATGGCTTCCGCATGCTTGGACATAAAGGGGGCTTTTGATTCAGTATCTGTTGAAGTTCTTTCATATAAACTCCACGTTTGTGGCTTTTCACCATTAATGAATATTTTTTTGTACAATTTGCTGTCAGAGAAACATATGAGCTTTTCTCATGGAAACTCTACAGCTTCACGATTTAGCTACATGGGTCTCCCCCAAGGATCATGTTTAAGCCCCCTTTTTTATAATTTTTATGTCAAAGACATTGACGGTTGTCTAAGTGACAACTGTACGTTGAGACAACTTGCAGATGACGGCGGAGTGTCTGTCACGGGACTCAATGGGGTCGATCTGCAAGGACCCTTACAGGATACCTTAGACAATTTGTCTACTTGGGCTTTAAAGCTAGGTGTTCTCTACGGAGCTAGGAATTCTCTACGGAGAAAAAAGAGTTGGTGGTTTTTTCTAGGAAGCATAACCAAGCACAACCGAAGCTTCAAATCTGGGGTAAACCGATAACTCATTCTATGTCCTTTAAATATCTTGGGGTCTGGTCCGATTCAAAATGCACCTGGCGATCCCATATTGAGTATCTGAAGCGAAAGTGCCAGCAAAAGATCAACTTTCTTCGAACAATTACCGTAACCTGGTGGGGAGCGCATCCTCAAGATCTTCTAACGTTGTACCGGACAACGATTTTGTCAGTTATAGAATACGATAGTTTTTGTTTTCAGTCAGCGGCTCGGTCACGCATAATCAAACTGGAACGTATTCAGTATCGGTGTCTTAGTATCGCGTTAGGTTGCATGCACTCGACTCACATCATGAGTCTTGAAGTGCTGGCTGGCATGCTGCCACTCTCGGATCGGTTTACAGAATTGTCTCTTCGGCTCCTCACCAGGTGTGAAGTTATGAACCCCCAGGTAATCGAAAACTTTGAGAAGCTTCTCGAGTTGAATCCTCAAACTCGCTTCATGAATTTGTACCACTTGTACATAACTCAGGATGTCAGCCCTTCGTCGAATATTCCCAATCGTGTTTGCTTCTCCGATCTCGGCAATTCGGTTCATTTTGATTTATTCATGAAGCAGGAGCTTCCTGGAATCCCTGAGCATCATCGTCCTATGATTGCTCCTGTGAAATTTGCTGCAAAATTTGGCCAAGTTGATTCCACTAAATCGTTCTTTACTGACGGATCTTTGATAGAGGAGTCAGCAGGCTTTGGTTTATTTAATGAAATTTATAGCGCCAATCGTAAACTAAAAGCTCCTTGTTCCGTATACGTCGCTGAATTAGCGGCAATACACTTTACGCTAGAAATTGCTGCCTCTTTAACACAGGATAAGTATTACATTTTGACGGATAGTCTATAAAGGCTATTCGCTCATTGAGGCCGGTAAAGCACTCCTCGTATTTTCTCATGAAAATACAGGAGCTTCTAAGTACTTTATCTTCGCGTTATTTCATCATCACCTTTGTATGCGTCCCATCTCATTGTTCAATTCCGGGTAATGAGAGAGCGGACTCGCTTGCAAAGGTGGGCGCTATAGAAGGCTATATTTATGATCGACAAATCGCCTTTAGGGAATTTTTCACTATTTTTCGTCAACAGTCACTCGGCAGCTGGCAATATAAATGGAGTAAAGGAGATTTGAAGCGATGGCAATTTTCTATCCTACCAAAGGTGTCGAGGAAATCTTGGTTTGAGGGGTTGGATATGGGTCGAGACTTCATTCGTGTGATGTCTCGCCTTATGTCTAATCATTATTCTTTGAACGCTCATTTATACCGAGTTGGGCTGAGCGACAGCAATCTCTGTGAATGTGGACAAGGTTACCAGGACGCAGATCACATTATTTGAGCTTTATGATTCCTTTTGGGCTCGAGGTAGACAACCCAATGTACCGGTTCGAGATATTTTGGCTGTACGTGATCGGGAGTTCATGAAACTCATTTATGTGTTTTTGACTAACATTTAGCCTTAGATTGTATTTTGTTTAACTTCTATGTTTACTATTAGATTTTTTTTATCAGTGTTTATGTGTGGGGGGGTTTTTATTTCACTAGAATGTTCAAGTCAAAAGAAAACCAAATGTTTTTTGACAATTTAGAATTTAAAATAAATGGCTTATTTAAACAATACCTAAAATTCCCGCCCATCTTCCCATCCATTAAATTGTTATTCCTATTAACCTCGAGACGGCCGCGAGTAATCGGTTCTTTCCTCCTAACTTTAGTTTTAAGATAACTTATGTATATAAATATGAAAACTTCGCCATGTAAAGTTGATTACATTGAGCCTTTACAAATAAATGATTTGAAAAAAAATCGTCTTCTCAGTAACCAGAACTGGTGATCAATGAGCAACTCAACCGCGTCTTTTATTTAAGATCATGCATTTCTATTGAAAACTAAATAAAATTAAAAAGTTAAGATTTACCAATGAAAATTACTTTACACCAAAACTTACCTAACAATGCGCAATGACATCGCTCTGACCGGATCTTTCAGAAAAAGTTGCCGGATAGGGGTGATCGTACCAGAAACGGTTCGATACTTTAACCATTTAATAGGGATACCTCGACATAAGTCAACCGTGATATAAGACAGTTCGATATTTGGTGATGTTTACGTGGATATTAGATACTTTTTTTTTTTGTTTTTAATTCATACTTAACAAACAAATAACGGGTGGCCAACAAAAACGGGGATGATTTCAATACTTTTCTATCAGAACAAGAATGCTTTCAGAGAAATATCACCGTATGCGAATGAATCCTTACAATATTTAGAAAATTTTCACACACACACACACACTTTCACTCCAACATGTTCAGTTGATTACAGCATGCCTTTGAAACAGGAAGTACTGCGGGCGCGCCTTCTACAATTTTTGAAGCGAACAAAGATTATGGGAAAAACTACACAGTGGACCATTTTAGGCGTGAAAATGTTTCGAATACCGTCATATACCGTACTTTGACAACCATGGCAGTAATCCGGAAGAAAAGTAGTGGCCCTCCAACAAAGATTATGGATAAGAATACGCTCCGATTGCTGCGCACTATGCTCAACAACAAGGAATCGGTGAGCCAGCAAGTTCAATTGTTCGAAGTCGTACATCGACAAGACTCTGAAAAAAGAAGGAACAGTATGTCGAAAGAAAACCAGATCCTCAGAGTACACGGACGAACAAATCTAAACTGTGAAATCCCAGTGCCGCTGGATGATCCGGCAATACATTGTAAAGCCTTTCGTTCTGAACGACAAAAGTTACTTTGCCCTGTCCAAGTCCCAGATATCCGGAAACAACTGTTTCTACACCAAGCACAAATCTACAACTCCTCCGAAGGTTAAGTAAAAATTCAAGTACAAGTTCTATAAGAGGATTTCGGAGCCGTGGTTCAATCCAAGTGGCTTGACCATCAACCAGCAAGTCTACCAAACAGAGTGTATGTAGAAAATTCTCATCCCGTTCCTCCAGAAACATCACTCGGATGAAGACTACGTGTTTTGGCCAGACAAGGCATCATCACACTACGCGAAGAAGACGCTAACGTTCCTGGATAGCCAAAATATACCATTTGTGACAAAAGACCGGAATCCGACTAATCCGCCGCAGTGTCGTCCTATGGCGGATGGTTTTGGTCTATTGGTTTCACTGTAGCAACTCATCATCAGGATCCGAAACAGCATCCGGAAAATTGACGTGGTAGCCGTCCAGCGGTCATGTACTACCATCAGGACTTAACTGTGCCACACGGCGGACGACTGACCATATGCTAATATTAATTAAGCTAAGTTTGAAGACTAAGGTCAACCCTTTATATAAAATAAATCAGATTGAACTATACTTCTTGGTTGTTTCCCGTGTTCCCGTGGGGCCTCTAGTGGCCATGAATATTTTCAGTTGAAAACCCTCTCAATATGGGTATCAAAATTCATGAAATTTCTCCAGTAGGATATTTCTCAACGTTCAGTGGCAATTTTATGATTTGTCCTCGGACCTGTCTTTTCGGAACAGGTTTCCGTGGGGCCTCAACTCTAGGCCCCACGGGAACCTGTTACAGAATGGCCGTTCCAGGAACAAGTCGGTATACGGCCCACAATAGAATAGAAATAGTTTTTAGGAATTATTCCAAAGATTTTGACACCCATTCAATACATGTTCCGAAATTGTGTCTCCGTACCGGAACACAGCCCCGGAAACCCGGATTTACAAGAACTAGATGAATTCAAATGGTCATTGCTGATAATGCCCATAAAGCGAATGAGTTTTTGAATCTAACGGCGCCAAAAGAATTTAAATCGGTCAATAATAGCCAGAGTTACAATAATTTGAAGTTGGTGGGTACCCAGGTACCCTGTCGATCACTTAAGGGCTAACAAAAAATCGAAGTCCCCCCTTTGGCACCCCCCCCCCCCCCCCTTGCTACTATACGAAATGTTTTCTTGCAAAAAGTTGCCTTCCAACTGTATAAGTAGCACATTGGGTCTATTTGTGGATCGCACTTATTCTCATCATCGTTGAAAACAATCTTCGTAAAGTTTAGTTTCCTTATGTCCACTGGCACTTCATTTTAAGCTTTTTTCGATTCACTCAAAATCTAAATTTCGAAGAAAAAAAATACAACAATAAAACGACAGGGTGAGTTATGTCAGTGACATAACTGCAAAGTTGACGTAGGACTGCTTGTTGATGTGAAGAAATTGATGTCATCGAATTGATAAATTTCTACCACCATGAACCCTGTGCTATTGGTGTGTGAGGCTCCGGTTCTTCTTCCGCTATTTGTTTTCCACAAAAATTTATAGAAACTGCCGTTCGGCTCGAGTTGGCTGTTAATTATATATTTTTTAAATCAGCGCCAACATTAATTCGCCCTAATTTGCTTTTGTAAACAAAGGCTTTCGTTGTCATTTGCTCTTGAACAAAAGGTCACAAATACAAATTAAGCACTCTTTAAGGAAGATCAGCTTTATTTCTATCCGCTGATACATTCAATTTTAAGGAATTGTATTCAACTTCCGATAAATTAGCAGACAAAATGTTTGTTCCCAAAGTCAGATCCGCCATAATTAAATGTTGGCGCTGAAATCAGGGATAAGGTGCTACTCAAATCTCTTTGAGTGCAGCACGCGCTGCTACGAGAGAGCACATTAAATTTCAAAGAGACGTGAAAGTGCAATCAGTACTCCTGTGCACCCTTGTTTTGCCGTGCGCTCAAACCCGCACATCTTATTTCGAATTTGCTCTCGTCTCTTTTGGCATTTCCGATTGCACTCTCCCTTGTCGTCTCTGTGCCAACTCAAGTGCAAAAACAGACACAGTGGCACTCTAGATTGGACCTGCACAAATTTGTGTTTACTTCACATGTTTTAATAATGTTTTGTGTAATAAACTACAGGGTCCAATTATGTACGTAGAATCGAGCATTTTATTAGACAACTGAAAAACTGATAATTTCATGTACCATCCATGAGTAACAATGAAAATTATCATCCATGAGTAATGTGTGCTAAAAAGTATTACGTTTTTTTTTTTGTGAATTTAGATTTTAATAAAAATGTTGCCTCTTTGAACTTCTACAATGCCTTTTTGTAACTAAAATAAAAAAAAATCAATTTGATACCATTATCCAAAGCACGAGCCAAAGCACAGCGTAAAGCACAGAGTAATGCACAGTGTAACGCACAGTGCATTACTCTTTATCTCTGAAAGAGAAGTGCATGTGAGGCTTTCTGTCTCTCGTGCTGCTATGAAATCTCTCGCACGTTCGTTTTGTGCGCTCTTCTAAAACAGGAGACGCACACTAGAAATTGGGTGAAGCACTTGTCTATTTTGCACTGCTCTGAGTATTTCGACAATCCCTGGCTAAAATGTCCAACGTGCTAGTAAGTATGAAATGGATCCTGTGTTTACGGAGGGAACATGGTTCGCGATTGAAATGTTCTTATCAGTTTTCTTGGGCTGCAGGACAGCCTGAACGTTTGGCGGAACGTGATACTACGATAAAAAATAGGCATTTACACCGTCTTCGACACGAGATTGTACAGACTGAACAATGAACATACACCCAAAAGTTGAAAAGGTGGCAAAAACTGCAATTGCAGTTTTGCAATCATATCTTGAGAAATCCGCATGATTCAGAAATAGCAATTTTGCCCATTTTGATCCACAAAGCGTTTTATGGTACGAATGAAGCTATGCAAGTGTGTGCAAGCGACTGGCAAGCAAAAATAGCTCGAAACAAATGTATCGCTGTAGGATCCTTATTCAATCATCACCAACATATCAATATACAATATGGATGAGTCGATATCACAAAATGCCGCAACGCTCACGGTTCGTATCCCGAGCTCGTATTTGATACATATTATTTTTGTGAGCCATCTGACTTTCGGACACTCATCTATTGCATGAGCATGAGCATGAGCATGATTGACCGCCCACGGATGCAATTCCGTTATTGCCAGATCAGCAGTATTTGCACAAAGAACCAACAGATGATGTTTGGGACAAACATACATCTTCAATGTGTAAAAACTGGTGACCCATAATAAAACAATACCGGCGCCGGCCGTGCCCGAATGCTGGTCAAGTAGGGAATAGGAAGAAACGTGTTGATGTGATACTCGCTTTGAAGGAAGCCGAGAAATCCTCTGCACTTCCACGAGAAATCACTGGGATGTTGGATAGTTTGGGAAAGGTTAGCAGCAGGGTTCGTTTTGGTTAACGATATGCTGAAAGTATGTTGCACTATCCGCCAAGAGCAATGGACCGCTCCAATGTGACTGAAAAGAGACAAGCATAACGAAAAACAAAACCAAACAAAATAGACAAAATAAAATAAAACAGGATATTAGATATTGTCTTTAAAATATGGTGGAAATAAATTATTTGTTGCTTTGCAAACCAGCTCTCCTCGATGTCCTAGATGGCCAAGTCCTGCTGGACCCGCAGCTGCTGCCGTCAGCACTCGTTCACATCAACCCGGTCGTCGCCTACTCGTCGGAAACCTGCTAGTAGTAACATTATATGTGTTTAATACACTCTTCTTGCACCGATTAATTTACAAACTGCACACCGAATCAAAATTCACTTTGGCACAGTTGTGGTATTTTCCTCTAAAATCTAGTTCTAGATATTGGCACTTGATTGCAGGAAACAGACTCAATAAGAAAAATAAACTCACTTATGACCTCTAACTTTACACGGTTGCTAAACAATACACACTCACTTTCGGACACTCATCTATTACTCACAAACTAAAAATACCACTGCGCACAACTTCACGCACACGTTAAATTTTTTTTTGGGCTTTTTTGCCCACAACTAATGTTAGATTTTTCATCCAAGGTACGATCAATAGCAAGAATGGAACAAAATCAAGCGAAATTGTATTTCAATCTTACGTTCTTAGTTTTGGTATGGAGCGAATTACGAACAACTTAACCTAACACCAAGTAGACCAGTTTGGACATTATCGTTTTGCAAAAAGTTCCACAGGCTGGAGCGGGGAATCGAACCCTCAACTTCATGGCAAACGCACGACGCCGCAATGAATAACTGTTCTACTACTACTAAAATTGTTTTTTATTTATCATTCTTTATCTTATATACTACTTTACAATTTCAAGTGTTTAAGCCCAATAGGCTCTACAGGTTTGTTTATGTGTTTTATGTATTTAATGTGTTTAGTGTGTTTTATATTTAACATTAATTTTCCGATCAGTCCTTGGGACATTATTTGTTAGAATTTGATAACCTACTTAATCTACAACTACAACTACACTTTGAAAATCCTAGGGATGATAACTGTTTGCCACGCCAGGCCTGTTTTATATAATGGCATATACCATTACATGACAGGAAGGGGGTTCTCGACGAAGGCAATGCGAATCAAAAATGGGGACGGACCTCAGTTGTTACGCCAGACAGCAGCGTGGAAATGAAATCATTAGTTTTCATTAGAGCGTCAGGAGTTTCGGAGTTTAAATTCGCATCTTTTCAACTCAGGCAACAGAAAAACGGCCCTTTTCAGGGCCTCAGAACCCCATCTAAAGAGAGTTGAGATATAGACACACATTTTAAAACTACCTGCATCTAATCTAATTTATTATCTGCAACTTATCTAATCTATTATCTGCAACTAATCTAATCTATTATCTGCAGCTAATGCACTATGCACCTATGTACAACAAGAACTACAATGAAGCTAACCTACCCCCTAGACTGAATATGTGAAACACATAATTGGTCTGCTGTGTTGCAGTTCAGCTCAAATTAACAGTTAATGTTTCGTTTATTGAATGTCCAACGTGCTTGCTAGTTTTAAGATGGCAAATAGAGATTTATATATGGAAACTAATAAAAAATGTTGCCCATTTTCACCAGAACGTGGCTTTTCAAGCAACGCCATGTTGAACCGGTGCGTGGTAATGAAAATATCGATGAGCTCAAAAGAAATTTCTATGAAACATACTCTTTAGTTGGCAACTTGATTTGATCGTCCTGAAAAGAACGGATTATAGTTGTTTACACACTTAGAAAATTTTACAGTATTCGGTAATTTTTTACCGAACATTCAACAGCTGAACGTTCGGTTATCCGATTTAACGGATTTCGGTAAAACTTGACAAGTTCCGGTAATTTTTTTACCGCAATACTGTAAAATTTCACCGAAATCCGGTAAATTGGATTACCAAACGTTCATTACTGTAAAATTTTCCAATTGTGTACGGAGGGAACATGGTTCGTGATTGAAATTTTCTTCTCGGTCTTCTTGGGCTGCCGAACGGCTTGAGTGTTTGGCAGCACGTAATACTACGATAAAAATTAACATTTACACCGTCTTCATCTCGAATTTGTACAGACTGAACATTGAACATAGAACGAATAACAACGAATAACTTAACCTAACACCAAGTAGACCAGTTTGGACATTTTCGTTTTGCAAAAAGTTCCACAGGCTGGAGCGAGAATCGAACCCTCACTTCATGGCAATGAACGACGGGTGACACCGCTAACCACTTGAGCACGAAGATGGTGTAGGCGATTGATTTGGTCATTTTCTCCGGGACGCGGCTATTTCAACGCCATATTGAGCCGGTGCGTGGTAATGAAAATTTCGATGAGCTCAAGAGAAATTTCTATCAAACATACTCTTTAGTTGGCAACTTGATTTGATCGTCCTGGAAAGGACGGATTTTAGTTGATAACATGGTTCGCGATTGAAATTTTCTTCAGTCTTCTTGGGCTGCAGGACACCACTCTGTGAAATGGTCACACCGGAGAAAAGTTTGTTCAGCTCATCGTCGTTGCGGACGAGGTGACGTGGATGATTCTTCTTGGTCTGGTCTTCTTGTGTTCACGGGCGGCGTTTTCTACCATTGTGCTCCGAAAACACGCCTGTCGCATACAAATGCACAGCTAGAAATGATGATTGGTTTGTCGTCCCCACATGTTTTATAATCGCTGGCACGGTAACTGTGGCAGTATGAACCAATCAGAGCGAGGCGCAAACATGATGTCATTTTCGACCAACAGATTTGTGCGTTTAGACATTTTTCTTTTAAGTACATTTTAATTAGTTTAAACCAACGTTATGAATTAAGTTTGCAACAGGGATTCAGCTTTAATGTTCTACCTTGCGAATGAAATACTTATCGTTAAGTTTCTGTGTGCCAGAGAGGAGATATTATCGTTCAAAGTCTCCAAACCCGCGTAACGCTTGCGATTTCAGAAATTTTAGAACGGCGCCCCTATACAAGAATAGAAAAGAGAGACCTAAGTCCTACGTCAAAAAAAAAGTTCTGCTTTTGATCCTTTTTTGAATGTCTACAGGCCCGGTATGACTTGAAGCCTTCCCGGAGACGAATCCGTTGCACGGTATTGCGTACGGCGCCACGTATTTTTTTAATACGTTAAATTGACTTTTTTAAAAAAAGCTTTTTGTCAAAAAAATCATAACTTTCGAACCACTTGGTCGATTGTATCAATTAAAATCGCAAATGAAAGGTAATTGAGTACATGTTTAAGGAAAAATGGAAAAAAATCACCTTTTATACTATATTCATAACAAAAACATGGATTCTTTTAGTTTTTAAGGATTTTATGGTCTCGGGTTCAAAGAGCTCCCTCGTTTTTAGATTTCTTCTTGAAAGATCGGATATTATACATAACATACATTTTACATACATACATAACATATAAAAAAACTGGCGATGCATGTATTTTAGTTTTTGAGATAAGTTTTTTCAAAAATGCTATGTTTTTAGGTTTTGCTGACTATCCTACTACACATCTTCATTACTTGAAGGAACTTGTCTACCATGCGTCCCTATCAATCAGAAGTTTTTTTTATAAGTTCATTTAGCTGTTTTAGAACATATTATTGCACATTATTTTGAGAAATAAATCATGAAATGAGTCTCGTAGAAGTAATTTTTGTTCTTATAAATCAATTTTACATGTTGGTGGTAGATGCATAAACACGCAGTATGCGTACCACTCGCACCAACCATGATGCAATGTTTATGCCGGTTATTCACGAACATGGAAAACCCAATTTTTATTTCGGGAAACTGCTCTTTGAAAATGTAATAAGTCTCTTGAAGATTGCACAGTGTTATGTAAAAATGTCCAATCTTTCAAGAAAACATATAAAAACGAGGGGGCTTTTTGGTCCCGAGACCATAAAAACCTTAAAAAACTAAAAGGATTCACGTTTTTCTAATCAATGTTTCAGTAAAGGAGGTATTTTTCTAAGAAGTATGTTTAATTACCTTTCATTTTCAATTTTAATTGATAAAATTGGCTCAGTGGTTCAAAAGCTATTTTTTTTTAAAAAGCATTCTTGAAAAAAGTCAATTTTTCGGACTACTCTAATGCCGAAACGGCCATCCTAATAATAAAATAAGAAAAAGTACGGGTCGATTATTCTTATATATAAAAAAAACAATAATTATGAAACTCTGAGAGATCGTACAGCTTTTTTTTATGGAATGGCTGTATATATATATTAATTCCTTTTTTATCGAGATTTTCAGTCCTGAGCTGGTCATCTCCCGTCGTAGTCACTCAAATACCTGCTGGGTATTTTCGTAACTTGTCCGGGGTGGAGATTCGAATTCGTGACTTGGGCGTGAGAGGTATGGATGGTTACCAGTACGCCGGGGTCGCCAATTGAAAAATAAACAACCACTCAACTCAAAATGGTACAATTCTATAGTTTTACTATGTAATAATACATAAGGTTGTTTTTGGGAACATAGGAAATAATATGCCCCGAAAATTGGGTTCCCGGTTTTCTTGTAAAATAATTGTTTATGTTTCTATGCGAACAGTTCATTTTTAAAGTGTTACTTTTTTCAGTACACCCAGGATAAAATACTTGGCATATCGGTTCAATTGATTAAAATTATGTCCCTTCAAGATCGTGAAGATAATTTAGCTTAACCAGTGAAGTCGCGGTCACTAAAAGATTAAGTAAACGAAAATGTTACTCAAGAGCATAACTAAAATAGATCATGCCTACAAGATTTTGTTGATTTTTGTATATTTGGTGCAAAAGCCGAATAAAGCAGCTAGGCTGACATAACATCCTGTTATGCCTTGTTCAGACTACAGAGTTATAACATGTTATAACGGTTATCAAATAATTTCAACAAGAAATTCGTCATCAAGATAGGCTTATAACATATTATAACTGCTCAGTCTGGCCAGTGTTTTACTCTAACAACAGGGAGAAGTTTATACCGTGAAAACCAACAGATGTCGCTACGTCTGACAGTGCGGCGTTCCATTGACAAAAATAATGAAAAACAAAATAACTTTCATGCTCGGCCAAATAAAGTCAGCAGTGTTGTTTATACATGTTTGAGCTATACTGGAAGTATGCAACTTCGTAAGCTCGTTCACATAACTCATTTTAAGTCCCCCAATTCTCTTGCTTGGCATGCTTCTCAGTAAAAGTCGAAATTATGTATTCATAGAAATTATTATGATACTGCCATATTATATAAGGTTCCCGTTTCACCTGTGCATAATATTGCTTGACTTTCTTTGCATGCACTTAGGGTATAAGCATATAATCACGTAGCAGCTATAATTCAAACAGCGGGTTGACTGCGAGTAAAAGAAGCCGATTTCCTTACTTTGACAGTTGCACCATGACGAAGTGGCAGCGTATTCGTGATTAGTTCCACGCGCAAATGTTGCAGGAAAATGAAAAGGGTCTTAGACCGAAAAAAGAAAAGTGGCTACAGGTCGTCCAAGGTCAGCTCGGATTCCGAGGGTAATCGCTGTCATCAAAAGGAAGATTCGGGCTAACCCATTGCGAGGATTGTAGGGCGAAGTTGAGGACACGGAGCATAACTCACATGATAACCAGCCGCATCCGGAAGCTGTAAGAAAATCTTGAACTTCCTCAAGCAAAAAACCGGTAAACCTGTTCACCGACGAAAGCATGATTACCGTTGATTCCGCATAGAATACCCGAACCAATCGCTATATTAGTTCTCTCTCGATAAAAGACGTGGCCGGCGAGCATAGAAACGTAAATCTGACCAAGCATCCTGCTGGCGTTATGGTTTTGGAATGCTGGCTTCCGATGGCAAAAAAATGAACCCGGTGTTCATTCCAGATGGCGACAAGGTAAACACGGAGATCTATCTCGGGATTTTCTTGTATTCTTCCTTGGATCAGCCCAAGCGCGTCAAGACCTTTTCTAAACACCACCCGAGTACAGCAAGCCTCAGACAAAAATTGACTCGTACCTAGAGTGAAATGGATACAAGCTACATTATAAGGACCTGACGTGCGTTCCGGAAGTGTGTATGTGTGTGTGTGTGTGGGGGGGGGGGGGGGGGGGGGCATACTTTAAGATTTTCAAAACATTCCCTGTTTGAATAAATAAAAAAAAATCGATACCGAAATTTTTGTTTTATTTTTAATGGTGACATTACTCAATGGTGCAACCATTATCACGCATCTGGTAAAAACATCTTTGTCATGCGCACTATCTATTTAAAGAGAAAAGGCTTTCAAATTTTATTTTAGCTAACGAAAAAGTACCTCAAAGTCCCTATTTGAAATTCAGACAATTTTTCTGTATTCTCAATTCACTACAGGTGACTCTAGCAGCTCATCAAGATGATGTGATGATGTGAACTATATCTAATGTAGCTAGGCAAATGCCTATAGCACTGGACTGTTTTAATTAAACCGTTTGATCAAGGTTGCATTGTGGTAAAGTTTTCATCATGTCCCTGTATGAAGGGCCAAAAACGTATTGTGAGCCCGTAAGCTGATACACTCACGCGCAACCCAGAGCTGAAGGGGTCTAAAGAGAATCTCCTTCCAGAAACAAGTTCACAGAAATCAAAACAAAACCGAGCCCCCGCCTAGTAAAAAGTCCCACTAGATGGGGAGAAGAGCCCGCCCTATATTTACGAAATGTTAACAACGGGAAGTTGGCAGTCCCACTCTTCCTATCCAAATCCAAAAAATCCGCTTCAATCGGGTGCTCTGATGGTCCCTCCCTTTGAAATCATCTTACCTTGAAGCTTGTGTTAGAAAAAAATTGGTTTGTAAAATTGGTTAGGGTTATATACCATTCCCCACTTCCTGCTTCAACCTCCCTGTGCTGTAGGGTCGTCTCGATGTTTCTGCTTTTGAAGAGCTGACTTCAGTAGCGCATATCGAGACACACAATGTATCATATGGCACCGCTCGCGGCCATGGGATAGGGAAGAGAAAGAAGAGAAGCATTAAAAATTGGTAACATGACATGCGCATGTGAGCTTTTCATGGTGATATTCTCACAACGGCCGTTCAGAATGGTTCGACGGATGCATATGACAGATCATTCTCGATGAGTTTCCACTAGTTTACTCCATTCCATAACGTATAGTCATAGAAGACAAGAAACGTTTTACTACGTGCTACATTTGAGAATACCAGGGCAATGATCCCCCTTCAAGTGATCGTTACAAGCTGTCGATTTGGTTCAGGCACTTTTGAACGCTGATGTGGCAGCTTATTCACACATGAAATCTGCCACGACCAACTCGGCAGAACGCACCTATACCCCTTTTTGAACCGAAGGGCAGGGGTGACTCTAGCAGCTCTTGTTTGCACCCTTAACAACAATTTAAGATTTTGTATATGGTAATTCTACATTCAATAAAGAACGCTGCTTTGTGCAATCAGCTATTTTTTTTTCAAAGTTTGTTGCCCGCAATGAAAAGAAAGAACATTTTCTTTGTGTTCCATTCTTCCATTATTTTTTTTAAAGCTTAATAAAGCGCTCTCAATTGTATAAACCATATGTTGAAGCGAAACAGAATGCCGACGGTCAAATGAACCGTGAGTGCCCCAACATGTTCCACAACACTCGTTGGTAGAACGGTCTCGCTTCACCCTACACAGTTAGACAGTCTATTTCGTTTTGTGTTCGGAATAGGCTTTTCTCCCGATCGCTTCTCGATCGATCAGACTACCAGCTGATCGAGACCATGGCAAAGGAGATAAAATAAAACCGTCGCGACGTGTACGTCGTTGCATTCAGTCCGTAAAATATATCTGTTTTCTGTTCGCGTAAAATAAGTGTAGTTTCTGTTCAATAAATGTTATGTGTTGTGAAACCGCGAGTTTTTTCTGCTGTATCCGAAATCAGCAAATACGTGCGCGAACATTTGGTCCTTCGAACCGGATCCGACGGTTTACTTTCGGACACATTAAAGCGGACAAAGTGTTGTGTGGACAGTAGTCACAAACTATTAGTGTTTTTGTTTTATGAACTGTTTCGACGGTGAATGGTTACCGTCCCCCCACGGTGAGCACAAACTGATAAGTGTTCTTGGTGAGCGCAACCGGTCAAAATTGTGCAAAGTAGCGCGTGAAAAATCATCCTGCAGCGTTGTGTCGATCGCGGTATTGTTTGCTTTGCCATTTTGTGCGGTAACACTGTGCGTTTGTCGCCATCGTGCCATCGCGCCATCGCGCAATCACTCGCGTCTTTGAATTCGCCATCGCCAAGCAGGAAACCCGATACGGAGGAGACATCTTGGCTGAATCAATATACCGCTGACGGGATTTGCTAAAACTGGGAAGTACAGTGTGCATGAAACGGTAGCATGTTGGTTGCTCTGAGTAAATAAATAAATACTATGAATTGCATGCGAGTGTACTTTATTGGCAAGTATAATAGCATTCCCTGTGTCCATAAATGATTGTTGGTCTCATTTGTTCCGCTGGTTTGTTGGCTCGTTTGATTAATTTTTGGTTGGCTGCCTTTATTTCTGTCAATTTGTTGGGTTGCAAGTCATTTCGTTTAGCGTCGCGAAATCGAGTTTGACGAACGTTGAGTTGATCGAAAGTTGAAGTGCTTCGGTGATTTATTGGCAGTGTTTTAGTTTGATCAGGATCGAATTGGATCGATACTGGTCGCCGTGCAGTGGAGTGTGTGCCATTTTCTGCAACAGATAAGGATGTTTTCCAAGATGACGAATGAGTAACGTAGTTTGGTGAAACGTGAACGTCAACTGTTGAATTCTCTGGAAGGTACGGAACGTTTCTTGGTGAACTACGATGCATCCAAGGATGAGCAGCAAACAAAAATTCGCTTGCAATGTCTCGATTCGGTGTACAGCGAGTTATTTGAAGTGCGAAGGAAAACTGAACTGATTTTGGATGAAATTGCAGTGGATGGATCATCAGACATGAAGCCCGAAGAAGAAGAAGAGCACCAGAAGAAGAACCTACAAGTTTTCAGCGATTTTGAGGATCGTTTCTTCCAAACAAAGGCAGATCTACTGACGAAGTTGGAGAAAAGTGCGGCTCAAACCTCAACAGAAGGTGGTTATTCAATCCAGGGAGGAGCGTACCCAAAGGTCAAGCTGCCAGAAATCAAACTTCCGACGTTCAGTGGGAAGGTTCGTGACTGGATCACCTTCCGCGATAGCTTTTGCAGCCTGATCGACAGTAACTCTCAGCTTTTGGAAATGGATAAATTCAACTATCTGCGTTCATCTCTATCTGGCGAAGCTCTACAGGAGAACAATTCAGTGGAAATTTCTGCAGCAAACTACAGTGTAGCGTGGCAAGCACTTCAACTACGCTACGAAAACAAAAAGCTTATTGTGAAAGCTCACATTGATGCTTTATTTGCAGTCGAGGGTCTGAAGAAGGAGAGTTATGACGGCCTCAACAATCTTATCAGCGAATTCGAGAAAAATCTTCAAATGCTCGATAAAATCGGTGAGAAGACAACTGAATGGAGCACTTTGCTGGTTATTATGGTGTGCAGTCGACTAGATCCTGCTACTTTGAAAAACCGGGAAACGCACCACAATTCTAAAAACGTCTAAAAACCTACCAGATCTCATCGAGTTTCTTTGCAACCACTGTGCAGTTCTCCAATCGGTGGCACCATCCAAGTCCACCTACACAGATCAGCGAACGTTCAAGAAAGGAGTTTGCCAAGCAATCGTCAAGTCAGCTGCTAAATGCATGTTCTGCAACGAAACGTGGCATTCTCCATTCTAGTGCGCCAGGTTTCAGAGGATGAAGGTTGCTGAAAGGAATGAAGCTGTTAGAAAAGCGAAACTGTGCCGAAACTGCCTCAATCCGGGGCACTATGCAAGGGCTTGCGAGCGAGGATTATGTCGTCACTGCCATCAAAGCATCACTCCATGTTGCATGGCGGAGAATTCAGATCTTCCGTTCCAAACCCCCAACCACGATCACCGATGCAACCTCAACGACAGCAACAGCCACAATCCAGTTCATTTCGGCCAGCACAACAGACACACAATACCAACACAGCTACCTCTACCAACTCGCAAAACACATACACCAGACCAACCACAGAACAAACAGCGACCACTAGCCAAAATCTTGTTTCATTGCCCGTAATTCCTACTCAAAACATACTTCTGTCTACGGCACTTGTCAAAGTCTACGATAGATTTGGCAAGTCAATGATAGCGCGAGCCTTGTTGGACTCTTGTTCCCAACATTGCCTCATGACCAAAAATTTCTCGAATAAGCTATGTTTCCGAGAAAGTGCGTCTTTTCTTTCGGTCCAAGGTATCGGGCCTTCTCAGTCGGTCTCCACGAAGTCTCTTGCAGCGTTGGTGGGACCAAGATCCAGTACAGTATCGAGATATGTTGAAGAGATGGTCTTTCATGTTTTGCCGAAGCTGACCGTGTCTTTACCAACTGCCGCCATCGACCCGTCGAGATGGAAAATACCTCAGTCAATGGTACTTGCTGACCCACGTTTTTATGAGCCCGGTCCAATAGACTTGATCATCGGAGCTGAGCATTTTATGGAATTGCTTTGTGATGAGCGATAGAAAGCGACGAGTGATGGCCCAACTTTGCAGAACACTGTATTTGGATGGGTAGTTTCCGGCCGAGTTTCAGATAATCCGTTTCACAGCTCAGTATCTGTAGCCTATATCTGTTCAACGGCTGAGATCCACGATCAGCTTACCAGATTCTGGGAACTAGAGACCTGCAGAATCACCAGTACGCATTCAACAGAGGAATCAGCTTGTGAAGAGATCTTCGACAAGACTACAGTTCGGAATGAGAAAGGGCAATTTGTTGTCAGTCTCCCGAAGAAAGAAGACGTAATTAATCAGCTTGGCGAGTCCAGATCGACCGCTATCAGACGATTCATCGGAATAGAACGATGTTTTGCATCGAATATCGCGCTGAAGGAGGAGTACACGAAATTTATCCGTGAATATGAAGCTATGGGTCACATGGAGAATATAAGCGATAAAGCAACCGGAGAGGAGTATTATTTGCCACATCATGCGGTCCTGAAACCTGACAGTACCACTACTAAGTTACGAGTAGTGTTTGATGCTTCCTGCCGAACGTCAAGTGGAGTTTCCCTTAACGATGCATTGATGGTGAGGCCGGTGGTACAGGACGACATCCAGGACATCACATTACGCTTTTGGTTGCATCGTTACGCTCTTGTTGGTGACGTTGCTAAAATGTATCGAATGGTCCTGCATCACGAAGATGATCGACGTTTTTTGAAAATCGTATGGAGAAACAACCCCAGTGAACCACTCTTTACTTATCAACTTATGACGGTCACTTATGGTACAGCATCCGCACCCTATCTGGCAACGAAATGTCTTCAGCGCCTATCGGAAGACGGACAGTCCGCGTTCCCTGCAGCTGCACGGGTGTTAAGGAAGGATTTTTACGTGGACGACATGCTTTCCGGTGCAGATAGTGTCCAGGAAGGCAAAATAATGATTCGAGAGATGATCACGCTACTACAATCCGCTGGATTTACCCTTAGGAAGTGAAATTCCAACTCGAGTGAGCTCTTAAAAACCGTACCTGAAGATTTGAGGGATGCTCGATCAATTTTGGAGCTAGAATCGACAAACACTACAGTGAAAACGCTGGGGTTGATGTGGGAAACTGGCTCTGATCAGTTCAAATTCAGCACACCGACTTGGAATTCGTCGTCAATAATCACCAAGCGTTCGGTGCTCTCAGATATTTCCCGTTTGTTGATCCACTCGGCCTCTTTGGACCAGTAATCATTCAAGCAAAAATCTTCATCCAAGACCTATGGCGGAAAGAATGCGCATGGGATAAGCCACTGGACGAAAATCTCCAGGAGCAATGGCGGGAGTATAGACGGAACCTTGCTGGTCTTGATACCTTGGCTATCCCTCGTTGGGTCGAATTCAGTCGAGGTGTTGCTACTACCGAGCTCCATGGATTCTGCGACGCGTCTAACAAGGCCTATGGTGCCTGTATCTATCTGTGTATCGAAAACAGGCGAAGTCTCCGTACACCTATTGATCGCCAAACCTCGAGTGGCCCCTCTGAATAACCTGAAGAAAGCTGAAAGGCACGAGACTATCCTCGGTTGGAACTCTCATCTGCGCTCTTGCTCGCGCACCTGTACGAGAAGGTTAGTAACGCATTCCATCTAAAGGCTCGTAATTTTTTTTTGACAGATTCGATGATAGTGAAATGTTGGCTGTCGTCGTCACCGTCAAGATGGAAACAATTTGTCACCAATCGAGTGTCCAAAATCCAACACATCACGAGGGGAGGAATATGGAGTCATGTAGCAGGACTAGAGAATCCAGCAGACATCATCTCCCGCGGAATGACACCAGCGCAGTTGCAGTATGAGAAACTATGGTTTCATGGTCCATGCTGGTTGCAGCTCAAAGAGGAACACTGGCCAAACGATCAACAAGTGAAAGAGGACATAATTCAGAAGGTAGTTCTTGAGGAGATAAGTGTAACAGCGGCACTTTCAGCAGTTACACCTAGTGATATCTTTGGATGGAAATCATCACTGATGGATCTCGTTCGAATTGTCGTCTATATTGATCGGTTCTGTTCGAACGCACGTAGAGAAAACCGAAGTAATCGACGAATCGGTGTTGTCACATCCCATGAGATTGACTCCACCCTTAAAACATTAGTACGGGTCTCTCAGAAGGAAAGCTTCTCGCAGGAAATCTCTGATCTGGCCAGAGAACGAGCGGTACGAGACTCATCGAAAATCATCAGGTTGTGCCCTGAACTGATTGATGGTATACTCTGCGTTGGCGGCCGGCTCAGGCACGCTGACATATCAACAAGTCGTAAACATCCGTATATCATTGATCACCGACATCCATTAGCTAGACTGATTGTTGTATACTACCACCGGAAGCATCTTCATGCGGGACAGCAGCTGGTGATCTCTGCAATGAGGGAGCAATTTTGGATCACTAACGTCCGAAATTTAGTTCGTTCTGTGCTACACGAATGTGTTCCGTGCTTCCGAGTTCGCCCTCAAGTCCACGAGCAGCTGATGGCAGACTTACCTCCAGAAAGAGTCACTCCCTGCCACCCTTTCCAACGAGTTGGAGTTAACTACTGTGGGCCGTTCACAATCAAGAACCAAAAACGTCGCTCGTAACCAATCAAATGCTAAAGCGATGCATCTAGAGCTGGCGGCGGATCTGTCCACTCAAGGGTTCCTCACGACATTCAAGCGCTTTGTGGCACGTCGAGGTAAGCCACAAATTGTTATGTGCGACAATGCGAAAAACTTCGTCGGTGCCAGGCGAGAGATTGCTGAAATGTATAACCTTGTGAAATCAAAGGACTTTCAGAGTTCCGTAATTCAACAAGCGGCTGAGGAACAAATCAACTTTAAATTCATTCCGGCACGATCGCCAAATTTTGGAGGACTTTGGGAATCAGCAGTCAAATCATTCAAAACACTACTAAAACGGAGCATTGGCTTGCGAGTCCTTACGTACGATGAAATGCAGACGATGATCGTGCAAATTGAAGCAGTACTGAATTCGAGACCGTTAACACCCCTCAGCAACGATCCCAATGATTTCGAGGCGTTGACTCCAGGACACTTCCTGATTCAGCGACCGCTAACAGCACTCCCAGAACCTGACCTGGATGGAGTTCCGGAGAATCGACTTTCGACATGGCAACGGATCGAACAAGTTATGCAGCGGATTTGGCAGAAGTGGTCCACTCAGTACTTGTCGGATCTAAACAATCGAACAAAGTGGACGAAGCGTAAAGACAACATCAAAGTCGGGACAATGGTGATCTTGAAAGAAGACAATCTTCCACCTCTCAAGTGGCCATTGGCGCGTGTAACCGAAATTCACGCAGGCGTGGATGGGAATGTCCGTGTCGTGACAGTGCGAACCAAAGACGGTAGTTATCGCAGAGCGATTTCGAAAATTTGCATTCTGCCGATCCGAGAAAATGTTGCTCTCTCAGCTGAGAAGAACTAGGACTCCTCCAACAGCGGAGGCCAACTGGCCTCCGCATACCAGTTAAGTAATGCATTTTTTAAACTTTCAAAAAGTTAATCCGTCATTTTTTTTCGCAGTCACTGTCCGCCCATATTCCCCTTGGTCTGAACGATTCACAAGCTAAATTCTGAATCTCGAGTAGCTCTGTTTGCACGAGGTAATATGTGTTGTCCGGTGGTGGTTGAATTTTATATGCATGAGGCGTGTGTATCAGTTTCTGTCCGACTTGACTGCAAACCACAGCGGCGCTAAGCGCTTGCACTGCACGGCAGTGCTCCGTCTCCGTCAATCGTAAACTAAATTCGTACCCGTTTCAACTTTTCGAGGTAACTTCAACGAACACTGCACACCGGGGAAGAAGGTGTACAATTCAACCCCAGGCATAACGTAGCGGCCGTTGGCGAACATGGCCAGTTCGTCCGAATAGTCGAATTAGCGTGAAGCCAACCGAACCTTAGCAGCCAAGATGAAGGTGTATCATCGAAAAATCGTGTTGAGCGGGAGTTCATCGACGCTACAGGGCGTCCGCGGAGGCCACGAGGGCCTCCGTTCCAGGCAAGTCGTTTGTTGTAACATAAATTCAATTTAATTAGCACCCTCTCATCTGTTTCCAGTAAAGCCACCACCTATCATCGTTTCACACCGTTTCGTCCATTCTGACACGGAAGCAACAGAAAGCAATCGTGAACAAAATTCGTCAGCCAAGAACAGTCCGCTCGTCACCAATAAGTTAATCAGATAGTCAGTCCATCCTTTCATTCGTTCGTCCGTCCGGATCGTATTCTACAACGAAAAAAGCAACGTAACGTTCAGCAACTAAAAAAGTCAGCTTAATCATCACTAGCGAGCAATCCTGGCAGGCAGCACAAATTCTTTGAGCAGCCAAACCTGGTCTGCCAGGTAAGTTGTTCCAGTTTTATACTGCACTCCACCATGACACTACATAGTCGAATTAACCTTCTTCGAGGAAACATCACGACGTCAAACGCACTCCGACGACTAAACCACACCAAGGGCCAAAAAAACCCAGCACAAGAAGCAACCATCGATGATGTCATCTGCTCAACAAACATCTCAGCTGATCAGCTGATTCGAATGTGTGTCAAGGTCGTCTCCGCAGCAGCAGCAAGGCACATACACTTCACCCGATCGATTGCTCGAGCACATCAGCAGGAGCCAAACAATAGAGTTGTTTTGTTTATCTTTAGTTTTACAGATTCTAGTATAGTGGTAGCAAAACAAATTAGAGAATAGGCAGCTAGAGTAGTTACTGTTGAAATCAGAGTATTTCAAGGCGGCTGGCTAATGTTGAAGCGAAACAGAATGCCGACGGTCAAATGAACCGTGAGTGCCCCAACATGTTCCACAACACTCGTTGGTAGAACGGTCTCGCTTCACCCTACACAGTTAGACAGTCTATTTCGTTTTGTGTTCGGAATAGGCTTTTTCTCCCGATCGCTTCTCGATCGATCAGACTACCAGCTGATTGAGACCATAGCAAAGTAAAAACCCCCCCCAAAAATATTTTTTTTTTCTTTCGCCAAAGGTTTTTTTTTCCAAAAAATATTTGTTTTAACCCCGCGTTTTTTTTCTGTGCCCCACACCAAACGCCCCCGAACAATTAGCTTAAAACAAAATGTAAGGGCAAGATTCAATGTTGGGAGAGATGATAGATTTGTACAATTGTATTTTACTAGCAATAGTTAAAGGCCTGAATACACACACGGCATAGTGATGCCTTCTTTGCGAAATTTGTCAGTACCTTCTTGATACCTTCATGTGGCCCTTCTAGCACGTACCGCCTTCCTGCCGTCTACACGGAAGGTACAATCACGCCGTGTTGAGCTCCGCCGTCTGCACGCCTTCTCGTTGTCACGCCGTCCAATTTTTGGTTTGCGTTTACACGGAAGGCGGGAGATGTCAATACAAGAAGGCATGCAGAAGGCGTGATCGACAAATGTCAGTTTCAGATGTTACTTTGTTTACTTTCTGACGAAAGTGATTTCAAGCGATTCGATTTTTGTCTTCAATAAATCTGATAATTCGACAAAGACTTTTCATTAGGGCCTAACTGCCAAACGTAAGCAATAGCTTTTTCCGCGAATTTCTTGTGATTCAAAACTCGCCCAATCAATCCAGCACGGTCATTTTGAAGAGGAAACGTTGACCTATCCGATAGAATTGGAATTGGCTTACATGGGTAGCCTTTATGCCACGAGAAATTTACGGAAGAAGCCGTAGTTTACGTTTGTCAGTTAGGCTCTAATGAATAATCTTTGTGAAATGGAGAAGATTGATGTGTTCGATGTAATAACCAGGGGGCATTCATTAAGGATTTCACTGTAGCTCATATGGATTTCAATATCAATGTGGTGAATATATGGTTTGGATGATTGCATCAACCTGTTCTTCCTAAACATTTATATGTGCGCATCGTCACGTCGTTATAGGAAACGAAGCGAGTGTTAAGGAGCAAGTTGATTTGTGCTGCCATGCCTGTCGTGCCTTGGCATTGATCGATTTGTTTTGATGGGCCATATTTAGACAAAGATTTTTCATTATGGCCTAACTGACAAACGTAAACAATATCTTCTTCCGTAAATTATTCATAACAAAATTACAAAAGAGAGAGTTGTAGAACACTTTCAAAGCAATGTTTTTGTTTAATTAACCACTGATGTTTATTACGTACTAGCTGAACCCGGTGGGTGCGCTGCTACGCTTGTAACTAAATGAACGAAAATTTAGTATAACTGGCACGTTTATGATTTTTTTTCGGAATGATTTTTTTTTTCTTGAATAAGCAGGGGTTCAAACTTCTATCAAAATATGCTTCTTACCCGAGATATACACGTTTTGTGTTTAAGTAACCTGTATAGTTGTCATTTTTGGTAGAAATTTGTGTTTCATTTGCATGGGAGCCCTCCCTTCCAGAGGGGGTGGTTTCTCAAACCACCATACAATCATTGCCTTCAAAACCCCCCACATGCCAAATTTGGTTCGATTTGCTTGATTAGTTCACGAACCATCACACTGAGCTCTTAGATTATAATACAAATTTGAGTTTCATTTGTTTGACCCCCCCCCCCCCCCTTCAAAAAGGGGAGGGGTCTTGAACCAGCATAGAAACATTCTTGCCTTCCAAATCCCCCACATGCCAAATTTGATTCGATTAGCTCGATTAGTTCTCGAGTTATGCAGAAACTTGTATTTCATTGGTATGGGAGCCCCCCCCCCCCCCCCCAGAGAGAGAGGAAGAGTCTCGAACTACCGTAGAAACATTTATTGCCTTTTAAATCCCCGCATGCCAAATTTGGTTCCATTTGCTTTATTAGATCTAGAGTTATGAAGAAATTTCAGTTTAATTTGTATGACAGCCCCACTTCTAGGAGAGGGGAGGGGTCTCAAACCACCATAGAAACATTTGTCTCCTCCAGAAAATCCCACATACCAAATTTGGTTCCATTTGCTGGATTAGTTCTTGAGATATGCAGAAACTTCTGTTTAATTTGTATGGGAGCCTCCCTTTCTAGAGAGGAGAGGGGTGACTACCATAGAAACATTTCTTGCCTCCAAAAACTTTCGCATGCTAAATTTGGGTTCCTTTGCTGGATCAGTTCTGGAGTTATGCAGAAATTTGTGCTTCATGTGTATGGGAGCCCCCCTTTCTAGAGATGGGAGGGGTCTAAAACCATAAGAACCTTCTCCGGCCCCAAAAACCCCTGCTTACAAATTTTCACGCCAAACGGTCCTTCCGCTCGCGAGTTAAATCGTGACAAAGGAAACCCCAACTCATTTTTATTTATATAGATTTTATTCAAAAAAACATATAAAAACCCCCTTGAAAAAAGAGATATTTAAAACGTTTTTACCCCTAAAAAGACATTAAATGATAATTACTCAAGATTCAAAAGTTGTTTTTTTGTAGGAAATTTTCTTAGTTTTTAAATGGAGGAAAAAGAATCTGGCTAAATAACATAATTTTTGTGTTACAGCCATTTTATGACTAACATGTACCAAAACATTAAAAGCTCAATAACTCCGTAAACTTTGAGATTTGACCATATGCGTAGAACATTTTTATTCTTCAAATATCATCTCATATCGCCCATGAAAATATTTGCACTAAGGAACCGAACACTACATCCACAACATTTTTTATCATAATACATTAAAATGCAAAATAAAATCAGATAAACACCAAAATCCTCTGTCACAATTCAAACAATTTGACACAAGAAGGCATGAAGCGATTCAAGACGGCGTTGTCAGCACCTCCGGGAATAGAAGGTGTAAAAACGGCGTCAAAAAAAATATTACGCCTTCTGAACGGTGTGATGCGTTTACACGGAAGGCGGTCTTGCGAGTCAGAGAAGGCGTGAAGTAACTACCTTCTTGGTTAGAAGGCGATGTAGGACGGTGAAGGATAGACGGTATCCCAACGGAAGGTGCGATTACGCCTTCTATTTTGTATGAAGAAGGCATCACGATGCCGTGTGTGTTTCAGGCCTTAAATCGTTTTCCAATCGGCAGAGAATACCGTACTTCTGGGATATTTCCTTGATGACATCGTCAATGTGAGAGTCAAGTGTTAATCTATCATCAATAATCACGCCAAGATATTTAATCTCACGAACGCGATCAATTGTCTCATCATCAATTTTAACAGAGACGTCTTCGATAACGCGATTCCGCGAAATTACCATGAATTTAGTTTTACTTATGTTCAATTTCAACTGTTTGTACTTTAACCGTCTACTTAGAGAACGTAAATCTGCATTCAAATGTGAAACGGCCTCCTCAAGGCTTTTAGCTGCAATGAACAACACGGTACCATCAGCAAAAAGAATAATATCACAAAATCGCAAGACTCGTCGCATGTTACTAATATATACAATGAATAAAATGGGCCCTAATACACTCCCTTGTGGTACGCCAAGGCTGTTTTCCAAAGGGCTCGAAACAAAATCATTAAAAGCCGTCCGTTGAGATCTGTCAGACAAATAGCTTTCGAACCATCTGTATGCAGAACCTGAAAATCCAAAGCGCTTGATTGTTTCTAACAACAAGGGCCGAGAAATCGTTTCAAAAGCGCGTTTCAGATCCAAAAAAAAACAGCAACAATCGTATCTACGCTTAACATTTTCTTTCCATTTTGCTAACACTAAATTTAACGCTGTTTCACAAGAATGACCTTCGCGATATCCCGATTGTTCCGGCGCAATCAAATTATTACTATTTAAATACGTTAACAGCTGGCCTTTTACAACAAGTTCCAATTTTTGTTGTAAAGTGTGCAACATGTCAATAGGACGAAACTCTTCGGCTTTAATCGTTCCAGCGACTTTTTGAATGGGAATAACTAAAGATTCTTTCCAAACTTGTGGCGCGTGCCCAGTTTGCAGCGATTCATTAATTAGGTCCAGCAGGTTGTTTCCGATGACATTAAAGCAATCTTGTACTACTCTTGCATTGACGTTATCTACTCCAGCCGTTTTGTTCAAAGAAAAGCAAATAGATTTTAGATCCTCTAACGTTATTGGGTAAAACCTTCAAAACTACAGTTAATATTAATCGGCTGTTTTATTTCGTCTGGCTCATCTACTAGATCAATGGATTGATTGATTGACACAATACTATCGATGAAATATTCATTAAATCTACATGCAATGATGTCCTCTGACTGTTCTAATGTGCCATTGAAGGTTGTGGATCGCGGTTTGCAATTACTAGGTTTTAACAAAGATTTCAAAATTTTCCATAACTCTTTGCTTTTGTTTTGATGCAAATCAATTTTCCTCTGAATATATTCACAACGAGTTTGTTTAACGGATTGCGAATATTTGTTACGCACATCTTTGTGCCTATTCAAAGAGATATGCCTATTAGTTCTACGCCATTTCTTGTACAGCTTGTCTCTTTTACGTTTAAGACGCAAAAGATCCAAATTGTACCAGCTGTTCGAGTTCTTTACTAAAACAAATTTATTTTCGACTAGTTTATTGGTACATATTTTTAAGACGTCTGTCAAAACAGCTGATTTCTGATCTAGCGAACCGGTGTTTGTTTGAAAATCCACACTTCTTTCGACAAGTCTTAAAATAGCTTGTTTCGAATACTTTTTCCAACATTTCAATTTCATATAATCACTGTAACCACTACTAACCAATTGTTTTAAATTAAAGAAATCTGCGAATCGTTTCAAATGCTTCGAATTATTAATGTCACAATAATTGATATTAAAATCACCAGCAAGCACGTTTGGTTTACAATCTACAATCTACAAAAATCTCATACCTGTTTTCCAAAATTTCAATATAACGCTGGTCACTAGAACTGGGAGAATGATACAGTACACCATAATTACCGATCTGCTTGCCACGAACAACTGTAATGCTTAAAAACCAATTGCCGTCACAAACTTCGTTCAATTGAAGCTTGAATGTGTCTTGAATGTGATAAACAAGCAGCCATATTATATCCCGGAATACTATATTGATCAAATGCTTGCATGTCAACTATTTGCGTTTCTGATTGAAAATAAAAGACTAAATATGGACGTTTTTCCTCTACAATCTGACGCAATTCTAAGTAGTTTGTAGACAACCCGGCAATAGTGAAGTACAAAATATCGAATTTACTCACATTACTTCTGGAACTTGGTTGCTATTCATTGAAATGCAGGCGGTTTTTTTTCGTTCATATAATCGCTTGAAAATTTCGCATTAATAACTAAACGCACCGTGGTTGACGTCCAAGTGCGTTTTACGTTCGTTATTCGTTTTTTTTACAATTAATACATTTCAAAAACAATTTATGTGCATTCAGATGTCGTGTGACTTTCACTACACTTAGAGCATGCTACATTATTTTTACAATCCATGCTCATGTGTCCAAATTCTCCACACTTGAAACATCTCAAAACTTGTACTTCAGGAACAACACGACACAAATCAAATTTAATATTAAAGTGTTTCTTGGCCAATAAACAATTATAACTTTTACTTCAATTACCGTATTTTCAACTTCAATAACCGTATTTTTTTTTTTGACTCTTTATTCCAAATTTTACATTATTTTACATTCATATATTAACCTAGGTGCTCCTCCTGCTAAGTAATTAACATTTCAACCTTATATGCTATCATTTATATCTAATTGTGTTAATATTATTTTTACCTTGTCTATCCAGTATTTTTAACAGAGTTTTTTTTGCCTGCGTGTAAGAATAATTATTGATTTCTTAAAACTAGTTCTTATCTATAGAATTGATCATTGCAATTGAAGATTGCAATGATTTTTGTCTAAAATTATGAATTATTTTGTTGGACATTTCTTCTAGAGTCTCAACGTTTGAAATTCTATGTAATTCAATAGTACTGAACCAGGGTGGCAGCTTCAAAATCATTTTCAGAACTTTGTTCTGAATCCTTTGAAGTGCTTTTTTCTTAGTAGCCTACAACTAGACCATATTGGCACAGCATAAAGCATGGCCGGTCTAAAAATTTGTTTGAATATTAGAAGTTTGTTCTTCAAACAAAGTTTGGATTTTCTGTTTTTAAGAGGATATAAACATTTTATATATTTATTACATTTGGCTTGAATGCCCTCAATGTGATCTTTCAAAGTTAATTTTTGATCAAGTATCAGTCCAAGATAATTTACTTGATTTTACCAAGAAATTGGAACTCCGTCCATAGTGACCATATGACTATTACTTTGTTTCAAAAATGCAGCTCTAGGCTTGTGTGGGAATATTATAAGTTGAGTTTTGAAAGCATTAGGAGAAATCTTCCATTTTTGAAAATAATCTGTAAAAATGTCCAAGCTTTTTTGTAGCCTCCTGGATATAAAACGAAGACTTTTTCCTTTAGCGGAAATGCCTGTGTCTTCAGCAAAGCAAGATGTTTGACAGCCATTTTTGAGGTAAATCAGGGAGATCTGAAGTGAAAATGTTATAAAGTATTGGCCCAAGAATGCTACCTTGAGGAACACCAGCTCTAACAGACAATTGATCAGATTTAGAATTCTGATAATTTACTTGCAAAGTTCTATCAGTTAAGTAGTTTTGAACTAATTTCATGATATAAAGCGGAAAATTGAACTTTTTCAGTTTTGCAATCAAACCTTCATGCCAAACACTGTCGAATGCTTGTTCTTTGTCTAGAAGAGCAACTCCAGTGGAGCAGCCTTCAGCTCTGTTTGAACGAATTAAATTTGTAACTCTCAAAAGTTGATGCGTAGTTGAATGCCCATGGCGAAATCCAAACTGTTCATTAGCAAAAATTGAGTTTGTATTGATGTGAAGCATCATTCTATTCAAAATTATTTATGAAAAGTATTCTCCAGGCTAGCAGAAATCGCGTACGTCGTGGAAGTGATACTTTTTAAGTTTGGAAAAGTGGTTAAACAATATTTTTTTGCTTGCTTCTCAGCCTCCATTGGCTGTGAAGAGGAGTTTTCTAGCTGATTTTTTTCCGCTCAACCTCTCCCTCTCGCACTGAACTGATAGCTCTCTCTCTGTCTGTCGCTCGCGTTTGCACTTTTTGGGAGCGCTTCTGGTGTTGGTGTGAGTTTGGTGGATTGGATTTTATTTTTTATTCGCCCACCCTGGACGCGATTCACAAAAGTCTGTGTTGTTTGAGTAGTTTGCATCGCATCAGCGACTACGACAACAACAACGGTATTAAGGCTTCCCCAAACTGAAGCGTTTTTTTTGCCGCTGCCGCAGCGAAATCGCGGCAAAAAAATCGCCGCAATGAGATTACATGGCGGCTTATGAGAGCGCACAAACCGACGCGATGCGTTTTTTAATCGCGTCGGTTTGTGCGCACCCATAAGCCGCCATGTAATCTCATCGCAGCGATTTTTTCGCCGCGATTTCGCAGCGGCGGCGGCAAAAAAAACGCTGCAGTTTGGAGAGGCCTTTATATAGCACGACGTCTGCGTCAGTAGCACCTCATCACGCGTCGCGTTGTTCTGGGTCGCGGATTACTAGTGTGCGTGTGCAATTGGTTCCGGTGAGCTGAAGTTAGAAGAGTTTTGCGTGTCGCGAGATCGCGTCGTGCTCGCGATTCATTCGAAAAACTGCATACAATCAATTGCGCTGTTGTGTGTTGGTGATTTTTTCTCAAGCGAGCTCAGGTCCACAGTGTCGTCGTTCGCGGGTATTGTGGGGGAAGAAAGTGTGTTTAGCAACCGTGTAAAGTTAGAAGTCATAAGCGAGTGTATTTTTCTTATTGATTCTGTTTCCTGTAACCAAGTGCCAATATCTAGAACTATATTTTAGAGGAAAATACCACAACCGTGCCAAAGTGAATTTTGATTCGGTGTGCAGGCTTAGGTTGTAAATTAATCGGCGCAAGAAGAGTGTATTAGACACAGATGTCATAGTACTACCGGAAGGTTTCCGACATCTAGGACATCAAAGAGAGCTGGTTTGCAAATCAACAAATAATTTGATGTAGAAGGAGATGTCTCGCTCATCGCCATGAGGCACTAAGAGTGGACAGTAAAGTTTTGCTAGAATGAAAGATATGAAGAGAAAGTTGAAAGTTCCGTCAGTGTACGGTAGGCTAGAAATAGAACAGAGGTATTGAAAATTGAGTGAAAGGGCATGGTAAAGTAGTATTCGAACCACAGACGTTTCATTTGCCTAACATCCCACTATGGGGTAGCTCGAGGAGCAGATAACCCTGCCACCTCGACGAGGCAAAAGAAACGTGGCAGAACGCACTCTAATACTACCGATAGCTTGCGATAGTTTTCTAGCGGTAGATTGCACACACTCTGTTTTGATGCATACATGGGCGAGAGGAGACTGTCTCCCATTGGGTTTGTTTTTGATACACAACGTCTGATAAACACTCACATTTTATTTTCTCGTCATCTCTGACTTAGAGACCTCGGAGAGAAAAGACTGTAAAGCGTTGTGATACTGGTCCCCACCAGTATGAATTAATGGATACCACCATTTATGGGTTTTACATACATTAATTGTTATGTTTGTGTTCTCCGTGCGTGGAGTAACGATTATGATGTAGAAGGAGATGTCTCGCTCATCGCCATGAGGCACCAAGAGTGGACAGTAATGTTTTGCTAGAATGAAAGATATGAAGAGAAAGTTGAAAGTTCCGTCAGTGTACGGTAGGCTAGAAATAGAACAGAGGTATTGAAAATTGAGTGAAAGGGCATGGTAAAGTGTTCCAACCCCCGACCTTTTCTTTTCCCTACCCCCCCCCTATGGGGTACCCCGAGAGGCGGATAACCCCCCCCCCCCACCAAGGCAAAAAAAACGTGGCAGAACGCACTCTAATACTACCGATAGCTTGCGATAGTTTTCTAGCGGTAGATTGCACACACTCTGTTTTGATGCATACATGGGCGAGAGGAGACTGTCTCCCATTGGGTTTGTTTTTGATACACAACGTCTGATAAACACTCACATTTTATTTTCTCGTCATCTCTGACTTAGAGACCTCGGAGAGAAAAGACTGTAAAGCGTTGTGATACTGGTCCCCACCAGTATGAATTAATGGATACCACCATTTATGGGTTTTACATACATTAATTGTTATGCTAACCTTTCCCCAACTATCCTACATCCCAATGATTTGGAAGTGCAGAGGATTTCTCGGCTTCCTTCAAAGCGAGTATCATGTCAACACGTTCCTTCCCATTCCCTACTTGACCAGCATTCGAGCACGGCCGGCGCCGGTATTGCTTTATAATGGGTCATGATGTATGTTAGTCCCAAACATCGTCTGTTGGTTCTTTGTGCAAATACAGCTGATCTGGCAATAACGGAATTGCATCCGTGGGCGGTCAATCATGCTCATGCTCATACTCATGAAGCACCATTCTATTCAAAATTATTTTTTCAAAAAACCTACTTATTGAAAAAAGCAAACTGATTGGTCGGTAGCTAGAAGCTTCAGCCGGATTTTTGTCTGGCTTCAAAATAGGTACGACTTTTGCATTTTTCCATTTATCTGGATATTATGCCAGATGAAAACATCTGTTAAATAGTTTTACCAAGAAAGACAAAGTACTCTCAGGGATTTTTTTGATGAGGATATAGAAAATTCCATCATCACCTGGTGCTTTCATATTTTGAAATTTGTTAGTTATAGTTTTTACTTCATCCAAATCAGTTCCCCAAGAATCATCAAAAATATTTTCTTGTGAGAAAATATTCAGATACTCCCTGGAAACCTGATCCTTAATAGGACTTGTAAGACCCAAACTGAAATTATGGGAGCTCTCAAACTGCTTAACAAGTTTTTGAGCTTTTTCCGCAATTGTGAGTAAAATTTTATCACCTTCCTCAAGCGCTGATATAGGCTTTTGAGGTTTTTTCAATATTTTAGAGAGTTTCCAGAAAGGTTTGGAACTCGGATCTAATTTTGACACATTATTTTCAAAATGTTTGTTCCTCAGGGCAGAGAAGCGTTATTCAATTTGTTTTTGTTTTCTCGCCGTATATTTTTCATAGCGGGATCACGTGTTCTTTGATATTGCCGCCTACGTTCATTTTTTCAGACGAATCAAGAGCTGAAGATCGTCATCATTTATAACTGAATCGAATTTAACCTTGCATTTTGTCACTGAAGCAGCTCTTGCTCTTCTTATTGCGAAAGCCAGAGATTCAAGAGCATTATAAATTTATTTTTTTGTTTGCAATGGAACAATAGGATCAAAGTTTTATTCCAAAAATGTTTGATATAGATCTCAATTAGCTCTATGGTAGTTGAAAGTAGAACTGATGGAATTAGAAATGATTTCTTGAGATATTTCAAATGTAACTGGAAGGTGATCAGAACCGAGGTCAGCATGGGTAATCAATTGACTACAAAGTTGACATGAATCAGTTAGGACCAAATCAATAGTTGAAGGATTTCTGGCTGAAGAAATGCAAGTTAGGCTGTTTGGGTATTGAATAGTGTAGTAGCCTGCAGAACAATGATCAAATAGTACATTACCATTGGCATTTCTTTGCGAATTATTCCATGAGCGGTGTTTTGCATTGAAATCACCAATAATGAAGAATTTAGACCAATGACGGGTAAGTTTCTGAAGGTCACCCTTGAGCCAGTTCTTTTGCTGGCCAGTGCATTGGAAAGGCAAATAGGCAGCTATAAAGGTAAATTGGCCAAATTCAGTATCAACTGAAACCCCCAAAGTTTCAAAACCTTTGGTTTCAAATGAAGAAAGAATGTGATGTTTGATACGCCTATGGACAATGATGGCAACGCCACCACCAGCTCCATTAAGGCGATCATTTCGGTAGACAAAATAATTTGGATCTCTTTTGACCTTATGGGCAGGTTTGAGATAAGTCTCAGTTATAACAGCAATATGCACGTTATGAACTTTAAAAAAAATAAACAGGTCATCCTCGTTATCTCTAATGGATCGAGAAATCCAATTCAAAATATTGTATGACTTAAACACCATTACTGAATTTCAATGTCATGGCAATATTATTGGCAAATTTAATACCAGTTTGGATAGCTTCAAACATGGAATTAGTTTTTAGCATATCGGTTATCATATCGATTAACGATTGCTGTAAAAATTCTAATGTAGGAGCGGATATGTTACCTAAATCAAATTCATCAGAAGTCCCGTGGGAATTTTGGATTCGGTTTCTACCCGCTGCAACGGCAGCGTAGGTAGGTCCATTTATATGTTGAACATTGTTAACAACACGGTTAGGTAAGAATGTAGGGTTTGCAGATTGAACCCTGTTGGTGCCTGCAGGTATCGAAATAGTGTTTGCTCCTCGTTGAGCGTTTGAAGTAACAGTTGCGGATGGAAAAATCGGTTCGCTGTTTCTACCGACGGTTTGGTAGGAATTTGTTCATTGCTGATCGTTGTTAACAGCTGCAGAATGGGTAGTAGCTGGTCGGGAACGTGTATTGTTTCCTACCTGGCGTTTACAGCGCAACTGCAAAATTGCTTTGCAAGTCTTGCTCTCCCAAATTTGATTTGATTTATGGTTTTCACCACAATTTGAACATTTAAATTTTTGAGGATCTTCCTTCACAGGACAGTCGTCCTTAGTGTGCGAGGAATCACCACAATTCATGCATTGACCAATCATATGGCAATGCTTTGTTCCGTGACCCCATCCCTGGCACTTACGGCACTGGGTGAGGCTTTGGAAATTTGCTCCAGTCTTCCTGAAATGTTCCCACTTCACTCGGAGCAAAAGGCTTGCTTTTTCTAAAGCCTTAAGGTTATTAAGTTCACTTGACTTGAAGTGAACTAAGTAGAAATCGTTTGAAATCCCTTTGCGAGAATCGCTAGGCCGGGTTTCCATTTTCATTTTAATTACTTGGACTGGGCTAGTTCCAAGTAATTTTATCAACTCGTTTTTTTATTTCTTCCAGAGATTCACCACTGGGCAGACCTTTCAAGACAACCTTGAAAAGACGCTCAGTTTTGGTGTCGTATGTGAAAAAATTGTGGTTCTTCTGAGTAAGATACTCAAGAAGACGCTTGAATCCGTCCAAGGTTTCTGCATGCAAACGGCATTCACCTCGTCTGGAAATTTGAAGGAAATATTTCACATCTTCAACAAATGTTAAGATTTCCTTGCGAAAAGCATGGAAATCCTAAATTGTCACCACAATAGGGGGAACTTTTTCCTTTCTCAATCGAAAAAGTTTTTTTCACATTTTGGTTAGATGATGGATCACTCTCATCATCTGTGAGCATATCAAATTGATTACTCACATTAATTTGATTTGCAGGCGAATCAATGGATTGCCCTTTTCGTTTACGCTTATTTGCCATAGTGGCAAAATAAATTGCTCCAAATCGACGTCCAATCAGATAACTATAAGAATCTGAGGGGCCGAAGAGGAATTTTCCAATGCGATCCAAGCCGGGTTACCCGAGGGGCTCAACAAGGATCGAAAGGGAATAAGAGGGAGTCTAAAAATTGTAGGTATTATTTAGCACTGAAAAGTGCTGTTTAAGATTTGTTGTAGCGTTAGGTAGCAATAGCACTTCCTTCAGCAAATAGAAAATAGAACCGCACGGCATGAGAGCACAATGCAGACTGTTCAATTACCGTATTAAGCTTGATGTACTTAAAGCGTGGATTTTCATACATTCTTATTATCCTAACTTCATTAATCGCGATGTCTTCATTTTGATCTTTTAAAATCCGAATGAAATCATCGGAGAAAAACTTATCACTCGTGCTCATCACTTTAAGTCTTGGCACCGATGAGGGAACAACAGCGTTATAATTTTCACCCAAATCGCTTATAATGCCATCTTTCACAACATTAACGTTACACCCTGTTGCACACTTAGCAATAATAGAGCCATTTTTCCCATTTCTAATGTTACGGATCTTGGGTGTTTTTTGGATCCAGTTTACTATTTAAAAACTTGCGAGTATCATCGCTGTTCTGATATGACTCTTTCGGTTTGATCACAATGACCGGACGCGCCTTACGAGTCACTTCCTTGAATTCAGTTGCATTGCTTTTTTTCCTAAAAGTTTTATTATTATTAGTCCCAGTATTACTCTTTACTACATCCGCGAAACTAATACCTTCAATAAAAACTTCATTCGACATCTCGCTAACGTCTTCCTGAACTTTACGTTTTTTGCCTCTGGGATTCAGGCTAGGCTCCGATGCCGTACTTGATGTCCCTTGCTTTACGTTCATTGCAGCTACTTTACTAATCGAATTCAATTAAAAAAATGAACATTTCATACTTTCCATTTGTTTGCCACTGATTTATTTAATTCCAAAATTGCCTTCTCTAAGGTACTATTCAATTTTTTTCTCAATAAATCCATGCCGGTAACTAACGCGTTGTTTATTTTAGTAGCAATGTGCTCCCGAACGCCACTGATCGAATCAGATAGAGAAGAAATCTTCTTCATCTCCTCTTCAAACTTTTGGATGGTCGGAAGCAATACATTCTGCTCGTCACAACGCTGGCCTAACAAACAATCACCACATTTGAACAGCACATTATCGTTCTCACTGACTAGCTTGGCTACCGCTTTTGTCAGGGGAGTACACCTATAGTGGTATACTCGAGAACAACTTGAGCAAGCAGTGGGGATATCACTCGGCACTATAGAATCCCCACACTGTTTGCACTCTGCCATTTCACTTGCAACCTATACACATCCAAACAGCATACAACACACAACACAGAGAAATGAGAAACAATAAGCAAAAATATTCACCAGCCGCCAGCCGTCACTGGGGCAAAAATTATCAAAATTAAACAAAAACCAGCACGGGAGACCAATCGTCTCTAATTGATCTGGTTTAATCAACACTTTATGTGCGCGATAGAAATAATATTGCGGCACCAAATTCACTATTTCACACAAAATTAGTAGTAATAAATCACCGCACGGCAGACACAAACTACACTGTTCACCATCGACAAACTGATGCCGCTAACAGAGAGCTTGAGTCCGTTGGCGGTACAATCCCTGCAGCTGTTTAATTGTGACGGTATGCATTGGGGCTACACTGTCACCGAATCCGTGTAAGGATGGAGAACTATGCGGTGGAGTTGCTTGGCGCACGATTTCTTGCTGCTCGTCATCAGTGTTTTGTTGTTGCTCACCGACAGCGCTTCCATGCCGGTTGTCACGGGGTGGGGTATTTTCACTGCAATGGTATTTTCACTTATTATTCACTACGCGTCTTGTTTTGCAAAACCGTTCACACACGCGCACTTTTGTTTTGTCTTTATCAATTCTTGTTATGATCGCGTACTCACTGAAACTTCACGTTCTTTTTGTTTGGCGTAGCACGTCAGTTTTCACTCAACAGGAACGATGTAATCGGCTTCACTTGGCGGAACCGGCTTGGGGCAAGCTTTCACGGCGAAAACTTCTTGGGATTGGCTCGTGATCCGGTTCGAAGGACCATAAATGTTCACCCTGGAACGGTCTGGCAGGGGGGTGGACTGTATTCGGCAGGAGCGGACGGAGGAAGCAAAACGTTAATCCAAACCAACCCTTTGAGCTCTGAAAAGAGCTGACAGACATTGTTCCTAGCCACAGACGAAAGACTATCGGGGATGATGAAAACTGACGGCTACACTAAACACTTCTTTATTTCTCTACTTCTATCTATACAATTGCTTTTGCTTCTGCTGCTGACGGGTGCGCGTTTAGAAAGAAACTAATAATTGCAAGTTACTACATGCCGCTTAAATAGATGCAGCGCTGTGATGTGGAAGTTGTTTGGTGATATGGCGGTTGTTTGGTGATGTGGTTGCTTGGTGATGTGATTGCTTGGTGATATGGTTGTTTGGTAGTACTGCTGCACGCCGACTGTGATGTATTTTCTGGCTGGCTAGCGGCGTGGGTTTTCATGCGTTTGCCAGTGACGCTTCAGACGTGAGACGGAACAAAACACAAGTTGCAAATAATACAGAAGTTGATTTGAACTGGAAGACCTAGTTGGCTAAATAGTTACTGGAAACTCGGTGGATGAAACTGCAAGTCGCTCTGCTTAGCACGTTACGAAAGGATAATCTATGACGAGCTTCAACCATGTAAGTTCGAAGATTTAGTACTGCGAGATCTTAGCTGGGCATGACATCGGTGGAGAAGCAGCCATCATACGGTTACTTTCTACCACAGCAGTGGCGAGTTGGGAAGCCGCTTAGTTGTGCTGGGTAGTATGAGCCAACGTATCATTGGAAATCGAGGAAGAAATCAGTCGGTTGAAAAACAACAAATCTGCTAGTGTTGATAAACTTCCAAGTGAGCTTTTAAAATACGGTGGTGAGACACTAGCTTAGGCGCTGCACTGGGTAATTACCAGCTTTGGTAGTTTTTTTTGCTGTTGAATCTTTTTACAAATGCACCCGTTATTGAGGAACATAGTTGCATGACGCTATTTAATGTGGTGCTAGTTAGCTAACCTATTACAAGTGAACTGTGATGCCAGGGCTGGTAGCGGATTTATGGATAAATAAAAGTGACTTTAGTCACCCCCGTTTGCAAAAATGAATAATACTGCGACGCAGTGTTACTTTTTGGGTTTTTTTTTTGCAACGAAGCGACGTAATCAAGCGACTATTTTTTTTCTCCACGACCTTCTGCACTTGGTCCGCAGCTCGTTTTTTGCGAAAACGGGTCTCAATTCTGTACTCTGTACTCAAAGTCAGCACCTAGCATTTTAACAAGTTCCATTCGTCAATAAGAAGATCATAGTTGGCCTGAATCAACTGAAGTAACTTGGTGATTTTCACAACATACTTGGAGCTTTCACTGGATGCAACGGCTGGTGGGTTGAGGCATTGGCAATATTTTATAAACGAGTTCTGCAAACCAGATTTCTGACGTAGGTTTCTTTATTTTCCATACTGGGGTTCAATTTACGAAAAAAAATCGCATTGCGACCGTCACGAGAAGTGGTCAAGTTTTGAGCATTAATATCTCAGTCATTTCTCAAAAGATTTTCAAAATTTTTACACCAATCGATCTGAAGAATTTCTACAAATCAATTTCAATAGAGAACATTGTTGATTTCGGGCCACAAACTATTGAAAAATTCATAAATGTTAAGCTTTGTCTTAAAAAGTATTTTAACTCCTTCAGGCCTAAGGGGTCATTTTTGTCAGCCGGGTCCCAAGAGAATAACGGCTGTATACAATCACACAGACTGAATAAAAGTGTACACTGTCACACACAAATTTGTTTTCCATCAATTCTTCTATCTGGAAGATATAAACAAACATACGAGTAATTGACGACCTGAACATCCTGAATATGAAGAAGTTCAGGAAGAAACAATAAATGCCTTATTAAAAGTGTAAAGCGTTATTTTAGAATATTGTACATATGCATACGTATTATTAAATTCGCGTTGATAAACGTTTAATATTTTTGTATCTTTCTGGGATGTTCTAGGTAATCCAAAATGTACTTGAGTTCAGAACTTCAGATCTACATTTGTAACAGTATATAAGCTATATAAGGTTACGCTATGTATTCAAACATATTAAATGAACCTTTAGGAAGTCATTAACATTCATTATTTGATAACTTTGTGATGTTCTAGATCATCACAACTGTCCTGGAGTTCAGAACTTAAGATCTACAGTAGTAACTATAGCTTTTTGGGCTAAACAAAGTTACGCTACGTATTGAACCATATTCAGTGAATATTTTCGAACGTAAAAAAAAAACATCATGAGATGAACGGGGATAATTTAGGTCATCAAATTGTCCTTGAGTTCAGGATATAAGATCTACAGTTGTAACAGTAGGTGCTTGGAGTGTGTAAAGGTACAATATGTATTCAACAATATTGATTGAATAATGTGGAAGGCCTACAGACATAATGCGACAATCTTGGGATATTCTAGATTCTCTAAACTGTCGTTAAGTTCAAATCATAAGATCTACAGTTGTAACAGAAGTTTTTTGAGCTATATATGGTGACCATCTACATTCAAACATATTCAATGAATCTTTTGGAAGGTCAACAGTCATTATTTTATAACTTTGAGATCCTCTAGATAATCCAACAAATCCGTGAGTTCATAACTTGAAATATACGGTAGTAACAGTAGTTTTTTGGGCTATACAAAGTTACGAAACGTATTCAAGTATATTCGGTTAATATTTTCGAACGTAAAAATACATAAGAAGATAATCTTGGGATGGTCTAGGTCATCCAAACTGTTTTGGCGTTAAGAACTTAAGATTTACGGTTGTAACAGTAAATTTTAGGCAATACAAAGCTACAATAAATATTCAAACATATTCAATTATTATTCTTAAAGTCAAAAAACACTATAAAGCAATATGTCATGTTCTAGGTCATCCAAACTATCCTTGAGATTAGAACATAGGACCTACAGTTGTAACAAAAGCTTCTTGCGCTACGCAAAGCTACGATGTACATTGAAACCTATTCATTGAATATTTTGGAGGAACAACAGACATTATGAGATAATCTTCGGATGTTCTAGGCTAGCCAAACTTTCCTGGAATTCAAAACTAAAAATCTTCAGCTGAAGATTTTAGGTTTTGAATTGTAGCTTAAAATCTACAGGTTTTTGAACTAAACAGAGTAACAATATGTATTTGACCAAATTAAGTGAGTCTTTTGGAAGGTCAACCGATATAATGAGATATCTTGGGATGTTGAGGTTCATAAAAACTGATCTTGAGTTCAGAACTTAAGATATACAGTAGTAACTGTAGCTTTTTGAGCTATACAAAGTTACGATAAATGGCCAACATATTCAATGAATATTCTGATACGTCCACAGACATCATAGGATAACCTTGCTAGTTTCAGTTCATTTAAACTGTCCTTCAAAGTTTAAGGTCTAAAATTGTAACAAAAGCTTTATTGGCTATACAAAGTTAAATTAGTTTGTTTATGTGTTGAACCTTATAATTTGCGTATGTTTTGGAAATGTTCGCATAGTTTTGGGACATAACAAGCGGAATATTAGCCAAAACTTTGAAAAATATCATGAATTTCAAAATTAATTTTCTCAAAAAATTGCAAGTTGTTGCAAAAAGTTACTCATGTTTCAGAAAGTACCATATGTGACCTTTCAATTCTGAAATTATGCCCGATACATATTTTGATATATTTGAGATATCGTATTTTAAACTTTTGATGATTTTAGCACGAACTCAATGCTATAATTGATTGCTTTTTGCGTATACATACATATGCATTCCATTGTACAAAATCTGATATGTTTTCATGTCAACATGTCAAATGGAATTATTTTTTCACCTCGAATATCTTTATTTTTAATCTTTAAAAGATAGTGTGCTATAAAAGTCAATTGAAAATAAGTATTCCTCTGCACTTGTATTCGTGTGTTGACGAATACGATTAATCGCAGACACACATACTTGTTTACTTCACTGTCAAAACCAAGGGGTCATCATCGAAGCAAATGTTGAAGCATGAGCCTGTGCACGCTGCCATAATTCTATTGCCTTTTTGATATTACTGTTAGCCGTGTTTTGGTGTTGCCTCACTCATTTCCACGAGAATATTGAAAACGTGCCTCACAGTAATTTTTTCTATGTCCATGAGTGCACGGATGTTGATGAAATATCAAAGCAACCACGACTTTCCCCATTACATTTGAATACGCCTCAAAACTTCAAATCTCAAACGTCAAATGTCATAATAATTGTGTAGTTATCAACCGTTTGGAAGCGCTGGTTTACCCTTTTGGTTCTTTCGGCAGATTACTTCTAGTTTGTGGTTGGTGCCTTCTACAGATCACTATGGCTCAAGGTAGGTTATTTTAATTAATCCAGTAGGAATTCATTCAAGTAATTTTATTATTAGCGTGCAGTATTCGCGTACGAGAAATAGTAGAATTATTCCTACAGAATCGACTTGGTGATGTGGCATCGTATGTGAAGAAGAAAATAACATGTCCTGATAATAAAATGTTTTCTGATTCCGTTCAAAACTCACTACGTTTGCTACTATCAAATATTGAATCACGATACGCAAAGTGCCACCGCATAAAGAGTTTGTTTTTCCTGAAACATTCAAAATGGCTGGATTCAAACTTTAAAATTTTGAATAATATTCCGAAGAAAAATGTTGGTGGAAGGAAGAAAATATCTTTTGGTGCAGAAACCCCTAGGACCAGGCTCCGTAAAACCAAAGATTTGCGAGAAAAACACACCACAGCAGAATTGGTTTCAGCCACGGTAACGGCATTAAGGACTGATGGATATCGTTCCGTTGCTTGGGTTGTCGAGCACCTATTTGCATTTCCTGAGAAAGCTTCCCGTTTCAAAAAACTTGCTCTATCTGTTGAACCAGAGATGAAACGTTTTACAGTCGACGATGCATTGAGGTTTTTATGTGAAAACGATCTAACAAAACAACAGTACCAAAACATAAGGAACATGACGCTAAAAAAAGGATATGACATTTATCCAGCATACAATGACATCCGCGATAATAAAAGTACTTGTTATCCACGTGGTAAGCACAAATTCATTTAATTATGTTCTTGTCTAAACAGCTTCCAATAGATCGATAATTCTTTCAAGTTTTGGATTTTGTGGTGGTTTTGAGTCGCTTTTTTTAATAATTCTAAATTATTTCAAAATTACTTTAACTCTCCAATTGAAAAAAAAAAATATTTCCTCAAAAGTTTCGAAATTATTTTTAATAAAACCAAAAAATTTAAAAATTGGAACAATTCCCAATTGATTGGAAGCTGTTTCATGGCGGAATGTGAGCTGTATCAAAGTTTATTTGCAAACTATATTGGGCACGCAAATGATAATAACCTTTACAATAAAGTTTTAAAAGTTTGCATGTTTGAACGTATTTCAGATATTTCCATTCGGCCATCATGCGCAGAAGTTCCTCTTCAAAATCTTGTTGACCATACGGTAGAGCGTCTCTTCATGACACTGAATAAATATATTGAACCGTACATTCATGAACAGGGAAATTTATGTGTTATTTTAAAATGGGGATTGGATGGTTCAAGCAACCACTCACGGTATAAAATGACATTTTTTGAAGAAGTTGGCGATGATGTTATATCATGTAATGACTCGCATATTTTTTTGATTTGCCTGGTTCCTTTGCGAATATATTTCAACGCAGTCTCCGGCGAACGACAAGAAGTTTGGAGCAACAACAGTCCATCATCCGTCAATTTGTGCCGCCCCATCAAAATGGTTTTTCAAAAAGAAACTGCTGATCTTATCAAACGAGAAGTGGAGAGTATAATGTTACAAATACAAAATTTGAAAGCAACCACATTGACGATAAATAGGATTTCTGTAGATGTTTCTTCTGAGTTAATTTTGAGTATGGTCGATGGCAAAGTTATTAACAGCTTCACAGGAACAAGTTCCCAGGCGTGCAATCTTTGCGGAGCATCAGGCAAAAAACTCAGTAATCCCATCGAAGCCCAAATATGTGACGATCGCAATAAAATTGAAACCATTCCTGTTTTGCATGCTTACATAAGAAGTATGGAGCTTCTGCTTAATGTTTCGTACAGAATCCCACTCAAAAAATGGCGTATAAATAAAGGAAACGAAACCTTTCTTGAACGGCAACGTGCAATTAGGGAACGTCCATTAATTACGTCACGCAGAAATTGACTTTTTGTAACCCCCCCCCCCCCCCGTCACATTTTTTGTATGGACCTTCAAATTTTTTTGTATGGATCGTCACGTTTTCTTGAACCCCCCCCCCCCTACTGCGTGACATAAATAATGGACCTTCCCTTAGAGAAGAATTTAAGAAGATTGGGCTGAGAATAAGTGAACCTTTGCCATCCGGAGGTAACTGCATTTTTCTTCTTTATCGGGAAGTAGATCCCTTTATCTTTATTTTTTCATCAGGTAACACAAATGATGGCAACACTGCTAGAAGATTCTTTCAAGATCCAGAAACAACGGCAAGAATTACAGGACTTGAGGTGGACATCGTTCGTCGAGTCGCTACACTTCTTTGCGCGCTATCATCGAAATTAGAAATCGACGTCAAATCATTCGAAACCTATGCAGAAGAAACTAGAAAGTTATATGTCCATTATTATGATTATTATACCCTTTCGCCTTCAGTTCACAGGATCTTGGTACATGGATCTGAAATAATAAGTAATTGCGAAATTCCTATTGGACTATTGTCGGAAGAAGCACAAGAGCGTCGGAACAAATCGATCAGAAAATTTCGAGAGCACCATTCTCGACAATTCAGTCGCCTGGCGAACATCGAAGATGTATTTAGAAGACTTTTGCTAACCTCTGACCCCGTGATGACACTCACAAAACAGTTTCCTCAAACCGATAAAAATCAATTTCCAGAATCCGTACAAAACCTGTTGAAATAATAGTAAATATAAAATAAAAAATAGTTGCTAGATCAAAAATATTAATTATAATTAATCCAGATATCTCAAATATATCAAAATATGTATCGGGCATAATTTCAGAATTGAAAGGTCACATATGGTACTTTCTGAAACATGAGTAATTTTTTGCAACAACTTGCAATTTTTTGAGAAAATTAATTTTGAAATTCATGATATTTTTCAAAGTTTTGGCTAATATTTCGCTTGTTATGTCCCAAAACTATACGAACTCTTCCAAAACATACGCGAATGATAAGGTTCAACACATAAACGATATCAAAAATAATATATTTGACGAAAATATGAAAGATTAGTAGAAAAAACGCAAATTTCAGTTAAATTTTACAAAACTAATCGTAACTTTGTTATTTGTAGACATAGAACTTTGATGTCTTCGGCAAACTTTCTTATTATTTTATGCTCTACAACTTTGCCGAAGACATCAAACCGCTAGAAGGCGAAATAAAAAAGTTAGTATCGCAGCGCCGCCCTTGCGGTGAAAATTGGAACTAATTTTTATTACCAAATTGTGGCGCAGATAAAACTGAGCAACAATGCTGAAGCAATCATCTTGATAAAATGCATGCTCAAAGCGCTAGAGGTTTTGTCTTGCTAATTTCGTCTCCTGGCCCAGTGTGCATTGGGCTTACAAACTCGACCAACGATGCTTCGCACCAACCTTTCCAGATCAGCGTACATTAGATGTATTAGTGGTTCTTTCCTCTAGAAGAAAGCTTAGCAAATATCATTGAAATAGATCAGTATGCTTATCAATAGCTTGTAAACTTTATAAAAAATATTTAGTTCAAATTCTACTTAACAAATTTTACAACTTTTAAAATTCCCAACAAACATCAGTGTCGAATAACTGCTTGTTCAAACAAATTTGGAGAAGTTATTCAGCTTGCTAGAAGAAAAAGCTGAACAACTTCTCCAAATTTGATTGAACAAACAGTTAATCAACATCGATGTTTGTTGGGTTATTCGGTTTAACAGCAGTCAATTAAAGTCAGTATAAACTTATATAATTGATGAATTATGAATTTTTAAATCATAAACTAAGAATATTTGTCTCCGAAATTTCCTACACAAAATATAAAATTCTAGTATACGAGTTTTAGTGGAACATTGAAATCATAATGCTTTTATAAACTGGTCGATGAGAATGATCGATGATCGAATTGAGTTCGCTTGATTGTCGGGATACGAACAATCAAATCTAGATTCAGAATTACTAAGTGAATAACCGAAAATAAGTCCTTTAGCTGATGTACAATTCTTTCCCACTTTTCTCGACTATTTGGATATCAAAAGAGTAGCCCACTGTTGAAAAAACTGAAACTAACAAAATATTTTTGAAAAAAAGTGAGTGTAAAACAAAAATGACTTGATTCTTTTATGTAATTTCTGCTTTGAACATTTTATTTGCATATTGGATTAACGTTTGAAGTGTTTTACTCCTATCCCGTTCGATTCGTCATGGGGTTCACTGGGTTTATTTGTATAGAAATATGAGAGATTGTTATAAAATAGCTGGAAAATTGTAAAAATAATGATAGATGATGTTATATTGGACCACGTGCGTCGCATTCAAGCTAATCCAGAGTGCTGTGACCGACCAGCGCTCTGCATTTGACAAGTTTAATTGAGTTAGAGGCGGGACACCGTTCGCCAGCGCATCTAGTTTTTTTTCTCGACTTTTATGTAGTATAGCAAGGTTGCTTAATTTGGTTAACTATTTTTAGTGATTTTTCTAAACTTCTTACTATCGGCGGTGCGAAAATAGTGACTTTAGTGACCATTTTCCGAAAAATAGTGACTTTAGTGACTTTTGGATGCAAATAGTGACTTTATAGTGACTAGACTCAAAATAGTGACCAAGTCACTAAAAAGAGACCCACTACCAGCCCTGGGATGCAGAAGTAGTAAAATTTTCAAAAATTAAGTTCAACTTTTTGGTGTTGCTGACCAAATTGATATCGAAAACGAAACATTGAGACGATTGCGGAAACGTACATCAGACTTAAGACCAACACTAGGAGCAATGGACTCATCATTAATGCGTCGGAAACGAAATACAGGTTTCTCTTCATATCTTTCTTTCTAGCAAACATTACTGTCCACTCTTGGTGCCTCATGGTGATGAGCGGACATTTCCTTCTACATCATAATCGTTACTCCACGTACGGAGAATACAGGGGTGACATTGCGCATTTCGATACGAGTGCTATTTTTTCGTTTCGACTACATTTGCCATTATCGATTTCGATTCGAGCTCGAAACGAGTGAAACGCCTAGAGTAGTACTAGATCTTCGAGTAAAAACTGGCATTGCGTAACATTATGTTCGAGCATATTTGAGCGCGAATCGACTTCAAATATCTCGTAAAGCAGAAGTTGTTCGTCGCAAACATAAGTGCAATCATAACATCGATAACATCAATACAAGAGCAAATACGAATTTGATTGCACAAATAAGCGGTAAAACGTATGCATGTACCAATATGTACGTACAAATATAATGTTTTTAATTAAATTCAATCATTAATTATTGTTTTGTTTTAGGTCTACGAAATCGCCACGAAATGCGTTGAGCATCAACTCCTCTCAAGTGGAATTTCTTACGGACTTCATGGAAGAAAATCCAGACCTTGCTCGGGGTCTGTTAAAAACTCCCGATGCCAAAAGAAACTCCCACCGATTATGGGATCATTTAAGAAATGCGCTCAACGAACGAGGTCCTCCGGTGCGGGAAGTTTCCGAGTGGAAAAAGGTAAATTTGGAGTTGTTTTTAGAAAAGATTAACATTGGCACAGTCGACAGAGTGATTGAGATTCAATTTCAATTTCAATCCATAAAAACACTGCTTGCTTCTCTTTATTGATTTTAGGTGTGGGCGGACTACAAATATAAAGTGAAAAACAAACTACGCCACAACATAAAAAAAAACAGGAGGAAGTCCAAATAAGACCAAACATTTAAACCAATACGAAGAAAGTGTGGTTAGATCCGCTGGGTTGAATGCCTCCGTTTCCAGCATAGCTGCTGCAAAATCGTTTGGATGTCACAAGCCCTCTCAGAGAAGCCTCCCTACGGATGATGAAAAGCTGCCTCCAGCATGGTTTTGCTAAAGCTATAAATAGCTTGCGCCTTTACATAGGGAGTTAAGGTAGGCCCCATTATCCTTCTATCTAACTGAACCAACCCGACAAAGAAACATTATCAATCGTGAAGTTTTACAAAACTCATAGAAGTTCAATGAACTTCAGGGATGTTTTACAAACTTCATGCAAATTCAATGAACTTCAGATCAAAATATACGAACTTCAGGGATAAAATATGAACTTCAGGGAAGTTTGACGGATTTCATAGAAATTAAATGAACTTCAGGGAAGTTCGACGAATTTTATGAAAATTTAAGGAACATCAACGAACTTCAGGGGAAGTCAACGAACTTGACGGAAGTTCTACAAACATCAGGGATGTTCTACGAACTTCAAGGATGTTCTGCGAACTTCAGCGATGTTCTACGAACTTCAGCGAAGTTAAAAAAAACTTCATGAAAATTCAACGAACTCTACGGAAGTTCAACAAATTTTAAGGAAATTTAAGGAACTTCAAAAAATTTCAGGGAAGTCCAATAAACTTTAGGGAAGCTCTACAAACTTCAGGGATGATGTACGAGCTTTAGGGAAGTTAAAAAATTTTCATGAAAATTCAACGAACTTCATGGAAAGTCAATGAACTTCAGGAATGTTCTACGAACTTCAGTGAAGTTCAAAGAATTTAATAAAAATTCATTGAATTTAAAAGAAGTTCAACGAACTTCATGGAAATTAAAGAAAATTAAATGAACTCCTGGGATGTTCATCAAAGTTTAAGGATGTTCAACGAACTTCAGGAATGTTCTACAATCTTCAGGGAAGCTCAACAATCTTTATAGAATTCAATGAACTTCAGGGATGTTCTACGAACTTCAGGGAGTTTCATCAAACTTCATCGAAATTCAATGAAATTCAGAGAAGTTCAACGAGCTTCATGGAAATTCAATGAACTTCAGGGATGTTTAACGAACTTCATGGAAATTTCAGGGATGTTCTACGAACTTCAAAAGAGCTCAACAAAGTTCATGAAAATTCAATGAACTTCAGAAAAGTTTAACGAGCTTCATGGAAATTCAACGAACTTCATAGAATTTTAGGAAAATTCAACGAACTTCAGTGATATTCTATGAACTTTGGGGATGTTCTACGAACTTCAGGAATGTTCTATGAACTTCAAATAAGTACAACGAACTTCATGGAAATTCCATGAACCTCAGAGACGTTCAACGAACTTCATGGTAATTCCAGCGATGTTGCTCCATGAGCTTCAGGGATATTCTACGCACTTCAGGGAAGTTCAACGCACTTCAGAGAAGTTCAACAAACATTGAAATTCAATGAAATTCAACGAACTTCAGGAACACTAAAAAAACAATGCACCTTATATTTAACCCAAGTAACACCACTTGTCATATTCATGTTAATAATACACGTTTTAGACCAAGCTCATGTTTTTTTTCTAACGTCAATAACTTAATTTCATACACGCAAATAACCGAAAAACCGCACTAAATGTGGCTTTTTGAACATCTTTTAGGTCATACCAGATGTTTTGTAGAACATCCATAATACAAATATTATGTTCTATGGATGCTTCCAACAGCATGCTTAGAACATAATGATATGTTTGTCAAAGCACGGTATTTACTCACGGGACCACCTTGACATTTAGTCAAAGCACGGTATGAACAAAGTAAAAAAAAAATATAAACAAGATTTTTTAATGGCGAAACGATATCGTAGTTAATGGTATTTTACGTGTTAAAGATGATTGTCTATTACTTTTTCAAATGAGAAATTAAAACTGCTTTACGCATGGAAGTTGTATCAAAACTGTATTTGCGGCTCAAGGATAGCAGTGCAACTTTCCGTTTTACCTTCTCTAATTTCATGCGCCATCGATTGGATTAAAAAACGTAAAAGGTACCCCGAATAAATTATTGAATTTTAGTGAGATTTCTTTATGGAATTCACAAAAACCAACATGGCGATTTTCCAAGTCTACAGTCCTACAGTACAAGTCTACAGTACGGGTAAAAACATTAGTAACACATTTGATTTTCAAAAGTTCGTTTTTTCTTTTCGGCGTGTTTTGTTTTGAAATTGAACCGAGTAGTGTCAGTATGAATGAAAATACAAATACAATTTTTCTATTATGTTGTGCGTAGCTACATCCCAAAAGACTCCCCCACAAATTAAGCGTAACAATTTATAAAAAAATACTAAACATTCTCCCAAACTGTTGCTTTAAGCTACATTTGAATAAACCCCTATGCCCAATTTGGCTTCTATTTGAATCAGTGAGTGGCAACCAACCCGGGAACAACTTGACACTTCTAGTAGATTGTCACTGAAACTCAAAAATTTGGTCCGGTGGTACTGTCAAACGTGTCAAACCGAAAAAAAATCTAGCGTATCTTCTAAACGGTCGGAATGCGGATATGACTTCAATAATGTGTGTGATAAAAAATATTAATGTAAAGTTTGTTACATTTGACGCTTGCAATGAACACGGAAAACCAGTGAAAGCATAAAAGTGTATCGTACATAAATATTAGGTGCGCAACTAAGTTCTCGCTGTTTTTTGGTGAAAAAGGAACTTTATTTTGAAAAGTAAGGTTACTCACGAATTATTCAAAGTATTTCCCATCACTAGCTACGACTTTTTCCCATCTTTCTGGTAGAACGTGAATACCATTTCGATAGAACTGTTCGTCTTTTGGTGCTATCCAAGAATCAAGGCATTTTGAGATGTCATCATATGAGTGGAATTGCTGACCAGTGAGACCATGTGCCATCGAACGGAACAAGTAATAATCGGACGGTGCAATATCAGGAGAATATGGCGGGTGGAGTAGGACTTCCCATTTGAGCGTTTCCAAGTAGGGTTTCACGGGTTTCGCAACGTGAGGTTGGGCGTTGTCATGCTGAAGAATCACTTTTTCGTGTCTGTGCTCGTATTGTGGCCGTTTTTCGTGCAGTGCTCGGCTCAATCGCATCAATTGAGTTCGATACCGTTCCCCGGTAATGGTTTCGTTTGGTTTCAACAGCTCATAATAAATAACACCAACTTGGTCCCACCAAATAAACAGCATAACCTTCGCAGCGTGAATATTCGGCCTAGGCGACGATGTTGAAGCATGCCCGGGCAGTCCCCATGAATGTTTCCGTTTTGGGTTACTGTAATGAATCAATTTTTTGTCACCCGTCACAATGCGAGGTAGAAAACTCTTCCTTTTTTGCCGTTGGAGCAGTTGTTCACAGACGAAAAAACGACGCTCAACATCTCTTGGCTTCAAATCGTAAGGAACCCAAGTTCCTTGCTTTTGAATCATTCCCAACGCATGCAATCGCTTAGAAACGGCTTGGCGGGAAACTCCTAATCCTGAATCAAGCTCTTCTCGCGTTTGACACGGATCCTCATCGAGCAATGCCTCCAATTCAGAGTCTTTGAAGTTTTTTGGCCTTCCTTCACGCGGACGATCATCAACACTGAAATCACCGTTTTTGAAGCGACGAAACCAATCACGACACGTTGTTTCACTCAGAGCAGCATCACCGTAAACTTTTTGGAGCTCTCGATGTGCTTCAGCCGCCGTTTTCTTCGAATGAAAGAAGAAAATCAACACTTCCCGCAAATGACGATTATTTGGCACGAAATCAGACATCTTCAAACAACCAAAATATATAACACTAAACCAAAATCACTGATTTGGCAAAGCGGTTTGTTTACCATATGTCTGAGCTTAGTTTATAAAGCTTGAGATGTACAACATTCGACCAGCACTTACTACTGGCGCCATTTATTTCTAAACAGCGGGAACTTAGTTGCGCACCTAATAACATCACGCACTGAAGGGGGGAGGTATTAAGTGTGAAAATCGGTACAAAATTTTGATTTGCTTCATATAAAACGTGATTCAAAGGGGATGAGGGAGCTGATTAGCGTTTCCTAAGGGGAGCAGTCAATCACCTATTGCGCAAGAATTTCAAGGGATCATTCAAAAATGAAGTCCACTATTTTTGAATAATTGTGTTTTAGCCGTTTGAATATTTCCGAAAGCGAAATAACGTATGGGAGGCAAAAGCGATTATTAGTTTGTTTGCCAAACCAGTAATTTAAAGTTCTTTGTGTAGAGCAGATTTTAATTTTTTGTAAAATGTAACGTCTAAATTATCCAAAATTTACAATACTTTTAAACTGGCACTTAATTTTAATAATGTACAAAAAATCAAAAATAAATTCACTTTTTCCAAATTTAGCCGAAAAACCCTCAACGGCTTCAATGGTTCGCTTCTCACTCAAAATTTACACTTGAAAAAACTCCGCAAACGAATCTTGCTTCCGGAAGCAAGCAATTATTCGATCAGATAGATACAGATCAGATCACTCCTGACAATTCATCCATGGTTTCAAGCATTCGTTCTAATATTACGTAACGCAATTTTCGGCAATTTTAACTCCCTCTCTTGAGGGAGAGAGAGGTAACAAGATAGTAAATACAAATATGAATTTTGACATCGGCTTCTTCCCAGCATAAATGTAAATCTTTTACATGAAGTACCTCTATGGTTTCTTTGGCCAATCAATAACCTTCAATTATTCTCAGATTCATTAGAAACAATAAACGAACAATCGTGGTTGCGGAAACGCCGCGGTTGTACCTTTGCACGGAGGAAAGCTGCGTGAAATTTTTATTTCAATATTTAAATTTCTTATAACTGAATTTATACCGTGAATATAAAAATTGACTCTTTTGGGATGGTACGCTTGCTGTTGTTTTGCAACCACTCATGACGCAAAAAAAACATGCTGCGCCGAATAGAAAAATCGGAGCATCTGCCAGGGACGATCCCAATGTTTACGTTGCGGGGCGACATCCACGATTTGCAAGTGGTTACACGAAACTAAGTTAATACGTCATGTTGCGGGGGGGTTGGTGTCAACACAATCTTACATTTAGGTAGTGTTTTTTTTATTCCAGTATTTCAAATAAACATATTTTCAGCCGTCACTGTATTGGATTCACAATCTATTCTGAATAATTCCACTATTGCATGAGAATGGTACAAACATGTTTAAAATTCATCTTGAATGCAACCTATCAACATATTTACAAACATCTAGCATACACGCTATTTCCAAACAATCCAAAATGAAGTACGTTTGACTCAAATCAGTCAAAAGTATGGATACTCAAAAGTGAGTAAAAATAGTTCGTAGTGGTAAGATGACAAACAATCACCGATGTTTTCAAGAAGTAAAATTTAAGTTGATCGAACAAAAATAGATCATAAATGTGTTCTGGTACCACGTTTGAACCGAATATGTGTGGAAAAACATCCTCAAAACTTTTTCAAGACCAGACATGTTTGGTATTTCATCCTCACGACTTTTTTATAACAAACTTCTTATATTCTTGTCAAAGAAGATGTTTCTGGTGCTACTTGGGAAGTGCAATCACCTATAGATTTGGGCAAAGTGCAAAGTTATTGCTCTGTATTGGTGCGGCACTTATTTTTTATTAAATGTGGTCAATTAACCATATGTGCAATAAATATATAGTCTTTAAGTGCAAGAGCTGAATAGATATAAATTATAGTGTACATGGATTGCATTAACTTGTCCTAGCAAAAATCAAATGAGTTTTTTAATACGTTTTATGTGAAAAGGTTAATGGATTTTATTATTTCATAAAAAGTTTAGTGTTGGATTTTTTGTACTTTTCATGTAATAAAACGAAATGTGTGAATAAAAGAGGTTTTATTTGTACCACCATAAAAACTTCATCTCTTTTTGAAGCTATCGCGTTCAGCAGCTCTTCTGCGGGAATGGCAAACATGCTCGGCAGATTTGAAATATTCACAATAAACACCGTTAACATGGCAAAGAAGAACATCTATAGTAATTTATTACCTTCAAAAAATTCAGTGACTTCCGCTGGCAAACCAAGTACCTAAATCACCACACGGTAAATTTTACTTTGCATCTCCATTTTGCAGGTTTTTTTTTTCTTCTAAAATGATAAAGCAGCTGATTGTTTTTCGCGCACGGTTTTTTATTTCGTTTTAAGTGCGAAGATCATCTCACTTCGTTCAGCGAAAGAAGCAAGTCCGTTCGATCCAGCGCTCCGTTATTTTGGAAGATTTTTCGAGTTTTTCTCAAAATCTATTCACATTAGTGAAAGGAGTGAAAGTGAGTTTTTTTTTTCTAAGAAGGCAGTGTGGTTTTCCAGTGAAATAAGAAAATCAAGCAGTGTTTGCTGGCGAATTATCATCCCGCTCATTTTCGCTTCTTCTCCGCGTGGTGACGCTAACCAGCGATACACTACACACATAGATTTTTTTTACAGAAATCTGTAAAAGTTTACCGAATTCTCAACAGCTAAACGTTCGGTAATCCGATTTAAAGGATTTCGGTGAAATTTTACAGTTATCTGTAAAAAAATTACCGGATTTCGGTAAAATTTTACCGAAATCCGTAAAATTTGATTACCGAACGTTCAGCTGTTGAGAATTCGGTAAACTTTTACAGATTTCTGTAAAAAAATCTAAGTGTGTACTACATCGCCAACGGTCATCCAACATCATTGAGCGAGTGCACCCGAAGGCGATCGGATACACCCGTACACCCACGCAGCGCACCGCTCCCCGCTGCCCGCATAGAAGTGCGACGTTCAGGCATACGGTGCGTCAGCAACAGTAGCAGCAGCAGCAGCAGCAGCAGCAGCAGCAGCAGCAGCAACAGATCAGTAATATTAGTTAAGTTTTTTTCCCCTGTCTCTCATCCCACTAGAGTTTAGCGTTAATTTGTCTGTGTTCCTATTTTGTGTTTGTGTGTGATTTAAATTGTTGGGAGCGTTCAACGCTCCCACAAGTAAGGCAAAGCGTGCATGTTGAAGAGGTTTCTTCGACATGGACGGTTTAGCTGAAAAAGTGCCTTTGCCACCTGATGATGGGGAGGCACAAACAAAATTCCGACCGCGATCTTATCCAATGGACTCGGTCGGTCCATGGGTTGTCTAATTTCAGCCCAAAATTAAACCTCTGAATGTGTACCAAATAACTACTGATTTGACGAAGCGATTCTCAGCCGTGACAGAGATCACGAAAGTTAAATTAAATAAACTCCGTTGTCGTCTCTAACCTGAAGCAGGCTAATGATATTGCTTCCTCCCAGCATTTTACACTGGAATATCGTGTTTATATTCCAGCTCGTGATGTGGAGATTGTAGGAGTGGTCACAGAGGCGAGTCTGTGCCCTGAAATTTTGGAGAAGCGGGCGGTTGGCCGATTCAAGAACCCTCTGCTCCCCCCAGTTCAGATAGTGGAAGTAAGAAAGTTAGTGAAAATATCGCACAGCGAGGGTAAGAAAAAAGTTACCCCCACAGACTCGTTTCGGGTGACCTTTTCTGGCTCTGCCCTTCCTCACAACTTAGAACTGGACAAACTTCGGCTACCTGTGCGGTTATTTGTACCCCGGGTAATGATCTGCCAAAACTGCCAGCAGATGGGGCATACGGCCTCTCATTGCGGCAATAAAGCACGCTGCTCAACTTGCGGGGAGAAACATGAGGCTGGTCCCTGTGCAGATAACACACTAAAATGCGTTTTCTGCAAGGGAACTCCTCCCCATGCTCTCTCGTCATGCCCGGCGTACAAACAACGCGGGGAAAAATTGGAACGTTCTCTGAAACAACGTTCAAGGCAATCTTTTGCAGAAATGCTTAAGAAAGCCTCGCCACCCGATATCAATACAAATCCTTTTGCTCCTCTGTCAGATGACGAGTCTGATTCGGACTTGGTTGAGGAGGGGACATCTTTCAGTTTTCCGGAAGGTGCTTCACGGAAGCGAAGACGCATCCGAGCAGGGAAAGTAGCTGAACATAAGCCCCAAATCAACATGCCCAATTCAAAGAGCAGTGGAAAGAAGGATAATCCAAATCTTTTTCGAAGTGCCAACTACACACAGGATTTCCCATCTCTCCCGGGGACATCCAAAACCCCTGATGCCCCGATTTTAAGAACAGAAGCCCCCTCTTCATCTGGGCTGTTCTCATTTGATGATATTGTGGAAGGTATTTTCAAGTACCTCGAAATGTCTGAACCTCTTAAAAGCATTGTTATGGCAACTCTACATTCTCATGGAAACTCTACAGCTTTTCGATTTAGCTACATGGATCTCCCCCAGGGATCATGTTTAAGCTCCCTTTTGTATAATTTTTATGTCAAAGACATTGACGGTTGTCTGAGTGACAACTGTACGTTGAGACAACTTGCAGATGACGGTGTAGTGTCTGTCACGGGACCCAATAGGGTCGATCTGCAAGGACCCTTACAGGATACCTTAGACAATTTGTCTACTTGGGCTCTCGAGCTAGGTATCGAATTCTCTACGGAGAAAACTGAGTTGGTAGTTTTTTCTAAGAACCATAACCCTGCACAACCGAAGCTTCAAATTTTGGGTACACCGATAACTCATTCTATGTCATTTAAATATCTTGGGGTCTGGTTCGATTCAAAGTGCACCTGGAGATCCCACATTGAGTATCTGAAGCGAAAGTGCCAACAAAGGATCAACTTTCTCTGCACAATTACCGGGACCTGGTGGGGAGCGCATCCGCAAGATCTTCTAACGTTGTACCGGACAACGATTTTGTCGGTTATGGAATACGGTAGTTTTTGTTTTCAGTCAGCGGCTCGGTCGCACATCATCAAACTGGAACGTTTTCAGTATCGGTGTTTTCGTATCGCGTTAGGTTGTATGCACTCGACTCATACCATGAGTCTTGAAGTGCTGGCTGGCATGTTGCCACTCTCGGATCGGTTTTCAGAATTATCTCTCCGGCTCCTCACCAGGTGTGAAGTTATGAACCCCCAGGTGATCGAAAATTTTGAGAAGCTCCTTGAGTTGAATCCTCAAACCCGCTTCATGACTTTGTACCATTTATACATAACACAGGATTTCAGCGCTGAATATTCCCAATCGTGTTTGCTTCTCCAACTTCGGAAATTCGATTCATTTTGATTTATCCATGAAACAGGAGCTTCGTGGAATCCCAGAGCATCATCGTCCTATGATTGCTCCGGTGATATTTGCTGCAAAGTTTGGCCTAGTTGATTCCACCAAAACGTTTTTCACTGACGGGTCTTTGATAGAGGACTCCGCTGGCTTTGGTGTATACAATGAAAATTATAGCGTCGCTCGTAAACTTCAAACACCTTGTTCTGTTTTTGTCGCGGAATTGGCAGCAATTCACTTTTCTTTAGAAACTATTGCCTCCTTCACACCAGATCAATACTTCATTTTCACGGACAGTCTTAGTTTTATAGAGGCTATTCGCTCCTTGAGGCCGGTAAAGCACACCTTTTATTTTCTTATGAAAATACGTGGTCTTTTAAGTGCTTTATCTTCACGTTCTTTTATTATCACCTTTGTTTGGGTCCCATCTCATTGTTCGATTCCTGACAATAAGAAAGCGGATTCGTTACAAGGGTGGGCGCTATGGAAGGCGATGTTTATGACCGACAAATCGGCTTCAACGAATGTTTCTATATTTATCGTCAGATATACCTCGATAGCTGGCAGTATAAATGGAGTAAAGGAGATTTGGGGCGATGGCTACACTCTATCACTCCTAAGGTGTTTAAGAAATGTTGGTTCAGGGGATTGGATGTGGGTCGAGACTTCATTCGTGTGATGTCTCGCCTCATGTCCAATCATTATTCTTTAAACGCACATTTGTTCCGTGTTGGGCTGAGAGACAGCAATCTCTGTGAATGTGGACAAGGTTACCAGGACACAGATCACGTTATTTGGTTTTGTGCTGAGCATCGTAGAGTCAGATCTGAGCTTTATGATTCCCTTCGGGCTCGAAGTAGACAACTCAATGTACCGATTCGAGACATTTTGGCTGCACGCGATCTGGAGTTTATGAAACTCATTTATGTGTTTTTGACTAACATTAGCCTTAGATTGTAGTTTGATTAACTTACTTGTTTAGACATTGATTGTTGTTTTTGTATTCTCCCAAGCGCGGAAGTAACGATCTTTCATGAAGTTTGTCAGAAGTAGATAATTTATCATCTCCATGCGAAGCGCTAGGAGTGGACGGTAATTTATTGCTAGAACGAAATAGACATGAAGAGAAAGTGTATTGATAGTTCCGTATTGGGTAACGGCAGGCTTTGAAAATTGAGAGATCAAGTTAGAAAACGAGCGGAGGGCATTATTGAACGGTAGTATCCGATCAGGCACATAACCATTTACCATACTACCCCATGCAGGATAGGCAAGAGGAGGAAATCCCCTTGACAGCCAGTCAATTAACAAACAAGATCACGCCGCTGTTGGTCTGATGTGCATCTACCCACGCAATCTATAACATCATATAGTGGAGGAAGGTGCTTTGCACTTTTCACTAGTGGTGAAGCTCTGATTTACAACATCAGTTAAGCCTTTTAAAATATTGGTGCCGATGTGCTTTGATTTTGAGTACCCTCACAAAAAGATAAAACGTTTCCCGAAAAAAAAATGTAAGATTGCAAAGAAACTGGAAACGTGATTAACTCGGGGCTCTATTTACAAAGTGGTTTTATCAAAACCGAGATCAGAATTAGATCATATGCGAGAAGTGTTTCCACTAAAATTCTATTTACAAATATCTTTGCAGCCAATAGAAGGATGAAAAAATCATCTCGTCCCGGACATGAGCCCACATATTATTTGTCTGGCAGCACCGCTTACGCAGGGAGAATATTACGTATATTTGCATGGCAAATAGTTTTGCTGTCCTTGGTTCAAAACAACTACAAGGACTGGACCAAATGGTTGAGGTCCTGGAAATTTATACTTATGAGAACTACATATAATACACTACAAAAAGGTTAAATATTTAATAAAAAAATAAAAAAAAAGGAAGGGAGAGGAAACCGATAGCTTTGTAGAATGCCGCGATTGATGTTTAAATTACTAAACATGAACTAAATTACAGTAATTTTGAATATGCACCTACTGCAGAAGATTGTTAAAAGCATGAGCATGATTGACCGCCCGAGGTTGCTACTCCGTTGTTGCCAGATCAGCTGTTATTACACAGAGAACCAACAGATGATGCTTGGGACTAACATACATCTTCAATGTGTAAAAACTGGTGATCCCAATCTAAGGCAATACCGGCGCCGGCCTCGCCCGAATGCAGGTCAAGTAGGGAATGGGTAAGAATATGTTGACGTGATACTCGCTTTATTGGAAGCCGCGGAAACCACTGCACTTCCACGAGAAATCACTGGGATTTTGGATAACAGGATTGGGTGGCAGCAGGGTTCGTTTTGGTTAACGACAAGCTGTTAGGTGTAATTAGTACCGATTTCCGATTTGGACCGATTTAAACCAACAGTAAGGATGCTATTGGGGCCACTCACAAAGTGTGATTGTGGTGTTTCATTGGGAAAACAAAGTGATTTTTAATAATGCTGAAAAGCCGATTTTTACCAGTTTAAACCAACAGTAAGGATGCTATTGGGGCCACTCACAAAGTGTGATTGTGGTTTTTCATTGGGAAAACAAAGTGATTTTTGATTATGCTGAACAGCTGGTTTTGACCGGTTTAAACCAACAGTAAAGATGCTATTGAGGCCACTCACAGAGTGTGATAGTAGTATTTCATTAGGATTTCATCTCAACGCTGGAGAGCCAACTTGAACCGATCTACACCAACAGTACGTATGCCGCTGGAGTCCCTTACAAAATGGGACAGTGATTTATTCGCTCCAAGATAGGGTGGCCCGACGAGCATGACGAACGAATAATTTGGATCACAATTAATAATGTACCTCACCACCGACCGATCTTACCCGGCGAACCACGACTTCCGATGCTCACTCGATCACTCGCGCAACGAACAATAGGCAACCGAAACAATAGGCAAAACGCTACGCCCGATAACAAAATATTGCGGAACAAAGTATCGACACAACCGATTCAACCGATGGTCGACGCAAACCTATTGAAAGTACATTTTATTAATATAGATACATAATGGGCAACAATTACCTGTCCTGCTCCTCGTCCTCGAGAGCACTTACTTCCTTATTACCGAGTATTAGATATTGTCTTCAAAATTTTGTAGAAATAAATTATTTGTTGCAACATTTTTCCTTCATTTTTCTCCGATGGATTTTCAACAGGATGATTATTTCTCTCACTATCAACGATCACATTTTCGTCAACACCCAAATAATTATCGCCAAACAATCTATTTCACTTATTTCTACTCGGGATCATCCAGACACTATACAACTGTCAGCCCTTTTTAGTCGGGCTAAAGTGAAAAAGGAAAACAATTTTCAAACCGCCGTCGTCGCACTCACACACACACACACACACACACACACACACACACACACACACACACACACACACACACACACACACACACACACACACACACACTAAAATTCGGTTTCTCGCCCGAACGCACTCTTCACGACACGACGCACGCGAGCTACTGCAGAAGATTGTTAAAAAAAAAAATTAAATAAAACATTATTAAAAAAAAAAAAAAAAAGATTCAACGATTATTTAATTTTTTATTAAGGAATTAAGAAATGTACCCATAATTGCGTCTACATTTTTTTTTTATTAAATTTACCTAAATATGCTTTAAATTTACTCTAAATTGGTTACCCATGAGTGGGTAAACATGACCTATATTGTTAGTTTACCATGTCTACTCAAGTATGGGAAAAGTGACTTTACCCATAAAATGAGTATGTGCACTTTTCCGCGATTATCGGTAAATTTCACTCATATTAGGGTAAACTGATCTTGTGTGGGCCACTGACCGATGTGACAGTTCATTGATTCCCTTCTTTTGTTTGTTCGGCCCTTTTTTTTTGTTTATATATATACATATATATATACATATATATATACATATATATATATATACATATATATATACATATATATATACATATATATATACATATATATATACATATATATATACATATATATATATACATATATATATACATATATATATATATATATACTTTTCTTCTACAGTGCAAACAAAGAACTTGTTCAACCACTTCACTTATGCTGGAAAATTTTAGATGTTCTTAATTTTCTTTCAATTTATCACCAACGTCGCTTGTAACCAATCCATCAACCTTTGCTTTATCACCCTAGTAAGAAAAAAAAAACTTAGAAAATCTTCAGATAAAAAATATTTAGAAATTCATGCCAATAAATAAACTCACCTTATTTTGATGCCGTGCTTTCAAAGCCCACGATAGACTCATCAATCGATAGCGTTCCTTTATGCGTCCTCTCAATTTTTGTGGGACAACCAACATCGTAGTCATGGTATTACCAATGAACAAAATAAAGAATAACACGCTTAGAACCGGAATCTACCCAGAAGTAAAAAAAAATCATTGACAATTCACAGTTTAATATACATTCCGCCACACCTGCCACGTTGCATCGGGATGCTCTGCAAGTTTTAACAATGTCCATGCGTTATATGCTTGAAATACATAACCCATAAAAAGGAATGGAATCAGAAAGCTGAGTCCACGCCACATCCATGAATGAAAACCTTCAATTGTGATATCCATATCGTGCCTTTCACCAAGGGCTTTAAGTCTGTAGAGAACTCCTTTTTGGTATCCAAATTGCATGTACTGTACCAAACTTATGTAAACGTTGAAGTACATAAACTGAGTCCTGAAAAGTTGCCATGGCTCACCCTGAGGCCAAACCAGCAAGACACCTGCACATACAGTTGAAATGAAATGATGGGCCCTCCACCATCCTTTGATGCGCGATCCATTTACCTGAAATCAAAAAACAAATTATTGATCATTTACCAGTTTGCTCTCGTTTTGGACAGTTAATGTTTAGTTATTCTTAGATAGAATACATTTCATACTCTTCCAAGAAGACACTGATGTGTCTATAATGTAATGATGTATGATATGTACTACCACCCATTGTATCACGGAAACTAAGTCCGACAGCAATGGGCTCTCCTCTCTGTTAGACTTGATCAAGCTTTAATAACCACTGATTATCCTAATCATGCCATTGTATGAAGGGCCAAAAAGGGGTTGGGTGGATCGATAGGCAACATCATTTATACGTTTCCACAGGGATAAAAAGAATCTCCTTCCAACAACAAGATTGAACAATTAGTCAAAATAGCGAGCTATCTAACATGAGGATGCCCCTATGGGCGGGGAGAAGAGCCCGCCCTCTATTCACAAACTGTTAGCAATGGGGAGTTGGCATTCCCACTCTCCCCATCCAGAGTGTTTCAATCGGGTGTCCTGATGGTCCATCCTATTCCCATGAAATATTTATATAATAGTGTATATATTTATGTAAATGAAAAATACTACAAGCATTCGTATCTATTATATATGATCTTCATTCGGTTGATCCTGAAATGCAAGAAATGTTGTAAAATGTTAAGGTGTAGAGTTCTGTGGTTCCGCGCTTAAGCACGTTTTCGTTCGTTTTCTGCGGTTGCAGCAAATCTAGATTTGAGATACCTGAAAATGTTTGTTCTATCTATTGAAATTTTACAAAACTAACATTTATACATTTTAATTAACTGTTGCCATGGTCACTATTTGATGCTTGATGCTGATTTTATAACAGCAATCCGCTTTTATTTTTGATAATCTATTAGTTATTTATCCAGAGTAAGGAAAACAGGGAAGATTTAATTGAAAGGCAGTTGAAGACAAATGGACATATAAAAACAATAAGTAATGTTTAAATCACCTATGAAGTGAAATCAATAAAACAATATTATCAAATATAATGATATGGTGAGTTATGAAAGGGAAAAACAAAAAAAAAAAAAAAAAAAAAAACACACCCAACAGGCCCCCCCCCCCGCACAAAAAAAAGAACCCCAAATTTAGAAAAAAGACCCTTCGCAAACTGGAAATGAAAAATACATTCAATAAGAAGTGCAAAAGCCTGTATGTATGACAGCCATGAGAAAAAAAAATAATTTAAAATTTTAATTTATTTTACAAAACCTGATGACCTGGTAGACCTGAAATACATCAAGACAGTAAATCCCAAATGTCGATAACTTGAAACCAATGTATGTGCAATAATATACTATCATATCATAACAAAAGAGATAAAAAATGTATTGTGCCTCTATTTCGCGTAATATACTTCCATGTTATCAGGATGGATCTAAGGCATGGATCATCTCGAAGCGCGCTGCAACTACGAACCTAATGTGAATAGTAAAATTCTCAATGTGACCTCCAGGCACAAGATCCTCTTTAGCAGGTGGAAAACCTACTTGATGTGATATTTCCACAATGGAACTGACTCTTAGCTTCGGGTCTTGACCAAGAATTCCTACTGAGCCCTTGCGGCACATCAAGCCGGCCAGTTCATCGCAAGGGACTGATGTAGTTTATAAATAATATAATAAACTACCCCCCAAGACATTTCATTATTTATTAAAACAAACCACCCAGTTTGGCTTATCTTTTTTTCCACCCCCCCCCCCATTTCTTTCGGAATTGTAGAGGAGGTGGTTGGTTTCCATTTAGAAGTTATGTTGTTCCCCACCACCACCCCCCCTTTTTTTTTTTAATTAAAAAAAAACACCCAAAAAAAAAAAAAAAACCCGCGCGCGCCGTTACTCCTACTCCCACACAAAATTTTATATTAAACACACACACACAAAAAAAAAAAAATTTTTTTAAAAAAATTTTTTTTTTTAAATATTTTTTTTACTAATTGTTCAAGAATACTGAGAATTTTTATCTCGTTTAATTTTTTCAGGTGTTCAGGTTTACATCATTACAATAACTAAAATACAATTTGCTGTCATATCACCACTACTTAACAGGAAATGCTGGTTCCTATATGAATGGCCTTACTACTTGTCCCTTTGGTGACTCACCATGCAAATAGTTTTTCGAGTTACAATACCTTCAGGGGTAACAGAAATTGTCGGTGAGATTTGGTCCGCAAGAGTGAGCAGTCCGTAGTAGAGAGTAAAAATCGTGATTTGAAATTCAGGGAATAACATTTAATAAAAATCAATGTTCCATGTTCAATCCTTAAAAAACTTTGGTTCGTTCTCGTCAAAAAACGAATCTGATGTAAGTTCTCCACTTGACTCCTCGTCAGGCGTTTAATTTCAACTATGCATATCCTCTAACTAGGGTATGTGCCCCTTGACTCAGCCTAATATGCAAAGATCGATTACATTTTTTATTATAACTCAAGAAGTATTTTAGCAGTAAGCGATGTTTAGCTTGCTATACACTTGCTTAGATACTTTAATAAGACGTTTGGTAGTTTGTATCACAACAAGCTATACAACTCATTTTATAAAGTCAGAAACTATCGAGGGATATGGATGTAATGTCTATAAGCATCAAATTGGGTCTATTCATGAATGCAACTTCGTCCGATTCCAACGATTTTGCATTAAATGCAGTCTTCATACGGTTTTTTTTTCTGAGTTTATGATTTAAGCCATTGCCAGCTGTATTCGCTTCACCCAACATAAAATTTCTCGAAACCAACTAAACTAAAACTCACTTTCACTTTTTTTAAAAAAATACTATTTAAAAAAACTTTTTAAACTAAAACTGCTTTAAAGCACTTAAGAGATTTTCACAAATAATTTATTGGCCGATCGACTTTGTTCCTACGGTTTGTGTTAAGATGAGCCATTTGGACATTGGGTCCACGTTTTTCTTGATAAATCAATATTATTTTATCTTTGAGAACTGTTAGTTTGTAACTATGACTATTTTCTGTATATCTAGGCTGCATTATTCGGTTTATCGGTTTAATTTAGCTAAATATGGATCATTAAATCTAAATTAAATATAGATCATAGAGATAATCTGTTCAGCTTAACCAGTGAAATCATGTTGCCTCAAAAGTTAAGAAAATCGAAAATTACACCGCAGTGAACAACAGTACATTGATTAATAATGTCTAAATTGCTTCGAATTAAAACGGTCATCTTGATAGCAACATCGTTTAGTTGATTATCGCTGAATTAATGACAGATTTGGAACATAGGCCGAACGAAGAAGCTAGGTTAACATTACATCTCCTTACCCTATAATTATTTTTCAAAAAAAAGGTATCTACTCTACTAAGATAACTACTCGACTTTTCTCTGCATATAACAGGAGGATCAACCAATTTGAAATATCTCTTTTTTTTGTGTTGGTTTCTGCCTAAGGAAACTTTTCACGGCAAGAGATTTGGAAAATTTTCAAAGGATTTAATACGAGGAATACGGAAAAATCGATTTTCCATACATTCCACAAATTTTCCATTCTGTATGTGGATTTTGTAGAACAAAATTCTTTTTGATCATAATTTGACAATGCAAATTGTTGCAGAGGTTTGGAAGGGATACAGTCGTAACAATATCTCCTCGAAAATGGGAAATTCGCAAACATTTATTGTCAGCAAATTATGTATGGAGTGCAGCGTTGCCAGGTGGATTTATACAATATCGGTATTGCTTATTAAAAAATATCGGTATTTATCGGTATAAAGTAAAATTCAGATTTTTTTCAAGTGAACTATAGTTTAATTTTGATATAAGATTACAATATATTTTGGCGATCATTTTTCTTCTATTTTCAAATTTTATATGGACAAAGTTTGACGTAAACATAAAAAATAAAATAAAAAATACATTAGCCATTTTTTTATATTTACCATCTCGAGGTTGAATATGTATACTTTGAATAAATATACATTTCAATATATATTTTTTAGAATACACACTTCTTAAGATGTTATTAAGATAACAAAAATCATGTATAGCGATAAGGTTTTTGAGCCAACTCCCGTTGTGCTAAGCACATCCCTTATTTTTTTTAAATAGATTTTAACACAAAAACGGATTAATTCTAGTGTATACCGCTTCCAATTTTATACACTTTTCCATACATACCACTGGATTTGTTAGACACGAAAAGCTAAGATATGATCGATTATTCAACACTGCTTCTTGAGCGCATAGTGAATTTGATATTTTTGATTTTTTTTGCTTGATAGAACGAAAATAGGCGACTACGACGAAGTAGCGCTCTACCCTATCAATAAACAGATAATTTCTTTTGAAAATCCCATATTAAAAAGCATAAATGTATAAAGTATTGTTGCTTGTTACTATAGGACTGATGAGTTTATCCAACAAACAAACGAAAGCAGTAAATAAGCATATGTGCATTATAACAACTGAATTAAGACTTTTGTGGCTGAATAAAAAATCTGGCTGAAATATAAGCTGAATAACCATGTCTTCAATTGAAACAAGCTGAATAACCATGTCTTCAATTGAAACAATAACATTATTTCAAGTGTTTCATTTTGTATGAATAACATGCTTATTAAAAGTTTTTTTAGTATTTATATGTAACTAAATTTACACAGTTCAACAATGAGTCGAATAACAGTTTATAAATCCGTTGATACATCGTTTATTTAGTTATGCTGTATAAATGATGCTATATTCATTGAATTCGGTTAGTTCCTATGTTTTTGTTTATGAGTTTAATTTTTGGTACTGGTGAAAAAGTATTGACCTGTTTTCAAGAGTTGAAATTATAGTCAATTGCTTGAAGCAAATAGCTCAAAGGCTACCCTTTACATTGCCCATCAGAATAGAAAACAGCGCAGTGTTTACAAATAACATCAGAAAACATTGTCATATCTTTTAATCGTCTATTGTTCAATATGCCCTTGCCAGTAATGCACGTAGTAAAACCGAACATCAACCATCAAAGCTTGGTAATTCAGATGTTTAATAACAGCATTTAGAAGGTTTATTTGAGCACTGATATTGCTTATATACAGACAACGCTATAAATAGAATATCAATGTAGCTCAATAAGAGCATCACTTCTGCTACTATTCCATATATAACATTGAGCTTATATAGCCGATTCGTTTGTACTTCATTCAATTCTAGAATAGCGCAGTTGGTAAGTCACGTAGTTGAGGATACGAAAGTTGATAGTTCGAATCTCGCTATTTAATGGTAATAAATAAATGTTACAAAATGTTTCTGTTGATGTCTATGCATAATAATATCAAATTAAATATGCACAATATGAAATCCAAATAAAAATGTTTGTATCGTATGGAAAATCATACAAAAACCCCAACAAAGTTTTATGAAAATTTAAAAAAGTTGAACAAAAGTTCTATAAAAGACACCACAGCTTTTTTAATATGCTCAATGATGTTGAAGAAAAATATATTATTCTTAACAAACACTCGCTTAGCTCAACAAAGGTCTCTTCGACTCTCGGAATTATCCTCAAGTTCTGTAAAGCATTAAAACAGCAGTTATTCAATTATCAGCTGAACTCCATTGCTGCAAACTTGCTTCTTAAGCATATGCAATTGGCAGTGTTCAAAAGCATTTGGCGACAGCTTTATAACTTCTCCAAATTTGTGTGAATAATGCCTGAACAAAAGCTGTAATGGAAAATAGTTCAGAGATTATTCAACACGCTGCTGAATTAAATCACCATAATGATGTTAATTGAATGAGTGATTGTTTGTTGGGTATTATGCTTAAAATTACAACCTGTCTTCATTTGTTAACGCATTTAATATCATAATTAAACTCGATAATTTTATCATAGACATACAACCATAACACATCTACTTTCAAATTAAATGCTTAAAATGGCAGGCATCCATTTACTCTAACTTGAAACTTTTTCCGTTTCTTGCTCGCTTCGCATAGCACGTGAGCAACGGAGGAAACAAAAACAGAAGCTAAAGCTAAAGCTAAAAACAAAATACAGTGACCATTCGCTCATTGCAACATCTGACAACGTCAAATCGACTGTCAAAAACTCGTGAACAATAGATCGTAAATGACAGATTACTGCTTGACATTTGCATATGACAGTTAATTGCTTTTTAATTGCAAAACGTTGCAATTAGTGGACTTGCAATGAAAAGACGTTTCAATTAACGAAATTGCAATAAGCGAATGGTCACTGTACGCACAGTGAGCGCAGTTGCAGCCGCAGAGTTTTCCATTTGAAGAATGGTGAGGGCGAGGGGTAAGAAATCTAAAAAAACACGCTGATAAATCATAAACCAAATATAATGTTGAAATAACTTTCATTGAAAATCGGTATTTATCGGTATAAAAAGTTGGAAATCGGTATTTTCAGAGCCCTTGTCGGTATATCGGTATTGAGAATAAAAATCTGTATAAATACCGATAAATCGGTATACCTGGGAACGCTGATGGAGTGTTCAGTTTGGATTTTGATCGGAATGGCATTGAGCAAGTTGACAGATGTCATTTTATTATCAAAATCCCACAATGACGTAAAACATATTGTTTGCCAAGCAAAATGTTTGCTTTAATTTTTTATTCAGTGTGGCTGTGTTCCTAACCTTAGCTAACCAGGGTTGAATTCCGTTTTAACTATCAATTACCAGCATCCTGGCCTTGAGGTGGATGGCTTATTTAATAGGAAAGACCATCAGCTTATAGATTTACATCAGCTGGTAGATGTTTGGCATCTCTTCAAAACCTATGTTACGAACAATACCGCTACGATCTGGATGAGTAGCTACCGTTCGAGCAAGTTCTCAGTAGACGGGTGGTGTGTTTTCGTTCTTCACTAGAACAAAGTAACCGGCCTTCACGTAGTCTTCAATTTTCTGCAACATTCTCAACAGCAACAGCAAGAACAATGCTCCGATGTGTAGCACGACGATGTACTTGGAAATCACAATCGATCCATCGCTTACAGAACCATATAAACAAATTTCACGGAAGTCTGGACGTATATGAATGCAACATAGCTGATTGCCACAGGACTGAAGCGGCTGTCATCCACGAACAACAATCGTGAAGCCGAAAACTTGGTGCTGCGTGTGGTGCTAATTTGACAGCTCGGTTTTCTTGAAGGCTATATGCAGCAAACACAATATTCGCGGCGGAAGTTGTCGTGTTTTGTCGTTAATTTCATTCGAGAGAACAATCTTCCGTGTTGTTGCATGGTTATCACAATGATAGTATTTTTTCATTGTTTATCAGGCAGGTATTATGTTTTATCTAAATTACTGATACTAGTAGTTTGGTAGAAGTAATATTGTAAAGAAATATAATCCATTGTGAACCGAGCTTAAAATGTTAAAATCGTCACTAGCGCCACACCAAAAGTGGCAGGCTTCAAGAACTTACGCTCTCTTCAGTCCTCTGGTGATTGCACTAGAAAATATAGTGTCAAATCTTCATTCTATCGGCACATGAACAAACATCTTGATGAAACTGATAACACGATTAATGAGAGCGCAGCACAACAGAATAATATCGAAGTGTACATGCCACAAGTGTACATTAGCCTGGGACACGGACATATGAAAGAAAGAAAATTCCGCTCCCCTTTGATTTTTGGGAGCCTTTATGGTCCTTTAATAACTGTGCAAAAATTCAGCTCGATCGGTGAAACTATATTTTAGCGCTCGCGGTTTTAATTTTCCATAGGATTTTCTATGGGGAAACTTACTTTTTCAAAGAAAAATCTGGTGAGGTGACCCGTTGTCCTCTAAAAATAATTCAATTCAATCAATCTCTGGGAAATCTTTCAAGGAAACTTTTCTTCGAATACCGCAGAGCGATTCGACGCTTGTGGAAAAAGTTATTTAGCTAATACTGATTGCTATCCAAACGAATGGCTCATTGGATTGTTTTTTCTAACAACACTGCCGCCTGCAGCATGACCTGCAGCATGCTGCTGTTTGCACAAAGCAACCACGTGGTATGGGGCGTTCACTCAGCATGGAGGAAAGTCGATATCTTGCGCATAGTCTTCGATTTGGATGATACTTGGCACACGTTTCCGGTAAAGTGAACGAAACATTTTTAACGGCCGCATGGGTAATTTATACGCAATGGATATGTTTTTGTACTAAATTCATCTAAACAATTAAACATTAAAACATGTCAACGGAAAACACCGAGAGTAGAGTAAGACCGCCTAAAAAAGAAATGTAGGTTGGACCTGAAGCTCTGCAAAATGAGATATGCTCGAAAAATAACGAAGAAAACTCTATTTCAGACAATTTACTCTAAACATTATAATGCAAAATATTGGTAATAGTTGGTAATACAAATCTGACTTAGAAAAAAATTCGTACGTCAATCAATGTGGCGCTACTCAGAATCCAATACTTTATCGGCTTGATTGTTCGGTGGTACACCATAACTTGCTTACCTCTTAAATATTCTTAATTAGATTCCCAATTTTCTGGGGTTTCACCGATTAAATCGGTGGAAATGTGAATCACAAAAAAACCCTTTAAGCCTTAGTAACAAAGTACGAAAGAGTCGAATGGCCGTCGCTGATCATACTAGTTCTGGCGGGAACTTTATCGTCGTTGATCATTGCTTACTCAAAGCGGCAACCATCTTTACTTTTTCGTCGATTCCAACTTCGAAAAAAGCAAGGGCCACATTTCATTCTGATTCACACTTTCCCCGCATGGCACAGCACAAGGAGCGGACTGTTTTCAAAAAGTCTTCGCTTTGCTCCACCATTTTTCATACAAACTTCTACAGACTCATTTGCACCTTATCGACGCATTTAGTCGTGTAACCAATAATGTTTAACTTTATAACCATTTTAGCCACTTCTTTGATGCACTCTGGGATGACATAGTGCTTAAATTAATTATAATAAAATATTACTCGAAGCACTTCCCTCTTTGTTGGCATTCTATTTGCTCTGAACGCGTTCAAAACTGGGCCAACCAAATCGACGCTTTTGGTCGCAAACATTGTTTTGCTGTTAACTCTTCCATATTCTTCAAGCAACAGTTTACAATTCGAACTTGTGTAATTTTGTTCAAACGGTGTCAACTGTCAAACTTTTCTATGCGCATGATATCGGCTTTCCTCCATGCTGAGTGAACGCCCCATACCACGTGGTTGCTTTGTGCAAACAGCAGCATGCTGCAGGTCATGCTGCAGGCGGCAGTGTTGAAAAAACAATCCAATGAGCCGTTCGTTTGGATAGCAAGCAGTATTAGCTAAATAACTTTTTCCACAAGCGTCGAATCGCTTTGCAGTATTCGAAGAAAAGTTTCCTTGGAAGTTTTTCCCGAGATTGATTGGATTGAATTATTTTTAGAGGACAATGGGTCACCTCACCAGATTTTTCTTTGAAAAAGTAAGTTTCCCTATAGAAAATCCTATGGAAAATTAAAACCGCGAGCGCTAAAATATAGTTTTACCGATCGAGCTGAAATTTTGCACAGTTATTATAGGACTCTAAAGGTTCCCAAAAATCAAAAGGGAACTGGAATTTAAATTTTGTCCCAGGCTAGTGTACATGCCTACAAGTACATGCCGAAACACCCACACCAATTTACAACACAGAACAGGAAATCAATGAAATCATGGAGGATACTCTTTTGCCTGATGAGAGAAGCCACTGTTCTTCTTTTAAAACTAATCTCAATATGATGATCAAGAAAATGGAGAACGCTTCAATTAGTTTTAACCTTAAATATTGAAGTGCAAATACTCTTCCGAGGAAAGTTATTTTTGATATAAAACAAGACATTCAAGACATGTTCTTAAATCCACTCAGTCACATAGTAGAGTTATTGGAGTCGTCAGGATATATTACAGCAGAAGGAAAAATAATGCTTGAGGAAACAATCGAAAGTCTGAACAACAGTGAAACAGAGTATAAATGTGTGGAACAATTAAAAGCGAATGATTTGTATGCAGAGCCGAAAGAGTTTGTACTTAGTAATGAATTATGTCCGGGTATCGTACAAAATGAGCAGCAAATGAGTAACGACCCCATAACAGGCAAACAGTCGTAGTCGACTGTTCAGTCAACAAATTAATTAAGTAATAAATAATATTTTTTTTTAGTGATTCTAATGCCTTTACGATTTGAACTACGGAAGTATGTCGAGTCAGCTGGTGTAATGGATAATATATTGAAGAGTTTAATCCCTTCAAGTGATGGATGAATTAGAACCATGGTTGACGGCAATCTTTGCAAGCAGCGTACAAAGTACACTATCAATAAGTTGATAGTGCCATTGAACCTGTTTTTTGGCGATTGCACAACTGGTGATACCGTTTCATCACACGCGGCCAAAACTTCTATTTGTGGTATCTATTACTATGTTCCCTGTTTGTGTGCACACATGTTGACAAAGCTTTCAAACATTCATGTAGCTGGATTTATATTGTCAGAGGATAGGAAAGAGTTCGATGATATTTATCTTTTTAGAAATCTAGTTGACATACTAATTGAATTGGAGACAAAAGGATTAGAGATTAATTATAAAGGAGAGAAAATGGTTGTTTATTTTATGTTAAGCTTTATTACTGGTGATAATCTAGGACTTTCCGGTATCTTAGATCTAGTTGAATCCGGTAGTGCACTTTTACTGCTGTTTGTGTAAAAGAAACCGACTTCGAGAGAACATGATACTGCTGAACACACGAAACATTTTGAACTATAAAAAGCTATGATGAATATTTAAGGTTAGATGAAGTATTGCTTACTCGTGTAAAAAAGGATAGCATTTTTAATGAGATTCCAGGGTGTGTGTGTTTACGGATTAGGGCATTATTTGCGTTCGGCAATTTGAATTCATCGGATATTCCAAGGACATAAATATCTCTAAAAGTAAAGTCAAAATGACTGCAAGTGAAATTAAAACGCTAATCAACTTCCTTCCACTCATCATAGGAATGTTAGTACCAGAAGAAGACGAGGTTTGGAAACATTTCTGTATTTTGCTTAAAATCTGCCACTTTTATCTCCAAAAACCCAATTAAATATTTGGAGACCAAAAAAAAAATAATAAAACACCCTCACACACAATATTTGACCTTGTTTAATGACACGCTTAAGCCTAGGCATCATAACTTACTTCATTATGCTACATTTATTATGCAGTCGGGAGCTCCTCGATATCAATGGGCTATGCGAGGAGAAGCAAAACATCGAGATTTCAAACAGTATAGCAGAGCTACTAACAATAAGATAAATTTGTGTAAATCTCTAGCAATTAAGGCGGGATTTAAATTTGCATTTAACGTGTTGAATAATAACGTTTTGGAACCAACGATAAATTTACGAGAATCTAAAATATTGAAGACTACAATTTGTGAAGAGTATAAACACCTCTTATGTGCCTACGGAACGATTAATAATGATTCCATACGATATATTGACATATTCAAAAAGCAAGGGATGTTTGTTATGAACAATGTCTATTTTAACATTAGGCAGTGCAATCTCATCAGTATTTATGAGTTAGAGAACATAATTTTAGATAACAATGAGCAACTCATTTTGATTTGTTTCAGTGTTCAGTCGTGTGGATTTAACATTCATTTGCAGTCATTTGAAGTCTATAAAACAAATGAGAGACAAATTATCACCAATGTTGAAATTCTTGAAATGTGTCCTATCAATTAACATAAAATTAATGAAAGATTATTATATCGGTGCAGCAATTTTGTGAAGATAATAAATATTATTTGAAAACAACAATGAAACCTAAACCCACCCATCGAAAAAAAAAAAAAAATTTTATAAAAGAGGGGAACCCCCCCTTTTTAAAAAAACAAATAGACAGGAAGACCCTGATCTGACCCTGTGTAGCCCGAAAAACCCCCCCAAAAAAAAAAAATCGCATGTATCCCCAAAAAGTACCGTTGCAGAACCCCTGCAAAAATTTTTTGACCATGAGGGTGATCAACAACCCCCACAAAAAAAAAAAGATCCCAGAAAAACAAACTGGGAGCTTTATAACTCAAGGCTAGAAGTGAGCAAAGACTCCTTAACAAATGACTCGAACTCTTGTGAAGAACTTGAGGAAAATGCAAAGCAACTTTCAAACTTAATTCAACATGCTTTTAATCAAAGTTGTATCGCTAAGAAACGTTCCACAAATAGGAATGTACCATGGTGGAACAACAAGCTTCAGAAACTTCGTAAGAAAACCCGGAAGCTTTTTAATTGGGCTAAACGAGCACAACAGTGGGAACAATACAGAGAATCCCTCACTAGTTATAATAAGGAAATACGGAGATCTAAAAGGATACACTGGAGGCATACATGTGAAAACATTGAAAGTACTCCAGCAACTGCCAGATTGCAGAAAATCCTCTCTAAAGATCACTCCAATGGGCTGGGCACTCTTAAAAACGAGGATGGCTCTTTTACTTCATCAGCAAGTGAAACTTTGGAATTGATGATGAAAACACACTTTCCATGTTCTATCATTAGTTCAAGTGATGACCAAAGTATACTTGCACCAAAAGTTGGCCTTGATGAAACCTGGACGCATGTTCATTTAACAATGAATGGAACGACTGGAGTAGATAGAGCCAGATGCTTGTTCTTTGGCCGATACAATTTTTACCGAAAGAAAAGTCGAATGGGCGATTGACTCTTTTGAACCCTTCAAATCACCTGGATGGAATCCTGTACTACTGCAGAAGGGAAAGTCAACTCTATTACCCATTCTAACAAAACTATTTCGGACAAGTTTAACATTAAGCTACCTTCCGACAGCGTGGCGACAAGTGCGTGTGACGTTTATTCCTAAGGCTAATAAAAAGGAAAAAAGTTCACCTAAATCCTATAGGCCCATAAGCTTATCGTCAATTATACTTAAAACAATGGAAAAAATTATTGGTGAATACATAAAGTCAACATATTTACTTAAAACTCCTCTGAGTAAACATCAATTTGCTTATCAGGAAGGTAAATCATCGGTAACAGCGTTGCATGCGGTTGTTACTAAACTAGAAAAATCTTTTCAAGCTAAGGAAATCTCACTAGCTGCGTTCCTAGACATTGAAGGAGCATTTGATAATTCATCTCATAGTTCAATGGTTAAAGCAATGATGAAACTTGGTTTCGACAAATGTATTGTCGATTGGATTAACGAGATGTTATCAAATAGACAAATATCAGCAAACCTCGGAAGGGTGTCCACAAGGAGGCGTATTATCACCTTTATTGTGGTCTATAATAGTTGATGATCTCCTTAAAAATCTGAAAACCCTAGGGTTTGAAGTAGTTGGCTTCGCAGATGATATAGTCTTAATAGTACGCGGTAAATACGACTGTATCATTGCAAACAGAATGCAAAGTGCTTTAAATTATGTCTCTTCGTGGTGTGATAAGGAAGGCTTGAACATAAACCCTTCCAAAACTACTATTGTGCCATTTACAAAGAAGAGAAAATACTGTATTGAGAACTTAAGGTTGAAAGGCACACATTTGGTACTGTCAAATACAGTCAAATACCTTGGAGTATTTCTTGACAGCAAACTAAATTGGAACTTTCATTTAGAGCAGACAATCAACAGATCGACAAATGCTCTATGGGTAGCCAAAAGAACATTTGGTAAGCAATGGGGACTAAGGCCAAAAATGATCCATTGGATTTATTCGGCAATTGTGAGACCCAAGATTACCTATGCTTCATTGGTCTGGTGGCCAAAAACAAAAGAAACCGTTGCACAAAGAAGGTTAGAAAAACTTCAAAGACTAGCAACTTGTTCAATTAGCGGTGCAATGAGAAGTACACCAACGAAGGCACTGGATGCACTACTTTTTATGTTGCCATTGCATCAATTCATACAGTTAGAAGCTGAAAAGAGCGCTCTAAGTATCAGAAGGTTTACGAACCTTTTAGAAGGTGATCTAATAGGACATCTTAGCATTCTAAAAATTGTAAAACTTAATCCTTTAGTTATGAACAACGAAGATTGGATGGAAAAAAAATACAACTTTGATTGTTCCAATTTTTTTATCCCCCCCGGGGTTTTGGGGGGAGAGGTGGCCGCACCCCCCCCCCCAAAACCATTTTTTTTTTTTAAAAAGGTTGCCAAAAAAAAAAACAAAATGGGGGCGGGGGTAACTGGCCCAGGGATTAACCTTTCAATCCCAATGGGAAAGTGGCCAACTGTATTCCAAGCTGAAATTCAAGCAATTCTGGAATGTTCTGCTATATGCTTACGCAGAAACTATAGATATTCAAATGTATGCATTTTTTCGGATAGTCAAGCAGCTCTGAATGCTTTAAAGTCAGCAATATGCACGTCCAAACATGTTTGGGAATGTGTTCAATCACTTCGGAAATTGTCTTGTCGTAATCAAGTCAATTTGTACTGGGTTCCTGGTCATTCTGGAATTGATGGAAACGAGAAAGCCGATGAACTAGCAAGACTCGGATCGTCTCATCAGTTTGTAGGACCTGAACCCTTTTGTGGTGTATCTGCTTCTTCTCTTAGAATGGAGATGAAAGCCTGGGAATGCTTGAAAGTGGAGACAAACTGGAACAACACTTTCAAAGCTAGGCAATCAAAGCGGTTCATTACTCCAAACATTTCAATGACTCGCAAGTTACTAGATCTTACCAAAAAAGATCTAACAATATATACAGGCCTTATAACCGGTCACTGTCCGAGCCGTTATCACTTGAAGCTGATAGGAAAACTTCAAGATGATTCATGTCGATTCTGTAACATGGATAGAGAAGACTCGGAACACTTGTTATGCCACTGCCCGGCAATTTTCAATAATAGGCTGAAGTTCTTTAACAAAGGGCTACTAGAACCCCTTGAGATTTGGAGAACAAATCCCAGTACGGTAGTACACTTTATTCGGAGCGTTATACCGTCCTGGGACAATGCTTTAGGTCAGACTTTGACGATCACTTCTATCAATAGTGATGCGTCATGCTGAAAATAACTAAAGCAACAACAAAAAGGGGATATGTCACAATAGATCTAAAAATTGGTCGCAGTGACGAAAATACCCGACACGGAATAAAAAAAAAAAAAAAAAAAAACAAAAAAAAACCAAAAAAAAAAAAATAAAAAAAAAAAAACCAAAATAAAATAAAAAAAAAAAAAAAAAAAAATAAAACAAAAATTAATATTAAAATTATATTATTATATTTTAATATTTTTTTTTTAAAATAAAAAAAAAAAAAGAAAAAAAAAAAAAAAAATATAATTAAACAAAAAAATACACGAATCAAATAAAAAAAATTAAAAATTAACACATACTCCAAAAAGAAGGATGAATAATAAAAAAAAAAAACAAAATTTTATTTTTTTTTTTATTTTTTTATTTTTTAATCACAAAAAAAAAAAAAAAAAAAAAAAGGAAAAGATAACGCCCCCCCCCCCCACCCTACACACCCACCCCCCACCAACGAACACAACAATACTTTATACATATCATACACATTCCATTTTCCCTTTTTCATTACATTACCTCCGCTCCCACATCCAACAAAAAAGCCACCACCTTTTCCATTTTTGAAACTACTAATCTTGTGTGTTTTTGGATCTAAATTTGTTTTCAAAAAATTACGAGTATCATCGCAAGGTTGTTTGGACTCTTTTGGTTTGATAACAATAACCGGACGAGCCTTTCGATTGCTTGGTTTACTACTATTCAGTTTACTATTACTATTTTGTGAACTTTTTTTTATTGACATTTTCATTACGTCTTTTGAAGACATCCGTAAAAAATGCGTTGTCTTGAAAAACATCATCATTATCGCTAATTTGTATCTTACGTTTTTTTGCCAATTTGCATCGGATCGGATTCAGAATGAATCGTCACAGACCACGCGCGGGCATCATTCATTACAGCTAGATTTTTCTGCGCATTAATTTCCAAAACAGAGCTGGTCATTGCATCGAATTTCTCACAAATTTTTCAAAAGACCCACATACATTTTGTCTTAACTGTTCCATCCCGTTAGTCAACGCGTCGTCTATTTGGGTAGAAAATCTCGCATGTCAGTGATCGAGTTCGAGAGTGTTTTCATCCCTTCCTCTATCCTCTTGGCGACCGAAATCACATCTTCCTGCCCACCACCTTACTGGTCTGATACACAATCTATACATTTAAAGCAAAGATTTGCGTCTCGGTCACAAGCTTCGCCGTTCCCTTTGTGAGTGGTGTAAACTTGTAATGAAATACACGCGCGCACTTACCCACACAGGTTAACGGGAGATCAGCCGCAACCATTCCCTCATTGCATGACGAACAACAAGCCATATTCATGCAATAGGCTCAAAACACATTTTATCCGTCGACGCTACCAAACAGCTAACGACCTTACCGAAAGCAAAAAGACAAGGCAAGAAAATAACAAAGCAATGGAAGGTTTTTGCCCCAAATCGTATTGGGAGTTGGCAGCACCCTCTCAGATTACAACGAAACTTTCTGGGTATGTAGACCATGACTAGATAAGCCACTTTGCGTACTTAGTTTCTTCAATTTTTTTTTTCTAGACTGTCTTTTGAAAAGGGCTAAACTTTTTTTATCGATTTTTTTCAAATGTGTCAAATTCAAATAAAAAAATGACTACTCCTACAAAAAAGTGTTGTAGGGGTGATTATCACAAAATAAGCCAGGTTTTAAGAAAAAAATATTGAAAAAAATCCAAAATAAGCCCCACACTGAAAAAAAATCATTCAAAAAAATTCAAAGTCGATTTAAAAAAAAACACCAAATTATAATTCGATGAAATTTTGTCTCAAAGATAGGTAATTATGTTCCCTACCAACCGTTGATACATCACAAGATGGGCACTTATAAGTAAACAAAGTTTTTCTAACAAAAACTTTTTCATGTCCCATTGATTTTTTTTCAGTGTATTTTGTTATCAAAAACTAAACCTGTGAAGGTCATAACAATCCCAGAATTCAATGAAACTCAATTTGTTAGGAGATTTTGTCCTATTTATTCAATCATTTGGAAGGGTTTTAATGTTTGATCGCAATATGTATTGAATTTCACTTTTATATATTCATTTATTTATAATGTCTCGTATATACATATTATAATATTTGTCTTTGAGCTATTTTTAAACATGTTCTTTTCTATTTTTTTTTTTCAGATCATGGTAAATGTGTTTGGTTCATCTCCAGAATTAGAATACCTTTTTGCCTCTACTTTGTCACCAGGAATAGGTAAAAAAATGTGAAATTTCTGAGTGCCTGGTATTGTTTTGGCATTATTATATATTTCTTCGAGTTCTTCCGACATTTTAATGTACTGTTCAGTGGATACGTAACAGAAATTTAATTTGGTGATATTTTTATCTGTCTGTTCAACTGCCCAGTTATATAACTATCGTGGGGTTGTTATGGTATTTCCATAATCTCGAGCAAAACTCTCTTTGCCATTCGCTTGAGAGTGCCACCAATAGCATCACAGGGACTGTTAAGCTATCGAACACAACATATTTAAATCTAACAGAGAACATCTAATTACACCAAAACTGTTATACACAATACGTCATGGATAATTTAGACACCCCTAAAAGTTGTGCAACACACACCCTATCAGTTGTTATTGATAACACTATCTAAACAATCACGATTATATGTATTTACATTGTACAAGTTTACGAAACGAATAATAAACACTGCCGGTCAGTTAGTTAGCCATCCAATAGCAAGCAATAAAGACGGTAACAATCACGCGCGTGCGTTTCTCCCATAAATAAAGTGCACTTATATCTATAGGATCTCTGTGTGTTCAATAAAGTGTGTAGTTTGTTTAGCCGAAGGAGTTATAAAACTGAACCGGAAAGAAGACTAGTATTCTTGAGGTAAACGCGCTTGACCCACGAATCAGACAGAACATTGTGGTGCCGTGACCAGGATCTAGGATTGAGTGTGGAGCCATTATACCGGAGATCATTTTTCGGAACTTGGCGTATTCTGACCGTCGAATGCGGCATTTTGCTGTGAGTTGATAGACATTTAAAGTGCACTCAGGAGACCAACCAGCCAAACCCACTGGAAGACACATTACACGAAAAAGGCAGAGAAATGTTTCTCAGGCTGTGGTAGTAGCAATCGGCGATAATAAACTGAAATACAAGGCCTTGTGTGTTAAGGCCACAGGTGAGTGGCATTCCAACTAGTTCACTCTATTTGCCTGTGCTACTTGGATCTCTTTGTTCCTTTTCGTTCGTATTACATGGCTTGATACATCGTCGCTGCGAGGCCAGGAACATCAAGCGCACTGTAGCTGGATAATTGACTACGTGAGTTACAGTTAAAGTCGGACCGAAGTCAGTCAGGGGAACACTGGACGATTTACTTTCAAAATCATCTCACATCGGTGGCTAAAAAGAGTATCATTAGGTTGCAATAAGGGTTGAACAACCTCAAGCTATTGGGTCAACATTTGCATAAGACTGCTGAACGTCAAAAGCTGGTATAAAGTTATACAAGGCCTACATTCGGTAGGCCACAGATGAGTCCATACGACATACTCTTGTTACTGGTACGCTTATGCGCTAAAGCGAGGTGGTACCAGAAGTGCCAATTGGAACGTACCATGTAGGAACCAAAGGAGCAAATTCTTCTGTTTTCCTGTCAACTGTAGTGCTGGAAATTCGAGATAAAAAAGGCAACAAACAATTAGCCAGAGCCTTACTCGATAATGGATCACAAGCAAATATTATCAGCGAGCGAATGTGTCAAATTTTGAAGCTAAAACGTCGTTCAGTGAATGTTCCAGTTGGCGGGGTTGGCGAATCTGAAACAAGAGCGAAACATGCGGTGAGCACTATCATCAGTTCAGACAGAATTTGCGGTGAGTGTGGATTTCATAGTTCTACAACGGGTCACATCAGATTTGCCTTCTGCAACTGTATCAATATCGCAATGGAAGATTCCTGAGCATCTACGTTTGGCAGATTCGGATTTCAACAATTGTAATCGAATTGATCTGTTAATTGACGCTGAACATTTTTACCAGTTTTTGTATGCACGGGAGATAAAGCGGATATCCTTGGGTCCTGGACTTCCTCTTTTGATAGAGACTGTCTTTGGTTGGGTCGTTACAGGAAAGAATTCGACAACAGACAAGCAACCGGTAAAATGTTGTTTGGCAACATCTTCGGATAGTTTGGAATGTGCACTTGAGAGATTTTGGAAAGTGGAGACCACCGAGGATCGGCCTTTTTTATCCAGGGAAGAACAGGATTGTGAATTACACGTCAAACAAACTCACAGTCGTTTAGATGATGGACGATATATTGTTCGTCTACCGAAACACGTCAATTTCAATTGGATGATTGGACAATCAAGGTCAATGGCATTAGACAGATTTTTGAAAATGGAGAAACGAATGGAACGGGATCCAGAGATGAAGGCACAATATCATGACTTTATGCTAGAATATTTAGATCTCGGCCACATGAGGAAGCTTGATGAGGACCAATTACAGAAAATTTTTCTTCTTTAGCATTTCAAGCTTATTGCTTTCACAATTAGCTTTTTGCTTGCTCTCAACTTAGTGTACTAAATGCACTTCCACAGTTATTAATTAAGAGCTTTCGATGCCATGTACCATTTTTGCATTAGTATGATTGTGTGGCAAGTACAATCATACGCTATGCCCAGGGCGTCGAGAAATTTTCCTTTACGAAAAATGCCTAGACCAGGCCGGGAATCGAACCCAGCCACCTCCAGCATGGTGTTGCTTCGTAGCTGCGCCTTTACCGACTGAGCTAAGGGAGGACCCAATTACAGAAAATAGGTAACTCAAAAGGACAGAAGGTGTTCTATTTGCCGCATCACGCCGTGTTGAAGGAATCGAACACTACTACCAAAGTTCGCGTTGTGTTTGATGGGTCAGCGCGTACGGACAGCGGATACTCATTGAATGATGCACTATTGAAAGGACCAATTATCCAGGATGAGCTGCTTAATCTTCTGCTACGTTTCCGAAAACATGAGATCGCACTGGTCGGAGACGCAGAGAAAATGTAAAGGCAGTTTTGGCTACACCCAGATGACACACCCCTTCAGCTGATATTTTGGAGATTTTCACCAGAAGACCCTATAACCGAATACGAACTGCTTACAGTTACATATGGATTGAAGCCGTCATCTTTCCTATCCATTCGAACTTTACATCAGTTAGCAGCGGATGAGGGGGCTAATTTTCCTGTCGCAAGTGTTGCTCTTATTCACGAGTTTTATGTGGACGACTACATTGGAGGTGCTTATAGTGTTGCTGAAGCCATTCAACTTTGAAAAGATTTGGCGAATTTAATGTCAAAAGGCGGTTTCTTATTGCGGAAGTGGTGCTCAAATCGTCCTGAGGTTCTGTTGGACGTTCCGGCCGAACAGTTGGGCACTAATCTCTCGTTCACCTTCGAACTAAACCCTGGAGAAGAAGTCAAAACATTAGGTATTACCTGGGAACCAAGCTCAGACCAACTCCGCTTCAATATAGATATTGTATTCGACGATGGAGTTTGGACGAGAAGAAGCATTCTTTCTTGTATTGCAAAGCTATTTGATCCGTTGGGGTTAATATCACCAATAGTCGTATACGCAAAGATTATCATGCAGCAGATTGCTCTTTTGCAGTCTAGTTGGGACGAACCTGTACCAAAGCAATTGGAGGAAAAATGGACAGACTACTATAGACAGTTACACCAATTATCAGAGCTTCGAATTAATCGGTTTGCCCTTATTCCTAAATGGGTTGATGTTCAAATTCATTGTTTTGCTGATGCGTCAGAGCTAGCCTATGGAACATGCTTATATATTCGCACGTTGGATTGCGCGGGAAATATTCACATGGAAATGCTGTCTTCAAAATCCCGTGTAGCTCCGTTGAAGAGATTGACCCTTCCTCGATTGCCCTTCCTGGAATTGTGTGCTGCAAAGGAAGCAGCTAATCTACATTCGAAGGTTATAAAGTCATTGGATCTGGGTCAAATTACTTCTACATTTTGGTCAGATTCTACGATTGTGCTCCATTGGATTGCGGCTCCTCCAAACACTTGGAAAACCTTCGTTGCCAATCGTGTGTCAACTATCCAGACTCTCTCGCAAGGTCATCGCTGGCGACACATTGCTGGTAAACAGAACCCTGCGGACTTAGTCTCACGGGGGATGTCAGTAAACGAATTTCTTCAAAGTGAACTGTGGAAAAATGGTCCCTCGTGGTTACGAGAACCAGAAGACTGTTGGCCACTTCAAACACAAGAGATAAACTTCACAGAAGACGAACTGGATTTTCGAAAAAATGTATCACTCGCTGCAACAGCTTCATCAGAACCCAACGAATTGTTCACGATGCGATCTTCTTTGCGAGCACTTTTGCGTATTATCGCTTACTGTATCCGATTTTGTCGTAATTGCCGTACCCGTGATCAACGAAATCGTTCACCATGTTTGTCCGTTGAAGAGATCTGCGCTGCCAAATTATCCTTAGTAAAATTAGTTCAGGCTGAGGTCTTTGCCATGGATTTTAAGCATTTGCAAGAACATCGGAGTGTCAGTCGTAAATCTTCTCTCATACGTCTATTCCCATTCCTCGACAAAGACAACGTGATTGGGGTTGGAGGTCGCTTAGGCCATTCAGATCAACAATATACTACCAAGCATCCTGCGATTCTTCCTAGTAATCATCCATTGACTAAGCTGCTCGTTGATTATTACCATAGAAAAACAATCCATGGTGGACGACAGCTCACTCTCTCAACTATGAGACAGGAATTTTGGCCAATTCATGGAAAACGAGCAGTGGACAGAGTACTGCAAAAGTGTTACCGTTGTTTTCGCAACAACCGACAGGTCAACTCCCATTCACACGAGTCCATCCAAGCAGACCATTCTCTATAACTGGAGTGGATTACTGCGGCCCCTTTTATTTAAAGCCACCTCATCGCCGTGCAGCAGCGCCCAAAGCTTACATTTCTGTTTTGTATGCTTCACAACGAAGGCTATTCATTTGGAAATTGTAAGCGATTTATCTACAGCTGGGTTTATTTCTGCACTTCGCCGTTTTGCTGGTCACCACGGACTTCCAATTGAAATCCATTCGGACAACGCTAAAAACTTCGCCGGTGCCAAAAACGAGTTAAATGAGCTATACCATATCCTAAACGACAAGTCTAATCAAGGACACATCTGCAATGAGCTATCTTTGCAAGCAATATCTTGGAAATTCATTCCCCCTAGATCACCTAATTTCGGAGGGTTATGGGAGGCAAGCGTTCGTTCTGTTAAAAATGCCCTTAAGAAGGAAATTGGAATACGTCATCTTAGCTATGAAGACTTTTCCACTCTACTTGTCCAAATAGCCGCAGCCTTAAACTCAAGACCGTTAGTCCCACTTTCTGATGATCCCTCAGACTTACATGCGCTAACTCCCGCACATTTTTTAATTGGTACACCAATGAATGCTCTACCAGAGCGTAATCTACTCAACATTCCTGTAAACCGCTTAGATCACCATCAACAGCAGCAACAAATGTTTCAAAAATATTGGGAGCGTTGGAGTAGAGATTATCTCACCGAGCTACAAACGCTCAGCAAAATCAACAACCAACCCAAATAAGCATCGGTAATTTGGTAGTATTGCGTGAAGACAACATGCCTCCATTATATTGGCCTTTAGCTAGAATATTAGATGTCCATCCAGGTGCTGAGGGGATCGTCCGTGTCGTGACTGTTAAAACCGCTAATGGAGTATATAAGCGACCCGTATGCCGTATTTGCCCATTGCCATCACATGAGAAGACTGTCATCGAAGAGGGATCCTCAACTAGTGTATAAATAAGATTTGATGTTAGAAGTAAGATATGTTTTATTGATCGAACTATTTATCTATGTTATTTGCATGTTAAATTTGTTGAAACTAGTTCAAGGAGGCCGATATGTTAAGCTATCGAACACAACATATTTGAATCAAACAGAGAACATCTAATTACACCAAAACTGTTATACATACGTCATGGATAATTTAGACACCCCTAAAAGTTGTGCAACACACACCCTATCAGTTGTTATTGATAACACTATTTAAACAATCACGATTACATGTATGTACATTGTACAAGTTTACGAAACGAATAATAAACACTGCCGGTCAGTTAGTTAGCCATCCGATAGCAAGCAATAAAGTCGGTAACAATCACGCGCGTCCGTTTCACCAATAAATAAAGTGCACTTATATCTATAGGATCTCTGTGTGTTCAATAAAGAGTGCAGTTTGTTTTACCGAAGGAGTTATGAAACTGAACCGGAAAGAAGACTAGTATTCTTGAGGTAAACGCGCTTGACCCACGAGTCAGACAGAACAGGGACCTTTTCCATGAGACGTTGCAAAAAAAATGCCATTCTGCTCTTAATGCATGCTTTGACTGGAATCTACATAGACTAGCGAAGTTCTTCTTATTTTTGTATTGTGATGCTGCCGTTAATTAAAAAATTAAGTTCGTTAATTTTTTCATAAAATCTATCATTATTGAGATGAACAACTGAACTGCAACTGTATCGTGAGTCATTACTTCCGATATGATAATGAAGCTAACATTTGCAAGTTTATTATCTTTCTTATAGTAAATTTCAAATGGGTGTATTGTTGCTTGCGAGTTGTTCCAACGATATCCTTGAGCAGAGTTTTGAATTATAAATGAATAATTTTCAGAGAAATCACATATCGCAAGAATTTCATCATCCTTTAATGCAGGGCTTCCCAACCGGTCGCGAGGGCCTACTAGGGGGGTCGCGGGCGTCTGACCAGCGTGACAATTCTTATGCATACAGAATAAAAAAAATAACTGATCCATAAAATAAAATGCAACTTACATATAAAGTGCATGAATTTAAAGAATAAATGAGTATATTTTGGTCTTCGTGCGTCTTATAATCCGTTCGAGTAGAGCAGAGTAGTGGTGAACGGAAGGCAACGAAGGACAGTTGCTTCTTCCATTGTCTTTTTCTTGCTAGCACACGCGATTGAATGGATTCATTTTTCACTTGCTCTTTCCTTCTTACTGAGATGTGAGTTGATGTATTAGTGTGCGTCCTGGTGCGTCGTTAAACGTGAAGAAAAAATCAATGAATGCGCAGTAGTAGTTGGCTCATTTGTTTTGTCTTCTTTTACAACTGAACTGGCCATTCACGCGTCGAGTCCCGAATCAATCAACCGACCAATTTGTTGCTTCCACATTTAAAATTTTGCTGAGATTTTGGTTTACCGCTGCATACTAAATATTGTCAACTTGAATAGGTAAAGTATTCAATAAATTTAAAATAGTTACAGAAAAGAACAAGATTATGTTGTACTTCATAGAAAAGAAACGCAAGTATTCCGAGGATTATATGAAATTCGGTTTCATAACTACGTTGTGTTGAGTGTTGATTCATTGAAGCCATCAAAATCGAAACGGCATTTGGATATCAAGCATGCCGAGCATAGTACTAAGAATGTGGACTTTTTTCGGCGTCATGAAGCTGGCTTGAAACGGCAGAGATTCGATGCCACTGGCACTGGCAGCATTCAACAACAAAACACAGCAGTAGTGCAGGCGTCATATGAGACAGCACTGGAAATAGCTAAAAACAAAAAACCTCATACGATTGGAGAAACTCTGATCAAACCTAGCATGCTGAAAATGGTGAATTTGGTTCTTAGGGAAGCAAGTGAAAAGAAAATGCGGCAAGTGTCATTATCAAACAACACTGTGCAAAGACGAATTGCCCATATGTCCGAAGACGTGAAAGAGCAAGTTCTGGAAGAAATAAAACAATCTCCTTTATTCGCAATTCAACTCGATGAATCCACGGACGTCAGTTCCTGTGCGCACCTGTTGATGTTTGTGAAGTACGTATGCTCTGCTGGCGATTTAAAGGAGGAGTTTCTTTTCTGTTGTGACTTGGAAACTACTACCAAAAACTACTACTGATATCATGGCTAAGATCAAGGCGTTTTTTGAATCTGGTGACTTGCAGTGGAAAAAACTTTGTGGGGTTTGCACCGATGGTGCTCCTGCAATGCTTGGCAAGAAATGCCGCAGGTGTCCATTGCATGATCCATCGATATGCTCTTGCCAGCAAGACGTTGCCGGAAGTGTTATTGAAAGTACTGGAATTGGTCATAAAGATTGTTAACTACGTTAAGTCTGGAGCCCTGAATACACGTTTATTCAAGGAACTCTGCAGGGAAATGAACTCAAATCATGAGGTTCTTCTTTTCTACACTTCCGTACGCTGGTTGTCGAAGGGTAATGTACTCAACCGTGTTTTCGAGTTGAAGGGTGAGATCCAAACGTTTTTGAAAGCTCAAGGGAAAAATGATTTCCTTGCACATTTTAATGAAGGAAACGTTCAGAAGCGTCTCGCTTTCTTAGCTGATGTTTTTGAGCATCTGAATTTGCTGAATTTGAAACTTCAGGGCAAACAATGCAATCTTGTTCACTTCCAAGATCATCATCATGCATTCGCGGAAAAACTAAAAAATTGGCGCCGAAAAGTTAAGATGGGAAATGTTGCCATGTTTGATCGTCTGTGCAATATGACCGATAAAGGAGCAAGCGAGCTGACCTCGGCTCTCCAAGCAGAAATTATTGCACATTTGGATTCACTGGAGCAGCAATTTGAGAAGTATTTCCCCGAGTTGAAGCAAGAAGTAGCTGCAAGAAGTAGTACGCAACCCGTTTTCATCTTCAATGGATGTGGCTAGCCTTCCAGATGAGATACAGGATGAATACTTGGACCTGAAAAACGATTCTTCGTCTCGCGATTTGTTTCATGAAGAGGAACTGAGCCAGTTCTGCTGTGCTATGTATGGCTCGTATCCCAAAGTTTCCATGGAGGCATTGAAGATCCTAATCCCATTCGTGTCAACATACCTTTGTGAAAGCGGATTTTCAACTCTACTTCAAATCAAAACAAAGACAACAAACAGACTGAACGTTAAAGATGACATGAGATTGGCGTTGTCTCAAACACAGCCCCGAATTTCAAATCTAGTGTCCCAAATCCAGGCGCAGCAATCACACTGAGATTGTTTTTCCCTGGTTATAACATAAAATGTCGTAATAAATCAAAAAGATCGTAAATTGATGTTGTTAGCCGCAACAGCCCTTCGCAGCGTTACTACTAACGGTACCCAACACGACCCTTACACTCAACGGCCGATGCGCGAACCTCAGCCGTCACCGAGGATGACGGGTGAAATTAGATTAGATAACAAAGATAACAGAGAACAAAGATTGTATTAGTAAACGGATAGCAGTGAAGTGAACGAGGACTTTGAAATTTATTAAATTATAAACACGTAAAACAGGTGAATTAATTAAAGTTAGTATTTACAATTGTTAAGTATTGTCACTGTTTTGTCGGGTAGGTAACTGACACACATCATAAGACCCCTAGAAATATATACAAGCTAATCTAGTAATCTGCGAACAAGATTATCAAACGAGCTTCCTTGTGCTACAACTGCTTGAGACCAGGGCATAATGCAGAGCAGTGTAAAAGCAGGGGTTGCATCAAGTGCGACCGCAAGCACCACACGTCTATTAACCGCGAAAGGCAGTCATTAGCGGCCACGGAATTCACTCGACAGAACAGAATTGAAAAGCGTGAGTAAATGAGTGATTGAAAATGACAAGATTCTTGTAAGTTTGAATTTGAATTAATAAAATTTGTTGCAGAACCTGATGGAATGATTTATCAATTGAACAACACAATCCTACCTACTGCTTCCGTGCTAGTCGAGGCAAATCACGATTTTTCCGTTGCAAGCCGCGCGTTGCTTGATTCTGGATCGCAGTCTAATTTTGTGACCAAATCATTCATAAGTCGAGTGGGAATCGCAACAAATCCTATTCGTTGCCAAGTAGCTGGGTTCGGTTAGTTTTATCAAACGATTAGCGAAAGAGCAACGGTGTCAATCAAGTCACGCACGAGTAACTACTGCAAAACGATCTCCGTGCTTGTTACAGATAATATCACTGGATCATTACCACCAAACAACGTAAACACAGACGATTGGGATATATTTGATGTCAACCTAGCAGATCCGGAGTTTCACCTAAGCCGACCAGTTGATATGCTACTTGGAGCATCAGTGTTGTTTGACATCCTGCGCAGTGGAAATAGAGCGATTGGCGAGCACTTACACTTCATGCAGAAAACAGAGTTGGGCTGGATTATAGGAGGAACTACATAACACGGATGAAGACGGATTGTACCGTAACTCGATTTATGACAGAAAACACCAACAGTTTTTTGTGCAGAGATTGGACAGAAGAGGAAGTCCTTTGCGAACAATTTTTCGTCGAAACGACATCGCGAACACCAAGCGGAAGATTCTGTGTGAGACTACCTGTGAAACAAACTTTTTATCAACTTGGCGAGTCTAAAACGATGGCGCTGGACAAGCTACTAAGACTAGAGAAAAGATTCGAGAAGGAACCTAAGCTACAAGAAGAGTACGTAGCATTTATGACCGAGTTAAATTGACAACCAACACGCATTAGGAAACACGCCATTATTTTACTTCCCACATCACGCAGTACTTCGACCTGATAGTACGAGCACCAAACTGAGAACAGTATTTAATGGTTCGGCCCCAACATCAAGTGGAGTATCGTTGAATGATGTATTGATGACAGGACCTCCACTGCAACAAGACATGTTTGACATCCTGCTCCGATTCCGCTTCCATCGATATGTCCTGTCAGCTGATATAAAGAAAATGTTTTGACAGATCGAAGTACACGACGATCGACAGCTGATTTTATGGCGATTTTCAGTGGAAGAACGAGTAAGCGCGTATCGTCTGAACACTGTTACTTACGGTACTTGTTGTGCCCCGTTTCTGGCGGTACGCTGCCTCAAACAACTTGCGTTGGAGTTTGAAGCTGAATATCCTGAGACCAGTCGAGCGATCCAAATGGATTTCTATATGGACGATGTGTTAACGGGTCACGACCAGCTGGCCAAACTGATCAAGATGAAGGAACAGTTAACAGCAATTTTGAGCAGTGCAGGATTCGAGCTTCATAAATGGAAGTCTAATGAACCTTGTTCGGCAATTGAAGACGAAGGTGCACAGGTCGTAAAAATTTTGGGACTATGTTGGAACACTCTTACGGATAAGTTCAGCTTTAGTAGTGACGTTAGCGTGAATACTGGAATTACAAAATGCAAAATTTTGTCAGAAGTTCAGAAGATTTTTGATCCACTTGGAATCTTGAGCCTGGTAGTAGTTCACGGGAAATTGATTATGCAGAACATATGGAGCCAGAAACTTGAGTGGGATGCACCATTGCCAGATCAGATAACAGCTGAATGGAAATGGTTTTGTTAGCAAGTAAAGGAACTTCACATCATTAATTTCGCAAGGCATGTTAGCACTACAGGTAGTCCAATAGAGATTCATGGATTTTCAGATGCTTCAAAACGAGCATACCGGGCAGTGATATATGTCAGGACCGTTAACGAGCACAACGTACACGTCAATCTTTGCGCCAAATCACGTATAGCTCCAAGTGCCGATCAAAGCAAAAAAGAAGATACCACGATTCCCAGAATGGAACTCCGAGCTGCTACATTATTAGTTGAATTAATGACTAGGGTGAAAGAAGCAATCAACCTTACCATCAAAGGCGTTTACTACTGGACCGATTCAACTGTAGTCTTAGACTGGATCTCTCAGCCTGCCAAGCGTTGGCCAACCTTTATTAGCAATCGAATTACCAAAATCAACGAACTGTCCGCATATCAAGACTGGAATCATGTTTGCTCTAAGGAAAACCCTGCTGATCTAATCTACAGGGGTTCTTCAGCGAAGAAATTAGCAGAAGCTGCACTTTGGTGGACAGGTCCAATATTCCTACTGGAACAGCACGAACCATGGATGCGAGAAGCAGAAGGAACTGTAGTAGCAAAAAAACAAACAAAAAAAACCAAAAAAAAAAAAAAATAAAATTTTTTCTTTCCACACAAAAAGAAAAAAAAAACAACACAACACACACCACACCAACGAAAAAACAAAAAAAACAATTTACCCCCCACCCCACCACCCCCCCCGCAAAAAAACCCCGCCACAAAAAACCCCCCCCAACCCCAAAAACGCCAAACACAGCAACCACCAAAACCCACGCAACCCAAAGCGCTTTGCTGTATGTAATAAGTTGTGTGGAACACAGGGACAACGGAATGACTGAGCACAGCAAAATAAGTCGACACGAATCTATTGCGTGACTGATAGAACGAAATGAAGATAGAGAAAATTGTGCACACTGAATATTTTTTTTTCTCATCGTTCACGACGGGTGTTAATTTTTTCGAGCTCTGGTAGTAGCAATGGTTGATCAACGACCACTACCGGTGGTAGAAGAACGGAACTATGAACTGTTCGATAGATACTCCAATTTTATCAAACTGCAAAGAATCATGGCATATGGCTTACGATTCAAACGAAATTGTTTAGCTAACAAATCGGATCGAACTGTTGGACACCTCTCCTTGGGGGAGCTAAAACAAGCACACAATCAAATAATAAGAATGATTCAGCTGCAACATTTTTCAACAGAGATTAATCTACTATCGTCAGGCAAACCGGTTAAGGCTACGAGTAGTTTGATAACAATGAAACCGTTTTTGGACACCGATGGATTACTTCGACTAGGAGGCCGGCTACATGCATCAGGAGTCGAGTTCAATCAACAACATTCAATCATCCTGCCAAGCAAATGTAACGTGAGCTGCTTAATCGCGGTTCAGTATCATCATATTAATTTACAAGTCGTTCCACAAGGTTTGCTGTACGCGCTAAGATTAAAGTATTGGCCGATTCACGGTAGAAGTTTGGTCCGTAAGGTAGTGCAAAAATGCCTAAAATGTTTTAAAAACAATCCAAAACCAATGAACCAAATCATGGGACAGATGCCGGACGTTCGGGTAACCCCTGGGAGACCTTTTAAAACATGTGGAGTTGATTTTGGCGGACCTTTCACCATCAAGGAAAATTTTGTTCGAACAAAAAATACTTTGTAAGTGTATGTAGCATTGTTTATATGTTTACGGACTCGAGCGGTTAATTTGGAACTTGTTAGCAGCCTCACAAGTGCTTCATTCATAGCCGCACTAAGACGGTTCACTAGTCAGCGTGTACGATGCAGTGCTATTTATTGCGACAATGCCACCAATTTTGTTGGCGCAAAGAACGAGATTAAGACAATATCTGCTACATTCGAAAGCCAAATTGAGCCAGATATACTCGACTTCTGCACAACGGAAGAAATAGACTGGAAGTTCATTCCGCCCCGCTCTCCAAATTTCGGCGGTATACTTTTCAACAAAAAGTTCCGGTAATTTGAAAAAAAACGCATTTATTTCAATTTTTAATTGATATTTTTATTATCCCCTTCAAAATACCCCCCCTTAGGAGCAACACACATATCCCAGCGCTTTATCCAATCATCCATACATTTTTTATAGGCCGATGAATGTATGGCTTTCAGTTCTTCCAGCGAATTCTTTTTTATCGCATCAATCGATTCAAAACGCCTACCTCTGAGCGGAATTTTCAGTTTTGGGAAGAGAAAGAAGTCGCACGGGGCAAGGTCTGGTGAATATGGTGCTTGTTTGATGGTATTGGTGGAGTTCTTGGCCAAAAATTCACAAATAGTGAGCGCGGTGTGTGATGGAGCGTTATCGTGGTGTAAAATCCACGAATTATTGCGCCACAATTCTGGCCTCTTCTTTCGAATTGCCTCACGCAAACGTCTCATAACTTGTAAATAATACTCTTTGTTAACCGTTCGACCTTCTGGAAGGAATTCAGAATGGACGACACCGCGAAAATCAAAGAAAACGGTCAGTAAAACTTTAATTTTGGAGCGACTTTGTCGTGATTTTTTTGGTTTCGGCTCATCTTCGGCGCGCCATTCGGACGATTGTTGACTTGTGAGCATATCAAATTCATATACCCACGTTTCATCACCAGTTATGATGCGTTCCATGAATGTGGGATCGCTATCTGCGTTCGCAATCATCTGTTTAGCGACCTCAACTCGATGCTGTTTTTGCAAAAAATTCAGCTCTTTTGGAACAAGTCGTGCTTCAATGCGTTTCATGCCCAGAATTTCCGTCAAAATGTGTTCGGTCGATCCAAATGAGATATCAAGGAGTGCAGCTATCTCCCGAATGCTAATTGAGCGGTTTTCCATAACTAAATTCTTCACGGAAGCGATGTTTTCATCGGTAGTTGAGGTCGATGGTCGTCCAGAACGCGGCATGTCACTCACGCTTTCACGGCCTTCTTTAAAGTCTTTGTGCCAAACAAATGTACGATTTTGTGACATAGAGTCCTCACCAAAGGCTTTTTGCAACATTCTGAGCGTTTCCGCTGCAGAAAATCCGTTTGCAACACAAACGCGTTGTTCCAATTTTTTATCCATGGTAAAAATCGCCGAGCGTCTATTTTTCGACTAACAAAAGCAGTTGTCAAAACAAAACTAATGGATAATTTGCTCTCACACTTTGACAGAATATCAGAACTAGTGTTGCCATCTTACACTAAAAAGATTTTACCGAAAAAATAAAGGCGGCCTTTTTAAATTGAAAATTACCGGAACTTTTTGATCACAAGGTATGGAAAGCGGGCATCAAGAGCGTAAAATTACACATGAAGCGAGTCCTAGGATGTTCCATTCCCACGTACGAAGAAATGCTTACCTTACTGAAGCAAATTGAGGGATGCTTAAACTCAAGGCCCATCTCGCCATTATCCGTTGACCCACGTGATCCTTTGCCATTGACCCCTGGACATTTCCTCATTGGAGGGCCTATAAATGCACTTCCAGATGTGAACGTCGTTGAGTCACCCTCAAACAGGCTGACACGCTTGGAAGAGGTACAGAAGAACGTGCAATTCTTTTGGAAGAGATGGAGACACGAATATTTAAACAACCTTCAGCAGAGGATAAGAAGTTCTCTTCGATGCATCCGAATTTCGATGTTGGACAGCAGTGCATAATCAAAGAGGACAACCTTCCTCCGTGTTCATGGATCACTGTACGTGTGATCAAGGTTCACCCAGGTCCGGACGGCGTCGTCAGAGTGGCAACTCTGCATACCTCTAAGGGTGAAATCAAGAGGTCTATTAGTAAGCTATGTGTTTTACCATGTGAAGAACAAGTGGGTGGGGGAGTATGTTAAGTATTGTCACTGTTTTGTCGGGTAGGTCACTGACACACATCATAAGACCCCTAGAAATATACACAAGCTAATTTAGTAATCTGCGAACTTCTCTCGCTTGGCCATCTTTCTAATTTTTTCATTACTTTTTCCAACGTCAACCAAGCAACAACGCCCAAGAATTAATTACGGTATTAACAACAAGAAACAACAATTAAGATATGTTACTAACTAATAAAACTTTCAGGCTAGAAATTGAAAATCAAACTCTGTTGTGCAATAGTTGATAACTAAGTGAGGAGACTGAATTGTGAATAGAAAATTAAAACTATCGTTACACTTATACTGAAATATATAAAAATTTCTAGCTTTGAGCTAATTACCATCCAATTCTGGGTCCGTGATAATTGCTGGAAGAACTCCCACTGAATCTATCGCAACAGATTCTCAAAGAATTCATCTCAATTATGATGAATCATCAATTGATTATTCGACAAACACGATCGCGGACTAGAGCCATGCAGAATGAAAACAATAACCTCACATCGGGCGATGCTGATAAGGTATCGAATCGTTCATCCGAGGACTCGTTTCTTCCGTCGATGGTCGACAGTAACGGAGGAGAACTGCATGAGTGTATTAGATGTGATAGGTCGAACAACGCCGAACGGTACATGGTACAGTGTATAAATTGTAACCGCTGGTGCCATTTTACATGTCACTGAAGTCCTACGTTCATCCAGTTTCTCGTGTGGATGTATATCGAATGCTCGCGAAGCGACACCGAGTGTGACCAGTGGAATTTCGATTACCTCTACGATGCATAAGGCTAGATTGGATCGTGAACTGCAGCGTCTGGAAGAAGAAAAGAAATTTCTGGAGGATTTGGAACTAGAACTAGTTGAAAGGGAGAGAGCTTTGGTCGAACGAGAGCTACGCGAAAAGCTGGAACGCGGGAAACAGTTCATAGCGCGGAGAAATGAATTGCTAAACCGACAGGACGAAGATGAGGCGAGAAGTGTGCGAAGCATGCGGAGTAGTCAGCGGAGTGCGCAGCGAACAGAAGATTGGGTGAAGCAGACCGGGGCCGCCGAGATTTCCGGCGAGGAAGTCGTTGGAAAGACGCCTACACCACCGCCTGCGAACGATGATCAACTGGAGACTGTAAATCCTGGCAAAATACATCCGTCTTCAACGCCGTTGGGAACTGCTGCACTTGTGGTCTCTCAAGTTGTTCGTGACAAAGCAGTTACGGGATTAGAGGACGGATCAATCCCAACAACCGTGGGGAGCGTTTCAATAGAAAATCCGAACGATTCTCTTGAGAGTGCAGTAGAAAACGACGAAGACAAGGACATATCAAAGCTGTCTCTCGTCAATCTCAAACTCTTGGTAGATTTGCTGGAAGTTGAAGAAATTCATACGGCGAATACCGGATCGATCCCAAAAAATAAACGTTTGGGTATCCACTGTTACAAACGGTGGAGTGTCGAAACTGGAGAGCTACGCAATCAAATAGCTTTACAACGGCAACGATCGGAAACGGATAATCAAATCCAGGATTTGATGTTGGGACATCAGCTGGATGTTGACACGAGGCGTGAACGGGAAGTAGACCTGGTGAACAAAATCAGGACGTTGGAGTCACAGCATGCCAGTGAACTGGATTGGATTCGTGAATCGGAGGAAGGTTTGCGAGATCAGCTTGAAAATCGTACCCGCCAACAAGCGGCCTTGCAATCGAAGATCGAACTTCTGAAACAACAATACGATCGTGAGCAAGCAGCATTACGGGATGCGATAAAATATGTGGAAAAAAAGAGTCGTGAAGAAATTGAACGGTTGCGAACTTCAGAGGTGGGCATACGCAAACAACTTGAACAGCGAAACCGGGATTGTGATGTACTTCAGCGCCAGGTCAACGAACTGGAGAACGAGACTATCCGTGTGAGAGAAGCAGAACAGAGGTGGCTCTCCGATCTTGAAGCTACAAAGCAACGAGAGTATGAAGCAGTGCGACTTCGGAGACAAGCGGAAAAGGACTACTGGGCTCTTTGTGACCAAGTTGAAAGAATGGAGCAGTGTAATGCTAACATGACAGGTAACGTAGGGCAGCCTTTGGTAAGTGATCAAACTACTTCGCCAATAGGTCATCCAAATGTTAGAACCGAAAATTCTCACATAAGTAGCTTGTCAGGGAACAATCAGCAAAATAGTCTCCGGGTTTGACACCCAATGTATTCGGTAATTTGGGACCATCTCCTCAGCAGTTAGCAGCTAGGCAAGTAGTTACCAGGGAGCTGCCAGTCTTCACCGGGGATCCAGTGGACTCGCCGCTTTTCATAAGTAGTTGCCAGCATTCTACTGAGATCTACGACTACTCTGACGGAGAAAATCTCCGTGCAGTTAGCAGCTTTTTGCTTCATCCATGAACGGTACCGCAAATTGTATCAACACTACGGCAACTGTACGGTCGTCCGGAACAGATCGTCAACAACATGATCGCAAGAGTTCGGTCAACTCCTTCACCAAAAGCAGATAGGTTGGAAACGTTGTTGGGTTTCGGACTTGTTGTGCAGAATCTTTGCGGGCATCTGAAGGCTGTCGGTTTGGAAAGACATCTGTCGAATCCAATTCTCCTACAAGAACTGGTTGACAAGCTACCAGCAACGGCGAAGTTAGGCTGGGCGCTTTACCAAGATCTTGTGTGGTCTGCAATGTTGACAGTCACGAGATTATGAATTGCACGTCGTTCAAAAGTCTGGATTTGGATGGCAAATGGAAAGCAGTAAAGGCACATAAACTTTGTTCTCGATGCCTCACGTCACACGCACGTTTTCTTTGCAAATGAGATGTTTGTGGGATCAATGATTGCCCGAAGCGGCATCACCGTTTGCTCCATTTCGAGCCACCAGTAGATCCGAAATCTTCCAGCGCAGTAGTTAGTGTGCATCGTCAGCTGTCTTCCTCAACACTGTTTCGTGTCCTTACAGTTACCTTGTTTGGGCAAACAGGTAAAGTGAACACGTACGCCTTCCTCGACGACGGATCGTCGGTAACGCTGGTAGAGCAATCCATCGAAGATGCAATTGGAGCCTTCGGTGATGTGGAGACGTTGCACCTACAATGGACTGGAGGTATCAACAAGAAGATAGCTGGATCAGAAGTCGTCACGATTGACATATCAGAGTCGGTTGGCAGTAAACGGTTCAAGCTCACCGAGGTGTATACCGTTGGGAACCTGGGACTTCCCCAACAAACCATGGATTTCGCGGAGCTTGCAGTGCGGTTCAGCCATCTCAATAATCTTCCGGTTCAGAGCTACAATCTGCTGTACCGAGAATACTCATTGGACTGAGCAATGCACATCTGTTGGCTACGCTTAAACTTCGACAGGGCAATACAAACAAGCCAATAGCCACGAAGACCAAGATTGGCTGGGCTATATGCGGCAGTCTGCGGAAACCTACACTTCATAGTCAATTGCATGTGAACACTGGGATAACAAATGCTGATCTTCATGAATACGTCCAACATTTCTTCGACATTGAGTGCCTTGGAGTAGCGGCTGCACCAGCCGTGAAAGGAGCAGAGGAGCAACGTGCTTGCCAGATCCTGGCAGAAACTACGCGACGATTGGAAAACGGGAGGTATGAAACAGGTCTGCTCTGGAAACATGACTATATCGAGTTTCCAGATAGCAGAGCAATGGCCGAACGACGCTTCAAATGTCTTGAAAAACGGCTGGCGCGGAATCCGGGCCTGTACGACAGCGTTCGTCAACAAATATCGGACTTCAAATCGAAAGGGTACGTTCACGAGGCAACGAAGAAGGAGTTGGATGGATTCGACTTACGGCGCACATGGTTCTTGCCGATTGGGGTGGTTGTCAACGAGAAGAAACCTGGGAAAATTCGAGTAACCTGGGATGCCGCAGCAAAGGTGGAGGGCGTGTCACTGAACTCGATGCTGTTGAAGGGTCCAGATTTCTTGACGCCGTTATTGTCCGTATTATTTCCGTACCGCGAACGCCAAGTTGCAGTGTCCGCAGATATTAAGGAAATGTTTACTTTTCCCGTACAGAGATTCTCCTGAGGTGCCGATGAGCATTATGGTCTCCGATGTAGCAATCTTTGTAGCGGCCTGCTCACCAGCGCAGTCTCAATACATTAAGAACTTGAACGCATCGAAACACGAACTGGAGTTTCCTAGGGGAGCAGCGGCAGTGAAGATGAGGCACTATGTAGAAGACTACGTTGACAGCTTCGAAACTGCGGAAGAAGCGATCGAGGTAGCCAAGGAAGTAATCGAGGTGCACAGGCGAGCGGGATTCCATATCCGCAATTGGATGTCAAGTGTTAAAAGCGTGTTAGCCAAATTGGGCGAGGCAAATATGAAACAATCGAAATCCATGCTACCCTATAAGGAAGTCACGTTTGAGCGAATATTGGAGATGGCTTGGTTGCAACAAGAGGACGTCTTTGCGTTTTCTCTGCAGTTCTGTGATAAAGTTCGCCATCTAGTAGACGGTTCTGCGATTCCCACAAAACGAGAGATGCTTCGACTCGTAATGAGTATCTTTGATCCTTTGGGCTTAGTGGGATCCTTTGTAATCCACGGGAAAATCCTCATCCAAGAGCACAGACTGGGACAGCCGAATTTCAATGGAGATCGCTACGTTTTGGATGGATTGGATAGTGGTACTCAAGAAGATTGAAGGGCTACGTATTCCTCGTTGCTACTTCCCGAACTACAATCCAGACAGCTTCAAATCGCTTGAACTTCACGTGTTTGTAGACGCGAGCGAACAAGTCTACCTCAATCAAAATTTACTTTAAACGAACAATAATTCCAATGGTTGAACTACACCGTATATGGTTTGGATATTAACCCGAATAGGTCGTTAAGCAAAATAACCATAAGAAATGTATTAGGGTATGCAGCGGTCGGATACTTCCGCATAAAAGACAATGGTCAGGTAAGGGTTGCTTTAGTCTCGTCAAAGACGAAGGTGGCACCACTGCGAGGACTATCGATTCCACGCTTGGAATTGATGGCAGCGTAGCTGGGAGCTCGTTTGCGGAAGACCATAGAGGAGAACCATTCATTGCACATACGAAAAACTTACTTCTATAGCGATTCATCGACCGTCTGTTCGTGGATAAAATCAGATGTTCGACGATACCGGCAGTTCGTCGCGTTCAGAGTCAACGAAATTTTAAGCCTGTCGAGCGTTGATGAATAGCAATGGATCTCAACTAAAGCCAATGTAGCAGACGAAGCGACGAAGTGGGGAAAAGGGCCCGCTTGCAATGTGGACAGTCGTTGGTTTCAGGGACCTGAAATTCTGTACAACCGTGATGCAGAATGGCAGATGATCTCGGAACAAGACACCGATGAAAGATACAAGCAATTGCGAGAGGCGTTTGTGTGCAGTCATCTTGTCAGACAACCGGTGATAGACACTGGCAGATTTTCAAAATTTGAGCGACTTCTGTATGCTACAGCATATGTTCACCATTTTATCAATAGTCTGCATTCATCGAGAAGAAGGTCTACGGATACGGTTGGGTTGACAAGTGCGGAAATGCAGAAGGCGGAAAGGACTTTATGGTTAACTGCACAATCTGAAGCTTTTCCGGATGAAGTGGCAATCTTGAAAAGCAATAGAGTAGAAGAATGTACCAGGAGGCGACTAGGAGCATCCAGCAATCTCGTTAAGCTGTTTACATTTCCAGACGAATACGGGGTGATACGAGTAGGGCTGCAGAAGCGCAGGCTATGTCCTACGATGCGAAATTTCCCATCATCCTGCCTAGACATCATCGTATTACGGAATTGCTGCTGGACTACTACCATCGGAAATACGGTCATGCAAACGACGAAACTATCGTCAACGAGTTGCGTCAGAAGTATTATGTGCCTCGGCTGCGAGTTGAGATACGGTTGTCGAGGAAACGTTGCATGTGGTGCCTTGTACATAAAGCGGTACCCGTTGCTCCGAAAATGGGGCCGCTCCCAGCAATACAAATGGAACCCTCTGTACTCCCTTTCACATATGTAGGTGTAGACCTTTTGGGCCAATATTTAGTGAAAGTGGGAAGAAGTGCGGTGAAACGATGGGTCGGCCTTTTCACATGCCTTACTATAAGAGCCATCCACCTAGAGGCAGCCTATCCAGTGATGCGTGCAAGAAGGCAATAAGGAGATTCATTGCACGACGAGGTTCTCCTTTGGTGATATACTCCGACAACGGTACAAATTTCGTAGGAGCTAGCCGGGAACTGATAGAGGAAATCACTAGGATAAACACTCATCTGGGCAGCACCTTCACGAATGCCAATACACAGTGGAAGTTTAACCCGCCTGCCGCTCCACACATGGGGGGCTGTTGGGAAAGGATGGTTCGCGCTGTGAAATCTGCTTTGAAATCGATTCCGGTAATGCGAAAGCTGGATGATGAGTCTTTCGCTACAGTACTTGCTAAGGCAGAAAGTATGATAAATTCCAGGCCACTTACATTCGTTCCTTTAGAGACAGCTGACACTTAATCACTGACTCCCAACCATTTCTTGCTATTGAGTTCAAATGGTGTACGAGAACCAGAGAAGTTTCCAACGGATGCAGGAATGGCATTAAAAAACAGTTGGAACAAGGTGAAGCACACTCTCGACAACTTCTGGCGACGGTGGGTGATTGAATACCTTCCCACGATCACACGAAGGGCGAAGTGGTTTCAGGACGTCAAACCTATTAAAGAAGGAGACCTCGTACTCGTGGCTAACGAGCACGTTAGAAATCGATGGATACGAGGGAAAGTCTTACGGACGTTCTCGGGAAAGGATGAAGTAACCCGTCAAGCGGATGTACAGACGTCTAGTGGGATATTGAAGAGACCTGCTACGAAGTTGGCTGAGCTGGATATAGCAAGTTCTGGTGACGCTCAACCGGAAGTTGAGGCAACACGCGGGGGGGAGGGGGAGGATGTTAGGCGCAACAGCCCCTCGCAGCGTTACTAATAACGGTACCCAACACGACCCTTACACTCAACGGCCGATGCGCGAACCTCAGCCGTCACCGAGGATGACGGGTGAAATTAGATTAGATAACAAAGATAACAGAGAACAAAGATTATATTAGTAAACGGATAGCAGTGAGGTGAACGAGGACTTTGAAATTTATTAAATTATAAACACGTAAAACAGGTGAATTAATTAAAGTTAGTATTTACAATTAAGATATGTTACTAACTAATAAAACTTTCAGGCTAGAAATTGAAAATCAAACTCTGTTGTGCAATAGATGATAACTAAGTGAGGAGACTGAATTGTGAGTAGAAGATTAAAACTATCGTTACACTTATACTGAAATATATAAAAAATTCTAGCTTTGAGCTAATTACCATCCAATTCTGGATCCGTGATTATTGCTGGAAGAACTCCCACTGAATCTATCGCAACAGATGTATTTCTTTATTTTTTATCGCAACATAATCACATTAGTTTTCCAAGGGGGTCGCGGGTCCATTACTGATTCAAAAAGGGGGTCGCGAGCCCAAAAAGGTTGGGAGCCACTGCTTTAATGAATCTTTTTTATTTCTGAGAAATGATGATTGTTGTTTATAAATAAAGTCATGAGTTATAAGTTTGTCAATTTTATCAACGAGATACGGAACAAATTCATCAACAGGTTTAATAATCGTTTCTAAATTACAGCGATCAGTATTCAACCACTGCTGAAACATAACATCTTCTTTGTCATTTGATTCTAATATCAATGTAAGTTCCTCTTCAATATGTTCCTTGGAAGCACACTTTTAACAAGCACGGAAAAAGCATTCATCTGTTCTGGTGGAAATATCGCAAAGCATTTTTTGTATTATTTTATCTTGTGACTTAATTCTTAAACTGTTGAACATTAAATTAACATTTTCATGAATTGTACATATGCATACATTATGTATACCAGTAGAGTCAAGCAAAATACAATGCTTTGGTCGCAACTGTGTAAATACGGTGAAACCAATATTCACAGTTTTGTACATATCTACAAAAATCATATAAGCCTCTTTGAGCAACATCATCAAAAGTCGTGTTTGAACTTGTTGTTTTTTGCCATTTCGAACCTCAGAAACAAAATCATTTGTTCCTGACATTGGTCTGCTGATATCATTATCATCAAAGAATTCTCTTAACAATTGTTTTGTATCGTCATCAATACCATGCCCCCTCCTTTTTTCGGTAGTACAAAGAATACCCTGTTCATTAACAAGATCCTTTACCTGCCTCACCATATTCATTGGTGCGTTAAACTCTCTTACGATTTTATTTACCGACCATGACTTAGGCAATACAGATAGTATTTTAATCTGTTCGCTTCTGTCAGTTGTATGGTGATTGAACTTCTCCTTCAACTGCATAATTATCTCGTCATACGCCTCCACTTTGCCAACATCCATTGAATCTATTCCGAAGATATTTTTTCGCACTGCTTTCGTAATCTGCAATGATTTGTTTATGCGATATTCCATACTTCTCATGTTTCTAGATGAGATTGGCGATAAACTCAATGTTTGACGGTTCTGGATCATCATGATGTTGCTGCCCACTTATTGATAGTTGCATAGTTTCGTCGTTTCCATCCGATCGATGTTTTTTCGTATTCGGACCTCTATTGTGACTTATCAATCCACGACATGACTCACAAATACTCATCGATTCTCGATTTCAAGGGTATATCCCATCGAATGAATTTTGTCTATTATCCTTGATGACATGGTACGTAGGTTATGACGGTTGCACTTTGGATTGTTTATTTTTGCACAGCACTTGAATCTGTTGAATTTTGATTTACACGATTGGTCCATTATGACACTTTTCAGAACTGCTTTTAATAACCTTTCGCAAAGAGAAGTAACACGTTGTATGTCACTGATTCACTTTCTTGTTTAGTTTATATTTGGTTTAGGTACAACTCTTGATTCGTTTCTTTCTATTAGGTAGTTCGATTCTACTAAATAGCCTTACCTAGTATTAGGTAACAAAAGGGGTAGAAACGTTTTGGTAGAAATTACAGTAGCACGTATGAAATGCGTGTTGTAATATTGTATATTGAGTCGTACTTCTTGAGTGCTGCTGCCTGAATATGCGTGCTTCACCTTGTCTCACATCACAAATTAAGTTTCATTGCATTTTGAGATGACTACATAGACGTATAACCATCACTGGTTTAGTTTTTGATAACAAAATACACTGAAAAAAATCAATGGGACATGAAAAAGTTTTTGTTAGAAAAACTTTATTTCCTTAAAAGTGCCCATCTTGTGATGTATGAACGGTTGGTAGGGATCATGATTACCTATCTTGAGACAAAATTTCATCGAAATCAAAAATGGTATTTTTGTTAAATCGACTTTGAATATTTTTTGAATGTTTTTTTTTTCAGTGTAGGGCTCATTTTGGTTTTTTTTCAATATTTTTTTTAACTTGAATTATTTTGTGATAATCACCCATACAACACTTTTTTGTAATACAAGGTCATTTTTTTATTAAACACATTTGAAAATATCAATTAAAAAAAAGTTTAGCCCTTTTCAAAAGACAGTCTAGAAAAAAAAAATGAAGAAACTAAGTATGCAAAGTGGCTTATCTAGTCATGGTCTACACACCCAGAAAGTTTCGTTGTAATCTGAGAAGGTGCTGCCAACATTTGTTCGAGTTGGCGCGAAACCCGTCAATGGTCTCCCGGCGCGCCGATGAACGACCAATGAGAACAAGCTGCTATAGCAACTGTTTATGTACTTAGCCTGATAACGAAAACACTATGGATGCGCGTTGAAAATTTCTTTCGCGAATCACAACACTTTTCACACGTAAAATTAATAATTTTTATGTGCAAAACAAACATAACACTACTCTGTTTGCCATCACAAACTGGCATCATAATTTTAATTCTTCGACACTGCAATTTCAGTGTTTGAGATTGATTGGCTGTTTGTAGTCGCAAGGCACGAAGATTAGCGATTCGCCATACAAATCAAGGTATAAGGTGCGACTCAAACCTCTTTGAATACAGCACGCGCATCTACGAGACAGCACATTAAATTTTAAAAGAGACGTGAAAGTACAGTCTGTACTCCCGTGCACCTTTGGTTTGCCGTGCGCTCAAAGCCGCACATCTCATTTCTAATTTGCTCTCATCTCTTTGGGCATTAACGATTGCACTCTCCATTGTAGGAATGGGCGATGTCGATGCGATTTTTACAGAATCGATGTTTTAACCTTGATAAATCGATTTTTTTCATTCGATCATTTTTGTTCGGTATTTGACAACATCGATTTTTTTGAAGACGAAATCGATGTTTTATTAATTTGAAAATCCTCTAAATTATTGAGTGCAAAAAGTTTATCGGTATTGTCAAACCTTGCAAAGGTTTGCAATATATAATCGCCCAACGCTTGTTTTTTTTTTTTTATTATTTCGAATTTTGACAGCTTTCACAGTAGCTCAGCGCCCAGCATGTTCGTACACCTTCCTTGTATACTAATTGGCATTGACGGCACCCTTTTTTTCACACACAGACTGACAGTTGTTTATGGAAAAGATCGCAGCAAGCCGTGCTTCGAAACTGACGTGTTTTGTTTTTTGCTGCGTCGTTTTCGCGAAAAAAAAATCAAACAATAAATCGTAAATTAACTTCAGCTAACAGTGAAATCATAAAATCTCCGCGAAAATTGTGTAAGCCGTAGTGAATACAATCGATTCCCTTTCGAAATGTGAGTGTCGGTAGTATTTCCCCGTTTTTGTTTTGTTTTTGTGCTTCGCCCCGCACCCGGAAGAAGAGTTACATCACCTTAGTTTTGGTTATTAGTGGTAATATTGTGACACTCGGGCATAATTTATTAGTTTAGAGGGTTTTTGTCGCGAGTGAATCGATGATTATTAGCAGTTTTGAAGCTCGATATAGAGTCGCCACATAGCGGGGATTTGCATTATTGGCAGAGTGTGGAGTGAAAAAAAGCAGGTCGACTAGCAGCAAGACTAGTGCAATGTAGAGAACGGCCATTTGCTGATCAGAAGCAGCAAACGAAAACACATGGCATTGCACATAATTTTAGGTGCATTCACCACGGGGTGTACAGAGTTTTGTTATGCAGGTTGCATATCTAGCGGACGGTTTAGTAACGTTAATTTTTGCGCATATTTAATCGCGAGAGCATGAAATTACGAATCAACGTCGAAATTTTTTATTTTTACGAATGAACAAGATAGTGTTATTGAGGAGGCGGACATGGGTGAGATCTATCTTATTTTAACTGTATAACAAAAATCTTATTTTGAAATAATACTAAATACGTGCCTGGTTTGGAAATTTTAAATTTCCAAATCTGGAAGTGTGTTGCAGTGCCCTTATCCAAATGATATCGGTAATGTTAACATGCGGGGCTTATTGTATGCGAAAGTAACCTCGGAATGGGCGTGACTCTCTAGACATTCTGAAATGGGTTGCTGGATCTGCAGTAGAGCTATCACTTTCTAGCTCCCGGATTAAAGCTGCTTCCAATGATCACTTGAATGATTGTTGTAAACAGATTTCTTCCATAATACCATTGCCGGCCGATGGGTGTTAGATTGGACACACACACACACACACACACACACACACACACACACACACACACACACACACACACACACACACACACACACACACACACACACACACACACACACACACACACACACAGAGAGAGAGAGAGAGAGAGAGAGAGAGAGAGAGAGAGAGAGAGAGAGAGAGAGAGAGAGAGAGAGAGAGAGAGAGAGAGAGAGAGAGAGAGAGAGAGAGAGAGAGAGAGACTGACAGTTGTTTATTTTTTTTTTTGTTGGAGCGAAAAAAAAAAAAAAAAAAATCCATGATTAATGTACAGAATAACATTAGGTTATGGGATTTTCATGCAGGACTCAAGGCGGACAAATCTGTCTGTTTTGTGGCCGCTTTGTGGCACCTCGTCGCACGTCAAAACATCGTGTCAATGGCGTGTGGCAAACGTCGGCAAGATTTTTTTACATACAGCAGAAGCCGCAACTTCGCCACATCAATGGGCTCCTCGACTACGCGGCATTAGTAAACAAGCGATTACTAGCGATTTGAAAATTTACACAAATTGCTGAGAACTGTCGTAAATAATCAAATTACCAAACTTAAAAAATTATGGTGTTTCAATATTGTTTTTCAGCTTCATCTATAAGTGGATGTCATCTTCAAAATTGTCTCATTTTTACTTTTATTACCTTTCTTTTTTTATGCTACTTTGTTAATATTTTTGTTCTTGCTTTAAAAGGTCATTTAAAAAGTTTGTAGGCTAGTTAAAAAAAAATAGTTAACGAGTTTTAATCTTCCTATCTATTGCTTTTTAATATGCTTCTTAAAAGATGTTCATATGCCGTGATTATGAGATGACCTTGTAAACTTATTTTTGATTATCTCTTTGACAAAGATTATAATATTTAGCCTAATAATATCAGAGAGAAGAATATTCCATTACCTACCACCAGTTTCTAAAGTGCAAATATAAAAAAAATAGATTTTTTCATAATCGACTATTTATTTTCGATATTTTCGTGGATCGATTTTCTGTACTTTAAAAAATCGATGTGGCTGCATCGATTTATTTTCCAAAATGCCCATTCCTTGTCGCCTCTGTGCAAACACTATTGCGAAAAACAGACACGGCGGCAATCTAGATTCGACCTGCACACATTTGTGTTTACTTCACATATTAATGTAATGCAAAGCAGTCTGGCAGACCAAAAGGGTGTATAAATAAGTCATGGAGTTTCCATATAAACATTTTCTGAAGTGCTAAGTAGTTTTACGTAATTTTAGAGTTTGTGAAGTAAGAATTTAATAAAATTTTCCCTCTATGAACCCCTACAATACCTTCTTGTTACTATGAAATTTTTCATATTGATACCATTAACTAAAACACGAGCCAATTTTATCTCACAAACAAGGGTGGGTTTTTTTTTCCCCCCCACTCTTTTTTCCCCCTCAAACACCCCCCCCCAAAACCGCTTTTTTTTTCCCCCTTTTTCCCCCCCCCCAAACCCCCCCCCCCCCCCCGCCCAAATCCCCCCCCCCGCCCCACCCCCCCGCCACACCCCCGCAAACACACAACCCCGCGTTTTCGTGGTCTTTTCCGCACACCCCACCCCCCCAAAAAAAAAAAGTGCCGTGAAATGTTGACTTTGGTTATGTTGACTCAGCAACCGATTTTCAAATCTTTGATTCTATATATTCTTCAATCAAAGCACTTCACTGAATATATTCTAATCTAATCTAATCTAATCTCACACTAACGCAGCCAATTCTTGAAAGCATCCTGGAAAATGACGTCTTCTGGAATGCATCATTTTTCTTGTCATCGGCCAGGCCAACTGCGTAGTGTGTGCCGCAGAGAGGATTCCAAGAAATAGAGCGATTCCAGAAAGAGTGTCTGAAATCGCTCTACTACTTCGAATCAAGGGAAGGAAGAAAGCGTGGACCTCCCGTACCAAACGCCTCCATATAGAGTTAAATAATGTGATAATTTGTATTTATCGTTGGGAGCATAGATGCTAGAAAGATTAGTTTATGCTCCTTTTGCCTGTGGGTGGACTTTTGGCATTTGAACCAAAAGTCTGGCAATAATTTGCCAAGGTTATAGCGCCTTATCTCGCTCACTGAAATTTAGATTGAAATTTAAAATTTACAGAATAATACACTGTGCTTCCACTATATACAAGCTCATCGATTTAGAACCACCCGGGGGAGACTTGGTCCTATACCCAATGATTTCATTATCTCCAATCCGCTCAACCAATCGCAATGTTTTGTGATATAGTGGACGGATTATTATAATTTGAGATAACTCAATGCAGACGTCTTCCAAATTTGGCAGATCGACAGGCAATCGGTGGAGACCCACCTGGTACCTCATAGCAATATGCTTAGAGGCGGACCGGAAGATTTGATGAGCTACCTCCCCCGCTCTTTATTTTTATATTATTTTTGTTTTTCTTTTATTTTTTTATTTTTTCGGTGGGTGGGTTTTTTGTGGTTCGTTCCGTCTTTGGGTGTGTTTTTTTTTGGTGGGTTTTGGTCGGCCCGCCTAAAAAAAAAAAAAAAGGGGCCCCTTTGTCCCGTTTTTTTCCACAATACCGCCTCCCCCCCCAATGGGGGTGTTTTTTTTCCTCCTTTAGCCATTTGTTCACCGCCTTCAATGGAAGATACTGCATAAAATAGCGGTTACTGACAATAGTTACACTCTTGGTTGACACTGGCACGACGGGAGAGGAACAAAAAGCCGAATCACAAAAGGCCGAACAAAAAAAAGCCGAAACACAAAAGGCCGAAACACAAAAGGCCGAAAATGTATGTAGCTACCACAAAAGGCCGAAACTCAAATAAGGCCGAATCCCAAAAGGCCGAAATTTTTAAAATTTAACATAAAAAGGCCGAAACCACAGAAAAGTGAACATTCTTTAAATCTTCAGTCAGCCATTAAATTGGGGGAAACCCTATAAGGGAAAAAACCACAGTTAGCATTAATTATTTATTTCCAGTTTCGGTAGTTGACATCAATAAAAAGTAGTAGAAAAAGTAAAAAAAAAATTAAAACAAACATCATGTTAGACTCGCTTTGGTCTAGATGATAGCAACAGAGCAATACTCTCAACAAAATCGTCATCTGCGATAGCATCACTTTAAGAGTTAGCATGCTACTCGGAGTTAGTTCGAGCTCTCATTAAACAGACCCATAAGGAAGCTCAGAATTTTTCATTCAATTTTTCATTTTGATCCTCAAGACATTCGCGATTAAAACATAGTATAAGTTTATTAATTCCGCAAAATTCTAATATAAACGCACGGAATTCTCGTTTTAATAAATAATACTCGTTTGATATTCTGGAAATACTTTACAAAGTTTTCTTAGATCAGGCATGAAAAATCTAAATTGCCTGCAGACTAAATGAAATAACTAAAATGTTGTAAAAATAGATTGCAATAACTGACTTTAAAATTGTGCTCTACGAGGAAAGGCCGAAAAAAATCGGCAGAGCGACCGAGTGGACCGGAGCAAGCGCGCGCTTGCTCCGGTCCACTCGGTCGCTCTGCCGATTTTTTTCGGCCTTTCGTGATTCGGCCTTTCTGTGATTCGGCCTTTTATGTACTTCGGCCTTCTGTGGTTTCGGCCTTTTGTGATTCGGCCTTTTTTTTTTTTTTTTTCTTTCTTCCCCTCCCCACACCCCCCCACCCAAACAACAAAAAAATATATAAAATAAAAATAAAAAACAACAATACAAACCCACCAATTCAAACAAAAAAATATGAAAAAGAAAAAAAAAAAACAAAAACAAAAAAAACAAAAAAAAAAGTTAAAAACAAAAAAAACAAACAAACCAAGTAAATATGAAGGGACGGACGACGAAGAGAGGAGGAATAATATAAATAAAACCCCATTCTATTTTATCCACACAAAAAAGTGAGGAATAGAGGGGACAAAAAACAAACAAAACGAAAAAAAAAACCCACAAAAAGGCAAAACAGACAAAAATTGTGAAAAAAAAATATACACGATTTTTTTCTATTTTTGAATTAAAAAAACCCGAACACCCCCCCTTTTAAAGGTGTGTGTGTGTAGAATGTTGCTCCTATTTTGATTTTGGAATTCACTCTTCAGTTGTCAAAATGCCGTCCAAGCAAAAAGAGCAGCGTATCAAAATTTTGCTCGCGCATCGCGAAAATCCGAGCTACTCGCACGAAAAGTTGGCAAAATCGCTAAAAGTTGCCAAAGCAACCGTTACAAATGTAATTAAAGTGTTTGGGGAACGTTTGTCGACAGCCAGAAAGTCTTGATCGGGGGAAAATCGAAAACCGGAAGCCGCTGAGACGACAAAGAGAGTTGCCGGTAGTTTCAAGCGAAACCCTAACCTATCTCTCCGAGATGCCGCAAATAAGCTGGGTGTATCGTCTACAACCGTGCATCGAGCCAAAAAACGAGCCGGACTATCGACTTACAAGAAGGTAGTGACTCCAAATCGCGATGATAAACAAAATACGACGGCCAAAGCGCGATCCCGGAGGCTGTACACGACGATGCTGACGAAGTTTGACTGCGTGGTAATGGACGACGAAACCTACGTCAAAGCCGACTACAAGCAGCTTCCGGGACAGGAGTTTTATACGGCAAAAGGAAGGGGAAAGGTAGCAGATATTTTCAAGCACACGAAACTGTCAAAGTTCGCAAAGAAATATCTGGTTTGGTAAGCCATCTGTACCTGTGGCTTGAAAAGCAGCATTTTCATAGCTTCCGGGACTGTCAACCAAGAAATTTATGTGAAAGAGTGTTTGAATAAACGTCTGCTGCCTTTCCTGAAGAAACACGGTTGTTCCGTACTGTTTTGGCCGGATTTGGCATCTTGCCATTACGGTAAAAAGGCCATGGAGTGGTACGCCGCCAACAACGTGCAGGCGGTTCCCAAGGACAAGAACCCTCCCAACACGCCAGAGCTCCGCCCAATTGAGAAATACTGGGCTATTGTCAAGCGGAACCTAAAGAAGACCAAAAAAACTGCTAAGGACGAGCAGCAGTTCAAGGCAAACTGGCTTTCTGCGGCGAAGAAGGTGGACAAGGTGGCTGTACAAAATCTGATGGCAGGGGTCAAGCGTAAGGCCCGGCAATTCGGATTTGGAAAAGCGGAAGCCTAACTGAATATTTTTCCTGAATTTTATACTAATTGAACTTGAAAAAGAAATTTAATTTGATTTTTTAAATAAACGATTTCACCGATTTACACGCGTTTTCCCTTGACCAAATTTTGACCGTATCACCCTTTATTCACCAAAACCGTGCAATTTTTTTTTAATGAAATTTTATACCAAACATATGTACTATTTTTCAATACCTTGTTTGCAATTTGTGTTTAGTAGTCGAATTAGGCCGGAACAAATCTTATTTTTTTCTTTTGTCACACCCCCCCCCCCCCCCCCTTCAAAATTTGCGATTATCATGAAGGGGGAAATAAAAAAACTCAAACATATTTCTGTTTTCGTGCACTGGGAGTAGCGCTGCTCCCTCAACCACGATCACTACGATGTAATGGGTGGAGTGCTTGTAAAAAGAGTGACGATAATGTCGAAATAAATTCCAGTTAACTCTCCATATCTCGATGTTCTATCTCTATATGTGCCCCCTTTTTTTTTTTTGCGATGGGTATTCCCGGCCCCTTAAGTGGGCAAAAAGGGTTTTCTTGTTCTACATATACAGGGTGACTGGTAATTGGTGTTACACCCGAAAGGAGGTGATAGTAGACCTCATTTGCAGCAAAAAAATGTAAGGCAAGGTGGGTCGTAAAATCATTCCTTGCCGAGTTATTGAACATTTAAGTTTGCATTGCCGAGCAACAATAGCACTTTTTGCTCGGGTACTCATAAATATCCCATGGTGCCGTCATGGCAAATGACAACAATCAATGTAATCGTAGTAGTCGATATCATGTTTGGTTGATCGTCATACTGTGTGAACCTGGTTTTCGAAGCAAAAGATGCAGTTTTCGAACAGCGAGTACGCTGATATGATTTTTTGTTATGGTTTTGCAGACGGCAATGCTGCAGGTGCCAGAAGGGAGTACGAACAACGATTCCCGCATCGCACGCTTCCCAGCGCACCCGTATTCACCAGAGCATTCCGCCGCCTCTCAGAAACGGGCAGTGTTCAGAGCAATCACCGCGATGCGGGATCACCGGAGGCACAAACGAACCTCGAAACACAGATCCTGCGTCGTTTCGAACAGGATCCTACTACTAGTACGAGACAAGAAGCATCAAGGTTTGTATTATCTTTGTCCATATGATGCACACATTTATTGCATAAGGTTGCTTTTACAGATTCAGGGTATCCCAATGGAAGGTGTAGAAAACGCTGAACAAAAATCGACTGCACCCATACCATTACACTCCTGTCCAAGAATTGGAATCAAGGGATCCTCCAAACAGGTTGCTCTACTGCAATTTTATTCTAGCAGCTCTTGCTGCTGATAGAGAATACCTCTCTAGAGTGCTGTGGACAGATGAGTGTCATTTTGACAGAGCAGGAGTTTCGAATTTGAAAAACCTTCACGTTTGGAGTGACGAAAATCCCCACGCCAAACGAGTAAAAAAAGTTCAGCGACAGTTCTCAGTGAACTTATGGGGAGGGATGGTAGGGGTCACCTCATTGGGCCATATGTTTTACCTGATCGGCTCAATGGAGCAGCGTATTTGGATTTCTTACAAAATCAACTTCCCGAACTTCTACGCGATGTTCCACAAGAGATCAGAAGAAGAATGGTTTTTCAACATGATGGTTGTCCTTCGCATTATCATCGAGATGTACGAGAATTTTTGAACAACGAATATGAAGGACGCTGGATCGGACGCGGGGGATCTACAGAATGGCCAGCTCGTTCGCCAGATCTAACTCCTCTTGAATTTTACTAGTGGGGTAGAATGAAGGAGTTAGTTTATTTCAAACCAGTTCCCACGCAGGAAATTTTAATGGAAAGAATTTACCAAGCCAGTGCACAGGTAAGAGAAGAACTAACTGTTGTAGTAACTACAACGGAAGTAGAGAAACGCATTGGGTTGTGCATTGAAATGGATGGCAATCATTTCGAAAATTATCTAAAGTAACTTCGAATATCAATAACAGTCAATATCAATCATTTGAAAATAAATATTTTATTACATTTAAATGAGCTACAGAACGGAAAGATAATGACCAAACCCATCCGAAAGTAAGCCTGTAACGCCAGTTGAATCGAGTTGTTAGTAAACAAAGGTTGATCAAAGGAGCCGAGCAATGCGTACTCTTTGGTGGGCCTTGATAATGCGTACAAGTACCCGACCAAAAAGTGGTATTGTCGCTCGGCAATGCAAACTTAAATGTTCAATAACTCGGTAAGGAATGATTTTACGACCCACCTTGCCATACATTTTTTTGCTGCAAACGGGGTCTACTATCACCTCCTTTCGGGTGTAACACCAATTACCAGTCACCCTGTATTTATTCGTTGCTCCCTCAATATAAATATTAAATAATTACCCACTCAAGAGAAAATGGGGAGAAAAATTGCAAAAAAAAAATGCCCAACCGTCTTTTGCCCCTTTTTTTGGAGATTTGTTAAGCGACTCAAATTTCCAAATCCTAAGTTTTTGCAAAGTCCTAGCATGCAGTTATGAGCTTCTAAATTTATCATAATAGCATATCAGCGTTAAACCTGAGAGGGTTGATTCATCAATTTCTGTTACAATTTCAAGTTACAAGTTGTAACATTCTGCCCATTTGCATGTTAGGCGGCGTGAATTTCTCTCGTGCTTTGGAATCGGTGGATTGTGAGTTAGGTTATTACAGGAAGCGGAGGGACTGATTAGGGAAGTAAACATTGAGAGTAGCTGAGCGGAGGAGATGAATAGAAATGAGCTTGCAGATGATTTGTTTATAGATCAAACCAATATTTAATCTTCAAACATTATAGGGAAACTGCCCCCATATTAATCTCATTGTTCCTATATTCATCCTACGATCAAAGGATCAAATCAAAGAATTGGCAGTTGAAGGATCGGTTTCGTTTTGTAATAATGTTTGCCTTCGTTAAATAATTACAACAAACATTACTAACTAATCCTGTCACGTGTATATCGTTTTATTTCAAGTAGGATGAATTGCAAAATGATGAGATTATTATAGGTACATCTTCCCTATGTACTCACTAACAATAGTGGGTGACAGTAACAGTATAGACTAGTAACATTACAGGATTAAGGGGCTATTACGTAGAACAGCCGACTGAGGTCATCAGATATAGCTTTTCATTAAAAAGGTTTGGATGTGATGGAGTGTTGGGTTTGAATGTATAAGGGAAGGGTTGTACAGAGAATTTGTTGGCCAATACAGGGCACCTTCCACACTGCCATCTGGTTGTTGAGAGAGACATTTAATGAGAAAAGTTCATTGTAATGTTACTAATAATTCAAAATCTAAAAGGTACAAATATGGCCATTAGTCCACTCTCAAAAGTTTGAAATATTTTCAAGAGGTCGGAATACAATCTTCATTATAATGGCCAATTGAGCGCAATACCAATTACACCTAGTAAGTTGTTTTCACACGGGTTTTCTTATAACTTTTTAAGCATTAGTACTTCATTCAGGCATAAAAAAAAAAAAAAAAAAAAAAAAACCCCCCACCCCAGCCAACAAAAAAACACCAACCCGAAACAAAACAAATACAAATACAAAAAAAATACACTAATATTATTATTATAAAAAAAAAAAAAAAAACAACAATTTTTTTTTTTGAAGGGGTTTTTTTTTCCCGCCGCTGTAATAATATTTTTAATTTTTATTTTTACACAACAAAACCGGTTTTTAATAACGGAGGATTAAATGGATTGTTTATTTTTGTTTGACTGTGTATATATGGTTGATTGTGATTTAGACTCCTATGATAACTCAATAATCAACAATTAAGTAAGGTGCTATTTACGTATTTTCAGCTTAGTATATTCTTTTTTTTATTCGTTTATTTTCCGTCGGCCAATTTCCTCACAACGTGGTGACAACCACCAACGCCAGGAAGACGACTCCACCACCTGGATCCTACAATATCGTACTCATCAACACATGAGCCGGGACCAACGGCTTTACTTCCCTTCCGAAGGAAGACGTGACCAGATTTTTTCGCCTCAGAAAAACCGACTGGGATTGAACTCACCCCCACTGGTGTGCCAAGTAGTAGTCACGCTTACCACTACACCACCGGCGCCGGCTTTTTTCCTTTTTTTTTTTTTTTTACCACGCAAAAAAAACATTTAGATTTATAAAAAAAAAAAAAAATTTAAAAAATATTTTAAAATAAAATTTATAAAATGGGGATCCGCTAGAGGTGCCCATTGTGTCTCTCCTGATTCTCCCGAAGTAAACGCGTATTCAACAAAGAATAGTTCAAGCTGACAGGAGAAGCCTTTGAAACGTAACAACCGTGCATTGGCCTGGATTGAAGATCATGCAGTTCTTCTCACTCCATGTCTGGCTGGTTTCTAGATCATCATTTGGAGATCTACATTCGGATTCATTTTACTGTCATACCTACTCGATATTCGTGTTTAACACATTTTTTTAAAATTCCCTTCCAGTTTTCGTGAGCGAGGTACCCAGTTCAGCTAGTATGTTTTATTCCATGAATTATCCCTTAACTGCATCACTGTCCCATTTACATAGGAAATCAAGCAAAGTTAAAATTTATAGCTTCTCACCTTTAAAATAGATTCCCTGATCGTCAGCGTGCAATAGTACCAAACTAAGAGGAACATAAATGCAAGTTCTAGAGCCCTAAAACAAATTATAATCATTATAGAGAGATAATTTATCATGATCAATGGAATAACCTACCTATAGTTGACAACAATATTCAGGAACGACAAAAATAAGCCAATAACGTTCAAAATCAGTTTGAACTTTTCATAATCATCTTTGTATCGCACCTTGTCACTTCTATTCAAAATTGAGACATTTACATCTCCAAGAATTATGTTTAAATAGAGACTATTTTTTTGCGGTAAACCTTGTTCTATCTCATGCAATTGAGCCTTCCGCTTCAGCATGTTCTTGTTTAGTTCCGCTAATGAATCGTTCTCCTCTGGAGTGAGTCTCTTATCTTTCGTGCACCTGAAAAGTAAAATAACATAGATACGATGTAATTAATAAAACATGATTATATACTGAGTTATGTTTAAAACTGATATACATTTGTCACTTCCTCCGACCAGCAGATTTTTATTTCTCATCAATTTCAGGTAACCGTCGAACCAAATATTTCTCATTCAAGATGTTTGAAATGCACATTGGTGCAATTAAATTGCCACAAAAGCTTCTAGGTTCGTCACTGTACTTTTTAATACTATATTAACTTTTCGGATTAGTCTATTACGGATGTAACTTTGACTGTTTCTGAGAACTTCTGGTTGTTTTCGGTATGATGATAGTTCACATACTCCAACCAAAGTTATTGCTACGCCAAACCAGCAGGACAAGGGCATAAAATAAAAAAAAAATAAAACAACACCCCAAAAAAAAAAAAAATCCCCTTCCGCCTCTTTTTGGGGTTTTTGAAAAAATAGAAAAAAAAGGGTTTTAAAAAATTTTTTTTTTTTTGAAAAGAGGCGAGACCCTCTCCCCCCCCCCCAAAATAAAAACCCCCCTTTTTTTTGTTTTTTTTTTCCCCCCCAACCCCAAAAAAATAAAAATTTTGGGGGGGATTTTCCCTATCTTCCCGCGCCCCTTCAAAAAAGCAAAACCCCCTTAAGGATGCTGCATCTTTTTTTGCCTATTGTTCCTTGAGCCCTCCTGCAAAGGGTGAGGAATCTCAACACAATAAATATACACTACTAATTAATTATGTTTTTATTGCGTACAGTGCGCCAATTAAATTATGTTTTTTGAAAATTGGAAATATCTTCTCAACATCATGGGATTCCAGTAGTGAACAGCAGTTTTCTGCTAGAACCAAAGATGTGAAGAGAAAGTATCGATAGGTCCGATAGAGCTAGGCAGGTTATGAAAATTGAATAGAAGTAGTTTGAAATTGAGCGTAGGGCTTTGTTTTGGCAGTATTTCGAAGCAGACATAGACATCTTTGCCAAACATCCCACTGCGGGGTAGGTGAAGGCAGGGACAAGTCCGCCACCTTCACTGGCAAAAATGTCTATATCTGATCGCGCTCAAACACTGCCAAAGGCACAGAATGGTTCTAGCGATGTGTAACCACTGTTTTTTTTACACTCCCTAAAAACCACATGTGATGGGAATCAATTTCCAATTAGAGGTTTTGAAAACACAACTTCTTGTTTTTATCAGTAATGTTTTTCTCGTCGTTGTTTACTTAACAACCTCAGAGATAAACCTGATAAAATGTTGTATGCTGATCCTCCAGACAGCATGTTTTGACGGAAACCCCATCATAGGCATGAATACACTACTAATTAATTATGTATTTATTGCGTACAGTGCGCCAATTAAATTATAATGTTTTTTGAAAATTGGAAATATCTTCTCAACATCATGGGATCCCAGTAGTGATCAGCAGTTTTCTGCTAGAACCAAAGATGTGAAGAGAAAGTATCGATAGGTCGCTAGAACCATTCTGTGCCTTTGCCAGTGTTTGAGCGCGATCAGATATAGACATTTTTGCTAGTGAAGGTGGCGGACTTGTCCCTGCCTTCACCTACCCCGCAGTGGGATGTTTGGCAAAGATGTCTATGTCTGCTTCGAAATACTGCCAAAACAAAGCCCTACGCTCAATTTCAAACTACTTCTATTCAATTTTCATAACCTGCCGAGCTCTATCGGACCTATCGATACTTTCTCTTCACATCTTTGGTTCTAGCATAAAACTGCTGTTCACTACTGGGATCCCATGATGTTGAGAAGATATTTCCAATTTTCAAACAATAAATATAGTTCTACACAGCTTGTGAGCAAGAATCCTCTATGTGGTTTTCACAAGACTTGCCGTGGCAATATTTATAACGATCGCTAGCTTTCTTGAACCCGTAGTTGAACCGAGAGGGTTAATTTTTTTTAAATCTGTTTAAAGCACCTCTTTTTGTGAATATGATCTATTTCAATTTCAAGGATGTCGCGTAAAAACGTTTGTGTAGCGGTTTCAACGTTGTCTGGATCGAGAATGTTTTGCTGATTCATGTTCGAGAATACGTCGACGATGCAACTTTCAGAAAATTATACAACACAGTAGAAGCAATTTCGTCGAGGTCCTAAACATGGAAATCTAGAACCGTGACGACCAAAATAGGATGAAAAACTTGTTTTACTAGCGAAGAAGGAGCTTCGAAGATGATTGGTGCCGTGTCCTGTGCGTTTACAAAACAGAAGGCCAAACTACGATTGCTCTTATTGACTACACGATTGATTTGAGACAGTGTAGCGGCGAGAAGGTAGACTGGTCCTGGATGGGATATAGGTCCTACAGATCCAGATAGAACGAGCCACTGTGAGAAGATTTCCATAAAATACCGGGTAGATTGAAGTCACCAAGAACGTTTATTGAACTTGGTCAAGTACAAAGTATACCACACAACAATCAGATGGAGAGTCACTTTCATCACTTTACCTCTCGGAATAAATCCTTAACTTATTCTTTTATCGTTACGGTGGTTATGGTGACTTTATGTAAATATAATTGTAATTTTTTATATCATTGCAATTAAAATTATATTAAGGCAAAACATACAAGTGTTCATTTATTCAGAAAACTCAAATTTTCATAAAAACGCGTTAGGATCAAATTCAGTCTTTATTTGCAGCATTTACGAAAAATCGCTGGCATTAATCAATTTTCACAAATACTAGAGTCATGTATTATACTTGATACACGACACTGAAGAAGTCTGCACATTGAAGGATAAATACGCGTATCTGTCAAGATAAAAAATAAAGGTAGTAGGAATTAAATGGATATTACTAATCTTTCTTCTCATTTTCTAGTTACAGATAATTTCTCTGTAATACAATGAGAATTATCTGCGTAAAAATCGATTCATCGCTCTTGGAAAGTGTCACCAATTCATCCGGTGTTCCACAAGGCAGCAACCTCGAACCTCGTTCCCCTCCTGTTTACGCTGTTCATCAATGAACTCTCTCATCTTCTACCTCCAGGGTGTAGATTATTTTATGCGGATGACGTAAAAATGTTCATGACAACCAACAGTTTTTAGGACAGTGAAAACCTGCCATCACGTGTAGATGATATGGCGACGTGGTGCTCATTAAATTTTCTGACACTTTGGAAACGATACGTTAGAACGAATGAGGCGTAGAGTGCAAGCTGTTTTTGCGGCTAAGGTGATCACCGGTAAAATTGACTCTCCGGAACTGTGAAATTGACTCTCCGGAACTTCTCAATCAATTGAGTTTCTATGCCCCGGAACGAGCGATACAACGAAACTTTTTGCACCTTGTGCCTCGTAATCATCTTTATGATATAAACGAACCCCTGCGTGTTGCTTCCGATGCGTTTAATAGTGTTCGTTCCTTGTTCGATTTTAATAAGCAATTGACTACCTTTATAAGAAGACTATTTTAATGCTAGCGGTAACTTTTATTTATTCATTAAGACAAAAATATGTCAGATGAAATTTACAACAACAAATAAACAAACAAATAAGCAAATTATAAAAAATTGTACTATAAATAATGTACAGCGAGTATGGGGGAGTCTGCTCATTAAATCTTCAGTTCCGCTTCCTAGCATTTTGCTATGCAATACCTGGTGGTCACTTACTCACCGATTACCTGTCAATCTGCCAAATTTTGGCGAACCGGCTGCTTAGAATTATCTCAAATTGTAATATTCCACCCACTATATCACAAAATATTACGAGTAGCTGAAAGGATTGGAGATAAGGAAAGCACATAGGACCCAGTCTTCCCCGGTACCAAATCATGAGCATACTTGATGGACCACGTCCAGGGAAGCCGGGAAGTGGCCGTCCACGATCCGCTCGCACACCGAAGGTCATCAGATCAGTAAGAGACAAAGTGAGGCGAATTCCTATCAGATCGATCCGGAAATTGGCTAAGGAAGTCGATATTTCAAAAACTACCATGCACCGGTTGGTCAAAGATGACTTGAAATGTTCGTCCAGGGCAAGAGTAAAGCGCCACCTTGTAACGGACCGAATCAAACAACTACAGCTGGAGCGCTCGAAACGTTTGGTGTCAGCATTAAAAAAGAAGCATACCATCATCGTATTCTCCGATGAGAAAATGTTCACCATCGACCCCATATCTAACACACGTACAGACAGGTTTATTTCGCCGAAGAAGATTGAGGATGTTCAGAGAACGTGAAATTCAAGTTTACAACCAAACATCTAGCCGGAGACATGGTTTTCAGGGCAGTTGCATCCAATAGCTTGAAAATGCCTCCAGGATTTATCAAAGCTGGATTTAAAGTTAATACCGAGGTTTACATGAATATTTTGAAGGACCACGGTCTGTCATGGATGAAAGCCAACTTTGGAGCACACCAACACGTCATTTTCCAACAGGACGGTGCACCGTGTCATATCTCAAAAAGGACTCAAGCCAAGGACATGGAATTTTGGCCAAAGGACATTTAGCCTCCTAGAAGCTCGGACTTGAATCCTTTGGATTACTCAATATGGGCATATGTTCAGGCTAAGGCCTGTGAACGTTCGCACCCCAGTGTTGGCGCCCTGAAAGCTTCCATTACCAAGGCATGGAACTCGATGACTGACTCATACATTGAGAAGATATGCTCTCCATTCCGTCCCCGTTTGGAGAAGGTGGTCGAGAAAAATGGTGGACATATTGAGTAATGTAATCATGAAAGGCTGAATCATAGTTTTATTTAGGGAATCATGAAAAGATTCCCTAAATAAAATTATGATTTTTTTTATCATTTTCTATGAAAAAAAAAACTTATTTGAAACTGAGGTATGGATTTTCGCATTTTTTATGGGACATACTGTAGGAATCAATAAGGTATACGCCAGCAAAATCGAGTAAAAGAAAAAATCGCAGTATTGCGCTTTTTGCACCTTATAAGAGTACACTGTATCCGGCCAGTACCCATTAATGGGTAAAAATGTACCCATTTTTTTATAGTAGATGAGGCTGTCAAAAAATGGGTACTTTTAAAATTAAAATAATGCATACTAATTACCCATTTCTTAGTTTCAATGAGAGACCAATAGATGGGTATTTTTTTACCCATTAATGGGAAAAATATATCTTAGCATTCTCCTGGCTCGCTGTGTATAGTAGAAAGTGCGCTGTTCGAAAAATAAAAAATAAACTTCACGTCGGAATTCAGTCTAAGAAAACGCGTAGTATATGGAGGAACTGAAGGCTAAATTGGATAGGGAAAGCTTCCAAAAACTGAGAGGTACGTTAATAATATAATATAATAACATAAAAGTAACTAATCTTAAAAATTACTTTCTATGTAAATTACTTGTACATCTCACCAGATGAGGGAACCGAAAAGCTTCTAAGGAGAAGTCTCTTGACATACAGCAGGATTTGGCAACTCCAATAATTCAATGGATCGCGGTTAACGTATATGTAAGATTTACTTGTTTTTTTTAATTAATTGACTTTTACATTTGTAGGATACCGAATACCGGATACTGCGCTGGAGATTGATTAAAAGGTTGTGGTTACAAATAAATGCACAAATGCAAAACTTTTTCGAAGAAGCACAGCACTCGAGTCCAACAAAGGTAGGTTTCAGAAATTCCTTTTTTGTAGCGAATTTGAGATTCATTCGGATTTATTTTTCGTACGTAGGAAAAGCAAGCTAAATTAAATCGACGGGCAGCGTGAAGAAAAGTGGATCTACAAAATATGTCATTGGCCGGCGTCGGTGGTGTAGGCTGCTACTGACTGACTGGGCGTGACTGCTACTTGGCACCCCAGTGGGTCTGGGTTCAATCCCAGTCAACGTCGGTGGTTTTTCTGAGGTGAAAAAATCTTGTCATGTCTTCCTTCGGAAGGGAAGTAAAGCCGTTGGTCCCGGCTCATATCCATGAGTCGTTAGGTAGGGTCCAGGTGGTGGAGTCGTCTTCCTGACGTCGGTGATTGTCACCATGTGAGAAAATAGGCCGACGTAAAATAAAGAAAAAAAAAAAATATGTCATTGGATTTAATGTATGATTTGATGCAACCATCGGGGATGATGAAGAAACAAGATTTGGCTCGATCAAAAATAAAAAAAGTTAAATTGGACAACCAGAAAAAGGATCGTGTGCTGTTGCCGGTACGAAGTTTTAAAAAGCAAAAGGAATAAAAACAAGGACAAACAAATTTAAAAAGGTCTTTAAGATACTGTTAAAGTTTGGTGCTTGGACAGGGCGTAATAATGAGGAGGAAGATGATACTTTGCTGGACGACGATGAAAATGCCGATGAGGACGGAGAAGGAGCAATCTATGTATTGTCAGATAAACTGGAGGTTGTTTGTGATGAATGTAATTTGAACGGTGTGCAAAGCTTTCAACTCCGTTCTGACCACAGTAACCACAGTTTTTGCTTCAATTCTGTTCGTTTTTGGACGCTACTTCTCAATTCGAAGCCGATCCTTGAGCGGCTAATGGTTATTTTGGGTACGTCATATGAGGAGTCCGTTTGAATGTTGGCTTCCCTTTGCATCCTGAAGATCACCTGTAGGCAGCTACGACTATTCCTGAACCATATTTTGAAGAATGTGTATCTGGCGTACGTCAAGAACAACAAATTCGAAGCCCTAACTTCTCCGGGAATCAACTTCATCAGGCAATCATTGACTGAAATGTACATTCGCAATGCCATCCAGTGACGTAACGCAGTTATTGATGATGATGATATAATACTACCATCTATTGTAGCAAGGTAACTTCCCATAGCAGTGGAATAATCTGAAAAACGATTTGATCAGGATTCTATTATTGTTTGTGATCATCAAGCTCCTGTATGAAGGGCCAAAAACGTTTGGGCGGACCCGTAAGCAGATACACTTACGCGAAACCCGCGAATATAGTATCTCCTTCCAAAAGCTAGGTCACACAGACAGCACTAGAATCGAGCCCTCGTTTGACAGAATAAACCCAATAGATGGGGTCGAAGAGCCCGCCCTCGTTCCGCGAAATGTTAACAATAGGGAGGAGGCAGTCCCATGCTCCCTATCCAAATCGTTTTACTTGGGTGCCCTGATGGTCCCTCCCTTTCCCCCGTTATGTGTTATTTAATATTTAGTATATTTTGTACACGAAAAATTAGGATACCATTATAGACACGAATGCTAATTTATTCAAATTTTAAACATTTAAACATCCAATGGATTGTTACTGCAAAATAGATAAAAATTAGTTATGTATTAATATCCTTCTAGTCCAGGAAAACCTGAAAACAGAATAGATCATTCCAAATATCTGAGATAAAATTTCAATAGAAGATATTATTTTATAAGACATGTTGTAAAATTTGTCTTTATACTGTTCTAGTAACATTTCAAAGGTTGCAATCGGAGTGATCGAAGAGTCCGATTTGATGATTTCTGAAATAATGGCTATGTTACCATAATACCACTAAACACAATATTAAAATATAATCCTACATTGCTTATAAGCACATGCCAGTCTTTTATGAATATAGTAGTTGAAGTTTAGAAGTGCAATTTTAAATTAAATATTATGCTGAAATGCTGAAAAACAAATTGAGCCTTTGATGCCTGTCATGTTGCTCTAGGCTCTTACATGGTTTTGGAATGCAGATGATTCTAAAGCGTTATTATACATAGCATTTCAAGCTTATTGCTTTCACAAATTGCTTATTGCCTGCTCTCAACTCAGTGCTCCAAATGCACTTCCACAGTTATTAATCGAGAGTTTTCGATGCCAATGATTCTAATGCGTGCTGAAATTATTAATAAATTGAAAATGGAAAATATGCAATATGACTTAAGGTACATGATGTTCAGTCTCACCCCCTCACTTCGCTATTGTCAGATTGACAACATTGCCCAGGCTACGCCAACCAGCGTCTCCATGTTTCAGCTGGCAGTCTTTTGTGATCATATGACTCGTGGAGGCGTGAGGTAGGAACTTGTGAGGACGAGAGATCGGTCGCACCCTCGTTCGAAGTTGTCAACTCACCATTTGAAGCCCTCCAGTGACGTAACGCAGTTATTTTGCCAAAACAAAAACAGCTTCCAGTATGTAAAAAGGCAAGTATACCAACTCGTTGAAACTGTGGTGGACGTCTTGTACGTGCCATACGACAAGAGGCAACTGAATCCTTTAGTACATCCACTTGTCAGTATCATCACCGGTGTTATGAAATTAATTCCATCAGCACAATATTTCCCACTAAATTTTCATTGTATTGTACACCGTGTACAATATATTCTCATACAAAATAAAACTCTATTTATTTCAAATCTATAATCCAGATTTTATTGATAACTTCACCCATTATATTGCAATATAATACTGATCAACTACAGCATATGTTTTGGAATAACACCGCCTTTAACCTTCTTGACCAGCTCCAGACGTTTTCCGAAACCGTCACAGGCGGCACGCACGACTTCCATCGGCATTTCGTCCTAAATTCGTTTGATTACGGGTTTGAATTGGTTCATATTAGACACCCTGTGGTCATTCACCTTCGCCAGCATGTATTACCATACGAAATAATCCAAGGGATTCAGATCTGGTGAACTGGGAGGCCATTCAATCTTGTCCAAAAAGTCGGTCAAATTTTCTCGGCACCAGCCCTGAGCGAGATTTGCAGTATGTGATGGCGCTCCGTCCTGCTGAAACACATAGTGATCATCTCCAAACACCTCTTGTACATATGGCTTGACAACTTTCTCGAAAACTTCCGTTTTATAATATACTGCATTCACTTTAACGCCTTTTTCGATGAAAACCAGTGGTAATTTGTCTCGCTTGCAAATTGCTCCCCAAACCATCACTGACGCAGCACTTTGGAACCGTGGAATATTCCTATCACTCTCTGGAACAGTTCTCGTTCTGGACATTGTGGGATTGTTGCAAGACGAATAACTTTTCGTCGGAAAAGATCAATTCTTCCCCACCGTGCCGCGAAAAAAGCAGACTTGCTCTTTCGAGTCGTTTCTGCTTGGAATGTTCCGAACCTTACGTTTCTTGAAAGCTTGGAATCCAAGGTCATTTTGCAATATATTGTGCATTGACGATCTCGAAACATTCAGATCTGCGGCCATTTTACGTACAAAGCGCTGTGATTTTCGTCTAATCCGTTCCCTGACCACTTTAACAACTCGTGCAGTCCGCACCGTACGAGTACGACCGGATCTTTTCCGGTCATCCAACGAGCAGGTGTCACGGTACCTTCGGATGGTTCGGTACACAAAATCCCGCTTTACTCCGAGGTATTTCAAATTTCTGAAAATAGCGCCCGGGCGCTCACCTTTCAAAAACTTGTTTATAACCACAGCACGAAACTCCTTCATCGCTGGTAAAAGATAAACACCGAATGAAAACAATCGGACATAACCTAAAAGCGTTTGTATAAACATAGTGCAAAACTACACCAACACATACGTGAAGCATGTTGAGTAGTTGCACGACACTAATGCAAGGAAAAACTGTATGAGAATATATTGGACATGGTGTATATTCCAGAGTATTCATCCCTGTGCTACCAATCATATTTGAAGTGCTCAATTCCTGCAGCTTCAACGGAAAACATAAAAACCTCTCCATGAAGCCGGTAAATTTGACTTGTTTGCTCCGTTTCGCTCCAGCTAACATACTACTTTGCTTTACGAAGGAAAAATTAGAGACAAAATAAAGGAATAATTACATGGCGCCCCGTTTCACCCTCAAGTGGCTTTCTTTTATTATCAAATAATTGAAATCTATTAAAAGTTGTTTAATAACTTCGGTTGTGATTGGCACGGTTCGATTTTTTCTCATTCTTGTGCTTGTGATTGTTTAGCAGCTTTTTTTTTGCTGACCCTTAGCCTTTCCAACGACATCCCTGTTCTGACCACAACCACCACCACCTAGTGCCGGTTGTCCACCTATGGCTTGATACTTACTCCGTCGTCTTCCCTCAGTCCTCTGGTGAACCAGCTCGGGATTCTCACAGCAATCAAAAGGTTTCTTTCCGGTTCATATTTTGTCTGATCTTCCTCCCCCTCCTCATCATCCAGCGCGTTTGTCATTTGCGCTGACAGATCTTCAGCCTTATTCTGCGGGGCGTGTGAAACAAGATGACTCGCTCTCACATACGAGGTGACAATTGTCGAATAGTGTGAGGTGACTGTCCGTGCAAAGTAAATAGAGAGTCACCTCACACGAGGCGACAGTTATCACCTCGTATGTGCGAGCGAGTCGTCGCACCTCACAAGCCACGCCGAATAACCCTGAAAGCTACGACGGAGATGAGCTAGATGTGATGGTTCAATTCATCGAGTCAACTTGATCCACACGGCGCGTGAAATAAGCACAATGAACATTTAAACCTTTAGCTTTCGGATAATTTTAGATATAAACTCAAGCCACCCAGAAAATGTGATATCAATATGAACAATGTGATAGACGCAATCTGGTGCTGCTGCTGCTAGACTAATCACTCGTTTGAGAATAGCGGCTATCATTAGCATGGTAGGGCAATGACTTTATATTGTCATCAATTGGAATAAGCACTGATTAAATGACATACGCTGGGGTAGCATTGATTAAAAGTCCTCCTCTGCTTTGAGTTCAAAGCTTGTGTTTTGTATGGCAACAAGACAAACTCTTCAATGAAGGATATAATCCGCTAAGATACAGTTTTAAACATCATACCAAATAATCGAAAGTCGTGTTCGTTTAAAAATGTACTGCCTTGAGCAGGTATTTATTTTGCGTAATTTATATTCCTTCCATGCAACCCGTTATGCCTTGCCCTTCTAATTTCGATATGCTAACTTATGCAGTATGGTTCTAGGATAAATTACGCAGTACTTTCGAGAGACAGAAGAAAATTGATACTTGAGTTGATATTTTTACTATTTTTGTGCAGACCCGAGTCAGAGTCCCATCCTCGTCGCTAGGTAAGCAAGGTTGATACGAAGCTAAGGAGAAGTGAAGATTATGACCCTGATTGCGCATATATTGCAGTCAGAGTCCCATCCTCGTCGCTAGGTAAGCAAGGTTGATACGAAGCTAAGGAGAAGTGAAGATTATGACCCTGATTGCGCATATATTGCTTTTACTCTTTTCATGTCCTTCATGACTGAATTATTCTTGCTTGTCGCAATGCTTGTACCTTGCCTTTCGTTCTTGCATGAAATGTTGGTGATAAATTTAATTAATTTAGCATATGAAATGTTCGCTATGTCGCGTTCGTAACACTCCATCAAGGCTGACTGAAAAGTAATTTCAAAAATGTGAGGCGTGGAATGAAACTATGGTCGGAATGAAACTATGAAATATTGTTTAATTTATATTATTTATTTTAAGGCAGTTGAACATTTGTCTTCGGAACAAGGTTAGCGACATCGTCTTTGAACTGCAGTGTGGGATCGAATAGTCCTCCTCGAATATAACTACATTTTCTGAAAAGATTATTCATTGGAAATCTTGAAAATGATTCCATAATTTCTGCAACGACCAGATGGATATCACGGTGGCTGCATTCCTGGTAAATTCGCTTCAGACGTTGTTTCGCGAGACCGAAAACGATCTCTATTGGGTTGTACATCGGATAATACGAAGGCAGGAAGATTGGAATAATTCCCAGTGACCGTAGAAATGATAATTTTATCATTGGGTAACAGTGGATACGGGCACCATCTAATATCCACACGGAATGCGATCCGGGATGACGCTCTACCTCGTCCGAATTTGCTACGTAGGTACGGCAGCACTCAAAAATGTTGTAAGATTGAAGGTTCCTTGTGTACTGAACACCCATCCCATTTTGTCCAACAAAACACAGCAAAGACATTCTGGGCTTCCTGACAAATTCTCCAACACATACGAGTATCCTTTTTTTCGTAGCATTGATCGATTGTCGAAACTCACCTCATCAAGAAAGAGGAGATTATGATAATCCCAGTTGATTGCATTCAGCTCTTCCCAGAACCGTATGATTTATTCGGACCGGATCTGTAATGCCCGTCTTTCCAGTGTCTTCCACGTTCATCCTGCTTGGTGTAAGATCCGACAAATGGAAGCAACGGAGATGGTTATGTTGAATGCCTGTTTGAACAGCTGTTTTGCTTCTTCCAAGTAAAGTGTAGGTCGCTTTAGGTATAGTTCCACGATCCAGGCACACTTATTAACGCCAAACTTCTTAGCATTGCGAGCATATTCCTTCCGGGGGAAAAATCCGTTTCTTGTGTAGGTTAGAATCCAGTTTGAAATAGTAGAAATATGTTTGTGGTAGATTCTAGCGAGTTTCGCTTTCGAGAGTCCAAGAAAAAAATATCCGTAAAGTAATACACACACATAATACACATTATTCTGAGATGCACGGCGCTTCGTCACTTCCTGAATAATAATATCACCCATTTTCCAGAAAATTAATCAGGAAACGAAAACTCGAGGAGAATGAAAAATGGCGTGCACTCTTCTAGAGATGGTTGGTGTCTTTAAAGCTGCTGTGTTTCCACACAGACGAAATCATTTGCACGTTTGATTTTTAGGGGGCTGCCTACAGCAATGAGGAATTGCCATGAAGCTGCATGATGACTCTCAGGGAAGAACTACCAGGCAAATGAGAGGGAGGGGGGGGGGGGGGTGAGGGCGGTCTGTAGGGCGTGGGCGGTGGGTGTTATTAGTTTTAAAAATTTGCGGACATCATTTTCGAATGGCCCCAAACTGTATGGATTGTATGATTGCATGGCGGGATGAGATCAAAGGCAGGGATAAAACACAAAATAGCAGCTGTTTATTTAACTGCAGAATTCATTTAGTACATTTGATCAAATTATTTAAAAATTGGACATAAATGATTCCAATAGAGGATCGCCGCGTCTATATCTCGGTTTATAGATGGTCAGTGTCGCCTTGTTCGATTCAGAAAATGAGTTTTCTTTAACTCGGACAGCATCTTCGGCAGCGGAAATTAATGATTCACATGTAGCATCACGTGCCTCCAATGCCTCAATGCGACGTTTCAACAACTGCATTTTTGTTGGCAAACTTTGTATGGTGGAATCTAAACATTTCTGGGATTGCGACTATCTCGTCGTGGTACCCCGAGTTGACGTTATGAGCCATTGAAAAGTTTCGTCGAATGGAACGTACCTTCGGTGATTCCTTGGCTGAGAACAGCTTAACTGCGTCAACAGGCGGTGCATTGGTTATCATACCGTCTTGAAGATGCGATTCTGAGGAATGTATAATATTAGCCCACATCTTCCAGGCAATGTCCTGTGCCTGGATATGGTCACCATGTCTAGCACGAAGTTTTGCTACGAGCGTGTCCACTGATTTTATAGAAGCTGCTCCCGATTTATCTCGAGCCGTCGGATCCAGAAGTGTTTCCTTGACGGTTTTGAAAACACCTTTATTATTCACCGATAAAGAATATATGTGTACACCCTCAGAAAATTTTACAGTATTCGGTAATTTTTTACCGAACTTTCAACAGCTGAACGTTCGGTTATCCGATTTGCCGGATTTCGGTGAAATTTTACAGTGTTCCGGTAAAAAAATTACGGGAACTTGTCAAATATCACCGAAATCCGTTAAATCGGATTAAAAAATTACCGAATACTGTAAAATTTTCTAAGTGTGTAGGAATAGATAAATTTCTTTGGTTTTCCAATGCTGTAGGATGTTTTCGGTCACCTTGTTAATGGTATAAAGCCTGCGGTTGGCTTTGTCTTGGAATAAGGCGAATTTCGAGAAGTCAGCTTCCTCTGACTCTCTGCCACTCCATGCTGGTTGAGCGACAGCACCAGCCTCATCGCACTGGAAAACAACCTCATGCTTTAAGGATTTGTGAGCAAACAGCCAACACTGGTGTATACATTCCTCTGCGTTGTCGCCTGCAACTCCCCATTTTCCCACTTCTTATCCGGAAGAATGGCCTTTGAAATGACGAACAGACACCGACAGCCAGCAGCTATAGTTGCCAATCGGTAGTTTTTGTTGAGAAAACCCGCCGGAGGAAGCAGTTGTTGGGTCTTCTGTGTCATCATCCGAGGTTAGATCAGCATCGTAATTGATGTCCAGCGGAAGTGGATTCGAATCGTCGTCATACTCTTCTTCCGGATCCCTTTTCATGTCCATCGAAAATTCCTCTTCCTTGTACGTACTGGTGCCCGACTCCGATGCTGGATATTTCTGACGGCGTTTTTTATTCGCAGGTTCGGAATTTGGTTCGAAACACTTTTTTGAAGCCATTTTGTGTGCTGTTCTGTTGATTTGTTTGGTATCACATGTAAACAAACAATAATCATAAATACGTCATGTAAATACATATGAACACTAAATGCAAATAACTGTCAATGCAAATTTTTGGGAAAAGCTGAGTGCGAAAAAAATACACTGCAAGCACAATCTTCACAAATGTCTAGGAATTCGTGAAACTTGCAATATAACATTTTTTCTATTTATTTCTAAATACGAAAAAAAATTATCGTAACAAAGGGTTAATTTATAATTCATTTACATCAAAATATGATTATTCGGACTTGTTATATCCGTATAATCTAACTTTACGTTTGATCTCATCCATTAAGTCCTCAGTCACCTTTCTGGAAGCATTTTCCAACTTTTTAGCAAAATCTTTCTAGATTTGCCTCTCCATTCGATTTCCCAAGGTTTCGCTTCACAATGGCCTAATATCTTTCAATTGGACAAAGTTCTGGGGTGTTCAGAGGATTACAGTCCTTTGGTACAATGTTGACGTTGTTTTCTGCATACCACTTCTGAGCCGCTTTACTATAATGGCAAGACGCCAAACCAGGCTAAAACATCACAGAACTCGTGTACTTTTGGATGAATGGTAGTACCCGATTTTGCAGACACTCGTTGACGTAAACTTGTTCGTAAAGCGTGCCTGTAGTTTTGCTCCTCAAACCACAACTACAAATAGCCTGCCAAACCATGTGTTTTTTAGAGAACTCCGACAACGTTTTGGCTTTGAAATGATCGTCAACATTGCCACGTTGTAATGCGGTATAAAACTCAAGACCTGCATGTAGTCTGTTTTGACGTTTGCTTCATCATTTATAACCACGTAGTCAAATTTTGTCAGCTATTTGGTGTCACAGTGGTAGCAGGCCCTTACTTTTAATCTGCACTGGACCCTTTTATTGGTAAAATTCGCTTCTATGAGCCTCTATTTTAAATCAACACACAGACGTTCCTAGGCTATGGTGCCCATTTGGTCACTGTTTTTATCGTGATGATTCAAATAGTTTTAATAATATTGATTCGCTTTCATGTATTGTGTATGTTCTTGTCCATGTTGAGTTTTCGTCAGTGTACTGTATATTTCTGTGTCTTGTCTTATTCATAATAATGTGCGTGATTATAGTCTGTTTTTGTGTTTGATAGATACTGTATTTCTAGTTGATTCCTGGATTAAATTGTATTTATTTATAATCAAGTCTTATGTCTTAGACATCCCCTTGCAACCCTATAAATTATGGCCCCTTGCAACCCTATAAATTAGCACTCAACACTGAAGAAGTCTGTAAGTCGCAGACGAAATAGGCCTATCTGTCAAAATATAAGCTATCTGTAGTGGAAGTTAACGGAATTTGCTCGCGTTTACTAGTGATAGTTTAAAAAAGTGTTTCAGTTTTTTATTTTTGTTAGAAAAAGTGATCAAGTGAAGTGTTAATTTAAATTTTCCGAGTTTTTCAATTAATGAAAAAACTGTCAAGCAAATGAAAAGGGCACTTTTTGTCGTTTCCCTAAATTATTTGACATCAGGTATTTTTAGATTGTTCCTAGCTTCGTCTAAGAGTGAATTGCGGTTAAACCCGCCAGTATCGCAGTAAAAACGCTACTTACTGTTGCACGAGGGACTCCGAGGGATTTTGCTATGTCATGATGTGGATTTTTCACACTTTTGTGCAAATTTTTTTCACGCTCTTGTAGTTCTTCCGACTTCATTTTCAATACAATGCTTTTGTGACAGCAAACCGTATGTCAAAACGTTCACACACACAATGACATTGCGTTAGCGGTATTGGTGACATCTTTACATTGACAAAAAAAAGATGTGGATAATAAACCATGGCTAAAATTTTGCTGTGCACATACCTTAGAATCAATTTCAGTTACTAGTGCTATGATGGGCCGCTAATCAGAGGGGCGGCCCAACTTGTCTTATCTCTATTTGCAGAACATCCACAGAAAAGGAGGCAGGCCGCCGTTCAGAAAAAACGTACTCTAATGAAAATATTACCTACACAGGCAGAAAAAGCGACCACCAACTGAAAACACATAGAAGCACTCGAGAAAGACCAGATAAAACGATTTTTTCTCGTTATTTTTTATATTTTTTCATTTTATTTATTTTTATTGCATTTTTATTTTTATTTATTTTCAGCAAAAACGTTTAGGTGTGGGAGTTAAGAAGGAATGCATGACAGAGAATTTATTGTTGGCCAATGCAGGAATCCTTCTACGTTTTCGTTTAGTTGTTAGAACAGCTATTGTATAAAACAGTTAAGGGAATGTTACTAAAATTCAAATTCCAAACGGTAAAAATGTGGACATGTTAATCGGTCCCATTCTCAAAAGTTTAATTTTTTTAAAGAATTCGGTATGGAGTTTTCATATTGTTATGGCCAACTGAGTGCAATACCAATCACTTCAGACTAGCTGTTTTACACACGGGGTTTCTCAAAACTTCTTTAGTAATAGTAATTCAGTCCTCCCTTAGCTCAGTCGGTAAAGATGCGGGTACAACGCAACACCTTGTTGGAGGTGGCTGGGTTCGATTTCCGGTCTGGTCTAGGAATTTTTCGTGAAGGAAAATTTCTCGACTCCCTGAGCATAGGGTATGATTGTACTTGCCACGCAATCATACTAATGCAAAAATGGCATCGAAAGCTCTTATTTAATAACTGTGGAAATGCATTTAGAAGACTAAGTTGAGAGCAAGCAATAATCTGATTACAGAGCAACAAGCTTGAAACGCTAAGAAAGAAGAAGAAAGAACTTCAGTCAGGCATAAAGATGAATTAATGTACCAGAAACTGGACAAAAACCTGCGCCTACCCAGTGGAGGCCCGGATACGACCACCCATGTGAGTCTAGAGTATCTCACGAGCTGACGAGAGCAACGGGAAAGTCCATAGGTACATAGACCTGGGGGTGAGTCCCGGGATACGCAATCTTAGCAGGAAGGAACGGCCTATGCACTGAACAATTACAGTTACAAGAAATACAACGTGTATGTTTTTCTCCAGGCGATCTAACCAAACTTTCGTAAGCTTTCAAATTTTCCTAATTTCTTCTAATTTTTCTAACTTTATTACATGAAACTGTATATTGTAGCACCTCCTATTCTTTTCTACCACATGATATATTAAATATGGCGATGGCCTAAACGGCTTAAAGTTGTAATTTCAACTTAAAAATAAGAACTTTCATAAAAATCAGCATTTCATCATCACGTTTCAACCGAATTTTTGATCAATTGTGGAGATGATGAACAGTGTAGGTTGTTTCTGTAGTCAGCGATTAATTACACTACGTTATGATGAAGATACATTGTAGTCTTCACGGTTTTTTGCGAAAACCCATTAATGGATAAAAAAAAACACCCATTTTCATAGCATGCCTACCTGTCATAAAATGGGGGAATTTCTCAATCATGCAAAGGGTAAAAACAATAAAATAATGGTTATATTTTTACACATTAATGAATGAAAAAAAAAGTTCAAAAACCAAGCGTATCCGGTACATCGTTGGTGGAAAGCGCAGCTTGTTGCCGTTTTTTAACTTTATAAAAATTAAAATAATATTAAAAACTATACACTCTCGGAACAACGCAAGTAACACAAATGATTTTTTTTTTTTTTTGTATGTAAGTAATCTAAAGCTTCAAAATTATGCTTCCAGATCATCGATTGTAAAACTCGCGTTGACAATCGTTTTGTGTGCACGGAACATGGAGGAACTGTGAAAGAAGTTGGAAGAAGAAATATTGATGTATTGATGGATTCGTCATTTCCATAACTATACCAGAAAAGGCATGAATAAAAACAACTCAAAGGATTTTTTTTTTTTTTTTGCATTTAAGTACCATAAATATCATGAATTTACAATTTAACAAACTGCTTAATAATCTATATGCAAAAATGGGTGATTTTTTACCATTTTGGGGAAACCTGGCTTCTTTGCAATGGGTGAATAAATACGCATTTTGTGACATGAACTGATTTTATCCAAATCGAGTTTACCCATTAAATGGAGAGAGGCACTTCTAGCGAAAATGGGTGTTTTTTCAACCATTAATGAGTTTTTGCAAACGACCGTAGTAGTAACTGTGAAGGTGCAGTGTTGGTGGGTGATGATACCTAATAGTATTTGTGAAACTGTTATTTTTCATACAGTGATGGTGTGTGTAAGAAGTGAGGGATGCAACTAATAGCGAATTCGTTTTTGACCCCGTTCCAGGGTTGCCACATTATTTTTCTTCCGTCTTTAATTTTTGCCAAAAAAAATCTTTTCTATCTGTATTTAATACTGTGTATGTATGTATGTATGTATGTATGTATGTATGTATGTATGCATGCATGCATGTATGTATGTATGTATGTATGTATGTATGTATGCATGCATGCATGTATGTATGTATGTATGTATGTATGTATGTATGTATGTATGTATGTATGTATGTATGTATGTATGTATGTATGTATGTATGTATGTATGTATGTATGTATGTATGTATGTATGTATGTATGTATGTATGTATGTATGTATGTATGTATGTATGTATGTATGTATGTATGTATGTATGTATGTATGTATGTATGTATGTATGTATGTATGTATGTATGTATGTATGTATGTATGTATGTATGTATGTATGTATGTATGTATGTATGTATGTATGTATGTATGTATGTATGTATGTATGTATGTATGTATGTATGTATGTATGTATGTATGTATGTATGTATGTATGTATGTATGTATGTATGTATGTATGTATGTATGTATGTATGTATGTATGTATGTATGTATGTATGTATGTATGTATGTATGTATGTATGTATGTATGTATGTATGTATGTATGTATGTATGTATGTATGTATGTATGTATGTATGTATGTATGTATGTATGTATGTATGTATGTATGTATGTATGTATGTATGTATGTATGTATGTATGTATGTATGTATGTATGTATGTATGTATGTATGTATGTATGTATGTATGTATGTATGTATGTATGTATGTATGTATGTATGTATGTATGTATGTATGTATGTATGTATGTATGTATGTATGTATGTATGTATGTATGTATGTATGTATGTATGTATGTATGTATGTATGTATGTATGTATGTATGTATGTATGTATGTATGTATGTATGTATGTATGTATGTATGTATGTATGTATGTATGTATGTATGTATGTATGTATGTATGTATGTATGTATGTATGTATGTATGTATGTATGTATGTATGTATGTATGTATGTATGTATGTATGTATGTATGTATGTATGTATGTATGTATGTATGTATGTATGTATGTATGTATGTATGTATGTATGTATGTATGTATGTATGTATGTATGTATGTATGTATGTATGTATGTATGTATGTATGTATGTATGTATGTATGTATGTATGTAAGGTAGCCACCATCCCTTCTAAGAGCTTGTCATGTATTCAGCTCCACTTTAATAGCAAGATCAAATTGAGTTACAGGTTTGCATTCACAGTAACGTTGTATGAAGGGCCAAAAACAGTGGGGCGGACCCGAACATAAGAATCTCCTTCCAACGATACGATCCAACAAATCTAATCAACTAATTCGTAATTTTTTTTTCCTTCTCCACGGTTGGCCCGGAACGGGCCCCTCCCCCCCAAAATAATGGAAAAAAAACACCACACCACAACACAAAAAAGAAAAAAAAAAAAAAAATACGGTTTGTTCCCTCCTAGACGCCGGTTGTCATACCACTCCATTGTCCAATTCCAGCTTGAGTGATACCCTGATGCTCCCTGCCTTCCCAATATATATTCAATGTCATATAGTAATATATAACATACAGTGAATGAATATTATAATGATAAATAACAAAGTGAATGCAAACAAGAATGATATCTTTTCGATCTTTTCTAACTGTGCTTAACTGCAGAAAATCTAGGCAAAAATCTTTACTTCAAACTTTTTGTTGTAAAAGCAGAATGGAAATGCTTGGATGCTAATGCACTTTTTTTTATAATTGCTATTGAGTTGAATGCAAAATAAAATAAATATATACTCATCAAAACACATTTATTTTGAGTAGCCGATACAAAATGGTTTTTTCAATAGGGCTTAAGTGCAATAATCGGTTTTTCTACATCATGCTACTTCAAAACGGATCTTCTTTGTACAGGAAAACGGATCAGTATACGAGGGATTCATGTTCTCGGGGGAAATCGATCATTACTCTTAAGCCCTTTTGACAGGCCAGTATTGACATGATAATGAATCATGGAGTGTTTGTTTTGATTACTAAAAGTTCAAGGATGGGTGAACAAAATCGGAACGGAATTAACAATCAATCATTGTTATGATGTGTGTACATAAATTTGTTTAGATTTTAGGTGTGATGTTAATGTTAGCTGATTAACTCCTCCTTTCCCTTTCATGGGTCCCTTGGATCGTAGGATGGCATCCATGGTGTCTGTACTAAGGCGGTTTCGGATCTTGGTCTTATTAGATTGTATTGCGAGAAAACTCGCTTCACCGCTGCCAAAGAATGCGGAATTAGTAAAATGTTCGCAATGAACTTTCTTAGCAAAGGAAAAGCCAGCTTCCCATCTGCTCGTTTGAAACACAGCAGTTTTCTCCAACAAGATTCATTTGCCTCGATGTCCTCAGCTCACGAAACTCATTTCGATAGCCTGTTTCTACCGCTTTCAAAAAAGTTCGGATATTGTTCAATAATCGAGTTGAACTCCTTCAAATTGTGCAGAGCTAGATTGTTCAGATCAAAGCGCTTAATGATCTGTTTAATCAACTCGGTATAGAAAGCACAGTTAATCTAGTAGAAAGCCTTCTTCCTGGCTTTGTTGATTAGGGACAATACTTAGCTCAAGAAGTGGATAAATTGCTGCATCATCGGATCGTTAAGATGAAAGTGAATGCGCTGTGCGGTTAGATTGTTGTCGCAGTTGGATTGGAATGAGAAAAACAACACGAGCTCCGAAAACTATAGCCATCTGGTGGCAGATAATGCAGAACTTTCAAAGGCTTCAATTCCAAGATAATTTGTGTCATCTGGACTTCCTTGGATCGTTTGGGGCTGCAGGACAAGTAACTGTAGATATCTCGCAGCAACTGTCCAATGTACAATGGCAGCTTTTCGCATTCGTAGCTTGCACTAAGAGCCAAAGAGTCACGTTTCAACAGCTTCTTGACGGATCGGTCAGAACCCATCATTACTGATGCTCCATCTGATACAAAGTCTACAAGTCTGGAACTGCTACCAGATTTAAAGATAGGCGTTACCGCAGTCAGTTTCCGAATGAAAAATTGATCAGAGGGAAGAGAGACAATTCGCTCTAATGCATAGTGTATAGCCGCCAATTCTGCGATGTATACGGAGCAAGGATTTTGAATGCCCTTAATGTCCATGAAAACTGATCCCATTTGCTCATTTTGAGCATAGGCCAGCTGTATTTCTGTTGAAAGAAGCGCAAGACAATCGCTCGTTCCTTTGCGGAAACCAAATGGTGTATGAGATAGAAAGCCATTCAATTCAATCCATATGTCGATCCGATAGAGAATCATCTTATCTAGCAGCTTCCGTATACACGAAAACATCGCAATTGGACGATACGAGTTGTAATCCGACGCTGGTTCCCCGGGTTTTTGTATAGCTATAACTCTAACCTGCCTCCATTCATCAGGAACAGTATTGCTTTCCAGGAACTGAGTTCAGCAAGCAAATCTTTACGACGCCTGGGAGGTTTTTCAATAAGTTAAACTTGATTTTATCCCCTTCTGGTGCAGAATTGTTGCATGAAAGAAGGGCAAGTGAGAATTCGAGCATCGAAAAGGGCGCATCCATTTCGTTACGATTGGTTTGACTATCGCGAGCAATTCGTTGCACCGGAACCGAATCTGGCTTGGCGAATCTGACTTTCTTGGCGAACGCGTAGACCCACCGGGAAGAGCTTTCCTTATCTTCATTCACCGACGACGCATTTCGCATTCTTCTCCCGACGGTTCAAAGAGTTCTTGGCCTTGGCAAGGCTCTAAAACTTGCGTTCAAGAGAAATGTAACGCTCATAGTTATCTCGCGAACCGTGCTTCCAATATGCTTTCACAGTAGACCTCAGTACCCAAGTAGCACACAAAACATCTTTAATATTCAACACTTGGTTTTCAAGTTTTATTTTAGTAAATCTGCAGTAACAAAAAGCATATTTTGTTACAGCAGAGTTTATTTCACGTATAAGATATACTAGATATTTCATTGGTGTTGCTTAAATGGTTTGCCAAGATCATTCAAAACAAACATTGAAGTTAGTCGAGACCTGTTTGTCTTTGTAAACTTGCAGCTAAGTAAACTTAATCATGACGTTGTATATTAATTATTTTCCAGTGTATGTGATGTTTATTATGGAGTATTTTTCACCTACAGTGCAACATAACAAATAATTTACACTCGTGTTCCAATGAAGCGTTCTGATACTTAATGTTTTCAAAATGCGTTTTTTGAGCCATATGCGCAACGTAATGAGAACGCAATATAAAGTCAATGAATAACGTTACGTTCTTGCAACGTTCAATTGCACATTACCACAACAGTGATACTGATTGAAATATATCTGAATGAAATGCACACTACCGACCACATGTGTTTTGATATGATTGAAAAAATAATCAATTCATAATCTGATCAAATTAGGTATAAGTTGATTTCTAGAGGTTGTTGTTATTGTAAAGGTCTAACAAAGAAAATTACTTGAAGTGTTCATTATGGAACTTCTATCAGCTATGATTTTCATAGTAGTGTCTATTACTATTAACTTTTAAACAAGGATCACTCAAATAGTGACAGCATAATGTTTGAATTTTTGGCTGCACTAACTAATTAATATAAATACAATAGCTACCTTCATAAAGCTGAAATAAATTATCTTCCCAATCAAAATAAACAGTTGTGAGATAACTAGTTGTGCGTAATGAACATAAGCTGTTACGTTTTTAAATTAATTTAACTTCTCGTGGTTCAGAACAGGAGACGACTTATTAAGCTCCTTTAAGCAATCATATAATTGAATTTATAAGGCTAGTGGTTTTTCGTCATAAACAATGCAATTAAATAATTTCAATGAATTGCACTACAAGTTCTACATGTTAAGAACGGTTTGATATTTTCTACCTTTGCTAAGATAACTTCACTTAGAAACAGTTGTGTCTTAAGTAATTGAAATAAAACATTTTATTTTATGTCACAATACCATTCGAAATTTTTTTGTGTGACCTAGACCAATATTACGGATAATGCAATTGCGAGCATTCCAGACTTCGAATTCATGGAAGAATTAATAATACTAGGATTTTATTTAATTATTCCGATTGAACCTCTTAACGAAATCCCCACTAAATTGCTCTTCAGTTTTTAAGTAAAAAAACATGGTGTAGCATCTAAATTTTTCTAATTCTGTGTTCCAATGGATTGAACACTTTGCAGTACGTTATGCATGTCCTTTGAACAAATAAGCAGCTATTAGTTTAGTGTAGTATTAAATTTATTAATAGTACAGTAGTTTTTAATTCTAAGTAAATCAGGTTTGTGTATACAAAGAAAACTCACTATCAAACTACGACTGTCGCTACCAGATGTACTATAATTTTAAGATGTCTGCATAAATAAATATCATAGAAGTACTTCACGTGTTAAGAATGGATTCAAGATTATTTTAGCCGGTAGTGTATTTGGTTTGATCGCAGTCGCCATATGCCAAAATTTTGCAATACAAAATGATATTTTTAAATTTCTCTCATTCTTCCACAGTTTGAACCTAACATGAACCTGTAACGATTTATAATTCTTCGAATGAATCACAAATCTGATTCTTCCACGTGTAAACATAATTTTACACAAATTTTTCTTTTTCAAGTTCTGAAGCAATGCTCTATTCTCGAGGATTTATTCTAGGGCGTTTATATTTTTCGTAGTAGAACAGAATATTGATGCATAAATCCGAAAGCGTTTATAAATTAACTTATTCCAACACGATTTTCAGATCATTTTACTTCTCAATATTTTGATCAGGAATGTTTGGTTGATAACGATATCCATTAAAAATAAAGTTATCCTCACATTCATTTAAACATCGGCATTATTGCACTTTCCTGCAACGCGATTTACAATATTTTTAAGTTTTACAAAATGCTATTGCAACTCTGTAGAACCAGCGTCAAGTTGCAAATAGGCTCCACCCTTGCGCTTTTTGCGTTTCTGTTGTGTATGATTTTGCGGTACATAGCCAAACAAAACTATCCCTAATTTGTTTCAAGATAGATTTTTATGCTCTATTGAAACAAGTTGTGCTACTTGGGTACATTCGTCATCCCACCACGGAGTGGGCGAACGTCGGAGAATTGATAATCTTGGTACCGGCCTGCGCTGTGCGTCGATCGCACATTTGAGGATCAACCCGGATAAAAACAGATACTCTTCCAACGGAGGAAGGACTTCGACCGATTGCTCGCCATCGATGATCGCTTCAGCGTATTTACGCCAGTCGATGCACTTCGTGAGGTCGTACGCAATGTCGATCGAGCGAGATTGACACGAACCATTGGTGATTGAAATTTTCATAGGCAGGTGATCACTACCATGAAGATTTTGAATCACATTCCACGTACAATCCAGTGATAATGAATTCGACTAGATCCGGCTGAGATTCCGGCTGTCTTGGTAGTTGGCGTAGGAAGATGGGGAGCCTGTTCTACAGTCAGCGCGTTTTGAGAAACTTGCTGACGGTGCCGTTGACGTTTTGCTGTAGCACGCTTTCTCTTCGCTTCCGTCTGTAAAACAGAATACTCTTCAGCATCCTCAGAGCCTGAGCCCTGATCATCGATTGGCAAGGAAGAGAAGATATTGTTGTTTGATTGGGCTGGTCGAACAGCGGCCGGTGCGATATTTTTTAGCATTTCTGCATAAGAACACTTTGACCGCTGCTGTAACGAGTGAATCTGATGTATCACCCGCTCTACATACTTCAGGCATACAGTGAGATCATGTGGAGCTTCCCCACAGCATATGCATTTAGGGTCCGTACTGCAGGGACCCTCCACACGACCAAACTGCTGGCACTTATCACAGTGCATGGCCGTCGGTATATAGAGACGAACAGGTAACCAAAGCTTCCCCAACACGAGGAAATTTGGGAGGGCAGCTCCAGAGAAGATCACACGAAACGCATTTGAAGGCTTTTTTGTGCCGTTGGATGACACATGGTTCATTTGCCTGACATCAAGAACCTGAACTGATGGAACGGCACGATTTTTAAACCCACCAGTTCCATAAGACTTGATGTCAGCGCTCGTCAAAAACGGTTCGGTGACCACTCCGAAGATACACATGGTATTCTAAAGAAAGGAGCTCTGAGGCAACAATCCTGTTAGCTTCTACGCGAACAGGTTGGTTGGTAAATGACTGGACAATGCGTACCATTGGTACTTCGCGTACCTACAGGTATAAAATAGATCCTACTGCGTTCCCTAGCCTCTTGTCCAGTAACTCCTATCCCTACCTCCCCGTGGTGCCGACTGGGGTATGAGTAACCATAGGAAAGATCGGGTAATCAACCCCGGTGGGACCTTGGTCATATGCTGACAGGGAAGGAGGGCTGCCCTCTTCAAAGGGTGCAGTCTATCTGAGCGTCTGTTCTCCATGTTAGGGGCGGCTCAAAACAGCATCTGTTCCCCATGTTAGGAGCGGTTGATCATCGTCCTTGTGCCAGCGTGGGACTCGAAACAGTGCTGTGCACGATGGTCCTCCGGCGAGACAGAGGGTTGGAGAAGGCCCAACAAGCCGCCCTTAAAAAAACAATTTTACAAATAATACAGAAGTTAATACGGACCGGAACAATCGGCAAAGACCTAGGCAACGAATTAAGGACTACGATTGGAAACTCGGAACATGGAACTGCAAATCGCTCTGCTTCCCTGGCTGCGATAGGAATCTACGACGAACTTCAACCACGACAGGACAGAAGGTATGGAAAAGCGGGCATCGAGCGGCTACTTTTTACCAGAGCTGTGGTACCACAAACGAGCTGGGCACCGGCTTTGTAGTGCTGGACAAAATGCGTCAACGCGTGATTGGATGGTTTCCGATCAACGCTAGAATGTGCAAACTGAGGATAAAGGGTCGATTCTTCAACTACGGCATCATCAACGTACACTGTCCACACGACGGGAGACCCGGTGATGAAAAAGAAGCGTTCTACGCCCAGCTATAGCAAGTGTATGATGACTGCCCGCAGCGGGACGTAAAAGTCGTCATTGGTGACATGAACACTCAGGTAGGACGGGAGGCAATGTACAGACCGGTAATAGGGCCTATCAGCCTGCATACCGTATCGAACGATAATGGCCAACGATGCGTGAACCTTGCGGCCTCCCGTGGTTTAGTAGTCCGAAGTACCTTCTTCCCCCGTAGACATCCACAAAGCCACTTGGAGATCACCTGACCAACGAACAGAGAATCAAATCGACCATGTTCCAATCGACGGGAAATTCTTCTCCGATATCATCAACGTTCGCACTTACCGCAGCGCGAATATAGACTCGGACCACTACCAAGTTGCAGTATGTATGCGCTCAAAACTCTCGACGGTGTACAACACGCGTCGAATTCGGACGCCACGACCTAACATTGAGCTACTACGGGTAACCGGAGTTACCCAGGAAAACGCGCAACAGCTAGAAGCAGCCCTTCCAACGGAAGAGCAGCTTGGCGCTGCTACTCTTGAAGATGGCTGGAGAAATATTCGAACCACCATTGGTAGCACTGCATTAGTGACACTAGGTACTTCTGCACCGAATCGAAAAAATGGCTGGTTTGATGGCGAAGGCAAGCAGTTAGTAGAGGAGAAGAATGCAGCACGGGCGAGAATGCTGCAATACCGTACGAGAGCGAATATGGAACGGTATAGACTGGCACGGAACAGACAAAAGTCTATTCTTCGAAGGAAAAAGCGCCAGAGGGATGATCGAGACCGCGAAGAAATGGAAGCACTGTACCGTGCTAACGACACACGCAAATTCTATGAGAAGATGAACAGCTCGCGCAAAGGCTACGTACCACAAGCTGATATGTGCAGAGACCTGGATGGCAACCTTCTCACAGGAGAGTGTGAGGTGATTGAAAGGTGGAAGCAGTACTTTGACGAGCACCTCAACGGTAATGTTACAGCGAACGAAAGTGGCACGGTAATAAATCTAGGAACACGCGCAGAAGATGACAGGACCCCGACCCCAACCCTTCAGGAAGTTGAGGAGGAAATTGGTCGGTTGAAAAACAACAAAGCCGCTGGTGTTGACCAACTCCCAAGCGAGCTATTAAAATACGGTGATGAAGCACTGGCCAGAGCGCTGCACTGGGTAATTACCAAGATTTGGGAGGAGGAATGTTTACCGGAGGATTGGATGGAAGGAATAGTGTGTCCCATCGATGAAAAGGGCGACAAGATGGATTGCTGCAATTATCGTGCGATCACGCTACTGAGCGCTGCCTACAAGTTGCTCTCCCAAATGTTATGCCGCCGCCGCCTGTCACCAATTGCAAAGGAGTTCGTGGGGCAATACCAAGCGGGATTCATGGGTACCCGCGCTACTACGGACCAGATTTTCGCGATTCGGCAAGTGCTGCAGAAATGTCGCGAATACAACGTGCCCACACATCATCTTTTCGTCGATTTCAAATTAGCGTATGATACAATCGATCGAGACCAGCTATGGCAAATCATGCACGAATGTGGATTTCCGGAAAAACTGACGCGGTTGATCAAAGCAACGATGGATCGAGTGATGTGTGTCGTCCAAGTATCACGGACACTCTCGAGTCTCTTCGAATCTCGGAGAGGGTTACGGCAAGGTGATGGATTGTCGTGTTTGTTGTTTAACATTGCACTGGAGGGTGTGATTCGAAGAGCTGGGATAGACACGAGTGGCACGATCTTTAGGAAGTCTGTCCAACTATTTGGCTTCGCCGACGACGTTGATATCGTAGCACGTAACTTTGAGACGATAGCGGAAACGTACATCAGACTTAAGGCTGAAGCTGGTAGGATTGGGCTTGTGATTAATGCGTTGAAAACAAAATACATGAAGGAAAGAGGCTCACGAGAAGACAATGTTAGCCTCCTAGCACGAGTTCAGATCGACGGTGATGAAAGCGAGGTAGTAGCCGAATTCGTGTATCTTGAAGAAATACAAAGGCGCATTATGGCTGGCAATCGTGCCTACTTTGGACTCCGAAGGACGCTAAGATCGAACAAAGTTCGCCGAACCACAAAGTTGACCATCTACAAGACATTAATTAGACTGGTAGTTCTCTACGGCCACGAAACATGGACATTGCTAGTGGAGGGCCAACGCGCCCTTAGAGTCATTGAAAGAAGGTGCTGTGTACGATCTACGGTGGAGTGCAGATAGAAGATGGAACGTGGAGGAGGCGAATGAACCACGCATTGCACCAGTTGCTGGGAGAACCTCCCATCGTACACATCGCAAAAATCGGTCGACTACGATGGGCTGGGCATGTCGTAAGAATGTCGGACGACAGCCCTGTGAAAATGGTTCTCGAAAACGAACCGACAGGTACAAGAAGAAGAGGCGCGCAACGAGCAAGGTGGATCGATCAAGTAGAAGGCGACCTGCGGACCCTCCGCAGACAGCGAGGCTGGCGAGGTACAGCCATGGACCGATTACAATGGAAACAACTTCTGTGTACGGCAGAGGCCACGCCGGCCTTAGTCTGATTGATAAGGAAAAAAAAGAAAAAGGGGATAGAAAACAAATATATATATAAATATAATACTAATAAATAACAAGAAAGGTTTGCTGTTATGGAGGATTAATTAACGATATTCGTCGTCAAAAAAAATTTCAAACCAAAGAACGTTCGACAACGAATAATATAAAGTGTTCTTGAAAATTATTATAAAGAAAGTAAACTTTTCGTTCACTGTCTGCTAATATTTTCCTAAATCCTCCTGACGATAGATTCTATAATAATTCTATAATTATTCTTATAGAAAATTTTGTCGAGCCCCTCAAAAGAGACCACCCAACCAGGTTTGCCTGGCCGAAGACCATTCAAGAGAATGGGGTCAAATTTCCCGTACTACGACTCTAATTACTACACCATAACACAAATTCGGAAGCTCAAACATACACTTTTTGACGACATGGATAGCTATATTTCTGAACGTTCTCTTTCTTTACATGCTTGCCTAAGCCTTTTTTTTCCTTTCCTTACTTCTTTGTCGCTTCTTTCTTTTTAGCTAGTGCATTTCTTCTCCGTTCTTCTATTGTCTTATGGCTACGGTTTGTGCATCGGGCTTTTTGGAGATTATGCGATCTTTTCGCTGACGACATGACAATTTGTGCCGTTTATCTCGTGCGCACGAAAACTACAACAATTAGCATACTCTCTTAGTACTTACGCGACACTACCAAGATTTTACGTGTGGATCATATAAGAAGGGGCAAGCATTTGATGGATACAGTCAATCTTAACCTCCTGAGGAAGCTGTTGATTGTATGGTGCGTATATTCACAGTTCGCTTTGCAATTTTAAAATGAAAATGAGGTTTAGTATTGATGCCACTGTTTTCTGATAAATTTCAAAAGTTTATCATTTTTAAGGTTGTTTCGAAAGACTATCGGTGACCCTATTTCAAATTGACCCTGGTCAATTTATTGATCACAATTGCCAATGTACTCAAGTCCTGCTTTTAGAATTTAGAAGAAAAAACAAACGCAGAATTTTGAGACTTATTTCATAGATCAAACGGCCGTCGGACAGCACTGAGAATATTAGTTTAGAGCACTGATGCAAATGTATTCAAATGCCACTTTCAGAAGTACCTAAATTAGAGAAAAACAAAGATTTTTAACATTTATTTTATAAACTGCTTACTTTTAGTCTGAGCACTACCTGATGTTTCATCGGATATTGTATCTCCTTATTAAGATGGTCATCCATTTCCCAAGTGACATTGTTTTGTTATTTATCAAACTTCTATGATTTATATAAAAGTACATATAATACAGTTTTTTAATATTTGCATCGAATGAAAAAAAAAATTAACAAACTACACAGTGTAAAGACATACATAATGCACTTTGAACTTCTTATTTTTCATTCTTAACATTTCAACCTTATTGTTTCGGTAGCTTATTGAGCGCTGAATTTAGTGATCTTATTGCACTTCCGCTCTTAAGTATTTCGATGCGAACTCCAATAGTATTTGATTCACATACAAGATGTTCAGCAAATACTGAAAATAACAAGAAAATTGACGAAATTCCATCACTTTCCAGGATTCATTCAAGAACTGGCGGTCTATGAGTAGACTAGACTCTAGCCAATTTTGAGAAAACAACACTCAAGAAGTCAAAAAAAAATCTGTAGTAGTTGTGTAACTATAAATATAATAATAGTAGCAGAACTTTAACGACTAGCTCCAAAAGTTACATGTTATTTTCCTTGACTTAAGATATGATTTAACCATCAGTGTATCGTTACATTAGTATATAACAATTACAATTATTTAGCCATTTATTCTAACATAAAGTTGCATGAAATTTGGCTCCAAGTTGTTTTCGGAGAGGACATATTATATTTAATCTTAAGCGGATACTATTATCTTATCAGTAGGATTACTTCTTCAACCCATGATTGATGCCTAATTTCGTACACGAACGAGAGCCAGATTTTATCAGTGAATAGAGGAGGCAAATTTTGGCTACTTACAGTTTTATGCTCTTGGAAATTTGCTGCATCCGATAGCGTTGATGTTTTATTTGTTTCGTACATTGCTCCTGTAGTTGCTCTAAATTCTCCAGTAAATCTAAATAGGTTGAATTGGTGGCCTAGAATGAGGTATGTAATATAGCTGAAGAACATTCATTAACTTGTAACTGGTTTACCTCGAGACTTTTGTACTCATTTGACAGTTCGTTCCACTCTTTCACGTATTCGTGTAAATTCACTTCCATACTGACGGAAAATTATTAATTTATCAGGATGTTTGTTCGAAGGATCAGACACCGCTATAAAAATATTAAAATTTACAGCGAGATATTTCAGACTGAAGAAATGCACAACATACGACAATGCAACGGAATATGAAGGAGACTCTTACGAATGACAACTAACATAAGGTACAACCCATCAGGCAGCTTACTTGTGTTGGAATAAAAAAGAAAAGATTGCTTTCGTTTATTCCACCCACAGTGCGTTACAATGAGGTCTATGTAGACCAATGAGCTCTATACAGGTGGCAAAGAGCATGGTGTTTGTCGGTATTAGTAACGAAAAATGACTAAACAATCCATGATTTCGGGTAGTGACGTAAAACTCCAAAAACAAGCGAATGGTAACAGAGCAAGTTTAGTTTTTGTCCGCATCCTTTTAGTGCACAAGAAGGCATTTTTCAGCCGAAACCTTTTAAAAACTACACCAATTACCGAAAATAAACATTCCACCTTGTGATTTGCTGCTATTGTAAATTGATGTTTTTGGAGATCTACGTCACTCATGTTTACAAAAAACAGGCTGTGCATCATCTCACGAACACAATGACAGTATTTTGCATTACACTAATACAACTTAACCACTTCTTCTCCACCTGTATAGACACATTGTATGTAGACCTCATTGAGTGCGTTACGTATACGTATATATGTGCAAAATTTTTTCCTAGCACGCTCGTTCAGATCTACTCTAAATAGAGTAACTTTCACTCAGTTTCGTATTTCCATGCCAAAAACTGAGTAACTTGATATAAGGAAACTGAGTAAATGCTATTCTGATAGTAATAGCGCTGCTCTTTTAAAAATAGAGTAATTATAATGAAGCTGTCAAAGCGAAAAACGTGGTTGAATCTAAGGTTCAGTCTATCAAAACTTTTCAAGATGGAATCACTGTATGTTGTAATCAACAAAAATTTTAAGTCGAAGTGTCGAATTCAATCCATGAATAGATTGTAATTCAGTTCATGGAATTACAAATCTAAAGTTTTTCTATACTTCCGTTTCAACTGGCCAGTTGTCGGAAACAATCAACGATTTCTTAAAAATAAAATAACAAATAAAATGAGATACTGAGTAATGTTGACTCAAATTTTGATAAATGACCTAGTAAATCAGAAATGAGTAACTTTATAGCTACTCTAATTAGGGCAGTTCCACTTTTAACAAAACTGAGTCGTTTTTGTCATATATATATTATGACAGAAAAGATAAATAGCAAGCAATGAACTGTAGATAACACATATTGTTGCCTAAACATGTTTCCGTTAATGAGAATTCTCAGTCTCTTAAAACTACGCTCGAGCTCGATTGTGATATGTGTACTCAACATACGCTGCTTTGCTGGTGTTCATGAAGTCAAATGCTGCTCTTAGGTCTGCCGTTAAAAAGCATGTTAATGGCACATTAGTTAATGCTCATGTTGTCGCAGCCAGTGTGTGAAAAAATTGACAGCCCGAAATGAGTGCGAAAAATAACATTATTAAGTTCTTTGGTCTTTGTTGAACACACGAATTACTAATAAAGAGAAGAGGCAATGAACGAACAAACACAAGCATTCGGTCCCCTCCAAAAAAGATTACTCGCACCGATTGCCTTCATTCACACAGGATGCTACCGACACATTTTTCTATACAGATCTCCGGCTTAATCAGTCAAAACAAAAAGAGGAGAGCAACACAAAACGCAATAATCGCAAACATTTTGACGGAGTGATTGAATGTGTTCTTGCTAGCACCGAATGTTGGCTCTTCTGAACATTCAGTTTTGCACCGAATCGGTGATTGACGAGATGGATGTTGTATGAATTCACGGGATACTGCTTATTGTATTTGAATTTTTCGCACACTGGTCGCAGCACTCTCCTTAGTCACAAAACCATTTCATTCTCCTTTTCATTTTCTTACCGAAATTTGAGCCATTCGTCGTGCAAAGTATTCAGCGAGGAGTGTATTTAGTTTTCTCTCGTTTCTCATATGAATTTAGAGCTAGAGTCAAATAAATGAGAGCCAAATTATTCTTAACTCTACTCCCATTCATCAAAAACGCGTGCGACTGTTCGGTAGTGTTTTTGTTTCGCTCTGAAGTTTGTTTGTGATTCTCGAAATGGATAGAAAAAACGAGTGATTGGAGATGAAGGAAGAGTTTTTCAAGAAAAGTGGACTGAAGTGTACTTTTTTACTGCAATCAATCAAAAACCAGTGTGAACAACTATTTTTTCTCATGAAAACCGTTAAGTCAAAAGCCAAAAATAGGCTATGTGACGAACACTTGGAGAACCAGCTAAACGGATACAAATTTCGTCCATTTTAATTAAAAATATCGATGTTCAACTTGAAACATAATAATTGTTCAAAGTAATTAGAAAGCCTGTTTCGAAGGAAAATAACAATTTTTGAATCAAATTCAAGGCATTACTATTTCAACAATACATTCATCGGGTAGGTGAATTTGAGCGTGTACTTCTCTCTCCAGAACTTGAGGCCGAGGCAAAGTTTCAACGCTTGTAACATGAGTCAATCGTCACTTTTATTGGTAGGTTATTTGCTCGACTCCAGTAGTGGAACTCTGAGCAAACTCCTTGAACCTGTAATAAGTTAGCATTCAAGCCAAATCCAGAATTTAGATTCTGGAATCATGATTCATAGAATAAATGAAATAAATTAAGAACGCAACCATCAAAATCCAAAATTTGTACGATTGTTCTTATCATTAATATGTTTAAAAAAAATTACATTATTTTTATTTCAAACATCGATGTCACTTGATTTTGGACGTTGAATATATTTGAAATAAAGCAAGTTTATTTTGGCGGCCAAAATAAACTAAGTTCATGTTTGGATTTACCCTAGGCGTGTGACACTCATCCATTCATAGTAGATAAGTTTGATTTATCCGAAGATTTATCCATGATTTTTCATTTTTCACAATAACTCTCAATCTTATAAATATGGTAAAATAATTTCTGCTACTTTCGATTACTCTCGATTTCATCCAATTCGATCGGATTTCATCAGGGACTTGGCAACCCTATCCTATTTGCTAGCGTTTGACAGTATGCAACATATCGCGGGCCTTATTTGAATAAGGCCCACCTGACGTTTGTTACTACGGGTACGAAGGCCAGCATTGTTTACAAACAATGAATCTTTTGACGTTTGGTTGTAAGAGATGTTAGCTACAGGACAATGACGGCCCGCCAGGTCCCTGGATTTCATCCGATAAGGGCGTTATAGCTACGAGTTTGATTGATTTTACTTGATCGTGTACGTGCAGTGAGCAAAACCTGGGGGTGCGACACATTTAAATCCAGATTCAAGATGGTCGAAAAATCCCACACTAGCGAATCTATCTTTCAAAAATCTTGTTTCAGCTTGTGAATCTTAATCCATCAACCTTCATCAAGCTGCATCTTTTTGCAGTAAATCTTCAAAATCTGCATCAAAATCTTTGAAATCTTCTTTCTATCTACTAATCGTGAGCACATCGCACAGAAGCAAAACAAAAAAATCCTGCATCGGAGATAGAGTCGCGCCCCCTGAGCAAAACAAACGAATTCTATCCGAAATTCTAGCTTGTAATCCTCGAAGAAATCTACGAATGTCAATAAGAGCCTTTCTACTAATTTCATGTTTTTTTAGAGTAAAATTTTGTTTATTTCAACATTTTACATTTAACACAAAAAAGATCCTTTAATTATTAAAACATAGCAAAAACGAGATATCCATATCACGAGGAAAAAAGTACAAAACAACTCTTTCAATAAGCCTTAGCAGCTGTACTGTAGGCTGTACTGGGCCACAGAAGAAGACTGTTTCTGTATAAGGACAACCATACACTCAAAAAACAATGCACCTTATATTTAAGTGCAATTACCTATAGATTTGAGCAAAGTGCAAAGTTATTGCTCTGTATTGATGCGGCACTTATTTTTTTATTAAATGTTGTCAATTAACCATGTGTGCAATAAATATATAGTCTTTAAGTGCAAGGGCTCAATAGATATAAATTATAGTGTACATGGATTGCATTATTTTTCTACAAAAAAAAAAAAAAATTTTTTTAAAATTTTTTTTAAAAAAAGAAGAGGGTTTTTTTTTTTTTTTAAAAATTTTTTATTTGGGTTTTTTTATTTTTTTTTTTATAAAAAAAAATATTGTAAAAAAAAAAGTTTTATTTTTACCACCAAAAAAAACTCCATATTTTTTGAAGCTATCGCGTTCAGTGGCACTTCTGCGGGAATCAGGGGGTAAGTCACTCGGCCACCTTGTGTTACCACACTAAAAAACACAATCCGCCACACTTCAAAAACCCCCGCCACCACATGAAAGATAAATTCATATCTGGCACCACTTACACGAATCAATTGTTTGTTTTCTCACTGTTTTGTTTCCCTCTCGCTTGCACTCATGTGATTTAAATGATGCATAAGTGTGCGTGAATTAACCCCCAAAAAGGTCCACGGTTGCCAATAAGCATAAATTTTCGATTGTAGTATTGACTGCTAAGTTGAAACACAGAAACACCTTACGACACACTGAAACACAAACACAACGTGGCAGAGTGACCAACAATCAATGTGCAACTAGCGATTTGAAATTGGTTCACTGTTGTAGAACCCCAAGTTCTGAAGTATACCTTGCAGTCTGCACATTGCAATTTTTTCGTTCCGGTACTAGTATCTTGGTTGTTGTTTTGATTCACTATGTTATTTTGACACAACAGTTGAGAATGTGTTGGTGTGAGCTACGTTGTTAGGGCGAATCTTGAGCTTGGGACTTGGCACCGATCTGCTAGTATATTGACAAGAAAAATACCGTTAACATGGCAGTTTAGTGGAATTTCAAAAATGCTCGGCAGATCTGAAATATTCACAATAAACACCGTTAACATGGCAGTTTAGTAATTTAGTAATTTATTACCTTAAAAAAATTCAGTGACTTCCGCTGGCAAACCAAGTACCTAAACCACCACACGGTAAACTTCACTTTGCTTCTCCATTTTGCAGTTTTTTTCTTCTTCTAGAACCATAAAACAGCTGATTGTTTTTCGCGCACGGTTTTTTATTTCGTTTTAAGTGCGAAGATGGACAGAATAGGGCAAAGTGAAAACACTCTTGAATGACATTTCTCGCTCCATTGAAAATTATGTGCGGACCATATCAGTCTCACTGGAAACGAACCTGTGTATTAAGTGACGGCCCGCATATTCACAAACCATTCCTGGACCTTATTTCTAATTGTTGACGACCATTTACGTTATTGTTACGGCATTCACCCTTATAATTTACAACTTTAAACTAACAATAAGCTATATAGTTTTAACTATATTTCAGATGGTAAAAGACCAAATAACTATATGCTGAATAGGTGGTTAAGTTAGGTTACCATATAAAATTGGCTATTTTCACGAACAAAATTTTTGCTGTACTCTATGCCAAAAAGTTGATATATAATCCAGACCACGTGCAGACAATAAGAAACCTTTAAATGACAATATGGCAAACATTAACAATATGTGTTAATGTAGAGGTTTTATGGTGAAAGCGAGATTAAACTATTGGATAACAATGACATAAAATGTGATAATATATCTTACATTCGAAATATAGTTTTGACTATATAGCAAATTGTTTTTCGTTATGCGGGGGGTGTTAAAAATTATGCTCGGCAAATGAAAATCCTGCTGGCTCCCATGATTTCAATTCGAAGCAAAAATTGAACGATTTAGGTGCCAATTTTAATAATAAAAATTATTAATTTAAAATTATTGATTTATTTGCAGTGTACCAGCAGCATTGGTGGCTCGAATAATATTCGGTGGCCTTGGTACGAGTTTCTGCACTGTCGAGACCATAGGTTTGTTGTTGACTACATTTTTAACCGTTATGTTTGGACTGGTAATCATCGATTTAGGAATTTAATCTTCATAGCATTCCTGAAATTGCTAACAATTTATATGAAGTTTACATGTGGTTCGTTGTTTTTTGTAACTCACCTCCAATTTAACATAAACGGTTTCCTCTTCAATTTTTTCCTCGCCGGCTGAATATTCTACAAGGTCATCTGAACCAACGACCACACCACCGTCAAGGGAATCGATACAAAGCTCCTCCAAGGCTCTTGATACTCTTGTTGCTGTTTCTTCGGGTTTCTGGGGGTCATCACAAACTAAAGTTCACGGGTTTCTGGGGGTCATCACAAACTAAAGTTTCCACCGTCGCTGTGAATCCAACTGGAAATCTGTCAGATCGAAGTCGTTTTTTGAAAGAATTTTTTTTCTCACTCAAATCGACGCCGTATTTCAATATCGCGACGTGTTTCACTCAATCAATTTACTGGAAGTGGCACTTTTTAGTTATCTTTTATCCGGTTTACCCATTAATGTTCGGGAATTCCGGAACTTCTGCCTGGAAAATACGGCTCGCTTTGTTGATAAGGAGCAATACGTTGCTCAAGAAGTGGCTACGTCATCGGGTTTTTTAGATGTCAAAGAATGTGTTAAAGAAAAATAAAACGGAGTACGGAGAACGATTGATGAGATAAGTGGCAGCATGTAATACTTCGCCCCACAGTTCCTTCGATAATCCACTCGCATATAAAAGAGCACTAACCTTTTCCATTAAGGTTCTATTTAATCTTTCGCTTACACCATTCTGCTGAGGTGTGTATGGCACTGTATATTTAATCTGAATGACATTTTCATTGCTGAAATTTAGAAACTCGTTACTCGAATACTCCCCGCCATTATCACATCGAAACATTGACACTGTTTGTTCAAAAAAAATGCCGTTGCCATTGCTGCATATGCTTTCAAATTTTCCAACACTTCCGACTTGTGTCTCATAAGATAAACAACCACAAAGTGAGTGAAATCGTCAGTGAATGTAACGAAGTAACGATAGCCATCATATGTCTTTTGTTCCATGCTTCCGCACACATCACAATGCACTATTTCTAACGGTCTTTTTGATCTAGGCAATTCCATCTTCCTGAACTTCTGGGATTGCTGTTTCCCAGCCAAACACCCATCACATATGGTTGTATTACGAAAGTCTTCAGGATGAAGATTGATGCCCTCAACCATATTCTTCCTAACAAGCCTTTCCATCCCCGAATAGCTCAAATGCCCCAGCCTTTCATGACAGGTTTTAATATTTACACGCTTGCTTGCGTACGCGGTTATTGCTGTATCCTCAGCGAACTTTTCTTCCCAAATTAGTTACAAGTAGAATAAACCTTAATTGAAGTTTCCTACAGCTATCACTTCATGATTTGACTCAAAGATGACCTCTTTATTTTTAAAAGTAACCCTTTTACCCAATGTACTCGCTTTTCTAACCGAAAATAAGTTCTCTTCCAAACAAGGAATCAAAAGAACATTGTACAATTTCAAATCTTTTATTTCCGATTTACCAACTACAGATTTTAATCTCACCTTGCCTATCTTCGTTGCCCGAAGAGTTTCACCAGACTTTGCCGTAGTTATGGTAATGGTCCGTTCCAGTGATGCAATATCTTCCAACAGTGATTCATCGTTGACCATATGATCTGTAGCACCAAAGTCAACGACAAACTTCACCTTCTTTGACTTGTTCGGATTCCCAGCCATCATAGCGTGCACTTTCCGTTTCTGCTTCTGTTGATTTTCTTGCTTCACAAATTTCTTCATTAATGGGCATTTGTTTTTGTAATGCCCGAATTCATTGCAGCCGAAACATCTAATGGTTTTCTTTCTGGATTCTAGTGCAACATTTTTATGCTCTTTGCGATCGGCTTCCCCAGCTTCGGCATCCAAGAACATGCATTTCACTTCGGTAACGGGTTTGGAACACAGCTCTTCGTTGGATAAAACCATCAGGGCTCCCTTCACATGTCGGTATTTGTCCGGTATGGCGATCAGCAAAGCATGCATCTTCTCGGAGGTTGTCATCCTGGATCCCATTCTGTCCAACTCTCGGATTATGAGATCATATTCGTCAAATATTTTGGACAGTTTTTCGTGGTTTCGATGTTTGATGGTATACGTTTTTGGTACGTTCTGACCAATGTATCCATCGCCTCCTTGGCGTATTCAAGACCTAGGAGCTTGTTTAAAACATCGTTGTTGACCATCATCACGATGTGATCCAACGCCTCCACGTCATCTTCAATCCGCTTCTTCAGTTTGGCCTTCCGTAACTCTGCAGCAGCTGCATCTTCACCGGGAACATCGGCAGCATAGTCCTCGTTGAGCGGTGTACGCAACAATGTATGCGTAAGGTCCAACTTCGCCAGATGATGCTCAACGCACCATTTCCAAGCGGCAAAATTGGACTCATCTCCGTCGAAAATGTTGTTTCGCTGCGATGAGAAGATAGCTTGAAACGGAAGGGTTCGCTCGAGAGTTCCCCTCTCAAAGCCACCCGATCTTCTGGATGTGCTGGCGCTGGTCTCTCCGTCCGACGTCATGGCTATCTACCAAACAGCAGTTGTAACCCAACAGCTAATAAGCGGGAAAAAAACTTTTTTCTTGTAGGCTAACCACCTTCTGAATATCGAATAGCTTTCGATAGTTTCAACCAGTAATATAAATCGAATAACCTCCGACTATAATCCTGGGCCCATAAACTTGTTAAAGAAAAATTAAACCCCTTTTTCTTTGGTTGTGTTTAAAGATAATTTATTTTTTCAAATATGGTCATATCGTATAATTTGTACATTGTCTGTTATCGATAAAGAAAAGCTATTGGGTATGAATGTTTCTGTAGGAATAGATCTATCGTTTCTGTTTTGCTCATCTTCCCGCTGTAGAGCGTTCGCTCTGGTACGATCTATTGTAGTGAGATTCCCTCTCACACACAACCGATGCTATTACCTATCTGTGGTGGCTATCGATGTGGTGCTTAGTGATGCTTAGTGATGCTTAGTGATGAATGACAAATTGCCCACTGGGTCTTTCCTGTCTACAGTGACGACCGCAGGTTTATTAACAGAATGCGCTATGCATTTTGATTGTTGTCGCAGTTAAATTGAAACGAAAAAAATAACACGAACTCCAAAAACTGTTCCAAATTGCTTTTGATGACTGACTCCAACGATAGCCATCTGGCGGTAGATGGATGCAAAACTTTCAAAGGCTTCAATTTCAAGATACTTTGTTTCATCTGGACTTTCTTGGATCGTATCGGAACGGATCAACTGTTCCAGGTTCAATGATAGTTTTCCGCATGCGTTGCTCACACAATGAGCTAGTACATTTTATAATTATAAAATGAGGACAGCCACGTTTCAGCAGTTTCTGGACGTATCGGTCACAAACTATCATTACCAATGCTCCATCTGATCGAACAGACAAAATATCCATCGAGAACATTATTCTAACTTCCCAAAATTCCTCTGCGTGAATGCATGAAAATACTTCTAAATTGGAAGAACAGTATTTTTGTAGAGTTCCCTGAAGGAAACTCTGCCAAAGGAAGTTCTCTTAAGGAAAATTGAGACAAACACTTTTCCAGCGGAATACTTGAAATTAAAGAAATTATTGAAGTATTTTGTGGAGAATTAAATGTGAGAATTCCTGCAGACATCTTAGAAAAAATATAAGAAATTGTTCTACAAAACCCTTTTCTGAATTTTTAAAATTAAGAATTAAATACATGAGATTATGGAATTCGTGTAAAAAAATCTTTTTAGAATTCTCCAGTGAATCAGGATTTTTTCCAAGAATTACTTCAGGAATTATGTCAAAGTTTTTGTGTAGTTCTTTCATGTGTCCTCCAGGTATTCTTTTAGAATCACAAAACTTTACGAATTCAGGGATTCCTTCAGAAAAATTAATCACAAGGATGAAAAACTGCCGATGAGATGCCAGAAGAAACTCCTGAAAGAATCCCTATAGAAATGCCTACAAACACCTGAACAATATCTATATAGAAACTCCAGAAGGAATATCTCAAGGAATATCTGAGATCTTTTGATAGAATCTTTGGGAAATTATTTAAACGTTTCTTAAAAGGTTATCTCAAAAAAAAAATTGGAGCAATCATTTTGGGGGACTCACACAAACTGACTTTCAGACTATCGTATGTCACTGTAGTATTAGTTGTAGAAGTTGGCGTAAACAAATCAAACAATGTTCTAAAACAAATCACATTCACAGGTGATTACACGTACAATGGAAAATATGCACATATCGGTTAATAAAACTGCATAAAAGATATTCTGAGACAAAAAACTCTGACAGGCATCCTTTGCCACCCTGTACAAATGATTGCCAGCAGAATCGACCGCCATAAATTAATTCCACATCCATTGCCGATGCATCGGTATCGTGTATTGGCATCGTGTTTCGTTGTCGGTTCGGGTCATTCTGTTTGTCTTTCTCACTGTTCCTTGTTTTTGTGCTTGCTTATCTATAAGCCAGAAGGAAGCACTTTAAAATGTTGCAAGATTTCCCGCTCGACCTATTGCCGTGGCAACCCTAATAAACTTCGTATGGTTATTTTTGTTAACGACCTATCATCCAAACCACCAAGTAAATGGTTGAAGGATTTATGATATCCTTCTTTTAAGGTTATTTTTTATCAGGGAATTGGTTGTAAAAGTACCGCAGCCATACCGCAGCCGGATACCTCCCAGTGGAAAACGATGCTTGTGATAACTAGATTACTAGAATCATTCCAAGTATCTTGCCGTCGGCCCTTCGCAGCGACGAAGAGTTTAATAAGCTATTATCCGTAACGATACATTAACTGGAAATATAAATTAATTTCTAACGCGTATCATAACCACTACATATTATAAAAAACAGTACATTTTGGTTTGATTTAGGCATTCAGTCGATAGTGGTAAATACGACAGCGAATTTTCATTATGGCCGAACTGAAAAACGTAAGCAATGGCTTTTTCCGCAAATTTCTCGACATTGAGACCTTTTTTCATTAATGTACCACGATCGTTTTGAAGAGAAAAAAAATTGTATTTGTTCGGGACCTACTTGTCTAAGAGTTATGGCTGGCCCACAATTGATACGTTGCGGATGCGTTTGCGATTTGACAGTTTTCCCATAGGTTTTCTGTCAAATGTACGTCAACGCATCCACAACGTATCAATTGTGGGTGACCCTTTAGTCTATGGTACTAGCGTACTAGGGTGCAGTATGTAGAAAATTTCATAAAAAGAGACGGGTCAAAGCAAAATAATAAAAAAAAATTAATTTTAACCAATAATATGTGTTATGATATGTATAAATAATATGGTACAATTATGACTATACAACAACGTGGCCCTACGTTATCCTCGCTGTTATATAGCCCACCTTTATATTTTTTTTGATATTACAATATTCCAATTCATTTTAAATAACTGGATCTGATATCACAAATTTATTTGAGTGGATTCCCATGTTTTAAAACTATAAGCATTAAATTTTGATATTGTTTGAAGACATAATGAGGAAAAGACCGAACGTGCAGAAAAATAGTATAGAATGTGTGAATGTATGTATTCAATCTGTGAATGTATGGAAATATTCCTTTGTTGAATTGAGAATCGATAAGATACCATACAGAAATCCCATTTAGTCGGAGTGACCCAAGAAACGGAATCCAACAACACTTACTCTGGACTACGAAGGACAGATCAAGGCGGTAGTTTACATTTAGAGCATCATTAACGGTGGGGTATTTTTGGGTACATATTCATTTATTCATTTATTTATTTATTTTTTTTATTTTAAATTTTTTTTTTTAGACGGGATGGAAAATCTGGACACCTGAGGAACTCAGAGTGTGGGCATGAGGGTGCCAACTCCTCGACCCACTAAAAACCCACCCGTGCCTTAAGCCCTGGACCCTCCCCGGGATCACCTTTCGGTATTACTTCGGGGAGGGGGCTATTGTGCTTGTTAAGCATCCACTTTGTCTAACTACTTAGGGCTTTAGTAGATAGGTGGTCCCTGCGACCTGCCTTTGGTCGTTTCGCCATTTTTGTTGGAGATCGAGGACGATCTGGGAGGCTGCTACGCATACCGCGTCCCAGACGTCCCGGTCCTCTGGACCAAGTTATCCGGAGTTGTGTCGTGACCGCTTACGGCAATCATGCGGGATCTCGTGCCGTCAAAGCGAGGACATGCGAAGAACACATGTTCCGCAGTTTCCTCGACTCTCGCGCACTCGCTGCATGCGGAGGACTGTGCATGCCCATATTTGTGCAGGTATTGTCTAAAACAGCCGTGGCCAAACAATATCTTAAGTGGAAGTTCACTTCACCGTGTCGCCTACCAACCCACCCGGTTAATTCCGGGATTAGTCGGTGGGTCCACCGACCTTTGGTGGAGTTGTTCCATTCCCTCTGCCACTTAACCATGGATGCGGCTCTAGTGGTCTTCCGAATACCTCTTGCTCCACGTTGCTCGAAGCACTCTACGTCCTCTTTTATGACAATGCCTATTGGCATCATCTCCGCTAGGACGCAGACCGCGTCGCGTGATACCGTTCGGTATGCACTCACCACTCTTAGGAACATAAGCCTGTGTGTACTCTCTAGCTTACTTGCGTAGCTCTTGGTACTCAAGGCGGTGATCCATGCCGGCCCGCCGTGCCTCTGGTCTGCCTCTGTATTATATACCAGTACACGATTCTGGAAGTAGCTTTCGAGAATCTTGTACAGGTACCCAGGAACCTGAAGGCGTTGGAGCGAGTCGGCGATAGCCGCCCAACTTGCGCTATTGAACGCATTCCTCACGTCAAGGGTGACCACCGCACAGTATCGTACTCCTCGCCTCTTGCGCTGGATCGCCATCTCGGCCGTCTTGGTGACGGACAGGATGGCATCCACCGTCGACTTCCCTTTACGGAAGCCAAACTGATAATTAAACAGACCGCCTTTACCCTCCGTGTATGTTGTCAGTCTGTTGAGGATTACCCTCTCGAGCACCTTACCCGCTGTATCCAACAGACATATAGGTCTATATGCCGATGGATCTCCTGGTGGCTTCCCTGTCTTTGGTAGCAACACAAGGGTCTGAATTTTCCAGGCGTCCGGGAAGACGCCCTCGTCCAGACACTTTTGCATCACCACCCTGAACATTTCGGGATCCAGCAAGATAGCCGTCTTGATGGCCAGGTTCGGAATACCATCCGATCCCGGCGCTTTGTTCGCCTTTAGCGACTTTGCTATCGCAATGAGTTCATCATTCGTCACCGTCGCCTTGTCGCCGACCCCCGTTGTGCCGTTGTCAGTGCCCACGTGGTCACGGGTGTTCGGCTGAGCCGTCCACCCTTCCATCGCTATGACAGCGTTAAGGTCTGGGATACTGGAACGCTGGTCATGGGACACATCTACGGCGGTGGGGGGGCATGGACTTGGGTCGTGGCTCGAAAAGAGTCCCCCAACAATCACCTGCAGCAGCTCTGATGAACGCTCGGTTGGAGCCGTCGATCGTCTGGTTTTGGCCATTACAACCCGGTAGGCGTCACCCCACGGATTCGTATTGGCCTTCTGACACAGACCCTCGAAGCAGGCTCGCTTGCTGGCCTTTATCTCCCTCTTAAGTGCGGCCTTCACGGCGACTAGCGCCCTCCGTCTTGCGTGGAGGCATGTTCTTCGGAGGTCGGCAATCGACTCCGTCCACCAATACACCGGCGATCTTCCATTCCTCGGTTTGACTTCCCTCGGCATGGTCGCATCGCACGCTCGTGTAAGTGTCATAACGAGTCGTTTTCCGCAAGGTTCCTGGGTTTCGCGTAAGTTTCGTTCGCTCTCAAGCGCCTCTTTAAAAGTCTCTACATCAAAGTAGGACGTCCTCCATCTGCGGGCGAATGGAGTGGATGCTCCTCCTTCCGCGCGCTGCCTTGTATTGTGGACGATACAATAACGTACCGCCAAGTGGTCGCTATGGGTGTAGCCATCATCCACCCTCCAATTGCTAATTAGCCCAGGACTGCTAAATGTTATATCGATGATCGATTCCGCTCCGTTTCTATGGTAGGTACTTTTGGTACCCACGTTGGCTAGGTCCACATTGAGCCTAGCCAAGGCCTCCAGAAGAATCTGGCCCCTAGGGTTGGTAAGGCGGTTCCCCCACTCGAGCGCCCAAGCGTTGAAGTCCCCCGCTATTACCAACGGGTTCAGGCCAGTTAGCTCCGTTGTCATCCGATCGAGCATATTGGAAAACTGTTCGATCGACCACCTTGGCGGTGCGTAGCAGCTGCAGAAGAACACTCCATTCACTTTTACAACCACGAAGCCTTCGTTTGTGTTGGACACAACCTCCTGAACCGGGTACTTGCCCGTCGTCCATAATGCCGCCATATTAGACCTGTCCGCAAACCAGTTTCCGTTGCCGGATGGGATGCGGTATGGGTCGGAAATTATGGCGATATCCGATGCCGACTCGCTAACTGTCTGACACAGCAGTTGCTGGGCTGCCTCACAATAGTTCAGGTTTAGTTAGGTTACCTGCATTATGGTTGGCTCGTTGGAATACCCTTAGCGGCCGGGCATTTAGCCCCCCCCCCCCCCATGACGTGCTTATCGTCCGGTTTCCTGGCGCACATCAAGCAGTTGGGGGGACCATTGCAATCCCGCGCCATGTGACTAGTGCTGCCACACCTTCTGCACATGTTGCTCCTATCTGGGCCTTTGCATTCCCAGGACATGTGCCCGCTCTCTGGGCATTTGAAACATGCCTTCGGCGGCTGGTGCAGGCTTAGTGGGCATATTGACCATCCCACTTTCACCTTCGCCACTTTCAAAGCCGCGTCTGCGTCGACTGCCGCTACCCTCAGGGTTGCCACCTGGGTCCCAAGTGGACCCTTCCTCAGACGTATGTCTGCGGCGGCAACCTCGACCTTGCACTGTTCCTGCAGTGCAGTGGAGATCTCGTCTGCCTCGGTGATCTCATCCAGGTTTTTACACTGGATCGTCACCTGCGAGATGAAGGCGCGCATCTCCACACCCTCACCTAAGGCCTGTTTTTCCAGGTCTCTATACGCCGGGCCCTTAAGCGTTGTCGCTTTTTTAAGCTCCAGGAGCATTTCGCCAGTGCGGGTACGGGGTATACTCCGCACATCGGTGCCTAGGCCTGCCAGTTTCGCGTCCCGCGCATCGCTTTCAAGACCTCGGAGTACTTAGACGCCTCGGTCTTGACGATGAGGGCCTCTCCGCGGTTACGCTTGCGGGCCACCTGTCGCTTATCTTTTTCTTTTTTGGTTCTACTCCTCTTTTTCCTCACTTTATTCCAGGGGCCTTCCCTGCCCCGCCTGGGGTCATCGCTCGTCCCCCTCCTAGCACTGGCATCTGCCTCCGTGCTAGTTATGGCTGATGTTGTCGTTGGAGCCCTGCCGCTCGGGCCCCCTTCGGCGCTTGAGACAAAACGCGAGCTGGACGTCGCGCCTTTTACGCTGGGCTTAGCGCCGGGGCCTCTCTCTTTGCGAGAAGCCGAAGCTGGTTGCGAGGATGGACCCTCTGACCCCGCCGCCACGTTCGCATAGGTTCGTTTCCCTTTTGGGGCTTCCGACACGATACGCTTCTTAGAAGTGCCAGGTGCCGTCTCGCCCGGGGACTGCCTAGCCCGCGTGGAGGTCCCCGCCCCCATGGATAGGGTGGACTCTCCGACGGAGACGGATGTTTCCGTCTGTGTCTGCTTCGAGGCTATGTCCCTCGCCCTTTCGGTGGCCGCTAGCCGTGCCAACTCTCTGGCACTTTATTCGGCTAGTAATTTGGCCTCCAGCTCTTCCCTCTCCTTGCATGCAGCCTGCACTGTCAAGCGTAGCCTAAGAAGGCTCAACTTGAGGTCTTTCGCAATGTTGTTGCGCGACGACCTGAAGTCGATGATCGCGTCCAACTGCTCCGAGACCTCCATCACCTTAGGAAGGGTTTCCCGCATCCTATCCATGGCCCGGATGTGTCCTGGCCCATCCATGGCCACACCTAGCTTGATGCCACCTGCCTCCGATGCCGTAGCACTACCGCAGGTGTCGCTCACGCCCGATCCCACCGTTTTACGCGGTGGGGACCTCACTAGGCTGCCTTTAGCGAACGGATTCGCTCTCTCTTGGGTTTTTTTCGTTTCCTCCATGTTGTTGGGTCCCCCTCCAGCCGCTATCCAAGCCCACGTGGAGTAGTCGCTATTGTGATCCCATGGTTATCTATGCATGCAGGGAGGCCATGCGTGGGTTCAGAGTGTTCAGAGCCGGATCAGCGCAAGACAGGTATAGGTCATCTGAGCCTACTCCCGCCCGACTGGCGAGGTTAGATTCTCTCACACATACACACACAGGGCCCAGCACTGTTGTGTTTCGATCTGTACTAAAGAATCCCTCGAAAGTTTTATAATGGCGCTGTAATGAATGAAAGAGAGCGAGCCCGGAGAGAATGTTTCAATTGTAGATTCGCCCTTATGAAAAAAAAACCCCTAGAATTGTTATGTTTGTATTCTTCGAGCGTGGAGTAACGACCCCGCAGTGGGATGTTTGGCAATGATAACGTCCTTGGTTCGAGTACTACTTTACACATGCCCTTTCGCTCAATTTTCAATACTCCTATTCTTTTTCCAACCTACCGTACACTGACGGAACTTTCAACACTTTCTCTTCATATCTTTCATTCTAACAAACATAACTGTCTACTCTTGGTGCCTCATGGTGATGAGCGAAACATCTCCTTCTACAACTTAAAAATCATGGTTTATCTAAAAAATCTGTAATCTTTACATACAGATATCTGTAGAAAAAAAAAAAAAATCTGTTTCAATCTATATAAATCGGTGCACGTGGCAACCCTGCTGACAGCCAATGTTGCCAATAGACACTCTAAACAAAATATACTCAAACTGGTTAACGGCACAATAATCGATGAAACTTTGCAAAATTCGACTAAATCGCAATATCGGATGAAATCGTGAAAAATCGTCGATTGTTTTTCATAGCGATGAGCTCAAGAGTGATCGATTAGAAAGAGAAGCGAATCGCTTATTACGATTTCGTTCGATTAAATCCAATAATTTGGTTGAATCGGTTTTTTTTTTAGAATTTTTTAAATTTCATCTGGTGAACAAGAAATTTTGATTAAACATTATTTCATTTCTAAATCTAAGATAATCCGGAAGAGTCGCACCCCTAGGATTTACCTGGAATATGTTTGTTATGACGGTATTTTTTACTGCGTATACGTAATGCATCGTCAGGTATCAAAGCGAACTAAGATAAGTTAGCAGAAGATAATTTTAAGCAAATATCACATTGAGGTATTGTTTGTTTGCTACTTACACAGTGATGTATTTATAGAATGAAAATTCCATGATTTAAAATTGTTTCATTGATCATTAATATCATTGGGTTCAAAATGTTTAGTGATTAATCAACGAACAACTGTTTATCAAACAAAGCCTTATGGGTAAAAACCCATGTAAACAAAAAAAATACCAAAAAAAAACAGTGTGGCCCGTGATGTTAATGAAAAAGTTAAATTTGGCCCGCGACCTGTGTTAGGCCGAGCACCACTGATTTAGAGGAACAAACCATCATTCCTCTGCATCTGCCAGGAAGAGAAAAGTGATTAAACGTCAAAAAGCTTAATGGCGAAATATTTTCCCGATCAAGACAAATCACTCACAAAATTACACAATGAGCCTGTGCGTGCTATAAAAAAAATGACTTATTGTGAGCCATGTTTTCAAGCGTCCAGTGAGTGTAAGTGAGACAACACCAAAACACGGCTCACAGTAAAAGTCAAAAAGACAAAACAATTACCCAAGTAACCAGAAGCATTATATTATTGCACTTATTCAACCCAAAATCAACATCATTAATGCGGGATCGCATTTATTCGACATCATTAATGTGGGATCGCATTTATTCGACATCATTAATGCGGGATCGCATCAATTCAACAGTTGTCTAGTAATGAAGCGTTAGATTAGCTTTAAGAATGTAGTGATGCATTACCAATGCAATAAGGCTACTTTAGCAATGTCTTATAGCATAACAAAAGATATAGCATTAGTTCGATCTTAGTGGGGCCCTTTTCAGCATTAATCCAACTTCAATGATGCACTAGACGTAATGCATATGCCCTATATATGCATGCTATTATAGCATAGACTAACTCTAAGACCAGTAGGTCCCGAACAAATACGATTTTTTTCTTGGCTCAGTCAGTACTAGCACATCGGTCCCAAGCTTAATAATACACCCCTAATTATGAACTCACACGAACACACTCTCAAATATTCTGTCAAAATAACACAGCAAATCAAAACAAAGGAGCAAATATGTATAGTTAGGTGCTGGCTTCAAGGTGTACTTCGGACCAAGGGGTTCTACAACAGTGAACCAATTTCAAATCGCTAGTTGCATATTGATTGTTGATTATAGCCTCGTAGCTACTTGGGTACACTGTAACCGGCCAGTACACTTTTAATGGGTAAAAATGTACCAATTTTTCGATAGTTTATGAAACTGTCAAAAAATGAGTACTTTTAAAATCACAATAATGCATACTAAAGACCCATTTTTAATTTTCAATGAGGGACCAAAAGATGGGTATTTTTCTACCCATTTATGGGTAAAAAATAACTTAGCATTTTCATGGCTCACTTTGTTTATTAGAAAGTGCGTGGTTCGGAAAATAAAAAAAACTTCGCGCAACCCATTCCACGAAAACGCGAAGAATATAGAAGAACTGAAGGTTAAACTGGATAGCGAAAGCTTCCAAAAACTAAGAGGTACGTTAATAATTTAATATAATAATATAAAATACTTCAATTTAGAATCTAGAATACTGATAGAATAGTCTATAGAATCTTACTTCCGAGTATGTGCCTCCCCGCATATTCACATACCATTCCTGGACCTTATTTCTAATTGTTGACGACCATTTACGTTATTGTTACGACATTTACCCTTATAATTGACAACTCTAAACTAACAATAACATATATAGTTTTAACAATATTTCAGATGGTAAGAGGCCAAATAACTATATTCTGAATAGGCGGTTAAGTTAGGTTACCATATAAAATTGGCTATTTTCACGAACAACATTTTTGCTGTACTCTATGCCAAAAAGTTGGTATATAATCCAGACCACGTGCAGACAATAAGAAACCTTTCAATGACAATATGGCAAACATTAACAATATGTGTTAATGTAGAGGTTGTATGGTGAAAGCGAGATTAAACTATTGGATAACAATAACATAAATTGTGATAATATATCTTACATTCGATATATAGTTTTGACTATATAGCAAATTGTTTTTCGTTATGCGGGTCTTCCGGGGCGTAACATCCAAGCTTTCATCGAGTTGACGTCAAAATTATTTAAATCTTATCAGATGTATTCCACGAATATCCTCTCTGGATGATAACGATGTGATGACCGCTTCAATGGACCACTTGAACGTCGCCGGAATATATGCCGGTGTGAAAACTCCCGAATGAAACTTAACATACCTGATTGGTAAAAGGCCTGAAGCTAAAGGGTTGTCAAAATACAAATACACATTAAGTTATTGCGATCTATTATGTTTATTCTAATGCTCATTATTCAATATCACAACAACAAACGAAACACGAAAAATGGGTATTTCATACCCATTTCGCAAATAACTAACATTTTGAAAAATGGGTATAAAATACCCATTTCCCAAATAACAAACATTTTGAAAAATGGGTAAAAAATACCCGGTAGCCTAACGTACAGGCTCTTTACTCATTAATGGGTAAAATCGTTTTAACCATTAAAGGAGTTAACCCACTTAAGTTCGAAATGGGCAATATTTTACCCATTAATGGGTACTGGCTGGTTTCAGTGTACACTGTAACCGGCCAGTACCCATTAATGTGTAAAAATGTACCCATTTTTTGATAGTATATGGAGCTGTCAAAAAATGGGTACTTTTAAAATTAAAATAATGCATACTAATTACCCATTTTTTATTTTCAATGGGACCCCAAAAGATGGGTATTTTTCTACTCATTAATGGGTACAAAATATCTTAGCATTCTCCCTGGGGGTGCAACACATCTAAATCCAGATTCAAGATGATCGAAAAATCCCACGCTAGCGAATCAATCTCTGAAAAATCTTATTTCAGCTTGTGAATCTTATTCCTGCAACTTGCATCGTCCTCCATCTTTTTGCAGTATATCTTTAAAATCTTCACCAGCTTCTTTCTATCTACACTCAAAAGAAAATCTCCATTAGATTCATGTGCAAACCCACATGGATTTTTGCAATGGGGGTTAGCACATGAAAAGTATGTGCGAAATTAATGAATTATCGTCAACGAATGTTTTCATTAAATGCATGAGGACTTGTAATACAATCCATGAATTGGACACATACTTTCTATGAATTCCATAAATAGAACGCATTGGTCATGCATATCATGTAATGGAAGTTAATTAATGGTTTTAATCAGGTTTATGGTATTTATTTTCGAAAAATTAAAAAAAATGCTTGGTGAAATAAGATTCATTTAATCAAATTTAATAAAGAAAAGTTTTTCTCGTCCGTTATACACTAATAAAAATATATTTAAAAAAAGATTTTGCTTTCATCCTTTGGTCAGGCAATGAACTGTACTGAGAATTACCTGGGTTTCATGCTTGAAAACAGTGGTAGTAGATTCTGCGTATTCTCGTAACATAGCTTCCGTAGCTTTTATTCCGGATTTACAGTGATACTTCGCAATAACATCCACGTTCACGTTGACATGCACTCGATAGGGCCGCAGTGACTGCTAGAGAGAGTATCTGCTGTCCAGCAACTGTTTCCTTTAGCAAATGAAATAGCACATTTCGAGTGAAACTTCTTTCCTTCGACGTTCTTGATAACGGAATAACTCCGTTATGCGCTGGTGCTGTGTGTGTTTGATCTACTGGGGTAGTCAATACATTTGGATACGAGATTAATGAACTGGTCGATGAAGCATTATATTTACTTAACTTACGTTCAAAAGCTGCCAAGACATCACCTTTTAACTTTAACTTCTTTAGCACGAACTCGCGGAAACTTTTTTTCATCTTCTTCCAGCTTTGTTTTGTTTGTTTTTGTAGAGCAAAGCGTAAAGTGCGTTGCAAGTAGGTGTATTTGAGGTGACACATACTTTTCATATGATGTCAAATAGCGTTCATGAGTTATATGAATTCATAGTATATGGCACAGTTATGGTAAGCATATGCGGCACATGAATTTAATGAAAACGAATATTGTAATAAGGTATGTGCAGCCACACATGAATTTAAGGGGCCATATTGTTTGAGTGTACTGCGCCCCCCCCCCCCACACCACCACAACAAAAAAAAATCATCTCTGAGAGAGAGGCCCCCCCCCCCCCTCCCCTCCCCCCCTTTTTTTTGTAAAAAGTGCGCTGTTCGAAAAAAAAAAAAAAACAACCCCCCCGGAAATTTTCTTAAAAAAAACACAAGAAAAAAAGAAGCAGGGGGTAATTAAATAGCAAAAAACCCCCAAAAAAAGGAGGTACGTTAAAAAATTAAAAAAAAAAAAAAAAAAAAAAAAATTAAAAAAAAATTGGACATCCCCCCCGGTGAGGGATTCGAAAAGCTTCTTAGGAGAAGTCTCTTGACATAGAGCAGGATTTGGCGGCTCCAATAATTCAATGGATCGAGGTTAACATATATATAAGATTTACTTGCTTTTTTTTTTTTTTTTAATTAATTGACTTTTACATTTGTAGGAATACCGGATACTGCGCTGAAGATTGACAAAAAGGTTGTCGTTACGAATAAATTCACAAATACAAATTCAAATACAAATACAGTAATTGAGATCTATTATGTTTGTGCTAATTCTCATTATTCAATATCACAATTAAAAACAAATCACAAAAAATGGGTATTTCATACCCATTTCTCAAATTACAAACATATTGAAAAATGGGTATTTCATACTCATTTCCAAAATAACAAACGTTTTGAAAAATGGGTAAAAAATACTCGATAGCCTGACGTACAAGTTCTTTACCCATTAATGGGTAAAAACGTTTTACCCATTATAGGAGTTAACTCACTTAAGTTCGAAATGGGTGATATTTTACCCATTAATGGGTACTGGCCGGTTTCAGTGTATACACGGTTACTGGCTAAAACCCACACGTAAATGTCAAACAATGGGTATAATTTGATTTGCCAAAATGGGTAAAAAAATACCCTTCGGTGAGAACTTATTAGCAGGAAAAAAATGGGTGCAAAATAGTTATGAAAATTATTTAACTCTCTTCAGTCGTTTGTGCGTTGCGATTCAGTTGAGTCTCGAATCAAATAAATCCGGTCCGAAATCTGCCAACAAAGGCAATTCAACAAATAAGCTGAGAGAAAGTGGATTGTTGGTCCAGTTGGTATGTAAATGATTCCTAAATATATGAATAAATAAATTTAAAATAATCAATTTCTAAAACCACCATTTTCAGATTGTTTGAAAAATGGAAGAGCTTCGAAAGAAACTGGACTTCGAGTCTTACAAAAAACTAGAGAGTGAGTAAATCTAAATTTATTCGGGAAACTTTTTGTTAAATTGAATTTTAAATTAAGGTTACGAATGTCCTGTTGCTGGCTGCAGCTCCGCTGCAGATAACTTCCAGGATCTAAACAATCACATAAAAAACTTCCATAACCTCAAAACTAGCGTTAAAAATACCATTCCATTCCATTGTAAAAGCTGTGGGTCCTTGCAATCTACGTTTTGGGCTTTTGCTCGCCACACAGTTCATTTTCATCCAAGGATCCATCTGGATGAGGAAGCTGCAGAATTCGATCCACAAAGTGAACCTATGGAGATCGATTACATCCTTGAAGATGTGAACCGAAGCATACATAACCCATTTTTTTTATATGGATCCGATTTCCAAGGACAAGGGCTATGTCATTTTCTAGGTTTTTCACAGTAGCTTTTGCTGATACTTCATTTTACATAATATTAATGCTGTTCAATAAAAAATATTTAGAAATATATCGACTATCGGCGACTGTTTTTATTTCCAACGGATAATTTTTCGAAAGCACACGATTTCATTATCAATTTATCTATTCATGATTCAAAAATGGGTGTTTTTTACCCAATTTGTAAAAAAAAATTTTTTACCCTGATGGGTAAAAGAATACCCATTTTTTGACGGAAGTGGCCCGTACTCATTAATGGGTTATTCGCGTTTACCCATTAAATGAGGAGTGGCGATTATAGCGAAAGGGAGTACTATAGTACCTATTAATGGGTTTTAGCCAGTAACCGTGTAGCAGCGTGCACAGGCTGATACTCTGAAAAAAATTCTATCGTTATACCGACAATTATATCATGGTCAGGATGACTATCGCATATAATGGTTATAATAACCATGAAAATGGTCGAATTCACCACGTTCATGGCATTCTTTACTATGATCATGGTAACAAGGACTATTACTAAATTATGGCAAATGTTGTATCAACTATTTTTAATGGTAGTTTTGAACATGATCATAGTCGGTTCAAAATCACTATACTGCAATACACGGAGAAAAAAATAAAGTCATATCAATAATATTCCGGTCCCGATCAAGCATATTTGTGCATTGACTTTTATATCATAATTTTTTGAGATTGTTTCACGCATAATACAATAGATCGAAGAATAATGGAAGCTTCAATTAAACAGAATTGATGATCTAATTAGAGCATGAAATAGGGTTGAATCAACCATATTATGCTAACATCAACAATATTCATTGTTGATGATTTGACAGCTCTCTGATTCTCATGATAAATTCAATAATGTTTATGTTTAATTTGACCTTATTTTGAGGGTTGAACTAATGGTATCGGATGGTTGATTGAAGAAAGAGATTCATTCAAATGATGTTATGGTTGGTTCCAAAAATCAAAAAAATCGTTAAATTTACGATAAAAGTTCCTATAATGGTGGTATTTTAGTGCAATATGTTCTAATTGGAACATTTTGCACTAAAATACCACCATTATAGGAACGTTTCCTCAATTAGCACATATTCTTTGGATATTACGAAATTAAACAACATAGGGAAACTGCCCCATATTAATCTCATTGTTCCTATATTCATCCTACGATGAATCAAACAATTGGGCAGTTGAAGGATCGGTTTCGTTTTCTAATAATGTTTACTTACGTTAAATAACTACAACAAACATTACTAACTAATCCTGTCACGTGTATATCGTTTTATTTCATGTATGATGAATATAGGAACAATGAGATTAATATAGGTACATCTTCCCTATAACAATGTTTGAAAATTGGAAATATCATTCTTATCAACATGCGACCCTAGGTTCGGTCTGCTAGTCGCGGTGGAGGAAGAAGCGCTTCGACTTCTTCACGCTCGATTAATTGTAGCGCATCAATGTCGTACCCGTTAGCTGAAATCAAAATTCATTAAAACTACTTTAAAGAATAGTTACAATTTGCTTACATACCTACAAACTCTTCGATGCCCGCCGCGGATAATCCAAACGATTTCAATAATTCTACCACTTCTTCGTCAACATAAAACTCTTCAACCAGGTCGTCGTCCAAGTCAACCGAGTGATCTGCCGCCGCCATGATATTTTCCTTCGCTTTGTCGTTGAGTGCGGATGGCAGCCACGAGGCTCAGTAGAGCTGCTATATGCCCTATTTACCCTTCCAGTATGAGTGATTCAACGATAAACACGGATTCAAATAATGACATGTATGCTTGATTTAAGCATTTAATGGTTGATGTTCAATAACGTTGATTCAAATGAAATATATGCTTGATGTAAACATCAAATCATTTTCAAACAACCATTTAAATTAACTATGTCAAGAATATCTTCGAAGCTTGGGATAACTATGGCAAAAGTTATATCAATCATGCATCATTTCTGTCCGTGTAGTCATCCTAACCCCCAATAATTGTAAATTTGACTATCAAATTTGTCTCTGTGTAGCAATCTTTATACACGGAGGAATAAAACTACTCAAAACCGGGTGTTTTATCACCCATCTTGGAGGTCATCCATAAAGTACGCCACGCAATCAAATTTAATTTCCATTTAAATTAACTTCAAAACGTATTAAAAGGAAAAAATAATTGATTTGATCACACCAACATACACGGCCTACTAGATTGCCTAAAGTTTCTGCCAAGTAAAGGTCGGTATCGAGTTCGAAAGAAACTTATTTTTCTATCTCAATACCATGTTAAATTCCGTTTAATGAAACGGAAGAGTAAAAAGAAAAGCAAATCGAAAAAAAATTTCTGCAGCAGTATCCACCTGAAAAGGACGAAAAATAAAATTGAAATTAGCAAGGTTTCCACGCAAACTAATGGGAGCTGTCACTTTTACTTTCGGAAAAATATTCTGCTTGTTTATTCCGTAAGTGAAGGTGACATTTCTGTTGGATGTGTAATACAGACAGTTCGACTACTTTGTTTTAACAGTGTGACATATATTTGGTGCACCTTTGAATACATAAAATAATATTATTATTAGTTCTTTTGCACTCGAAAGTAAAGCTCGTGTTTTTGTTTTGCTCTGCTGAGAGGTTATGGGCCCAGCGAAAAACCCATAATTTTCGTATAAAAAACGTTGCAGTTTCTCGCGGAATGGAGGACGATGGCACCGGATTCAACAACTGGAGCTTCCGAGTACGGGCGTACCTGCAGCAGTTGGAGGTGTTGCACTGCATCGAAAGGGAGGTGGAGGAGGAGCCCTTCTGAAACATTCCGGAGGCGAACGCAGCGGCAGATAAAGCAGCGAAGAAAATTAAACGTGAGTTCCGAGTTAAATAGGACAACAAATGTCGATCCGTATTGATCCAGTCGATCGGTGACAGTCAGTTGGAATACGTGAAAGACAAGAAGAGTCCGACGAAGATCTGGGATGCTCGACATCATATCTTCGAACGGAAGAGTATCACCAGCCGATTTCTTCTGAAGAAGCAGCTTCTGGTGATGCGTTACAACGAAAGTGAACCGTTACCGGATCATTTCCTCCGCTTTGACAAGCTGGTGCGGGAAGTCAAAGGTGCTGGCGCTCGAATGGACGAAGAGGATATTATTTGTCACTTGATGCTGACGATGCCGGAGTCATATGATGCGGTCACGACGGCATTGGAAGCGGTATCTGAACGGTTAACCATGGATGTGGTTCGGTGTAATTACCTTGATATCGAAGCGAAGCGGCGAGGTCAGCGAAGTAATGTGAATTCCGAGGAAGCAGCGTTCTCTGGCAATTCCGGCAAGCAAGGTAAGCTGAAATGCTTCAGTTGTGGTGGTGTCGGATATAAAAAGTTCCAGTGTCCCAAGCGGAACGACCGGGAGCGAGACAGAGAGTCTGCTCCGTCGAAGAAAACGTCGCATAAGGCAAATGTCAGAAAGAAGACCGTTTCGTTCATTGCGGTGGGTCCTCCGGAGATGGTTGCAGTTGGTTCTAGTGCAGAATCGAAGTGGTTCTTAGACAGTGGTGCTTCCGAGCATATGTCAAACGATAGTTCGTGGTTCGAAAGCCTTTAGGAACTGGATAAGCCGGTAGTGATCCAAACAGCTAAAAGTGGTACCAATTTGCTTGCTCGGTACAAAGGTCGTGTTGTTGCTCAGGCTCTAGTAGGTGACGTTAAAATCCATATAAACATAGAGGATGTGTTGTTTATACCGGAACTGTCGCTAAATCTCTTGTCGCTCAGGCGGCTGGAAACAACGGGAAAGAAAGTTGTATTTTTCAATGGTCGTGTGACTGTGGAAGTGAACGGGGAGATTAAGGCGACCGGTAGGCAATCCGGAAGACTCTATGCGATGGATTTCCAGTGTGAGCGAAGCGATGCTGATGTGAAAGCGCTCGTGACGGTTAAAGTTAGCCGTGAATTGGACTTGCGGCACCATAGATTCGGCAATTTGGGAAATGACAACCTCCTGAAATTGGTGAAAAGGAACATGGTCGAAGGTTTGAAGGTGGATCGCTTGAAGGATGGATGTGTGAAGTTCCTATGTGAGCCGTGTATCCATAGTAAACAAACGAAGGAGCCGTTCCATAGTCACCCGGAGAAGCGTGCAAGTAGACCTCTGGAGATTGTACACAGTGACGTGTGTGGACCTGTTTCTCCTGTAGCGTGGGATGGTAAAGTGACCGTAACTCGTATTTCGTCAAATTCACGCACGTAGCGGTAGTCTACCTGATAAAATCCAAGGATGAGCGAGCGTCTTAATCGTATGGTAGTGGAAAAAGTACACGCGATGCTTGAAGCTAGTGGTGTTTCGAAGGAACTATGGGGCGAAATGGTGTATACTAGTGTTTACGTTTTGAACCGTAGTCCGAGCGTCGCGGTCGAAAGTGACGTAACTCCGTACGAGGTCTGGAGTGGTGAGAAACCGAATGTTTCGAACTTGCGGGTGTTCGGTAGTGATTGTTATATTTACGTACCGAAACAACTGCGTAAGAAACTTCACTCGAAGACTGAAAAAGTGAAGTTCGTCGGCTATGATCCAAACGGGTATCGAGTATGGAACGGTACGAAGGTAATTGTCGCGCGTGATGTTATCTTTAACGAAGATGAACTTGTGTTTCGGCTGTCCACTGAAGAGGACGTTCTGAACGAAGACAATACAATCGTAGTGAAAGAGCGTGTTCGAAAACCGATATCAGTTCACGAAGAAGAGCCGGATGATTAAGGCGATGAAGACCCGGACAAAGAATCGGAAGAAGAATTTCAATAGGTCGATGAGGAATTGCGATATGAAGATTCAGCGGGAGGGCTTAATCTGGAAAGCGGTGTGGAGACTGGTTTCCGAAGAAGCCGGCACGATGACTTTGAAATGGATGTGTCAGCTTTCACTCTCAGCGCGGAAAATTTCGTTGATGGAATTCCTTCGGACATCAACGAGTTGAAGAAGCGGCAGGGTTGGCCAATGTGGCTGAAGGCTATTCAAGAAGAACTTGGTTCACTGGAGTGGAACGACACCTGGAGTTTGGTGAAAGCACCCAGCGGAAAGAAGATTATTGACAGCAAATGGGTGTTCAAACTGAAGCGGAACAGTGATGGAACGATCGATAAGTACAAAGCCAGGCTTGTGGCTTGTGGGTTTTACCCAGCGCCAGGGTTTTGACTTCGTCGAGACATATTCACCGGTGGCCAAAATGGCTACAGTTCGCATTCTTCTGGCACTTGCGAACCATGAGGATTGGCACGTTCACCAAATGGACGTAAAGAGTGCGTCCCTGAACGGGATGCTGGAGGAAGAGATCTATATGCGGCCGCCGCCTGGCTTTGAGGCGGGAAATAATCGGATCTGCCGTTTGAACCGGGCCATCTACGGATTGAAGCAATCTTCCCGGAACTGGAATCTTCGTTTTCATCAGTTCATCGACAAGCTTGGATTCAAGAGGAGTGAACACGATTTCTGTTTTTACTTCTGGAAAGGTGACGGGATCGTTATCTATCTCTATGTTCTGATTTACGTAGACGACGTACTGATTGCCAGCAATTCGCTGAAGGCGATTCGAAGCTTGAAGAGGAAGTTTTCGGCAGAATTTGACATGAAGGACCCACAGGAGGTCCAGAACTTTTTGGGGTTGAATATCCATCGTGATCGTGAGGCGGGATTGATGACGATTAGCCAAAGATCGTACGTCGAAGGAGTTCTCGAGCGGTTTGGCATGAGTAACTGCAAGCCATCGTTGGTGCCGATGGATCTTCGCTTACGATTCGAAAAAGAAGGTGACCCAAAGCTGTTCACGGATAAGCCGTATCGTGAACTGGTCGGCTGCCTAATGTATCTGACAGTGACTTCTAGGCCGGACATCTGTGCGGCGGTAAATTACTTCGCTGGCTTCCAGTATTGTGCAACGGAGGAGCATTGGGTACACCTCAAACGGGTATTGAGATATCTTTGGTATACAGCGGATTATCAGCTAGTGTGTGGACGATCGGAAGCGGAATCACTTACGGTGTTTGAGGATGCGGATTGGGGAAACGATCCGAATGACAGAAGGTCTGTATCCGGTATGGTTAATCACATGCATGGCTGCATGGTCAGACTGTGGTTTGGTCAACCCGGAAACAGTCATCCGTAGCGCTGTCGTCCACCGAGGCGGAGCTAATGGCACTCTGCCAAGCAAGTTGTGAGGCAACGTGGATCGCAAACCTGCTGAAGTCTGTTCAACGAAAAGTGAAGGAGCCTGTCACGGTTTTTGAGGACAACCAACCGTGCATCTCAATCACGTCGGATCCACGGAAGCTGAAACAGATAAAGCACATGGAAGTTCACACATTGCTTTGTTAAGGAGTTGATTGAGAAGGGTAAGCTGATCCTGAAGTATCTGCCAACGGATGAACAACCTGCTGACATGCTGACTAAGGGATTGCCAGCACCGCGGTTCAGAAAGTTCAGAGACATGGTAGGATTAGCTAATTGAGGCGGAATGTTGGATGTGTAATACAGACAATTCGACTATTTTGTTTTAACAGTGTGACATATATTTGGTGCACCTTTGAATACACACCTTGATTTATCATGTAAAGAGAAACGCCAAATAAATATTATTATTAGTTCTTTTGCACTCGAAAGTAAAGCTCGTGATTTTGTTTTGCTCTGCTGAGAATTTCGATCCATGCAGATCAATTGTCAAAATTCAGCTAAAATAAAATCAGGTAAAATTGAACAAAATTCCGTAACCTCTCTACTTTTTAAGGCGATACTGGCCTTAATATGAAAGTTATTGAACAAATTTTGTTCGCTGGCGGAAGTATGGTTTTTTTCTTCTGATTTTTGGCTATTTCGTTTTCATTCCTATTTTCTCTTGTTCCCATTTCCCATCATAATTAGTTCGACATCAATCTGTCTTTGCATTTCCGAAAGTAAAAGTGACAGCTCCCATTAGTTAGCGTGGAAACCTTACAAATTCCAATTTTATTTTTCATTCTTTTCAGGTTGATACTGCTGCAGAAATTTCTTTTCGGTTCTTTACTTTACCGTTTCAGTAAACGGAATTTAACCTGGGTTAGGGATAGAAAAAGAAATTTCTTTTGAACACGATACTGACCTGTAGCTTTGGAATACATGTTTCCGTTTCCTTATGTGTGAAAGTTGAAAACACAAATATTTTTATTAAGTTATTTTGTTTTTTTTTTCTTTTCATTTTTTTTTTTTTTTTTTTATATAAAAAAAAAAATAATATATAAAAAACCGGCCGACGCGACAAAGCAAAGAAAGAGAGAAAGAGGGAGAGGGAGAAAGAAAGAGGAGGGAGAGGGGGGGGGGGGGGGGGGGGAGAGAGAGAAAGAGAGGGAGAGAGAGAGAGAGAGAAAAGGGGAGAAAAAGAAAGAAGAGGGGAAGTTTTTTATTTAATTTTATGAGTAACGCTTGTCTCAGCACCAAGTATAAGACTTGATACTCTAATTGTTCTGTTTGTATTCTCCGTGCGTGGAGTAACGATTATGGTGTACTCTGAGAAAAATTCTATCGTTATACCGACAATTAAATCATGGTCAGGATGACTATCGCATATAATGGTTACAAAAACCATGAAAATGGTCGAATTCACCACGTTCATGGCATTTTTGACTATGATCATGGTAACAAGGACTATTCCGACAGTATGGCAAATGTTGGATCAACTATTTTTAATGGTCGTTTTGACCATGATCATAGTCGGTTAAAAATCACTATACTGCAATAGTCATCCTAACCCCCAATAATGGTAATATTGACTATCAAATTTGTCTCTGTGTAGAACCCCCCCCCCCAACACCCCGAAAAAAATAAAAAAGAGCGAACGCAAAGACCCCCCACACCACCTCCCCCCCCCCCCCCCCCCCTCCCCCCCCCTTTCCCCCACACACCGGACAAAAAAAATTTTAATTTTTTCTCCAACCGGCGTTAAACAAACCAAAACTTTTTTTTGAGAAAATATTACTAAAAATTTAGTTTGAAACAAACTATTTATTTTGGGTTATTTTATTTTCCGTTATTTTATTTTTCGTCATCCAGACATTACATGCTCTGACGCTGTCACTCAACAATAGGTGAAAATTTAAGATTTTACTTAAAAAAAACCTGAAAATATTGGAAAGCCTCGCATTAACATTTGTAGATTTCTCTTAGACTGAGAGAAGTCTATGTATGGAAATGTGCACCTTTATAATGTTTGTAAGCATTTTATTCAAATAATTGAAATTAAAGAAGAAATGTTAGGTGATTATAAACGGAAATGTTTGTTGTATTAACCGTTTTTGTTTGTTTGTTTCAAACAACATTTCATTTTAAATCATACTGAAATTTGTTTGAAACAAACCATAAGCGTTGGTAGAATCAACCAACAAACCCTCTTTTTTCTAGCTGTCATAATGAATCAACCAACATAATGGAAAATTCAAACGGATGTCAGTTGAACTTAGCTGCTCAGTTCCAGAAACAATAACTCAAAATATTAGTTCCCAAAAAAAAAATAAAAAATTTTTCCCCCCCCCAAAAAAAACAAAAAAAAAATTACATATTTTAAAAATTTCTACATTTTTTTTTTTTTTTTTTTACTTGTTTAAGTCCCACATTTAAAAATATATCACAAATTTTTTTTATTTTTACATTTTTTAAATTATTCCATCTTTTGCTAGTAGTCTAAGTCTCGAGTATGTTTATGCTTCAATATATTATCTGTAAGAAAATTACCATATACCCTCAATAGCAAAAAAAAGCCGAGCGAAATTTTGCTTCCAAAAAATGTCATGTTCAACCTTCTGTAAGTTTGTCAATTCTCAATATTTTTGGCTGAAAATTTGACAACACTATAACTAATGTATAGACCTTATGTGACCAAAATTTCATGTTGCTTAAATTTATAAATTTGAAGTTTTCATAACATATGTGAAAATATGTGTCGTTTTTGGACAGACCAACTTTAAATATCCGTATTTCTGTGAAAAATTTGGGTAACTTATTAAAAATTTCATTATAGCCTACAAAAATATAGGAAATAATGTGGACAAAATTTGAACTGTTTCCATCAAGTGATTTGGACTACAGCTGGCGTCAAAGTTGACGCACCAACATGAGGATTTCTCTTTTTCCCCCGATATTGAACATGCTGAAATATCGGTGCAAAAAAAAGCAAGAAAAGGCGAATTCATCTTATTAATACACATGATTTATTACGAGTGAAATATCCCAAATAACTAGTGTATACCACGAAGAACTTAAAAATATGGCATACAGTATGAATTGGTTTGTTAAAACTACGTATACAGTATTATACAGTATTATTAGTAGATTTCGCCTCGGCTTTTTTTGCACCGATATTTCAGCATGGTCAATATCGGGTGAAAAAGGGAAAACTTTATGTTGGTGCGTCAACTTTGACGCCAGCTGTAGTCCAAACCACTCAATGGAAACAGTTCAAATTTTTTTAAAATGCTTAATGAGCTACCTAAATTTTTCACAGAAATACGGATTTTTAAAATAGATCTGTCCGAAAACGACTTTTTTCACATATGTTATGTAAACTTCAAATTTATAAATTTTATCAACATAAAATTTTGATCAAATAAGGTCTATACATTGGTTATAGTGTTGTCAAATTTTCAGCCAAAAATATTGAGGATTGACAAAGTTACAGACGGTTGAACATGGCGTTCTTTGGAAGCAAAATTTTGCTCGGCTTTTTTTTTTTTTTACTGAGTGTAATATTATTCACAAAAAAAAAAAATATTTTTTCCCCAAAAAACAAGCGAACGGAACAGTTTGTTCGGCCCCCTTTCCGTTTCTTTGGAAGCTTTTAACGAGTTGTTTCAATTCTTTAGTTTTGTTTATTCGCGATCGCGAGTGAAATCGAGTCCTGGATTACTTAAGAAGAAATAGTTGTGTGATAAGCAGTGCAACAACGTCATTAATTGCAATTAGCAATATTGCCACGGTCGAAAAGCCATATTGTTTCGCATCTATACGGCACACACACCAGCAGTCCATCGTGTGTAGCGTGCATTCGTTCATCTGCTAACCACCATCGACAAGTATCACCAGTATCATTATCACCATCGTTCAGCTCCACGCCTAGCCGGTACACGCGGCCACTCATCGTCACTCGGCAGCAGCAGCATATTCGTCGCCCGTCTGCAGCAGATCCGTGATATATATAAGATAAGTTTTTGTTTCCTTCTCTTCTGAATACAAGAAGCGTAATTTTATAGTGTGTGAGAGTGTGCGGGAGTGTGTGAGAGTGTGTGAGAGTGTGTGAGAGTGTGTGAAAGAGTGTGCTTAACTTTAGTTTTTTTCTCTGTGTTTAGTTATATATAGATTGCGTCAGTGGTTGAGCGTCATAAGCTCCCATGAACGAGCCATGGATGATTTATCGGAAGATGAATCATCTATAGCGCAAAATGATGGGGTAGCTCATAAAGTTACCCGATCACGTGCTTATCCAGATAGCTCAACTGGTCCATGGGTTGTCTATTTGCAGCCCAAATCGAAACCTCTGAATGTCTATCAAATTTCGAACGATCTGACCAAACGATTCTCGGCCGTGACCGAGATAATTAAAGTCAGACCCAATAAACTTCGGGTCGTTTTGTCCAACCTCAAGCAAGCTAATGGGATTGCTGTCTCCCAGCTCTTTACACTAGAATATAGTGTGTATATCCCAGCTCGGGGTATTGAAATTGAAGGTGTGGTCACCGAAACGAGTTTGGCCCCTGAGATATTGCTGAAGCGGGGGGTTGGTCGATTTAAGAACCCCCTGCTTCTCCCAGTTCAGACACTGGATGTGCAGCTCAGTATCGACCAATAAGTTCACACCGTCAGACTCGTTTCGCGTGACCTTCTCTGGCTCAGCCCTCCCTCAGTACGTCGAGTTGGGAAAACTTCGACTACTTGTGCGGTTGTTTGTACCTCGGGTCATGATCTGCCAAAAATGCAAGCAGATGGGATATACGACCTCCCATTGCGGCAATAAGGCAAGCTGCCCCAACTGCGGGGAGAAACATGCGGATGGCGCCTGTGCAGACAGCACACCAAAATGCGCTTTCTGTGAAGGAACTCCCCCTCATGCCCGGCGTACAAACAAAGCATGGAGAAATTAGAACCCCTCGCTAAAACAGCGTTCCAGGCAATCTTTCGCCGAAATGGTGAAAAAAGCCTTACCATCACCCGATGCCAATACAAATCCCTTTGCTCCTCTGTCAGATGACGAGTCTGACTTTGATTTGGCTGAAGAGGGAACATCAGTCAGTTTTCCGGAAGGTGCTTCAAGGAAGCGAAGACGCGTCCGCCCACGGAAAGTTGCTGAAAAGAAGCCCGAGACCAGCTTGCTCATTTAAAAAAAAGGTGGAAAAAATGAAAAAAACAATTCCTCCTGGTTTCCGTAGTACTAACTACACCCAGGACTTTCCATCTCTCCCGGGGACATCCAAAACCCCTGAAGTCCCTATTTTAAGAACAGAGGCCCCATCCTCAAGTGCGCTGTTCTCATTTGATGACATTGTCGAAGGTACCTCGAAATTACTGACCCTCTTATAAGCATTGTTCTGGCAATGCTTCCAACAGTGAAGACTTTTTTGAAGCAATTAACAATTAAGTGGCCCCTCCTTACAGCAATCATCTCCTTCGATGGATAATTTTCCAAATGAGGTCGGGGATTTGATCACTGTTCTACAGTGGAATTGTCGAAGTCTGATTTCTAAATTGGAATCATTCAAATTTTTAGCTCACAATACCGGTTGTGATGCATTCGCTCTTTGTGAAACATGTCTCTCTTCCGAAATCAATCTTCCTTTTCATGATTTCAATATAATTCGTCTTGATCGTGATGATTCACGTGGAGGAGGAGTACTTTTGGGGATCAAAAAGTGCTACTCCTTCTATAGAGTGAATTTTCCTCAAACTCCAGATATTGAAGTTTTCGCATGTCAGGCTGTTATTAAAAATAAAAGCCTTTGCATTGCTTCTGTCTACATTCCTCCTAGAGCCTCGATTAACCGAAAACAACTTTCAGATATTTATTCGGTCCATCCTTCTCCACGGTTGATCATGGGAGATTTTAACTCTCACGGTACAGGCTGGGGAGAACTGTACGATGACAACCGGTCTTCCCTGATATATGACCTCTGTGACAACTTCAATATGACAGTTCTTAACAATGGAGAAGTAACACGTTTGGCTGGTACATCCTCAGTTGGCAGTAGATTAGACCTCACACTTTGCTCGAATTAATTATCGTTGGATTGCACATGGAATGTGATTCAAGATCCCCACGTTAGTGATCCCATACAAATTTCGATTGCCACCGGGTTCAATCTGTCGGAATCCATCAACGTCGCGTATGATCTTACCCGTTACATCGATTGGACAAAGTTTAGGACAGCAGTAGATGAAGCCGTAACAACGGTAGAAGAGCTTCCACCGCTGGAGGAATATAACTTCCTCTTCAACCTGATCATAGACAGCGCGCTTCAAGCTCAAACTCGACCAGTTCCAGGAACGTCATTTCGCAGGAAACCTCCTTCTCCATGATGGGATCAGCAATGCACCGAGGTTTACCGTAAAAAATCCGACGCGTTTAATGTTTTCCGTAGACGTGGAACACCTGAGCACTTCGAAGTATAAACGGCTCTTGAAAGTGAACTTAAGAGCCTCATCAAGGCCAAGAAACGCGGTTACTGGTGAAGATTCATGGACGGGCTATCGCGCGAGACGTCGATGAGTACTCTTTGGAATACGGTGCGAAGATTGCGTAACCGAACTACGTACTATGAGAGCGAGGAGTACTCGGACCAATGGATCCTCTAGTTCGCGCGAATAGTTTGTCCAGATTCGGTGCCGGCACGGATGATTCCTCGCGAAACCGAAAATTCGATAGATGAGATCAGCCAACCCTTTTCAATGGTAGAGTTCTCTCTCGCACTCCTTTCGTGTGGCAATACGGCTCCAGGGGCTGACAGGATCAAGTTCAACTCCACGACCCCTATCGACCCATCGCGATGTTATCTTGTATTCGAAAGTTGTTGGAGAAAATGATCCTTTTCCGTCTGGACAAATGGATTGAGACGAACAATTTGCTTTCAGATACCCAATATGGTTTCCGTAGGGGTAAGGGAACGAACGACTGTCTCGCGTTACTTTCCACAGATATTCAGCTAGCTTTTGCTAAAACAGAGCAAATGGCTTCTGTATTCTTGGATATCAAGGGGGCTTTTGATTCAGTATCTGTTGAAATTCTTTCAGATAAACTCCACGCTTGTGGCTTTTCACCATTAATGAATAATTTTTTGTACAATTTGCTGTCAGAGAAACATATGAGCTTCTCTCATGGAACCTCTACAGCTTCATAGGCCGAGCTACATGGGTCTCCCCCAGGGCTCATGTTTAAGCCCCCTTTCGTATAATGTGTATGTCAAAGACATTGACGGTTGTCTAGGTGACAACTGTACGTTGAGACAACTTGCAGATGATGGCGTAGTGTCTGTCACGGGACCCAATGGGGTCGATCTGCAAGGACGCTTACAGGATACCTTAGACAATTTGTCTACTTGGGCTCTCGAGCTAGGTATCGAATTCTGTACGGAGAAAACTGAGTTGGTAGTTTTTTATAGGAAGCATAACCCAGCACAACCGAAGCTTCAAATTTGGGGCAAGCCAATAACTCATTCTATGTCATTTAAATATCTTGGGGTCTGATTCTATTCTGAGTGCACCTGGAGATCCCATATTGAGTATCTGAAGCGAAAGTGCCAGCAAAGGGCCAATTTGCTGCACAATTACCGGGACCTGGTGGGGAGCACATCCGCAAGATCTTCTAACGTTGTATCGGACAACGATTTTGTCGGTTATAGAGTACGGTAGTTTTTGTTTTCAGTCAGCGGCTCGGTTGCACATCATCAAACTGGAACGTATTCAATATCGGTGTCTTCGTATCGCGTTAGGTTGCATGCACTCGACTCATACCATGAGTCTTGAAGTGCTGGCTGGCATGTTGCCACTCTCGGATCGGTTTTCAGAATTTTCTCTCCGGCTCCTCACCAGGTGTGAAGTTATGAACCCCCAGGTGATCGAAAATTTGAAGAAGCTCCTTGAGTTGAATCCTCAAACCCGCTTAATGACCTTGTACCATTTATACATAACACAGGATGTCAGCCCTTCGCCGAATATTTCCAATCGTGTTTGCTTCGCCGATTTCGACAATTCGGTTCATTTTGATTTATCCATGAAGCAAGAGCTTCATGGAATCCTAGAGGATCATCGTCATATGATTGCTCCGGTAATATTTGCTGCAAAGTTTCGCCAAGTTGATTCCACTAAATCGTTCTTCACTGACGGATCTTTCATAGAGGAGTCAGCAGGCTTTGGTATATTTAATGAAATTTATAGCGCCAATCTTAAACTTCGAGCTCCTTGTTCCGTATATGTCGCTGAATTAGCGGCAATACATTTTACGCTAGAAATTGTTGCCACATTATCACCGGATCAGTACTTCATTTTCACGGATACTCTCAGTTCTATAGAGGCTATTCGCTCATTGAGGCCGGTAAAGCACTCCTCGTATTTATTAATTTATCATCACCTTTGTATGGGTCCCATCTCATTGTTCAATTCTGGGTAATGAGAAAGCGGACTCGCTTGCAAAGGTGGGCGCTATGGAAGGCGATATTTATGATCGACAAATCGCCTTCAACGAATTTTTTCCTATTTTTCGTCAACAGTCACTCGTCAACTGGCAGTATAAATGGAGTAAAGGAGATTTGGGGCGATGGCAACATTCTATCATCCCAAAAGTGTCGAAGAAATCTTGGTTTAGGGGGATGGATGTGGGTCGAGACTTCATTCGTGTCATGTCTCGCCTCATGTCCAATCATTATTCTTTGAACGCTCATTTATACCGGGTTGGGCTGAGCGACAGCAATCTCTGTGAGTGTGGACAAGGCTATCAGGACGCAGATCACGTTGTTTGGTCTTGTGCTGAACATCGTGGAGTCAGATCGGAGCTTTATGATTCCCTTCGGGCTCGAGGTAGACAACCCAATGTGCCAATTCGAGATATTTTGGCTGTACGTGATTTGGAGTACATGAAACTCATTTATGTGTTTTTGACTAACATTAGCCTTAGATTGTGTATGTTTACTTTAAGTTTTTTTTTATCTGTGTTTGTGTGTTTTTTTTTTCAAAAAAATGTTCAAGTCAAAAGAAAACCATAAATTGTATAGTTATAAGTGTTTAGATAATTTAGAATTTAAATTTAATGTGTTATGTAAACCTTACTTTAAATTCCCACCCTCTTTCCCATCCGTAATTTGTAATTCCTATTAACCTCGAGACGGCCGCGGTAATCGATTGTATCCCCCTAACTTTAGCTTTAAGATAAATGATGTATAAAAATATGAAAATTTGGCTCTGTAAAGTTGATTCGATTGAGCCTGCACAAATAAATGATTATTAAATAAAAAAGTACGAATATGAGCTCCACAGCTTTGAAAATAACAATCGATGTTAATACGTTCAATTGATAAATGTTCTAGGATTCATTCGATTTGACAGAACCAGTGAGCCAAGATTATCGGGGTACATTGACTTTACTCTGGAGTGAAAGGAGAAGACGACGACGAAAACAGAGAGCCGACGGCGCCGAGGACCACGACGCGTCTGGAATTTTCCTGCTCCAAAGATACGCGTCGACGATGCGCATCGAGAAGATTCGATCACGTGGTCAGCATCATAATAAAAGTGGTAGTGCTTTGTGCATAGCGCATCAGTTTCATATAAAGTGTTAACCGAGTGACATTGGAATAAAGTGTTATCTTAGGCCAGACGCCCACTGATGTGGTGGAGGTGTGACATCTGCTAGCAGGCCAAAATATCTTGTCTACGTTCGCCTCACGCCACAAGACTTTGACTCGATATTTTGACATGTTATGTGATGCTACACTTTCGCCACATCAGTGAGCGCCTCGACTTAGAGAAAACTGTTCATCATCTAGTGAAGATTTTCCTACTTCACTACACGGAGATTAGCTTCACTACACGGAGAAAAGTTCTTACCGATTGGCAGACAGCGGTGGTTATAATAATTTTAGTTTTCTCTTCGTTGCATAATTTGAGCATTGTGTACAATTTACAAATGGCTACCGTCACAAAAAATTGAAACACCGGACGCTAATAATTCAATCGTTTCTTGATTGATTTATTTTTGAGATTTTTGCACCAACTCAAAGGTTTTTACGATTGCCATTTCATTTACTCAAATATTGAAAATTTTACAGATAAAAGATGAATATATTTTATGTATATATTCATTCATCGGTGTTGGAGAATTGTGAAGAATGTTGCGTTTCGGTTAATATAAAGAAATTCCTTATCACGGACAACGTTTTGATTCTCGAACATGATACTCCGAAGTAACATTCCACCAAATGCTTCCTAAAGAGTTTTCAAAAGAATTTTCTAACATAATTACTATCTAATGCTGGTCTAACGATCTATTAGGACCACACCCACGCTTTTTGATCAGACTACGCCTTACGGCAAGGGTAGAGGCCAAATGAAAATTTGAAAATAATTGAAACAGTTTGAATGCTAATAGCTTTATCACTTCACGATTGATTTTCGAGATTTTTGCTTCAATCAGTTGGAAATTTTTGGCACTGTCAACTATCAAAAATATTAATAAAATGACTTTGAATTCCCAAACAGACCCTGAACAATCTATAACACGATAAGGATGCAGAACACTACATCCAGCACCACCGTTGCCTTTCATTATACCAACATTCAAATCAAACGTCCCTTTTAAGAGCCGCCAAATAATTTTTAAGACGCGAATCAAGCGAATGTTCTAACATACCTACTCACTTACGTATGCTAACCCAACGTCCCATTAGAACAGTATTTGAGTTGCAATGTTCCACTACTAAACTAAAGAAACTAATCAAACGGTTTTACGTAGTCTGCCTCAACCCTTCATGTGTTGTACACAGCCCCACTGATTTTTAATACCTGTCATTATAAGAAGATACCAGAATGATTAGAATGATACTGACCATCGGAGGCCAAAAAAGCTTTTTGGCTAGCGTAAGATTTTGCACCTATCCAAGATTGAGATTTAGATGTGTCGAACCCAAGTTGGGATTAACCCAACTGACAAACAGTTCTAGGTTTTTTTAAAGCAATGATGTTGGGAGTCAGCACCCTTACCACTACAGGAGAGAAATTTATAAGAAAGTTGAATAAAATGAATCGTTAAACATGAGCATTTAATAAACATTAAACATTAAGAAAACTTATTTTCTTTTCAGTAAATCAGAAAAACAGCTGGCTTTTCAAAAAAAAAAAATGGAATAGCGAAAAACCCAGAAAACTGAAGGTAAACAAATAAATTACCAAAAAAGTCAGTAGTTGTGTTTGACAGTTCACGGTTTGTGCTTTTCAGAGTTTTCAGCAAATCAAAATACTGCTCGGTTGATAACTGAATTCTCAGCTGTTTGAAAACCCAGTAAATTTTTACCAACTTTGGAAATTAAAACTATGTGTGTCCAAAAGGGATACGTTTCCATTCCTTCACTCTGATTCGGATAGCAGCAGCAGTGCCTTCCAACTAGCAACATAAAGATAGATTGATAGTGAATTGTATGAATTCTTCTTTCGACAGTTTTTTGTGAATAGATATTTAGGAAAGTAGATCAGAATGGACAAAAACGAGTTATTCAATTGTTACAATTGAATGGACAAAAACGAGTTATACAATGGCTCCAAAGCCGATTTAATTGTACATATTTTGTAAATAAACAAATCGATTAGTTTCAAAAGTTAGTTTAGGAATAATTCGATAGCAAAAGGAAGGCTCCATCTATAATCATTTATCCACCTTTGAATTGTATAAGTTTTCGCTATTCACAAATATTATATTTTTGTGTAACATAAAATTGGACACCTAAATAAACTTAATTAAAAACAAATAAAAACATACTAACAACCCACCGTGTACAAAAGACTGGCACTGTTCGCATCCCAGATAGAGTACCAGGGGAACGTTTTCCCGTTTCCGCGAACAACCGGGCGAAAGAGAAGAAAGAGATAGAGAAGAAGAAGAGGGAGTGAGAGAAAGAGAGAAAGAGTTGAGCGACTATTGTTAGGGCCAATATCCGATGCGTCACGGTGACATGGGCGAGCACGAGGAACGTCGAGATGTCGAAAGCCTAACCCAGAAGTCGAAGCATGCAGAAGATCCGCCATCAAAGGTAACCCGTTTGCGTTGTCCATCTCTCTCTCACTCACTCTCTCTCTCTCTCTCTCTCTCTCTCTCTCTCTCTCTCCAACCGCATGACATCTAGCCCAACTGGAGCTGAACGGCCGCATCATTCCCTTTATCCCCTATCCTTTCTGTCCCGTCCCTTTGTTATAAGCTAAATAAAAAAAACAAACAAAATGAAAACGTAAACATTTCTTATTTCTATGTTTCTGAGCCTTAGGTGCATGAAAGTCGGGTTAAAGGCATTGTTTAATTGGTGATCGGTTCTCTTCGTCCCCCGCTGAGTCTACCTAGAGTACGCGGGCCACCGCCCAGAGAAAAGAGTGATACTGAGCTAGTCGGAACTTACAATTGGCGATCCGCGAAATAGAATATTCGTAATTCTTCCAATCGCGAATATTTACAAGTACTCGGGGTGACTCACGATATCAGCTTTAAGTGATTTATCGTGAACTTTTGTTGGGTTTTCGGCTGTAAGTGGACTGCAGAATTAAAGGTTGAAGTCTGTTTCACATTAAAAGATAAATAATTATAAACCTCAGGCATTTTTCTTGAATTGGCTTTGTACGATTAGATATTTTTAAATTTTTCTCCTGTATTTATTTATTATTTAGTCAAACCTTTCTAATTAAAGATTGTAATCAATATAAACTAATGGATTTCTAGATTAAGTTCTAAAATAACTATAAGTTTTTGAATTGGTTATTGGTTATTGAATAAAGGCATTGAATCTAAGTGAACTGGTTTAAAAGAAAATGGCTGAAGGTTGGCAAGGTATTGAAGTGAAGGAAGGAGATTTAGATAGATTATTTTACTACATCAGAGAAGATCACCTGAATGAAGATGAACTGGAGTTTGAGTTGGCGATTCGGGAAATATTATTCGGTCGAGAAGATTCGATGTCAAGAAAACGTCGCGCTTTGAGGGAAAAGATAAAGGTAGAAAAAGAAAACTCCAATGTTAATGAGAGAGTACTTTAAACGAACCCACATGAGGAATTAGAAATCTGTGAAAGCAAATTGCAACACAGTGCGTGGATTGTCTTGCGTCTCCGTTAGCAAAGGTATTCAATCTTTCTATGTCCACTGGTATATTTCCGAACTGTTGGAAACAATCATATGTTTTCCCAGTGTTGCAAGAGAATGGTCTCAAATTACCGAGGCATAGCTACATTAAGTGCAGTATCCAAGTTGTTTGAGATGATAATTCTTCGGAAGCTAGTGCAGAGCTACGCGCACTATGTTTCGCCGGATCAGCATGGATTTATTCCTAAACGACTAATTTGACGTGCTTCACCTCTTTCTTGGTCAAGCAACTTGAAAACGGTAATCAAGTGGATGCTATTTACACGGATCTCTCCGCTGCGTTCGATAAAATGAACCACCAGATAGCAATAGCCAAGTTTGATAAGTTAGGCATGAGCAACAACTTGCTTATCTGGCTGCGATCCTACCTAACCGATCGTAGTATGTCCGTCAGAATCACGTTTCGTCACCATTTAAAGTTTTGTCCGGCGTGCCTCAAGGCAGCCACCGTGGGCCGTTTTTGTTCCTGCTTTACATGAACGAAGTCAATCTCATCCGCAAATGCCTAAAACTCTCATACGCCGATGATTTGAAGCTGTTCTACGCGATAAAGCATCCCCTAGACGCCGTTTTCCTGCAACAACAGCTGGGGGCGTTCGCTGAATGGTGTCGCATCAATCGGATGACATTGAATGTGTCCAAGTGCTCGGTGATTTCATTTGGCCGTAAACGTGAACTCTACTAATTCGGTTATGCTTAGGCAGGATTTGAGCTGCAGCGCGAAGCGACGGTTAAGGACTTGGGTATTCTCATCGATTCCAAAGTGACCTTCAAAGACCACATAGCATACGTCGTGTCTAAGGCATCATCGCAGTTAGGCTTCCTGTTCCATTTTGCCAAAAAAAATTAAGGATGTTTATTGCTTGAAATCGCTTTACTGCGCAATCGTTCGCCCTATTCTAGAATATTGTTCGGTTGTCAGGTCTCCCTATTACCAGAATGAAATCCAACGTGTTGAGGCCATCCAGCGGAAATTCATTCGATTTGCCCTACGTCTTCTTAGGTTGAGACCCGTTCAATCTACCCAGCTATAGCAGTCGGTGCCAGCTCATCAACCTTCATCCACTTGATGGAAGGCGTAACGTGGCAAAGGCCTGTTTTATTGGCGATCTCCTGCAAGGGAACATTGATTGTTCTACCACACAAACATCGGTGTTGAATTAGAGCTTATTCAAACAAATTTGGAGAAGCTATTCAGCTATTCTAGAAGAAACAGCTGAATAGCTTCTCCAAATTTGCTTGAACAACCTCTAATTCAACACCGATGTTTGTTGGGTAGACTGCTCAGCATGTTGGACATCAACATACGCCGCCGTCATCTACGCGCACATTCATTCCTGAGCCTTCCCGCGGCAAGAACCAACTATGGGCTCCCAATGCGCAGCATGAGTCGTCTTTTTAATAGTTGTTACTTTGTATTTGGTTTTAATGTACATAGGGAAACAAATAAGTGTAGTTTTAGACGTATGTTTTGTTAATTTGATTAATTTTGTAGTTTTGTGATTTTAGTTTTAAGATGCCGGTCATTCGGGCAAATATTTTACCTGTGGACTGTAATAAACAATAATAATAATAATAATAATAATAAAAAAAGAATTACCATCACGATGTCAGTCGTCAATCTTGCGTTTAGGTAGAAGGATAAAACTATAAGGGGGAAGGTTGGAGGGGACAGCTAATTTCAGATCGATAGTATGCAAGAAAGGAGTTTGACATATCTTAATGAGTTCTTTTACAACAAACGGCAGGGTACAGCCACGTGCTCTTCGGAATTAGGGTTGGTGGATTTGTTTGATGAAGCGACTAGTCAGATACCGGTCACAATAGCGGAGAGTGAGCATTCTACAACAACTCCGACAAGCCGAACTCATTCAACTCCTTTGGAAAATGATTTCCTTGGTGCTTTGTCTCGGTTAGGTTTGATGGAATCGGAGAACCCGATGGCAGAAAAAGTTAGAGATGGGCTTTTAAAATTAGAACAGGAGCTTTACGATATGCTCAGATACAAAGAGGTAAATTCCGTTCGTCTGAATGACTCTGTGCAAGTATCGACCAATAGCGAAATTCCACATTCACAACGACAAACTACATACACCGGTACCATTCCGAAACAAAACTTGTCGGATTCAAAGGCCAGAAATCATGTTCGATTCTCAGAGTCGTGGGCTTCTGAATCGCAATCTGAAATTCCCCCTCAATTTCATTCAAATCCCGATTGGTTGGGAACCGACACTCTATCCGATGATAACTGGGAAATTTTAGATGGAAGGAGTCAATATTTTTCTGTCAATACGATAACGAACCCACCTGTATCCTATACAGCCCCTCGTGTGGCTTCATCGATAAGCTCAAGTGATAAAAATGGATGGCCACCTGCAACTACGGTGAATTAAACATTGTTTGCGAGCCAGACTCCTATGGTATCTACCCGATCAGTAAGTAATTTCTCAACGGTTAATCAGTCTTTAAGTTATTCCAATCCATGGTTAGCGAGTGAAAGAAGGAGACCCTATACGGCGGCCACTTCATTCATTCCAGCTTCAAATCCAAATTCAATATCGAGTCAGATCCCAGGTATCAATCATTATCAAAATCCCTATCAGATTCCGAGAGTGAATCAGACTCAGTTTGCAGCGATGAATCCCGAACAATTTCCACCAGTCGGTGCACAATATTCATCTTCACGTATAGGACCTATGGGACCAGAATTAGTGCCCAATCATCCTAGCTTCATTCCCCAATATCGCATGGAAAACAATTATCGGTGTCTAAATGGAAAATCAAAAAGTATGAAGGCACAGACCAGGGGTTGAAACTGAACGAGTTTCATCATTTAGTTTCTCAGCTAGCTTTGTCGGAGAATGTTGTGGAAGTTGAACTATTCAACTCGGCTTTCCACTTGTTTACTGGACCAGCATTAAACTGGTATATGTCAATGAGATCAGCCAGACGGCTGAAGGATCGGAGTCGTCTAGTGTTTGAGCTTTGAAAGTCCTTCGCCCACCCTGAACTAGATTCTCTTGTGCGTACTCGGGTTTATCAGAGACGGCAGCAGCGCAACGAGACTTTTCAGGACTTCTACTACGACATGGAAAGTATGTTCCATTCCATGATCAATCCGATGGCTAAAGGAGAAATGCTGGATGTCTTGAAGAGAAACACGAGGACTGATTATAAGAAGGCTTTACTGTGGAATCGGATTTTCAATCTGTCAGAGTTGCTTGATGTGGAGCATCAAATAGACGCTTCTAGTTTTACAATCTTTACTTAAGTATTTGGTGCCGAAAGATCGGTCAATACTGTTTCAGGAGGAAATCCCAACTGTAAAGGAAATAAAAATTCAAGTCATCCACTATCAAATTCACGATCTCACGATAAGTTTAATCATAAAAATCAGGAGGATTTCCAAAGGACACAAGAGGACTATAATAAAAAAGAAAGCAAAAAACCTCCGCATCCAAATAGAACTTCCTCTCGAGAAGATGATCCTCAAGAAGGGGGCTCTAAACCATTTTGAACTCTAGAAACGTTAATAGCATCACATAAACCTCCTCATCTTTATAAATGTTTGTACTGTCGTCAAACTCGTCATGCGATAGAACAATGTCGAAACCGTAGAGGTATCTTATGTCTGATTTGCGGTTTCAAGGGCTTCGAAACACAAAATTGTCCGTATTGCAAAAAAACGGGCTTCAGACGGTCGGAAATCGCCGATCGTCAGATCATCCGGCGTAAATACTTATCCGGAGGGTATCGGAATTATGGGAGCCTGTTTCCAAGGAACTGTATGACTCCGATTCATCCCAGGCTCTTACAATCTCTTTATCTCAGAATCAGAACAATCGCCCATATGCTGCAATTAAAATATATGGCTTGCCTGAAAAGGGTCTCTTAGATTCTGGAAGTCAGCTCACCCTAATTAGTGAAGACATTTTCAAAAAACTCCAAACCAGGAAACTTCGACCTGTGACCAACCCGATAAAAGTTTGTTCTGCTAATGGATTAGAACTCCTGGTGGTTGGACAGTTATTTATACCCTTCAATTTTCAAGGTACGGTGAAAATTATCCCTACATTGGTTGTTAGACAGTTATCTGTAAGTTGCATCCTAGGAATGGACTTTTGGCGTCGAATTCGCATTTGGCCTACAATACAAAATTGCTCGCTTGTTACGGTAAAGGATTCTCAGGAGAAGAACCTGTTGTCTACCCCGCTCACCGAATCTGAGATCAGACAGCTAGAGAAAATCAAAGATCTATTTATGGTTGCGGATCCTGATAGACTGTCCCGAACTCCGTTAGCAGACCATCGTATTAAGATTGCCGATAAATGGAAAAATAAATTATCGGTGATACCCTTTGCCCCATCCAGGTCGAATATTGGGCCAATTGCCTAGAGCGCGATATTTGAGTACCATAGATCTTTCTGAAGCTTTCCTTCAAATTTCCTTCGAAAAAAGCTCCAGAATGTTCACCGCTTTTAGTGTACAAGGCAAGGGGATGTTCCAATTTACCAGGCTGCCATTTGGGTTGGTAAATAGCCCGGCATCCTCGGCCAGACTTATGGATCGAGTCTTGGGGCACGGTGAATTGGAACCGAACGTCTTTGCATACCTTGACGATATTGTCATAGTAACAGAGACGTTCGATGAACATGTACGGTTAATTCGAGAAGTCTCTAGGCTTCTAACAGAGGCCAATCTATATATAAATATAGACAAATCGAAGTTTGGCGTAAGCGAATTGTCATTCCTAGGATACTTGCTCTCAACAGAAGGCCTGCGAGCGAACCCTGAGAAAGTCCGGGCTATAGTGGAATATGAAAGGCCCACCACCATAGCCAAGCTGCGCCGTTTCCTAGGAATGGCCAACTATTATCGTCGCTTCATTGAAGATTTTAGTGGCATCACTTCTCCTTTGTCGGATCTTTTAAAAACGAAGTCCAAGGTTATAGCATGGAACCAGGATGCGGAGGAGTCATTTTGCCGAGTGAAAGAAAAGTTAATTTCGGCACCTATTCTTTCATCACCCGATTTTTCCCAATAGTTCTCTATCTAGACTGACGCTAGCGACGTAGCAGTGGCTGGAGTGCTAACACGAATTCAAGGAGGTCAAGAAAAGGTCATTGCTAAATTCTCACACAAAATGACTACTCCACAAAGAAATTATCACGCTTGTGAGAAAGAAGCCTTGGCGGCTCTTTTATCGATTGAGGCCTTCAGAGGTTACATAGAAGGGTCTCACTTCACCCTGTTAACGGACTCATCGGCGTTAACCCATATTATGTCCACCAAATGGAAAACTGCGTCTCGTTGTAGTCGATGGTGTCTAACCCTCCAACAGTTTGATCTAGCGATAAAGCATAGGAAAGGGAAAAAAATATCGTTCCGTAAATAAACCGTAGTAAAAACAAAACTCATTCAAAAAAATAACCAGCACCAGCTTAAATAATGTTGCTTCCTGGTCGCATCTTACTTAACGCAAACCATTTAAGGTCCCAATTCTATCGGGCTACTTATGCTTATACTTTAGAATATTATTAACATTATTTCCTTTGGTTATTCGATGACTCATGCACTATTTGATTACCAAAGGTCGACAGCATGCTGCAGATAGACTCCAGTGAGTCCAACACCGCAATGAAGAACAGAGAAACTTGGTCGATCATTCACTCACTACCATTAGAGGAGGTGGCTAAATTCATTGTCAATCATGAATTTGGTTTTCGGCTTAAGACAGAGAATACGCCATCGAAAAGACGAATGCGGTACTATAACTGAGCAAGAATCAAAGCCAGGTCCAAACCACAGTGCGCCAGACAACTCTTGGTATTCATACCAAACAAGTCCGGTGCCACAACGACCAGTACTAGAGAAAAACACACCTGCCAGGAAGCATCGGTTCAGAACATGGCACAGTCTAAAATGACCACTCAACACAAAGAGCTTATCGACCACCTACTTGGTTCGGGTTTACCTTCGAAGGATGTCAAAACTCATCTCAAGCTTACAGATGGTAATATCGCCAGAGCATTGAACTATGCTGTAAAAACATCAAAGGAAAAACTATTCGGCAGCGGAAAACTGTCTCTTGGTAAGTGGAATACATATAGAGCATTTTGTATGATATTTCGTGGTAGTTAGTTTGCAATAACTAAAACTGTTGCTACTTCTGTTGTCGATTCTATTTATACCATATATATCTCTCTATTTTACCCCATAGCGTTGTTCGGAATAGGAAAAAGCCGATTGGCGTACATAAAGTAATCGAGTTCAAATCAAAACATGTTCTACACATACAAAAAACATGACAAGGGGGGGGGGGGGGGTAAAAAAAGTCACTTAGCGTGGCATAATTAATGGACGTTCCCATAGAAGGAATGTTTGAAAGGTTTGCTTGGAAATTTTTTTTCTGGGAATATCTAGGGCTGCGCGCTACTTTGTCGTCTGTGTTAAAACCATAAAAACAAAACGCGTTTATTAATATTTTTTACAAAACTTCATTGTTGATGAGACAAATTACAATTGATGTAGAAAAACTATCCATCCACACGAAAACTATTTTTTCAAACTAAAATGAACATAAAATAAGTGATCTTATCCTTTCTAACCACACTAGTTGTCTGGTAAACCGTCTCAAATGCCACAAACATGGTCCAACTCGCTGTAATGACACCTAGTGCCTCGTCACCCATAAATCAGCGCCTGGGTCAGTGGTCTAATAACTCTTCGCGTGCTAATGGCATAGTTCCCCAGCCGCTTAAAGAGTTGCCACTATGATGCTAGGTTAGCTAAGGTCAATTATTTGGCTGATGAGGAACGGGAGCTAAGTTGTGACTATGAAGTGTGTGTGTGTTAGATGACGTATTCTACTAGAACATTCTAGAGTACTAAGAATGGCTAAGAATAATGTTAGACGTAAAATGATGTACGTGCTGGAAACATTTCGGTAGTAGTTGGCAGTTGACTGAAAAATTCACCACTTTCAAATAGTGATGGCTTTGGAAATGTCAAGTTTTGTTTGTAGATGTTAACAACTAACAAGATAGCGTGATAAATAAGTTTTGTAAGAGGAAGAGACTTGAAATATTTTTTATATTATATTATGAAACAATGATTTTTCCGTTGAGACGTACCTACAATTAAAACAAAGGATCAACTATGTCCTCTCTACCTCGCTGAAAATTGATTGAACATTTCAAATGATTGAATTAAAGTATTTTTTGTTACAATTGAACTTTTACAGGTGAGCTTTTGCAGTGGGTGGCATCGAAATCCACCATACCGGATGATGCTCATGAAGCATTTGTCATTGGTAGTGACATAGATCATGAAAACGGAAAATTCCGACTCGTCATATCCTCGAAACGGCTACTATCGCTGCTTCCGCGCTTCAAAACTGTAGCAGCAGACTGCACGTTCAAAACAACGCTGCAGGGATACCCTCTATTGGTTGTTTGCGTGATCGACTAGATGAGGAAAGCCCATCCTGTCACATTTGCATGCCTCTCAAATCAGGAGCAGGCTGATTATCGACTGGTTTTGCAATCGCTGCATGTAGCAGTTTCAAAGCTAGGCAATAAAGTTAACGTTACATCATTCCTCAGCGATGGGGAGCTGGCATTAAAAAATGCCGCACGTTCCGTATTTGGTCAGTCGGTGATATTGTTGAACTGCTATTTTCATGTGAAGCAAAACTTAATTAAACATTTTAAGAAGTCGGCAGAGATGCCCCAAGAAGTGCAGGAGCAGGTGAAGCGAGAAATAACGATGTTGCAAGTAGCCCCCACCAAGCAGCATTTTGCTGTTGCACTGGAACTTTTTCTGGAGAAATACAAAATGTATGAAACCTTCACACAGTTCTTCAGCAAATATGCCCGAAATGAGACATTTGCTATGTGGTACGATGCTGCTCAACCCGGAGTACCAGCTACTAATAACGCCTTGGAGGCCATCAATAAATCTATCAAGTACAACTTTCTTAAAGATCACAGAGAACCACTGGGTACATTTTTCAGCAAGTGGCCGTCTTACAGAACGCACGCGTTTTCGATTCGCTGCTCCGTACGTACCGCGCGCGTATAATTATTTTTAATTTACTTACATTATCGTCGCGTAAGCGTTTTCAACAGTAACCTAGTGAATACTTTTTTGACCCGCGCGCTTGCCACTACGTTTATCGCGACGAAAACCTTTTTTTTCTGTTTTATCCAACCTGACGAAGACCAATTCAACAAACTTCAACCATGCCGTGCGGCATGAAATCGTGTAGTAGTTTAGACGACCGTTTCCTATGGAAATGCGAGTTCTGCACAAAACGATTCCATGCGGCCTGCGTGGGAGTACAACGCCAACGGGAGGAATTCATCACCGCTTTCATGGTGCCTATGTGTGCTGACTGCCAGGAAATTTTACGGAAGGAAGCCGATGTGAGAAAACTGCTACATCAACATGAACAACTTGTGGAAGCAATCCGTTCACAAACTGACGCCAACCATCGAATTGCCGCTGACTTGAAAAGATTTTCTGCTGTCTCAGAATTTTTTGAGAATATCGAACTACAACTAAACGATGTCAATGAAACCCTAAAAAAATTAACAACAATAACAAAGACATGTGCAGTGTAATCGAGACCAGCTGCAAAAACAGTGTAGCAGAAATAAAACATGAAATCACGGCATTTTTGGAAGCACCTCCGACAGACACATCGACGGCAATCGAATTGGTAGCCAAATAGGATGCGATCGCAGCAGTAGCAGAAATCGCCACAACAACAACAACAGCAACAGCAGAAACTACTGAATCAACACCACAACACAACTGTGAGGCAGCCCTTGAAGAAATTTTACATGAAATTAAATTTGTTTCTGGTGCTGTTTCCAGCCTACAATCTTGTACAAAAGCTAATGTCTCCCCACCAGAGAAGACACTGGAGGAGGAATAAGCTGAAAATTCCCCAGTCAACAGTGGAATTCAGCCGAAAACTGATCATTCGTCTCCGGGATGGCGATTTTTGGGCAACAAATGGCGCTGGATGAAGGACTGGTCAAAATATGACGAAAAACAAAAGACTCGAAAGCTCCAGGAAAAAGCTGCTCCCAAGCAAACGCAGCAAACATCAACAAATCAAACCAACAAACATCAACAGCAATACAAATCTAACAGCACCCAAATCCAAAAGCACCCAACAGAATGAACACACCCGTTCCAACGAATCGGACAAAAAATTACTGGCCACAGCAAAAGTACAATTTGTCAGCCCACCATCATCAACCGACCACCCAATACCAGGCCTCTCCGTGCCAAAACTCATCCAATTCAGAAAGGGTGAAACCATAAACCCTTACCGTACAAACAACAAGGTACACAATAACAACAATGAATCACCAGCGGAAAATACCACGGCATCAACACATTTGGAATCGCACTCGACACCTCACTGGACACCCGACCCCATGCGTCCACCCATCGTAAACTTAACGCAGCACTCAGCTGATGGGGGCAGGCGTTACTTAAAAGCTCGTTTGCGGGACTAAAGAATCATGGAGACGGTGCGGACTTACCTTGCTTATATCCATGACAAGCCAAAAAATGTGTGTACTCGCGGAATGACTAAAATAAGTGCCTCAGTAATGCTAGCAGCGGTAGGTTTACCTACAGACACCAACCTTCTGCGTGAAATTTTCCTGGACGTATACAAAGAGATGGGTGTATCACGCAATGACGCCTTGGCAGACCTGCAGTCACACCGCACATCTTTATCCAGCGATCGAACACACCGCCTGCAGCAACTACGAGAGAGTAGCACCAAATTTCACTCTACCTCTCGAGGGTCACATTTTCGGAAATAACGACGCCTTCCATAGAAGAAGAAGAAACGACGCCTTCCATATAAGAAGAAGAAACATCATCAATATCGGTAAATATTTCATCAACCGACGCGCTTCCCACAATTTCTTCACCAAAAACAGAATGCTACTGAAATTTTGATTTATTGTCAAAATTTCAATCTCATGAAAAGCCCAGCAAAAATGAAGGAAATTCATAAAAATCTTCTTGGTACATCCTTTTCGATTATTCTGGCAACTGAAACTAGCTGGGATGATAGTGTAAAAAGTGAAGAAATTTTCGGAAGTGCGTATAACGTATTCAGAAATGATAGGAATTTTCTTGAGTCTGGAAAGAAGTCAGGCGGTGGAGTCCTCGTAGCCGTCTCTGCAAAATTCAACTCAGAAATAATTCTCTCATCAAAATTTAATGAATTTGAGCATGTTTGGGTGAAATCTCACATAGCAGGTGAAACACACGTATTTGCCTCTATGTATTTTCCACCATATAATGCTTATAAAAATACATATGAAAAGTTTTTCGAATGTGCAGAAATTTTTTTATCTGAACTTCCTCCTTAAGTAAAAGTTCACATCAACGCGGACTTTAATCAACGCATTCTAGACTCCAAAAATGAAAATATCTTACTCCCAGTCGTTGGGGAGAATATTACTTTGCAATTCATATTCGACGAAATCGCAAAACTTGGACTTAATCAAGTAAACCACATCAGAAATGAAGAAAATTGTTTTTTGGACTTCTTGCACACGAATATTCAAGAAGATTTCTGTGTGACTGAATCACTGGACCCATTAGGGAAAAATGAAATGCGTCACACGGCAATCGAATGTTCTTTATTTATACATGAATATCAAAGACCCAACGACTGTGAATATGAAGAAGTCTTTGAATACAGACTAGCTAATTATGCGAATATCAGAAGCAAACTAAACAATGTAAACTGGCAGGAAATTTTCAAGAATGAAGGAAATGTTGAAACTGCTGTAGACATTTTTTATAAAATTTTATCGGAAATAATTTTACAAGAAATACTTTTGAAGAAAAAACGACGTCACCGAAATACGAGTCATCCAGTCTGGTTTAACAGACAAATCAAAAATTTAAAAAATCGAAAGCAGAAAGCTCACAAAATTTTCAAAAAATTCAACAGCAGTGAACATTTAGCAAACTATCTGGACATATGCGAAGAATACAATACAAAAACTGAACTTGAAATAAAGTCATGCCCGAAGAACTTCTTCAATTACGTAAAAACCAAATTAAAATCTGACAATTTTCCATCCACAATGTACATTGATGAACGTGTCGGTGATAACTCGGAAAAAAAAATGCAATCTTTTTGCAACATTTTTTCAAGAAATCTATACGACATTTTCTGAAGAGGATCGCGATCGCGAATGTTTTGCATTTTACCCTGAATTTACTGAGAGCATTGGCGTCAACCAACTGTATGTGCAAGATATTTTCCAAGCATTGAAAAATTGAACGCCGCAAAAGGTCCTGGACCTGACGGAATTCCTCCAGTGTTCATAAAGAGTTTAGCAATGGAACTTACATCTCCATTGTTTTGGCTCTTTAATATGTCACTGGAATCAGGAATTTTCCCAACAAAAAGCTCATTTTTGGTCCCTATTTTCAAATCTGGACGAAGATTGGAGATGGTTACGAAGTTTTCCGCTGTGATCGGAACATAAACAACGGTAGGAAAATGACTGGCGGTGGTGTTCTCGTTGCAGTTAGTGTCAGGTTGAAAGCAAGTGCAGTTGAAGACGATTCCTGGATCACCGTAGAACAAGTTTGGGTAGCAATTCAGCTTGGAGGCCGTATGCTATTCCTTTGTGCGGTGTACATTCCTCCAGATCTAACTCGAGATTTAGACCTAATTGATGCGCACTGCCGATCTGTTTCTGCTATTTCAAATACGGTTGCCCTCCATGATGAAATGATTATTTTGGGAGACTTCAACCTAGCGGGCATTGCATGGACTCCAACTCACAGCGGCTTCCTCCGTCCCGACCATGAACGTTCTTCTTTCCACGCAGGGGCTATTCAGCTTCTGGACAGCTACAGTACCGCAACTCTATCCCAAGTTAATAACGTGGTGAATGAGAATAATCGCTCTCTAGATCTCTGCTTCGTGAGTGGCCGAGATATTGCTCCCGTCATCTCTACAGCTCCCGTGCCTCTAGTTAAGGATGTCCCTCACCATCCTTCTCTAATAGTTGCTGTCGAGGACGTTGTAGCTCGAGACTTCGTCGACACTCCTGCTACTGTGTCATATGACTTCCGTAGAGCCGACTATCGCAGTATTGGTGATGTTTTATCTAGTTTGGATTGGCAGAGCATTCTTGATTCGACCGACGTTAACATCGCTGCTCAAACTTTTTCCCACGTCTTGGCTTATGTCATTGACAGACACGTCCCAAAAAAGATTGTTCAGACTGACTCTCGGGTCCCTTGGATGACGAACGCTCTTCGCTCGCTAAAACGGATTAAAAGAGCGGCTCTTAAAAGATTCACGAAACACCGCACCATGTCGCTTAAACGCCACTATAGCAGGCTCAACTACGAATATAAACGGATCAGTCGTGCGCATTTTCAACGTTATCTGAGTGGGGTTCAACGGCGTCTCAAATCTCATCCGAAATCTTTTTGGAGCTATGTTAATCAACAACGTAAGGAAGTGGGCTTACCTTCATCCATGTTCTATAATGGCGAGACTGCTGGCACTCAACAGGAAATTTGCGATCTGTTCTCGGTAAAATTTGCCAGTGTTTATGAAGACGAGAGACTAACCAGTCATTCTGTTCACGCTGCCGCCGACAATGTTCCCTTGGCAAATCAAACACTCAGCCTAGTTGATGTGGATTCAGAATCAATCTCGAACGCGGCATTACACCTTAAAACATCGCTTAAGCCCGGACCCGATGGGGTTCCGTCGGTTTTTCTGAAACAGAACATGACTTGTCTTCTGTATCCACTTCATCAGATATTCCAGATGTCCCTCTCTAGCGGTACATTTCCTTATTGCTGGAAAATGGCGGACATGTTTCCGGCATATAAAAAAGGAAGCAAGCGGGACGTGAACAACTACCGAGGAATCACATCGTTAAGCGCTGTATCGAAGCTTTTTGAACTGGTCGTTAAGAACTCACTTTTTACACATTGCAAGCAGTTGTTAAGTGACGACCAGCACGGATTTTCACCAGGGCGTTCCACAACTACAAACCTATTGTGCCTTACGTCGTACATCACTGATGGTATGATCGCTCGATGCCAAACGGACGTGATCTACACAGATTTAACGGCAGCTTTCGACAAGTTGAATCATGATATCGCGATCGCTAAACTTGACAGACTAGGAGTTGGTGGTAATCTTTTAAGATGGTTTCGATCATATCTCACAGGGCGTCAATTGACAGTTGCCTTGGGTGACCTTCGTTCAAGGAGTTTCTGCGCCACGTCCGGGATACCGCAGGGTAGCCATCTGGGACCGTTGATATTTCTTTTATACTTCAACGACGTACACTATGTTATCGGAGGGCCCCGCCTGTCGTTTGCTGATGACCTGAAAATCTTTATGCGAATCTGTTCAACCACCAACTGTCTTTTACTCCAAGCGCAGGTTGATGCCTTTGCTGATTGGTGTACTCTAAATCGGTTGGTGGTCAACCCGGCCAAGTGCTCAGTGATAACCTTCTCACGTCAGAAACAACCAATTCTGTTCAACTACCATCTTCTCGGAACGACCATCGAACGAACGCAGTGCGTTAAAGACCTAGGTGTTCAGCTGGATTCGAAACTGACGTACACGCAACATTTATCGTATGTTGTTGACAAAGCTTCAAGGACACTCGGTTTTATATTCAAGGTTGCGAAGAACTTCAGCGACATTCACTGCCTAAAATCGCTCTATTATTCTCTCGTTCGTTCAACACTGGAGTACTGTTCAGCGGTCTGGAGTCCATGCTATGATAATGGCGCCGAGCGAATCACCGTTTTCTTCGGTTCGCACTTCGTAGACTTCCTTGGAGCGACCATTTTCGTCTTCCTAGCTACGAAAGTCGGTGTCAGTTGGTTGACATGGAGCCTCTGTGGGTCCGTAGAGATGTCTGTAGAGCTTTAACTGTTGCAGATGTGCTACAAGGAAAGATCGACTGCGGAAGGATCCTTCAACAGATTAGCATCAACGTACAGCCAAAGCCAATGCGTCACAACTCCATGCTCAGGCTTCCTTTTCGCCGCACCAACTATGGGTTGAATAGCGCTATTCACGGGTTGCAGCGAACCTTCAATAGGGTGGCGTCCATTTTCGATTTCCATCTGACGCGGAACGCACTTCGTCGGAGATTTTCTACCGTTTTTAGATCAATTGACGCACGTAGTTAAGATAGTGTATAGCTTTAATTATTTTATTTTTACTTATTTATGTTTGTGTCTTGACTCCACTTAAGAGGTTATGTACTCGTTTCTTATTGTAATTTTTTCCTATTTAACATCATTAGGACCTAAACTTGGTCTGTTGATGTATACTTCTAATAAACAAATAAACAAATAAACAAAATCTGACATACGTAATTATCGTGGAATAGCCATTATCTCTTGCATTCCTAAACTTTTCGAGGCAATTGTCAATGAAAAATCATTTCTCCAAATCAAAAATCGAATAACTGACAAGCAATCCGGCTTTTTTAAGGGCCGTTCAACCTCGACAAATTTAATTGAATTTATAGACTATTCATTGAAGGCAATGGATAATGGAAACTACGTAGAAGCTCTCTATACAGACTTTAGCAAGGCTTTTGATCGTATTGACATACCAATGCTACTTTTCAAACTTAAAAAACATGGGATTGAACCTGAACTCTTGAAATGGCTTGAATCATACTGAACCAGCCGCCAACAAGTAATAGAATTAAATGGAAAGAAATCAAGTCCTATTCAAGTCACTTCTGGTGTCCCACAAGGCTCTCATTTAGGACCCCTTCTTTTTATTTTGTACGTAAATGACATTTTCTTCATTCTTAAAAATATTAAAGTACTAATCTATGCCGATGACATGAAGCTTTATTTGGAAATACGAAATAAGGAAGACATCAATTTATTCCAGAATGAAATAAACATATTCTACACATGGTGTAAAAAAAGCCTATGAGAGCTGAATGCAAAAAAATGCAACTCAATATCATTTAGCAAAAACATAACAACACCAAATATATCAATTGCACTAGGTAATCAGAATGTAGAAAAATGTGAAAGTTAGGGATTTAGGAATAATCTTAGACTCTAAACTTAATTTCATAGAACACTACAACACAATTATTCACAGGGCAAATAACATGCTGGACTTTATTAAGCGCTTTTGTCATAATTTTCAGGACCCATACTCTATTAAAACACTATATATAGCTTATGTTAGGTCTGTTCTGGAATTATGCAGCATTGTATGGTCTCCTCATTTAACCACACACGAAAACAGAATAGAATCAGTACAAAAGCAATTTCTATTATATGCTCTTCGTAGATTGGGTTGGACATAATTTTGTCTTCCATCATATGAAGCGCGTTGCATGCTTATAAACATCCAAACATTGAAAGAGCGTCGTGAGTTTGCATACTCACGTTTCATTTGTAAACGATATCGTTTCGCAGCGTATTGACTCACCAGAACTTTTATCAAAATTAAACATATATGCACCTATTCGGCAACTTCGAAATCGTAACCCATTCGCCATCAACCATCATCGCAAAAACTATGCAACAAATGGACCAATAAATCGCATGATGGCTTCTTACAATAAACACTGCGAAATCATTGACTTTACAATGTCTCGGCATAAACTAAAACAGTATTTTAGCTCCATTAGAAACCAGAACATACAAGAATGAATAATATTATATTATATTTAATATATTTATTATATGGTCTACTTATGATTGACGACAATAAATAAATAAATTTAAAGTTCAACTGTTATTATTTTATTATTATTTTTATTTTCGTCAACAGATAAAAATGTTCATCCCAATGACCCTTTAAAAAATTAAATTACATACGAAAATTAACAAAACTTAACAAAGACATATTCGGAAACAACACTAATTAACATCACGGGATACATTAAAATCAAACACATTATAGCAGCTGTTGAAAACGCGGCACATGCTTTGCACAGGTTCGTGTTTTCCGTAGTTGGTCCTTGAGTGCCGGAACACGAAGAACTGTTTTTTTTTATGAATTCATTTATTTGTACAGGCTCAATCGAATTAACTTAACAGAGCCAAGTTTTCATGTTTATATACATCAGTTATCTTAGAACTGAGGTTAAGGGGGTGGAACCGATTACTCGCGGCCGTCTCGAGGTTAATAGGAATTACAATTTCATGGATGGGAAAATTGCGGTGGAAATTTTACCCTCACACACACAACCACAATCACACACCGATGCACATAATCCTCAAAAATTTAACCTAAACAAGTAAGTTAATCAAACTACAATCTAAGGCTAATGTTAGTCAAAAACACATAAATGAGTTTCATAAACTCCAGATCGCGTGCAGCCAAAATGTCTCGAATCGGTACATTGGGTTGTCTACCTCGAGCCCGAAGGGAATCATAAAGCTCAGATCTGACTCCACGATGCTCAGCACAAAACCATATAACGTGATCTGCGTCCTGGTAACCTTGTCCATATTCACAGAGATTGCTGTCTCTCAGCCCAACACGGAACAAATGAGCGTTTAAAGAATAATGATTGGACACGAGGTGAGACATCACACGAATGAAGTCTCGACCCACATCCAATCCCCTGAACCAACATTTCTTAGACACCTTAGGAGTGATAGAGTGTAGCCATCGCCACAAATCTCCTTTACTCCATTTATACTGCCAGCTATCGAGGTATATCTGACGATAAATATAGAAAAAAACGTTGAAGGCGATTTGTCGGTCATAAATATCGCCTTCCATAGCGTCCACCCTTGCAAGCGAGTCCGCTTTCTCATTGTCAGGAATCGAACAATGAGATGGGACCCAAACAAAGGTGATAATAAAAGAACGTGAAGATAAAGCACTTAGAAGACCTCGTATTTTCATAAGAAAATAAGAGGTGTGCTTTACCGGCCTCAAGGAGCGAATAGCCTCTATAGAACTAAGACTATCCGTGAAAATGAAGTATTGATTCGGTGTAAAAGAGGCAACAGTTTCTAAAGAAAAGTGAATTGCTGCCAATTCCGCGACAAAAACAGAACAAGGTGCTTGAAGTTTACGAGCGACGCTATTATTTTCATTGTATACACCAAAGCCAGTGGAGTCCTCTATCAAAAACCCGTCAATGAAAAACGTTTTGGTGGAATCAACTAGACCAAACTTTGCAGCAAATATCACCGGGACAATCATAGGACGATGATGCTCTGGGATTCCACGAAGCTCCTGTTTCATAGATAAATCAAAATGAACCGAATTTCAGAAGTCGGAGAAGCAAACACGATTGGGAATATTCAGCGAAGGGCTGACATCCTGTGTTATGTACAAATGGTACAAAGTCATTAAGCGGGTTTGAGGATTCAACTCAAGGAGCTTCTCAAAATTTTCGATCACCTGGGGGTTCATAACTTCACACCTGGTGAGGAGCCGGAGAGATAATTCTGAAAACCGATCCGAGAGTGGCAACATGCCAGCCAGCACTTCAAGACTCATGGTATGAGTCGAGTGCATGCAACCTAACGCGATACGAAGACACCGATACTGAATACGTTCCAGTTTGATGATGTGCGACCGAGCCGCTGACTGAAAACAAAAACTACCGTATTCCATAACAGACAAAATCGTTGTCCGGTACAACGTTAGAAGATCTTGCGGATGCGCTCCCCACCAGGTCCCGGTAATTGTGCAGAGAAAGTTGATCCTTTGTTGGCACTTTCGCTTCAGATACTCAATGTGGGATCTCCAGGTGCACTTTGAATCGAACCAGACCCCAAGATATTTAAATGACATAGAATGAGTTATCGGTGTACCCAAAATTTGAAGCTTCGGTTGTGCAGGGTTATGCTTCTTAGAAAAAACTACCAACTCAGTTTTCTCCGTAGAGAATTCGATACCTAGCTCGAGAGCTCAAGTAGACAAATTGTCTAAGGTATCCTGTAAGGGTCCTTGCAGATCGACCCTATTGGGTCCCGTGACAGACACTACACCGTCATCTGCAAGTTGTCTCAACGTACAATTCTCACTCAAACAATCGTCAATGTCTTTGACATAAAAATTATACAAAAGGGGGCTTAAACATGATCCCTGGGGGAGACCCATGTAGCTAAATCGAGAAGCTGTAGAGGTTCCATGAGAAAAGCTCATATGTTTCTCTGACAGCAAATTGTTCATTAATGGTGAAAAACCACAAGCGTGGAGTTTATCTGAGAGTACTTCAACAGATACTGAATCAAAAGCCCCCTTGATATTCAAGAAAACAGAGGCCATTTGCTCTTTTTTAGCAAAAGCTAACTGAATCTCTGTGGAAAGCAACGCGAGGCAGTCGTTCGTTCCCTTACCCCTACGGAAACCATTTTGAGTATCTGAAAGCAGGTTATTCGTCTCAACCCATTTGTCCAGGCGGAAAAGGATCATTTTCTCCAACAACTTTCGAATACAAGATAACATCGCGATGGGTCGATAGGAGTTGTGGTCGGACGCGGGCTTACTAGGTTTTTTAATGGCAATAACTCTCACCCGTCTCCAGTCATCCGGTACAATGTTGAGAGCCAGAAACTGATTAAACAAGCGCAACATTCGCCTCTTAGCGACGTCTGGAAGGTTCTTAAGCAAGTTGAACTTGATTCTATCAGCCCCTGGAGCCGTATTGCCACACGAAAGGAGTGCGAGAGAGAGTTCTACTATTGAAAAAGGTTGGCTGATCTCATCTATCGAATTCGTGGTTTCGCGAGGAAACATTTGTGCTGGCACAGAATCTGGACAAACTTTTCGCGCGAACTTGAGAATCCATTGGTCCGAATACTCCTCGTTCTCGTTGTTCGTAATTCTGTTACGCAATCTTCGCACCGTATTCCAAAGGGTATTCATCGACGTTTGACGCGATAGTCCGTCCACGAATTGTCGCCAGTAGCCGCGTTTCTTGGCCTTGATGAGGCTCTTAAATTCTCGTTCGAGAGCCGTGTATAATTCGAAGTGCTCAGGTATTCCACGTCTACGAAAAACTTTGAACGCGTCGGTCTTTTTGCGGTAAACCTCGGTGCATTGCTGATCCCACCATGGGGAAGGAGGTTTCCTGCGAAATTGCGTTCTTGGAACTGGTCGAGTTTGAGCTTGAAGCGCGCTTTCCAAAATCAGGTTGGAGAGGAAGTTATATTCCTCCAGCGGTGGAAGCCCTTCTACCGTTGTAACGGCTTCATCTTTTGCTGTCTTGAACCTTGTCCAATCGATATTACGAGTTAGATCATACGTGACGTTGATCGATTCCGGCGGAGTGAGCCCGGTGGCAACCGAAATTTTAAGAGGCAAATGATCACTACCGTGGGGATCCTGGATCACATTCCACGTGCAGTCCAACGATAATGAATTCGAGCAAAGTGTGAGGTCTAACCTACTGCCAAGTGAGGATGGACCAGCCAAGCGTGTAATTTCTCCATTGTTGAGAACGGTCATATTGAAGTTGTCACAGAGGTCATATATCAAAGAAGACCGGTTGTCATCGTACAGTTCTCCCCAGCCTGTACCGTGAGAGTTAAAATCTCCCATGACCAACCGCGGAGCAGGAAGAACCGAACAAATATCTGAAAGTTGTTTCTGGTTTATTGAGGCTCTAGGTGGAATACAAACGGAAGCAATGCAAAGGCTTTTATTTTTAATGACAGCCTGACATGCGACAACTTCAATACCTGGAATAGGAGGAAAATTCACTCTTTAGAAGGAGTAGCACTTTTTGATCCCCAAAAGTACTCCTTCTCCACGTGAATCCTCACGATCAAGCCGAATAATGTTGAAATCGAGAATCGGTAGATCGATTTCGGGTGAAAGCCATGTTTCACAAAGAGCAAATGCATCACAACTGATATTGTGAGCTAAAAATTTAAATGATTCCAATTTAGGAATAAGACTTCGAAAATTCCACTGTAGAACAGTGATCAAATCCCCGACCTCTTTTGGCAAATTATCCATCGAAGGAAATGATAGCTGCAAGGAGGGGCCACTTTAATGTTAATTTCTTCAAACAAGTTTTTACAGTGGGAAGCATTGCCATAACAATACTTTTAAGAGGGTCAGACATTTTGAGGTACTTGAAAATAACTTCCACAATATCATCAAATGAGAACAGCCCAGATGGAGAGGGGGCTTCTGTTCTTAGAATCGGGGCATCAGGGGTTTTGGATGTCCCCGGGAGAGATGGGAAATCCTGTGTGTAGTTGGCACTTCGAAAACCAGGAGGATTTGGATTATCCTTATTTCCACTGCTCTTTGAATTGGGCATGTTGATTTGGGGCTTCTGTTTAGCTACTTTCCCTGCTCGGATACGTCTTCGCTTCCGTGAAGCACCTTCCGGAAAACTGAAAGATGTCCCCTCCTCAACCAAGTCCGAATCAGACTCGTCATCTGACAGAGCAGCAAAAGGATTTGTATTGATATCGGGTGGCGAGGCTTTCTTAAGTATTTCTGCAAAAGATTGCCTTGAACGTTGTTTCAGAGAACGTTCCAATTTTTCCCCGCGTTGTTTGTACGCCGGGCATGACGAGAGAGCATGGGGAGGAGTTCCCTTGCAGAAAACGCATTTTAGTGTGTTATTTGCACAGGGACCAGCCTCATGTTTCTCCCCGCAAGTTGAGCAGCGTGCCTTAATTGCCGCAATGGGAGGCCGTATGCCCCATCTGCTGGCAGTTTTGGCAGATCATTACCCGGGGTACAAATAACCTCACAGGTAGCCGAAGTTTGCCCAGTTCTAAGTAGTGAGGAAGGGCAGAGCCAGAAAAGGTCACCCGAAACGAGTCTGTGGGGGTAACTTTTTTCTTACCCTCGCTGTGCGATATTTTCACTAACTTTCTTACTTCCGGTATCTGAACTGGGGGCAGCAGAAGGTTCTTGAATCGGCCAACCACCCGCTTCTCCAAAATTTCAGGGCACAGACTCGCCTCTGTGACCACTCCTACAATCTCCACATCACGAGCTGGAATATAAACTCGATATTCCAGTGTAAAATGCTGGGAGGAAGCAATCTCATTAGCCTGCATCAGGTTAGAGACGACAACACGGAGTTTATTAAATTTTACTTTCATGATCTCTGTCACGGCTGAGAATCGCTTCGTCAAATCAGTAGTTATTTGGTACACGTTCAGAGGTTTAATTTTGGGCTGAAAGTAGACAACCCATGGACCGACCGAGTCCATTGGATAAGATCGCGGTCGGAATTTTGTTTGTGCCTCCCGATCATCAGTGGGCAAAGGTACTTTTTCAGCTAAACCGTCCATGTCGAAGAAACCTCTTCAACATGCACGATTTGCCTTACTTGTGGGAGCGTTGAACGCTCCCAACAATTTAAATCACACACAAACACAAAATAGGAACACACACAAATTAACGCTAAACTCTAGTGGGATGAGAGATAGAGGAAAAAACTTGACTAATATTACTGATCTGTTGCTGCTGCTGCTGACGCACCGTATGCCTGAACGTCGCACTTCTATGCGGGCAGCGGGGAGCGCTGCGCTGCGTGGGTTTTCGGGTGTATCCGATCGCCTTCGGGTGCACTCGCTCGACGATGTCGGATGGCCGTTGTCGATGTAGTAGTGTATCGCTGGTTAGCGTCACCACGCGGAGATGAAGCGAAAATGAGCGGGACGATAATTCGCCAGCAAGCACTGCTTGATTTTCTTATTTTACTGGAAAATCACACTACCTTCTTAGAAAAAAAAACTCACTTTCACTCCTTTCACTGAAGTGAATAGATTTTGAGAAAAAAAAACTAATTATTTCCAAGGAGCACACTCGAAAAATTCTCCAAAATAACGGAGCGCTGGATCGAACGAACTTTCTTCTTTCGCTGAACGAAATGAGATGAGAAGAACTGTTGTAAACGGAGATTTCGTCGTCGAGTGTTGATGGTCAAGAGATCCAGTAGAACGGAACAATCAACATTTCCTTGAAGCAGATCACCAATGAAATACGTTTTGGCTACCATACGCCTACCTTCCAACAGTTCCTGGTTGATGAGCTTGCAACGACTTTCATAACTTGGCAATCTGCGAGGGTCTTGCCAGCGAAGATGTCGCAAAGCAAAGCGTATAAACCTTCGCTGAACAGCTTCGATCCTCTAGGCTGCGTTTTGGTAGAAAGGGGACCAAACGATGGCACAGTATTCCAAGAAAAGGCGAACCAAAGAGCAGTATAGTGCCTTCAGACAGTAAACGTCCTTGAAGTTTTTTGCGAAGCGGAACATAAATCCTAGCTGCGAAGAGGCCTTGGAAACAATATACGAAATGTGAACCTTGAACGACAGTTTGGAGTCCAGCATTACTCCCAGATCCTTGACCGTTGTTTCTCGTTTCAAGCGCGTACCTCGAAGGATGTAGTCGTGAAGATACATCGCACGTTTTCGGCCGAAGGAGATAGTTGAGCATTTGGATACATTTAAGGACATTCTGTTGATTCGGCACCAGTTATCGAACACTTGCAGTTCCTGCTGAAGAAAGTGGGCGTCTTCCGGACATTTTATAACGTAGTACAGCTTCAGGTCATCCGCGTAGGATAATTTCAAGCATTTGAGGACCAAGTTCACGTCGTTCATATATAGCAGGAAAAGGAATGGGCCGAGGTGGCTACCTTGAGGAACGCCGGATGCTACCGGAAAGCTAGATGAGGCGTAATCGGCAATCTTCACGGACATAGTTCTACCAGTCAGGTTTGAACGGAGCCAGTTCAACAACTGATCGTGAACCCCCATATTGCCGTATTTAGAAACCTGATGGTTCATTTTATCGAAGGCCGCAGAGAGATCTGTGTAAATGGCGTCTACTTGATGACCGCGTTCCATTTCGCGCATGATGAACGATGTAAATACGGTTAGATTGGTCGCCGTCGAGCGCTTGGGCACAAAACCGTGTTGGTCTGGAGGAATAGTCTGTGAATAGTCATTGACCAGCCTTTGGAGAACAATTAGTTCAAATAGCTTGGATACAGAGCTTAGTACAGCAATCCCACGATAGTTGGCGACGGACCGTTTGCATCCCTTCTTGTGTATTGGGAATACAAATGACTCTTTCCAGCATTCAGGAAACTCGCTGGAAGTTACAGACAAATTGAACACCGTAGCTAGGGGCGCAGCAAGCGTGTTTAGGCAACGCTTGAGGACAATTGAAGGAACACCTTCATGACCGCATCCAGTTGAAGTTTTCTTCTGCTTCCCGGTTGAAATCACCATATCAGTATGAATAGTGAAAGCAGAGCCAAATACAGACATGCGGGGAACATTGCTAGTAGCCGATTCGAGGCTCTCGGCGTCCAGAATTTCGTCACAGAAGACACTGTTGAACTGCGTACGGAACAAGCTGGCGATATCCACGATAGTGTCAGCTTCAAGAGTGCCATCAGTCATAGTAGAGGGTAAGTCGGTTTCTTTCCGTTGTTCGTTCACAAACCGCCAGAAGCTTTTCGGGTTCGTTTTGAGACGACTCTGCAATTGAAACTGATGGGCATTGTACAAGCTGTTATTGAGGTATTTGTAATCGTCGTTGGCGCGAGCGTAGTTTGCCCTCGTGGAATCGGTGCGATATCTGCTGTGTTTCCTCAAAGCAGCCCTTTTAACTCGTTTCAAGTTTGAGGTCAGAATTTGACCAGGCAGTTTTGGGAGGCTTACGGTTGATTTTCTTAGGCACGAATTGATCGACGGCGTAAAGCAAAATACAGCACATAGTCGAAGCAGCAAAATTTGCATCCCCGTTTGCAAGAGTCGTGTTCCAGTCCACGTCGGCGAGAAAGTTGTTCATTCCCTCGTAGTCAGCATGGTTGAAGTCATAATAAACATTTTCGAAGTTGTCATGGAAGCTGTACTCAGGATTTAATTCCAGCGTCAGTAGCAGAGGGGAATGGTTTCTGCAGCTTTTGACAAGCGGTGCTGGAGCTTGAATGACAGAACATCTTTGACCCAGTTCTTCAGTAATGAAGCATAGATCTAGCAAACGATTGTTGTTATTCGGAATTAACGTTAACTTGCCGAAGTCTTGTGGTAGAATAAGCATCAAGCAAGGAGAGAGATGCTGGTCTGAATGACGAACATGAAGTATCTGGATAGTGGAAGCCGTTGGTATCGACATGCCATGAAATCGTGCTGAGGTTGAAATCTCCTACAACGACGATGTTGTCGCTGGGTCACATTTGTGACACGATCCAATCCAAAGAAAGAGTGTGCTTATCGATGAGGCTGCTGTCGTTGACACGATCAGGTGGGATATACACAACGCACATAAACAATGTTCCGGTTTTGATGGTTATTGCCACCCAGAGATGTTAAACCGTTGAGTTTTCGGGAGGCTTCAGGAGGTGAGATTTGAACGTTGAGCGCACGGCAAGAAGGACTCCACCACCAGATTTCTTGTTGCTGTTGAGCGGCGATCGATCTAGTCGGTACACATCGTACGTGTCGTCGAACAGTTGCTTCGATAATGTGTTGCTGTTTAGCCATGTTTCAGTGAAGGCGTAGATATCGTAACATGCGTCACTGCATGCCAATTGGTACTCGGTGAGCGAACTGTTAATGCCTCCTACGTTCTGGTAGTACAGAAAGGCTTTCGATAAGGAGGCAACGAAATCGGCCGGTAACGATCTAGAAATGGAAACAGCATCAGGCCGGGCGACGTCATTAGAATAAGGATAATTGCCTTGAATGGCAGCTTGGAGAGCCCTGTCCCCGTCGCTAGACCCAGGGCCGGGACGACTTTGACGGCTAGAACGGGCAAATACAGCGTCACTGATACCGGTATTGGGCACAGCTGGGCTAGGAGGGTTCAGGGCCTCCATATTGCTTTGTGACGTGCGTCCCAGACCGGTTGAAGTGGCGGTCGATGTGTGTTGATGATGAGCCAAACATGTTAGGTGATGGGTATGTAGCGGGCTGGTTGGGCATAATAGCGGCGAATTACTGCAAGCATCAGCATGCCAGGAAGCGGCATTGCCTGGAAGTTCAGGTTGGGAGACCCTCCCCCTAACTCCGACCACAGGACCGGGATGGCTGGGATGGCAGGAACAGATGCTAGATAGATGATGAACATCGATTGGCACGACTGGGTCGGAACGGTTGAGGGATCCCGTAATGCCTTGCAGTGTGCATCCCGGTTTCGTGAAAGTTTTGGTATCCAACGTAGGATGAAGACAGCGGTTTAATTCAAACGAGGTGTTTTTAGAAACCCCTGTCCAGATTTCTTGTCTTGGTAGTTGACAAATTCCCGAAAGAAGATCCCGTCTGGCCATGTGTCGGCACTGAGAGCCACCTCACGGTACTTTTCGTCGACCCCAATTTTAAACGAAATGAATCGCATAGCCGTTAGATCAGCGTCTTTCTTCACTAACTTTCTAACCTCGATCGGTTCGTCGCAAGGTATACATTCAGTGGCTAAAGCAAGAATATCATCCTACGTAGCACTGACTGCAATGCGAGACAGAAATATCCAACATTTTTCTGGTTCTGGGGGAACAGTTGCAACCGATGGAATGTTCGCAGATGGCTTTTTTGTGCCGCGCGATAAACTAGGCTGATTGGGTGAAATTAATCCTGCTGCGCCAAAAGATCGTTTGTTGCTTTTCCGAGCCAGACTAGGCCAACCGGATGATAAACCGGGTGCAGCGGGGGTAGTAGGGGCAGCAGCAGGAACAGCAGAAATTTTCGTGGCCAGAACTTCGACTTGCTCCCTGTTTTTTTCTAACTCTGTTCTAACTCCCTCCAGAGCTGAACGATGTGTTTCGCTCAGATTTTGTAATGCCTCCGTTAACGCCCGAAAAGCGTCCCGAACGTGTTTCGAGACGCTTAATTCGGGATCAACTGTTGCAAAACCAGAAGAGATTAGGTTGTTCGCTGATTAAATCCATGTTTGCACGGTATAAGGAGACGCAATCAAGATGAGCAACTTTTTCACAAAAACCCTGGCATTTAATAAATTTTAGGGTTTTCACCGGTTCAGAGCACTGTAGGCAGCTTAATTCCATTCTGAAGCTTTTATCCGAGATTACAAGCACCAGCGGATATGCAACACGCAAGGCGGTTGAAGTCGTTTGTTATGGCAGAGAGTTGTGTGCAATTTACAGTGCCGTTAATGACAACCAGATGTCGCTTCGAGAAAGAAAAAAATGCGTGGGGAGGTGATAGGCAGAAACTTTTGTTGCAACCGTCACACTAAACACTACACTTAGCAATCAAAATAAATGCACTTCGAGTTTGCGAAATAACAGAACGACACCAGCGCGACGATACAAATCGATAGACGAAACGATTAACAAATAAACGCCGATTTTAAACACAAGGAATATATAGAAAACCTGAATTAATCCACCGATGGTGAGACTGAACCCTTCTTACACTTCACCAGAATTACGAACTCAAATGTGGCCAATATGGTACTTTATAAATATTTTCATCAGAAATTCCAGGAAGAACCAGGAATATTCGATATGTCATACATTCAGTTTATAAAATGAATTATTTGTCAATCCTGAACGTATTGTTCATCAATGTGATTAAAATATTGTCATTTAGTGCTTGGCGACCTGTTTATGTCAGTTATATAAATATTAGAAATTCCAGATAATCAGTCCATAAAATGAGTTATTAGACAATCCTAAGCGTCAATTTTGATTATCGATATAGATTCAAGATGCTTAACAAATACATGTTCGTTGAAAATTGTGTAGTTATAGTGAATGGAGACTTTGCGTAATTTTCGAATATACTCGTTGCAGTTCAAAACCCTACCACTCGAGCCAACCGATCACTCTAATTCTCTAGAGTCGCATAGTGTGGCTAGTCCGCTGAATGTTCTATACAACGCACCATACAACACTATACAACGCACCATGTGCTCTCAGGTATTGTTTTGGTCATATCTCCATGAAGGATTATCCAATCCTAATAAAATTTTGATCAGTTATTTAAAAACTAAACTAAAAACTAAAATCGGTACACAAATAGCTCAGTATGTAATCGGAGACTAAACTGTTTGATTACTATTATAATAGGCCGTCAAGTACTGTTTCGTTGATATCTTCGTAACGAAATGTCCGAATAAAAAAAAAAATCAATAGCGTTCTATGGGAATGTTGTAGCTTTCATTTGCCGTCAACAGAACTGAAATCGGTTCACAAATGGCTGAGAAACCGATGTGACATTATTTGTAACGCACACACACATACACACACACACACACATACACACACACACACACACACACACACACACACATACATACATACACACAGACATGTGCTCAGTTCGCCGAGCTGAGTCGAATGGTATATGACACTCGGCCCTCTGGGCCTCGGATAAAAAGTCGAATTTTCAAGCGATCTTAATACCCTTCTTTTGGTGTAAGAAGGGTAAAAAGAGAAGTTGTAGAAATATACTATGTTTCAAATATTCAATATATAAAATGAAGTATTAGACAATTTTTAACCGTCAGTTCTGACTATCTCATGCGTCATAAAACGTAACAGATGCGACACTATAGAATGCAAACAGGATCGATTAGTGCGAATTGTGTTTTCCGGTTTTGAACTGCAACGAATTATGTGCAATTATATGCTCTCAGGTATTGTTTTGGTCATATCTCCATGAAGGATTATCCAATCCTAATGAAATTTTGATCATTTCATATATTTCATGATATTTCATATTTTAACTATTTAAAAATTTTATAAGTTTAATTTGGCGCTAACAAAACTAAAATCGGTACACAAATAGCTCAGTATGTAATCGGAGACTACCACTGTTTGATTACTATTATAATAGGCCGTCAAGTACTGTTTCGTTGATATCTTCGTAACGAAATGTCCGAATAAAAAAAAAATCAATAGCGTTCTATGGGAATGTTGTAGCTTTCATTTGCCGTCAACAGAACTGAAATCGGTTCACAAATGGCTGAGAAACCGATGTGACATTATTTGTAACGCACACACACACATACACACACACACACACATACACACACACACACACACACACACATACATACACACAGACATGTGCTCAGTTCGTCGAGCTGAGTCGAATGGTATATGACACTCGGCCCTCTGGGCCTCGGATAAAAAGTCGAATTTTCAAGCGATCTTAATACCCTTCTTTTGGTGTAAGAAGGGTAAAAAGGTAAACAAAATGACGATGAAAATACCGTGTTCCGTATCGACAGATAAAGTTACCAGAAGTCTGAACTGTTGAATATAATTCAAGCCTACAGCAGTCCAGATCGAGAAATTGCCATGGAAACATCGGTGAACCTTACCGACGAACGAAAAGCGTTTGACATATTGAAGGGGCCGAAGAAAATGCGAACAGTCAACATGGAGCACGCACAGAATGTGTACATTCCTGGCAGAGGGAGAATCGAAGTATCGTCGATGGATATAACACGATTCGAGAATCCGGTGTATTCTAAACTTGAAGCGTACGCCGAGGAACATGGACAGATCCATCGAGTACACTTAAATAGTGGTCGATTCAGTACGTGGACATGTACATGCACACACTTCTTCAAGTCCAACGGTTGTGCACACATAATGGTGGTAGCAGTGAGAAGAAATTGCTATACGCTAGGCCCAGAAGCAAACACCGCTCTATTGAGTACGAAGAAGTCTGCTGGTCGCCCGAAGTTGGTCTCGAAGGCACTTTGCTTTGAATAAACGCCGTAATTCTTGCTCCTTTTGTTGTTCCTTTTATTGCTGTTTTTGTTGCTGCTGCCGTAGTGGTTTTTTATATTATTGTTATTATTACTATCAATACACAAGAGATGCTCGTTTCATATTTTGAATGATATTAGTAGCTTTTACCGTTATTATTATAACTATTGAAAGATAAATATAAAGTATGATCGTTTTAAATTTTTCTTTGTACGTTGAAAAACTGAAAAAAAAAGAAAACACTTCATTCCTCAGGATCATGTAAACGTCAGGATTCCTTAGTATGTTTGATTTGAGCTTGGTTGATTGTTCACTCTTGGGAGTTTTTAAAACAGATGCTTAAAATAGAAATAAATAAAATCGCGTATTGTGCAATAATTGAAGAGTTCATTTGCGAATTACATCACGCCAAAATAAGATATTTTTGGCATTCACCCAACCCTTTCGTTTAAGCACAAACAAACAGACATAACATATTGTAAAATTCTAGAAGTAAAACAGCTTCGCTTAAACACGACAGCCACTTGTTGCGTGCACTGTAATTGAAAACAAGTTTAACAGATGGCAGTGGTTTTAAACGCATGATAAAATTACTATGCGTGTCACAGGGGGGCAGTATAATCAACTTAACAATTACATTGAATTGGCCGTTAAACGCGTGTTCGATAAACAACTTACGAGAGTTATGTCTGTTTGTCTGTGGTATAGGGTTACCAGATAGAGGCTTTTGTCATTTTATGGAGCATTTTGCTATTGAAAAGGGAACAAATTGTTGTTATTAAAGAACATATGCTCCTTTTCAAGTACATTTCACCATTGTATCGTGGATCTTCGGCGATATTTTAAGGATCAATTGTCATTTTTCGTGGATCATCTTATCAATTCTTACGGTGCAATTTGTTGAGGGGTTCACGAAACTATTATTTTTCTTGTAGAATAAATGTATTTTTATGGAACAATATATTACTCTATAAGTATCTAAAGATGGTATTGTATGGATCAATATCAAATTTTCTAGTGCGCATTTAATTCAAACTACGGAACAAAATAGATAACTTAGCTTACAAGTTGACCAATAATACTGAATCATTTAGATAATTTTATGGTTTATTTGTATTGAATCAGGCCCAAGTAACCACAAGGATTATATTATTGCACTTATTCAACCCAAAATCAACATCATTAATGCGGGATCGTATTTATTCGACATCATTAATGCGGGATCGCATTAATTCTACAGTTGTCAAGTAATGAAGCGTTAGATTAGCCTTAAGAATGAAGTGATGCATTACCAATGCAATAATGCTACTTTAGCAATGTCTTATGGCATAAAAAAAGATATAGCATTAGTTTGATCTTAGAGGGGCCCTTTTCAGCAATAATCCAACTTCAATGGTGCACTAGACGTAATGCCTATGCCCTATATATGCATGCTATTATAGCCTCGTGATTACTTGGGTGGATAATGTATGCCTTAATTATGGAACACACCTTAGTTCTTTATAGAGTAAACAAGGTTTTCTATGGATACAATTTGTTGATTAAAAATACATTTTTCAACGTTTTATGGCTCATTTGCCATATGTTTGTGGGTAATTCGGTGCAATCTAATGCTCATTTTTGAACAACTTAGTGGTACTTTTTTGTGATTATGCTGCTTAATTTCACATAAAATATGGATCATGATGATATTTTTTATGGAACATTCATGCGTTTTTAGTGAACATCACCAGAGGTATATGGATCATTTGGTCGTTATTTAAGGAACGTTTTTCATTTTTTTATGTTTCATTTATTAGTTTTTATATGCAAAAGTATGGTTGCCTAGTCCGATGCTTAGGAGGTGAAGGGAAACCAACAGCCATGAGAACAAAACTTGGGTTGCTAGTATTTGGAAACATTTCCAAAACCGTGGAATGTGGAGTAATGATGTTGCACGAAGAAGAAATGCAATTAAATACGCCACTGCAAAACTACTAAACGATTGAAGATTTCGGAGTTGAAATTTCAGAAAATCTCCCGGAATCAAAAGAGCTTCAACGAGCAAAATAAATGATAAAGGAAACTATGAAATACCAGAATCAATGTTACGAAATTGGGCTATTATAGACAGTGAATGACTTCCAATTCCCGGAAAGCTACAATTATGCTTTGCAAAGATTAAAATAGGTCATTTTACTTACCACACTTGGTAACAATAAACAAGAACAAGGTACCACCAAAGCCACGTCTTGTATTCGACGCAAAGGCCAAAATAAATGGAGTTTCATTTAACTCAGCGCTATAGCCGGACCGGATCAAACGAGGTCCATATATGGTATACAAATCCGTTTTAGAGAAGGATCAGTTGCGGTGAGCGGTGACGTTAAGGAGATGTTCCATCAAGTAAGAATGAGGAAAGAGGACCAGAACGCGCAAAGGACCCTATGGCGAGACTGTGAAGATAGATATCCAGATATCTACGTGATACAAGTCATGACGTTTGGATCAACATGTTCTCCAGCATGCGTTCAAGCTGTGAAGAACTACAATGCCGAACGATATCAGCAACAGTACCCTGAAGCAGCGAATGCTATTGTTAAACAACATTACGTAAACGACTACGTTGATAGTTTCGGGACTTGGGAAGAGGCAGAAAAGAGACTAAGAGAAGTCATTGAGATTCAAGACAATGCTGGATTTTATTTGAGAGACTTTGTCTCAAACTGCAATGAAGTCATGATGAATATCCCGAGCGAAAAGATACAAGAGTCGACTATCAAAGTATTGCATGATAAGTGTGAGATATAGGTGGTGCCACGTTAATAACGTGTTGTTAACAAACGCAGTACGCAGTCAGATTCGCTCTGGGAAAATAATATAAGTGGTCAATGTTGGTATCACTAAGAGCATATCGATCACAGTAGGCTCGCCATAACGAGTCGTAATCTTGCTCCGTCACTTTTGTGAACGAACAACTGACGTGGTAAGTTGTGTAAATTGCGCTGAGGGTGATTCTATCTCCCGAGGAAATATAAAGCTCCACATTGGCGATCCTTCCAGTTTTTCACTGGATTGCGAAATGATTCCTGGTGTTCTTTTCCAATTTCTTTCGGGAGGAATCATCCTACAGCGCGCTTGTAAGAGAAAACAAAAAAAAAGTGAAAAGTGCAATGGCAGCGTAGAGGCTGGCAGAGAAGGCATAGCTTCGGCAATGGCCGTTACCGTAAGATTATACATGTGCGATTGAATTTTGAAGAACAAATTCAGCTTCTGCATGAAAACGTGAAATTGAAAAGCTTACAGCGTGTTGTTTGTCGCGGGAACAACCCCTGGCAATGTCCGCTGATGAAGAGCACATTTTCCAAAAAAGAAGAAGAAGAAGCTTACAGCGTGTTGTCTGCCACGGGAACAATTCCTGGCAATGTCCGCTGCCGAAAAGCCAACTCCTCTTCGGTTCTGTTGTTTTGCCGAATGCAATGTCAAACCTAAAGCTTACAGCGTGTTGTTTGCCGTGGGAACAATTCCTGGCAATGTCCGCTGCCGAAAAGCACATTTCTCCAAAAAATGCTTACAGCGTGTTGTTTGCCGCGGGAACAATCCCTGACAATGTCCGCTGACGAAAAGCATATTCACTGGTTTGTTACTTTGCGCTATGCCAATGTCGCATCAAAGCTTGCAGCGCGTTGGTTGCCGCAGGAGTAATTCTTGGCAATGTCCGCTGCCGAAAAGCTTACTTCGCGTCAGAACCGCTACATGCTCCATGCAAATGTAGAACCAAAAGCTTACAGTGTGTTATTTGATGCAAGGAATCATGTGGCAATGACCACTGCCGAAAAGCTAATTTAGTTTGCTTCATGCGAATGTCGTGTCAAAACTGGTAGCGTGTTGTTTTCCGCCAAAGGAAAAACTTCAACAATGTTCGCTGATGGAAAGCAAATGTTTTATCGGTTTTGTTTGCCTGTTACAGCGGATTGCTGGCCAAAAACAGAGCTCTAGCAATGTCACTGGACTACTGAAATTTCGACACAAACAAAGAAAATCGCCATATTGCACTTTCACAACAAAATGGGTTGAAATAAATTAATAATTTATTATGGCTACAGGTTGTCTCATAAAGATATTTTTCTCTTCATACTCTGGCGGCAGAACATGGAATTTGAACACGAAGTCGGAAGATACGTCCGTGCTCCTCCAGAGGAGACCGAACAGCTCCCAGACGTGGGGGCAGAAGTGGAAATCGAGGGCGATTTCGTCGAACAACAGGCTGACAAAATGAATGAGGTTAGCGGAAAACTGGAAAGATTCGGTCGCATTGAAAGCACTGGATCGCAGTTGGTGGCAACTTCACCGTTCGATCGTGGAGACAAGATGGCTCGACCGCCGGTCGACTGTTGGGCTCGAGGTAAATCGGCGCGAAGCGAACCGTGGAACATCCGTTGGGAACAACTCAAGCCATTTCCGAAAGGCGTGCCTTCATCAAAACTATGGGGGACATGGCGCCGTTATTTGGATACGTTTGAAATCGGCACGGGATTCAGCAACGCCAACACGCCGGCGGACATGTGCAGGCTGCTTTATCTAGCAATGGGTGAAGAGATGCAAGAGATGATCCGAGCTGCAGACCTGCGCCCGTCTCTCGATGCAGACGATTGCTACGGCAGGTTCGTAAGTAATATCGATAGTTACTTCGGATCAATGGCTGACCCAACCGTAGAGCACGAATCGTTTTTGAACATGCGACAGCTGGATGGTGAACCGATAGTCCGTTTTCACACACGATTGGTGGAGAAGGCTCGACTATGTGGTTATACCTCGACGGATCAAACGCGTTTTATCCAACTGCAGCTTCTGAAGGGTATGCGGAACCAAGAATTGGCCAGATACGCTAGACTATACGGCCATGATACGCCCCTCATCATACAAACAGCAGCGCGCAATGAATCGTATGAAATCGCAACACAGCCTGGTACTTCAACGGAGCCTTCGGCCGCTTTGGCTATGGAAAGGACCCGGGAACAAACAATCGGAAAACGAAAGCAATCGACGAACCCGAGCTCTGGATTCAAGCGGGACAGGAACTTTAGATCTGAGCAGGCGGAAATGCCGAGTAAACGTTTCAGGCCGACTCCATCGGAATCCTGTAAGCAGTGTGGGCGTTTGGCTCACAAAAACCCTGTAATGTGTCCAGCAAAGAATCGCTCGTGTAACAAGTGCAAGAAACGAGGCCACTTTGCAATCATGTGTCGCACGAAACAAATCAACAATACTGAAGATGATCAAGCCATGCCGGAAGAACATACACGAAATGAAGGCCAAACTCCATGGAGCAAGGGTTTTTTCACAACTGGACCTGTCGAACGCATACTACCACCTAGAATTGGACAAAGACTCAAGAGAACTAACGACGTTCTTATCGGAGGATGGGATGTACCGCTTTAAACGATTGATGTTCGGGGTGAACTGCGCTCCGGAAATATTTCAACGTGAAATGACGAGGATCCTGAAAGATTTCCCGAACGTTATCGTCTACATAGACGATATTCTTGTTTTTGACAAAACGTTAGCCGAGATGCGGAAAACCGTGTCACAGGTTATGCAGGTCTTAAGAGCAAATAACCTGACGTTAAACCTCGACAAATGCGAATTCGATAAAAGCTGTGTGGACTTTCTCGGACACAAACTGGATGAACGGGGATTCCACATCGATGAGGCAAAGGCGAAGCTCATCCGTGAATTCAGGCGGCCTGTGGCGGTATCGGAACTACGAAGTTTTCTGGGCCTGGCTTCGTATCTGAGTCCCCACATAAAAAAAACTTCGCTGACTTGACAAGGCCTCTGTGGGAAGTCGCAGCAAAGAACAGTTGGGCTTGGGGTTTCACCCAGACGGAAGCATTTAGCGCTGTCAAGGAAGCTATTGCTAAGTGCGCGGTAACACTTGGATACTTCAGCGAAACCGACAAAACAATTCTATATACGGATGCGTCAACGAATGCATTAGGCGCGGTCCTAGAACAGGTGATCTTGTCTGTGACACACGTCGACATGTCTGATAAAAGCCTATGTGTTATACTTTCAGGTCGATACCAACGGTACACATCGGATCATCAGTTTCGCTTCCAAAGCCCTAACCGACATGTCTTATAAAAGCCTATGTGTTATACTTTCAGGTCGATACCAACGGTACACATCGGATCATCAGTTTCGCTTCCAAAGCCCTAACCGAAACGGAGAGGCGGTACGCCCAAAACCAACGGGAAGCATTGGGCGCCGTTTGGGGTGTAGAGCACTTCGCGTATTTTCTATTGGGAAGACACTTCACACTACGAGTTGATTCGAAGGGCATGTCGTTCATCCTCAATCGATCTCTCGAAGACTCAACAAGGGTACTCAAACGAGCCGATGGATGGGCGTTACGACTCAGCCCTTACAGTTGCGAGGTTGAATATATCAAGGGCACCGATAACATCGCCGACTCACCGTCTCGCCTATACACTGGAAAAGACGAACCATTCAACGAAAACTCCAGCCCATGGGAAATTGCTAAACTAGAGGCCAACGTAGTGGGATTCCTAACAGAGCAAGAAATCCGTGATGTAACTGCTGGTGACGAAACGCTCACAGGAGTAATGTCGGCCCTTAGTTCAGAAAAGTGGCCAAAAAAGTTGAGGAGATATCAACAGGTCGCATCGGACCTTTACTATTCAGATGGCTTAATAGTTAAAAACGGGTGTATCGTCATCCCTAGCGCGTTGCGTGAAAAGACACTGGAGGTAGCCCACAAAGGTCATCCCCTCGCCGCGAAGTTCAAAAGTATCCTTATGGAGCGTGTTTGGTTGCCCGGGATGCCAGGAGATGCGGAAAACTGGGTGAAAGGTTGTCAGATCTGCGCGACTAATGGGAGGCCTGAGAAACCCACTCCGATGCGGCGAAAGTTGGCACCTGATACGGTCTGGGATAGCATCTCGGTGGACTTCAATGGTCCCTATTCAAGGTTCGGAGGTGTTTATATCATGGTACTAGTAGATTACAGATCGAGGTACGTTATAGCACGACCGACTAAGTCGACCAGTTTCGAACATACGAAGGCGGTTCTGGAAGAAGTGTTCGACCGAGAGGGATTCCCTCAAACCATAAAGAGCGATAACGGGCCTCCGTTCAACGGGAATGAATACAAATCGTACTGCTCCGCACGAGGAATTAAAACCATATTTTCTACTCCGCTATTCCCGCAACAGAATGGCTTGGCCGAAGTGTATATGAAAATCATAAACAAGGCCATGGCAGCAGCCGTGAGCTCCGGGAACAACTATAATAACGAGCTACAAGCCGCTGTGAGGGCTCATAATGCGGCCGCACACACTATAACGAAGGTGCCACCGGAGGAAGTTATGCTAGGCAGAAAGATAAAGAGAGGTCTTCCTCTCCTGGACCGTTCAAAAACTCAGCACGATGAGGATTTGCTGACCGCACGTGACCGGGATGCAAAACTACGAGGAAAATCTCAAGAGGATAGCCGTCGTTCTGCTCGGAAATGCCGTATTCAACCCGGTGACGTCGTAATTGTTGAACGCCAGAATCGAGCAAAGGGTGATTCGAGATTCGGTACTAAACGATATACAGTACTTGAAGAGGAGAACGGCAGTTTGTTGCTGGTTGACGAGGATGGAGCTACGTTGAGACGTCACGTAACACTGACCAAAAAGGTATTTAAGTGGGCAGGGAATCAGGAGCTACTCGAAGAAAATAACAAGGATATCGTCGACGGGTCTGGTGACATGTCTGCAGCGGGTAGTCGGCTTAGGCGGAACAAAAAGACCCCATCGTATTTGGAAGATTATGTCCAAGTAGTGCACCAGCAAGAGTAATTAGGAGTTCTAGGCTTT